>CM046879.1:269208192-270537012 GCA_025667525.1 Glebionis coronaria
ATATATATATATATATATGTATATATATATGTATATATATATATATATATATATATATATATATATATATATATATATATATATATATATATATATATATATATATATATATATATATATATATATATATATATATATATATATATATATATATATATATATATATATATATATATATATATATATATATATATATATATATATATATATATATATATATATATATATATATATATATATATATATATATATATATATATATATATATATATATATATATATATATATATATATATATATATATATATATATATATATATATATATATATATATAATAGTTATTAAAATTTAATTTAATCCTAACATATATAAATTAGTCATTAAAATAATTTTTCAAATTTGTTTTTCGGTTCGGTTCGATTGAAACCTAGTTCGGTTCGGTTTTCGGGTTGACCTATAAAATAAATTAACCGAATAACCCGAATCGGATAAACCGAACAACCCGAGAATCGAACCAAATGACACCCCTAGAAAAATTACACTAGTAGAATTAAGAATCGGGTGAAATTAAAACTGGATCGAGACCGTGTCACGACAGAATTAAGAATGGAGGACCGGACCAAATGTGTATGGTTCGGTCCGGTTGGTACCTTTAGTCGATCTGATTTGAGAACGCATATCGGTTGATTACTGTACTGGGACAAAGACCGATTTAGGCCATAACCAAGGAATAAAGAAAAGACCAAAGTAGGTTTGGCTAGGTCAGTCCGACTTGGTTTGGTCTATCCGAGTATGCTTACCCCTATTTAGATGTTAAACGTAGATGTTCAAAGGTAAGTACATGTGATATCTTTATACATTATATGTTCAACCAAGGAGTTGATGTGATATCGTCGTACATGACATGTTTAACAAAGGGATCGATGTGCTGACGTTGTACATGAGATGTTAAACGGATGAGTATATGGTATATCGTTGTATATGAGATGTTAAACAAAGTAGTCGGTATGGTGTATTTGGACATGATATGTTCAACGAAGGAGTCGATGTGATATCGTGATACATGAGATGTTCAATGGATGAGTCAAGATGTTATTGTTTTTTCTATGAGATGTTCACCAAAGTATCTATATGTTATCCTTGTACATGAGATGTTCAATAGATTAGTCGAGGTATTATCGTTGTAAATGAGATGTTCAATAGATTAGTCGAGATGTTATCGTTATACATGAAATGTTCAACGGATGAGTCAATATGTCTTACATGAGATGTTCGACAAATAATTCCTGATGCTATCCTTATACATGATATGTTCAACTGATGGGTTGAGTGTAAATGTTTTACATGAGATGTTCAAAGAATATTTTATATGCTATAGGGTAAGTTTTATGTGTTATGGTTATAGGTTTAGTTATATGTTACGGTCAACTATTACGAGTTACGCGATATAGGTTATTGGTTATGATTAGAGTTAATTTTATGAGTTATGGTCGGAATGTGACATTATAAGCCATTGCCAATGCACATGATCCATGACTAATAAGTGTGAAAACACTTATCCTTTTACCACTTATTTTTAATAATAACAAGACCAAAACGTGTGATTTATGTCGTAAAAGTCGGAATTATGCGTGGTTTGTGTTTTTATTGTGTTTTAGGGCCAAAATATGAAAAAGGAAGAAAACACGGGCTTTCACGAGCTTTTATTGAAGAAAACGGGAAAAAGACGAAGTCAAAAGATCAAGAGTGCAAAAAGAACGGAAGTCCAAGACCTATTCTGACGATTTATCGAAGAAAAAGTCAAAAGACGGAAGTTTAACGAAGTCGAAGAACTTGAGTCTAATAGAAGAAGAAAATTAAAAGACAAGTTCAAATCCCGAGACGACAAAGACGAAGAATTAAAGTCGAGTCGAGAAAACGTGAAGAAAGCAAGAAAGAAGATGCAACACATGCACTCCTTCCACCTTCCCTATAAATACCCTCCTAATAGTCATTAGGATGGTGGTTAGATTTTTAGTTAATTTTTCACTTTTTAGTTTTTAGAGAGAGAAAGTCTTAAACTTTCTCTCACTAGTTCATCTTTTTCTTTTAATCTTTCAAGATTAAACACTTTGTATTGCTTATTTTTATTAATCAAGTTCATTTTAAGCTTTTATTTCTTAATCTCATTCTACTTTTCTTTGATTTAAGATTGATTTTGGTGCGTATATCATAAGATCCGTGTTGTTCTAGTTGATTTCGTGCTTAAAAGTTAATCTTTTGATCATCTTATAAGATTTCATTTGATTAAGCTTTAAGACTTTTGTGCTTATTGGCTTATTTTCATGATTATCTTATTTTTCTCATTAAAAAGTTTTATTAAAAAGTTTGTGTTTTTATTGTTTAATTTAAAAAGTTGTTTGATTTTGAGTTAGATAAGTTGATTAAAGTGCTTATTTGATTCAGATTTGTAATTGATTCTGATTGGTTTGGGTATTAGCTTATTACTTTAGCTTATTACCTAGCTTTTCCCTATTTCCATAAATTTCGGAAAGGGTGGTAAAACCCCTTTCCGATTGGCATTATTCCGACCGGGTGTTCCCCCTAACTGATTTACTTGATTTTCGGAAAGGGCTTAAAACCCTTTTCCGATCGGCACCTCATCTTCACTTTCCGATTGGATTGTTTGCAAGTATTCCGATCTGCCCCTTTTTATGAACTTTCCGATTGGTGGTCTTGTGTCCATATTCCGACGGAGGTTGTCCAGCTTATATTTCGATCGATATTCCTTTAATATTCCGATCACAACCAAGCCACCAAATTTCGATTGATAGTTCTTCCCATATTCCGATTGTGGTCAAGCTAGTTATTCTGATTGGTACCCCCTTTTGCAGTCATATTCCGATTGATCCCCTTTTTATACACATTCCGATTGTGTGCGTTCCACCATTTTCCGATCAACCGATCGGAAAGCATTCCGATCAGGGGTCTTTTTGGCTTGTTTTGGTTTCTTTCGATATCACCTTCTTATAGTACTTTTTATTTTCTGAAAATTTTCAAAGTGTTAGTTTTATTTAGTGAGTTAGTATTTTTACATTGTCACCTTTACGTTTATATGCATTTATTTTTACTCGTTATTCAAATTAATCTTTTAACTTCCATTTTATTCAACGACACTTTAATTACTTGCAAATAGTTTAAAACAAACCAACCATTCTCTTGATTCACCAAAAGACGATTGAGTCGCACTTAAGACCGGTTTTCAATTCGAAAAGACTTGGGACTAACGAATTTTGATACGAGGTGTCAAAAGCCTAGTATTAAATGGCGCCGCTGCCGGCTCTTTTCGTTAAGATAAACAGTTTCTAGTGAGAGACGCATTGAATTTTGGGATCCGTTCTTTGAACGTTATTTTCATTACTATAAAAATTTTCAAAAATCCAAAAAAATATAAAACTCTTCAAAAATACAAAAACATTAAAAAACCTATAAAAACCAAAAATATTATATAGATATTCTCTTTGTGTATATTTTTCTTCTGCAGGTGCATGCGTACTAGATCTACGAACTATTCTGAGCCCGAGAATCGTGAAGATTTAGATATGGCTGGTGTTAACAACAACAATAATCACCCACCTCAAAATAATGTGAATAACAATAACAATAACAACAACAACAACAATGTCCTTCTACCTGATTTACGAACCATGGAGGAATTGTGCCAACCCACCATGAACGGACGCGGAGGCCCGATTGCGCCAATGCACGTCACAGCTCAGGAGTTTTCGTTGAAGCATCACATGATACAACAAGTGCAAACGAACCCGTTTCGTGGAATTCCGGATGATGATGCCAACAAACACCTCGACAAATTTATTACCATTACCCAAAGCATGAAGTGCCCCGGTGTTTCTATGGATGACCTTCGCCTCCAACTCTTTCCTCACTCGCTTTCTCACCATGCCGAAAAATGGTTTGACCGTCTTCCTAAGAATTCTATTCATACGTGGAACGACATGACTCAACGCTTTTTATCGCGCTACTTCCCACCATCCATGGTCACTAGCCTTCGTAACCAAATCAGTGGATTTATGAAAGAGAATGATGAATCGCTTTTCGATGCTTGGGAACGCTACAATGATTTGATCGACCGCTGTCCTAATCACAATATGCTCCCCGTCACTCTCATTGACACCTTTTACAATGGTCTCACTTTTCGTGATCGTGACACGATCAATGCCGTCGCCGGTGGTACTTTTATGAAAAGGAGACCGGAGGAGTGTCGAGAGTTGATTGAAAACATGACTACTCACCACAAGAATTGGGATTCTTCCGCATCCTCAAGATCTAATCAGAGAGTCAATGTTTCATCTACTTCTTCCACCACCAACTCGTCTGTTTTGGAACGTGCTATTCTTGATATTAACAAAAGTCTCCAAATTTTGACTTCTAACCAAACTCAACAAGCTAAAGCCGTTGCTCTTTCTTGTGACACATGTGGTGGTCCTCATTCCTACAATGAGTGTCCTTCTACTCACGGAAATTATTCTGAAGATGTTAACGCAGCATACGGTACTTATCCCACGGGAGGCTATCAAGCTCGCCCTCAAGGAGACCGTAACTTGCTAAGTTATCGCTCCAACAATTATCTTGCTCCTCCCGGTTTCCCTCCTGCAAACCAAAACCAACAACAAAGCTACAATCAATCCCAACCTCGTGCAAACAATCAATATCAATCCCAAAGAAACCCATACCCAACTCAAGGAAATTCTCAAGCTTACCAGGCTCCAACTCTCAATCAACCGATGGCAGTGAATCCAGAAGTCGAGACATTCATGAAGACTAATCGGGAGTTGGTGACGAATCTTCAGAGTCAAGTCCGCAACTTGAAGGGAGAAATGGCAAAGCAAGGGAACGATATTCGAGCCGAGTTAAGGAATGATATGGCCAAACACAGTGATGCAATTAATGCTAACATGCAAAACTCTTTTAACAATCAAGCTCTTCACCTTCGTGATATGATTGGTTCGCTCATCCAAGGTAATCAACCCTCTTCTTCGGGTACTCTTCCGAGTAATACCATTGCGAATCCAAGAGGGGAGATGAAAGCAATCACCACTCGAAGTGGAAAAGGTTATATGGAACCCGAGCTTCCTACACCTCCACCCGTGATTGTGAACAAGGAAAAAGAGCAACTTTCCCCACCTCCTTCACCCTCTATCCCCATTTCCCCACCACCCGTGGTTGTGAGTGATCCTATTCCCTTAAAGCCTTCTTCTTCATCCAATATACCTTATCCCTCAAGGTTGAGGAAAGAGAAGCAAAAGAGAAAGGATGATATTCAAGTTTCAAACTTTCTTAAAATGTTTAAACAACTGAATTTTAACATCTCCTTTGCCGAGGCTCTCGCTCACATGCCCAAATACGCTAAGATGTTTAAAGATCTTCTAAGTGATAAAGTAAAGCTTCTTGACATTGCTCAGACCCACCTTAATGAGAATTGCTCCGCAGTGCTATTAAGGCAATTGCCCACCAAACTTGGTGATCCGGGTCGCTTCTTGATTCCTTGCAACTTCCCAGGAGTAGAAAATTGCATGGCCCTAGCCGATCTAGGTGCCAGTATAAACTTAATGCCTTTAAGTGTTTGGAAGCAATTATCTCTCCCCGAGCTAGTCCCCACTAAAATGACTTTGGAATTAGCCAACCATACGGTTGCTTATCCAGTGGGGATCGCCGAAGATGTCTTTGTTGGCGTCGATAAACTCACCTTCCCGGCAGATTTTGTCGTCGTTGATTACGAGATGGATCCTCGTGTTCCATTAATCGTTGGACGTCCATTTCTGAGGACCGGTCGCACTCTTATTGATGTAGCCGCATGCGAAATAATCATGAGAGTTGGTGACGATAAAATTGTCTTCAACATGGGTAAGATTTCTCAACAACCTTATTCATATGAGAGTGTTAATGCTATTGATGTTCTCGATGAGGCTTGTGAAGAACATTTTCATGATGCTTGCAAAAGTACTCTTTCTTCTCTACCCAATGTTGAGACCGTTGCCTCAATTGCTCCAGCATTGACTCCTTTCGGAGAAAGTGACTTGGATGACTTCGAAGCCAGCTTGGGTCCTCTCGATATTAAGTATGATAATTTGTCCACCAATTGGGATGAAGACATTAGTACTATTGAGAGACTTCTCAATGAGGACCCGTTCTCTCCTCCTGCTCCTAAAGAGGTGACTAATGATGATCCATCGTTAGTTTCACCATCTATTGAGGATCCTCCTACTCTTGAGCTTAAGGACCTACCTCCTCATCTTGAGTACGTTTTCCTGGAAGACGACGAGAAGCTACCGGTCATCATCGCAAAGGATCTGAAAGAAGACGAAAAAGCCCGACTTGTCGCTGTTTTGCAGAAGCATAAAAGAGCTATCGCTTGGAAAATCTCCGACATCCGTGGAATTGATCCTCACTTTTGCACACATAAAATTCTCATGGAGGACGACTTTAAGCCCACCATTCAAAGCCAACGAAGGGTGCATCCCAAAATACATGAAGTCATCAAAAAAGAGGTTATCAAACTTCTTGATGCGGGTATGATTTACCCTATTTCGGATTCACCGTGGGTTAGTCCAGTCCATTGTGTGCCTAAGAAAGGCGGAATCACCGTTGTGCCCAATGCAAACAACGAGTTAATTCCTACCCGTCTCGTTACTGGGTGGAGAGTTTGTATAGACTACCGCAAACTCAATGATGCCACGAGAAAGGATCATTTCCCTCTACCTTTTATGGACCAAATGCTTGAACGTTTAGCGGGTAATGAATATTACTGCTTTCTGGATGGTTTCTCGGGTTATTTCCAAATACCCATCGATCCCCAAGATCAAGAGAAGACAACATTCACTTGTCCCTACGGCACATTTGCTTATAAAAGAATGCCTTTTGGCTTATGCAATGCCCCCGGGACTTTCCAAAGGTGCATGTTGGCTATCTTCCATGACATGGTTGAGCAAACCATGGAAGTCTTCATGGATGATTTCTCGGTCTTTGGGGATTCCTTCTCTTCTTGCCTTGCCAATTTGGAACGTATGCTTAAGCGGTGCGAAGACACTCGCCTTGTTCTGAATTGGGAAAAATGCCATTTTATGGTAAAAGAAGGCATTGTGCTAGGACACAAAATCTCTAAGGCTGGTCTTGAAGTCGACCGTGCTAAAGTTGATGTCATAGCCAAATTACCTCCACCTTCAACCGTGAATGGGTGTGAGAAGTTTTCTAGGTCATGCGGGCTTCTATCGTAGATTCATTCAGGATTTCTCTAAAATCGCTCGCCCGATGACCCATCTCTTGGAAAGAGATACTCCTTTTATCTTTTCTAAAGAGTGTCTCGAAGCCTTCAATCTTCTCAAGGATAAGCTAACTAAGGCACCGGTCTTGGTCACCCCTAATTGGGAGCTGCCCTTTGAATTGATGTGCGATGCTAGCGACTTTGTTATTGGTGCGGTTTTGGGCCAACGAGTGAATAAACACTTCCAACCAATCCACTACGCTAGCAAAACAATGACGGGGGCTCAATTGCATTATACGACAACCGAAAAAGAGCTTTTAGCTGTTGTCTATGCTTTTGAGAAATTTCGCCCCTATCTTGTTTTATCCACCACCATCGTATACACGGACCATTCCGCGTTGAAGTACTTGATGACTAAGAACGATTCTAAGCCAAGACTTCTTCGCTGGGTTTTACTCCTTCAAGAATTCAACATTGAAATTCGTGACAAGAAGGGAGCCGAAAACCTGGCCGCGGATCATCTGAGTCGACTTGAGGATCCATATCAGGGGGATCATCCAAACAAAGAGATCAATGACTCTTTCCCCCTGGAGACTCTAATGTCTATAAATCTCAATCTTGATGGCACCCCGTGGTTTGCGGACATTGCAAACTACTTAGCGGGTGGTATTCTCATCCAAGGGTTAACATCCCAACAAAAGAAGAAGTTCTTGAATGATGTTAAGACTTACTTTTGGGATGACCCTTATCTATTCAAACAGTGTGCTGATCTGATTATTCGTCGTTGTGTTGACGGACCGGCAGCTTTTGACATCCTCCAAGCTTGCCACAAAGGACCCACCGGTGGTCACTTTGGTCCCAACTACACCGCTAAGAAAGTGTTTGATTCTGGATTCTACTGGCCCACCATTTATCGTGACGCTCACGAAATGGTTAAGCATTGTGATGCTTGCCAACGTCAAGGCAAGATCACACATAAAGATGAGATGCCTCAAAATTTCATACAAGAATGTGAAATCTTTGATGTATGGGGTATCGACTTTATGGGGCCATTTCCATCATCCAAAGGGAACAAGTACATCCTCGTCGCCGTTGACTACGTCTCTAAATGGGTTGAAGCTAAGGCTCTTCCTACGAATGATGCGAGGGTGGTTGTGAACTTTTTGAAGCAGCTTTTCGCTCGATTTGGCGTTCCTCGTGCTATCATCAGTGACCGCGGGACTCATTTTTGCAACGATCAATTTGCACGAGTCATGGCAAAGTATGGTGTCAATCACCGTCTTTCCACCGCCTATCATCCCCAAACTAATGGGCAAGCCGAAATTTCCAATCGTGGCTTGAAGAGAATTTTGGAGCGTACTGTGGGAGAGCATCGTGCCGCGTGGGCCGATAAGTTAGATGATGCTCTGTGGGCTTTCCGTACTGCTTACAAGACCCCGATCGGTTGTACACCTTATCGTCTTGTGTACGGGAAAGCCTACCACCTACCCATCGAGCTGGAACACAAGGCACACTGGGCCTTGAAGTGGGCTAACTTCGACATCATCAAAGCCGGTGATCATCACAAGGTTCAACTCAACGAGCTAAATGAACTGAGGAATGAAGCTTATGAGAACTCGCTGATCTACAAGGAGAAGACGAAGATTATCCACGATGCTAAAATTAAGAACCGAGAGTTCCACGTTGGTGATCAAGTCTTACTTTTTAACTCTCGGTTGAAAATCTTCTCTGGCAAGTTGAAGAGCCGCTGGACTGGACCATTCACCGTCGCCAAAGTCTTTCCGTATGGGACCATTGAGCTTTCTCAGCCGAATGGGCCAAATTTCAAGGTGAATGGCCAGCGTTTGAAGCTGTACTTTGGTGAGGACATCTCTCAAGAGATGATTCCATCCCTCACCACGTTCCCCATGAACTAAAATTGGGTCGAGTCAGGCTCATGACTCGGTGAACAAAAACAAGTGCTTCTCGGGAGGCAACCCGTGTTCTATCCCTTACTACTTTCATAATAAGTGTAGGGGGAGCCCCGCATATGTTTGTTGTCTTGTTTCTTGTGCTGTGCAGGGATTAAAGCTTCAGAAAGCATCTTGATGACTTTTGACGAACCGTGATACCGTGTTTTCCATCTTCCCGGTTCTATCCTAAACTCTTGTGATTCAATATTTCATATTCTCTATGTTCACATTGAATTCACTTTAGTTGTCCTTTCCTTAGCAAGATTTAAACAAAGTGCACAATGTCATAAGTGTAGGGGAGTTTACTCCCACATGCTTAAACATTGAGGATAATGTTTATCTCAAGTGTAGGGGGGACTTCTATCGAAGTAAGTGGTCTTTTCCATGAATTTGCCCTCATTTTACCGGAAAATTTAATTTTTCGACATTTTTCAAAATTTTTAATCTATTTTGGCCTAGTTGTATAGTTGTATTTGCCTTAGTTATGTTTCCTTTGCTAGAATAAATTTTCAATAAAGTGGTTTTAGATTTTTCTTAGTCGTGAACATTTTGACTCAACCCGAGTTTACTTGCCTAAGTTTACTCTAGCTAGTATCCTTAACGTGTTTAAGTCAAGTTTTGCTAGGCTTTTATATAGGGAGCTATAAAACGCGAAAGTCTTAACTCTCACGGGTTAAGAACAAGAACTTTTCGCAAGTTCCTATAATTGATCCTAGAGAGTCGTTTATCAAGGGAACTTTAAAATGCGATTTCTAAACTTGAAAAAGTCCAAGAATTTGCAAGATCCTATAGGCGACTCGAAAACCCAAAACTTTGATTTAATAGGCTAAGCATCCACAAGTCTCATTCCTTGAGATTTTAAACTGTGGAGAACGAGAGATGATAGAGCCAATTATAAGTTCGGTATTCTTTCGTGAATTTATGTGAGTTAATTATGAGCCTATTCTCCCTCCGCTTGTTAATAAATTAATCTTCTAATAAATAAGGTTGTACGATTTAAAAAGTTACTTAGCTTCTAGCCCCAGATCGTTTAAAAGTTGCTCGGTAATGACGAGAGTTCATAGCCAAGGCATAACTTATGAAGCGGGGCGCGAAGATTGGCGAGTCCGAAAAGGCCCTAACAAGGCATGAGGGCTACATTTTGTTGCTAAAGATCCAAAAGTGATGTGAAGAATCATTTATCAAAAATCAATATGAAGGATCGAGACACACGACGAAAAGCAAGAACTCCCCAAAAGTCATGGAGAAGTCTATCCGAAAAGACCCTAACAAGGTATGAGGATAAATAGATCCAAGTCCTAAAAGGAGGCGGATCGTTGTATATCAAAGTCCAAAATAAAGATTGGAGAAAAATGAAGAAGTCATGGTCTAAAGATGAAGAATCTCTCAAAAACTTCAAGTGAAGAAATTCCTATTATCAAGAGAAGACCATAATTTCAAGAACGTCTCTCGAAGATTCGAAGTATGAAGTCGCTGCCAAATATCGGCCCGAGAAAGGTCTCAAATCGCGAACCAAGTTATGCCAAGATATGAACTTTCTGATATCCCGAGAAGCAGTTTTAAAAGATTTGGTCCTTCAGCTAACTATTGATTAAATCATTCACCTTATTTTCGGACTAAATAACTATCGAAATAAGTCAAACAATGCATCCTCGTGATCATTCAAGACAAAAATAAAATATAAGAGATACACCTAGGAATAAGGGAGTCTAAGTGAATAATTGGCCCACATGAGTTCGTGATAGTTTGCTAACTTATAATAACAATGATCTCGTTTTTAAGCTTGGTATGGGGAACGTGAAACTTGAGGATGATAAACGTTCATGGCCGCCAAAACCAAATGTAAGTTTTTAATTTCTTTACTTATTTCTATCTTTTATGTTTAGTACTTAATAAAGGCCAAGGTGGGTTATTTATGATGGAAAATGTAAACCGTGCTTTAAAATTAATGCATTGCATGAGGGCATTGCAATGGTCAAGTGTAGGGGATTTAATAAGTGTGAAAACACTTATCCTTTTACCACTTATTTTTAATAATAACAAGACCAAAACGTGTGATTTATGTCGTAAAAGTCGAAATTATGCGTGGTTTGTGTTTTTATTGTGTTTTAGGGCCAAAATATGAAAAAGGAAGAAAACACGGGCTTTCACGAGCTTTTATTGAAGAAAACGGGAAAAAGACGAAGTCAAAAGATCAAGAGTGCAAAAAGAACGGAAGTCCAAGACCTATTCTGAAGATTTATCGAAGAAAAAGTCAAAAGACGGAATTTTAACGAAGTCGAAGAACTTGAGTCTAATAGAAGAAGAAAATTAAAAGACAAGTTCAAATCCCGAGACGACAAAGACGAAGAATTAAAGTCGAGTCGAGAAAACGTGAAGAAAGCAAGAAAGAAGATGCAACACATGCACTCCTTCCACCTTCCCTATAAATACCCTCCTAATAGTCATTAGGATGGTGGTTAGATTTTTAGTTTATTTTTCAATTTTTAGTTTTTAGAGAGAGAAAGTCTTAAACTTTCTCTCACTAGTTCATCTTTTTCTTTTAATCTTTCAAGATTAAACACTTTGTATTGCTTATTTTTATTAATCAAGTTCATTTTAAGCTTTTATTTCTTAATCTCATTCTACTTTTCTTTGATTTAAGATTGATTTTGGTACGTATATCATAAGATCCGTGTTGTTCTAGTTGATTTCGTGCTTAAAAGTTAATCTTTTGATAATCTTATAAGATTTCATTTGATTAAGCTTTAAGACTTTTGTGCTTATTGGCTTATTTTCATGATTATCTTATTTTTCTCATTAAAAAGTTTTATTAAAAAGTTTGTGTTTTTATTGTTTAATTTAAAAAGTTGTTTGATTTTGAGTTAGATAAGTTGATTAAAGTGCTTATTTGATTCGGATTTGTAATTGATTCGGATTGGTTTGGGTATTAGCTTATTACTTTAGCTTATTACCTAGCTTTTACCCATTTCCATAAATTTCGGAAAGGGTGGTAAAACCCCTTTCCGATTGGCATTATTCCGACCGGGTGTTCCCCCTAACTGATTTACTTGATTTTCGGAAAGGGCTTAAAACCCTTTTCCGATCGGCACCCCATCTTCACTTTCCGATTGGATTGTTTGCAAGTATTCCGATCTGCCCCTTTTTATGAACTTTCCGATTGGTTGTCTTGTGTCCATATTCCGACGGAGGTTGTCCAGCTTATATTCCGATCGGTATTCCTTTAATATTCCGATCAGAACCAAGCCACCATATTCCGATTGATAGTTCTTCCCATATTCCGATTGTGGTCAAGCTAGTTATTCTGATTGGTACCCCCTTTTGCAGTCATATTCCGATTGACCCCCTTTTTATACACATTCCGATTGTGTGCGTTCCACCATTTTCCGATCAACCGATCGGAAAGCATTCCGATCAGGGGTCTTTTTGGCTTGTTTTGGTTTCTTTCGATATCACCTTCTTATAGTACTTTTTATTTTCTGAAAATTTTCAAAGTGTTAGTTTTATTTAGTGAGTTAGTATTTTTCCATTGTCACCTTTACGTTTATATGCATTTATTTTTACTCGTTATTCAAATTAATCTTTTAACTTCCATTTTATTCAACGACACTTTAATTACTTGCAAATAGTTTAAAACAAACCAACCATTCTCTTGATTCACCAAAAGACGATTGAGTCGCACTTAAGACCGGTTTTCAATTCGAAAAGACTTGGGACTAACGAATTTTGATACGAGGTGTCAAAAGCCTAGTATTAATGACGCATGAACCTATGTTAATTAATCATTGTCATTACTCATGGATGTGTCGTAACATGACACTATAAGCAACTACAACCGAATGCATATGACCAATATGATGTTATGTATTTATTAATTAATGTGACTAATGATAACCAAATGCACATGACCCATGACACATGTTAATTAGCCATTGTAATTGGTCATGCAGGAGTCCATGACACTCTAAACCACCACAACAAACGCACATAAGCTATATAAACCACCTTGTTAGGCTCATTTTATTTTCATTTTAAGTTTCACTAGGTTAACTTCGATTCGGTGATTGATTCGCGTATTCCTCAAAACTAGTTTTCGATTCGAGTCGGCTTTAATCGGTTCGAGGTTTACCCATTTCTATATACAGTTATCTATTCTTGTGTAAGATATATGTGTGATTTGTTTATTTTGTTATTTAATCTATTATCTATATCTATATTTCTATATTATATGTCTTATAAAAGGTTTATCTCTTTTGTTGAGAATATTAATTTTTGAAACGTTTATATATATATTCAGTATTACCAGTTATAGATACTTAACATTATCGGGTCACGAGTTGACTACAGGGTTACCAACCAGTCCGTGACTGATTAAACGGTCAATAAGTCAACTATGGCCAACGGCGGTCAAAAGAGGTTGATGATGCTCAAACTTACTGGAAAGATGCAAATATTAATAGAAATATTCAAAATGTGCAATAAACATTTTTTAATCACTTATGGTAGTTGCTTATCTATTACAAGCTATAGGTTTTAATTTTTTTTTGCCAAAATACACATAACTCACTTGAAATATCCAAACTTGCAAAAAATGGCAATCTAACTGATTACTGATTAATTCCTCTAAACTGATTAAAAATTATAAAAATATCAACTAACAGGCTAAAGATTTACGATTTTTGCCACCATAATTAATTTAATAAAAACATATTTTTTTCTCAACACTCCTAAAGTCTAAATTTTGTCTTCCAAACTTTTACAAATCCCTCTCCAATTTCTTACCAAATTGAAATCGTCCCTCCATCCCCAATTTCAGATCTCAACCTCACGAAAGTAAAAATAGAAAAATTATTATGCCTCCTCTCACATGCATCACATTGTCCCCGTGTTACACTTACATGATCTAAAATACCATGAATTTAGCTGTTGAATACCTCTTAATCACCAATCAACCCTAATCCATTTTCTATTCGCCTCCAGCTCCTATGTTTTGAAAATTCTTAGGAGTTGGCCTTCAATAGGTATCGACGAGTATGTGTTGAATTCGTGTAAGTGATCTTATTAAGGCCGTGACATGTAATTGTATCACACAAAACATATAACTGGGATCTTGCTGTCTTTTATTTTTTCTGTTTTGAGTACTGGAATGGTGGAAGGAGATGGTGATAAATGACGATGGGAAATTAGGATTAAATTTGATGGTATTGGATTGGATTTGTGAAGTATTGGTTGTAATTGATATTGTAAGTTGTTGATGAAGTTGATATTGGTGCATATGATGTTCGTTAGTTTGTGATCGAGTCGTCTTCATCATGATGGGTGGGTTTCATATGGTTTCAGGTGTACAAGTCAGACTGAGCTATCTGATTTTTGATATGGTTCCATGATGCTATAATGGTCCTTGATAAAGTTATCCAGGTATTCATTTAATATTGGTGTAACGATGTCACTTTTTTTAGTTTGATTATTTATGCTGGTGCAAGATAACGTGTAACTATTCTAACAATCTTTTAACAAAACTGTGTTATCATTAGTTTTATGGCGTTTTATGTTTTTAATCATACCATTTAAAGTGATCGGACCCGCCTATACCCGTCGACCAGTTGTTTGACTTGTCGTGTGATAACGCCTCATTTTTACATGTTTGTAATGATACATTTTTCCTTGTTTGCTATGTAAATAAATAAATTATGTGTTGAAATGTTACTAATAATGTGTATTATTTGATTGTAGTGCAGGAATAATCATATGGACCAAAGATATGAAGAAATAAGAAGAAAAATAAAGACTGCTGAAAAAGACCCAAAAGTGCGGCGCACAATTATAAAGTGCGGCGTACATTCTGTGAAATACGATTTTGGAGAACTACCTAAAGTTCGGCACACAAAAAATAAAGTGCGACGCACATTTGCAAAATGAAAGTGCGGCGTACTTTTGACTAAGTGCGGCACACATTTCCTGCAGTTACACCATTAAGTATCATTATGCATGGCTATTATGGGAGAACCTCTTGACATACTCCATTACATTTTAGCTATGTTTTGAGGTTATAAAAAGGGACCCAAAGCCAGGCATAAGAGACATCTCATTCCACTTTTACTCCATTGTTATTAGGGTTTACATAAAATCAAGGATTTAACAAATCCTTGATCATTGTTACTAATATAAGGGTAACCTTAGTTGGTTCACACCATTGCTGCTGTAGCAAGGATCTCAGAATATTGCTTGTGATTGTAATAAGTTTGGAACAAAGCTTATAGCCTTTTTGAAAGCAATCATTAATACTTTGTGGTATTATTCTCATTTCCTTTATGTTAATTCTTTACTTTGATTTTCATATTGTTTAAATGAACTTCTTTGCTAATATTATGGAGTAGTGTGTTGTGCTCTTTGGTTAAGGTTTTTATAGCGTATGATTAGATACTAGTATTCACTTTGCTAGGGCTAAGTGCAGCGCACAATTAGATTTGTGTGGCGCACTTTCCCCCTGGGTACTTGATTTTAAGCATGATTTAGATACTCTTGTATTTTATGTTATTAAGTAACACCATTGTTATATGTTGGATTTGTTCATGACCATGACTAGTACTCATGTGAATGGATAAATTTCACGTCATCTAGTAAATGAACCTTGTTATTCGCTTTTGTCGCGATTAGTGGAATAAAACATATAACAATCTCCCGTTTAGTTTCATCTAATATTTTAGTTATCGAAATCAAACATAAATCGTTCTTAATGATTTTGATATGACATAATCTTTAGTCGGATTGTTGTTATGTTAATTAGATGTTGCGTGTACGACTAGTAATTGGCATGTTGTCTTGCATTGTTTATGTGCTTATAATCATCATTGTCATCTATCGTTCATAAGTTTGTAACCTTAAACAAATGAACCTTTAAAACCATTTGATAAGTATATCTTTAGAACTTGTGACACTCTAGAGGTAATTGTTTAATAAATCTCTAGCATCAATCCTATGGAACGAACTGGAGTTTACCATTAAGCTAAGCTATACATGATAGGGTATACTTGCCCGTGTTTGTGTTTCTAGTCATTTGTGTGTGGTAATATCTTGAAAAAATTTTATGACTTGTAAAACGAACATCAAGTTTTTGGCGCCGCTGCCGGGGATTGATTTGTTATTGCTTTAAAACGTTCTAAAAATACTCGGTAAACAAAATTTTCTAAACACGCTGTACAGATTTC
The DNA here is from genome assembly GCA_025667525.1 of Glebionis coronaria. NCBI lineage: Eukaryota > Viridiplantae > Streptophyta > Magnoliopsida > Asterales > Asteraceae > Glebionis > Glebionis coronaria. Next base: position 269,224,615 of record CM046879.1, read on the forward strand.
TGGTAATCTGAAAAAGTTTTTACAAAACAGCACAAAAGTGCGCCGCAAATTTCCAGACGAATTTTAAAAATGTTTGAAGAAACAATCCCAAAACACCACCAAAACCTTTTACTCTCAACACTTACTGCTGAAAACATGAGAATTGCTTTGTGTGTACTTATCCTTTTTGAGATTTTGTGTTTCTCCATATTAAATCTTAAGAAAAACTAAAAATATTTACTTTCAAAATTTTATCTTCCAATTTATTTGTTTTTTGGTAGAATAATTTGCTTTTGTATAACTTGTTTAGTATTTATCATGATTTGTGGTAATTATTCTAAATTTTTAAACACAACATAAATACAAAAAAAATGAGAAAACAAGCAAAAACGAAAAAAATGGTCATATTATTCAAAGCACTTGTGGAAAATGTACCAAATTTAGATATGATATCTATAATTGATCAATTTATGAGAAAATTTTATATTGCATACTTGAAAACTTGGATTAGTTGGTTTACAAGTAAAGAAAAGGAGGAACATTATTCTGATTACAGAAAGTGCACCACACATTTAAAAAGTGCGCCGGCTTTTCTGTATCGTGCAAAAGTATGCCGCACATATCAAAAGTGTGTCGCACAACTAGAGAAACAGAAAACAGAAAAATCTAGTAACATGCTCAAATGGAAATATTCATTAAAATTAACGAATTGCCTGAAAACTTTAGGGTATGAAATATCATTTGGATTTTATGGCACTAACATACTAATGTTTCATTTGGATATTAGCCTAAATGACAAAATATAATCGGAAGGAGAATGGATAGGATTAGAATGTAAGGACTCAACCGATAGCGGGGTTCAAAAGGTTCTAACTTTTTATCGTATGGAGGACTTGACACCAAGTGAAAAGTTCCTAATGCCTTGCCATGTGGAAGGAAAATTTGCCGATGATGGGTAAGTGTATTTTGAGTTGGAAAGAAGCTTAATCAATAATGAATTTTTAGTTGAGCTTGGCTTAACCTACAACACTCATCGAAATGGAGACAAGGAGATAGATAAAAAGCTTGTTGTTATGATCAAAGACGAATTGTTTTTCGTTGACATCTTTGTCAATCCAGAGGAGGACAATTGTGAACCTTGTGTAATATTTGGGAGATCTTTCCTAAAGCAAGCTAATGCACAACTTGACATTACTTGTGGCATACTCACTTTATGACCAAAATTACATGAAAGCTTAGACTTTGGGGAAACTGATGAAATACTTGATAACATCAACTTTGATAATTTAGCACCTATTGGAACCAAGGAGATTGTAGCATTGGGAAAAACAAAAGGAACAAAGGAAAGAAACCCACCCACGCTTACAATCTGAGCTACAATGGTGAGGACCTTCACTCACTATTAATAAGCCTTTGACTAGAGAAGAACTATCTATGAAGGAATTACAAGAAGACATAGAACAAAGCATCATGTTGTTGAACATGAATCGCCCAATCATTGAAACTTTAAACTACAGTGATAAATATAAAATGATTGTTGATGGGGTCTTGCTTGAAAAATTGAAAGTTGCAGATGGACTCAGGCCGGATTATGAAGACATGGCTATCCAAATGCATCGTGAGAACAAGGTAATGCTTGAAAAAGAAGATATGGGGTACTTTATCCTACCAATAAGGTTGGATCGTAAAACTACTTATAATGCTTTGGTTGAAACCGATTCAAATCTTAATGTTATGCCTTATGGAATCTTCAAAATGCTAGATGTTGGTAGAGTCAAACCAATGTTTGATCGTATCAAAATGCTCGATCACTCCTATGCGGCGGGATTTGGTTGTTTGCTTCGAGTTCTTTTCCAAGTGGGAATATCCACACTGTTAGCCGATTTCATGCTTCTCGATATTCCTATTGATCGAGATATTCAATTAGTGGTTGGAAAAAAAAATTTGCGGGATGTTGGAATAGCTATTATGACTAGATTTGATGGGTTTGTCCATCAAAACTATAATGTACTAAAAGCGAAGAACATGATGATAGTGATGATGAAGACGATAAGCACTATACCGTGAAAAGAGATGAGAATGGTATGCCAATATATGGTCCACATTTGCAACCATGGACGGAGCCGGAAGAACGTTTGGACGAAACACTAAGTGAAAGGAGCTACCATAACCCTTTCTTTGACATATGTGTATACAAGAAGATTGTGGGAATGCTTGGAGAACTTACCGTTTCATGGAAATACAAAGATTGGCAAGTGGGGAACAAACGAGAATTTGAAAACATTGCTAAAGATGGAGATAGTGAATGGCATGTTGCCATGGTCATTATTGATCCATGTGGAAAGTGTAAAATCCATGATTTTACCATGATTGAATGTAATAAAGTTTCACCCAATGATCCTAAGAACATTCACTCATGTGTTATATTTCTATACGATGTGTGTGAACTTGTCCATTATGTACTTATACTTTTACAATCCTTTTCTATTGTTATAAGTTACATAACTTAAACCATGTACTTAGAAACTAGGAGAACAAGTAATGAAATGTATAACTAACTATGTATAAACAAAACTTAACAAATTTGGAAAAACTTGCTACATCATGTATATGTAGCCGTGTATGTATGTATTCATACTATAGGTATACTTACCCTTTCTTGGACTAGCCCAAGATCATTTACTCTTTTGTGACAAACCCACAACAAGCCCAAGTCCAAGCCCACTCCCCTTTTTGGTTAGCCTTACACGGAACCCCCTAGGTGGAAGGAGAAGAGTTGTCTTGATATGGGGAAAGCCAACACTTGGCATGTTATCTCTTACCAAGGCAATCATGCCTTTTGCCTTGCCCTTCTCTCTCCCATTTTAGCCGAAAATCACACACACACAACTCATTCTCACATGCAAATCTAATCTCATTCTCCCATCTCTTTTCTCTCTCAAATGGCTTTAAGCCATATACATCCAAATAATATACATTAAATCCACTAGATCTTTGTCTCATCTTAACTACTAATCATTTAGTAGTATCTTCACCTTTGGAATCATTATAGAAAGCCCTATACGAATCATTAAGGGTCACGGCTTGGTTATAGTTAGGGTTTTCATCATCATCAAGATTAGATCCCTAATCTCCTTTGTTCTCTAGATCTTCCTTGGTAACTTTAGCAAGAAAGGTATTACTCATTATGTTTTCTTCATTTTACTTGCATGCATCAACATCCACCTATAAAGACATGTACCAAACTTGTTAAAAATCAAGATTTGATAAAACCATGACCATCTAGGTCACGACATATTTGTGAATACCATTAGTCATGGTTAAAACCTTTTAATAAAGAAACCTACGACTAGTATTCTATGTTTAAACTTGATTAAAAATCATATGAATCATTTATAAATTTAAATGTAGCCATGGGTTACAAATCTCACTCTTTGGGATTTTGGTTAACTAATAATCATAAATCTCATGAGTAAACTTGTGTAACTCAAAACCATGAAAAACCAAGACCTTAAAGGTCACGGCATAATTAAATGGACATCTATGAATTATGTACTAAGTTTTAAATAGTGGAATATGTATTTATACATGTATAATGAACTACTAAAAATCACTAAAACACTTTATGTGTACTAATATAGCCGTGGGCTATATATGTCCTTTGATGGATTTTTAAATGCACATGCATGTCTATGTAGAACCTAGATCTAGTGTTAAGAACTTAACTTAACCTAATAAACGTAAAAAAAGCATCAAGATCTTATGGGAACATTTGGGGAAAAACAATATAGTCGTGGGCTATATGTTGTTTTTCTTGGATTCTTGGTAACCTTGGAAACATGCAATAAGCCTAGATAATTATGTTGGACTTTATAAATAATTATAAAACATGAAACTAGCTAAAAATCTCATCTTGGAAACACCAAGATTAAAATTATAGTCGTGGGCTATATATATGTATACATGGACTTATGATTTGGTTTCATGGTTTGTACATAGCTAGATCTTATTTTAGGACACTTATAATTACATGCAACCTTAAAACAAGTCTTGACTTATCTTAATAAGCCAAAACATAAAATAGCCGTGAGTCATAAGCTCACATTAGGGTTTATAACCTACATGCAAACATGAAACACATCTAGATCTCATTTGGTACATCAAATAAAACAAACCATGGGTTTTATTATTTTATTAAACTTATAACTTGAATTTGATAAGCTAATGATAAGCTTATTAGAAAATCCTAGATTATTACTTACATAAAATAAAAAAAGTAGTATTGATGAACTAATCAAGCCCATGCAACATTAGTCCAAGACTTAATGGACCCAATAAGCCCATTTAACAAATCTTAGTATCTTAATAGACTTAAGAATATGCTTAGGCCCATTTATTTAATTAATGGACTTAAAAATGTATTTAAGCCCAATAAATGTTTTAAAGGACCATTTAACAAATTAGTGGAATTAAAATATATTTAGGACCACTAGATGACCCATTAGATATATTAGCCCATTTAATGAGCCCATGTAATGTTTTGGATATTTAAATAAAGTTTTTTATTATAACTTGTAATAACTTTTGGACTAAAATGACAATTTATGAAACTTAAGGACTTAAACCGTGACATTTAAAACTTGTTTTGATAAACTATTAAACACGAGGACAAAAAATGTAATTATCTGAAAGTTTAGGGTTTAATAAATACCATCCGTCGCATATTAAGCCCTAGGGACTATTTTGGAAAGTTTCCAAAAGTTGTATTGTCAGTTCATAACCCTAAGGACCACTTTTGTAATAATCCAAAACCTAAAGAAGCCCTAGGGACTGTTTTTGCCATTTTATGAAAGTTATAAAACCTAGATATAACTAAGAGGACTAAAACTGCCATAACCTGAAAGTTTAACAAGCCCTAGGTACTAAATGCGTAAAATCCGAAAGTTTTACTTTACTTAAAACATGGAGGGACTAGTTTTGTAATAATCTGAAACTTAAATTAGCCCTAACCCTAATTCTATTTTTGAATTTAGTAAAACTTAAATAAACCCTAAACCATAAGGACTTCCAGTATAAATTCTTAAACTTGTATATTATAAGTTATTTTATAAATGCTAAATAATTTACGGGAACTTTAAAGTCAAATAAAATATTTATATTTTTACTTTACAAAATAAAATATTTATATTTTGCTTTATGAAATAAATGGTATAAACAATATGGATATGTATTAATAATACATGTACTTATATACTTTTAGGAAATAAAATTATATGAATGTTAAATAAATTTAATGCTAATACGTAAACTAATATTATAAGTAAAACAATTTATGTTTACTTAAATATGAAACTTAATTGTAAGTTTAAATGGTTATTATTAATACATGAACTACGAACGTAAACTAATATTATAAGTAAAACATTTTATGTTTACTTGAATATGAAACTTAATTGTAAAATGGTTATTATTAATACATGAACTACGAACGTAAACTAATATTATAAGTAAAACATTTTATGTTTACTTAAATATGAAACTTAATTGTAAGTTTAAATGGTTATTACTAATACATGAACTACGAACATAAACTAATATTATAAGTAAAACATTTTATGTTTACTTAAATATGAAACTTAATTGTAAGTTTAAATGGTTATTATTAATACATGAACTACGAATGTAAACTAATATTATAAGTAAAACATTTTATGTTTACTTAAATATGAAACTTAATTGTAAGTTTAAATGGTTATTATTAATACATGAACTACAAATGTAAACTAACATTATAAGTAAAACATTTTATGATTACTTAAATATGAAACTTAATTGTAAGTTTAAATGGTTATTATTAATACATGAACTACGAACGTAAACTAATATTATAAGTAAGACATTTTATGTTTACTTAAAAATAAAACTTATATACAAGTTTAAATGGATATTGTTAATACTTGTACTACAGTTATTTAGACAAATATTGTAGCATTAATAAACTGATTAAAAATCCGTATAAGCATACACATACGTTCCTTGTACTATATATTAAGACTGTACTATTTGATTAGGCATAGCTTTTGGCGTGAGCATTATTTAGATATTCGTATTATACAGCTATTGCTAACTCCCAGGTGAGTTTACAGCCCCATATAAACTATTGATAAACTTTTCCTCTACGGGGGAGAAAACATGCAACTATTTTATTGGACATAACAGAATTGTATAAACTTGACTACGATTGACTATTATAGAAACTGTTAAATTGTTGTAAATCGCATGAATGTTATAAATAGATCTATTAGGGATTGACCATCCCCATCTGGGTGAGTCATGCTCACTGTGCCTTGGCCGGGACAACAGATGTATACCATGTTGGAACTGGGTTTGGGTGTCTTTTTGTAGGACACTACGTCCTCATCTGTTGAGGACTATGGAAGGTTAAGCTTCAGTTTCGAGTAATAGAAAATGTAATATACCTTTTAGTAAAAATGCTTTGTGCATTGTTACTTCTATGATTAATGTATGTCCAAACTAATTATTATTAAACCTGTAAATTCACTAACTTTATGTTGACCCTTTAAGCATGTTTTTCTTAGGAAAATGAAGTTAGTACGTGGTGTGTGCATGGACTCAAGTATCATTGTAATCTGCATTGTAGGACTCGTCAAGGGTTCTATTTGGGAAAAATAAACAATCTACTTTTATCATATTGAAGACAATTTTTATAGAATTTGTACAATGATCATGTAATATGTTTTAAATAATATCTTATCTTATGCTATATGAACTATGTGCTATCGATCCACCCTTGTGACATATCCGTTGATAATTCCACATATTTTGACCCTACCCGGGGTGTCATAGAGAATGGTATCAGAGCATTAGTTATAAAGAACCAGATAAATTTTTAAATAAAATAAAAATAAAGTGATTTTTCTTTTATTTAAAACTGGACTATAACTTTATAAAAATCTTTTGGGATTTTTTTGGGACCGTATTAGTTAAGCATGCAGATCGTAGGGCATTTTGTGCTATGTGAACTATGTGTGTATTGATTGTTAAATAAACTGGTTAAATGATTATATATATATATATATATATATATATATATATATATATATATATATATATATATATATATATATATATATATATATATATATATATATATATATATATATATAAGTATTAATATATATAACCTTAAAACATTGCGATAATTGTTTAAAAGGGATATACTTCATAAAACTTGTAACCAAAAATAATATTTTTCCTTTGTTTGTAAGCTTATACTTACTTCAAATTTAAAATAATATTATTTTCAGAGCATCATGACTCCGCCTACTGCACCTCCGACTCTCCTACCAGTGGTAGCCCCTGCTCCAGCTATCCGTTCATCTCCACGAGTAGTACAATGTGGATGGTTATCAGCCTTGGATTCAGAGGATGACCAGACTATCGAAGCTTTACTTCTCGAGGACCTTTTTTCTGCTCCAACATCAGCTATACTGGTCCCCACCTCTATGGAGGGGACCGGGTATCTCCTGACCTACCATCTTCTATACCTTCATCATTACCACCGGGCTATTTTCCTGAGTCTATACCCAGCTCCACTTTCGAGATCGGGGAGGGCTCCGGGGAGGGACATGCCGATCCTGTCCAGGACCAGATTGCCACACTGGCCACACGCCATGAGCGGGAAATATCAGACCTTCGCAGCCTGTTGACAGCTGTTAAGTTGGGCTACACTGCCATCCATGAACGTATCAACTCTCTCACTCACTCTACGAGGGGAGAAGTACAGGCAGCCAGAGGTGTTCAGGCTAGGACTGACGAGGCATTACATTGGCTATTGGAGGAGAACTATCGTCTCCAGCAGCGTATTCAGGTCATGGAGAGTCTTCAGCATCAGACTCATGCTGCTCTATCTGCTCAGGAGCAGTCCCTTTCTATTTTCTTTGACCTTGTCACCGTCCGACACGATGGGGTTACTACAGAGATGGCTTATCTTCGAGGGGCCGTTGATAGACTTAGGACCCAACTGTTGACAGCATTTTGTATGCTTAAGGAGGCCCGAGCGACAATTTGGACATTATGGAGTACCAGGTGAGCATCTGCAGTTTCATCAGCCCCACCAGCACCAGCCTCATCTAGCAGACCACCTAGGCAGGAGTAGAGTAGATGTACTAGATTTCTTGTACATCATGATCATCTTATGGGTTGTACCCTAGCTATCATGGTATAGGACTTTTGTAATTTTATTTCTTTTCAGCTTTTGTGATGTAATCCTGTACTGTACCTTTTCTTTTCGGACATGTGTTTTTGGATATGATGTACTTAAGACAATGTTTACCACTACCCAGAAAAAGGCTAGCTAAGCCTTTGTCTCGGATTTTCTATGCTCGATGAATGTTTAATTCCTTACGGAAATTGCATGTAATCATTTTCTTATGTTATATCGGTTGTGCAATGTATTATATTATGAAATATTGGCAGGTTATCCAATTTGTTACGAAATCAATGCATGAATTTTCCCCGTGCAAATAATATAAAAATTGTACTAACATTTGAACTAATAATCTCATTTTGTTTATGATTATAGACAAATGGTGATTACGCGATCAAACCCTAATAATGAAACCACTTCAAATGCCGCTAATACTGAACATCCTGAAGCTACTCAAAATGTCACCGCTGCACAAATCAGGGAAATGATAAGTGAAGGCATTACAGCACCTATGGCAGCCAGAGAAGCTGATCCAAATGTGAACAATGATACAAACCTCAACCTGCACAGAAACAACGCTAATAGAGGTTGTTCTTACCCCGACTTCTTGAAGTGCAAACCCTCATACTACCGAGGAAAAGAAGGAGTTGTTTAATTGATGTAATGGTTTGAAAAACTAGAGACAGTTTTCCGCATCAGCGGTTGTGCTGACGAGAACAGAGTCAAGTTTGCCACATGCACGCTACTTGAGAGCGCCCTTACCTGGTGGAACTCTGTTGTCACTACCCTTGGACATGACACTGCTTATACTCTCACATGGGCCAAACTTAAGGAGAGGATGAATGAGAAGTATTGTCCTAGAGGATAAATGAAGAAGTTGGAAATCGAACCGTGGGATCTTAAATGCAAAAACAATGACATCCTTTGGTACAACCAAAGATTTCAAGAGTTAAGCTTGATGTGCACCCGAATGTTTCTTCAAAGAAGCGACAAGATTGAGAAGTATGTCAGCGGAATACCTGACAACATTCATGACAGTGTGCTAGCATCACGACCCACTACCGTTAAAAGAGCTATTGAATTCGCGACTGAGCTGATCAACAAGCGAGCCCGCAGTTTGTCTGAAAAGCAAACGGATAAAAAGAGAAAGTCAGATGAAAGTTCTCGTAGCCAGCACCAACAGCCTTCCAAAAGGCAAGAAGTTGGGCAAACCTATGATAATACTCCCACGACCCGCACCAAGAACTACTCAGGATCCAAGCCTAAGTGTCCAAAGTGCAACTATCACCATGTTGCTGGAGGACAATTCCAGGAATGCTACAAGTGCGGCCAACAAAGCCATTTTGCTCGTGAATGTCAAGCAAATGCTGTTACCTCAATTCGACCCAATAACAACCCCGGAAACAGCAACAAGGGCAAGTCCAATGCTCGTGGGAGCAGAAGTGGGCAACAGGGAAACCGAAACCCTACAGGTGGAAGCAACAGTGGACCAAAGAGAGCTGTAGTGTGTTACGAATGTGGAACCCCTGGACATGTGAGACCCGATTGCCCAAAGTTGGCCAACCAGAAGAAGGACAACAAGGGAACTTCATCACAAGTGTTTATGGTTGGCAATGCCCAAGCCAATCCATATTTCAACATCGTCACCGGTACGTTTTTACTAAACCAACGATATGCATCTGTCTTGTTTGACACCAGGGCAGACCGCAGATTTATATCTACTGAATTTAGTAAAGTATTAGAAAATGCTCCATCAGTTTTAGACCCCTACTATACTGTAGAACTAGCCGACAGAAAAGTTTTGACGATTGACACCATCATTCGAGGTTGTACCTTAAACCTTTCCAATCACCCGTTTAATATCGACCTGATTCTGGTAACTCTTGGTAGCTTTGATGTCATTATCGGCATGGGTTGGCTAGCAAAATATCATGCAGTTATCATATGTGATCAAAAACTGGTTCGTATACCTTGGGGAGATGAAACCTTGATTATACGAGGGGACAATAATCCCGACATAATCAACACTAGACTTAGTGTCATCTCTTGCACCGAAGTCCAGAAATGCCAGGTCAAAGGATGCTCCATCTTCCTAACCTGTTTCTCCTTAAGTGATGAGGTAGGCAACCCTAAACCTAGACGACATGTCCAACTCACAATGGGTGTATTTTGTAGGATTATGTTTGCCATCTTAAGCAACCTAAAACCCAAAAGACATGTTCACCTCACAATAGGTGTATTTTGTAGGGTTATGTGTGCCATCTTAGGCAACCTAAAACCTAAAAGACATGTTCAACTCACAATGGGTGCATTTTGTAGGGCTGCATTCGACATCCCTCGTAAAGAGATGTTGAATACCCCATGCTTTTGGACAAACCTTTTTCCCTCTTCGGGTCCAATCAGTTCGACAATATCATCATCCACCAAACCTTGGAAGGTATGACTTCCTTTCCTTAGAAGTCAAAATTAGTGCAAATTTTGAACCATTAATAGTGGATGCATCATATTTTTTTTGTGCAGCATCCCGCAAGATGCGCACTTCTTTATTCTTGGTATCTTCTTTTATTTCCATCATTTGAGGTACTTCTTTTCTATGCCTCTTTCGCCTAGCCCCGCTGCGAATGAAGCAAATTCTTTGCAACTTCCTAACCAATCACCATCAACAATAATCTAAACCTCTCTGTTGGGTAGAAGTTTTAGTGCTATCAACTAATACCTGTATCCCACAGGCTTGAGGTATATCAGCAAGTCTTTTCGCGTATAGTTATTGACACAAGAGGGGTTATAGTTAACTTTTTTTTAACTTAAACCCCGAATTTTCACCATCGGGTATGGAGATATAACATATCTTTCACCAGTGAAAAGGATGCAGGAGTAGTACATCCCCAGCTTTCCCAGCATATAAAGCATGCTGGCGTGTCCTCCTCATACAAGAAACTAATTGCAGTGGATTTGCCCTCCTAACCAAATCTACAACACCGTTCGTCCTCTCTCAGCTCTTGGAAGGATGTAACCCCGACTCTGTTGAAAAAGCCCTCGTCTATCCATCCATAGTAGCAGCATCATCCATTACTACTCAATCGGATGCATAGTGCGACCCGGATAAAGACCTCTTTACATTGCTTTCTATCCATCCATAGTAGCAGCAACATCCATTACTGCTCAATCGGATGCATAGTGCGACCCAGATAAAGACCTCTTTGAATTGCTTTCTATCCATCAATAGTAGCAGCAGCATCTATTACTTCTCAATCGGATTCATAGTGCGACCCGGATAAAGATCTCTTTGCATTGCTTTCTATCCATCCATAGTAGCAGCAACATCCATTACTTCTCAATCGGATGTATAGTGCGACCCGGATAAAGATCTCTTTGCATTGCTTTCTATCCATCCATATTAGTAGCAGCATTCATTACTGCTCAATCGGATCTATAGTGTAACCCGGATAAAGATTTCTTTGCATCGTTTCCTGTCTACCCATGGCAGCAGCAGCCTCCATTACTACTCAATCAGACGTATAAGGGAAACCCAGATGCAGATCACTTCGCATTGATGTCATCATTCGTGTCTGAGAGTGTCCGAGATAAACCATATACTTAGAACATCTTTTCACTTAAAGGATAAGTACGTTTTTAGTAGATTTGAGGACAAAGCTAAAATAACAAGGTGGTGCTGTAAAATCCATTATTTTACCATGATTGAATGTAATAAAGTTTCACCCAATGATCCTAATAACATTCACTCATGTGTTATATTTCTATAAGATGTGTGTGAACTTGTCCATTATGTACTTATACTTATACAATCCTTTTCTATTGTAATAAGTTACATAACTTAAACCATCTACTTAAAAACTAGGAAAACAAGTAATGAAATGTATAACTAACTGTGTATACACAACACTTTTTGGAAAAACATGCTACATCATGTATATGTAGCCGTGTATGTATGTAGGCATACTATAGGCATACTTAACCTTTCTTGGACTAGCCCAAGATCATTTACTCTTTTGTGACAAACTCACAACAAGCCCAAGTCCAAGCTCACTCCCCTTTTTGGTTAGCCTTACACGGCACCCCCTAGGTGGAAGGAGAAGAGTTGTATTGATATGGGAAAAGCCAACACTTGGCATGTTATATCTTACCAAGGCAATCATGCCGTTTTCCTTGCCCTTCTCTGTAAAACCCGCATGCTTTTACCATGAATAGTACCCTTAAGATCGTACGTACTAGATTAAAACTTTCCTTTTATAGTATGATTACGTTCGCGTATAAGAATTTTAAGTATGACGTACGTGTTAGAACACGATAAGTATTTATTACGTATGAACACACAATAATTATTCATACAATAATTAATCACGAACATGTGATCATGAAATCATGAACGTAAATTAATCACGAGCTAATATTAATTACGTATATATATTTATTACGAACACGAATAAGTATATTAAGTCACGGTTAATAATTAATGAGAACACATAAAACACGAACACGATAAAACACGAACGAACACTAAAATAATTAAACTCGGAAAAAGGTACGGGTTACCCCAAGTGGGCCCCCCTACCCGCGGCTACACCAAAGGAATGGGCCAAGCCCATTTTAATTTTTACTAAAACAAGGAATTAGGAAATATTTTTGTCATTTTTCATATTACAGGAAAATAACAAAAACCCTAAAACTTTTCCTTCTTCCTTCTCTCCCTTGGCCGCCGGATTCAACACACCAAAAAGAGGGTGTTCGGTTGATTTTTTATCTTGAATTTTGTACAAGTATTGGTGTGTGTTCATCCTCGTTTGATCCACGCATTCGGTATACCTTTTTAATCATTTTCTTTTATGTTTTGATTTAATAAATTACATAAGATCATGATGTTTTTAAAAAGCTAATTAAAAACATTTATTAAACATGTAAATGGTTATGGGGTAAATCAAAACAAGGGATTTAGGGGTGTTTGATGTGGCCGACGCCTAAACCGAACCCCCAAGGGGTCTCGGTTTGGCTTATGAACCACCACCGAGACCTCATGGTCTCGATTTGGTGGTGTGGGTCCCACGGCAGCAGCAAACACGGGGAACCCCGAAGTGGTTCGGGGTATGGTGTTGATTACGGGTTCGGTTCATGGTTTCTAGTCACGGTCCGGTTTATTGTTTATGTTAAAGTTTATGATTTTAATAATTATATGTTAAAAATTAAATTAATAAAACATGACATAATTAATTTAATTAACATGACTTAGGTTATAAATTTAATTACTAGATCATAAATTTTTAACCTAAGTATTTATATTTTCTAGACTTTATAATTAATTAATTATTAAAAACCATGATTATAATTAATTAACATGACTTAGGTTATATTATTAATAATTAATAATACATGTTTTAACCTAAGTAATTAACTTTATTTAATTAAAAACATGATATATTTAATTAAATACTTTTAACCTATAGTTTATTTAAATTACATGTAATAATTAATAAACTATACCTTATATCAATATGACTTGGAATAATAATCAGAAAACACTTAAGCTTATATAATTAGCTTATTTAACCAGCTTATATCTATTTATGGAAACTTTCTATTTTTAGAAACTTATTTAATTAAGGCAACTAATCTATTTATGGAAACTTTCTATTTTTAGAAACTTATCTATTTTAAGCATTAATTCTATTTTTGGAAACTTTCTATTTTTGGAAACATTCTATTTTTGGAAACTTTCTATTTTTGGTAACTTTCTATTTTTGGAAACTTTCTATTTTAGGAAACCTGCTATTTTTAGAAAGTTACTTATTATTACACAGTAAGTATAATAATACATGAAATACAAGTAATACTTAATCAGAATAGACAGAATATAAGATAGATACAGTATAAAGCTTTAAACAGTAAAACATGACATGAACGTATAAAATAAGCTAAGACAAGACATAAAACCAGTTACGTATTTAGTAATCAGATACTTATACGCGTATGTATTTATGTAGCATTAGTGGTACCGAAGTTGGACTCTCTTCAGTTCGTCTTCTTCGTTCACTGGACATAAGGTACGGATTCCCGTCCTTTCAGTATGGACATTCTTTCCTTATTAGGATTCCCCGTATGCAGCCAACTGTTTTCCCGTAGTATAAGTTTATATGTTTGATTTGCTTATGTTTAATTTAGAATACCTATAGCCATATACATGCATGACCAGTTTCACCTAGTTATGGAGGTACCATAACCATAACACTAGAGGCACTGGTGTTATGACTTCCCCACGGCGGAGTGATTGCTCGTGGCGTCCCTTCAGCTTTTGGCCATATTATTATATTTATCATGTGGGGCGTATGGGTGCATCCTAGTTACATGTTTTCAGCAGATTACTCAGTGTGAATGTGGTGTGTGCCTTGCATCCTTCACAAGGAGCTGATCCCTCCTACCAAAACCAGTATATTAAATTAGAGGCAGCCCCTCTAATTTGCATGATGAGGTCACCCCTCCAAGTGTTCATGCACGGTGGATTTTCATGACCTATATTGGCTAATGGTAGAATATGTTAAACAGTTTTTATAAGATAAACATAAGGCTTTTCAAACTATAAAACCAGTTTTACCAAGACTTAACCGGGTTATTAGGGAGATAGTTTCTTCCGTTGTTATGTGCTTATATGCTTATATTGTTCATGCTTTATTATACATCCGTGCACTGAGCGTATTGCTCAGCCGTTTTCCTTTTCTATGTTCCCAAAACCGCAGGTACTCAGGGACGCTCGTATGGACTGGAAACTTTCTAGCCTTTCTTTACTTTATGCATTATCTTTACATTGATACTCTTTCCATGGACATTGTTTAGTCCTTTCATTTACAGTACTTATGATTGTGTGTGATGAGCTTTACTTTTGGACTACCGATGTTTGATTCCGGTATTTTCCTTTATGGTCATGTAATGTTTTAGACATTTATCCTTGTATGATTTGATGACACGCCATAGCGTGACATTCCATTATCAAAATGGGGTGTTACATTCTCTCTCCCCTTTTAGCCGAAAAACACACACACACACAACTCATTCTCACATACAAATCTAATCTCATTCTCCAATCTCTTTTCTCTCTCAAATCATACGGCTTTAAGCCATATACATCCAAAGAATATACATTAAATCCACTAGATCTTTGTCTCATCTTAACTACTAACCATTTAGTAGTATCTTCACCTTTAGAATCATTATAGCAAGCCCTAGCCGAATCCTTAAGGGTCACGGCTTGGTTATAGTTAGGGTTTTCATCATCATCAAGATTAGATCCCTAATATCCTTTGTTCTCTAGATGTTCCTTAGTAACTTTAGCAAGAAAGGTATTACTCATTATGTTTTCTTCATTTTACTTTCATGCATCAACATCCACCTATAAACACATGTAACAAACTTGTTAAAAATCAAGATTTGATAAAACCATGACCATCTAGGTCACGACATATTTGTGAATACCATTAGTCATGGTTAAAAACTTTTAAAAAAGAAACCTATGACTGGTATTTGATATGAGCAAAAACTCATATCAATTTATCAACAAATCACCCTAAAACACAATAAAAATACCTAAAGTTTGTGCTATAAAGCGGAATTATGTGGTATGTTTTGTGTTTGTGCTCAAATAGGTAAGAAGGATATATTTTCAAGCAAACAAAGGAAAATCAAGCTTAATTTGATGAAAAAAAGACAAAAGAGGATCAAAAGTGACAAGACTTTGAAGACAAAGGACCTATCTTGACAAACTGCCAAAGAAGAAGGACCAAAAGTGTAATTTTGTAAAAGTCAAGATCAAAGTCAAATTTGGTCAACTCTCAAGTCAACTCAGTCAAAGGATCATATTTGTTCAAGAATGAAGTTTGAAGGACCAAAAATGCCAAAGAAATAAAGTTGCTAGCTTGAAAATATAATCTGCCAAAGTTCAAGGGCTTATTCTGCCAATTTTGGAAAGTTATCCAAGTTTAATCCGTGTCTAAAGCTTTTAGCCAATGAGAAGCCAAGAAACCAAGGCCATGGATCACCAACTCAGCTGTATTTATTGCATTCAGCCGCCAGCCATTTATTGGCCACAATCTCAACAGTCAAACGCACTATCTATTTTTTCCACCAATAGGGAAAGGACATGCAATAATCCATATATCCAATGTGGATAATGATCCGCAACTCATTCTCTTGGCCAATAATATCTTGCCACGTGTCATCTTTAACAAAACGCATTGCCAGGGATGATTTTGAGCTAGAGTGGATTTCAAGAGAAGTTATAAACATCAAATTTGCTTATTTTTGAAGGACGAATCCATTGAGCACAATCAATTAGGCTGAAATCAACTCAAGTCAAAACCCCCAAATCAGTTCTTCATCAACTAAATTCAATGTGCAGATTTCTGACATGTGGAAGTCTGGGATTGGCTCCAACACGTCACCAACCCCAACTACTTCACTCCTAGAGTCTATAAATACCTTGTTTAGCTTTCATTTTCAGTGTGTTAGTTAGTGTGAAAATTTCACACACTTAGTTTTCCTCTCATCTTAATCCTTTGCTTTTAGCTTAACAACTCAAGAGTTTGACACACTCTTGAGTCTGTTATAGTAGTTGTAACAATTTAACTACCCTTGTACCTACTTTACATTCAATAAAATTCAAATTCCAGTTTTCTCGCCAAATTCTCTCATACTCTTCTACTGTTCATTACCTGCTCCTTTGTTACTCTTGTTGCTGTTTTTGGTTTTTTATGATCATCACTTGATCATAACTTGCTAAAGTTGAAGATTGTTGTTGTTTGATCATTCAGTTCAAGTTTAAGCAGATTTTGATGAATTCAGCCAGTTATGATGATTCTTGTTGATTGTAGCTGTTGATTTGATAGTTGATAGAGTGATCTAGTGCTAAAGTGGTGGTTAGCACTAGAATAGAGAGCTCAGCGCTCCTCTACTCCCCGGCAGCGGCGCCATTTGAAATGTGTATAGTTAAGTTTGTTTTTCTCAGTTCTTGTCAAATTGAAAGTCCTAACAATGTGATAAGGTGCAAGTTTATCAAGGGGAATGCTATTCTTACCAAGAGGAACATCGTGAACACTTCAAGCCAAATATCAATCCAAATAACCTTTCTTACAAGTCCCAAAATTACCTTACTCCACTGGGATTCTCACCCCAACCACCCACCCAAATTCAACAAAATCCTCCTCAAGTTTTACAAAGAAATCAAGGGCAAAGACCACCTTACCAAGGAAAGAACTACAAGGCACCCAACAATGTTCAACATCAAGGAAACAACTTTTATCCACCACATCAAGGATTTAATCAACCACTCCACCTTTCCCAAATCAAGGATATGCTCAAATACCAAATCAAGCTTACCCTCAACTTCAAAATCAAGGATATGGAATGCAAGAGACTCAAGAGTATGTTGACAAGAAAATGCGTGAAATTGAGAAGAGAATGAATGACCAAATGAAACGTATATCAGATGAACAAACCAATAGGCTTTTAATGGCATTAAATCAAAGACCACAAGGGGCTTTACCTTCCAACACACAAACAAATCCAAGGGCAAATGTCAATGCTATTACAACAAGAAGTGGAAAGACAACAAAGGATCCTTCACCTCCTAAACCTTCTATTGTTCTATCCACTTTTGCTCCTACTTGTGACAAGCCTTCTACCTCTACTTCACCACCTCAAAATGCTCCCATTCACTCAAACACACCTTCTCAACCCATTCATACTTCTCCTCTACCTTCCACACTTCCCAATAAAGAAGCTAACAAAGACAAATCTTCCACTACAACACCTATTCCACCTACACCAAAACCTACTCTTCCATATCCTTCAAGGTTGAAAAAGGACAAGTTAAAGAACAAGGATGACATCCAAGTCTCCAATTTCTTAAGGATGTTCAAGCAACTCAACATCAATATATCCTTTGCGGAAGCTCTTGCTTATATGCCAAAGTTTGCTAAGATGTTCAAGGATTTACTCTCAAACAAAGAAAAATTGGTTGATTTGCCCAACACATCCCTTAATGAAAATTGTTCCGCCGTGCTACTTAAAACCTTACCAACAAAACTTGGAGATCTGGGGCGCTTCTTGATACCTTGTAATTTTCCCGGTGTAGAAAATTGCATGGCTTTGGCGGATTTAGGGGCAAGCATTAACCTCATGCCTTTATCGGTTTGGAAAAAACTCTCTCTTCCCGAGCTCACTCCCACTAGGATGACCCTTGAATTAGCCAACCGAACCATAGCTTACCCCGTAGGTATAGTGGAGGATGTGTTTGTAGGTGTGGATAAGTTTACATTTCCGGCCGACTTTGTAGTGGTTGATTATGACATGGATCCTAGAGTTCCTTTGATTGTTGGTAGACCGTTTTTGAGAACGGTTCGTACTTTGATAGATGTGGCGGAAGGCGAACTAATTATGAGAGTAGAGGATGAGAGAGTGGTGTTTAAGTTAGGGAAATTTTGTGATAGGAAAGAGGTTAAGGAGTCTAGACCTTGTGAGACTATTAACATAGTTGATGTGCTAGATGAGGTGTGTGATGAACACTTTCATGATGCTTGCAAGAGTACTAGTGATGAGATGCCCCATGTTGAAACCGTGGCCTCAATTGCTCCCTCTTTAACACCTTTTGGAGAGAGTGATTTCCTTTTGGAGGAATTTGAGTCAAACTTTCTTGGTGATGATGATTCTCCCATTAATTGGGAAGAAGATATTCTTACTATCCAAAATTTGCTCAATGAGGAACCTATTCCTTCTTCTATTCCACAAGAAGTTACCATTGAGGATCCTTGATAGGTGTGAAAACACCCATCCTTTCTACCACTTAATTACAATAATAACCGAGCCAAAACGTGTATTTTATGTCATTTATGTCGGAATTATGCGTGGTTTGTGTTTTTGTTGTGATTTAGGACGAAAAGGTGAAAAGTGGAGAAAACACGGCATTCACGGGCTTTTATCGAAGAAAAAGACGAAAGATGAAGTCGAAAGATCAAGAGTGGAAAAAGAACGGAAGTCCATGACCAATTCTGAAGATTTATCGAAGAAAAAGTCAAAAGACGGAAGTTTACTAAAAGCCGAAGAACTCGAGTCTTATTTATGAAGAAAATTCAAGACGAGTTTAAAGAAATCCCGAAGACAAAATCATTTAAGTCCAAGATTTAAGTAGATTAAAGAAAGGAGGGACCTAATGACGCAATTAAGGAAAAGAGGAAAGAGGGAGGAAGCTTCCTAAGCTCCTCCCTAATCACCACTATAAATAGGCCACTAGTTCTTTCATCTCAAGTTGTTGGTGGCTTGACAAACCACTCTTCCACCATTTTCATTTCTTGTCATTTCATTTCTTTCACTTTAATTAATTGTTATGCACTTTTAATCATTTAATTTTCAAGTAAGTTTTCAATCATTGTTCTTTAATCTTTACTTTTCTTGTCTTAATCTCATTCTACTTTTCTTTGATTTAAGATTACTTTTGGTGCGAATTACTTATGATCCGTGTTGTTCATTTATGTGTTCGTGCTTAAAAAGTTTATGTTTTTATTGTTTGATCCAAAAAGTTGTATGATTTCGAGTTAGATAAGTTGATAAGTGCTTATTTGATTCGGTTAATCTTTGGTTCGGTTTAGTTTGGTGTTAAGCTTGTCAAAATAGCTTATTTCATTAGCTTATAACCGAATTCCATAAATCTAGGAAAGGGTTTAAACCCCTTTCCGATTGATCTATTCCGACTGGCCCTCCCCTCTTTCCGATTGAGTCCAATCGGAAAAGGGTTTTACACATTCCAATCTGTCCCTTTTCGAGTATTCCGATCTGGAGTTTTTGCAGCTTATTCCGATTTGACCTATCCACACATTCCGATTGGGAGTTGCTGTTTAGTATTCCGATTGAGGTGCTTCCCCGCATTCCGATTGGTTAGAGTTGCGTTATTCCGATTGGGAGTGTTCCCTGTTATTCCGATTGGCTTTATATTTCAATTTGGTTTCATTTCTTGCTCATTCCGATTATGCCATCTTTTATATATTCCGATAGTCTTCATTTTGTGATATTCCAATCAGCACTCTTTTTAATGTTCCGATTTGCAGTCTTTCCGATGGGTACATTCCGATCGGATCCTTATGGATTCCGATCGGGTGTATTCCGATTGGGGTATTTTGATTTGTTTTGATATATTGTTTTCGTTAAAGTGTTGATTTTTCTCGTTTAACTTTTAGCTCATTTTAATTTCGTTTTGCATTTTTATTTAATTGTCAATTTACTTTTCGCTAAGTTTTAATTTCACGTCATTTTAACTTCACGTCATTTACTTTTAACGCTTTAAATATTGCACCGTCTTACGTTTCAACTAGTTGTAGTTTTAATTACTTGCCATTTATTTTTAAGTCTTGCACATTTATTTTACCAAAAACCAAAACCAAATATTTGTTTCACCAAGAACAACTAATCTCACACAATTAACTGGAGATCAATTCGATTAGATACCGAGAATAACGAACTTTCAACTAGCAAAATCTTAATTTCAATCCTTCCATAGTAAAACCTTCCATAGAGAGTCCACCTCCAATTAAACACAAGGACCTTCCATCCCACTTAGAGTATGCTTTCTTAGAGGGCAAAGACCAATTACCTGTGATCATTGCTAAAGAATTAAAAGAGGATGAGAAGGAGCAACTTATTGAAGTCCTTAAGAAACATAAGAAAGCCTTAGCATGGAAAATATCCGACATAAGGGGAATTGATCCACATTTTTGTACAAACAAAATCCTTATGGAGGATGACTATAAACCTGCCATTCAAAGTCAACGAAGAGTTAACCCAAAAATCCATGAGGTCATTAAGAAGGAAGTGATTAAACTCTTAGATGCGGGTATGATTTACCCATTTCCGACTCTCCATGGGTTAGCCCGGTACATTTTGTTCCAAAGAAGGGTGGAATCACCGTAGTGCCTAATGAGAACAATGAGCTTATTCCTACGAGACTTGTCACCGGTTGGAGGGTTTGTATTGATTATAGAAACGATATCAAAGATACACAATTAATACCAGGATTTTGTCCTTTGTGCCACTCACTTAATTCGTCCTTTTTGAACCCACCTAATCTTTCCCCGTGCATCTATTATGGAAGCGATTCTCCTTGGCATGTTTCGTGCCCGGTTCAATACTCGTATGATTACGGGCAAGAACCGGAGTACAATTATGACAATGAAAATAACTATCCACAAGACGCACCCGACTTTTCTCCTTACCCTTCTTGCCAAACTTGTGGGGGTCCTCATGATTCTTCTTATTGTCAACCAATGAATTATTATGATCAAAATCCGTGTCCTCAATTTTCTTCACCAATGGATTATTATGAACCAAACCCGGTTTCTAATTCTTCTCCACCGATGAACTACTATGAGCCACAACCATGCTATAATTCAGGTTTTCAACATTTTGAACCCCCACAACACATCATCGATCATCAACCCTCCTTCGATCAATTGAGCTCCAATGAACAACGGGACAATCTGGTTAAGCAGGTTCAACAAATTCAAGAATCTTGGAACAAGTTCATCGAAAAATATCAAGAGGATCAACGACAGGAGCAAATATCGAATATCGAGACTTATACTCCTCCTCCGGTGTATCCATACTATTACGATGATAATGACGATGAGCCTACTATTTCTTGGAATGATCTTACTGCTCAATGTCCTAGTGCTATTGTCATCCCTCCTCTAACTATCCCAATCGTGTCTAAGGAGTGTGATACATTGAATGCACTTAGTGATGTTGGTTTTGATAAAGTGTTTGATGATGAGGTTTGTGACATACCGACTGCTATGGAGCCTAAGGACGACGTTGCGCTTACAGAAGAAGTTGATCCTAGTGATGACGATTCTTCTCTCTTCTATGAGAATTTCACTTTTGAAATTTCTCAATCTCCACCGGGAGATGCAGACGATGACAATTTATTCTCTCCAGTTTACGAGAAGTTCACCGATGAACTTGATCTTGTGGATGAGGTGGAAGACGTGCTTCTTCACGATAGATTACGGAAATTTCATCTTCTTATTGCTCAAATCGAAGAGTTGACTTCTCCTCCTCCTTCCGAGTCTTTGCCTCCATCTATTCCTGCCGTTGAAGATAATGACCCATTGCTGGAAGAACTTGACATTCACTCCATACCACCAGGTAATGATGACGATGATTTGGAGGGGGACATTATTTTTGATAATTTGCTACAGGAAAATATTGTTCCAAGTCCCCCTCCCGAGCACCTTTCATCCTCCCCTTTAGCCACTATCACGGAGGATGAGTGCTTTGACCCGGGAGGTGACATTGCTTATGCTATGATTCATAACAATACGGCTTTGCCGTTTGCTCAGCATCCATTGTCTTTGGGGGATGACAATGTGCTTACTATACCCAACCCACCTCCCGTGGATCTTGAATTCACATACTTCTCGTATGTTGAAAGGACCTTTCTCCCATTCAAGACTTATTCCCCCGCCTCTCCTTTGTTGATGTCAACCGGGAACGAGGAAAAGGTCTTCGATCCCGGTATTGCATTCGAGGCTTCCCCATGGACTATTTAATTCGGGGACGAGTCAGGCTCGTGACTCGGTCAACAAAAACAAGCGCTTTTTGGGAGGCAACCCAATTATCTATCTATTTTCACCATAAGTGTAGGGGGAGCCCCGTGGTGTTTCTTGCTTTCTTTCTTATCATTTGCAGGGATTAGAGCTTCAAAGACACACTCTTGATGACTTTTGACGAACCGTGATTCCGTGTTCCCTTCTTCCCGGTTCTATCCTAAACTCTTTTCGATTCACTATTTTATATTTCTCAATATGAAAATAGGAATCTCTTTAGTTGTCTTTTCCTTAGCGAGATTTAAACAACGTGCACAATGTCCTAAGTGTAGGGGAGTTTACTCCCACATGCTTAAACATTGAGGACAATGTTTATATTAAGTGTAGGGGGGACTTCTATCGAAGTTAAGTGGTCTTTTACTTGTATTTGTCCTCATTTTAACCAGAAAAATCAATTTTTCGACATTTTTCAAAATTTTTAATCTATTTTGGCCTAGTTGTATAGTTGTATTTTCCTTTGTTATAGTTATTTTCTTTCCTTATTAGAATAAATTTCAATAAAGTGGTTTTAATTTTCAAACGTTGTGAATCTTTTGACTCAACCCGAGTTTACTTGCTTAAGTTTATTCTAGCTAGTATCCTTAACGTGTTTAAGTCAAGTTTTGCTAGGCTTTTATATAGGGAGCTATAAAACGCGAAAGTCTTAACTCTCACGGGTTAAGAACAAGAACTTTTCGCAAGTTCCTATAATTGATCCTAGAGAGTTGTTTATCAAGGGAACTTTAAAATGCAATTTCTAAACTTGAAAAAAGTCCAAGAATTTGCAAGATCCTATAGGCGACTCGAAAACCCAAAACTTTGATTTAATAGGCTAAGCATCCACGAGTCTCATTCCTTGAGATTTTAAATTGTGGAGATCGAGAGATGATAGAGTCAATTATAAGTTCGGTATTCTTTCGTGAATTTATGTGAGTTATTTATAAGCTTATTCTCCCTCCGCTTGTTAATAAATTTATCTGCTAATAAATAAGGTTGTACGATTTAAAAGGTTACTTAGCTTCTAGCCCCAGATCGTTTAAAAGTTGCTCGGTAGGGATTAGAGTTCATAGCCAAGGCATAACTTATTGAAGTGGGATGCGAAGATTGGCGAGTCCGAAAAGGCCCTAACAAGGCATGAGGGGTACATTTTGTTGCTAAAGATCCAAAAGTGATGTGAAGAATCATTTATCAAAAATCTATATGAAGGATCAAGACACACGACGAAAAGCAAAAACTCCCCAAAAGTCATGGAGAAGTCTATCCGAAAAGACCCTAACAAGGTATGAGGATAAATAGATCCAAGTCCTAAAAGGAGGCGGATCGTTGTATATCAAAGTCCAAAATAAAGATTGGATAAAAATGACGAAGTCGTGGCCCAAATATGAAGAATCTCTCAAAACTTCAAGTGAAGAAATTCCTATTATAAAGAGAAGACCATAATTTCAAGAACGTCTCTCGAAGATTCGAAGTATAAAGTCGCTGTCAAATATCGGTCCGAGAAAGGTCTCAAATCGCGAAGCGAGTTATGCCAAGATATGAACTTTATGAGGTTCCGAGAAGCAGTTTTAAAAGATTTGGTCCTTTAGCTAACTATTGATTAAATCATTCACTTTATTTTCGGCCTAAATAACTATCGAAATAAGTCAAACAATGCATCCTTGTGATCATTCAAGACAAAAATAAAATATAAGAAATACCCTAGGAATAAGGGAGTCTAAGTAAATAATTGACCCACATGAGTTCGTGTTAGTTTGCTAACTTATAATAACAATGATCTCGTTTCTAAGCGTGGTTTGGAGAAAGTGAAAACTTGAGGATGATGATCATTCACGACATTTTCAAAACCCAAGGTATGTTTTTGATTTCTTTACTTTGTATGATTATAATTTTCTATTTCTTTAATAAAGGCCAATGTGGATTGATTATGATGGAAAATGTAATATTGCTTTGTAACTAATGCATTGCATGAGGACATTGCAATGGTTAAGTGTAGGGGATTTGATAGGTGTGAAAACACCCATCCTTTCTACCACTTAATTACAATAATAACCGAGCCAAAACGTGTATTTTATGTCATTTATGTCGGAATTATGCGTGGTTTGTGTTTTTGTTGTGATTTAGGACGAAAAGGTGAAAAGTGGAGAAAACACGGCATTCACGGGCTTTTATCGAAGAAAAGGACGAAAGATGAAGTCGAAAGATCAAGAGTGGAAAAAGAACGGAAGTCCAAGACCAATTCTGAAGATTTATCGAAGAAAAAGTCAAAAGACGGAAGTTTACTAAAAGCCGAAGAACTCGAGTCTTATTTATGAAGAAAATTCAAGACGAGTTTAAAGAAATCCCGAAGAAAAAATCATTTAAGTCCAAGATTTAAGAAGATTAAAGAAAGGAGGGACCTAATGACGCAATTAAGGAAAAGAGGAAAGAGGGAGGAAGTTTCCTAAGCTCCTCCCTAATCACCACTATAAATAGGCCACTAGTTCTTTCATCTCAAGTTGTTGGTGGCTTGACAAACCACTCTTCCACCATTTTCATTTCTTGTCATTTCATTTCTTTCACTTTAATTAATTGTTATGCACTTTTAATCATTTAATTTTCAAGTAAGTTTTCAATCATTGTTCTTTAATCTTTACTTTTCTTGTCTTAATCTCATTCTACTTTTCTTTGATTTAAGATTACTTTTGGTGCGAATTACTTATGATCCGTGTTGTTCATTCATGTGTTCGTGCTTAAAAAGTTTATGTTTTTATTGTTTGATCCAAAAAGTTGTATGATTTTGAGTTAGATAAGTTGATAAGTGCTTATTTGATTCGGTTAATCTTTGGTTCGGTTTAGTTTGGTGTTAAGCTTGTCAAAATAGCTTATTTCATTAGCTTATAACCGAATTCCATAAATCTAGGAAAGGGTTTAAACCCCTTTCCGATTGATCTATTCCGACCGGCCCTCCCCTCTTTCCGATTGAGTCCAATCGGAAAAGGGTTTTACACATTCCAATCTGTCCCTTTTCGAGTATTCCGATCTGGAGTTTTTGCAGCTTATTCCGATTTGACCTATCCACACATTCCGATTGGGAGTTGCTGTTTAGTATTCCGATTGAGGTGCTTCCCCGCATTCCGATTGGTTAGAGTTGCGTTATTCCGATTGGGAGTGTTCCCTGTTATTCCGATTGGCTTTATATTTCAATTTGGTTTCATTTCTTGCTCATTCCGATTATGCCATCTTTTATATATTCCGATAGTCTTCATTTTGTGATATTCCAATCAGCACTCTTTTTAACGTTCCGATTTGCAGTCTTTCCGATGGGTACATTCCGATCGGATCCTTATGGATTCCGATCGGGTGTATTCCGATTGGGGTATTTTGATTTGTTTTGATATATTGTTTTCGTTAAAGTGTTGATTTTTCTCGTTTAACTTTTAGCTCATTTTAATTTCGTTTTGCATTTTTATTTAATTGTCAATTTACTTTTCGCTAAGTTTTAATTTCACGTCATTTTAACTTCACGTCATTTACTTTTAACGCTTTAAATATTGCACCGTCTTACGTTTCAACTAGTTGTAGTTTTAATTACTTGCCATTTATTTTTAAGTCTTGCACATTTATTTTACCAAAAACCAAAACCAAATATTTGTTTCACCAAGAACAACTAATCTCACACAATTAACTGGAGATCAATTCGATTAGATACCGAGAATAACGAACTTTCAACTAGCAAAATCTTAATTTCAATCCTTCCATAGTAAAACCTTCCATAGAGAGTCCACCTCCAATTAAACTTAAGGACCTTCCATCCCACTTAGAGTATGCTTTCTTAGAGGGCAAAGACCAATTACCCGTGATCATTGCTAAAGAATTAAAAGAGGATGAGAAGGAGCAACTTATTGAAGTCCTTAAGAAACATAAGAAAGCCTTAGCATGGAAAATATCCGACATAAGGGGAATTGATCCACATTTTTGTACAAACAAAATCCTTATGGAGGATGACTATAAACCTGCCATTCAAAGTCAACGAAGAGTTAACCCAAAAATCCATGAGGTCATTAAGAAGGAAGTGATTAAACTCTTAGATGCGGGTATGATTTACCCCATTTCTGACTCTCCATGGGTTAGCCCGGTACATTTTGTTCCAAAGAAGGGTGGAATCACCGTAGTGCCTAATGAGAACAATGAGCTTATTCCTACGAGACTTGTCACCGGTTGGAGGGTTTGTATTGATTATAGAAAACTCAATGAGGCTACTAGGAAAGACCATTTCCCATTACATTTTATGGATCAAATGCTTGAACGCTTAGTGGGAAATGAGTACTATTGCTTTCTTGATGGATTTTCGGGTTATTTCCAAATACCCATTTATCCTAAGGATCAAGCAAAGACCACATTCACTTGTCCCTACGGTACATTTGCTTATAAGAGGATGCCTTTTGGCTTATGTAATGCACCGGGGACGTTTCAAAGGTGCATGATGGCGATTTTCCATGACATGATAGAGCAAACTATGGAGGTTTTTATGGATGATTTTTCCGTCTTTGGAAATTCATTTACCTCATGTCTCACCAATCTAGAGAGAATGCTTAAGCGTTGTGAGGAAACACGATTAGTGCTTAATTGAGAGAAATGTCACTTTATGGTGAATGAGGGAATTGTTTTAGGACACAAAATATCCAACAAGGGATTAGAAGTGGATCGAGCTAAAATTGATGTGATTGCTAAGCTTCCCCCACCCACCTCGGTTAAAGGTGTGAGGAGTTTCTTAGGTCATGCGGGATTTTATAGGCGCTTTATACAATATTTTTCTAAGATAGCTAGACCGATGACTCACCTCTTGGAAAAAGAGGCTCCTTTCATTTTTAACCAAGATTGTTTGGACTCTTTTGAGACTCTTAAGGAGAAATTGACAAAGGCTCCCATTTTGGTTTCTCCAAATTGGGAATTACCTTTTGAGCTTATGTGTTACGCTAGTGATTATGCGGTGGGGGCCGTCTTAGGAGAACGAGTTAATAAGCATTTTCAACCTATACACTATGCGAGTAAAACCATGACCGGTGCACAACTTCATTACACTACCACGGAAAAAGAGTTGCTTGCTATAGTTTATGCTTTTGAGAAATTTAGACCATACCTTGTGCTATCCAAAACCATAGTGTATACGGATCATTCTGCTCTCAAGTATCTTATGACAAAAGAAGATGCTAAGCCTAGGCTTTTGAGATGGGTTTTGTTGCTTCAAGAGTTTAAGATAGAAATTCGTGATAAGAAAGGGGTCGAGAATTTAGCGGCGGATCATTTGAGTAGACTTGAGCATCTTTTCAAGGAGATTTCCCACATCAAGAAATCAATGAATCCTTTCCATTAGAGGAGCTCATGTCTATCTCTTCCCAAGAGGATGCCACTCCTTGGTTTGCGGATATCGCAAACTATCTTGTGGGCAATGTGCTTATTGAGGGTCTTACTTATCAACAAAAGAAGAAATTTCTTAAGGAAGTTAAATACTAATTTTGGGATGATCCTTATCTTTTTAGGCAATGTGCGGACCAAATCATTAGACGGTGTGTAGATGGGCCCGAGGCATTTAAGATCTTAGAAGCGTGTCATAAAGGACCTACTGGTGGACATTTTGGGCCCAACTATACCGCCAAGAAAGTATTTGATTCGGGTTACTATTGGCCTTCCATTTACAAAGATGCCCATGAAATGGTGAAATTTTGTGATGTGTGTCAAAGACAAGGAAAAATTACGCAACGTGATGAGATGCCACAAACTTTTATCCAAGAGTGTGAGATATTTGATGTGTGGAGCATTGATTTCATGGGACCTTTTCCATCCTCTAAGGGAAACAAGTATATACTTGTGGCGGTGGATTATGTGTCCAAATGGGTGGAGGCTAAAGCCTTACCTACCAATGATGCTAGAGTTGTTGTGAAGTTTTTAAAGCAATTGTTTGCTAGATTTGGTGTACCTCGGGCCATCATAAGTGATCGTGGTACGCACTTTTGTAATGATCAATTCACGAGAGTTATGAAGAAATATGGAGTTAATCATAGACTTTCTACCGCGTATCACCCTCAAACAAATGGCCAAACCGAGGTCACAAATCGTGGTTTCAAGAGAATTTTAGAGAGAACGGTGGGAGAGCATCGAGCTTCTTGGTCGGATAAGCTTGATGATGCTTTGTGGGCTTTTAGGACGGCTTTTAAGGCACCAATTGGTTGTACTCCTTATAGGCTTGTCTATGGAAAAGCGTGCCACCTCCCATTCGAGTTAGAACACAAGGCATCTTGGGCTCTCAAGTGGGCTAACTTTGATTTAAACCAAGCCGGTTCACATAGGAAAGATCAACTCAATGAGATGGATGAATTGAGAGCCAATGCTTATGAAAATTCTTTGCTTTACAAGGAAAAGACTAAGAAATTGCATGATGCTAAGATCAAGAACCGTGAGTTCAAAGTTGGAGAGCCGGTTCTCCTCTTTAACTCAAGGTTGAAACTTTTTGCGGGCAAGCTTAAGTCGAGATGGTCCGGTCCATTCACTATTGCTCAAGTGTTTCCATATGGAACTATTTAGTTGTCACAACCCGATGGTCCAAATTTTAAAGTGAATGGTCACCGTGTGAAGCATTATTTTGGGGAGGACATTTCCGTTGAAGTGGTCCAAGAGATCCCCATTTTCCCCATGAGTTGATTCATTGAGGGACGAGTCGAACTAGAGACTCATTAACTCAAGCATCGTATAACTAGGTTTAGAGTGTTGTAGGTTAAAAATAAAGGTATAGACTTGGAGATAAGTGTAGGGGAGACCTTCTTTTGTCTTCATGATTGTTTGTAGGGTTGCTTACTCATTTCATGATTTAGAGCTTATGGAGGAGGCCCTTGTATCCGGTTCACTTCGTTACTTTTGTGATCTTTCATTGACACCTTGTGCTTAAACATGAATTCACTAATAGTTGTCCTTTCCTTAACTTGGGTTAAGCAAAGTCTATTCATTGTCATAAGTGTAGGGGAAGTTTTTATACTTCCATGCTCTTAAACATTGAGGACAATGTTTAACATAAGTGTAGGGGGTCTTCTATCGAAGTGACCTTACCTAGAACTTGTCATTGTCTTTCATGATAATTGGGAAAATTAATTTTTCAAACATTTTTCAAATTTTGGATCTACTTTGGCCACCAAAAATATGCATTCATAATTTTTGCATCAATCATTTTTTCATTTGCATAACACATTTGCATTGTACATATTTCTTCTTTTATTTTTCATCAAAAGTTGGAAAAAGGAAAATAAAAAAATATAATAAAAACATGGTTTAACAAATTTAGATCTCTTTGACATATTAGGCCCGTCATGGATATTTTAACTCAACCCGAGTTTGCTTATCTTAGCACTCTCTAGCTAGTATCCTTAACCATGTAGTCCTTTATTGGTCTATTAGGCTAAGCATCCACCAATTTCATTATTTGAGATTTTAAATTTGTGGAGATTGGGAAATGATAGAGTTGAAGCAAGTATAAAAGGGCTAGATAAACTTCATGATAGTTACTTGTGGCTAAACCCTTCTCTTCTTAACCTCTAATTTCTTCGCATGTATATATGTTAATAAATAATCAAGAACGGTTTTAATCGGTTTGTAATCTCTTATGCATTTTTGACTAATCATTCATGGTTGGTATAAGTACGTCTTAAGATTCTAAGTTAGAACGTTTTATGTGTACTAGACTTATGTCATGCTTAATATTTAGCGGGTGTTTTTCCTTTTATTCTTTTCAAATTTCTTAGTGAGGAATAAAGAAAAATAAGAGCGGCTTACAAAAAAAAATGAGTGGCTAGAAAAAAAAAAGGAAAGAAAAAGAAAAGAAAAAAAAATTATACAAGACTCCCAAGAGGGGCAGTGTGGTGTTAATTATAGTGACTATTGAGTTCCAATATTACCTTGACGGGTTGCGGGGATTCAATAGATTGCTCCAATCCAATATTACCTTGACGGGTTGCGGGGTTGAAGATCCAAAGTCTCAAAAAGATGGCGGATGTAAATTATTGCGTGAGTTTTATTTTCCTTAGCGAATGTGTAGCTACTTATGAAAGCATGACATGAGGATTTTACACATAAGGCGAATGACTTATTACTCTTGAAACGGACTTATATTAGTTGTGAGCGGTTTTTCAAGTAATGGATGAGAGGATTACTTAGGATTAAAACCGTGCTTCCTTATTTTTGGATTTTACACTTCTTATACTTCACACTTGAAATAATGACAAATTTGCCCACAAGCAATTTGCTCAAATAATAACCGGTTCCACATTTAATTGTCATGAATAAGTTGATGCACTTTTTACTTATGAATACAATGATCCTATTTTTAAGCTTGGTATGGGGAAAGTGAAACTTGAGGGTGATAAATGTCCATGGTACCCAAGCCCTAATCAAAGTCATTGATTTTTTTATGAGTTATTTCCATCAAACCCATTTCAAGAAAAACCAAAAAGATATAGATAGAATTGTATTTTGTTCATTGCATTGTTAAAAGTCAAAATCATGCATCATTTAGAATAGAGTAGTGTAGATGCATTTCATATGGCCAAGGTGGATTAATTATGAGGAGAATGTAAATTTGTGCTTTAAAATGTATAACTTTGCATGAGGACATGACAATGTTCAAGTGTAGAGGATTTGATATGAGCAAAAACTCATATCAATTTATCAACAAATCACCCTAAAACACAATAAAAATACCTAAACTTTATGCTATAAAGCAGAATTATGTGGTATGTTTTGTGTTTGTGCTCAAATAGGTAAGAAGGATACATTTTCAAGCAAACAAAAGAAAATCAAGCTTAATTTGATGAAAAAAAGACAAAAGAGGATCAAAAGTGACAAGACTTTGAAGACAAAGGACCTATCTTGACAAACTGCCAAAGAAGAAGGACCAAAAGTGTAATTTTGTAAAAGTCAAGATCAAAGTCAAATCTGCTCAACTCTCAAGACAACTCAGTCAAAGGATCATATTTGTTCAAGAATGAAGTTTGAAGGACCAAAAATGCCAAAGAAATGAAGTTGCTAGCTTGAAAATATAATCTGCCAAAGTTCAAGGGCTTATTCTGCCAATTTTGGAAAGTTATCCAAGTTTAATCCGTGTCTAAAGCTTTTAGCCAATGAGAAGCCAAGAAACCAAGGCCATGGATCACCAACTCAGCTGCATTTATTGCATTCAGCCGCCAGCCATTTATTGGCCACAATCTCAGCAGTCAAACGCACTATCTATTTTTTCCACCAATAGGGAAAGGACATGCAATAATCCATATATCCAATGTGAATAATGATCCGCAACTCATTCTCTTGGCCAATAATATCTTGCCACGTGTCATCTTCAACAAAACGCATTACCAGGGACGATTTTGAGCTAGAGTGGATTTCAAGAGAAGTTATAAACATCAAATTTGCTTATTTTTGAAGGACGAATCCATTGAGCACAATCAATTAGGCTGAAATCAACTCAAGTCAAAACCCCCAAATCAGTTCTTCATCAACAAAATTTAATGTGCAAATTTCTGACACGTGGAAGTCTAGGATTGGCTCCAACACGTCACCAACCCCAACTACTTCACTCCTAGAGTCTATAAATACCTTGTTTAGCTTTCATTTTCAGTGTGTTAGTTAGTGTGAAAATTTCACACACTTAGTTTTCCTCTCATCTTAATCCTTAGCTTTTAGCTTAACAACTCAAGAGTTTGACACACTCTTGAGTCTGTTATAGTAGTTGTAACAGTTTAACTACCCTTGTACCTACTTTACATTCAATAAAATTCAAATTCCAGTTTTCCCGCCAAATTCTCTCATACTCTTCTACTGTTCATTACCTGCTCCTTTGTTACTCTTGTTGCTGTTTTTGGTTTTTTATGATCATCACTTGATCATAACTTGCTAAAGTTGAAGATTGTTGCTGTTTGATCATTCAGTTCAAGTTTAAGCAGATTTTGATGAATTCAGCCAGTTATGATGATTCTTGTTGATTGTAGCTGTTGATTTGATAGTTGATAGAGTGATCTAGTGCTAAGGTGGTGGTTAGCACTAGAATAGAGAGCTCAGCGCTCCTCTACTCCCCAAAGGAGGCCTATGCTTATGGTTCTAAGTTTCTGATTTTCAGTTCCACTTAACAAGTTGCTTGCCTGCTATTTTCTTAGTTAATCTTGTTTGTTGCATGATCAAAGTTGATTTAGACTGTTTCTGATCTGATCCTAGTGCTTTGGTACCTTAATTGTAGCTTGATATAGCTTATAGTTTAAATTCTTGTCCTGTTTTCACTTTATCTCAGTCATTTTAGCTTGGCTTATCATTTTGAGTTCTTGGTGTGTTCATAGCTTATTACTTGTTCTCACATGTTTCATTTTGGCTGACAAACTTAGTGTGCTAAAGCTTTTCATTCAGTGTAGTTCTTTGCTTAAAAAGTCTTCACAAAATTTCCAAAAGTTCAGTTAAGCAGTGTTTGGTATTAGCCTTAATTCAGTTTTCAAGAATTGATAAATGGCAATCTAGTGTTCATTTTTAGTTTACAAGTGATAACAAGTAGTTTTAAGCCATTTTCTAGTCAAGTGTTAAGTCAAAAAGGCAAAAGGTCATAAAAAAGTGTGGGTCAATTTCAGTCAGTTCTTGTTTCAAAAAGTTGTGATTTTGATTTGCTTACCATTCATTTGATAGTTAATGAAATTCAATCAAACCAAGCCTCAAATCTCATTCAATATATGAAGTTTCAGCTTATATAAGGATTTTGGACAGTATTAGGTATTAAGCTGGGAATAAGCCAAAGTTTAAGCTCTATGAGCAAATGCAAGTTACTGTAAATGGAAAAATGATTTTTCATATCTCAACATCCACTTCATAAACTGGTCCATTTTCTTTTACAATATCATTTAGTAAGTGCTCATGGTTGATTTTTGAGAATTTGAGCTTATTGAAAAATCTTGGTCAACAAAAGTCAACATAAGCACTAATCTTGCATATTTTAGGATTCTGAGCTTATTAATGGATGCTTTTGCATGAGACTTGATTTCCCATTCCTATTTTGAGCTTATTAATCAGTTTCAGCATTAAAATCGAGGTGTGCAAGTCTAGATTTCTTTTCAGCATATTTTGTGCTTATTAAAAATTGCTTATCAGTTTTTAAGACAGTTTCAGCCAATTTCATTTGACAAGTCTAGCTTATTTCTGATTTTAAGCCTTTTGCAAGTAGCTTGGTTGAATTTGGTTGAAAAATAAGCTCAAACGAGCTTATTTGAGTTTGTAGCCCGTTTTTAGTTAAAACTTTTCAAAAATTGCACTTAGGTCCTTGAGGTCTTAATCTGTTTGTAAACAAGGCTAAACTTGCAACTTTTTAGGGTTTTCAATAAATCAGTCCTTTAACTTTGAAGTTTGTTAAAATCCAGTTAGTAAGTTTTGCATTTGTTGATAATTAGTTATTAGTTTGGATAATTTTCATTTCAAGTCCTCCTAGTTTACTGTTTTACACAATTAGTCCTTGTATTTTTCAGATTTACATTTTGAGCATTTACATTTCATAGAATTTACATTTTCAGTCCTTATAGTTTGTAAAATTTACATTTTGAATTTTAATTGAATAAATACTTGGTATTTGCACTATGTTTTACATATAAGTAGACGGATTTTTTACTTTTGCAAGGCATTGTTTGAATTAGCAATAGAATATCCAAAAAAATATTAACAACCAAAAACAGTTAAAAACCCGATATTGTTAGGACTTTCAATTTGACAAGAACTGAGAAAAACGAACTTAACTATACACATTTTAGTATTATATGTTTAAACTTGATTAAAAATCATATGAATCATTTTATAAATTTAAATGTAGCCGTGGGTTACAAATCTCACTCTTTGGGATTTTGGTTAACTAATAATCATAGATATCATGAGTAAACTTGTGTAACTCAAAACCATGAAAAACCATGACCTTAAAGGTCACGGCATAATTAAATGGACATCTATGATTTATGTACTAAGTTTTAAATAATGGAATATGTATTTATACATGTATAATGAACTACTAAAAATCACTAAAACACTTTATGTGTACAAATATAGCCGTGGGCTATATATGTCCTTGGATGGATTTTTAAATGTACATGCATGTCTATGTAGAACCTAGATCTAGTGTTAAGAACTTAACTTAACCTAATAAACATGATACAAGCATCAAGATCTTATGGGAACATTTGGGGAAAAACAATATAGCTGTGGGCTATATGTTGTTTTTCTTGGATTCTTGGTAACCTTGGAAACATGCAATAAGCCTAGATAATTATGTTGGACTTTATAAATAATTTTAAAACATGAAACTAGCTACAAATCTCATCTTGGAAACACCAAGATTAAAATTATAGCCGTGGGCTATATATATGTATACATGGATTTATGATTTGGTTTCTTGGTTTGTACATGGCTAGATCTTATTTTGGGACACTTATAATTACACGCAACCTTAAAACAAGTCTTGACTTATCTTAATAAGCCAAAACATAAAATAGCCGTGAGTCATAAGCTCACATTAGGGTTTATAACCTACATGCAAACATGAAACAAATCTAGATCTCATTTGGAACATAAAATAAAACAAACCATGGGTTTTATTATTTTATTAGGACTTATAACTTGAATTTGATAAGCTAATGATTAGCTTATAAGAAAATCCTAGATTATTACTTACATAAAATGAAAAATTAGTATTGATGGACTAATCAAGCCCATGCAACATTAGTCCAAAACTTAATGGACCCAATAAGCCCATTTAACAAACCTTAGTATCTTAATGGACTTAAGAATATGGTCATGCCCATTTAATTAATTAATGGACTTAAAAATGTATTTAAGCCCAATAAATGTTTTAAAGGCCCATTTAATAAATTAGTGGACTTAAAATATATTTAGGCCCACTAGATGGCCCATTAAATATTTTAGCCCATTTAATGAGCCCATGTAATGTTTTGGATATTTAAATAAAGGTTTTTATAATAAAATATAACTTATAAAAACTTTTAGACTAAAATGACAATTTATAAAACTTAAGGACTCAAACCGTGACATTTAAAACTTGTTTTGATAAACTATTAAACACAAGGACTAAAAATGTAATTATCCGAAAGTCTAGGGTTTAATAAATACCATCCGTAGTGTATTAAACCCTAGGGACCATTTTAGAAAGTTTCCAAAAGTTGTTTTGTCATTTCATAACCCTAAGGACCACTTTGTAAAAATCCAAAACATAAAGAAGCCCTAGGGACTGTTTTTGCCATTTTATGAAAGTTATAAAACCTAGATATAACTAAGAGGACTAAAACTGCCATAACCCAAAAGTTTAACAAGCCCTAGGTACTAAATGTGTAAAATCCGAAAGTTTGACTTTACTTAAAACATGGAGGGACTAGTTTTGTAATAATCCAAAACTTAAATTAGCCCTAATGCTAATTCTTTTTTTAAATTTAGTAAAACTTAAATAAACCCTAAACTATAAGGATTTAAAGTATAAATTCTTAAACTTGTAAATTATAAATTATTTTATAAATGTTAAATAATTTACGGGAACTTTAAAGTTAAATAAAATATTTATATTTTTACTTCACAAAAATAAAATATTTATATTTTGTTTTATGAAATAAATGGTATAAACAATATGGATATGTATTAATAATACATGTACTCATATACTTTTAGGAAATAAAATTATATGAACGTTAAATAAATTAAATGCTAATACGTAAAATAATATAATAAGTAAAACATTTTATGTTTACTTAATATGAAACTTAATTGTAAGTTTAAATGGTTATTTTTAATACATGAACTACGAACGTAAACTAATATTATAAGTAAAACATTTTATGTTTACTTAAATATGAAACTTAATTGTAAGTTTAAATGATTATTATTAATACATGAACTACGAACGTAAACTAATATTATAAGTAAAACATTTTATTTTTACTTAAATATGAAACTTAATTGTAAGTTTAAATGGTTATTATTAATACATGAACTACAAACGTATACTAATATTATAAGTAAAACATTTTATGTTTACTTAAATATGAAACTTAATTGTATGTTTAAATGGTTATTATTAATACATGAAATACGAACGTAAACTAATATTATAAGTAAAACATTTTATGTTTACTTAAATATGAAACTTAATTGTAAGTTTAAATGGTTATTATTAATACATGAACTACGAACGTAAACTAATATTATAAGTAAAACATTTTATGTTTACTTAAATATGAAACTTAATTGTAAGTTTAAATTGTTATTATTAATACATGAACTACGAACGTAAACTAATATTTTAAGTAAGACATTTTATGTTTACTTAAAAATGAAACTTATATACAAGTTTAAATGGATATTGTTAATACTTGTACTACAGTTATTTAGATAAATACTGTAGAATTAATAAACTGATTAAAAATCTGTATAAGCATACACATACATTCCTTGTA
Organism: Glebionis coronaria; assembly: GCA_025667525.1. Classification (NCBI taxonomy): domain Eukaryota; kingdom Viridiplantae; phylum Streptophyta; class Magnoliopsida; order Asterales; family Asteraceae; genus Glebionis; species Glebionis coronaria. Next base: position 269,261,952 of record CM046879.1, read on the forward strand.
CTATCTATTAAGACTGTACTATTTGATTAGGCATAGCTTTTGGCGTGGGCATTATTTGGATATTCATATTATACAGCTATTGCCAACTCCCAAGTGAGTTTACAGCCCCATATAAACTATTGATAAAAATTTCCTCTACGCGGGAGAAAACATGCAACTATTTTATTGGACATAACGGAATTGTATAAACTTGACTATGATTGACTATTATAGAAACTGTTAAATTGTTGTAAATCGCCCGAATGATATAAATAGATCTATTAGGGATTGACCATCCCCGTCTGGGTGAGTCATGCTCACTGTGCCTTGGCCGAGACAACAGATGTATACCATGTTGGAACTAGGTTTGGGTGTCTTTTTGTAGGACACTACGTCCTCATCTGTTGAGGACTATGGAAGGTTAATGCTTCAGTTTCGAGTAATAGAAAATGTAATCTACCTTTTAGTAAAAATGCTTTGTGCATTGTTACTTATATGATTAATGTATGTCCAAACTAATTATTATTAAACCTGTAAATTCACCAACTTTATTTTGACCCTCTAAGCATGTTTTTCTCAGGAAAATGAAGTTAGTACGTTGTGTGTGCATGGACTCAAGCATCATTGTAATATGCATTGTAGGACTCGTCAAGGGTTCTATTTGGGAAAAATAAACAATCTACTTTTATCATATTGAAAACAATTTTTATAAAATTTGTTCAATGATCATGTAATATGTTTTGAATAATCTATTATCTTATGCTCTATGAACTATGTGCTATCGATCCACCCTCGCGACATATCCGTTGATAATTCCGCATATTTTGACCCTACCCGGGGTGTCACAGAAAGAGGTACGAAAAAGTGTATGAGACAAAAGTCACCAACAGAGAGGTCTTGGGACGTTACACAGAGAGTTATATTATGTCACCTCTAAACTTTCTCTACAACTAAGGAAAGGGAGGAATTGAGGAGTGCACCATTGGCTCCTAGTTACTTTATGCATTTTACTCTTTTTGTATGTAGATAAAAAAAATAAAACGAAGTGAAATCTAAGATTCCTAGAAGTTTTTGGATGCTCTTAGGAGAGGAAATATTTTCCTATTAGGACGTGTTATCTTTCTTTATGAGATCGATTGAATTGGTGGTCTTTGTTTAAAAACATTGTGTCTAGTAAGTAAATTACAGTAATATGGTTTGTGAGCGCAGAATGTGCGCCATACATTTAAAAAGTGCGTCGCACTTCTGGACGGATTTTTGTATACACTTCCTTATATCTCATTCGAAACTAAAAAAACACACAAACACCTGACGATTTCGGATCATCACCCAAAAATATCGTTTCATACTCCAATTCATATTCGAGATCATGTCTAGGGTAAGTAATTATCTTTAATTCATTTTATTTTATTTTTAGGGTTTAATTATTTTGATTAATTTTTCAGTTAGGGTTCTTAGTAATTGGTAGTCGAATTGCATTTCGATTTATTATTAGAAATAAGGATAATGATTAGGATAGGATTAGATTGTTTGATGAAATTGATAATAAATATATATATATATATATATATATATATATAACCCTCTTTATATATATATATATATATATATATATATATATATATATATATATATATATATATATATATATATATATATATATATATATATATATATATATATATATATATATATATATATATATATATATATATATATATATATATATATATATATATATATATAGAAATAAAACCCCAAGATTGAGCAATGTCGCAGATTGAAATGAACTAGGAATGGTTTAGTGTTCGACTCTAGCCATGGAAGTACGAATTTTGGTTAAGATTATTAGAACCCCGACATGTACAGATATAGGAAGAATGTGCGCCGCACTCTGACGGATTTTTCCCAGAAAGTACCCCGCACTTCTTAGAAGTGCGCCGTACTTTTTACTTTATAAAATAACAGAATGTTCAGAACACTAGCATAGGGTTGCCGTTGACCCGTAATGTTTATCTAATGTTAATATATGTTTGTTTACATGATAAATTTTGCAGAACACAGGTTCTGGAAACAATGAGACCGACTTATCTAGACGAGGGAAGAGGCAAAAGCCTATCGAGTCGGCAAGTGCCGCACTCATGGGGGTTCCTAATCATCCATTCTTGAATTGGCCTGGATGTACGTCTGATGCCAAAATCATCTCCAACAATGCTCTTAGTCTTCTACTGCCGAAACAAATTTTCGAACCAAGCATTGTGAATTTTGAAATTTTGAGGGATCTTGGTTGTGAAGCTCAAATTAGGGAAATGCTATCAATAGTTGTGATAGAGGCTGGAGTAAATGAAGTCTTGTTTCGATCCAATGCTTGGGTTCGTGCTTTTACTTGTAGGGAAAATATTTATGCGGAGCTTTGTCTTGAGGACGTTGATGATGATGAGCTATTGACTAGGATAATCATGAGTTTTAGACTTTGTGGGAAAGGACATTCATTGACTTTGAAAGAATTTGGTAAGTACTTGGAGTTGTACACTAGAGAGGAGCGAGATGAGGAAGGATTTGAAGTGTATTTTCTAGGAGGAGAACGTGAGCATGGGAACTTAAATGCTAATGAGTTTCGGGCATTAATTTGTCTGGATGAGGATCCTTTGAGCTTATCTAGGAGCTCAACCACTAGGATTTCTAGTCCACTTTTGAGAGTGCTCCAAAAGATGATTGCTTAGGCGGTTTGCCAACGTACCACGGGATATGATAAGGTTCAAAAGAATAATTTGTGGTTGTTGAGCATGTTTAGGGACAAGAACCATGCACAATATGCTAATGTGGCTTGGGTTATTGCGAATGGATGAAAAGGAAAGGTCATGGAAGTCAAGCGGGTAGTATGATGGTGTGTGGACAATTTGTGACTAGGTTGGCCATAAGAATGAGACTTTTAACCGATCAAGTTATGGGTATCCTAAGTCCACCGATCATATGTGATACCATTGAAAAAACCACTTTGAGAGATTTGATTGGAGCGGATGAAAGGTTGTTACGAGAAGACGTGCCGGTGAGAGCACCACGTGTAAGCATGCCACGAGCTTCTCGTACATCAAACCAAGATGTTTTTGATCGGATGGGAAGGATGGAGGTTAGGCAAGACCAGCTTGGGTTTATGATGGAGCGACAATGTTATAGCATGGATCGATACGCTCCTGTTTTCGAGAGGATGGCGGAACAATATAGCGTTCCAATGAGTGGACCTTATGGACCACCCAGATATCACCATGAGCCATTATACTACTCCCAACAACCACCACCTTATCCACCACACTTCCTCCCATCCAATGCTCCAAGGAATGATGATACTGAAGAGGATATGTGATGCCTCTTGTGTTTGTGACTCATGGGTTAGTTACAATTTGAAATAATTTGAAAACAATTTATTTGGTTGTGTAATATGCCTTTGTTGGCACGTAGGACAAAACTAATACTTTGTGTGTGGATTTTTAATTTTTATTTGGTATCTAAGATATGTTTGCGTATATATTTCGTGTTCAATTGCAGAAAATAAGCGAGTCAAAGCACAATAAGGTGAAGATTGAAGATTTCAGCTTCGTTCATGACTCGGAATAAAGGGAGTGTATTATTCTTATTTTCCTCTATTTTTACTTTTTCCTTATGTTTAGAATTAGGGACAATGCTCCTAATAAGTATGGGGGTGATAAGCAGAAAATAAGAGAGCTTTTAGTTGAAACTTTTTTGTACTTTATGTGATAAAAAGTGCGCCGCACTTTAAATTATGCGCCGCACATTCTGTCGGATTTTTGAAAAATTTGTTACGTATATATATAAAAAAATTTGTGTTGAAAGATTGATAATTCCTGTAATTGCAAAGCTATTTTGACTCAGAAAATATCTTATTCACAATTGTGAGGATTTTTAGCCTATAAATCGTAAGCATTCTTACGCTTTGAATCCAATTTGTGAGTATGTCGATGATTAGTTTAATTCTAGAACTTGTGCTTGGTAATCTTTACGAGACCTTAGTGGGATCATACTTGTATGATAAAAAGTATTTTAAATGATAAGGAGGCAAAAGAAAAAAAAATGATTGAAAGTTGTTGCCGATGTTTTAAGACGATAACATATTGAGGAAAACCATGTTACGAGATGATAATAGATAGTAAGTATGGGGGAAGACATATTACCCCAAATGTAGAAAAAAAGAGAAAAAAAAGAAGAAAGAAAAAAGAATAAAGGCAAAAAGTAATCCTACAATTGTGAAGTAAAAATATGTAAAAACAATAAACATGGTGGAAAATGATATGTTATTTATTCTTTTTAACATGCGGTAGAAATAAAAGTTTTGAAAAGACCTCTTTTGATATTTTACTTGGTGATTACGCCAATTGGTTTAGTTTAGTTCCTTGTACAAGCTTATCGTAATTTACTTTTCATGACTGTGCTTTTTAGCGATAATTTACCCATATAAAGAGAGTGTGTGAATTCAAAATATCTACTTCGTGAGGTGTTTTGTTGCGTTATCTTTGCTTTTAATTATTGGCCTTATCTATTTCTCTCGACACCTATTAAAATATATTTTTACCTTACTTGAGGACAAACAAGAAGTTAAGTATGGGGGATTTTGATAACGCCTCATTTATACATATTTGTAATGATGCATTTGTCCTTGTTTGCTATGTATATAAATAAATTATGTGTTGAAATGTTAATAATAATGTGTATTGTTTGATTGTAGTGAAGGAATAATCTTATGGACCAAAGATATGAAGAAATAAAAAGAAAAATAAAGAATGCTGAAAAAGACCCAGAAGTACGGCGCACAATTATAAAGTGCGGCGTACATTCTGTGAAATACGATTTTGGAGAACTACCTAAAGTGCGGCGCACAAAATATAAAGTGCGACGCACATTTGCAAAATCAAAGTGCGACGCACTTCTGACTAAGTGCGGCGCACATTTGCTGTAGTTACATAATTAAGTATCATTATTCATGGCTATTATGGGATAAACTCTTGTCATACTCCAGTACTTGTTAGCTACGTTTTGAGGTTATAAAAAAGGACCCAAAGGCAGGCATAAGAGACATCTCATACCACTTTTACTCCATTGTTATTAGGGTTTACATAAAATCAAGGATTTAACAAATCCTTGATCATTGTTACTAGTATTAGGGTAACCTTAGTTGGTTCTCACCATTGCTGCTATAACAAGGATCTCAGAATATTGCTTGTGATTGTAATAAGTTTGGAACAAAGCTTATAGCCTTTCTGGATGCAATCATTAATACTTTATGGTATAATTCTCATTTCCTTTATGTTAATTCTTTACTTTGATTTGCATATTGTTGAAATGAACTTCTTTACTGATATTATGGAGTAGTGTGTTGTGCTCTTTGGTTAAGGTTTTTACAGCCTATGATTAGATACGAGTATTCACTTTGCTAGGGCAAAGTGCGGCGCACAATTAGATTTGTGCGGTGCACTTTCTCCAAGGGTACTTGATTTTAAGCATTATTTAGATACTCTTGTATTTTATGTTATTAAGTAAGACCATTGTTATATGATGGATTTGTTCATGACCATGACTAGTACTCATGTGAATGGAAGAATTTCATGTCATCTAGTAAATGAATCTTGTTATTCGCTTTTGTCGCGTTAGTGTAATAAAACATATAACAAATTGTCGCTTAGTTTCATCTGTTATCGAAATCAAGCATAAGCAGTTCTTAATGCTTTTGATATGACATAATCTTTAATCGGATTGTTGTTATGTTAAATAGATGTTGCATGTACGACTAGTAATCGGCATGTTGTCTTACATTGTTTATGTGCTTATAATCATCATTGTCATCTATCTTTCATAAGTTTGTAACCTTAACCAAACGCACCTTTAAAACCATTTGATAAGTAGATCTTTAGAACTTGTGACACTCTAGAGGTAACTGTTTTATAATTCTTTAGCATCAATCATGTGGAACGAACTGGACTTTACCATTAAGCTATGCTATACATGATAGGGTATATTGCCCGTGTTTGTGTTTCTAGTCATTTGTGTGTGGTAATATCTTGAAAAATTTTTAAGACTTGCAAAACGAACATCATCGTGTTAAAAAGTCGAGGAGACACCTTGGATTTACCGTTGGGTCCGCCCCTGGGTGTGTCTTATTATTCATAAGCTAAATATGAAGATTTAGTATTGCTAGATAATGTGTAGTTTTAAATGCAATTTTTATGACAGTAGGTTCTTTAGAATGTTATTGTGTATAGGTTAATTATTTTATTGGTTTGTAGTTGGTTGGGTTGTTTTGGTGTTTACATCTGTTAGAACCTAAAACTTTGTTGACCTTATTACCAAGACAGTTTCATAAGTGTAAATAACACCACCTACATACGTAGGAACATCGGCTCGTGAAAATTCATTGAAAATATCTAATTTGTTGTGCAGTGTTGCTTTAGATGTTTTAGTCTTACTATTCAGGTTTGTGGTTATTCTCGATTTATTATATGATTTCACAATAGGGATTTCTACAGATTATTGGATTACGCATAGGCATAAGTATATTTTAAATGTTATAATATCGCACAAAAATGTTTCTTGCCGTGGTTTGATGCTTTTGTCTCATTTCTGCAGGTGGAGTTTTCTTTGACAGATACAAGGTATGTATTCAAGATCATTTTATACCTTAATACTCTCATTGTGGTATTTAAGATGATAAACATACATGTTCCTCAAAAAGCATCTGTTAATTATTATTTGTTTATCCATTATTGTAAAAAATGTATTGTTGTGTGCGTAGAGGTATTTGTGAATTCCTTGGCGATTGGCAATTTTGTAAGACCTTCTGCAAATATTAGAAGAGACACAACATTATGGGTAATTTCAAATACAATCTCTAACAGGCCCTAGAAGTAATAACATTAGTAAGCAACTCCATATACCATCTTCACCTAAATAATTTAAAATGCAATTTAAAATCAGTGTCCTTCATACATAGAACGATGGAGTGTCCTCTCTTTGTTTGGGTGGTGAGGTTATTTCATGTACTGTTGACCTTCTGTGGTGACTCATGATGTTCACGAGCTGTGTGAGTCCTCATTAAGTTGACAAAAGAAAAAAAGAGGGCCGCAAGGAAACCTGAAATGCATCCTGAAACTAATTCAAGAAAATACACGTTTGCACCATCAGAGTTTGAATAATGAACACTAATAGCACAGGGTAGCGGGGGGAGGGGGAGTGATCGCGCCGTGGGAAAACGCCAGGGTAAAACGCGAAAAACCACACCCGAGTCGCGTTTTTGTGACTCACGCCTAGGGGACAACGCGCGTTTTCGCGTATTTATATATATATATATATATATATATATATATATTTAAAATTTCTAATTTTTTTAACCGTTTGTATTTTTTGACCGTTTGGATTTTTTGACCGTTGGATTTGAATATAGAGCCGTTGGAGGAGCGGGTTATGCCCCAAAATTTTCATTTTTAACCCTTTTTTACCTATAAATCACCCATAAATCAATTTTTTTTTTTAAAATCTCAACACTCATCTTCACTCACCTAGTATAGTTTTTTCAAACAATTAAAATGGAAGACATTCCTGATATGTACGAGTATTACTCAACAATTGATATGGATAACTATGCTCAATATGCTGATTATTTAGATCAATTAGAAGATGTTGAAGACGAAAGAGAGCCGCATACAAGACGCTACATTGCACGTGAAAGAGAGTGGGCAGAAGAAAAATTACAACGAGATTATTTTGGGGATGAAAATACGGCACCTATATATCTGGAAGAATATTTTCGTCGAAGGTATCGTATGAGCTCCATTTGTTTAATAAGATTTTTAGTGATATACAAAATTATAATGCTTACCCTTTGCCTGAGTATTTGTAAAGTGCGGAATGTTGTTCCCGTGAATGCTTATGGCATTTTACTAAATGCATTTATATATACATATATATATATATATATATATATATATATATATATATATATATATATATATATATATATATATATATATATATATATATATATATATATATATATATATATATATATATATATATATATATATATATATATATATATATATATATATATATATATATATATATATATATATATATATATATATATATATATATATATATATATATATATATATATATATATATATATATATATATATATATATATATATATATATATATATATATGTATATATATATATATATGTATGTATATATATATATATGTATATATATATATATATATATATATATATATATATATATATATATATATATATATATATATATATATATATATATATATATATATATATATATATATATATATATATATATATATATATATATATATATATATATATATATATATATATATATATATATATATATATATATATATATATATATATATATATATATATATATATATACTGTACGTTGAAGAATATTTGAGAAAACCTAATTTAGCGGATGTCCAACATGTATATGATTTACATGAGAAGAAACATGTGCTTCCGGGAATGATAGGGAGCATAGATTGTATGCAATGGGAATAGGTTAAGTGCCCCAAGGCGCTACATGGTCAATTTAAAAATAAATGTAAAAAATACCCGACTATAATGCTTGAGGCCTTTGTCGATCAACAATTTATGGTTTTGGCATGCATATTTTGAGGTACCGGGTGCAAATCACGACCTTAATGTTTTAAATGGTTCACTGTTATTTGATGACCTTCTAGCCGATAAAGCTCTGGAAACTTCGTTTGAAGTAAACAAGAAAAATTATTACAAAGGTTATTATTTAGCGGATGACATTTATCCACAAGGGTCTGCTTTTGTCAAAGCTTTTAGTGTCGCTAGGGATGCAAAAACTGTAGAATCGTAAAATTCCTAGATCTTTATGCTACTAGGAACATGCATTACTCACTTGATTGAATCAAGGCGGAATAGAATAAAACATGCTAAACAAAGTGTTATAGAACACGAACAAGATGAATTTATCCCAACGATTGCTTGTATTATTAATAACAAACAACCACTAGGCGTGTATACATTTAATCCCACGCCTAGTACGACGCACACTTTAGGTTTACATTTCATATGAATGAACGAATAAACCTAATACCCTTGGTTACTTATATATCGTAAGGAATAGGGTTTACAAGAGATAAGAACAAATAAACATGCATATCTTCCATTTAAATAAACCATATACAGAATATTGATAAACAATATTCTGGATATTTATCCTAAATAGATTTCCATCAGCGTGTAACATTTTTCAGCGGCTAGACAGGCTGTGTCAGCGGCTAGAACAAACATCTTCATGTTTTCTTCGTTTTGAGTTTCTGCCACATCAACTTTTTAGACCCAACAATCTTCCCCTAGTTGATGTCGGAAAAACTCTTTGTGTATCTCTTGTATGTGGTACATCATCTTCAAATTGCTTCCCCTCAAGTTAAGCACCGATATCTTAACCTTTTTGTGACATCACTAGGGAAGTAAAACAATGTATGCAATCAAAGATTCTCCAAATGTAACTCTATGTAATCACCTTGAAGAAAAATAAATATAATATTCCTGATGTAGAAGTAGGATAACCCAAACTTGTGTTTTATGTCTAGTACTAAATACGTGACTCCAAGCTCATAGGTATGGAATATGCAGACCTCGATCCCTTTGTCAAAATCCTAATCTTATTATGAGACAATAAGCACGATAATGTAACTCCTTCAAGTGATAGCAATCTAGATGGCATTGCTAGATATGACAAGTCTTCGTCACCAACAATGTAAGCACGAACAAGTTATCTCAAGAAGGGATTGAATCATCTTGAGATATGATAAAACACGAACTCGCGAAACACTACTTCAAACACCAATCGTATTATAAACGTTCTTTCCCTTAACCATATACTTCTTCTAAGAAAAATATCCGAGCCATAAATATCAAAATGATATTCTATATAAATCAGAGATCGCATGTACCTTTGTGTGTAACCTCCTCGTTTTGTGTGCCAAAACCTAACTAAAAAAATAAACAACAACAACTTCCCTTTTATTCGTGATCCTTTGTTGTTAGCAGATAAACAATACCTTGTCAGCGTCTTATATATACTTTGACAACGGATAGAATAATATGTGTCAACGTCTCAGCGTCATGAACTATTTAAACAAATAAATTTATTTTCCATGTCCATATATCACGTCTCTCTTTACTAATATAAGCTTTAAACAAATCAAATATGATTTGTGTGAACACAGAATCACCAATTTGTATATTCGTGTGAACACACAATATTCACTTTTGTTAATAGAGACCCACGTGAAAAACTTGTCCCACAGCAACATCACATTTTTGTCATCCTAATAATTAGGCAAACTTCACGTGATATCCTTTTTATCACTTTGTTTTCCAATCATGGGACCACCTGTTGTTATTTAATCGCGACCTTAATATTAGATCAGCAGAGACCAATCAATGCGAACATATAGGATCACAATAGCAACCGTGTTGCTTTTCTTGGTACGACTAACATCAACAAACATTAAAAGCCAAAATCATACCAACGAGTCCTTTTATTTGACCTAGAACACCATATGTACCCGATGTACTTTTCATGACTGCCAATCATATCATAACCTCATAATTAGATCTTCAAGCAGCCTTGAACCTAGCTGCCGTCATCTTGAATGTGGAACAAAAACTCGAAACCCTAACACCTAGGGTTTACATATGATCAAATGTAACATGTAGATCTAGGGTTTATGAATCCACTCACCAAATCTAGTATGATCCATCATTACCAGCAGCAACAAACAACGAATCTAGGGTTCTTAGACAAAACCCTAAAAATGAATATCACCACTACAGCCAACTTCGACGCCCAATAACTTTTTTTGGAGGCTGATCTTGACAATCCCTCTGGTGAACATCTAGCCACATATGTGTAGAACACACATACCAAAATTCGTGGCGATCCAATAGTTCACGAAAAAGTTATGCTCTTCTTACTGCTGCTGCACACACAAAAATAACTAGAAAACCATAAACGGATTTTCTTAATAACTAGACAACACGAACACCTTGTTGGTCCTAGCATCGAGAGCCACGAGGCTCTGATACCAATTGTGGAATCCTAAAATTCCTAGATCTTTAGGCTACTAGGAACATGCATTACTCACTTGATTGAATCAAGGCGTAATAGAATAAAACATGTTAAACAGGGTGCTATAGAACACGAACAAGATGAATTTCTCCCAATTATTGCTTGTATTATTAATAATAAACAACCACTAGGCGTGTATACATTTAATCCCACTCCTAGTATGACACACACTTTAGGTTTACCCTTGGTTCCTTTTATAGTGTAAGGAATAGGGTTTACAAGAGATAAGAACAAATAAACATGCATATCTTCTAATTAAATAATTAATATACATAATATAGATAAACAATATTCTGAATATTTATCCTAAGTATATTTCCATTAGCGTGTAACATTTGTTAGCGGCTAGACAGGACGTGTTAGCGGCTAGAACAAACATCTTCATGTTTTCTTCGTTTTGAGTTTCTACCACATCAACTTTTTAGACCCAACAAAAACATTGAAGTTTAAAGATTCAAGAAAGTGCAAGAAAAGATATTGAAAGAGCCTTTAGTGTGCTACAAGGTCGATGGGGAATTATACAACAACCGGCACGAGCTTATCAATTGAAAATCATTAGGAGAATTATGTACACTAATAAGTGTGTAAACACTTATCCTATTATCACTTAAAACAAGGAAAAACCAAACCAAAATGTGTATTTAATATTTAAAAGTCAGAATTACGTGTGGTTTTGTGTTTTTGTGTGAAATATGTACAAAAGATCACAAATGAAGAAAACATGGGATTTCACGGGCATTAATAAAAAAAAAGTCAAAGATGAAGTCAAAAGACCAAAAGTGCCATAGAATGGAGTTTGGAGGGCTAAGGATGAAGATTTAATGAAGTTTTAACAACAAGAACCACTTTTTCCTTTTCTCCAAAGTCATCCAACTAATAAACCACATAGAAGAGCACAAAATTACGAAGCCGACGGTCCTAACCTCGCGTCGTAAACTCCTCATGTTTGTTTTCTACGAATTTTTTAAGTTTATTATGTTTTTAAATTAAATAAATAGTTTTTTAATAATTAAATAATATAAATAATATAAATATATATTTATTTTCGAAATTATTAATAAGAAAAATAAAACAAAGTTTTTATAAAAAATTAAATATTTTTCGAATTAATATTATTATTATTATTATTATTTATGAAAAGATCACATTATTAGAATAATAGGATTTACAAAAAGTTAGTGGGGGAGCCGAGATACAATCTGAGCTTCCCACCCATTTAGCTATAGCAAAACTAACCCTATTAAAAATATAATTAGCAGTACGTGATCCAATGTCTTGAGTCATAGAAGAATTTTTCGGATCCGCTTCAGTAGGGACACAACATCATTATCAAGTTCCCCTAAAAGAAGAAAATGAGAAAGGAAGAAAACCATAACCAATATCAGAACACTTGGCCTCGTACTTGCCGCGTTTACGACGTGCAGCTTCAATCACAACACGACCGGGCATAAAATCAACCATTCTAGTTTGCGTCAAAGGCGATGACCCTGTCAAATCTACACATACATCGAGCCCTCTATCCCATGAGTAGAGCAACAGATCACCTGGACGTAAGGATTTTCTCGCCCTCCACCAAGTCCAATATCAACTTCTTTAACAGCTGAAATCCCCGACCGAAAGCAGACATCAACTTATTATTAAGTATTTTTATTATAATCACCACTTTATTAGAATAATAGGATTTACACAAAGTTAGTAGGAAGTTGAGATATAATATGAGCCCCCACTCCTTTAGCTATAGAAAAGCTAATCCTATTAAAAATAATATTATTATTATTATTATTATTATTATTTTTATTAGAAACTAGTTTAATTGGGGTTTATATAAATCTAGCAGGCCAAGTAAACGAATGAGGTTAAAAGGATTTTATTCCACTAGTAAAACTAAAGGAATGCCTAGCTCAGCTAGCATTCATTTGGTCCCTAAGATCTGAGCCAAGCAGCCAATGTTCGATCCCTAGGGCTGGAAAAAGGTGGGTATTATTGAGCAATTGCCCACGTGTCACTCCCTTAGTGGTCCACGTGGCAACCCCGGCCCGATCCTGACCGACCTGGACCCGAACCGAACCTTATCCGACCCGACCCGACCTCGACTCAGACATGGTCCAGACCCGCTGACGTCATGATGACGTCAGCATTACACGTGGCGGCGATTGGCCAATGCCAGCGCGCCACATGGCACTGACAGCTAAATATTTGTTTAGGTACCAGGTTGTAGTGGCAGCGCCGACATGGCAGGTCCGAGGTGGCAGAAATTCAGACATGGCAGGGCGGCAGACCACTCAGAGGTTGAACACATGTTATTCAGTACGAGGTTCAGAGCTGACATGGCGGCGCTGACACGTCAGACTGATGTGTCAGTCCGAGGTTGCAGAGGTGGCAGGTCGGCTGACCAACCAGAAGACGACACGTGGCAATGACAGTCATTCAGTACGAGGTGTCAGCCACGTCAGGGCGGCTGACCAATTGGAGCTTGACACGTGGGCACTCTGACGCGTTTTAGTACGAGGTAGGGCGTGTGTCAAGCTAATCATTTGCACGTGATCCCATGAGGCTACAGTTGTCTCCCACTTTCGATGAAAACAAGAGAAATAGAAGAGGGAAATTACGATTATACCCCTGATGTAGCCAACTTATAAATACTATCCCCGGTTCCTTGTATTTGTAGTTAGCTAGTTTTATTTCTCTATATTATTTTTACATTGTATTATTATTTTCACATAGTTGTAATTTTTCCTTTCAAGCTTTTGTACTAAGCTTATTATTAATCACCTTTCCATTAATAAAAGTTATGTTTAGCTTATTCTCTTAGCTGATTCTCATTCTACCTTTCTTATCTTTTCTTAACAAATCTAGCTTATTATTTTGGGATTTGTTTTTTATAACTTTTTCCAAATAAGTTATGATTTATATATAATTTTTAAATGACTTATCTTATTTTCAAGCTTATTGTGGGCTTATTTTTCTAGATCTAGCTTATTGTAGGTGATTTGTTCATTTAGCTTTCAAGGTTTTTGAATCACATAAGTTTTAAGCTTAGGCTTACAACTTATTAATAAGCTAGCTTTTTAATTATTTACTTTAGTTTAGATCTATTATTTTTTATAAAGGATTAGTTTAGATCTATTAGATTTAAGTTTAAAAATTAAACTATTTTCATAAAACCTAAAAAATAGTTAGATCGATTAGTTTTTTATACAAATTAGTTTAGATCTATAAGTTTTAAAGTTTAAAAATTAAAGTATTTTTATAAAACCAAAAAAAATTAGTTTAGATCTGTTAGGTATTTAAAAAAATAGTGTACATATATTAATTTTTAGTTTAAAAATTAATATATTTTTATAAAACTTAAAAAATAGTTTAGATCAATTAGTTTTGTCCTAATCTCTTTATAAAATATTAATTGTTGCTTATTATTCTAACTTCTAGTGTTATTGTGATCTTGGCGAATCGATTCATCATGTTTGGTAAAGAGCTTATCGTTTAATAGATTTGAGCTAATGGTTTAATAGATTTGGTTCAAGTTTGATTTGAGAGGCCGTGTACTTTACGGGCCGGGTTACGCTTTAGATTAGTTTGATTTGGGAGGCCGTGTAATTTACGGGCCATATTTTGTTGCTTTTGGGAGGCCGTCTACTTTACGGGCCATATTTTGTTGCTTATGTTGATTGTGTTTAGAGCGTTTTCTTCGGACTACGGGTACTAAGTTCTCTCCTTTTTAAATATCTAGCTTAATCGTTTTAGTTTAATTAATTTGATTAATATAGTTTAAATTGTTTTGACATAATATCTCTTTTATAAATATCGTTTTAATTAGGTTTAAAAATTATTATTGCTTTAAAAATAGATTTAAAGTTTATACAAATAGTTTACACCTTTTTGTGATTATTAAGCTTATTAGTATATAAAGCTTCTATCTTTATCATCTAAAAAGATTAATAAGCTATAAAGGTTAAAGCTTTAAGCTTTATTCTTAAGTTTATCTTTGTGATTTTATTTTTGTCATTTTTACTTGTTATTCCGTGCTTGCATTTAAATTAATTTTACATTTAGATTAATTAATATTTTTAATTATAATATAGTTTTTTTGCATCTTAGATTTAATTAGTTTAATCTAGATTTTAAATGGAAGTATAATTGTCTTGCATTTTAGAATAATTTTATGTGAACTATTTACGTTTTTATTTTTATATATTCCCTAGCCTAAAATAATATCCCCCTTTAAGTTTAAATTAGACATAGATTCCAAACAAGTACTATTAACCAAGAACAATTAATCTCTACGAAAAAATTAGATATCAATTCGAGTCGATTTAAGGAACGATAAATACATTAAATAACTTGCTAAAAAATTGGTCATTATACACTTGCATTATATTACATAACATGATACTGAAAGACCAAAAGTTTAATATAAGTGAATAATGCAAGTGTACGTTTCTCCCGAATCCAACATTATACGTACTTGGGTCGAACGTGTTGATCCTAAACTTAGATCGATTAGCTTTGTGTTAAACTAGATTGAATCAAGATTAAAACTTAGAGAAACTTTTTGTATTTAATAATTTATGTGTTATGCAGAATTAACACTTAGAACAAAGAACAAACAAACAAAGTAAACCAAACTTTCACTTTTGATTGATAATCGAACTTGCTTACAATGAAAGTTATTAAGACTGAATAATTTATATAAACTATGAACCTTACGACCTCTTTTTATAACACAAGGAGTCATGTACAAAGGTTTACCTATCCACTATTCTAGGTAAAGATAATTATAGAAAATACAATATTGACTATATATTTACTTCAAATATAAAACGTGTTGACTAAGTATTCCTATCAGTGGTTGGACTTCTTCTTGTTAGCGCTTGAATAACTCTTGTCAGTGCTCATCTATCAGCGCCTCTTTTACTCTTGTCGGCGTCCAAATTACTCTTGTCAGCGTCCCAGTGATTTAACTCATTTTATTCCCAACAATCATCCCCTAATCTTGATATCTACTCTAGTAATCAAGTTTCTGAATAAAAATTAAGTACAATGAGGATTCTTACAAATACAAACTATTTCTTAATTAGATAATAAACAAATCTAATTAAATCCTTGCTAACATCACTAGTATAATCAACTTCCAACTGTGTAGACACCATCATCTTCAAAACATCCTTGGACATACGATATTCAGCATCAACTAGAAGATATTCTGAAAACTTTGAGGTGCTAAGATGGTATACACCAGCAGCTGCCACTAATATCATCTAGATCTAACCATATTGGATCAACTTCATTTGGATCAATCATTCTCTTGAATGTTGTCCAAATCTTTATTCCATTTGCTGAAGAAGGCTCTTCGGCATCATACTTGGTCTTCATAAACTTCCAAATATGTACCTTGTCACCATATCTGGTGATCACCCAGAAGCCACTTGCATCTTCTTCATATTTGATTATTGGGTTACTAAAA
Source organism: Glebionis coronaria (assembly GCA_025667525.1). NCBI lineage: Eukaryota > Viridiplantae > Streptophyta > Magnoliopsida > Asterales > Asteraceae > Glebionis > Glebionis coronaria. The sequence continues at coordinate 269,278,609 of CM046879.1, forward strand.
TACAAAGGCAATACTTCTGCAACATCTGAAGCCTCCAAATGTGAAAGCATTATACTCTTTCTGATCACTGATTCACTTGGATTCAACCTATCCAGAACTGGAAATTTAATGGGAATCCCCTTCTTCACTGGCCTTGGTAAAATCGAAGCCCTCTTGATCTGCATATTCTCTTCAATTTCTTCTTTCCTTTCATCTGAAAGAAGTCTCATAGTGTTTGCCTCACAGACACGTTCCCAAATAGGATAAGCATGAAATTCCAACTCTTCAAAGGACAGCCTCTTCAATATCCCATAGGTCCATCCACCTTGATGAAACATAAGCAGCATATAATAGAGCTCTCTCATATCCCTTTTGAGCTCAGAAAGCACCTTACTAGCCTTGTGCTTTGAGATCACCTTGCAATCCTCTTGAACTCTCAACAGAATCTCCAAACCCCAAATTTGCCCAGTAAGTGACATGTCTGGATTCTCTGCTATTGAAGATTCCCATACAAAATACATATTAATAACTTCAGGCATATCAAAGTCTACCTTCATTTTCAACTCTCTCAGCTTTTTCCTAGCTAACTCATCCTTTCCTTACTCCAACCTTTCTGGTTCTTCACTAATCATAACACTAGAACCAAAACTCTCATCATCATCACTACCATCCTTAACCTTTTCTATGGTAGTCTCTATCCTATCCTGTTCCTCTAGTTGTGCAGCCAAAACAGAACCAAATGTACCTGAGCTGCATTCTTAGGTTCTTGAACCTCTTCCATAATCCCTTTACCCTTATTCTTAGCTTCAATAGTTGTTAAAGTAATGGATGGTACCCGTGTAGAAATATCTTTGATAATAACTGGTAGTTGGGATACACCAATCATACCTGCAAGTCTGTCAGCGTCTGTTATGTTCTTGTCAGCGCTCAAATTCAGAATGTCAACGGCTGACTCTATGACTTGTTTCATCATCTCTATAAAACTTAGCTTCTTGGGAGTAATCAAAGAAACATCCATAGTTGGCTTCTCCTTCAAGCTTTTCAAAGCCTCAGCTATCTCCACACTCCCATATGAACCACCTTCTTGTGAGTCCTTGTCACTCACATGTACCTGTTCATCCTCCCCTTTGGAAGAATCCTCATGCCTTCTTCTAGCATTGGCAGCTTCCAAAGCAACTATCCTCTCCCTCAATGACTTGAGTTCAAGGCCTTGCCCTGTGACAACTTGTACAAGGTCTGCATTTTGCTTTTACAAGGGCATGCAAACCGCCGTAAATTCCAAAACTAATAAAGGTTCCAATCTTCCCTCCTCTATCATGGGGATTTGACCTCCCAAAAGAGATTCATCAGTCATGGATGTGGTCTTAATAATGTTGGGACTGTCTTGACCTGCTTTTAAGCCATAGACAATAGTCCCAACCCCACCCATTTCACCAACCACACTTGTGGAGGTGGTTCTCTCTGCAACATGGCTAGGACCAATAGAGGATTACACTTCAGTAGTCCTTTGGCGTTTCTCAAACCTATAATCATGAGGTTCTGAAGAGGAAGTGGATTGGGGGTCTGTTTGGGTATGAGGGTCTGTTTAGGTTTGGGGAATAATGGTGTCAGCGTTTGGGTTGGCTGTGTCAGCGCCCACATTGTGAGTGTCAGCACATGAGGGTTGAGGGTTATGGTCCATGTTTTGGGGTGATGGAGGTTGTTCTGGTAGTGGGTCTGGTTATGGTTGAGGTTGTGTAGTTGCCTCAATGACAGCTAGCATGGCCGGGGTAAGGGGAAGGTCTCTATAGGGAGGGGAATTCATATTGCCAAACATGGTTTTCTTTTGAGTAGGGACCTCATAAAAGTGGTCATGGTCCCTACTGCAATATCCTTTCATATCAAAAACCATTTGTAAAAACCTAGGGTAAGCAAGAGTCATCTTGTTACCCTTGTTGTGAAACATGCCATCAAAAATCATTTTTGAAATTATATCTTTGCCTAGTTGCAATTCAAACAATGGCACTCCTGATTGAATGGTTGGTTTCATTGAAAGAAGAGCATTTGGGACTCAAACATTGTAGGATGACATGTATGAGGAACTTCCAGGCTGGGGGAAATTATTGTTTGGTATATTTGTTTAAATGCCCCACTTGGGGCAAATCATACCCCAAGCCTTGGAGTCCTAACTCTAGCTCTGCTAAGGGAAGGTTAGTTATACCATCAACATCATCAAGATGCAAAGCTTGTGATGAGACTGCTTTTATACATATTCTCATCAACCAAAACGGGCTTAAAATGGTTAAAATATCATAAAATGTGCCAAATATATTCTTGTGTTTGTTAAATGTGTATTTTAGGTACAAATTGAGAAAATGGCAAAAGATCACAAGAAACAAGCAAAAACGAACACAAGAAACGAAGCCGCACAATGAACCGTGCCCTAAAGTTGATTTTCCAAGAATAGTCCTTGAAGAATTGAAGATTGTACAAGAAGGGTCCTTTATGATTGAAGAATTGACACTTTAAACCCTTGTATATTCATAATTACTAGTTTGGTCCTTAAAGTTTGTCAAAATTACAAAAAGGACCCTCAACTTTGAAGAATTGGCAAGAATGGTCCCTCATATTTGAAGACTTGTCACTTTTAGTCCTCCATGAAGACAAAGAAACAAGTAAAGACCTTGAAGAAAGAATATGTGTCAAAAAGAGCCCTTTAAGAATCATCAAATTTACAAGAAATACCCTTGAAAATACTTTGCAAAACTTTTTGTGGCCGAAGTATAAAAACTGAAACTTGTATAACAAAGGAAATTCAGTTTTAGGTATTATAATATCAAGTGACAACAAAAAGAAAGAAGGAGGGTTTAATTTGGCAGACAACATAAGTTACCTAGACCAACCATAATCCACCACGTGTCCCACTATCTCCATTCAACCAATCACAACCCTCCTACATGCCACCTCACCAATCCACTCAGCCGGGTTTATAACTAATTAAACTAATTAGTTTAAAACACACGTTAAACATTTTTTTAAACATAAAACCGGATCAAACCTCACTATTCATCTCATGAATACAAATTAGGGATTTGTGTTTAAGCAACAATTAGACCCCCATCACCTCCAGATTTATGATTAAGGATGTCATAAAAAAACCCAACTCCTAAACCTGCCACCTCATCACTCACCAACTCACATGATACAACCCTGCCTCACTTTTGGAGAAGAAGACAAGAACTGCCAGTAGGATCAACGAACCACAATCTTGCTTGCATTCTAAGCTTATTGGGAGCACTTGATCAAATTTCCACCCACTTTACACCTCCACAAACAGCCAAGATACAACACATGTTCAAGAATTTTCAAACTTCAAAGGGCAAATTTGGAAGACCATATACTAGGGTTTCTAGTTTTTTATTCAGCATTTTATGTTTCATGTAGCCTATATGAAGGCATTAGTTCAAAACATTGTAGCTTGTTCTTGGATTCCTAGGTCAAAAGTCTGTAAAGCTTGTTTTCTAAGTTAATGAAAAAAGTTTAAACTTTGTGAAGAATTCAAAGTCCCAATTTACTTTCTTGTTATTGATTATTGATTTGATTTTATATTTATGAAGTTTTAAAGTTTGGTTTAAGTTTTATGCAAGTGTTTCAAAAATTTTCCAAAAATCTGATTTGTTTTCTAAGTATTAGTTCAAACACTTGAACTCTTAGATTATGAGTGATCATAACATCCTAATAAGGAGATAATCAAGGTGTAGTGAGCTTGTGGTTTGGGAGGATTCAAGGAGTGGGGAACAAGCTTGAATCAAATCATGTTGAATTTCCATTTTTTTCATATAATCTATTTGTTCTAATCTTGTTATTCTTAGCAGCTTGTTGGAAGCTTGTACCTTGGTTAGCTAGGAACATAAGCTACATATCTGTAAGTGTGGATGTACATCCATGAGGTTTGAGCCCTTCTTACGAAAAATCGGTCAAAATACTTGTTCTAAGTGATTTTGTGTTCTGCTGTTGTATGTGGTGTTCTTATGGTTTAAATCTTGTTCTTACTGCATGATAATGTTGGTATGATGCTTGATTAGGATTGGGTAAACCTGTTATACACATTTGCTTTGTTAAATCTTTGTTTAAAAAGTGAAAGGGGTGTTTGGGACTACTGATTTTTGCTTTGTGAGTTGAATTGAGTAGGTGTTAGGAGTTGGTTCTTGTTTGTATCTGCTATTAAGGTATTTGAGTGCTGATATTTACAAGTCTTGCTCATTTAAACATCTAATCTGAATATGTGCCATAACTTGCTTATTTTTGCCTGTTTTTCTAAAATCTTGGGAACACCTAGAGTGTATGCATGTTTAGGGTTGAAAAGTGGTAAAACAAAGTTTGTGTAAGCTGATTAATAGATTTGAGGGTTTAAAATTGGATATGTGGTCAAGTATATCAGTAAAGGTCACTTTGTGTGTGTTCATTGTTCATCAGTAATATTCATAAGCTTGGTCTAGGTCTAATCTTTAAATCAGTGCATGAAACAAGTTTATTTATGCTTATTTAGAATTATTATAGCTTGTGTATGCTTTTGGTTCAATTTGGTTGGCTTAATCTTGCTTAAACAGCTTATTTGTTCAAAACTGCTTAATGTTCATGTCTGTGTGATATATGGGCATAAATTGAGTTAACTCTACTAATTGGCCTGTTGTTATTGTGATTTCATGCTTGTTATTGAATTCTTATAACTCACTGGTTATAAGGGTGCCTTGATTGTCCGCTGAATCCATGTAAATCTCACTAAAATCAAAGGTCAAGAAAGTCAAGCAGTAGGAACCCTTTCCCACAGCTACTAGCCACTGCTAGTGTTAAATTGTGAACAGCTTATCACGCTTGAGCTGTCAGCGCTTGTTTTGTTCTTGTCAACGCTTGAATTGTTCTTGTCAGCGCTCAAGTGATCTGGCCTTAATTTATTCCCAACAATCCTCCCCTAAACTTGATATCCACTCTTATGATCAAGTTTCTGAATAAGCATTAAGGACTAGGATGAATCTTACAAACCTTCTCATATTGGTAATGAATAAATCTGATCAAATCTTTTGCCACGTCACTTGAATAATCTATTTCCAGCTGAGTGTCCTTCATCTTCTCCAAAATAGCCTTGGATATGAAATACTGAGCATCCACAAGTAGATACTCAGCAAACTTTGTAGAACTCAAATGGTATACACCAGCAACTGAATATAACCTCCATTGAAGACCACTGAGGTCATCTTCAAGATTCTCCATATTGCAGGATCTTCATCTTTTGTCCCACACATTCTTTTGAATGTGGTCCAAAGTTTTATTCCATTAGCTGAAGTTGGTGCTTCAGCCTCATACTTGGTCTCCAGCAACCTCCAAAGGTCCACCAAGTCTTCTCTATCACAACTTGCAAACAAAGATATGAGAGTGGTAAAAGTGTGTACCTCCTTGCCAAATCTGCCAATCTTCCAGAACCCACATTCGTCTTCTTCATAGCTCACAATTGGGTTCCTGGAATCTAATGGTAACACTTGCACCATATCTGAAGCTTCTAATGGGGAGAGCTTGAGGCTCTTTCTTATAACTGCTTCACTTGGATATAGTGGATCCATATATTTTGGAAACTCAAATGAAAATCCCTTCTTCACTGGCCTGGGAATCATCATAGCTTTCTTGATTTCCATATTTTCTGCAAGTTGCTCCTTTCTTTCATCTGAAAGAAGTCTGAGAGTGTTTGCTTCCTGCACTCTCACCCAAATGGGATAAGCCCTGTTTTCCAACTCATCAAATGTCAAAGCCTTCAACTTCTGATATGTCCATCCAACTCCATGACATCTGAGCAACATAAAGTAGATCTCCCTTCTATCCCTTTTTAACTCTGAGAGAATATTTCTTGCCTTGTGTTTCAAAATTACCTTACAATCCTTCTGAACTCTAAGAAGAAGCTCCAAACCCCATATTTGATCTGAAATGGTCAAGTCTGGATTATCCATACATCTTTCTTCCCAAGAATTGTACATTTGAACCACCTCTGGCATGTCAAAGTCAACCTGCAATTTCAACTCTCTCAGCTTCTCTTTGGCCAACTCATCTCCATACTCAAGCCTTTCAGGTTCTATAATCATTACACTTGAGTCTGAGCTAGCTCCATCACTTTCTTCTTTTGAAGTCACAACAAATGGTGACTTTTCCTTTTCATCTTGTTCCATCATTTGTTCAGCCAATCTTCTATCAAATTCAACTTGAGCTGCATCCTTTGAAACAATTTCTTCTACTATTTTACCCTTACCCTTATCTGATGGTGCAATGGTTGGTAAGCTAGATGGTAATACCTGAGTAGAAACCTCCTTGATGATAGATGATGACTGGGATACACCACCTTCATGTGCAGGTCTGTCAACGCCCAAATTTATCCTATCAGCGCCCAAAATACTTCTATCAGCGTCCATATTTTCCTTGTCAACGCTCAAATATTTTCCCTCAGCGCCTTGTGTAACCTCTCTCAACATAGCTGTAAATGATAAATTTAAGTTGGTGGGAGAGACTAAGGACGTATCAAAACCTGGTTGTTTCTTCAAAGTTGTAAGAGCCTCAGCAACATCCATTGATTGACCATCCTGGCTGCCCTTATCAATCAGATTTATTTGATCTTCCTCCCCTTTGGAAGATTCCTCCATACCCCTTCTAGCACGATCACTTTCCAAAACAACAATCCTCTCCCTCAATTGCTTGAGTTCAAGGCCTTGTGAGCTGACAATTTGTACTAAGTCTGCATTTTACTTTTGCAAGCTTATGCAGACAGCCGTCAATTCCAAAAGAGTCATTGGTTCCAGTCTGCCCTCTTCTGAAATGGGGATTTGACCTCCCAAGTCAGATTCATTGGGCATGGATGAGGACTTAATTATGGTGGGACTGCCTTGGCCAGCATCTAAGCCAGAACCAATAGTCCCAGCCTCATCTAGGTCACCAGCCACACTTGTGGTGGTGGTTCTCTCTGCTTCATGGCTAGGACCACCAGAGGAGAACACTCCAGTAGTCCTTTGGCGTTTCATCAACCTATATTCAGGGGGTGTGAAAGATGGTGTGGAAGAATGGGTAGATGTGGGTTGGTTAAGGGGTGTTTGGGATTGTGAAGGTTGTGTGTTAGCGTTGGAAATAGGCACATCAACGCCAATATTTAATGTATCAGCGTTGAAGGATTCAGAGTCAATTTGCATTTGTTCAGGTGAGGGTAAAGGTTCAGGAATTGGTTCAAGTTGTGGTTGAGGGTCAATTTGAGGTTGGGGGTCTGGTTGGGGTTGTGCTGCTGCAATAACAGCAAGCATGGCTTGGGTTAAAGGTAAGTCTCTATGGGGTGGTGAATCCATCTTCATAAAAATAGCTTTCTTTTGCTCAGGGATCTTATAAAAATCATTGTGATCCCTTGAGCAGTAACCCTGATCATCAAAAACCATTTGTAGAAAACGGGGATAAGCTAAAGTCATTTTTGTCCCCTTGTTTTTACACATCCCCTCAAAAATCATTTTAGAATAGTTATATTTTTGCCCTGTTGGAATGCACACAATAGCACTTGCAATGGATCTATTGATCTCATTGTGTGCAGTACATTTGGGACTCAAACATTGAAGGAGGACATGTATGAGGTACTTCCAGGCTGGGGGAAATTCCTGCTTATGATACTTATTAAGAGTACCTTCATCAGGAAAAGGATATCCCAAAGCCCTAAGCCCTTGTTCTATTTCATTGATGGGAAGGGTGGCTATACCATCAGCATCATTAAGATGCAAGGCTTGGCGTACCAAGGCCTCAGTAACCACCCAAGATCTCCCATGAACAATAGAAGTCAATGTGGTCACTCCATTAACTGTTGAGGAACTAACAGTGTTCCAAAACTGCTTAATGTGTGTGACTGGAATGAGTGGTGCATGAGAAAGAGCATACCTTAATGGGGATGCGTTCAAATACGCCACCATTTGTGTGTATTGGGGAAAAAGAGCATCATCAGCGTCAAGATAAGCAATCATGTTGTGTTGTGATCTGAACCCTAATTCCACGTTTGCTGGTTTAAACTTTGGTGCCATTGATGAAAGCTGTTAATTTTAAGTGAAGAAGATGAAATTGATAAGAGAAAAGTGTTAGACAAGAATTATAGATACCCTGTCTAAAATAGGAGCCAAATTTATAGGAGAGAAAGAATGCATGTGATTGGCCCAAAAATAGGCAAAGATTTTCAAAAATCAATCATGAAAATATTGAAAAAGGTATAAGTTATCTCATGCATACTATGAAAGTAACAACTCCTAAAATTACGGCTTGAAAATATGTCAAAAAGTAACAACTGGGTTGGTCCCATTAAGTATCAACGGTCAAAAATAACCTATCAACGCCCAACGGCTATAATCTTGTCAACGTTTGCCTATAGCCATGTCAGCGTTCAATTTGGTCACAACAACGCTTTGAAAATTCTTGTCAGCGTCCAAAAATAAAAATATTTTAAAAAGTGAAAAATGACCTTAACAAGTAATTTATCCTAGAGAAGATAACCAAAAGCTGATAATTATTATAGGGCGGCAAGCACTATCCAGTTATGCACACTTGCATAAGCAAGATAGACATAACAGTCCTCTAGTATCCCTTGCTAACCAAAACTCTTAACAACTAAGTTACCTTATAAAATCCTTGTTACTCCCAGGTAAATCCCATATCAAAATCATTCCCAAGTCTCCCAACATACCACAACCAATTCTAGGCCAAAAATGTCTTGGCAGCATACAAAGTTGATATACTATGCATGCTACAGTGCCTCATGATTTAGTAAAACTAACTCATACTCACTTGTGGACACAATCTAGAATTGTGATAAGAGTATCATATGGATACCCAAACATCCTAAAGGTTCCTAAAACCTCCCCTTAAACTATGATACAAAAAGTTTGCTAAAATCATGCATGAACATAAAAAATTTATGTCAAGATAGGAATGAAACATTCCAACCATCATCCATAAATAAAAACTTGTCCAAATGCTACTCCATTGATCCATAAGCTACTCTGTATCCAATGGTATACTGCTAACACCATCTGCACATTTAGATTGAAAACCACAAAACTAACATTGTTGCTGACAACGCCCCGATAACACATGACAGCGTTGAGGGAAGCTTTGTTAGCGTTAGACAATTATATTGCTGACAACGTTGCAAAAACACCTATCAGCATTCAAGCAACCTTTGTCAGTGTTAGAAAAATATAATGGAAAATCTAAATCATCAATAAGACCAATAATAATAATGCATCATCTTGTACATACTTTTACAAAAAGAATCCAAAACACATATTATGTGAGGTTGACCATTCTAATACTTGTTACCAAGTATTGAAATCTCCCAGCATCAAAAGGTTTAGTTAATAAATCTGACACATTTTCCTCATTGTCAACCCTATCTGGTTGTATTAAACCTTTCTCAAAGCAATCTCTTATAAAATGGTGTCTAATTTCTATGTGTTTAGTTTTAGAATGATGTACAGGATTCTTAATGATGCATAAAGTACTATTATTGTCAACAAATATCTTAGTATGCATGAAATTATACCCATAGTCCAACAGCTGGTTCTGAATCCACAAAACTTGACCACAACATGCAGCTGCAACCACATACTCTGCTTCAGTTGTAGAATTAGCCACCACTGTTTGTTTCTTGCATTGCCAAGATATTAACCTGCTCCCAAGAAACTGACATCCACCAGTTGTGGATTTCCTATCAAATTTATCACCTCCATAATCACTATCTGAATATGCAATCAGCTCCAATGGTGAATCCTTTGGGTACCACAAACCAAGACTAGGATAGCATCTTAGGTACCTAAAGATCCTCTTCACAGCATAAAGGTGACATTCTTTGGGAGTCACTTGATGGCGTGCACAAGCACACACAACAAACATGATATCAGGTCTGGAGGCAGTAAGATACATCAAGGATCCAATCATGGATCTATAATGCCTGACATCAACATCTTTCCCATCTCCAATCTTTCCCCAAGGGTGTTCTCTATCCATAGGAGTAGTATCCCTCTTTTCATGTGGAGAAAAGCCAAACTTCTTCAAGATCTCAGCAACATATTTGTCCTGGGAGATGAATATACCATCCTCTTTCTACTGAACTTGTAAACCAAGAAAGAAGTTCATCTCCCCCATAGCACTCATCTTGAATTTGTCTGTCATAAGCTTGGAGAAATCCTCACTCATCTTTGGATCAGTAGACCCAAAAATGATATCATCAACATAGACCTGCACAAGCAACACATCCTTGCCTTTCTTCTTTGTAAATAGTGTCTGATCTATGGTGCCCCTCTTGAATCCATTGTCCACCAAATAGGTAGACAGAGTACCATACCATGCTCTAGGGGCTTGATGAAGGCCATACATAGCCTTTTTGACTCTATACACTTTATCTGGATGCTCTGGATCCTCAAAACTAGGAGGTTGCATGACATATACTTCCTCAACAATGGTGCCATACAAGAAAGCACTCTTGACATCCATTTGATAGACTGTGAAGCCCATGCAGGAGGCATAGGCTAGAAAAATCCTAATAGCTTCAATCCTTGCAACTGATGCAAAGACCTCCTCATAGTCTATCCCCTCCTCTTGTGTATAACCTTGAGCCACTAATCTTGCCTTGTTTCTGACCATAATTCCTCTTTCATCTCTTTTGTTCCTGAGAACCCATCTTGTCCCTATAGGTCTGACATATCTAGGACAATCAACCAGCTCCCAAACATCCTGAATTGCAAATTGGTGAAGCTCATCCTGCATTGCTTCCACCCAACTTGGTTCTTTGAGAGAATCAAATATTTTCTTGGGTTCTTCTTGTGACAGAAAACATGCAAACAAACATGCTTGCACAAGAGGGGTATCAACCTTCTTGTGTATATTGGCAATAAACCCACCAAGACCTTGATGAGATCTTATAGTCTGAACTGGAGTCATAATATCACCAATGATCTGAGATGCGGGGTGATTCTTCATTGTGGAAGTGAGAACCCCTCCTTCAAAAAGTCTGGTGTCCTCAACTTCACGCTCCATGTTGCCAATATCTTCTTCATCAGACTCTCTTTAATCAACGTGAACCTCTTCATGAACATTGGAAGGTCCACCTTGTTCAAAACTGGAAGAGATTGAAATAGAATCTTCTAAAAGCTTCTTAATAGCTTCTTGTCTACAATTCTATCAACTCTTGAATTGCATGTAACAACTCTTGAATTGCACACGACAACTCTTGAGCCAACAACGCTGGATTAACTCTTGTCAATGCCCAAATTGGTCTTGACAACGCTTAGACAATAACTTCATGTTTTCTTCGTTTTTGAGTTTCTGCCACATCAACTTTTTGACCCAACAATCTTCCCCTAGTTGATAGTGGCAAAACTCTATGTGTATCTCTTGTAAGTTGTACATGATCTTCAAATTCCTTCCCCTCAAGTGTAGCACGTATTTCTTCCCCTTTTTGTCACATCAACAAGGAAGTAAACAATGTATGCATCTTTGAAGATTCTCCAAATGTAGGCTCTGTGTAATGATCTTGAAGAAAAATAGGTATAATATTCTTGATGTAGAAGTAGAATAACCCAACCTTGTGTTCCATGTCTTGTACTATCCATGTGATGAAAAACTTATACCAATGACTAAATATAAGTAGACCTCGATCCCTTGTCAATATTCTCATCCTTTGTGAGACACTGAGCACGATAATGTAACTCCTTCAAGTGTTATGCCAAGTCTTCATCACCAACCATGTAAAGCACGAACAAGTTACCTTTAAAGTCACAAGTGCTTGACTTTAAGATATGATAGAACACAAACTCGCGAAAATCTTCTTCAACCATCAAACTTACCATAAGAATTCTTCCCCTTAATCATATACGTCTTCTAAAAATATCCAAGCCATAAATATTAAAATGATATTCTGAAAAATAACCAGAGATCCCATGTACCTTCATGTGTAAAAACCTCGTTTTGTGTGTCAAAACCTAACTAAAATTCTAAACAGCAGCAGTTCCTCCATCAATCTGTCAGTGGATGGTGTATGCTTTGTCAGCGGCAAGTTTATACGCGTCAACGGCTTTGAGATACCACTTTGCTGACTATCACCAACCAACCACGTGAATCTCCAATTCACGTTCAAAACCATACATATCACATCGACATATGATATAGCCAAACATAATCATGTCCAAATAAACAAGATATAATTATGGGAGTAAATCCCTGAAAATATGCGATCCATATGGTACAACATCAATATCTGTAGACCTTGAAATCCACACGCATCTAGGACCACCTCCTGCGTCCATGTGCAGCTTCCTTTGTGCTGATCACCACCTGCTGATCATGTGGTTGGGATCACAAAGAAAATATACGATCATTGTATATAATACCCTACTTCCAGCTAACCATAATAAAACATATTGCACGTGACCCCTTATTCTTGGACTCATGAACACTCCAAAACTGATATGTTCTCACGTGAGGACCACCTTTTCTGTCCCTTTCCTGTACAAACTCTCTTGTGTATACTACTATCCCTTGGCTGTTTTTGCAATTCAACTTGAACCGTGGACCCACTCTGCTATTTTGAATCAAACAATTCTTTTTGCTTGTACTGTATCACGTGAATAGCTATTCCCAAAAGTAAAACTTACATTTATTTCTTTGTGTAGCCTTGGGACCACTCCTTGCGTCCTCCTTGGTACTTTCAACAGAGCAGCAGTATACTTCGTGGACACAAAAACAAGCGAACATACCATGGACCACAGTCACGATGAACCTTTAACTTGTTGCCATTCTAAGTAGATCTAGGGTTTGAGAAAACCCTATAATAAGAATCTAAGAATCATCAGAACAGCAAGAACATAGATCGATCACGAATCCATTCACCAAAGCAAGTATGATTATCACTACAGCCAAGAACAAACAATCTTTTTCTGTTTAAAAATAATCTAGGGTTTGTAAAAACACTAGTTTTGAGTTTATAATGAAAACAGAAAAAATGAAACATATCTTTCCAGCCAACTTCAATGATTAATAACTCATTCATATCTGCCAAGATCGAAGATCGATTCGGTGAGATTCAAGACACAAGTCTCAAGAACCTACAGCACGAATTTCACGACGATCCAACGGTTAACGAAAGAGATATCTCTCTTTTACCATGGTTGTTCACAGAAAAACTGCACATTAACCACTTCTCTGCAGTGATTTTCTACACCCTATAACTTCTTCTTGGAGACTGATCTTGATAATCCCTCCGGTGAACATCTAGCAACATATGTCTAGAACACACATACCAAAATTCGTGGCGATCCAACGGTTCAAGAAAGAGTTATGGCCTTCTTACCGCTGCTGCGCACACAAAACTGTATATATAAACCATAATACGGGTTTTCTTCTTTTTCGCCATTAACGGAACACCTTGTTGATCCTAGCATCAAGAGCCACCCGCTCTGATACCAATTATGGAAACCTTGGTTTCCGGATCTTTGAAGCAACTAGGAATGCACCATGTTCATATGATTAGATAATCAAAGCGGAATTAGAACATGATACATTAACAAGGTGTTTAGGCACGAATAACATGAGATAAAACAATAGGGTTGCTCATTATATTAATAATAAACAACCACTAGACGTGTATACATTGAATCCCACGTCTAGTGCACACACACGTTTAGGTTTACATTGTGAATGAATTATATGAATAACCTAATAACCCTTGGTTCCTTTTATAGTGTAAGGATTAGGGTTTTACAAGAGATAATAATAAATAAACATGTGAATCTTCTATTTAAATAACTATATACAGAATATCTCCTGCATATATATCCAAATAGAATCTTCTAAAAGCTCCTTGTCTACAATTCTATCAACTCTTGAATTGCATGTAACAACTCTTGAATTGCACACGACAACTCTTGAGCCAACAACGCTGGATTAACTCTTGTCAACGCCCAAATTGGTCTTGACAATGCTTAGACAATAACTTCATGTTTTCTTCGTTTTTGAGTTTCTGCCACATCAACTTTTTGACCTAACAAATAAGCTATACTAGCTTATTTAGACTTGCAACAACTTTGTTTTTTTAATCAATCTTCCTTAATTGACCCATTTGACTATACTAGAGCATTTGAGACTTTGACTTTTAGGTTTGAATAGAAAACCAACTTAATTGACTTTTTCATAAGTGCTTATTTGCTTTTTCCAGCTTATTCAGTGTGCTTTTTGGAAATCTTTTTTATTATTAAGCTTAGTTAAGTGATTTAAAACATTTTGCAAAAACAATCAGCCCTTGAATTGGTCTAGAACTCGAAAATGACTATTTTGTCATTTTGTACAGAGAGCTTTTGCTTATTTCAGGCTTATTTCTTGGGCTTATTCAAAAATTCTTTTTACAAACAACTTTATAAGGTTAAGAGAAGGATGTGGGTCAAATTTCAGCTTATGGCATTAGCTTATGGCTTAATGGGCCAAAAAACCCATTAAGAATAAGTTGTTTGCTTATTAAGTTGTGATAAGCTCACTTTCAGCTTTTGTGCCTTTAGAGTTTTGTGTTTAAAATTGAATTTTAAGCTAGACTGGAACTTATCAGCTTATTTGGATAACTTTTGGCTTATTGGGCCAAAAATCCCATTAAGCTTGGACTGTTTTGAGTTTTAGCCCATTTGGAGGCCCATTAGGGGTATTTTGGTAATTACACTTTCATTTTCTATTTATTTAAGTTAAATTAAACTAGTTTGCAAGTTTTTAGAATTTTTTATAAATTTTGGATTTTTATTAATATTTTATTACTATTTTATTAATATATTATTATTTAAAATTGTTTTTAATATTTTTGCAACTTTTTCATTTTTCTTATGTTAAAAACATTAAATTAGGATTTTTAAAACTTTTAGATTAATTTTCTTGTCATTTTATTAATTTTTAGAATTATTTTATTATTTTAATAGTTTTTAATCATTTTTAAGTAGTTTTAATTAACTTTAAACTTTACAAAAATAGTTAGTTTATTTAAGTTATTTTAGAGGTTTACAAATTGAAAAATCTCATTTTGGGCTTCTTGTTAATTAATTTGATTTTTTGGGCTTTAATTAGCATTAGTAAATTATTATTTAATTAAATAAAGGTTTGAGTGATATTTGAATTCTTTTAAACTCTAATTACATTTTTTAGGATTTATTGCAATTTTCTATGAATTTTTAGGGTAATTTTTAAATTTCGTCACGTTTTACAGTTTTACGTTTACGACTTTCGTCTTAGTGTAATTTTAATCGTAACCGTCATCCTTTTCTCTTTTCTTTCATCATAATCATAATCACAAACATTTAATCACCTCTTAATACAACACACTAGCGTCCTTGAGAAAGAACTCACTTTTGGGTCATTTGTGCACGGTTTTCCTAAACCGTCGTACTTACACTAATTACCTCGTTTTCCTAAACGAGTGTGAATTTACAACTATCATTTTTTTGGCACCGCTGCCGGGGAGGCGTGTTGTGTTTTGATTTGAACAAATTTTGTTTATATATTAGCCATAATAACTATTTGTTTGATTAGCACTCTAATCATACGTATTATCGGTTTTTCGTTTTTGTGTGAATATTATTACTATATTGTATACGTAAAACAATAAATTTACAAGTACTCCAAAAGTGTGAAAACACAACCTTGATTTGGGATTTAATCACCAATCATTGTATTCGAATCTCAAACAAAGAAAAAAGGGCAAAATAGATAATTACTTTCGTGAAGCTTGATTTTAATTAACACAAACTATAAGGTGGGTATATGGCGGTTGTATTTCACGACCTAAGGGAAAAAGGCTCTTAAGTGCTTAGCGCCGCCTCGTTTCCCCCGCTTGCTTGTGTGTGTTAAGAGAAAAAGAGCTAATCGAGGGTTTGCCAACCAGAGTATTATCTACGTATCTATATATTTTCTTGGTTTCAAAAGATTAAACCCTCTTGAACGTTTTGATGTTCCACCAACGTTCTAAAGTCATCGAAGGCGTTCATTCAACGTGATAGTTTTCATTCCTTGAGGCTCCTTTAATAGAGAGATTTGATTTGAGGAGAGATTTGTAGATTTTTTTCTACGTAATACATCGGAAAAATCCAAAAAAGTAAAAACAATCAAAAACCCAAAAAAAAAATGAAAAAGTTAAAAACACCCAAAAGAATCTTCTTTGCTCATCCCCACGTAGTACGTGACGTTTATACAAACTCGTAACAAAGCAAGACGTACACGTAAACGTAGAAACCGAAAGGAAGGAACACCTTCTAGTGAAGAATCTCCTATTGACGAACCCATCGTAGAAAAAGAAGCAACCATGGCTAATCGAACTATGATATAGTTACTTCAAGCACCCACTGAGGGTTATGGAGAGGCTATTGTGATTCCCGCCATCCTTGCGGAGAATTTTGAAGTTAAGACGGGTTTGTTGTCGATGATCCAAAACAACAAATTCCGTGGTGATGAAACGGACAACCCTCACAACCATATCCGCCAATTCAATCGTCTTACCGCCACTTTCAAGTTTAAGGACGTCTCTAACGACTCGATTAAGATGATGCTTTTTCCGTATTCCTTAGCGGGGCCCGCTAAAATTTGGTTAGAGAAAGAGCCACCCAATTCTATATTGACGTGGAAGGATCTCGTTTCGAAGTTCATGAACCAATTTTTCCCGCCCTCTAAGACCACGCATTTGAAAAACGAGATTTCAAAGTTTTCACAAGATTTTAATGAGAGTTTTTTTACGGCTTGGAATCGGTTTAAGGAAATGTTACATGAGTGTCCTCATCATGGTTTTTCCGACTTGCATCAAATTGACACGTTTTACAATGGATTGAACGATCATGAGCGTGATTATCTTAATGCCGCCGCGGGTGGTAATTTTTTTGTGTAAAACGGTCGATGAAGCATTGTTGATTATTGAGAATAGGTCTAAGGTCTATAGCCCTCGTAGCACATAAAGTGTTAGTAAGGCTTCGTCTTCGCCTTCATTTTCACGTACCATCGATGCTTACCAAATCGAGGCAAATTTGGAAAGCAAAATCTTTGGTAAGCTTAAGGGATTTTTAATTGAGTTTAAAGTTGGTGAATAACCCACTCCCGCTATGGCTAAAGCAGTTGAGGTTTCTTGTATGTATTGTAGTGGAGGTCATGATTTCTCTGAGTGCATTACCAACGGTGGTAACACTTCGAGTGCCTACGCGGCCACATAAACATATAACCAAAACGGTCAAGTTACCCGTACTAATCAATTGACTCCACCGGGTTTTGCACCAAATCAAATGCTAACAATTATCGAAACAATCAAGTTGGTTACCAAGGAAATCAAAGGAACAATTACAAGGGTAACAACTATGGGAATCAAGGGGCTAATAATCAAGTGCAAAACAAAAATCAAAACCGTGATTTTGAAAACAGAAAACAAAGGTTTGCAAAACTTGAAAGATCTTCCAAATGAATTTGTTAAATATGCAAATGGAAATAATGCTAGTGTTGATAATATACAAAGGGAGATCATTAGCCTAAGACCCGAGTTTAAGAATGACTTAAAAAATTAGTTGAAAAACGAGTTAGCTAATGAACTTAAGTCTCATGCAAACAAAATAGAGAGTAATGTGCAAATGTTACAACAAAACCAACAAAAGATGGAACAAGGCCAACATGTGATAAAACAAGAGATGCTTACGGCCAATAAGAGGCAATCTATGTTTGAGGATAAAATTTCAAGTATGTTTGAGGCTATAATGTGTAAACAATCTTCTTCGAGTAGTCTTCCTAGTAACACCATATCGAACCCTAAGGGAGAGATGAAAGTGATTACCACACGTAGTGGTAAGACCATTAAGGAACCGACTCCTCAACCAATTACTCCTACGGTGGAGGAAATTGAGGAAGAATCTGAGGTGGTGGTCGAAGAGGAGAATATCCCAATCCTACAAAGTACCGCTCAAACCACACCTACGGTTGACCCATTACCATCATTGGAACCCGAGATTTCAAAGGCTATCCCTATGTCCCAACCCACACCACCTTTGCCTTACCCATCGAGACTTCATAAGGAGAAACAGCAAGAGTGTGAGAATTACCAATTTGAGCTTTTTATGAAAATGTTTCGTAAATTGCATTTTAACATAAGTTTCACCGATGATTTAGTCTTGATGCCTCGATTTGCCGCTAACTTTAAGAGTATGTTAAACAACAAGGAGAAATTGCAACAATTGTCTAGTTGTTCATCGGTTTATATTAACCGCATACCTCAGAAAGTCGGTGATCCCGGTAAATTCTTGATTCCATGTGATATTCAAGATATGGAAGAATGCTATGCCTTGGTCGATATTGGTGCTAGTATTAACTTGATGCCTCTTGCAATCTTCAAGTTGCTCAATCTTCCTCTTCTTACTCCTTCAAGAATGTCTATCGAGATGGCCGATCATTCCACAATTCCCGCATGTGTATTGGTCGAAGACGTTTTTGTGAAAGTGGGAAAGTTCTATTATCCGGTAGAATTTATCGTAGTTGATATTCCCACAGATCCTCAAGTTCCTCTTATTTTAGGTCGTTCGTTTTTGGATACGTCAATGGCGTTAATTGATGTGAATGCTAGGAAAATCACCTTACGTTTCAACGAAGAGGAACTTGTTATAAACGAAACACAAAACTCTCAAATTTCTCATGTTTATTCCGTCGCGACAATAAACCTCGTTGATATGATCGATGTTGTTTCCGAGGAATTTTCGCAAGAATATTTAGGTTTTGGTGATGATGAAAATGGTGGCAATCACACTATGCTCGATCCTATTCTTGATAATTCGACACCATCCTTCAGTCTATTTGAATGTGGTGGTTTTACGTTGGAAGAACTTGATGTTCCTCGTACTTGTAACGAAGACCTCGACAACGATGAGGACTTCTCGATTATCAAGGATTTTCTCAACGATTTCCCATTTCCTCCGCCCGAGGAGGTTATGAGTATCAAACCCAAATCTTCAATCGAGGAACCACCAATCCTCGAGTTGAAAGATCTTCCTCCTCATCTTGAATACGTATTTTTGGAAGGAGACGATAAGTTGCCGGTTATTATTGCGAAGGATCTTTTGGATGATGAAAAAACCGCACTTATCGATGTCTTGAGGACTCACAAAGGTGCAATTGCGTGGAAATTATCCGACATTAAGGGGATCGACCCTAAATTTTATACCCACAAAATCTTAATGGAGGAAGACTAGCAATGTCAAAGGATCGTGAACCCCAAAATTTACGACGTCATCAAAAAGGAGGTCCTTAAACTCCTTTACGCGGGAATGATTTACCCTATTTAAGATAACCCTTGGGTGATTCCCATTCATTGTGTCCCTAAAAAGGGAGGAATGACTGTTGTGCCAAACGATGACAACGAGTTAATTCCAACTCGACTCGTGACCGGTTGGAGGGTGTGTATCGAGTATCGTAAGTTGAATGACGCCACTCGTAAAGACCATTTTCCCTTGTCCTTCATGGATCAAATGTTGGAGCGTCTAGCGGGAAACGATTTCTATTGCTTTTTAGATGGTTTTTCCGGTTTCTTCTATGACAATCCGTCAATTTATGGTCGATATTTTATTCCAAGTATTATTTAAAATCATTATTTTAATTTTTATCATGAACTCACTCATTTTTGGGAAGAAATTTGGGTTTAAATTTTGAAGTAGCATCGATTACGTCTAAACCAGAGAATTCTGCGTTACGTGCTTACGCTTACATACACTGTTTTTGGTGACAGTCCGACATTTCAGAAAATAAATTTATTCTTGAATATTATGATGGAATTTTTAATTTGTGTTGGTTCACAAACTCACAAATTTACGAGAAGAGATTAGGACTTACGTGCATAATTTAACGTCCTTTACGACTAAACCGGAAACCCTAGGTTTACGTAATTACGTTTTTGAACTCCGTTTTGATGAGACAACTTTTATTAGATTCGTTATGTGCCGTTTATTCATAATTTATAAAACGTCTTTCGTAAAACGACCCGAGGGCACGTAAATCGAGGAAACTAGAATCGAGGAGTACCCGTAAATTAATAAGGGGATGAAACAAGTATTACTTGTCCCATCCCCACTAAATAAAATAGCAAGCTTCACCAACACACTTTGAGGTGTCATAATGCATGATAACTAAGGACACTTGTCCTTAGTTACACACAAAACCACTCAACCTCAAAACTACTAACCAAAAACAAGCTAATTCATTTGTTACATGCAACAACTCCACAATCTCTCTCAAACTCTCTCCTATGAACGTCCCATATCACCACCAACACCACAATAGATCAAAATTTACACCATAAATCTTGTGTTTAACTTACACAAGATGATAACCCTTTGAAGACTTGTTGATTTGAGGTGATCTTAACATCTAAAAAGGAGATTTCAAGAAGATCAAGGACTATTTTCTTAAGG
The DNA here is from genome assembly GCA_025667525.1 of Glebionis coronaria. Taxonomy (NCBI): domain Eukaryota; kingdom Viridiplantae; phylum Streptophyta; class Magnoliopsida; order Asterales; family Asteraceae; genus Glebionis; species Glebionis coronaria. Next base: position 269,299,074 of record CM046879.1, read on the forward strand.
AGTCTACAAATACTTGGTGATCCTTGAAGTGGTGTTGATATCTCATAAGACTGGTTACCCAAAACCAAGTCTTGTTCATCCAAAAACTCATCATTTCATCACTTTGGTGGTAAAGAGATTATTTCTTCCTATCATCTTGTTATTTTGAATATGTAATACTGTATTTTCTTCATTCATGTATATGTATATGATGATGAATGATGATCAAAATATTATGTGGGGATTTGGTGTTGATAAATGTGGTTAAAATGATTAAAAGCTACATGAAAAGATGTTAAAATCATGTATAAAATTATAGGTTGTGTAAAACAGTAAAGAACCATATGATAACTTCTTAAAATGAGTGAGATATGATCAAAACATTATTGAAGTCCAAATCTGTATAGTCTGTTTTGGACGAACTGTTAGAGACATTTAGAAGTTGATTGAGCAGTAGCTAGAATGGTGTTAATTGTAGCAAATATCATGTAGTTTGTGCTGCCGAAAATGAGCTTCTATCTCCTTGTAGAACTCAAGATATGGTAAAAATGGTGAAAGTGAGTTTCAAAATCAGATTTATAAAATAAATGTATATATTATAAAATTAGCACTCAAGTAAAACTAATGTAAAATGTATACCTAAAACCCACTAACTTATATATTACTTATAAATAAGTATATACTTTGATAAGCAAATGGGACATTTTATAAAAATGGCAATTTGATATGTTTTATAAGTTATAAAACTATATACATAAGTTTTACATCTTTTCGGCTAAAACCGAAAGATTAATGTTTTCGTCAAATAAAACTTAGACGGTCGGACCCGTCTAATGAAAACTTTTTATAACTCATATACTGATGTATAAGTACATTTGAGAAGTAAAAACCAATAAAACCCGAGCTTTATGACTTATGGACATTAACGGGCCAAAATAGCCTTATTGGACTATTAACCCGACAAGTTTGGCTAAACACTAATGGACTTACTCATTGGGCTTAACCCACTTGGGCCCAAGATGTGAGTATAGGCCTGATAATAAAAGTATAAATGGACTAATATAAAGAGTTGAACTCTTAATGGGCTTTTAATGGGCTTATTGGGCCTTAATATGGAATTAGATTGAAACTAGTGTAACTAGTAAAAAATTAGACTAACACATAACACTATAATGTTGAATGAAGGTATAAAAACCCACTTGATCATCATCATACTTATAATATCATCATATATATACATAGCCACTATTTTTATAAAGTCATTGGACAAGAGTTTAAGACGAGTATTATTTATATAGGTTTCCGTGATTGAAGCACGTACCGTACATCCAAATCGCCGATAACCCGCCTTTCCCAATCAACATGAGTTCATAGCCTCACACTCTTTTAAATGTTTTATGAAATATTTTATAAACCCGCGAGGGAGATAACATGTTAGTTTTAATAAAATAGGACACTAGTTGTCCCGATTGTTTTCTTATTGACATGGACCCTAATGATTATATGACCCGATGAATGATTATATGACCCGATGTGTGAAATGAAATGGATTATTATTAGTTAGGTTATGTCACTAAAAGTCCCATTAGCATGAATTGTGAACTACCGGGATTTGGTAGACGCTTATGCATATAATAGTACTATTTGGGGAAGATCACCCCAGTTCGCGCCTTGACGGTTGATCCCCGTCGTGCCACATTGATTGTTAAGCGAATTTATGTATGAGAAGACTTATATAAGCGTGATTATTGTGACGACACGCTGTTTTAGATGGGCAAGAAGGAAATTATACTAGCGACTCATTTGATAACTATTGTTGTAAGAGCCATAGGATTGGAAATCAAGTGTTTTTCATATCGAGCTTTTATTGCCCTTTTAAGGTCTAAGAATAAGGCTGAAAGTAATGGAGAATGAGGTAGGATGTCACGTTGAGTATAAGTTGGTTGAAACTTGAATAAAGTAAAATTTAACTCGTATGGAATATGAGATTGTTAAGAGGAAGTCTTAAAATATGTGATTGAATTATAAGGTGTTAAATGATTGTTGGTTCGTGTTAAGGGTTGTTCCTAGGCCATTGTCAAATGACGAGGATGCCCAGTGTCCAAGAAATAAATCGAAAAAATCTTCTTCTGAAATTGGGACCGATGGATCTTTCGGGACATGTGGAACACCTAATGACTCTTGTAGATTAGTATTCATTGTGGTATCTTTTAAAAATCCCTAACTTAACTGAGACATCAGTTGGTAGGATGAGTTTTTGGAATTGTATGACAATGTGACACGTAATGTGTTACGATACAATTTTGACTTGTTTGTGATTAATGAAAAGACTACCTTTGAATTCTAAATCCTACATGTATCAATGTTATCTATCTTTTCTTGCTTCTTCCTAATGCTCGCATTAGTGATGCAACCATTGAACAAGTACTCATCTCGATTTGAGTTACATTGTGGATTATTCTTTTTGAGTGCCATCGAGGTCATGAACCTCATGATTAATTAGCTATGCTCATTTCCTATTATATTGTAGCTAGTTCTTGGTGAACAACTTTTCATCACTCTTTTGCAGATCACTCATTGTTTTATAAAGATACAATAGTATACCTTGAGAAAAATTGAATTTTCATCACCGCAAGGACTATTTAAAGTGAGATTTATAAGTAATCGTTATCAAAATAAAGTTGTTTATGAAAAACCTTGGAGAATTTAATTGTTTCCATAACAAAGAACATCTCTGTAAATTCATTTTGATTCTTATTTCAGAATTAAGCATGAAAATATGTATATTTTAAACATGATGACAACGTTTTGACGAACTGAGTATTGCATCGTTAATCCTAAAATTGTATATAGTTGTGCGCCTACATACAATTGGGAAGGGACCATGCAAGGCTGATTAGTAGTCACCATGAAATTGTAACTAAACATTACATTTTCTTTGTAATTGTGAAAGATTGAATTTTTACGAGATTTGCAAGAAGTGCAAAATAGAGACATATTGTTAGGGACACCTACATATGTCCCCGTACCATTTATTCTTCTGAATCGAATTTAATCATCTGTGGAAATTGTCTTATTTGACAATTGATATCCCCATCTTATCCAATTCTCTCGTGGTGAGATTCTTTGGAAAAGTATCTGATTACCGAGTGTTGATGCCCGACCGGATGTATCGACGTTCCTATCATTTCTTTTGATTAGATTTCATATTTGAATGACCTGGGTAACGATCCGAGGAACTTTCGAATACGTACTCAAATTTATGAAAACATGGGATGTACTCATATTCGTTAATGTTTTCGTCTGTATCTGATTTGAAATTCTCTCGCGTATATTATGCGTTGACCTTACTTTTGTAATGTTAGCTATTTCTCCATATATCCTTGAATTTGTGGAGGATTATGATTTATTATTAGTTTTTTGAGAAGTTCACATCTTATCAACGGTAACGAAACTGGAAAGTTGGTAGTGCCAGTAGAATGGATTGATTGATTATGACATGACGACATTGTTTTAATTGATGGGAACTCGAGTAGAAATCCCCAAAAAGATAAGATGTTGATTATCAAAAGTGATCTAAATAATTCTTGACGGATGACATATCCTGCATTAGACTTGAAATTATACCATGAATGGTTATGAACTAGTCATAGATCTTGTAATCTAGAAAGAACTTAAGGTAGATTTATTAAAAGATGTTTCTGTTATCTGAAACTTTAAGAGGTATTTACTGGGGAATTACCTAGACTTTCGCCATTAAGGCAAGTTGAAATTGGTATTGATTATATTCCCGGTGTTGCACCTATGGCATGTGCACTGTACGTCAGCACCATCTGAATTTAAAAGAATTACCGTACAACTGAGAGAGTTGTCGGAGAAAGCTTTTATTCTACCAAGCTCGTCATCATGAAGAGCTATGGTGTTATTATTCCTTATATTTATTGATTATCGTGAACTGAATAAATTGACAATCAAAATTCATATCCATTACTCAAGATGGAAGATTTGTTCGAGCATTTACAAGGTTCTAGCGTATATTCAAAAATTTGATCCACGGTATGGTGATCATTAACTTCGCGTCCGCGAAGAAGATTATCTATTCCAGTCACTACATCCAGAACTTGTAATGAACATTATGAGTTTCATGTTATGTTGTTTGGATTGACCAATGCACATGTAGCATCCATAAATTTGGTGAATCACGTGTGTAGGCTGTAATTTGATAAATTCATGCTTGTGATCACTAAGGACCTTCTGTTTGTTCTAAGAATAAGAAGGAGTTAGTAGTCACTTTTAGACTGCCCCGAGTTGACCAAGTAGTGAAAACCTATACCTTGAGTATTTAACATATGATTTAGAGATTTTATCCTTTAAATTATTTGACCTTGTGATTAATGGTAGTGAAATCTAAATTGACTCTTCAAAGATTAGAGCCATTTAAGGCTTTGGGTTATACTAAAAAGGAAGTACAAAAATGTTTTGACAAATATTTATCAAAGGATTTTTAAGGAGTCATTCCCTTATACCCAGATCATTTAACTAAACTCCCTTAGGAGTAGATGTTTGCGTATAACTCAAGACAACCTAAGAGGAATTGAGGAAACCATTTAAACCATGACTTGGAATTTGAAACGACAATTTTTGCTTTTCAAACTAAGAAAATTTTGACCAAAGTATAAACAAACATTTTCGAACAATTACGGATCTTATTAATTATTTTCAATAAATCAACAAAAATCATGCTAACTAAATTAAAATTTATATTTGACCATTTTTCTATAATTGGACGAACTGAGAACATTTAAAATTTTTTACGTTTACGTTTCGTAAAATTTAATATTTATTACTTAATTAATATTTATCGACGCTTTAAACGTCGGATTGAGCAAACCTAATAAAGATAATAGTTGAGATGAAACTAAAACTTAGAAAATATTAAGAAGGAAATTTTGAATGAATACGGTCATGATATTTATTTCATTAGGAAAGGTGAATGTAAATACTGACGCATTATGTAGAAAGGATAATGTTGGGAATCTAAGTTTGTTAGATTCCCTGTATCATAGATTTAAACACAAATCAAGGTGTTAGATAGTATCTTGCCTGTGCCAAGGAGTCAGGCAAGTATCGCAAGACTCACAGAGATCTAAGTCTCTGTGAGCAACCCCAGAGGAGTCCATGTCAGAGACATTGTCAAGGAAGTCGAAGATTACTTGAAGACATACTCATTGGCTGTGATGGATAACATCCAAGATGTATCAGGGACTCTGAGGGGTTGAGGGTTAACAGGGGTGGCAATACCCTGTTAACACTCAGCACACTTTAGACATACCTTAGTGTGGACGAGACTATGAAGAAAAGGGAAACTGTGTCAGCTCTGTTTCCCTAAAGCATTGTAGCAGACTACCAAGAATAGAAGAGTATCTTGTGACAGATGTCTGACAAGTGTCTGTCTAGTGTAGTCACCATCAACTAGTACTTAGTTTAACCTCGTACCACTATAAAAAAGATATGTAACCTAGCATTAATGTTTAACACTTTGATAGAATTCACACATTAATACTTAGAACTTATAGAACCAAATAATTGCGACTGTGTTCATAAGTTAGGCTTTAGTGTTCAAAGTGTGCACAACACATTGTCATCAAACGGTGTTATCCAAAACACTTGTAATTCTTTATACAATAATAACTATTACGTTTGAAAAGTAATCACGTGTGTTGATTAGTTAAGTTTATTGTTTTTAGCATAGTTTAGGGACTTACAGATAAAGAATCAATTAGGATGTGTTCCTTAGTAATGACTGTGCAAAATAATTTGCCGAGCAATTTAAAAATAGTTGATGCTTGTAAAAAGGATAATATAGATAACAAAAGGGATTCGCGGCTAATGTGAACCATTATAATTGTGAAGCCGATGGAGTTGAATTTATAAAAGGCCGCTTGTGGTTGCCTAAATATGGAGGATTTCGAGATTTAGTCATGTTGGAATCTCATAAGATTAAGTATTCTATTCATGCCATTTATGATTTAATGTATCTTTATTTGAATAAGTTGTACTGATGGAAAATTATGAAGGCAGACATCGCCTCATACAGTAGTAAACGTCTAACTATTGCAAAGGTCATCATCTGAATTTGATTCGATTTGTGTCATCGTCGATAGACTGACCAAATCTGCTAATATCATTCTCGTTAATGATAAATTCTCGATGTAGAAATTTACTCTTTGTATTTAAAGGATTTGTGTAAATATAATGTGCCTGTATTGATCATCTCTATCAAGATCCTCGCTTCGCATCGAATTTCTAGAGATTTTCCCAGAAGTCATTGGGAACGAACCTTGATGAGAGTACTATTTACCACCCCAATCGAAGGGACGAGGTAAAGTAACGATACAAAACACTATAAGTGTTGTTTTATGCTTGAATAATTGACCTTTGGTAATAAACCGTATAATCATTTTCCTTTGGAGAGATTATCATTGATAACTATCGTATTAGGATCGAGATCGAATCTTGTGAGGATCTAAATATAAGAGCATATGTAGGTAGGAGTTGGGATGAAGATACCCGACATACGCCCATTGTGAGTTGGACATGTCTTTTAGGTTTGAGGTTGCCTATGATGACAAACGTAACCTTACAAGATACCCGACCCGCGAGACCTAAAATGATTGTTGAAATTAAGATACGATTATTGACTACTGGTAGTGGGCAGGACGTTATGTGAATATGAAATGTTGATCTTGAAGTGCAGGATGGGTAGCGAAGTTATGCCAAAAATTTTCACCTTGGAAAATGAATTGATGATATGAAAGATCATGGGAAATGAGTCCCCGTTGTATGGGACAATTGAGATAATGTAAAGAGTTGGTTTGAAAGGCATAAGCTGGATCTACCCTAGGACTTCAAGGGCTGCGTGAATTATGTTCGTATATCGAACTTGATAAAATATCTATCAAGTGAAAATCTGATTACTTCTTGATAAAGTTTAGATCGGCGAAAAGTTGCATTCATCAAAAAACCGTGAACATCATGGATAGAGACAGTAAGTCAACATTTAGCCTGATCGTATTCCCGTAGTTATGTTTGATGAAACTCGCGTATGGTAATGAATTACACTTGAGAGAAAAGACCGAATGTGGAGAAATACCCACATGGCTCTAACTCTATAAGAAGCGAGTAGTAAGATAAATTGATCATTGAGGACAAAGATCCTGTTTAGAGATAAATGCTGTGACAATCCGTCAATTTATGGTCGATATTTTATTCTCAAGTATTATTTAAAATCATTATTTTTAATTTTATATTATGAACTCACTCATTTTTGGGAAGAAATTTGGGTTTACGTTTTGAAGTAGCATCGATTACGTCTAAACTGGAGAATTCTACGTTACGTGCTTACGCTTACATACACCATTTTTGGTGACAGTCCGACATTTCAGGAAATAAATTTATTCTTGAATATTATGATGGAATTTTTAATTTGTGTTGGTTCACAAACACACAAATCTACGAGAAGAGATTAGGACTTATGTGCATAATTTAACGTCCTTTACGAGTAAACCGGAAACCCTAGGTTTACGTATTTACGTTTTTGAAATCCGTTTTGATGAGCAATTTTTATTAGATTCATTTTGTGTCGTTGATTCATAATTTATAAAAACGTTTTTCGTAAAACGACCCGAGGGAACGTAAATCGAGGAAACTAGAATCGAGGAGTACCCGTAAATTAATAAGGGGATGAAACAAGTATTACTTTTCCCATCCCCACTAAATAAAATAGCAAGCTTCACCAACACACTTTGAGGTGTCATAATGCATGATAACTAAGGACACTTGTCCTTAGTTAGACACAAAACCACTCAACCTCAATACTACTAACCAAAAACAAGCTAATTCATTTGTTACATGCAACTCCAAAATCTCTCTCAAACTCTCTCCTATGAACGTCCCATATCACCACTAACACCACCGTAGATCAAAATTTACACCATAAATCTTGTGTTTAACTTGCACAAGATGATAACCCTTTGAAGACTTGTTGATTTGAGGTGATCTTAACATCTAAAAAGGAGATTTCATGAAGATCAAGGGATGATTTCTCAAGGAGTCTACAAATACTTGGTGATCCTAGAAGTGGGGTTGATATCTCATAAGATTGGTTACCCAAAACCAAGTCTTGTTCATCCAAGAACTCATCATTTCATCACTTTGGTGGTATAGAGATTATTTTTTCCTATCATCTTGTTATTTTGAATATGTAATCTTGTATTTTCTTCATTTATGTATATGTATATGTTGATGAATGATGATCAGAATATTATGTGGGGAATTAGTGTTGATAAACTTGGTTAAAATGATTAAAAGCTACATGAAAAGATGTTAAAATCATGTATAAAATTGTAGGCTGTGTAAAACAGTAAAGAACCATATGATAACTTGTTAAAATGACTTGGATAATTTAATATACAGTAATTTATGTGACTTATAAATATGTGAGAGTTGGCCACTCAATGGAATCCATAAAATGAGTGAGATATGATCAAAACATTATTGAAGTTCAAATATGTATAGTCTTTTTGGGACGAACTGTTAGTGACAATTAAAGGTTGATTGAGCAGTAGCTAGAATGAAGTTAATTGTAGCACATATCATGTAGTTTGTGCTGCCCAAAAATGAGCTTCTATCTCCTTGTAGAACTCAAGATATGGTAAAAATGGTGAAAGTGAGTTTCAAAATTAGATTTGTAAAATAAATGTATATATTATAAAATTAGCACTCAAGCAAAACTAATATAAAATATATAAATAAAACCCACTAACTTATATATTACTTATAAATAAGTATATACTTTGATAAGTAAATGGGACATTTTATAAAAATGGCAATTTGATATGTTTTATAAGTTATAAAACTATATACATAAGTTTTACGTCTTTTCGGCTAAAACCGAAAGATTAATGTTTTCGTCAATTAAAACTTAGACGGTCGGACCCGTCTAATGTAAACTTTTTATAACTCATATACTGATTTATAAGTACATTTTACAAGTAAAAACCGATAAAACCCGAGCTTTATGACTTATGGACATTAACGGGCCAAAATAGCCTTATTGGACTATTAACACGACAAGTTTGGCTAAACATTAATGGACTTATTTATTGGGCTTAACCCACTTGGGACCAACATGTGAGTATAGGCCTGATAATAAAAGTATTAATGGACTAATATAAAGAGTTGAACTCTTAATGGGCTTTTAATGGGCTTATTGGGCCTTAATATGGAATTATATTTAAACTAGTGTAACTAGTCAAAATTTAACTAACACATAACACTATAATGTTGAATGAAGGTATAAAAACCCACTTGATCATCATCATACTTATAATATTGTCATATATATAAATAGCCACTATTTTTATAAATTCATTGGACAAGAGTTTAAGACGAGTATTATTTATATAGGTTTCTGTGATAGAAGCACGTACCGTACATCCAAATCGCCGATAACCCGCCTTTCCCAATCAACGTGAGTTCATAGCCTCGCACTCTTTTAAATGTTTTATGAAATGTTTTATAAACCCGCGAGGGAGATAACATGTTAGTTTTAATAAAATAGGACACTATTTGTCCCGATTGTTTGCTTATTGATGTGGACCCGAATGATTATATGACCCGATGTGTGAAATGAATGGATTATTATTAGTTAGGTTATGTTACTAAAATTCCCATTAGCATGAATCGTGAACTACCGGGATTTGGTAGACGCTTATGCATATAATAGTACTATTTGGGGAAGATCACCCCAGTTCGCGCCTTGACTGTTGATCCCCGTCGTGCCACATTAATTGGTAAGCGAATTTATGTATGAGAAGACTTATATAAGCGTGATTATTGTGACGACACGCTGTTTTAGATGGGCAAGAAGGAAATTACGGGTTAGCTACCCGTTGTTTGTTATAGTAAGGTAGCAATGTCATGCGGCTTATAATAATCCAATAACGAAAATACCGCTATACGTATTGAATTACAATATATTGCCTGACTAGCAATACGGGGTCTTATTATTGATATTATGTTCGTGTTTTAGTTTTACATAACCATTTTCTTATAACGGTTTTTATTAACTCTATACAACGTTATAAAACGTATTGTATGATGTTTTTACGACAATGGTTTGTATAATGGTTTTGAAGGCTGAAGCCTATATTATGATTTATGACTAAGAGTGGTATAAAATGTATTTGGCCTATTTTATGGCCTACTACAAAGATTTGTACAAAATGATTTTCGGTAATAAATATATTCCGATGATATATTAATGGTTTTCATTAAACACTATGAATTCACTCGGCATTTTCTCTGAACTTTTCTTTTAACATGTTTTTTCTCAGGTACTTGAAGGTAATTCTCGGGAAGACGACAAAAATTTATGGCCCGCACTTAAATAACAATTTCCATTCAAATGTTTTGTAAAATTGTATGAAATAGTATGACTTGGGACCTATGTAATTTGATGTTTATGAATGGAAAATGCTTTATTATTAAACGACGCGATTTTTATGCGTTGTCTATGATTTGAGTAATGTGCTATCCCGTAACACCAACGACTCTTCCGCTGAACTAAATTATGAATATTTGGGGGTGTTACAACTTCCAAATCCCCATCGACCCTCGTGATCAAGAAAAAACTACGTTTACGTGTCCTTATGGAATGTTTGCCTATCGTATAATGCCATTCGGACTTTGCAATGCACTGGGAACCTTTAAAAGGTGCATGATGGCTATTTTTCACGACATGATCGAGAAGACGATGGATGTTTTTATGGATGATTTTTCCGTGTTTGGTAGTTCGTTCACTTCGTTTTTGTCGAACCTTGAGAGAATGTTGAAACGTTGTGAGGAAACCAACCTTGTGCTCAATTGGGAAAGATGTCATTTTATGGTTAAGGAAGGAATCGTCTTAGGGCACAAGGTTTCGAAAGCGGGGATTGAGGTAGAGAAAGCTAAGATAGACGTCATCGCCAAATTACCTCATCCCAAAACCGTTAAGGGACTTAGGAGTTTGCTAGGCCACGCGGGCTTTTATCGTCATTCATCAAGGATTTTTCAAAGATATCTCGACCTATTACACATCTCCTCGAAAAAGATGCTCCTTTTGTCTTTAACGAAGATTGTGTACGAGCCTTTGAAATCCTTAAGAGGAAACTTACCGAAGCTCCCATTCTTGTTGCTCCCAATTGCAACCTCCCCTTTGAACTAATGTGTGATGCAAGTGATTATGCTATTGGGTCCGTATTCGGGGTAACGTCATGAAAAGCACTTCTTGCCTATTCACTATGCTAGCAAGACGATGACCGAGGCTCAACTTAAGTATACCACAATGAAGAAGGAATTCCTTGCCGTGGTGTATGCATTTGTGAAATTCCGACCTTGCCTCATCTTGACTAAATGCATAGTGTATACGGATCACTCGGCAATCAAGTATCTCATGGCTAAACAAGATGCAAAGCCAGATTTCTTCGTTGGATGATCCTCCTACAAGAATTTGATTTCACAATCCTTGACAAAAAAGGAGCCGAGAATCTAGCGGCCGATCATCTTTCTCGCTTGGAAGATCCTCACCAAAGTTTATACAAGAATAAGGAAATCAACGAAACATTTCCTCTCGAGACACTTGGTGTAGTAAATTCTAAGATTGACTCATCCACCCCATGTTTTGCGGACATCATAAATTACAATGCGAGCAACTTCATCATTAAGGGTATGACGACTCAATAAAAACGAAAATTCTTTCGTGACGTCAAGTTCTACTTTTGGAACGACCCTTACCTCTTTCGGAATTGTGCGGATCAAATGATTCGACGTTGTGTTTTTGGTACCGAAGCTTCTAATATCGTTAGAGCTTGTCACGAGGGACCAACGGGTGGTCACCATGGTGATAATCTCACGGCGAAGAAGGTTTTTGATGCCGGATTCTTTTGGCGTACTATTTACCGAGATGCATATGCACTTGTCAAGTCATGTGACTCATGCCAACGACAATGAAAAGCCTCACAAAACGATGAAATGCCACAAAACATCATCCAAGTGTGTGAGATCTCTGACGTTTGGGGAATTGATTTTATGGGGCCGTTCCCATCATCTCGTGGTAATAAGTACATCCTTGTCGCCGTTGACTACCTATCCAAGTGGGTGGAAGCTAAGGCTTTGCCCATGAACGATGCTCGTGTGGTAGTCATGTTTTTGAAGCAATTATTTTCTCGGCTTGGAACCCCTCATAAAATCATAAGCGATCGTGAAACCCACATTTTTAATGACCAATTTGAAAGGGTTCTAAAGAAATATGGGGTTACACATTGGCTTTCTACGGCTTATCACCCACAAACGAGTGGGCAAGTCGAGGTTTTAAACCGAGCGTTGAAGAGGATCTTGGAGAGATCAATAGGGGAAATCCGACAATCGTGGTTGGATAAGTTAGGCAATGCTTTATGGGCCTTTCGTACCACTCATAAGACGCCCATTGGGTGCACTCATTACAAGCTTGTGTATGGGAAGAGTTGTCACTTGCCAATTGAACTAAAAAACAAAGCTTATTGGGCTCTAAAGCATTGTAATGATGACATTGAGACCGCGTGAAAACACCAGAAAATGCAATTAAATGAATTTGATGAATTAAGGGATATTGCTTATGAAAATTCATTGATTTACAAAGAGAAAACTAAAAAGTTTCATGACTCTAAAATTAAAAACCGGGTTTTTAACATTGAAGATCAAGTGTTGCTTTTTAACTCACGTTTGAAAATCTTTTCTAGCAAGTTGAAATCTCGTTGGTCGGGTCCATTCACCATTACCCAAGTTTTTCCTTATGGGACCATCGAGCTAGCTCAAAATGATGGTCCTAATTTCAAGGTGAATGGACATAGGTTGAAGCACTACTTTGGTGGGGAAGTTCCTTCTTTGAACGACCTCGACCAAGTCACCTTCCCTAAAGATAATTAGTATTGAGGGGATCGAGTCGAGCTCATGACTCGGTAATAAAAAACGAGGTGTCTCGTGGGGGAGTCCCATGCTTATCCATGTACATATTATTACTTTCTAATGTAGCTTAAGTGAGGGGATTGGTGCCCTTCCAACCTTTGGGGTTGTTTATGCATTGTGGTTTTTAAATGATCATGGTCTTCATGATTGGAGCCTCTCGTGTTTGTTTTATGGGAGCACTCGATCGTTTGCTTTGAAGAATTTCTCGATATCCACATGATATATCCTTGATTGTTCTAACCTTAGGTTTTTAGCACACTTCATAAACGGCTATTGATTTAATCGTTCCACCCTTTCCATGCTAGATTAAGCATTCGACTTCGTCTCTAGTATGGGGGTATTTTACCCTTAGACTCGAAACATTGAGGACAATGTTTAACTTTAATATGGGGGTGAATAGATACTTGCCTTGCCAAACCTTCACGCTTTCCAAAGTTTATCTTTTTCTTTATCGTTTTGTTTCAAATAAGGCTAAAAATGGCCAAATTTTAAAATTTTTCTCATGTTTTTTAAGTGTTTGAAGACACGAATGTAGATTTTCTGTTGGCGAGAATAAGAGTAATTTTTTACTCGACCGTGCGTGTTGAGCACCTAGCTTCGATTCCTTAACTTTATATTAGGTTAAGTCTCTTAAATGAGGACGAGAAATGATAGAGTTAATTATAATTTACTATGCTAAACGTAGAGTACTCGTATTCTTTCAAAAACTCATGTGTTCTCGTTGTTTGCTTATTCTCCCTTCGCTTGTATATATATTTTGCTAATAAGTATTGGCTTAGCCGGTTATTCTTGATTGTTGGTTTCTAGTCTTTTCTAGTAGCTTCCATGTAATTAAATTGGGAAGACATTAAGGTATCGCCAGCGTCACGGTTTTGAAGTACTGGCAACCCGAATAATCGAAAGATTCACCTAATCATAAGATTTCAAGTGCTCACCTAAATCAAGCAAACAATTTGAAGCTCACAAGGCCGAAAAATCTATGCGAAATTGAAAGTGAATTATGCCTTAATCATTGAAGCGTTAAAGATCCAAAATTCGCTTTTAGCGTGAGGATATATTTCTTTGGCCATAATAAACACCTCATGGCGAGGTTAAATAAAAGGCAAGGCAAGACCGAATTCATAATAAAAGCTTCATAGCGAAGTTGAATAAAAGATGGAGGTAAACCTATGATAATAAGGCCCATCAATTAGGGGCGTATAAAAGTCTTGGTAATAAGTCTCATGTCCAAAACTGTTATAAAACCGTGTTTATCGATCCTTCTTGTTGACTTAATTTTTTGACATCGTTGTCTATTAGGGGGGGTATTAATTCAATGGTCTTGGTTACACCATTATGACTCTATTTTTAGACTTAAATCTCTATCATCGCATAAGTTAAAAATGTATCCTCGTGAACATTCAAGACAAAAATAAAATATAAGAGATACCACTTAGGAAAATGGGAGTCTAAGTACGTGATTAGGGCATACGAGTAGTGTTAGCATTACTAACTTATAATGATAATGATCTCGTTTCACACTTGGCATGGAATTGGGGTGAAAATCAAGAACGACGAAATTATTTCTAACGAAGCATTCACGTGTTCTTGTTCTATGAACCTAAACGTCCCATTTTGCGATGAAAATCATACATTATGTCTAAAACACAAGTAGTAGCAAGTAGTGGTAGTGTAGTAAGTTTATTATTCAATAAAAGTGCATAAAAATGAATTTTGGAGATGCTATGATACTTTATCCTAGCATTGCGTGAGGGCACGATAATGGTTTAGTATGGGGAAGTGATGAGACTGCATTTATACATAGTCTCATCGTCCAAAACGGGCTTAAAATGGTTAAAATATCATAAAATGTGCCAAATATATGCTTGTGTTTGTTCAATGTGTATTTTAGGTATGGATATTGAGAAAATGGCAAAAGATCACAAGAAAAAAGCAAAAACGAACACGGGAAACGAAGCCGCACAATGAACCGGGACCTAGAGTTGATTTTCCAAAAATAGTCCTTGAAGAATTGAAGATTGTACAAGAAGGGTCCTTTATTATTGAAGAACTGACACTTTAAACCCTTGTATATTCATAATTACAAGTTTGACAAATAAAGTTTGTCAAAATTACAAAAAGGACCCTCAACATTGATGAATTGGCAAGAATGGTCCCTCATATTTGAAGACTTGTCACTTTTAGTCCTCCATGAAGACAAAGAAACAAGTAAAGACCTTGAAGAATGAAGATGTGTCAAAAAGATCCCTTGAAGAATCATCAAATTACAAGAAATACCCTTGAAAATACTTTGCAAAACTTTTTCTGGCCAAAGTATAAAAACTGAAACTTGTATAACAAAGGAAATTCAATTTTTTGTATTAAAACATCAAGTGACAAAAAAAAGAAAGAAGGAGGATTTAATTTGGCACACAACATAAGTTACCTAGACCAACCATACTCCACCACGTGTCCCACTATCTACATTCAACCAATCACAACACTCCTACATGCCACTTCACCAATCCATTCAGCCGGGTTTATAACTAATTAAACTAATTAGTTTAAAACACACGCTAAACATTTTTTTAAACATAAAGCCAGATCAAACCTCACTATTCATCTTATGAACATAAATTAGGGGTTTGTGTTTAAGCAACAATTAGACCCCCATCACCTCCAGATTTATGATTAAGGATGTCATAAACAAAACCCAACTTCTAAACCTGCCACCTCATCAGTCACCAACTCACATGATACACCCCTACCTCACTTTTAGAGAAGAAGACAAGAACTGCCAGTAGGATCACGAACCACAGTATTGCTTGCATTTGGGAGCCCTTGATCAAATTGCCACCCACTTTACACCTCCACATACAGCCAAGATACCACACATGTTCAAGAATTCTCAAACTTCAAAGGGAAAATTTGGAAGACCATATACTAGGGTTTCTAGTTTTTTATTCAGCATTTTAGGTTTCATGTAGCCTATATAAAGGCATTAGTTCACAACATTGTAGCTTGTTCTTGGATTCCTAGGTCAAAAGTCTGTAAAACCTTGTTTTCTAAGTTAATGAAAAAAGTTTGAACTTTGTGACGAATTCCAAGTCCTAATTTACTTTCTCGTTATTGATTATTGATTTGAGTTTACGTTTATGAAGTTTCAAAGTTTGGTTTAAGTTTTATGCAAGTGTTTCAAAAATTTTCAAAAAATCTGATTTGTTTTCTAAGTCTTAGTTCAAACACTTGAACTCTTGGATTATAAGTGATCATAACATCCTGATAAGGAGATTATCAAGGTGTAGTGAGCTTGTGGTTTGGGAGCATTCAAGGAGTAGGGAACAAGCTTGAATCAAATCTAGTTGAATTTCCATTTTTTCATATAATTTGTTTGTTCTAATCTTGTTGTTCTTAGCAGCTTGTTGGAAGCTTGTGCCTTGCTTAGCTAGGCACATAAACTATAAATCCGTGAGTGTGGATGTACATTCATGAGGTTTGAGCCCTTCTTACCAAAAATATGTCAAAATACTTATTCTAAGTGATTTTGTGTTCTGTTGTTGTATGTGGTGTTCTTATGGTTTAAATCTTGTTCTTACTACATGATAATGTTGGTATGATGCTTGATTAGGCTTGGGTAAACCTGTTATACATATTTGCTATGTTAAATCTTTTTTTAAAAAGTGAAAGGGCTGTTTGGGTCTACTGATTTTTGCTTTGTGAGTTGAATTGAGTAGGTGTTAGGAGTTGGTTCTTGTTTGTATCTGATACTAAGGTATTTGAGTGCTGATATTTGTGAGTCTTGCTCATTGAAACATCTAATCTGAATTTGTGCCATAACTTGCTTATTTTTGCTTGTTTTGATCTAAAATCTTGGGAACACCTAGAGTGTATGCATGTTTAGGGTTGAAAAATGGTAAAACAAAGTTTGTGTAAGCGATTAATAGATTTGAGGGTTTAAAATTGGATCTGTGGTCAAGTATATCAGTAAAGGTCACTTTTTGTTTGTTCATTGTTCATCAGTAATATTCATAAGCTTGAATCTAGGTCTAATCTTTAAACCAGTACATGAAACAAGTTTATCTATGCTTATTTAGTATTATTATAGCTTGTGTATGCTTTTGGTTCAATTTGGTTGGCTTAATCTTGCTTAAACTTCTTATTTGTTCAAAACTGCTTAATGTTCATGTCTGTGTGATATCTGGGCATAAATTGAATTAACTCTACTAATTGGCGTGTTGTTATTGTGATTTCTTGCTGTTATTGACTCCTTATAACTCACTGGTTATAAGGGTTCCTTGATTGTCCACTGAATCCAAGTAAATCTCACTAAAATCAAAGGTCAAGAAAGTGAAGTAGTGGGAACCCTTTCCCACTGCTACTAGCTACTGCTAGTGTTAAATTGTGAACAGCTTAACAATAAGCTATAATAGCTTATTTATACTTGCAACAACTTTGTTTTTGTAACCAGTCTTCCTGAATTGACCCATTTGACTATACTGGAGCATTTGAGACATTACTTTTAGGTTTGACTAGAAAACCAACTTAGTTGACTTTTTCATAAGTGCTTATTTGCTTTTTCCAGCTTATTCATTGTGCTTTTTGGAAATCTTTTTTATTATTAAGCTTAGTTAAATGATTTAAAACATTTTGCAAAAAGAATCAGCCCTTGAATAGGTCTAGAACTCGAAAACGACTATTTTGTCGTTTTGTGTAGAGAGCTTTTGCTTATTTCAGGCTTATTTCTTGGGCTTATTCAAAAATTCTTTTTACAAACAACTTTATAAGGTCAAGAGAAGGATGTGTGTCAAATTTCAGCTTATCGCATTAGCTTATGGCTTAATGGGCCAAAAAGCCCATTAAGAATAAGCTGTTTGCTTATTAAGATGTGATAAGCTCACTTTCAGCTTTTGGGCCCTTACAGTTTTGTGTTTAAAATTGAACTTTAAGCTAGACTGGAACTTTTTAGCTTATTTAGATAACTCTTTGCTTATTGGGCCAAAAAGCCCATTAAGCTTGGAGTGTTTTGAGTTTTAGCCCATTTGGAAGCCCATTAGGGGTATTTTGGTAATTTCACTTTCATTTTCTTTTTATTTATGTTAAATTAAACTAGTTTTCAATTTTTTAGAATTTTTTAGAATTTTTGGATTTTTATTAATATTTTATTATTATTTTATTATTTAAAATTGTTTTTAAGATTTTTGCAACGTTTTCATTTTTCTTAGGTTAAAAACATTAAGTTAGGATTTTTAAAAATTTTAGATTAATTTTCTTGTCATTTAATTAATTTCTATAATTATTTTAATATTTTAATAGTTCTTAATCATTTTAAATAGTTTTAATTAATTTTAAATTTTCCAGAAATAATTTTTAGTTTAATTAAGTTATTTTAGAGATTTACAAATTGAAAAATCTCATTCTGGTGTAAAACCCGCATGCTTTTACCATGAATAGTACCCTTAAGATCGTACGTACTAGATTAAAACTTTCACTTTATAGTATGATTACGTTCACGTGTAAGAATTTTTACGTATTACGTACGTGTTAGAACACGATAAGTATTTATTACGTATGAACACACAATAATTGTTCAAACAATAATTAATCACGCACATGCGATCATGAAATCATGAACGTAAATTAATCACGAGCTAATATTAATTACATATATATATATATATATATATATATATATATATATATATATATATATATATATATATATATATATATATATATATATATATATATATATATATATATATATATATATATATATATATATATATATATATATATATATATATATATATATATATATATATATATATATATATATATATATATATATATATATATATATATATATATATATATATATATATATATATATATATATATATATATATATATATATATATATATATATATATATATATATATATATATATATATATATATATATATATATATATATATATATATATATATATATATATATATATATATATATATTTAATACGAGCACGAACAAATCTATTAAGTCACGGTTAATAATTAACGAGAACACATAAAACACGAACACGATAAAACACGAACGAACACTAAAATAATTAGACTCGGGAAAAGGTACGGGTACCGCATGTGGGCCCCCTACCCGCGGCTACACCAAAGGGATGGGCCAAGCCCATCAAACTTTTACTAACAAGGGGTTATGGTAAAAACCTTTAGTCATTTTTCACTTTATAGTAAATTTACAAAAACCCTAAAAAGTTTCTTCTCCTTCCTTCTTGTTCCTTTTGTCTGCCGCATCTACAACACACAAGGGAGGTGTTCGTTTGATTTCGATCTTGAATTTTGTGCAAGTATTCGTGTGTGTTCATCCTCGTTTGATCCACGCATTCGGTATACCTTTTTAATCATTTTCTTTTATGTTTTGATTTAATAAATTAAATAAGATCATGTGTTTTTAAAAAGCTAATTAAAAACATTTATTAAACATTTAAATGCTTAAGGGGTAAATCAAAACAAAGGATTTAGGGGTGTTTGTTCTAGCCGATGCCTACACCGAACCCCCAAGGGGTCTCGGTTTGGCTTGTGAACCACCACCGAGACCTCATGGTCTCGGTTTTGTGGTGTGGGTCCCACGGCAGCAGCAAACAGGGGAGAACCCCGAAGTGGTTCGGGTTATGGTGTTGATTATAGGTCCGGTTCATAGTTTCTAGTCACGATCCGGTTCATTGTTTATGTTAAGGTTTATGATTTTAATAATCATATGTTAACAATTAAATTAATAAAGCATGACATAATTAATTTAATAAACATGACTTAGGTTATAATTTAATTATTAGATCATGAAATTTTAACCTAAGTATTTATAATTTCTAGACTTTATAATTAATTAATTATTAAAAACATGACTATAATTAATTAATTAACATGACTTAGGTTATATTATTAATAATTAATAATACATGTTTTAACCTAAGTATTTAACTTTATTTAATTAAAAACATGATATTTTTAATTAAATACTTTTAACCTATAGTTTATTTAAATTAAATGTAATAATTAATAAACTATACCTTATATCAATATACTTAGAAAAATAATAAGAAAACACTTAAGCTTATATAATTGGCTTATTTAACCAGCTTATATCTAATTATGGAAACTTTCTATTTTTAGAAACTTATTTAATTAAGGCAGCTAATCTATTTATGGAAACTTTCTATTGTTAGAAACTTATCTATTTTAAGCAGTAATTCTATTTTTGGATACTTTCTATTTTTGGAAACTTTCTATTTTTGGAAACTTTCTTTTTTTGGAAACTTTCTATTTTTGAAAACTTTCTATTTTTGGAAACTTTCTATTTTTGGAAACTTTCTATTTTGGAAACTTTCTATTTTTAGAAACTTTCTATTTTAGGAAACCTGCTATTTTTAGAAAGTTACTTATTATTACACAGTAAGTATAATAATACATGAAATATAAGTAATACTTAATCAGAATAGACAGAATATAAGATAAACACAGTTTAAAGCTTAAAAAGTAAAAACATGACATGAACGTATAAAATAAGCTAAGACATGACATAAAACCAGTTATGTATTTAGTAATCAGATACTTATACACGTATGTATTTATGTAGCATTAGTGGTACCGAAGTAGGACTCTCTTCAGTTCGTCTTCTTCGTTCACTGGACATAAGGTACGGATTCCCGTCCTTTCAGTATGGACATTCTTTCCTTATTAGGATTCCCCGTATGCAGCCAATTCTTTTCCCGTAGTATAAGTTTATATTTTTGATTTGCTTATGTTTATCTTAGAATACCTATAGCCATATACATGCATGACCAGTTTCACCTAGTTATGGAGGTACCATAACCATAACACTAGAGGCACTGGTGTTATGACTTCCCCACGGCGGAGTGATTGCTCGTGACGTCCCTTCAGCTTTTGCCCATATTATTATATTTATCATGTGGAGCGTATGGGTGCATCTTAGTTACATGTTTTCAGCAGATTACTCAGTGTGAATGTGGTGTGTGCCTTGCATCCTTCACAAGGAGCTGATCCCTCCTACCCAAACCAGTATATTAAATTAGAGGCAGCCCCTCTAATTTGCATGATGAGGTCACCCCTCCAAGTATTCATGCACGGTGGATTTTCATGACCTATATTGGCTAATGGTAGAATATGTTAAACAGTTTTTATAAGATAAACATAAGGATTTTCAAACTATAAAACCAGTTTTACCAAGACTTAACCGGGTTATTCGGGAGTTAGTTTCTTCCGCTGTTATATGCTTATATGCTTATATTATTCATGCTTTATTTTACATCCGTGCACTGAGCGTATTGCTCAGTCATTTTCCTTTTCTATGTTTCCAAACGGCAGGTACTCAGGGACGCTCGTAGACTTTAAGCGTACGTGCATATGGACTGGAAGCTTTCTAGACTTTCTTTACTTTATGCATTATCTTTACGTTGATACTCTTGCCATGGACATTGTTTAGTCCTTTCATTTACAGTACTTATGTTTGTGTGTGATGAGCTATACTGTTGGACTACCGATGTTTGATTCTGGTATTTTCCTTTTATGGTCATGTAATGTTTAGACATTTATCCTTGTATGCTTTGATGACACGCCATAATTACGCGTGACATTCCATTATCAAAATCGGGTGTTACAATTATGGTATCAGAGCCAAGGCTTTGACCTGTAGGCTCTCAAAATATGACCTGTGATTAGTGGGTAGTCACTATGGTCTTCCTAGAACAGACAGTCGTTTTCATGCATTCATCATTTTTATGCATACATATATATGTCATTGTCGCAGGTTTATGACTAAGTAATGGTTGGTACAGGACTGGCCCTATTTAGTCGCATGTGCTTTATCGAAACTTTTAAATTTGGGACTGACCCATAGGCGTCCCCTCTCCTGTCTTTTATTTTGGGTGAACTGACCATAGGCGTTCACTCTCGAGCATACAAATGTTTTCATAAAACTGCATCATGCATTCATACACAAATTTTCTTGGATAAATTTTTTTTTCAGGATTTATTTGGTATAAATTTTTTCATGTATATATATATATTTTATGTTTTGACCTGTTTAATCATATGTTTTATGTTATACTGTCAGATGGTTCTCACACGCGAACAGGAACAACTCAATGCAGCAATCCAAGCTGCAATGCAAGCTTTGCTTCCTCAACTGAGGAATGGCATCAGGGCTGAGGTTCAAGCTGCCAACAATCAGCAGCATAACCAAGCACCTCCTCCTCCTCCTCCTCC
The DNA here is from genome assembly GCA_025667525.1 of Glebionis coronaria. Lineage (NCBI taxonomy): Eukaryota > Viridiplantae > Streptophyta > Magnoliopsida > Asterales > Asteraceae > Glebionis > Glebionis coronaria. The sequence goes on from CM046879.1 coordinate 269,321,373, forward strand.
AGTGACATTGGCAGTATGGCTGGAGAGATTCAACAAGCTCCGCCCTCGAGCTTTCGAGAAAACAGATAGCCCCAGTGACGCTGAAAGCTGGTTGTCTCACATCGAGAAGATTTTCAATGCTATGGGTTGTGACCCCGTGTTCAAGGCGAGGTTGGCATGCTAACGGTTCGAAGGCGATGTGTTAAATTGGTGGTTAGCATTGATGCAGTCTGAGGGAGGTGACGATTGGGTGGCTGGTTTGACATGGGCTCAGTTCAAAGATAGGGTGATGGAGCAGTTCTTTCCCAAGGTTGAGCAAGACAAGCTCAAGAGGGAGTACCATGGGATTCGACAGAGAGATGGGGAGAATAGCAATGAGTTTATGCAACGTTTTCTTCGCTTAGCTGGGTTCCTTGGTGCAGCAGCAGGTACTCCTAAAGAGCAGGCACACCACTTTAGGTGGGATCTTCGCACATCGGTCGCAAACAATCTAGTGTGCGCTATGTTCAACACTGTAGCACAAGTGGCCGATGAGGCACGTAAGCTGGAGATGTTGCATGAGAGAGATGAGTTCGGGGAAGCTGAGAAACTCGACAAGAGGTAAACATTCGTATTCAAGCGGTGACCAATCCGTATTCTTTCCATATATGTCAATTATACACCTCTTAAATTGTATCTTCCAGGCAGAAAACTAGGGACCGGTCTCAGCCGCCTACTCAGCAGCAGCCTCATCAGCCCAGGGGAAACGGTCAGACTAACGACCGTTCTGATATGGATAGGTGATAACTAGATTTTTTTCTAGTAAGAAAATTATCGTTCTAGTGTTCTAATCGATATCTTAACGAATTGATTACTGGCTTAAAGTACGACTCAGTTGATTTTGGTAAACAAATATCTTTGGTTGGTTTTAAATTTAAATGTGCAAAGACTTAAAAGTAAATGTCGTTAAAGTAAAGGGCGTTAATTTAAAAGGCGTTAAAATAAATCTAAGTCTAAGTAAAAGTAAAGGTTGCAATATTTAAAACTTTGAAAAGTAAATAACGAGAAATTAAGTGACATAAAATTAAAGCGTGACGAGAATTAAAATTAGACAAAGTATTAAAATGAAAGCGTAAAATTAAACAAGACAAAACATAGAAAATAACCCACCGTCGGAATATATTCCGATCAGACTCACCATCGGATTGTACAAAAACCTCACAATCAGAATGTTGATCGGAACCTTATATCGGAATACCCTGTCACTTATTCAGATCGGAATGTCCAAACAAACCCTTTGATCGGAATGAATACTACCTCCTGATCGGAATGTCACCTATCGGAATATGGCCCAGATCGGAATGTTGTTCAGATCGCAATACAGTCCAGATCGCAATGTGTCAGATCGCAATACAGTTCAGATCGGAATGATACTAAGAAAAATTGGGCAGCACTTCGACTAAGTAAACCTCAAGAGCCTTCGGAATGTGCGATCGCAATGTGCGATCGCAACCCCAGATCGGAATGAGGGTGATGTTACTCCTATCGTAATCCCGGATCGGAATGCAAAACCCTTGTCCAAAACTGTCACTATCGGAATGTGGTAAAGCAAGCCGTCGCAATGTGTGGAGAACCCTTACTTTCTGATGGATACAAATTCGTAATAAGCAAAAGAACTAAATAGGATATAACTAATAAGCAGTAACAAAATAAACTCCAATGAAACGAAAACAAAACAAGACAATAAGCTAAAAAAGTTAAGACCTTTTCAAAATTTAAAAGATGAAACTTAATGAAATTTAAAACGTAAAAAGTAACACTGTTAAAAAAAACTTGAAATCAATTAAGCTAAATACCAAATAAGCACATAAGATTGTCAAACTTATGGCTATTTCGCATTAAGACTTAAAAGAAAAAGAAAAGACAAGACTTTTAATCAAATAAGCAAAAGCATTAAGCAAAAGTTTGCTTAATCCGAAATTGTAACCGAATCAAAATAAAGAAGAGTAGAATGAGATTGGTAAAAATAAGCTTGATCAAATGATAAAGAAAGATTAAAGACACGAATTTAAAGAACGCAAATTAAAAACTTACTTAGAATTAAAAGGATAATTAAAGTGCAAAACATGTATTAAAAATGACAAGTAATTAAAGGTGCATAAAATAAAAGTGGAAGAGCTAATTTGTCAAGTTAGCCAACAACAACTAATGAAATGAAAATGAGAAGTATTTATTGGAGATTAGGAAGGTGTTTAGAGGAAGCTTCCTCCTCTCCTTCCTTTCTTCTTAATTGCACCATTAAGTCCTTCCCTTCTTAATCTTTTGCTAATCTTGGACTTTAATGACTTATGGCACGGGATTTCTTTAAACTCGTCTTTTAATTCTTTAATAAAATAGACTTGAGTTCTTCGGCTTTTGATAAACTTCCGTCTTTCGACTTTTTCTTCGATAAATCTTTAGAATTGGTATTGGAGTTCCGTTCTTTTCGCACTCTTGACTTCTTGACTTCGTCTTTCATCTTTTTCTTCAATAAAAGCCCGTAATAGCCGTGTTTTCTCCACTTTTCACAATGTCGTCCTAAATTACAACAAAAACACAAACCACGCATAATTCCGACATAAAATACACGTTTTGGTCCGGTTATTATTGTAATTAAGTGGTAAAAAGGATGGGTGTTTACACACCTATCAAATCCCCTACACTTGACCATTGCAATGTCCTCATGCAATGCATTAGTTATAAAGCAAGATTACATTTTTCATCATAATCAATCCACGTTGGCCTTAATTAAAGAGATAGAAAATTATAAACATTCAAAATAAAGAAATCAAAAACATACCTTGGGTTTTGGAAATGTTGTGAATGATCATCATCCTCAAGTTTTCACTTTCTCCAAACCAAGCTTAAAAACAAGATCATTGTTATTATAAGTTAGTAGACTAACACGAACTCATGTGGGCCAATTATTTACTTAGACTCCCTTATTCCTAGGTGTATCTCTTATATTTTATTGTTGTCTTGAATGATCACGAGGATACATTGTTTGACTTATTTCGATAGTTTATTAGGCCAAAAATAAAGTGAACGATTTAATCAATAGTTAGCTAAAGGACAAAATCTTTTAAAACTGCTTCTCGGGACCTCATAAAGTTCATATCTTGGCATAACTCGCTTCGCGATTTGAGACCTTTCTCTGACCGATATTTGGCAGCGACTTCATACTTCAAACGTTGAGAGACGTTCATGAAATGATGGTCTTCTCTTCATATGGGAATTTCTTCACTTGAAGTTTTGAGAGATTCATACTTGGACCATGACTTCTTCATTTTTCGCCAATCTTTATTATGGATTTTGATGTACAACGATCCGCCTCCTTTTATGACTTGGATCTATTTATCCTCATACCTTGTTAGGGTCTTTTCGGATACACTTCTCCATGACTTTTGGGGAGTTTTTTCTTTTCGTCGTGTGTCTCGATCCTTCATATTGATTTTTGATAAATGATTCTTCACATCACTTTGGATCTTTAGCAACAAAATATAGCCCTCATGCCTTGTTAGGGCCTTTTCGGACTCGCCAATCTTCGCATCCCGCTTCAATAAGTTATGCCTTGGCTATGAACTCTAATCCATACCGAGCAACTTTTAAACGATCTTGGGCTAGAAGCTAAGTAACTTTTCAAATGGTACAACCTTATTTATTGCAGATAAATTTATTAACAAGCGATGGGAGAATAGGCTTATAATTAACTCACATAAATTCACGAAAGAATACCGAACTTATAATTGGCTCTGTCATCTCTCGTTCTCCACAGTTTAAAATCTCAAGGAATGAGACTCGTGGATACTTAGCCTATTAAATCAAAGTTTTGGGTTTTCGAGTCGCCTATAGGATCTTGCAACCTCTTAGACTTTTTCAAGTTTAGAAATCGCGTTTTAAAGTTCCCTTGATAAACGACTCCCTAGGATCAATTATAGGAACTTGCGAAAAGTTCTTGTTCTTAACCCGTGAGAGTTAAGACTTTCGCGTTTTATAGCTCCCTATATAAAAGCCTAGCAAAACTTGACTTAAACACGTTAAGGATACTAGCTAGAGTAACTTAGGCAAGTAAACTCGGGTTGAGTCAAAAGATTCTTGGAAATAAAACCACTTTATTAAACATTTATTCTAATAAGGAAAGAAAATAACTATACAAAGGGCAAAACTAATAGGCCAAATTAGATCAAAAAATTTGAAAAATGTCGAAAAATGGATTTTCCAGTTAAAATGAGGACAAATACAAGGAAATGCCACTTAACTTCGATAGAAGTCTCCCCTATACTTAACATAAACATTGTCCTCAATGTTTAAGCATGTGGGAGTAAACTCCCCTACATTAGGACATTGTGCACTTTGTTTAAATCTCTCTAAGGAAAAGACAACTAAAGAGATTCCTATTTTAATACAGAAAAATATAAAATAGTGAATCGAAAAGAGTTTCGGATAGAACCGGGAAAATGGAACACGGAATCACGGGTCGTCAAGAATCATCAAGAGTGGATCATTGAAGCTCGAATCCCTGATTAAGAAGAGAGGAGAGGAAAGCAAACACCAACGGGTCTCCCCCCTACACTTATGATAAAGAAAGCTAAAAGATAGATACATGGGTTGCCTCCCAAGAAGCGCTTGGTTTTTGTTAACCGAGTCGTGAGCCTGACTCGACCTTGATCATCATAGGAGGAAGTATAAAACATATCCACCGGGATCAAAGACATAGTTTTCGTCCATCAAATAGCACAAGCTTAAGGCGAACAAGGCAAGCCAAAGAAAAGTAGGCAAGGTTCCCTTAAGCAGCGATGGAGCACGGTGGAAGCAAGGGTGAAGTGGTGCAAGCAGATTTCCATAAATTCCAAAGATGTTTCCTTTTATTTCATCAGGTGGATACTGAGATGGCTGCAGAATATCGATACCGGGGTCGAACACCTTTTCCTTTAGGGGAAAATAGCACTCAGGCTCAGCCGAGTGTGAAGAAGATCCGCGAAGAAGCAAAACCTCGTCCTCAGAAGATGGACAAAGAGGTGTTAACTCATACGTGCTGCGGATATTGGGGTCGACCGGTTTCTTCTCCTTAGAAAGAATGTTCTTCAAATCCAAAGTAGGATCAAGACGATAATCTTCAAAGTCCAAAGGAGGAGCATCACTCTCATGAGGGAAGTAAGTGTTGAGAAACTTTGAAAAGTCTTCCTCAAATGAGTAATCGTCCAAAGTAGGATCGAGTGATGGCGGAGGATCTTCATCATGTGAAGAGTCACTCGAAAGAGTATCAGCCTCATCAAAATCATCATATGTGGGCAGATCGGGATACTCAGAAGTAATGTCATCATAATCATCCGAATCTGAGCTAGAATCATCAGCATAAGCATCAAAGACCGGTGGAGAATCATAAATGGGAGAAGGTGCCAAATTGGGGCGAGAATCATCCACATCATCATGAAAGAGTGGATTATCATTGCAAGACTCGAATAGAGGATTGTTGTAAACAACGAAATCATCATGCACATTAATCATATTCACTGATTCTCGGCCTCCAAAGGTTGTACTTGTAAGCTGCCCCATTTTAAAAACTTGTGCATCATCCCCGACTCTTAAGATTAACTCACCTTCAGCCACATCCACTAAAGCTCGTCCGGTTCACAAGAATGGCCGACCAAGTATTAAAGGAATACGAGGGTCCATTTCATAATCAACAACGACAAAATCGACCAGGAAAGTAAATTTGCCAACTTTTATGAACACGTCTTCGACTATACCAACGGGGTAAGCGAGAGTGCGATTTGCAAGTTCAAGAGTCATCTTTGTTGGTGTGAGGTCGGGTAATGATAGTGTTTTCCAAACACTCAAAGGCATAAGATTAATACTAGCCCCGAGATCAGCAAGGGCAGTAAATTCTTCAGTTTTGTTGAAAACGCAAGGCAACACAAAACGACCGGGATCTCCAAGTTTTTCCGGATGTTCTTTAAGAATAACTACAGAGAAGTTTTCATTTAAGCGTATGTTGGCGAGTTCAATCAGCTTCTCCTTCTTTTTAAGCAATTCCTAAAATGCTTTGACAAATTTGGGCATGTGGACAAGTGCCTCAAGAAAGCTAATGTTGAAGTTCATTTGAGAAATCATCTTCACATATCGTGACACTTCAGCGTCATCCTTGGTTAGCATTTTGGTCTTGCCTAAACGAGAGGGATAAGGGATATTAGGTTTGGGTTGGGAAGGTGCAGGTGTAGGTAAAGGTTGAGATGTTGATGGGTGAGATGTTGAAGGTTCCTTCCTAGAGACATCGTCATGACGAGGCGGAGACGGTAATGGTGCACAAATACTAGGTGTAGGAGGAGTAGGGATAAATGGTGGTGGAGGAGGTGTAGATGATGGGGGTGGGATTGGTGGATCGACAATGGTAATTCCACTACACGTAGTAATAGCACTCACATGTGCTCGCGGATTGGTGACGGTGTTTGAAGGTAAAGAACTTGAAGAAGAAGGTTGAGCTGCGGGCAAGAAACTAGGAAGCATATTCTTCAAATCATTGGTTTGATTGCTGAAAGAGGATTGAATATTATCTCGAAGCTCAGATCTTATCTCATTTCCTTGCTTGGTAATATCTCCTTTCAGATTGATAATTTGGCTCTGTAGATTCTTGATTTGCTGCCTGTGGGTTCTCATTATGGCTTCAACGTCGGGGTTAATGGGTGGGGTTTGTTGGGTGGGTGGTTGATAAGGATTAGAAGCTCTTGGTGGGATTTGGTTGCTTCTATTGTAGTTATTGGCGGGGTTTTGGTTTTGAGGAGAAAAACCGGGTGAAAGGTAATTGTTAGATCGGTAACTCAGCAAATTTCTATCCCCTTGAGGTCGAGCTTGGTAATATTCCGGTGAATAATTACCGTAAGCTGCATGCACATTTTCTGGATTTCCTTGTGTGGAAGGACAATCAGTGTATGTGTGTGGACCGCCGCATGTTTCACAAGGATTAGCAACCTCTTTAACTTGTTGTTGTTGTTGGTTTGAAGCGAGAAGCGTAATACTTTTGCTCATTTTAGTCAAAACGCGTGTGAGTTCGGTCATACCAGGGTTTGCTGAAGTAGAGGAAACATTGACTCTCGGGTTATTCCTTGAAGAAGCAGAGGAATCCCAATTTTTGTGGTGAGTAGTCATGTTCTCAATTAGCTCTCTACACTCCTCGGGTCTCCTTTTCATGAATGTGCCACCGGCGGCCGCATTAATCGTATCGCGATCACGAAAAGTCAATCCGTTGTAGCAAGTATCAATTAAGGTCACATGGAGCATGTTGTGGTTTGGACAACGATCAATCAAGACATTATATCTTTCCCAAGCATCAAAAAGAGATTCATCGGGTTCTTGCATGAAACCGCTGATTTGATTGCGAAGGCTCGTGACCATGGATGGTGGAAAGTAGCGCGACAAAAAGCGTTGAGTCATGTCATCCCAAGTGTGAATAGAATTCTTCGGGAGACGATCAAACCATTTCTCGGCATGATGGGATAAAGTATGTGGAAAGAGTTGTAGGCGTAGAACATCCATTGTGGCACCAGGAAACTTCATGCTTTGGGTGATTGTAATGAACTTGTCGAGGTGTTTGTTGGCATCATCATCAGGCAATCCACGGAATGGGTTAGTTTGCACTTGTTGAATCATGTGGTGCTTCAACGAAAACTCCAGAGCGTTGATTTGCATCGGCGCAATCGGTCCTCCTCGTCCAAACATGGTAGGTTGACAAAGTTCCTCCATGGTCCGAAGATCGGGCTGTGGAAGAACATTGTTGTTATTGTTGAGGTGCGGTGGATGATTATTGTTAACACCTGACATAGCTAAATCTTCTTGAGTCTCGGGCTCTGGATAATTAGAAGATCTAGTACGCATACACCTGAAAATGCAAAAGAAAAGAAACCAAATACAAAGACAATATATATACACAATAAAGAGAAAATCTTTTTGTATTTTTGAAATTTTTAATTTTTATGGATTTTTTGAATTTTTTATGCAAGAAAAGTAACGCTCACAAGTGAACGGATCCCAAAAAGCAACGCGTCTTTCACAGAAAACCGTTAATCTTTACGGAAAGAGCCGGCAGCGGCGCCATTTGATAACTAGATTTTTTTCTAGTAAGAAAATTATCGTTCTAGTGTTCTAATCGATATCTTAACGAATTGATTACTGGCTTAAAGTACGACTCAGTTGATTTTGGTAAATAAATATTTTTGGTTGGTTTTAAATTTAAATGTGCAAAGACTTAAAAGTAAATGTCGTTAAAGTAAAGGGCGTTAATTTAAAAGGCGTTAAAATAAATCTAAGTCTAATTAAAAGTAAAGGTTGCAATATTTAAAACTTTGAAAAGTAAATAACGAGAAATTAAGTGACATAAAATTAAAGCGTGACGAGAATTAAAATTAGACAAAGTATTAAAATGAAAGCGTAAAATTAAACAAGACAAAACATAGAAAATAACCCACCGTCGGAATATATTCCGATCAGACACACCATCGGAATGTACACAAACCTCACAATCGGAATGTTGATTGGAACCTTAGATCGGAATACCCTGTCACTTATTCAGATCGGAATGTCCAAACAAACCCTTTGATCGAAATGAATACTACCTCCTGATCGGAATGTCACCTGTCAGAATATGGCCCAGATCGGAATGTTGTTCAGATCGCAATACAGTCCAGATCGCAATGTGTCAGATCGCAATACAGTTCAGATCGGAATGATACTAAGAAAAATTGGGCAGCACTTCGACTAAGTAAACCTCAAGAGCCGTCGGAATGTGCGATCGCAATGTGCGATCGCAACCCCAGATCGGAATGAGGGTGATGTTACTCCTATCGCAATCCCGGATCGGAATGCAAAACCCTTGTCCAAAACTGTCACTATCGGAATGTGGTAAAGCAAGCCGTCGCAATGTGTGGAGAACCCTTACTTTCCGATGGATACAAATTCGTAATAAGCACAAGAACTAAATAGGCTATAACTAATAAGCAGTAACAAAATAAACTCAAATGAAACGAAAACAAAACAAGACAATAAGCTAAAAAAGTTAAGACCTTTTCAAAATTTAAAAGATGAAACTTAATGAAATTAAAAACGTAAAAAGTAAAACTGTTAAAAAAACTTGAAATCAATTAAGCTAAATACCAAATAAGCACATAAGATTGTCAAACTTATGGCTATTTCGCATTAAGACTTAAAAGAAAAAGAAAAGACAAGACTTTTAATCAAATAAGCAAATGGATTAAGCAAAAGTTTGCTTAATCCGAAATTGTAACCGAATCAAAAAGAAGAAGAGTAGAATGAGATTGGTAAAAATAAGTTTGATCAAATGATAAAGAAAGATTAAAGACACGAATTTAAAGAACGCAAATTAAAAACGTACTTGGAATTAAAAGGATAATTAAAGTGCAAAACATGTATTAAAAAAGACAAGTAATTAAAGGTGCATAAAATAAAAGTGGAAGAGCTAATTTGTCAAGTTAGCCAACAACAACTAATGAAATGAAAATGAGAAGTATTTATAGGAGATTAAGAAGGTGTTTAGAGGAAGCTTCCTCCTCTCCTTCCTTTCTTCTTAATTGCACCATTAAGTCCTTCCCTTCTTAATCTTTTGCTAATCTTGGACTTTAATGACTTATGGCACGGGATTTCTTTAAACTCGTCTTTTAATTCTTCAATAAAATAGACTTGAGTTCTTCGGCTTTTGATAAACTTCCGTCTTTCGACTTTTTCTTCAATAAATCTTCAGAATTGGTCTTGGACTTCCGTTCTTTTCGCACTCTTGACTTCTTGACTTCGTCTTTCATCTTTTTCTTCAATAAAAGCCCGTAATAGCCGTGTTTTCTCCACTTTTCACAATTTCGTACTAAATTACAACAAAAACACAAACCACGCATAATTCCGACATAAAAGACATAAAATACACGTTTTGGTCAGGTTATTATTGTAATTAAGTGGTAAAAAGGAAGGGTGTTTACACACCTATCAATAGGCGTGGCGGTAATGATAATTACCGTAACAACGCTGGACACTCCAACGGCAGCAGGTCCTAATACTTACGCAATTTCTTACGATTTCATGTTATGACTCATATTCTAACACTCTAGCAAATCTTCTACCAGGAACCACGGAAACGGTAGGGACCAGAACTAGAGAGGTTCCCAGCCTAGCCGTCCAACTATCACTGGTATTCAATCATACGATTATTCGCATTGTCCTTTGTACCCTATTATCATGTCTCATGTAAAATGTTTTATCAGGCCTCAGCCAGCTAGAGCACCTGCTGGAGGATATACTCATCCTCTTTTCTCTACTTGCCACCGTAGGCACCCAGGGTCATGTCGTCGTAACACTGACGCATGCTTCAAGTGTGGTCTTCCTGGCCATATCATGAAGGACTTCCGTAAGGGTGAGATGGAGGGCACGTCGGGACATGCTGATACCAAGCCGCCTCCTACCACTGGACGTGTCTAGACGACATCTCGTGACCAGGCCAACAAGTCTACAGGTACCATCACTGGAATCTTGTATTTGTATGGCCAAGCTGCGTGTGTTCTTTTCGATACGGGTGCTACTCACTCGGTCATTTCTACTGCCTATGCTAAGAACATTAGGATGCTCCCCATGCCACTAGAGAATAGACTTCCTACTTCCACGCCTTTGAGGGACTATGTATTAATCACCCATGTATACAAGAGTCATCCCCTAGAATTTGACGATAATGTTCGTCCTGTTGACGTATTTCCGCTGGACATGAATGACTTTGACATGATTTTGGGCATGGATTGGCTATCCAAGCATCATGCTACCATAGACTTCCATTCATATCGAGTTATCTTCGGTGATGTTAATGCACCAGAGTACATTCATAACCGGTTCGTACCCGGACGGTCTGTACAAATCATATCTACCCTGCAAGCGCGTGCACTACTGTCACATGGCCGCGAGGGTTATCTAGCTACGGTTCACGACATGGATGCTGAATCTCCATCAATTCAGGATCAACCAATAGTGTCAGAATTCCAAGATGTATTTCCAGCAGAACTACCGGGCATACCACCTGCACGAGAAGTGGAATTCAATATCGAGCTTATTCCAGGAGCTGAACCGATCTCCAAGGCTCCTTATCGCATGGCTCCCATAGAGCTGAAGGAGATGAAGGATCAACTGCAAGAACTTCTAGAACGAGGTTTCATTCAACCGAGCGCATCTTCATGGGGCGCACCGGTCCTATTTGTTAAGAAGAAAGACGGCAGTATGCGTCTTTGCATAGACTATCACGAGCTCAACAAGATTACTATCCGGAATAGGTATCCACTACCGCGTATAGACGATCTGTTTGACCAACTCCAAGGGGCCAAACACTTCTCCAAGATTGATCTTAGGTCAGGTTGTCATCAGCTACGGGTTAAGGAGCAGGACATCACCAAGACTGCTTTTCGTACCCGCTATGGCCACTACGAATTTGTAGTTATGCCATTCGGCCTGACCAATGCTCCAGCAGTGTTCATGGACTTGATGAACAGAATCTTCCATGAATTTCTGGACAAGTTCGTCATTGTCTTCATCGATGACATCCTGATTTTCTCAAAGTCCAAGGAGGAACACAAAGACCATCTTCGTACAGTACTACAGATTCTTCGCCAGAAGCAGCTATATGCTACTCCAAATGTGACTTCTGGTTAGACAAGGTGGCATTGTTAGGTCACATTGTATCAGCAGAAGGAATCACTATGGATCCAGCGAAGGTTGAGGCCATTACTAAGTGGCCGAGACCGACATCAGCAACGGAAGTCCGCAGTTTCTTAGGCTTAGCTGGCTATTTACCATAGGTTCGTGGAGAACTTTTCCCGCTTAGCACTACCATTGACCAAACTGATGCGGAAAGGGGAGAACTTCGTCTGGACTGAAGAACGAGAGAAGAGCTTTGAAGACCTGAAGCAGAAGCTAGTATCTGCACCTATTCTTACTCTCCCATCTGGTACGAGTGGATTTCAAATCTACAGTGATGCATCGGGGAAGGGACTTGGTTGTGTTCTCATGCAACATGGGAAAGTGATCGCGTACGCTTCACGGCAGCTTAAGCATACCCTACGCATGACTTAGAACTTGCTGCAGTCGTGTTTGCATTGAAGATATGGATGCACTACTTATATGGAGAATCATGTGACATTTTCACGGACCACAAGAGCTTGAAGTATATCTTCACTCAACGTGAATTGAACATGAGGCAGAGGAGATGGTTAGAGCTGTTGAAGGAATATGACATTAATCTACAGTATCATCCCGGAAAGGCAAATGTAGTAGCAGATGCTCTCAGCAGGAAGTCCGGAATGATCAACGGCATTAAAATTGAGGAGGAAATCATAAGAGACTTGTAGCGACTAGACATCGAGATCATGGTATGTGGACAACACGGTTACTGGGCTAATCTTAGAGTAGAACCCGAGTTACTCTCTAAGATCAAGGAAGCTCAGAAAGATGATGGAGAAATCTGGGCGATAGTTCAGAATTTAGAGAAACAGACGGAATTCAGAGTAGATGCAGATGGTATCGTATGGTAGGGCACGAGACTTTGTGTTCCTGATGATCAAGAACTCCGGGAAGCCTTGTTAGCTGAAGCTCATACCTCCCAATTCTCTATACATCCTGGTTCGACTAAGATGTACCATGACATCAAGAAGTACTTTTGGTGGAGTGGTATGAAACAGGATGTGGCCACTTACGTCTCAAAATGTCTTACCTGCCAGCAAGTTAAGATCGAGCATCAGCGGTCTGGCGGTCTCCTTCAACCGTTAGATATTCCAGAGTGGAAGTGGGACAAAATCACCATGGATTTTGTTCCTGGTCTTCCGCCCACCAAGAGGAAGCACGATGCAATTTGGGTTATCGTAGATCGACTTACCAAATCAGCTCATTTCTTACCGATCCGCAAGGAAGATCCGGTAAGTAAACTCGCCGATACATATAGAAGAGAGATCATGAGACTCCACAGTGCTCCATCCAACATCATCTCAGACAGAGATCCTCGTTTCACTTCGCGATTTTGGAAGAGTCTGAAGAAAGCTTAGGGTACACAACTTAAGCTTAGCACGACTTTTCATCCTCAAACGGACGGACAGTCGGAGCGAACGATTCAGACATTGGAAGACATGTTGAGGTCATGTGTGATGGAATGGACGGGTGATTGGGACGTTTACATCTGTTTGGTGGAGTTTGCATACAACAACAGTTGGCACGCAAGTATCAAGTATGCTCCTTTCGAGATGATGTATGGCAGAAAGTGTCGCGCCCCAATCTGTTGGGATCAGGTTGGCGAGCGAACACTTGAAGGACCAAAAATCATAGAGATGACCAATGAAAGGATAGCAGTAGCTAAGCAGAAACTTCAGGAAGCACGGTCACGTCAGAAGAGTTACGCCGATAAGCATCGTAGGGACATACATTTTAACGTAGGAGATCACGTCTTCCTTATAGTTTCGCCGGCACGTGGTGTTAGACGCTTTGGGATTAAAGGGAAGCTCAGTCCTCGTTTCATCGGACCGTTTGATATCATTAAACGAGTCGGTAAAGTATCTTACCGGTTAGCGTTACCTCCGCAACTTTCGCATGTAAAAAATGTGTTTCATGTGTCCTTACTCAGATGTTACCAGTATCATCCCCTTTACATGGTTCAGTATCCACTGGAACAGATACGTGAAGATCTCACCTTCATAGAAGAACCCGAACGAGTTCTTGACAGACAAGAACGAGTCATGAGAAGGAAGACGATTCCATTCGTAAAAATCCTTTGGAGGGATCATACCGAGCGGGAAGCCACTTGGGAAACAGAGGAGTCTATTCGGGCTTCTTACCCTCATTTTATATTTTGAATTCGGGTATGTTCTTCTTTTCCAGTTTACTTTATCTATAATTCGGGGACGGATTATTCTTTTTAGGGGGGAAGAGTTGTAAAACCCGCATGCTTTTACCATGAATAGTACCCTTAAAATCGTACGTACTAGATTAAAACTTTCCTTTTATAGTATGATTACGTTCACGTGTTAGAATTTTTACGTATTACGTACGTGTTATAACACGGTAAGTATTTATTACCTATGAACACACAATAATTATTCAAACAATAATTAATCACGAACATGCGATCATGAAATCATGAACGTAAATTAATCACGAGCTAATATTAATTACGTATATATTTATTACGAGCACGAATAAATATATTAAGTCACGGTTAATAATTAACGAGAACACATAAAACACGAACACGATAAAACACGAAGGAACACTAAAATAATTAGACTCGGGAAAAGGTACGGGTACCCCATGTGGGGCCCCCTATCCGCGGCTACACCAAAGGGATGGGCCAAGCCCATCAAACTTTTACTAACAAGGGGTTATGGTAAAAACCTTTAGTAATTTTTCACTTTACAGTAAATTTACAAAAACCCTAAAAAGTTTCTTCTCCTTCCTTCTTGTTCCTTTTGGCCGCCGCATATACAACACACAAGGGAGGTGTTCGTTTGATTTCGATCTTTAATTTTGTGCAAGTATTCGTGTGTGTTCATCCTCGTTTGATCCACGCATTCGGTATACCTTTTTAATCCTTTTCTTTTATATTTTGATTTAATAAACTAAATAAGATCATGATGTTTTTAAAAAGCTAATTAAAAACATTTATTAAACATGTAAATGGTTAAGGGGTAAATCAAAACAAAGGATTTAGGGGTGTTTGTTCTAGCCGATGCCTACACCGAACCCCCAAGGGGTCTCTGTTTGGCTTGTGAACCACCACCGAGACCTCATGGTCTCGGTTTGGTGTTATGGGTCCCACGGCAACAGCAAACAGGGGAGAACCCTAAAGTGGTTTGGGGTATGGTGTTGATTACGGGTCCGGTTCATGGTTTCTAGTCACGATCCGGTTCATTGTTTATGTTAAGGTTTATGATTTTAACAATCATATGTTAACAATTAAATTAATAAATCATGACATAATTAATTTAATAAACATGACTTAGGTTATAATTTAATTATTAGATCATGAAATTTTAACCTAAGTATTTATAATTTCTAGACTTTATAATTAATTAATTATTAAAAACCATGACTATAATTAATTAATTAACATGACTTAGGTTATATTATCAATAAGTAGTAATACATGTTTTAACCTAAGTATTTAACTTTATTTAATTAAAAACATGATATATTTAATTAAATACTTTTAACCTATAGTTTATTTAAATTACATGTAATAATTAATAAACTATACCTTATATCAATATGACTTAGAAAAATAATCAGAAAACACTTAAGCTTATATAATTGGCTTATTTAACCAGCTTATATCTAATTATGGAAACTTTCTATTTTTAGAAACTTATTTAATTAAGGCAGCTAATCTATTTATGGGAACTTATTTTTAGAAACTTATCTTTTTTAAGCAGTAATTCTATTTTTGGAAACTTTCTATTTTTGGAAACTTTCTATTTTTGGAAACTTTCTATTTTTGGAAACTTTCTATTTTTGGAAACTTGCTATTTTTGGAAACTTTCTATTTTTGGAAAATTTCTATTTTTGGAAACTTTCTATTTTGGTAACTTTTTATTTTTGGAAACTTTCTATTTTAGGAAACCTGCTATTTTTAGAAAGTTACTTATTATTACAGTAAGTATAATAATACATGAAATAGAAGTAATACTTAATCAGAATAGACAGAATATAAGATAAACACAGTTTAAAGCTTAAAACAGTAAAACATGACATGAACGTATAAAATAAGCTAAGACATGACATAAAACCAGTTACGGATTTAGTAATCAGATACTTATACACGTATGTATTTATGTAGCATTAGTGGTACCAAAGTAGGACTCTCTTCAGTTCGTCTTCTTCGTTCACTGGACATAAGGTACGGATTCCCGTCCTTTCAGTATGGACATTCTTTCCTTATTAGGATTCTCGTATGCAGCCAACTGTTTTCCCGTAGTATAAGTGTATATGTTTGATTTGCTTATGTTTAATTTAGAATACCTATAGCCATATACATGCATGACCTGTTTCACCTAGTTATGAAGATACCATAACCATAACACTAGAGGCACTGGTGTAATGACTTCCCCACGGCAGAGTGATTGCTCGTGGCGTCCCTTCAGCTTTTGGCCATATTATTATATTTATCATGTGGGGCGTATGGGTGCATCCTAGTTACATGTTTTCAGCAGATTAATCAGTGTGAATGTGGTGTGTGCCTTGCATCCTTCACAAGGAGCTGATTCCTCCTACCCAAACCAGTATATTAAATTAGAGGCAGCCCCTCTAATTTTCATGATGAGGTCACCCCTCCAAGTATTCAGGCACAGTGGATTTTCATGACCTATATTGGCTAATGGTAGAATATGTTAAACAATTTTTATAAGATAAACATAAGGATTTTCAAACTATAAAACCAGTTTTACCAAGACTTAACCGGGTTATTCGGGACTTAGTTTCTTCCGCTGTTATATGCTTATATGCTTATATTATTCATGCTTTATTGTACATCCGTGCACTGAGCGTATTTCTCAGCCATTTTCCTTTTCTATGTTTCCAAACGGCAGGTACTCAGGGACGCTCGTAGACTTTAAGCGTACGTGCATGTGGACTGGAAGCTTTCTAGCCTTTCTTTACTTTATGCATTATCTTTACGTTGATACTCTTGCCATGGATATTGTTTAGTCCTTTCATTTACAGTACTTATGTTTGTGTGTGATGAGCTTTACTTTTGTACTACCGATGTTTGATTCCGGTATTTTCCTTTTATGGTCATTTAATGTTTAGACATTTATCCTTGTATGCTTTGATGACACGCCATAATTACGCGTGACAATCCATTATTAAATTGGGGTGTTACATTGGGCTTTTTGTTAATTAATTTGATTTTTTGGGCTTTAATTAGCATTAAAATTTTATTATTTAATTAAATAAATGGTTTGAGTGATTTTTGATTCTTTGTAAACTCTAATTACATTTTTTAGGATTTATTGCAATTTTCTAGGAATTTTTAGGGTAATTTTTAAATTTCGTTACGTCTTACGGTTTTATGTTTACGACTTTCGTCTTAGTGTAATTGTAAGCGTAACCGTCATCCTTTTCTCTTTTCTTTCATCATAATCATAATCACAAACATTTAATCATATCTTAATACAACACACTAGCCTCCTTGAGAACGAACTCACTTTTGGGTCATTTGTGCACGGTTTTCCTAAATCGTCGTACTTACCCTAATTACCTCATTTTCCTAAACGGGTGTGAATTTACAACTATCAATTTGACGAATCAAAGCTTCAGTAACTACCCATTGAACCCCATGAACAGTTCCAACCAATGTGATCACTTCATTAGTTTATTTGGAACTAACAGTGTTCCAAAACTGCTTGATGTATGTGATAGGGACGAGTGGAGTATGAGAAAGTGCATACCTTAGTGGAGACGCCTTCAAATACCCAATCATCTGATTGTATTGGGGATGCAAAGTATTATCCTCTTCCAAATACACCACCATGTTGTGTTGGCTTCTGAACCCTAATTCCACATTAGCAGGTTTAAACTTTGGTGCAATTTAAAATGATTTGAGAAAACTGTGATATGTTAACAATGGAGGTAAAAAGGTTTGAGAATTTTCAGCAAACAAGAAATAGTAGTTACCCTGTTTGAAAGAAAAGAGCCAAATATATAGGAGAGGTATATGCACACAATTGGTAGAAAAATGAGGCAGTTATTTAAAAAAATAATCATCACAATCTTGAAAAATATATAACTTATATCATTCATTAATTAAAAATTACCAACTCACTGAAATTACGACACATATTTTCGTCAAAAATAACAACTGGGTGGACCCCAATGTTTTTCAACGGTCAAAAAGTAAACATCAGCGTGTAACGGCTATATTCTTGTCAGCGTTGAAATTTTGCCATGTCAACGTGTAAATTGGTCTTATTAACGTTTGGAAAGAAATCATGTCAGTGGAAAAAAATAAAAATAATTAAAAATAAAAAGACCTTAACAAAGAAGTTTACCTAATGAAGATAACTCTTAGACTGAAAATGACTATATGGTGGCAAGGACTGTCCAATCATGCACACTTGCATAAGCAAGATAGACATAATTGTCCTCAAGTGTCCTTGGCTAACCAAAGTTCTTAACAATGAAGTTACCTCATATAAACTCTTTGTAACTTCCCAGGTAAGCCCAATGAAAACGTTCGCCAAGACTCCCAACCGACCAATCCCAATTCTAGGCTAAAACGTCTTGGCAACGTGCATAGTATATCAACTTTGCATGCTACAGTGCCTCAAGAATTAGAAATTTTAATTCTTACTCACCATTGGACACAATCTAGAATTGTGATAAGAGTATTTAAGAATACCCAAAAACATAAAGGTTTCCTAAACCTCCCTTTAAACTAGGATATACATAGTTGAAAAATAAAAAGTATATGTGATATGAGTAAAATCTCATATCAATAAGTCAATAAATCACCCTAAAACACATAAAAAATACCTAACTTTTGTGTTATAAAGCAGTATTATTTGGTATGTTTTGTCTTTGTGCTTAAATAGGTAATAAGGGTACAATTTCAAGCAAACAAGATGAAATCAAGCTCATTTATGATGAAAAGACAAGAGAAGGATCAAAGATGACAAGCCATTTGAAGAAAAGGACCTATCTTGACAATGTTCAAAAGTTAAGGGACTAAAATGCAATTTTGGAAAAGTCAAGATTAAAGTCAAACTTGGTCAACCTTCAAGTCAACCAAGTCAAGGGACTTAAATAAACAAGATTTCAAGTCAAAGGATTGAAATTGCCAAAGAAATGAAGAAAGGAGTTGTAACACCCCCAATTTCACAAGGCATCAGAATATCAATATTGGGCGTTACTTCATAGCACATCACACACAGTCATAGAAAACGAACTCAAAAGAGACGTTTTATTAAATAAACCATTTGACAAAATCAGAGTTCAATAAGAATAGGTCCCAAAAGTTTATTACAAACTTTAATAAAAATATAAAAGTTTGTCAAAGTTATCGAATTGTAATTGTTTCTTTTGCCTTTATTTTATCCCGCGCGGCTCCATGCTCCAGCTGCTCTTAAACCTATAAACCTGAGAATACATGCCAAAATGTCAACACAACGGTTGAGTGAATGCATAGGTTTTTAAATAAACAATAATGGGATTTTAAATAAACAATAGAGCTTTTGAACACAAGAATCTCATCCATTGGCGATATTGCAACATATACAATACCTATATTCCATACTATTATGATAAGCTCATGACACCGACGCCTTAATCAATAAATTTGCCCTAGTCAGGTATCTTTCCAAATACCCCATACCTGACGTACAACACACCCAGCTGAGCCTCCAACTCACAGGTGCGACCTGCCTGGGTGGGGGTCATCATTCCCAATGGATCCATTCGTCTGTACGAGCGCATACCGATCATAGGTAGTTAACGGTTCATTATTTATAGGGACTTTTCACTGTCAATAAACAACTTAGCCTTACAAATAGTGTCTCATTACCTATACAATCAACACTTGTGTTTATTTTCCAAAAGCATTCAATCAAACGTCTTTACGTTTATTAACAGCAGCTTGTATTTGTTCAAAGCATATATTCCAACAACGAATGTTTATTCACAATCATGTATTCGTTCAAAAGGATACAACACGTATGCTTATTTACCAAGAGCATGTATTCCCCCTCGCGGGTTTATAAACACATATAAAGAAGTAAAAGTGAGGCTATGAACTCACCTGATATAGGTATCACACGTTTATCGAGGACCAATGATAGGTGTGAAAACACCCATCCTTTTACCACTTATTTCTTGCTAAAACAAGACCAAAACGCGTAATTAATGTCATTTGTTTGGAATTATGCGTGGTTTGTGTGTTTGTTGTGTTTTTAGAGCCAACCGGATAAATATTGAAGAAAACATGGGATTACACGGTTTTATCAAAGAAAAAGACTCAAGACGAAGTCTATTGTCCAAGAGATGCAAAAGATTTGAAGTCAATGGGCCTATTTGAAGATTTATCGAAGAAAAGGACCAAAGATGGAAGATTTACATATGTCGAAAGAACTCAAGTCTATTAAACGAAGAAATTAAAAGACGAGTTGAATTTATTCGTCGACAAATCCCGAATCGAAATCGAAATTGTCAACTTTTCTGAAAAGACGAGAAGACAAGAAGAAAGGGAGAAAGCCCACTCAACAACCAACCACATCTCCTATAAATAGAAGACTCCCTTCACACATTACAACTAGCTTTTATTTTTTTCTAGTTCTTTTCTTTTTTTCGTAGGGAACCAACATCACTATGGTGTTGGTGATTTTTTTTTTATTTCATCATAGATTTGTAAGTCTTAATCTTTCCCTTTCATTGTTTAAACCATAATCATTTAATATCATCCTTCCATTAATCTTGTTCATCTTCTTTTTTTTGATTCAAAGTCTCAAGTTTCTATTTGGTTGATTTTGATCTTTAAAAGTAAGTGAGTTTTATGTTTTGTTGATTTGATTTGATGTTTATCATTAATATATGATTCGTGGTTAGTTTGGTTAAATCTTTTGGTTAAAACTTGGTGATTTTGGTTAAATTCGTGGCTTAGTTGGTTTCCCTGTTCTTCGCATCTTCAGCATTCCCCAGATTCCGAATCAAGTTAAAAGTTCCGAATGAAGGGTTTAGTCATAATCTTCCGAATGAAGCATTCTAGTTAAGTTATTCCGAATAAACAAAAAGTTCCGAACGAAGCTTTAATTTCTATTATTCCGAACCAAAGTTTTCATTTATTCCGAATCAGTTCTTTCATCCGGAATAAATCAATATTCCGGATGAGTTGAAATATTCCGAATCAAAATTTTCCTTTTTAGAAATTTTCCTAATCAGTTTTTTTATCAAGTTGTTCCGAATCAGTTTGTTCCGAATCAGTTTGTTCCGAGTCAGTTTGTTCTGAATCAGTTTGTTCTGAATCAGTTTGTTCCGAATCAGTTTGTTCCGAATCAGTTTGTTCCGAATCAGTTTGTTCCGAATCAATTTTATTCCGGATCAGTGTTATTCCGGATCAAGGTTTAATATCATTTATTCTGAATCAATCAATTCTTCCGAATGAAGAAGATGTTCCGAATGAGAACTTATTCCGCATGAACCAAAATGTTCCGAACCAAAGTTTGTCAATATTATTTCATTGAAGCAAATCTTCCGAATGAGCAGTTTTTGTCATTTTATTCCGGGTCAAGCATTTTCAGTAAAGGTTATTCTACTATTTCTGATTTATTGTTTAAATGTTTAATTTTAATTCATGCTTTATTTTATTAACTGCTTTTAAGTAATTGCTTGCTTTTAGTTTATCTTCATTTACTTCACGCATTTACCTTTTTAGTAGCTTAGAAAACCAAACCCCTTTTTTGTAACCAAGAACAACTATTCCACTTTGAACCGTGATCGATTCGAGAAGATACCGAGAACTTAAATTGAACCCATGCAAAAGATTTGTATCAAATGGCGCCTCTGTCGGCTCTTCTCGTAAGGGTTAACATTTTTTTGTGAGAAATTGGATTTTGGGATCCGTTCACCGTGAACGTTACTTTTTCATATAAAATTTTCAAAAAACCTAAAAAATATAAAATTTTCAAAAATACAAAAAAAAATAATTTAAAAAACATAAAAAACCAAAAATATTTCTTGCTTTGTTAGTTCTTTTGCAGGTGTATGCGCACTCGATCAACGTCTTATCAAGAGCCCAAGACTCTCGATAACTTAGACATGGCCGGTGTACACAACAACAATAACAATCCACCTCAAAACAACATGAATAATAACAACAATGAACCTCTACCGGACAATCTCCCTATGATCGAACATTTGCAAGCACATGTAGAGGGTAACAACGATCCAATTGTCATACCCACGATTGCAGCCAACAACTTTGAGCTCAAATCTGGCTTTATTCAAATGGTCTCTGCTCAATCATTCTTGGGGCGTACCATTGATGATCCTCACGACCACATCAAAAGGTTTCTTCAACTCACAAATACGGTCAAATTCAATGGTGTTCCACAAGAGGTAATCCGTTTACAACTTTTTCCTTTCTCCTTAGAGGGATAAGCCCGACATTGGCTTGCAAAGGAACCGCCACAAAGTATTCTGACGTGGACCGACTTAGAGACCAAATTCATAAACTACTTTTTCCCACCCTCTCGTACTACCGCTTTGCGGAATGAAATTATTAATTTTGAACAAAAGTACGATGAGTCTTTAAGTGAATCTTGGGACCGTTTTAAAGACCTTTTAAGAAAGTGCCCCAACATGGTTTTACCAAAGTGCACCAAATTAATACTTTTTATAATGGTTTAAGTATGAATGATCAAGATTCACTAAATAGTGCCTCGGGGGGTAATATTTTGGTTAAGAGTTCTAATGCCGCTTGGGATATTATTGAGAATAAGTCTAGAGTGCAAACCAAGAGTGTTCGAACCAATGCCGCTAGTGCGAGCACTAGTGAAAACGACAAGAGACTTGACAAAATTACTTCGCTTCTTGAATCGCTTGCTGCCCAAACCGCTAACAACACCATAAGCATTAACGCTCAAAACGCTCAAGTCAATGTTGTAAGCCAACCATGTGAAATATGCGGGGGTCCTCACTCTTACACTACTTGTACCTCCACCCACGACTATCCTTCTGAGAATGTTAACGCAGCATACGGTACCTATCCTCCGGCCGGTTATCAAGCTCGTCCTCAAGGAGACCGCAAGTTTCTCAGCTATCGCTCAAACAACTTTCTTTCCCCGCCCGGTTTTCCTCCAAACAATCAAAACCAACAACAAAACCTTAACCGAACCAATCAAAACCAACCTCGAGCACCATACCAACCACCTCAAAGACAACCATATCCACCTCAAAATCCTACTCAAGTTTACCAACCCGCACCTTACCAACCACCTGCTTATCAAGCACCTCCTCCTACTCAACCCACCGTTTTCAACCACGAGGTCGAAACGTACATGCGGACGAATGATGTGTTGGTGAAGAATATGCAGACCTAGATTATTAATTTGAAGGGCGACATGGTTAAACAAGGGAATGATCTTAGAGCCGATATGCGAAACTCTTTGAGTAGTCAAACGAATGACCTAAGGGACATGATGGCTGGTTTCTTCCAAGGTAATCAAACCTCTTCTTCGGGTACTCTTTCGAGTAACATCGTGGCTAATCCAAGAGAGGAGATGAAAGCAATCACCACTCGTAGTGGCAAAGGTACCAAGGAACCCGATCTTCCTATACCTCCACCGGTGATTGTGACTAAGAAAAACGAGTCACCTACTCATATTCCTCAACCTTCTACTTCCCTAATTCCTCCACCTCTTATTTCTACCCCTCCTCCACCCAAGGATGTGAGTGATCCTACTTTTCCAAAGCCTTCCTCTTCTTCCGATATACCTTATCCCTCAAGGTTGAGGAAAGAGAAGCTCAAAAGCAAGGACGATATTCAAGTTTCAAACTTTCTCAAAATGTTTAAACAATTTAATTTCAACATCTCCTTCGCTGAGGCTCTCGCTCACATGCCTAAATATGCGAAGATCTTTAAAGATCTTCTTAGTGACAAGGAGAAGCTTCTTGATATTGCGAATACCCAACTAATGAGAATTGCTCTGCGGTTCTCTTAAGGAAATTGCCAACCAAACTTGGTGATCCGGGTCGCTTCTTATTCCCTTGCACCTTCCCGGGAGTAGAGAATTGCATGGCCCTAGCCGATCTAGGTGCTAGTATTAACTTAATGCCATTAAGTGTTTGGAAGAAATTATCTCTCCCTGAGCTAGTCCCCACCAAAATGACTTTGGAATTAGCTAACCGTACGGTTGCTTATCCAGTGGGGATAGCCGAAGATGTTTTCGTTGGCGTTGACAAATTCACCTTCCCGACGGATTTTGTTGTCCTTGACTACGAAATGGACCCTCATGTTCCATTAATCGTTGGACGTCCATTCTTGAGGACCGGTCGTCCTCTCATGGATGTAGAAGCAGGTGAGCTTATCATGAGAGTTGGTGACGATCAAATTGTCTTCAATATGGGTAAGATTTCTCAACAGCCTTATTCATACGAGAGTGTTAATTGTATCGACGTTCTTGATGAGGCTTGTGAAGAACACTTTAAAGACGCTTGTAAAAGTAGTCGTACCTCTCTTCCCAATGTTGAGACTGTTGCCTCTATTGATTCATCACTAACTCTATTTGGAGAAAGTGATTTCCTTTGGAAAGATTTTGAAGCAACCATGGGAGATGTGAACTTAGAATATGACGATTCTCCTACCGATTGGGATGAAGACATTCGTCTCATTGAGAAACTTCTCAAAGAGGACCATATTTCTCCACCATCTCCCAAGGCTATGCTATCGATGAACCGAATTTGAATCCACCTTCCATCGAAAATCCTCCGGATTTAGAGCTTAAGGAGTTACCATCGCATCTCGAGTATGTGTTCCTTGAAGATAAGAAGAAGTCGCCCGTCATCATCGCTAAGGACTTGAAAGAAGAAGAAAAATCTCGCCTTATCACCGTGCTTAAAGATCAAAGAAGGCAATTGCTTGGTAAATTTCCGATATCCGCGGAATTGATCCAAACTTTTGTACTCACAAGATTCTCATGGAAGATGACTTTAAACCCGAAATCCATAGCCAAAGAAGGGTTAATCCTCGAATTCGACGTCATCAAACAAGAGGTTATCAAACTTCTAGATGCCGGAATGATTTACCCTATTTTGGATTCGCCATGGGTAAGTCTCGTCCATTGTGTGCCCAAAAAGGGCGGAATAACCGTTGTTCCCAATGAACACAACGAGTTGATTCCTACTCGTCTCTTTACTGGGTGGAGAGTTTGTATCGACTATCGCAAACTCAATGATGCCACGAGAAAAGATCACTTTCCTCTTCCTTTCATGGATCAAATGCTCGAGCGTCTAGCGGGTAATGACTATTACTGCTTCTTAAACGGTTTCTCCGGGTATTTTCAAATTTCCATCGATCCCAAAGACCAAGAGAAAACCACATTCACTTGTCCCTACGGAACATTTGCTTACAAACGCATGCCTTTCGGTTTATGCAATGCTCCTGGGACGTTCCAAAGGTGTATGATGGCTATCTTCCATGACATGGTTGAAGAAACTATGGAAGTCTTCATGGATGATTTCTCGGTTTATGGCGATTCTTTCTCTGCTTACCTTGCCAATTTAGAACGTATGCTTAAGCGGTGTGAAGACACTCGCCTTGTTCTTAATTGGGAAAAATGACATTTCATGGTAAAAGAGGGCATCGTGCTAGAACACAAAATCTCCAAAGCCGGTCTTGAAGTGGACCGTGCTAAAGACGATGTTATTGCTAAATTGCCTCCACCTTCAACCGTGAAGGGTGTGAGAAGTTTCCTTGGTCATGCGGGCTTCTACCGTCGATTCATCAAAGATTTGTCTAAAATCGCTCGCCCGATGACCCACCTCTTGGAAAAAGATAATCCTTTTATCTTTTCCAAAGAGTGTATTGAAGCCTTCAACCTTCTTAAGGATAAGCTAACTAAGGCAACTGTCTTGGTTACCCCTAATTGGGAGCTACCTTTCGAGTTGATGTGCGATGCTAGCGACTTTGCTATTGGAGCGGTTTTGGGCCAAAGAGTGAACAAACACTTCCAACCGATCCATTACGCTAGCAAGACAATGACAGGGGCTCAATTGCATTACACGACAACCGAAAAAGAGCTTTTAGCTGTTGTCTATGCTTTTGAAAAGTTCCGCCCTTACCTTGTCCTTTCTACCACCATCGTGTGTATCGATCATTCCGGGTTGAAGTACTTGTTAACTTAACATGATTTTAAACCAAGACTTCTTCGCTGGGTTTTGCTACTTCAAGAATCTAAAATCAAAATTCGTGATAAGAAGGGAGCTGAAAACCTAGACACGGATCATCTCAGTAGACTTGAGGATCCTTATCAAGGGGATCATCCGAACAAAGAGATCAATGACTCTTTTCCCCTTGAGACCTTAATGTCTATCAACTCGAATTATGATGAAACCCCGTGGTTTGCGGACATTGCAAACTACTTGGCGGGTGGAATTCTCATCGACGGGTTAACATCCCAACAAAAGAAAAATTTCTTTAAAGATATTAAGACTTACTTTTGGGATGACCCGTATCTCTTCAAACAATGTGCTGATTTGATTATTCGCCGATGTGTTGATGGACCCACCGGTGGTCACTTTGGTCCCAACTTCACCGATAAGAAAGTGTTTGACTCGGGATTTTATTGGCCCACCATTTACCGTGATGCTCACGAAATGGTTAAACATTGTGATGCTTGCCAAAGACAAGGCAAGATCACACATAAAGATGAGATGCCTCAAAATTTCATACAAGAATATGAAATCTTTGATGTATGGGGCATCGACTTTATGGGGCGATTCCCTTCATCTAAAGGAAACAAATACATCCTTGCAGCCGTTGACTACGTTTCTAAATGGGTTGAAGCCAAAGCTTTACCCACTAATGACGCAAGGGTGGTTTGTAACTTTTTTAAGTCGCTATTCGCTAGATTCGGTGTGCCTCGTGCCATTATTAGTGATCGCGGGACTCATTTTTGCAATGATCAATTCGCAAGAGTCATGGCTAAGTATGGTGTCAATCATTGTCTTTCCACCGCATACCACCCACAAACTAATGGCCAGACTGAAATCTCTAACCGAGGGTTAAAGCGAATTCTTGAACGAACCGTGGGAGAGCATCGTGCCTCATGGGCCGATAAACTTGATGATGCTTTGTGGGCTTTTCGTACCGCACACAAGACTCCGATTGGTTGTACACCATATCGTCTCGTGTACGAGAAAGCATGCAACCTCTCCATTGAGTTAGAGCACAAGGCTTACTGGGCCTTGAAGTGGGCTAACTTCGATATCAACAAAGCCGGTGACCTACGCAAAATCCAACTCAATGAGCTAAATGAACTCCGGAATGAGGCTTATGAAAATTCTTTGATCTATAAGGAAAAGACTAAGCTCATTCATGACTCTAAGATTAAGAACCGAGAGTTCCAAGTTGGAGACAAAGTTTTACTCTTCAACTCTCGGTTGAAAATCTTTTCGGGCAAGCTGAAATCTCGTTGGTCCGGCCCATTCACCATTGCCCAAATTTTTCCATATGGTACTCTCGAGCTCGCTCAACCTAATGGACCCAATTTTAAGGTGAATGGCCAACGAGTGAAGTTGTACTTTGGTGAGGACATCTCTCATGAGATGATTCCATCCCTCACCACGTTTCCCATGAACTAATTTTGGGTCGAGTCAGGCTCGTGACTCGTTATCAAAAACAAGCGCTCATCGGGAGGCAACCCGAGTATCTATCCCTTTCCGTTTTACCTGCTAAGTGTACGGGGACATATATAGGTTGTTTGTGTTTGTGTGGTGATGTGATTACAGGGATGAATGCACTTTTGAAACCTTTGAAGAACCATGCTCCCGTGTTATCCGAATACCAGTTTTATCTCTCAACTATCGTGATTCAATTTTCTTCATACTCACATTTGAAAATGATCACTTTAGTCGTCTCTTCCTTAGCTTGATTTAACCAAAGTGTACAATGTCATAAGTGTAGGGGAGACTTTTCCCACATGCTTAAACATTGAGGACAATGTTTATATTAAGTGTAGGGGGGACTTCTATCGAAGTTTTAAGTGGACTTTTCCATTAAAATGCCTTCATTTAACCAGAAAATCATCTTTTTCAGCATTTTTCAAATTTTTAATTAACTTTGGCCATATAGTCGTAATTTTTAAATTTTTATCGTTTCTTTCATATGTATATATCCCACAATAAAGTCAAAAATATTAATAAAGTGGTGTAGCTAGTTTAGAAGTCTTCGACATATTAGGCCCGTTGCGATTATTTTGACTCAACCCGAATAGACTTATCCAAGTTTATTCTAGCAAGTATCCTTAACCATGTAGACCTCAATTGGTTTATTAGGCTAAGCATCCACGAGTCTCATTACTTGAGATTTTAAATTGTGGAGAACGAGAAATGATAGAGTCAATTATAAGTCGGTATTCTTGCACAAGCACACTTGGTGTGATTATAAGCCTATTCTCCCATCGCTTGCTAATAATTTATCTGCAATAAGTAAGGTCGTACGATTTTATTGAATAACTTAGCTTCTATCCCAAGATCGTTTAAAAGTTGCTCAGTAATGATAAGAGTTCATAGCCAAGGCATAACTTATGAAGCGGGGCGTGAATATTGGCGAGTCCGAAAAGGCCCTAACAAGGCATGAGGATTCCATTTTATTGCTAAAGATCCAAGATGATGTGAAAAGCATTATTCCCAAAATCAATATGAAGTATGAAGACTCACGACGAAAAGCAATCAACTCCCATAAAGATCATGGAGAAGTCTATCCGAAAAGACCCTAACAAGGTATGAGGATAAATAGATCCAAGTCCGAAAAGGAGGCGGATCGTTGTATCTCAAAATCCCAATTAACGATTGAAGAACTAACGATGAAGTCGTGGTTAACAAAGTTGGAGTATCCCTCAAAAGTCTCCAAGTGAAGAAACTCTATTAAAGAAGAGAATACCATTATCTCAAGAACGTCTCTCAAGATATGAAGTATGAAGTACATGCCAAATATCGGCCCGAGAAAGGTCTCAAATCGTGAAGTGAGTTATGTCAAGATATGAACATTTTGATATCCCGAGAAGCAGTTTTAAGATATCTTGTCCTTTAGCTAACTATTAATCAAATCATCCTACTTTGCTTTCAGCCTAAATAAACTATCGCAATAAGTCCAAAAATGCATCTTCATGATCATTCTAAGACAAAAATAAAATATAAGAGATACACCTAGGAATAAGGGAGTTTAAGCATATAATTAAGCCATGTGTGTAAGTGTTTGTTTTGCTAACTTATAATAACAATGATCTCGTTTTTAAGCTTAGTTTGGGGAACGTGAAACTTGAGGGTGATTAATCTTCTCAGCACCAAAGCCCTAATGTAAGTCTTAGATCTCTTTGCGAGTTATTTCTATATAGCTATTTTCAAGTGAAAAATGGTTTTCTATCCCTTTTGTTTCATTCAAGTTTTTATATATCTCTTTAGTAGTAGTGGTTATTGTTAATAAGGCCAAGGTTGATTGATTATAAGAAAAGTGTAAAATTACTTTATCACTAAGCATTGCATGAGGGCATGACAATGGTTAAGTGTAGGGGATTTGATAGGTGTGAAAACACCCATCCTTTTACCACTTATTTCTTGCTAAAACAAGACCAAAACGCGTAATTAATGTCATTTGTTTGGAATTATGCGTGGTTTGTGTGTTTGTTGTGTTTTTAGAGCCAACCGGATAAATATTGTAGAAAACATGGGATTGCACGGGTTTTATCGAAGAAAAAGACCCAAGACGAAGTCTATTGTCCAAGAGATGCAAAAGATTTGAAGTCAATGGGCCTATTTGAAGATTTATCGAAGAAAAGGACCAAATATGGAAGATTTACATATGTCGAAAGAACTCAAGTCTATTAAACGAAGAAATTAAAAGACGAGTTGAATTTATTCGTCGACGAATCCCGAATCGAAATCGAAAACATCAACTTTTCTGAAAAGACGAGAAGACAAGAAGAAAGGGAGAAAGCCCACTCACCAACCAACCACATCTCCTATAAATAGAAGACTCCCTTCACACATTACAACTAGTTTTTATTTTTTTCCAGTTCTTTTCTTTTTTTCGTAGGGAACGAACACCACTAAGGTGTTGGTGATTTTTTTTTTATTTCATCATAGATTTGTAAGTCTTAATCTTTCGATTTCATTGTTTAAACCTTAATCATTTAATATCATCCTTCCATTAATCTTGTTCATCTTCTTCTTTTTGATTCAAAGTCTCAAGTTTCTATTTGGTTGATTTTGATCTTTAAAAGTAAGTGGGTTTTATGTTTTTGTTGATTTGATTTGATGTTTATCATTAATAGATGATTCGTGGTTAGTTTGGTTAAATCTTTTGGTTAAAACTTGATGATTTTGGTTAAATTCGTGGCTTAGTTGGTTTCCCTGTTCTTCGCATCTTCAGCATTCCCCAGATTCCGAATCAAGTTAAAAGTTCCGAATGAAGGGTTTAGTCATAATCTTCCGAATGAAGCATTCTAGTTAAGTTATTCCGAATAAACAAAAAGTTCTGAATGAAGCTTTAATTTCTATTATTCCGAACCAAAGTTTTCATTTATTCCGAATCAGTTCTTTCATCCGGAATAAATCAATATTCCGGATGAGTTGAAATATTCCGAATCAAAATATTCCTTTTTAGAAATTTTCCGAATCAGTTTTTTTATCAAGTTGTTCCGAATCAGTTTGTTCCGAATCAGTTTGTTCCGAGTCAGTTTGTTCCGAATCAGTTTGTTCTGAGTCAGTTTGTTCCGAATCAGTTTGTTCCGAATCAGTTTGTTCTGAATCAATTTTATTCCAGATCAGTGTTATTCCGGATCAAGGTTTTTTTATCATTTATTCTGAATCAATCAATTCTTCCGAATGAAGCAGATGTTCCGAATGAGAACTTATTCCGCATGAACCAAAATGTTCCGAACCAAAGTTTGTCAATATTATTTCGAATGAAGCAAATCTTCCGAATGAGCAGTTTTTGTCATTTTATTCCGGATCAAGCATTTTCAGTAAAGGTTATTCTACTGTTTCTGATTTATTGTTTAAATGTTTAATTTTAATTCATGCTTTATTTTATTAACTGCTTTTAAGTAATTGCTTTCTTTTAGTTTATCTTTATTTACTTCACGCATTTACCTGTTTAGTAGCTTAGAAAACCAAAACCCTTTTTTTGTAACCAAGAACAACTATTCCACTTTGAACCGTGATCGATTCGAGAAGATACCGAGAACTTAAATTGAACCCATGCAAAAGATTTGTATCAACCAAACATTCAATAGTCGATACACGACATCACGAGATATCAATTGCTCATTAATCGAGAACGAGATGCCCAACGATCGTCACATGACCGAACGATACCTATAATGACGAGACGCGTCTTAGGATTGAAACTATACATAAGTCATATATATATATATATATATATATATATATATATATATATATATATATATATATATATATATATATATATATATATATATATATATATATATATATATATATATATATATATATATATATATATATATATATATATATATATATATATATATATATATATATATATATATATATATATATATATATATATATATATATATATATATATATATATATATATATATATATATATATATATATATATATATATATATATATATATATATATATATATATATATATATATATATATATATATATATATATATATATATATATATATATATATATATATATATATATATATATATATGTAGATAGTTCACTTTGTAGGTTTGGACATTGTATAAGTTTCATAAAACTTTTCATAAGACATCTGATAACAATCTATCATGTATTCATTATGACCTTTGAGCCCATTAAAGCCCATTAGTGGCCTATTAAAAGTTATTATGACTTTAGTCCATATGAATCTCAGTATTAAACTCTAAATATGTTATAAATCTCAGGCCCAATAATGACCTAATAGCCATTATAATTGTATGTTGGGCTTTTATGGCCCAAATCAACTTTATAAGCTTTATGGGTTCTAAAATGCCTCCAAACGTTGTCGACTTAATATCTTAGGATGGTCGGGTCTCGGGTATATAAATATCAGTATACAAAGAGTCTACAATTCTATACAAGTGGGTCGTACCACTTTGATTTTTATAAAAATCGTCACGTTTTACCTTAATTTAATATAGTCTAATTCTTACAATTTTCACGACATGTCTCGTTAATTAGACCGTTCCTCCTAAACCGTAAATAATATAGATGAGTTATTTTTACCGAAGTTATTCTTAACTTATGTATTTTACTTAATATAAGTTCAATTTCCCCAAGTTTATATTTATTATAGCTCATTTACCAATATTATCACTTAGAAGAGTTGACTGTCAATAGCAGCCAACTTCGTTTCTACCATTTCGCTACCATTTCGACCGTCATTTCTAAACCGTATTGAACTGGTGGACTATCCAATTAATTCTAGTTCTATATGATTTTATCTACAACTTTTAGTTTTACATATTCATATGTTGGTATACGAAATTTTTGAGTAAACAGTTCATCTTTACAGCAGGTCAGATTCTGATCTAGTGTCGTATTTTAGCTATATCTCATTGTCCGAGTATCGTCACGGGACGAGCGACCCGGACAAATCACCACAAAACATAGGGATATCCTCATATATTTGTATCTAATAACCATAACCTACTGATTTTCCACAAGTCTCACGTTTTTGCTAGTGATCTATAATTAAAATTATCACAACTTACTTAGGGCTTGTCTAGCTTGCATATTTGTGTTATAAATTTATATACAATATCCAACACCATAAATAAATTATTATAGTCAATATAATCAGTAGTAAACAATATTACATATTTTCAAAATTAATGAACTTAATAAAAAGGACATGAACAATAATCCTTACAATGGATAGATGGATTTACAATATCAAATACAACCAATCAAACCTTGCTTCCAAGAACACCACTCCAATTACCCATATATAAATTTTACCCAAGATTTAATTGGAAAGAAAATCATCTTATTTATATCTCAGCCCTCAACCATATTAAAGTGTGAGTTTGATGATGCTTGTTTATGTTGGTAGAAAACTTAGAATCAAGACTAGAAAAATAGTCTTTCAATTTAGCTAAACATAATTAGAAAAATATTGATGGAGATTGTATGATGGTTGTTGAGGATGGTACGGCAAAACCAAACCCAAAGGAGAAGTATGCGTGCATATAATATTTCTTTTCTAGTGAAATGAAGAAAATGAAATATTTAAGATATATCAAATGCATACATGTATACAATATGTCTACCAGGTGTCCCATTATCACGCATGAGATAACATGTGTATATGTGGTGACGTTGAATAATTGAGTGAATATTTTAGTTATAAAATTTTGTTTATAATTTGTTAAAGCGGGTATTATCGAAACCCGATATATTTAACGTTACACGATTTAAAAAGATACGCGTTAAAGACGAAAAATAAACGCTTAATATAGAATAAAAATATCGACATTCGGAGAACATTTATATTTCGATATATATATAAATGAGGACTTATCATATAATATATTTTAATGCTTTATATAAACGATGGCGCTTAAAGGTTTAGCTTCAGTTACGAATAATACTCGTAAAATGAGAAATTAAAGAGAGAACAATAGAAAATATTTCTATGTCTTAATGAGGATATTTTCGGAAGATGACGGACATAGACTTGCCAATAAATCATAATTGACACGTATTCGATACGTTAAAGCTTTAACCTTGCCGGTTAGCCAAGAATTAAATATTATTCGTAGAACGAACATGATAAATAAAAGTCGAGTAATAAATATTGATCCGAATACTAGGAATAAGATTAGATCTCAGTGTAAATGTTGATTTCAAAGTTCGGGTTATTACATCATCTAACCCTTTAGGAAGCGACGTCCCGGCGCTTAATTCGTCTCAACAGTCTTCAGTTTAATGGCAAAGAGGTGTGGAATAAATAAGCCATCAATAAAGTTTCTAAGGAAGGTTGAATGAACAAAAGTCAAAGCAACTAGTATACTTAACGAGCACAAATGAACGATTTGAATTACGCTTCAATCCTTATAAGGAGATATGAATACATAACTCGAAGGAGAAGCCATTGGAAATGAGAAATTAACATGTCGTCAATTTTTGGAAAAGCTTCAAGGTATATTACTACTAGCTTATTAAACTTGCGGCAGTCGATATAAGTTCGAAAAAGTCCAAATGACAAGTGATGAGTCGAAAGAAGTGGGCGTATTTGGAAAATATCCAATGAGACAATCAATTCAAAACAATCAGTGATCACGTCGATCAAATTAAAACACATATCACCCACGGGTTTCATAAGAAAAAAACAATTACCTTATAAAAGAAAATCGCATGGATCGCCCCTAACTCCATCGAAAACATTTCAAGAATATTCAGAACGAGATAATTATTGTTGGTCGTACAAAATCAAAGAACTGCATGATCTCAAACATGCAAACCTATTTCTTCAAAACCAAATTTATCAACACAGAAATCTTCGGAGTATACGTAACTCGATCGAAGGAACTACGATCCAGATCAAATACAAAAGCCATCACTAGGCACATATAATCACATTAAGACATGCTTGCAAAATAGCCAAGCCATGCTAAATCAATAAGCTCAATCAAGTTAACTCATGCTGGCTAGATAGCCAATCCATGATGAATAAAAATATTTGATATGATGTTTCAGATAAGTCCAGTCAAAGGAAAGTTTGCAAGTTAAAGGACGTTCACGGGCCTGATAGCCATGGATGTATATCCAAAAATATGTTTATCATCATAGGGTGCTCACACATGGATCCATACCCAAATGATATTACATGGTGCTCACAAAAGGATCCATACCCAAAAGATATTACATGGTGCTCACAAACAGATACATACCTCAAATACCGAGTACACGTTACCCACGATCGGATCTCATTTGGCAATGCTGCCTCGAGCTCGCACAACGTACGACCAATCGAGTAAATCATATACCCATAAATACATAACAAGCATATTTACAAAATCTTTTCATTTAATATAAGATGTCGGTTATAACTTAATTGTCGGTCGACCTACAAGTACACACTTAAATCTTGGTGTCTATTAGACAAGTTGTCTATTATCGGAACGGTTAATGGTTCTTAAGGATTAGCTTATCAAGCTTGCAATAGTCGGGATACTTTTGAAATGGTCTATAAAGACAAATCATAACTCGAGAGAAGACACACGGGTTACTCGTACATAGACGATAATCAATAATAACTACAAAGACAATCGTAATGAACAATTCATACTAACGAAATACGACTCGAAGAAATACTTTCGTATACAAAATAATCAAAAACCAAGTTAGGCACACTTGAGCCCACTCGTTTATAATTCTTGTTTACATCCAAAGGCGTCCCAATCCATGTAAACAGGAATTATAAATTTATGGTTAGAGAACTTATAACTTTCTTGTTAAAATAAAAAGGCGTCCTAATTTATTTCAACAAGACGATTATAAATCATCCTACTCATGTAATACCATCTCAAAACATGATATAATAATCAAATTACATGCCATGACAAGTACAAGGTGTCAATAAACTTACTTAATGATTTTTGTATTCAAACGTCCCATTCCATCTGAATAAAGAAATCATAAATAATCTAAGGTCCAGTGGTTTAAAACTTTCTTATTCAAATGTCCCAATCCATTTCAATAAGAGAACCTTAAATAACACATAGTTGGGCGAGTTAAAATCTCTATATCTAAATGTCCCATTCCATTTAGAGACAAGGTATTAAGTCACTCAACTGAATGACTACTACGAGCATATCTTTGTTGTACCCAAACTATATATAGTTGATTTGGGTATATATATTTTAGGTCCAACATTGGCATCCTCCTTTCGCTAATAAAACGTAATCATGCACAAGAAACTAAATGTTACATTAAGTAGAAGATGTCTCCTTGGAAAAATGATTTTTCAAAATCATAAGGAGTACAAAAATAAAATAATATGTTTATCAATTACGTTTCAAAAGGAGATGTCCTAAAATAGTACATCACGACGCGATAACAACCATCAAGTTCAAATTAGTCGATATGTGATCGATTACGAAAAGATATATACGTACCCAAAATATCAAACGAGTTCCACACTCGTATTCGAATAATAAATTAATTATCGAAATCGATGATTGGCAGCGCGGCCAAACTCTGTACAAAAATCGCATTATAAAATGTACGATAATTAGGAAAAGACCATTGCTTCACGTGCAATGCCTTTAACTACCATAGTATGTACACCCATATACATACAATCATTTCTACGTACACATGCTTAACCAATCATTGGTTTCGAGGAGGCATGAGCGCGCAGATACTTTGTAAGGCAATCAAACAATTTTACGAAAGAGCAGTTATAGTCTAGGTTTTAAAAATGACCTAGTTCGCTATAACTAGTGCTTTGATACCAATCTGTAACACCCCCAATTTCACAAGGAATCGGAATATCAATATTGGGCGTTAATTCATAGCACATCACAGACAGTCATAGAAAACGAACTCAAAAGAGACGTTTTATTAAATAAACCATTCGACAAAATCAGAGTTCAATAAAAATAGGTCCCAAAAGTTTATTACAAACTTTAATAAAAATATAAAAGTTTGTCAAAGTTATCGAATTGTAATTTTTTCTTTTGCCTTTACTTTATCCCGCGCGGCTCCATGCTCCAGCTGCTCTTAAAACTATAAACCTGAGAATACATGCCAAAATGTCAACACAACGGTTGAGTGAATTCATAGGTTTTTAAATAAACAATAATGGGGTTTTAAATAAACCATAGAGCTTTTGAACACAAGAATCTCATCCATTGGCGATATTGGAACACGTACAATACCTATATTCCACACTATTATGCTAAGCTTATGACACCGATTCCTTAATCAATAAATTTTCCCTAGTCAAGTATCTTGCCAAATACCCCATACCTCACGTACAATACACCCAGCCGAGCCTCCAACTCACAGGTGCGACGTGCCTGGGTGGGGGATCATCATTCCCAATGGATCCATACGTCTATACGAGCGCCTACCCATCATAGGTAGTTAACGATTCACGATTTATAGGGACTTTTCACTGGCAATAAGCAACTTATCCTTACTAATAGTGGCTCATTACCTATACAATCAACGCTTGTGTTCATTTTCCAAAAGCATTCAATCAAACGTCTTTACATTTATTAACAGCAGCTTGTATTCGTTCAAAGCATATATTCCAACAACGAATGTTTATTCACAATCATGTATCCTTTCAAAAGGATACAACACGTATGCTTATTTACCAAGAGCATGTATTCCCGCTTGCGGGTTTATAAACACATATAAAGCAGTAAAAGCGAGGCTATGAACTCACCTGATATAGGTATCACACATTTATTGAGCACCAAACATTCAATAGTCGATACACGACATCACGAGATATCAATCGCTCATTAATCGAGAACGAGATGCCCAACGATCGTCACATGACCGAACGAGACCTATAATGACGAGGCGCGTCTTAGGATTGAAACTATACATAAGTCATATATATATATATATATATATATATATATATATATGTATATGTAAATAGTTCACTTTGTAGGTTTAGACATTGTATAAGTTTCATAAAACTTTTCATAAGACATCTGATAACAATCTATCATATAGTCATTATGACCTTTAAGCCCATTAAAGCCCATTAGTGGCCTATTACAAGTTATTATGACTTCAGTCCATATAAATCTCAGTATTAAACTCTAAATATGTTATAAATCTCAGGCCCAATAATGACCTAATAGCCATTATAAGTGTATGTTAGGCTTTTGTGGCCCAAATCAACTTTATAAGCTTTATGGGTTCTAAAACGCCTCCAAACATTGTCGACTTAATATCTTAGGATGGTCGGGTCTCGGGTATATAAATATCACTATACAAAGAGTCTACAATTCTCTACAAGTGGGTCGTACCACTTTGATTTTTATAAAAATCGTCACGTTTTACCTTAATTTAATATAGTCTAATTCTTACAATTTTCACCACATGTCTCGTTAATTAGACCGTTCCTCCAAAACACTAAATAATATAGATGACTTATTTTTACCAAAGTTATTCTTAACTTATGTATTTTACTTATTATAAGTTCAATTTCTCCTAATTTATATTTATTATAGCTCATTTACCCATATATAAATTTTACCCAAGATTTAAGTGGCAAGAAAATCATCTTATTTATATCTCAGCCCTCAACCATAATAAAGTGTGAGTTTGACGATGCTTGTTTATGTTGGTAGAAAACTTAGAATCAAGACTAAAAAAATAGTCTTTCAATTTAGCTAAACATAATTAGCAAAATATTGATGGAGATTGTATGATGGTTGTTGAGGATGGTACGGCAAAACCAAACCCAAAAGACAAGTATGTGTGCATATAATATTTCTTTTCTAGTGAAATGAAGAAAATGAAGTATTTAAGATATATCAAATGCATACATGTATACAATATGTCTACCAGTTGTCCCATTATCACGCATGAGATAACATGTGTATATGTGGTGACGTTGAATAATTGAGTGGAGATTTTAGTTATAAACTTTTGTTTATAATTTGTTAAACGGGTATTCGAAACCCGATATTTTTAACGTTACGCGATTTAAAAAGACACGCGTTAAACACGAAAAATAAATGCTTAATATAGAATAAAAACATCAACATTCGGAGAACATTTATATTTCGATATATATAAATGAGGACTTATCATATAATATATTTTAATGCTTTATATAAACGATGGCGCTTAAAGGTTTAGCGTCAATTACGAATAATGCTCGTAAAATGAGAAATTAAAGCGAGAACAATAGAAAATATTTCTATGTCTTAATGAGGATATTTGTGGATGATGACGGACATAGACTTGCCAATAAATCATAATTGACACGTATTCGATACGTTAAAGCTTTAACCTTGCCGGTTAGCCGAGAATTAAATATTATTCGTAGAACGAACATGACAAATAAAAGTCGGGTAATAAATATTGATCCGACTACTAGGAATAAGATTAGATCTCAGTGTAAATGTTGATTTCAAAGTTCTGGTTATTACAGGAGCTAAAATGAATAAACTGCCAAAGAGAGGGACTAAAATTGACAAAAACATAACAACTTTAGGTTCAATCCCTGTGAAGGCTTTTTCAACCAATCCGAATGCAAGAAATAAGGATTGTGGATTGCCAAATATTCTCCAGCTGGCCACTTACTCATTCGTTCATTTATTAATGAATTATAACAGTAGAAATCCATTAACTCTCCTTTCCACTAATGAGAAGCCAACACTTCATAATACATTTATCCAAAATTGGATAATGATCCGTGTGTTCAACTATTGCCTAATAAGATAACGCCACGTGTCAACGTCAACAAGCAACGAACCCAGATTCAATTTTGAGCTACAAGGCATTTTAGAAGTTGAACTAAACATGAAACTTACTCTAAATTAAACAAGGAATCCAACCATGCAACATAATTACACTGAAATTGAAGGAATCAGAAAACCCCTTTTGTGTTCTTGGAGACGGATTTGCAATTACCTAGTTCATGCCACCTGGCACTCTCCCATTAGTCAAGACATGTCATTTACTCCAACAACTTCTCATCCTAGCTCTATAAATAGGAGTAGTTTAGCTCATTTGTAATGTGTAGCTTAGAAGTAGTTAAAGTGTGAGAAACACACACTTGTAATTTCTCTCTCAACTCTAGTTAATCTTTCAGTTAGTTAAAATCTCTTAAATGTTTGACACACACATAAGAGCCTGTTAGTTAGGCAGTTAGCATTTGTAACCAATTTTCCCTCCCAAATAAATAAAACAAAAACATTCAGTTCATATCTCATCCTTACTTCACTCAATTCTGAATGTTGTTTGATACATTGTGTTTCTATTGATCTCCATTGATCAATAGAGTTTGTGTTGTGATTTGGAAAGCTTATCAAGTACTTCTAGCAAGTTCAGTTCAATTTCAGTACCTGTTGAAGTAGTTACAAGCATATTTTGTTTATTTGATTCATAAATAGCTTTTGGAGGAGATATGGTTGTTGATTTCATTTGACTTGGTTTGAAGGAAGTTGTTATAGAGAGCTCAACGCTCCTCTACTCCATCATAGGAGGCTTCAAGCTAAAAGGTGTTTAGTTTGATTCTAGTGTAATTGTGTTGGATTGATAGTATTTGAGTGATCTTATAGCTTAAATCCGAGTTTACTTGTTTTTAGTTTTCATTTTCATCAGTAACAAGTCTTTGAGTTCATTTTGTGATTTAGTGTGTTAGCAAGTTTGTGCGTTGTGTTAAGAGATGATTAATGATGTGATTATGATTATGAGAAAATAAAATAGAAATGAGATAAGAAGAGAATGACGGTTACGATGACGGATTAAACTAAGTCGAAATGGTCGTTCACGTAAAACCGTAAAAAGTAGCAAAATTAAAAATTTACCCTAAAAATTCCTAGAAAATTGCAATAAATCCTAAATAATGTAATTATAGTGTACAAAAAATCAAAAATCACCCAAACATTTTATTTAATTAAATAATAATTTTTTAATGCTAATTAAAGCCCTAAAAATCAATTTAATTAACAAAAAGCCCAAAATGAGGTTTTTTCAATTTTAAACCTCAAACATGACTTAACTAAATTTAAAACTATTTTTGAAAATTTTAAATTAATAAAAACTATTTAAAAACAATTAAAAACTCTTAAAATTTAAAATAATTATAAAAAACAATCTAATGACAATAAAAATATTCTAAAAGTTGTAAAATTCCTAACTTAATGTATTTAACCTAAGAAAAATATAAAAACTTGAAAAATCTAAATTTTAATTTTTAATAATAAAATAATAATAAAATAATATTAAAAATTAAAAATTTATAAAAAATTCAAAAAACTTGCAAACTAGCTTTTTTTAACCTAATAAACACAGAAATGAAGTTTAAATTACAAAAATACCCCTAATGGGCCTTCAAATGGGCCAAAGTCCAAAACAGACCCTTATTGGGCCAAAATAAGCCCAATAAGAAAAATGTTTATAAAAATGGCCCAAAAGCTCCTATCTGACTCAAAATTTGATTTTAAACACAAAACTCTGAAGGCCCAAAAGCTGAAAATGAGTATAAGCTACCTTATTTCAAAGCAGCTTATTCTTAATGGGCTTTTTGGCCCACTAAGCTATAAGTTGATGCCATAAGCTCAAATACACACAAGCTTCTTTTGAGTTACCTAAGAGTTCTGTAAAAAGAAATTTGAAATAAGCACAAGGAATAAGCCTGAAAAAGCAATAAGCTATCTTCACAAAACGACAAAATAGTCGTTTTCGAGTTCTAGGCCACCCCAAGAGCTGATTCAAGTTTCAAATGCTTTTAAATGACTTAACTAAGCTTAATCAACAAAAAGTTTTCAAATAAGTTCACTCAATAAGCTGAAATAAGCAAATAAGCACTTCTTTAAAAGTTAACTTTATGAGTTTTCTAGCAAAAAGTCAAAGTCAAAGTCTGATAAGCTCCAGTTCAAACAAATGGGTCAAATGATGAAGATTGATCACAAAAAGTAAGTTGTTACAGATCTGGATAAGCCAATATGGCTTATTAATAAGCTAACTGAAAAACTACACTACCAGGGGCTAGTTTTGGATGTTGAGCAGTGGAAACTTTTCCACTACTTGACTTAATTGCCTTTTTGTCTTATATGACTTTTTTGTGGATTCAAGTTACACAAAGGCACCCAAATGATCAGTTAATCATAAGGAGTCAATAACAACAAAGAAATCACAATCTCAAATAGCCAATTTGTACAGTTAATTCATTTAAGCACCAGATATAGCCTAGACATGAACAAATAAGCAGTTATGGTTCAATAAGCACTTATAGCACAATTCAGCCAGCCAAACTTAACCAAATGCATACATAAGCTATATTAAACTTAAAGGAATAAGTTTAAACAGGTTTCATGTAATGATTCAAAGTCTAGATCAAGATTCAAGCACAAAAAGTTACTAATGAACTATGAACATGCAGTTATGAACACTTGCTGATTTATTTGACCACCAAGCCAAATTCAAACCCCCCAATCTTGTTAACAGGTTATATTAACTATGTTTAAACACTTTTTAGCCCTAACCATGCATACACTCTATGTGTTCCCAAAGTCTTAGGTCAAAAACAGTCAAAACAAGCAGATTATAGCACAATGTTTGATTTGAGGTTTCAAAGTTGAAAACTTGCAGCAAATAGCACTCAAACAAGTATTTAGCAGATACAAAGCACAAACACAAACTTCCAACCACAAAATAACAAACTATGATCTAAAACACGTTAACCCAAACACCCCTTTAAATTTTCAAATCAAAATTTTCAAATCAAAAGTGTATTCCAAGGTTACCCAAGCCCAAATCAACACAATAACAGATGTAATATGCAGATTTAAGCAAGATTAAGACACAAATTTCACAAGAACACAAGCAACACACAAATATCACAAATATCCAACTTTTTATCCGATTTTGAGATTAAGGGTGCAAACCTCATGGATGTATGATAGGTGTGAAAACACCCATCTTTTCTACCACTTAATTACAATAATAACCGGACCAAAACGTGTATTTTATGTCTTTTATGTCGGAATTATGCGTGGTTTGTGTTTTTGTTGTGATTTAGGGCGAAAAGGTGAAAAGTGGAGAAAACACGGGAATTCACGGGCATTTACGGACTTTTATTGAAGAAAAAGATGAAAGACGAAGTCAAGAAGTCAAGAGTGCAAAAAGAACGGAAGTCCAAGACCAATTCTGAAGATTTATCGAAGAAAAAGTCAAAAGACGGAAGTTTACTTAAAGCCGAGGAACTCAAGTCTTATTTATCGAAGAATTAAAAGACGAGTCCGAAGAAATCCCGAGACAAAAGTCATCAAAGTCCAAGATTAACAAAAAGATTAAGAAGGAAGGACTTGATGGTGCAATTAACAAGAAAGGAAGGAGAGGAGGAAGCTTCCTGTAACCACTCCCTAACCACCTATATATGCCCCTCATTTTCATTCATTAAGTTTTGTTGACTAATAGTGACAATTAGTTCTTCCATGGTTGGATAG
This sequence comes from Glebionis coronaria, assembly GCA_025667525.1. Classification (NCBI taxonomy): domain Eukaryota; kingdom Viridiplantae; phylum Streptophyta; class Magnoliopsida; order Asterales; family Asteraceae; genus Glebionis; species Glebionis coronaria. Next base: position 269,364,314 of record CM046879.1, read on the forward strand.
CTTGACAAACTATCTCTTCCACTTTTATTTACTTGCACCTTTAATTACTTGCACATTTAATTACATGTTTTGCACCTTAATTACCTTTTAATTTCAAGTAAGTGTTTCTTTAATTACTCGCACCTTTACTTTATCTTGTTGATCTCATTCTACCTTTCTCTAATCTTTGATTTATATGCTTTTGATCTTGTTTATTTGTTTAAATCCTTCATTTTCATAGCTTATTTTGTTATTTTCAAGATTATATAGTTTTTATAAAAGTTATTTTTATATAAAAGTTGTTTTTCTTAAAGCTTATTCATTTCGTGTCTTAAAAGTTGTTAAATTTCAGTTTAGTAGCTTATTTTCATACGGTTTACCTTAGTGTTTTAGTCTTGTGCTTATTAGAATCATAGCTTATTAGATTAGCTTAATTTGTGCTTTTTCCACCTTATTCCGACCTGACCAATCGGAAAATGGTTTTACATTCCGACCATAGCTTCTTGGCTTGGTCGGAAAAGGGTTTTAGTATTCCTATCTGTATTCCGATTGGTGGTATAGCTTGGTATTCCGATCAGGGCAAGGTAAGTAGGGATTCCGATCTGAACTAGTGACAGCTTTCCGATTGGTGCTTCACTCCTTATTCCGATCGAGGTGCGTGTTTGATATTCCGACAGGGACTAGTGACAGTATTCCGATTGGAGGATCCGATCAGCATTCCGACCAGCATATAGCCATATTCCGATCTAGAGTAAGTTCATATTCCGATTGGGGTTTGACTGGACATTCCGATTGTGTGTAGGTGACATATTCCGATTGGGTTCCGATCTATATTCCGATTAGGGGGTAAGCTCATATTCCGATTGGTAAGATCAGAATATATTCCGATTGGGGTATTTTTGATGTTTTGTCTTGTTTATTTTTCCAAGTTTACATTTTAATACTTGTCTAACTTTAATTTCCGCCACGCTTTTAATTCTTTCCATTTTACTTAATTTACTTTCCGTCAAGTTTTAAATATCACACCTTTCTTTTAAATAGATTTAGATTTAATTTCACGCCACTTTACTTTCAACGACATTTACTTTTAAGTCTTTGCACATTTAAATTTAAAAACCAACCAAAATTATTTGTTTCACCAAAGAACAATAGAGTCACACATTAAACACAAGTTTTTTAATTCGAAGAGATTGGTACAACGAATCTTTTTAACCTGAGTAAAATCGAGTTATCAATGTACATCCACACCCACGGATTTTGAGCTTATGTGCTAGCAAGAACAAGCACAAGCTTCCACAATAAAGCCTGCTAAGATGGAACAAAGTTAGAAGCACAAGTTATCAAAACAGAAAAGTGAAAATCCTTGATTGATGCAACCTTAGTTCCCCACACTTGATTATCCTCAAGTTATAAGCTTCACAACACCTTGATATCATAATATCAGGATACTATGATCAGCTTTATAGCCCAAGAATTCCATGGTTTGAACAAGACTTAGCAAAATATCAAGATTATAGGAAAATATGCAAACTTTTGCACACTCCTTTAAAAACAGGTTTTAGGATTCAAGATTAGCAAACAAGTAACAATAATAAGTAGGAAATAACAATGGCACTTGATTTTTCTTCAAAGATTCAAACACATTTCATTAAACTGAATATGGATTTACAGAACTTTGAACAAAGGAAAATTCAAGAGCAAAAACTAATGGACTGAGTCCTATGCCTTTTATAGGCGTATAATGAACTAATGAAAGCTAAAAAAACGTGAACCCTAATGCAGTAGAAGTCCCAAAATGCCCCTTGAGGGTTTTGAAGTTATCTTGATCATGTGACAAGTTCTTGTTTTGTTGTGGAGTTGGCATGTGTTAGAATATATCCAAGGGCTCACAATGAGCTTAGAAAGTAAGCAAGAATCATGCACGTTGGATGACTGGTGTAGTTTTGGCAGCTTCTTCTTTTTTGCAGCAGGGGAATCTTGTGTGGGACTATTGAGTGATGAGGTGGCCAGTTTAAAGGTTGGGTTATGTTGATAATACCCTTAATCATAAATCTGCACAATCTAAGGGTCTAATTACAACAGGATTAAGAAAACCCAAAATGGTTCTTGAGGTGAATAGTTGTGTGTTTGATCCGGATTTATGTTTAAATGGGGCGTTTAGCGCCACATTTAACTAATTAAATAATTATTTAGTTAAATGGTGAGTGGGATGGTGATGTGGAGCCAGGGTGAAAGCTGATTGGTGGAGTGGAGTTAATGGGGCACGTGTCAAGCCCCAAGTGGTCTATGTAAGTTGTGATGTCTGCCCAGATTTACCCCTCATCTTTGTAACTCTTTTCATTTGAAAATAAAGCTACCAAATCCGGATTCCCTTTGTATATGAAGTTTCCAACTTCATACTTTTGCCCCAAAAAGTTTTGGAAAATGATTTCAGTGGTATTTCTTGCCATTTCTTGATTCTTAAAGGGCTGTTTTTGCATTTTCTTCATAGGTAATGGTCTTGACTTGTTTATTTGACTTCTTGGAGGACTGAATTTGCCAAGTCATGATTAATGAAGGACAATTTTTGCCATTTCTTCAAAGTCAAGGGTCCTTTTGGTAATTTTGACATTTTTAAAGGACCAAACTTGTAATTTCTTGTAACTTGTAGTCCTTCATGGTATGTTTGACTTTGAGGAGGATTAATATTGGCAATTTAGTTTTTTTGAGGGACTAAAATTGCCAATTCTTCAAAGTGGAGGGCCCTTTTTGTAATATTGACAAACTTTAGGGACCAATCTTGTAATTTTGAGGATAAAAGGGTATAAAGTGTCAATTCTTCAATATCGGAGGACCCTTCTTGCATAATTTTCAAATCTTCAAGGGTTTGTCTTGGAAAATTCTTCATTAGGGCTTGGTTCAATGTGCGGCTTCATTTAACGTGTTCGTTTTTGCATGATTCTTGTGATCTTTTGTCATTTTCTCAATATCCGTACCTAAAATACACAAGCAACAAACACAAGCATATATTTGGCCAATTTCATGATATTTTATGCATTTAAAGCCCTTTTTGGACGATGAGACTATGTATAAAAGCAGTCTCATCACTCCCCCATACTAAACCATTGTCGTGCCCTCATGCAATGCTAGAATAAAGTATCGTAGTACCTCCAAAATTCATTTTTATTAACTTTTATTGAATGATAAACTAGCTACACTACTACTATTACTACTACTTGCGTTTTAGACATAATGTATGATTTTCATCGTAAAATGGGACGTTTAGGTTCATAGAATAAGAACACGTGAATGCTTTGTTAGAAATAATTTCATCGTCCTTGATTTTCAACCCAATTTCATGCCAAGCGTGCAACGAGATCATTGTCATTATAAGTTAGTAATGCTAACACTACTCATATGCCCTAATCACGTACTTATCCTCCCATTTTCCTAAGTTGTATCTCTTATATTTTATTTTGTCTTGAATGTTTCACTAGGATACATTGTTTGAATTATGCGATAATAGAGATTTAGGTCTAAAAATAAAGTCCTAAAGGTGTAACCAAGACCATCAAATTAATAACCCCTCCTAATAGACAACGATGTCAAAAAATTAAGTCAACAAGAAGGATCGATAAACACGGTTTTATAACGGTTTTGAACATGAGACTTATTACCAAGACTTTTATACGCCCCCTAACGGAAGGGCCTTATTATCATAGGTTTACCTCCATCTTTTATTCAACTTCACCATGAAGCTTTTATTATGACTTCGGTCTTGCCTTGCCTTTTGTTATCCACCTCATCGGTGGTTTTATTAGCTAAAGACGTATATCCTCACGCTAAGGCGAATTTTGGATCTTTAAAGCTTCAAAGATTAAGGCTTGATTCACTTTCAATTTTGCATGGATTTTTCGGCCTTGTGGGCTTCAAATTGTTTGCTTGATTTAGGTGAGCACTTGAAATCTTATTATTGGGTGAAGCTTTTGATTATTCGGGTGCCAATACTTCAAAACCATGACGCTGGCGATACCTTAATGTCTTCCCAATTTAATTACATGGAAGCTACTAGAAAAGACTAGAAACCCAACAATCAAGACTAAACCGCTAAGTCAATATTTATTAAGCAAAAGATATTTACAAGCGAAGGGAGAATAAGTAAACAACGAGAACAGATGAGTTTTTGAAAGAATACGAGTACTCTACGTTTAGCATAGTAACTTATAATTAACTCTATAATTTCTCGTCCTCATTTAAGAGACTTAGCCTAATGTGAAGTTAAGGAATTCAAAGCTAAGTGCTCAACACGCACGGTCGAGTCAAAAATTACTCTTATTCTCTCCATCAGAAAACCTACATTCGTGTCTTCAAACACTTATAAAACATGAGAAAATTTTAAAATTTGGCCATTTTTAGCCTTATTTTGCAACAAAACGATAAACAAAAAGATAAACTTTGGAAAGCGTGAAGGTTTGGCAAGGCAAGTATCTATTCATCCCCCATACTAAAATTAAACATTATCCTCAATGTTTCGAGTCTAGGGGTGCAAACACCCCCATACTAGAGACGTAGTCGAATGCCTAATCTAGCATGGAAATGGTCTAACCATTAAATTTAAAGCCGTTTATGAAGTGTGCTATAAACGTAAGCTTAGAACAAAAAAGGATATATCATGTGGATATCGAGAAATTCTTCAAAGCAAACGATCGAGTGCTCCCATAAACGAACATGAGAGGCTCCAATAATGAAGATAATGATCATCTAAAATCCACAGTTCATAAACAACCACGGAACAAAGGTTGGAAGGGCACAAATCCCCACACGTTACTACATTAGAAAGCAATAATATCTACATAGGATAAGCATGGGACTCCCCCACGAGGCACCTCGTTTTTTATTACCGAGTCATGAACTCGACTCGATCCCCTCAATACTAATTATCATTAGGGAAGGTGATTTGGTCGAGGTAGTTCAAGGATGGAACTTCCCCGCCAAAGTAGTGCTTCAACCTATGTCCATTCACCTTGAAATTGGGGCCATCATTTTGAGCTAGCTCGATGGTCCCATATGGAAATACTTGAGTCACGGTGAATGGACCGGACCAACGGGATTTCAACTTATCGGAAAAGATTTTCAATCGAGAGTTAAAAAGCAAAACTTGATCCCCAATGTTAAAAACCCGGTTTTTAATTTTTGAATCATGCAACTTTTTAGTCTTTTCTTTATAAATCAATGATTTTTCATAAGCAATATCCCTTAATTCATCCAATTCATTTAATTTCATTTTCCGGTGTTTTCCTACGGTCTCCATGTCATCATTACAATGCTTTAGGGCCCAATAAGCCTTGTGTTCGAGTTCAATTGGCAAGTGACAATTCTTCCCATGCACTATCTTATAAGGAGTGCACCCAATGGGCCTCTTATGAGCGGTTCTAAAGACCCATAAATCATCATCCAACTTATCCGACCAAGATTGTCGCTTTTCCCCAATAGATCTCTCCAAGATCCTTTTCAACGCTCGGTTTGAAACCTCGACTTGCCCACTCGTTTGTGGGTGATAAGCCGTAGAAAACCGACGAGTAACCTCATATTTCCTTAGGTACCTTTCGAATTTGTCATTACAAAAATATGTTCCACGATCGCTTATGATCACACGAGGGGTTCCAAACCAAGAAAACAAGCTTTTCAAAAACTTGACTACCACACGAGCATCATTGGTGGGCAAAGCCTTAGCTTCCACCAACTTATATAGGTAGTCAACGGCGACAAGGATGTACTTATTACCATGAGATGATGGGAACGGCCCCATAAAGTCAATGCACCAAACGTCAAAGATCTCACACACTTGGATGATATTTTGTGGCATTTCATCTTTTTGTGAGGCTTTTCCTTGTCGTTGGAATAAGTCACATGACTTCACAAGCTCATGTGCATCTCGGTAAATAGTAGGCCAAAAGAAACCGGCATCAAAAACCTTCTTAGCCGTGAGATTAGCACCGTGGTGACCACCCGTGGGTCCCTCGTGACAAGCCCTAAGGATGTTAGAAGCTTCGGTACCAAAGACACAACGTCAAATAATTTGATCCGCACAAGTTCGAAACAATTAAGGGTCGTTCCAAAAGTAGATCTTGACGTCACGAAAGAATTTTCGTTTTTCTTGAGTCGTCATACCCTTGATGATGAAGTTGCCCGCATGGTAATTTGCGATGTCCGCAAACCATGGGGTGGAAGAATCAAGCATAGAATTCACTACAACAAGTGTCTCGAGCGGAAATGTTTCGGTGATTTCCTTGGGCTCGTAAACACTTTGGTGAGGATCTTCCAAACGAGAAAGATGATCGGCCGCTAGATTCTCGGCTCCTTTTTGGTCAACAATTTTGTGATCAAATTCTTGAAGGAGGAGAATCCAACGAAGTAATCTCGGCTTTGCATCTTGTTTAGCCATAAGATACTTGATAGCCGAATGATCCGTATACACTATGCATTTCGTCAAGACGAGATAAGGTCGAAATTTCTCAAATGCATACACCATGGCAAGGAACTCCTTTTCCGTTGTAGTGTATTTTAGTTGAGCCTCGGTCATCGTCTTGCTAGCATAGTGAATAGGCAAGAAATTTTTTTCATGACGTTGCCCCAATACGGCCCCAATGGCGTAGTCACTAGCATCACACATGAGCTCAAAGGGGAGGTTCCAATTGGGAGCAACAAGAATGGGAGGTTCGGTAAGTTTCCTCTTAAGAATTTCAAAGGCTCGTACACAATCTTCGTCAAAGACAAAACGTGCATCTTTTTCAAGGAGATGTGTAATAGGTCGAGAGATCTTTGAAAAATCCTTGATGAATCGACGATAAAAGACCGCGTGGCCTAGGAAACTCCTAACTCCCTTAACGGTTTTGGGATGAGGTAATTTGGCAATGACGTCTACCTTAGCTTGATCTACCTCAATCCCTGCTTTCAAAACCTTGTGCCCTAAGACGATTCCACTTTTAACCATAAAATGACACTTTTCCCAATTAAGCACAAGGTTGGTTTCCTCACAACGCTTCAACATTCTCTCAAGAATCGACAAACACGAAGTCAACGAACAACCAAACACAGAAAAGTCATCCATGAAGACTTCCATCGTCTTCTCGATCATATCATGAAAAATAGCCATCATGCACCTTTGAAAGGTTCCCGGTGCATTGCAAAGTCCGAATGGCATTCTACGATAGGCAAACGTTCCATATGGACACGAAAACGTAGTTTTTTCTTGATCACGAGGATCGATGGTGATTTGGAAGTAACCGTAAAAACCATCTAAAAAGCAATAGAAATCGTTTCCCGCAAGACGCTCCAACATTTTGTCCATGAAGGGCAAGGGAAAATGGTTTTACGAGTGGCGTCATTCAACTTATGATTGTCAATGCACACTCTCCATCCGGTTACGAGTCTAGTGGGAATTAACTCGTTGGCATCGTTTGGCACAACGGTCATTCCTCCCTTTTTAGGGACACAATGAATAGGACTCACCCAAGGGCTATCGGAAATAGGGTAAATCATTCCCGGGTCAAGGAGTTTTAGGACTTCCTTTTGATGACGTCGTGAATTTTGGGATTCACCCTTCTTTGAAATTGCATTGCGGGCTTGTAATCCTCCTCCATTAAGATTTTGTAGGTACAAAATTTTGGATCGATCCCCTTAATGTCGGATACCTTCCAAGCAATTGCCCCTTTGTGATCCTTTAGAACATCAACAAGTGCGGTTTTCTATCATTTGAAAGTTCTTTCGAAATAATAACCGACAACTTGTGGTCCTCCTCCAAAAAGACATATTCGAGATGAGGAGGTAAATCTTTCAACTCGAGGATAGGTGGTTCCTCAATTGAAGATTTGGGCTCGATACTCATAACCTCCTCGGGTGGAGGAAATGGGAAATCGTTGAGAAAATCCTTGATAATCGAGAAGTCCTCATCATTGTCGAGGTCTTCGTCACAAGTACGTGGAACATCGAATTCTTCCAACGTAAAACCACCACCTTCAAATGGAGTTAAGGTTGGTGTCGAGTTATCAAGAATGGGATCTAACATAGTGGGATTGCCACTATTTTCATCATCACCAAAACCTAGAACTTCTTGTGAAAATTCTTCGCAAACAACGTCAATCATATCAACGAGGTTTATGTTTGCAACGGAATAAACATGAGAAATTTGAGAGTTTTGAGTTGCGTTTATAACAAGTTCCTCGTTGTTGAAATGTAAGGTGATCTTTCTAGCATGAACATCAATCAAAGCCATAGACGTATCTAAAAACCAACGACCTAAACTAAGAGGAACTTGAGGGTCCGTGGGAATATCGACAACGATAAAGTCTACCGGATAATAGAACTTTCCTACTTTCACAAAAACGTCTTCCGCCAATCCACATGCGGGAATCGTGGAATGGTCGGCCAACTCAATAGACATTAGTGAAGGAGTAAGATTAGGAAGATTGAGCGACTTGAAGATTGCAAGTGGCATCAAGTTAATAATAGAACCAAGATCGGCCAAGGCATAACATTCTTCCATATCATGGATTGCACAAGGGATCAAGAATTTAGGGGGATCACCGACTTTTTGAGGTATGCGGTTAAGATAAACCGATGAACAACTAGACAATTGTTTCAATTTCTCCTTGTTGTTCAACATACTCTTAAAGTTAGCTGCAAATCGAGGCATCATGACCAAAGCATCGGCGAAACTCACATTAATGTGAAAATCATGAAACATTTTCATAAAAAGCTCAAATTGATAATTGTCGCGCTCTTGACGTTTCTCTTTTCTAAGTCTCGATGGATAGGGAAAAGGTGGTGTGGGTTGAGGCATAGGCATAGCCTTTGGAATCTCGGGTTCCAATGTTGGTAATGGGTCAACCGTAGGTGTAGCATGAGCGGTACTTCGTGGGATTGGGACATGCTCCTTTTCGATCACCACCTTGGGTTCTTCCTCAATTCCATCCTCCATAGGAGCAAGTCGGTTCCTTAAGTTATTGGGAGTAAATTAAGGCCAGATCACTTGAACGCTGACAAGAACAACTCAAGCGTTGACAAGAGCAAAGTGAGCGCTGACAGCTTAAGCGTTGACAAGTTAAAGTCAAGCGTTGACAGATTGAAGACAAGCACTGATGGAAGATATGAGCTACACGTTTATTATGTTCTAGAATACTTCTAGTAAGGATAGAAACGACAATGTATTTTCTATGTTTATCTCTACCTAGAATAGTTGATACGTAGCTTATTGTACAAGGCTTCTTAGTCTATAAAAGAAGGCCTTTAGGTTAATGTTTAGTATCAAGTTTTCATTAAGTGTTCATTCGTAAACATCTTTCATTGTAAGCAAGTTCGACATTGATAATCAAAGTGAAAGTTTTGTTTACATCTTGTGTTCTTGTTTAAGTATTAAATTCCGCATAATACATAGATTCACAAAGCATATAACAAAGGTTTCTCTACGTGTTATACTTGATCTAATCTCGTATACACAAAGCTAATCGATCTAAGTTTGGGATCAACAAGTGGTATCAGAGCTTGTTGAGGAACTTTTGATCTTTGAAGAACACCAGAACGATATACGAACACCAAAACCCTAATTTTCTCAAAACCCTAAAAACATCATGTCTGAAGCAATAACCTCCTCCTCCTCATCCTTACCAAACATCAAGATTCCCATGCTTGATGCAACCAACTTTGACTTATGGAGGTTCAACTTTGAACAATATCTCGGGATCTTTGACTACACACTCTGGGACATCATTGAATATGGAAACTCATTCAATAAAGCTCAAAAGATTCTGAATGCCATTACGACAAGAACAGCTGTTGAAGGATGTCCTGATGAAGATAAGAAAGAAAAACCTGGAGATGGTAGAGCTGTAAGTGCTGAAGATATTGCAAAGAAAAGGGCTGACATGAAAGCCCTAAATATTCTGAAAGTATCTTTGGGACAAGAAAATCAGCACAAATATAGAAGCTATGAATCTGCTAAGGATCTTTGGGAAGCAATTGAAGTTGCATATGGTGGTAATGCAGAAACTAAGGAAGAAAAGAAAAAGCAACTTCTGCATGATTATGCTGTCTTCAAAGCTCAGCCCAATGAGAAACTGAGCAGTGTGAGAAGCAGATTGCTTGACATCACAAGCAAATTGTCCTTCATGGGGACACAAGTTGGTGATATTGACACCAATGCTACTTTTCTGAAAAGTCTTGGTGAGACATGGAAGATTGAGGCAAGATCTATTCTTGCCAATAATACTCACAAGAGCTCTTCGTTTGATGACATCTACAACAAACTAAGACTGTTGGAAGATGAAACTCTTTCAAGCAAAGCTAGCACCAGCAACATGGCCTTCTTCTCTCATAGTGAAGCTCAATTCAATCAGAAGGACTCTTTTATGCATCCAGTTACTGGATCATCATTTGTCAGCGCTGGAACAAGTCCTGTCAACGTCTCCTTTTCAGACGCTGACATATTCATAAATGACTCCCCAAGAGTTAAACCTGCTGGTTTGGATTTGGATACTGTTTGTGCTTACATTGCTTCTTTGCCCAATGGTTCAGTGATTACATATGAGGACCTTGAGCAGATAAGTGATGAACACTTGGAAGAGATGGACATCAAGTGGAACATGGCTCTTGCTAGTATAAGAGCAAATAGGTGGAATAGAAGGTTCAAGAAGAAGATGACCTTCAATGCTAAAGACACTGCTGGATTTGATAAATCCAAAGTTGAGTGCTACAACTGTCATCGCATGGGGCACTTCATGAGGGAATGTAGATCTCCTAGAAGATCTGATGCTGGTAAACCCTCAAGTCAGGTGTTTAAAGCTCAAGACTCCAAAGCCATGGTTGCAGTTCAAGGAATTGATGGTACTGGATGGGATTGGAGCTATCTGGCTAAGGATGCTGAAGAGGACAAAGCTTTGATTGCTGATATTGAAGAAGAAGAGCATATTGAATATGCTCTCATGGCACACTCCTCCTCTTCATCTGATAATGAGGTATATGATGATGCTTTTTGTAGCAAAGGTTGTAGGTTAAACACTGACAGACTTAACAAAGAAGTGTTAAAACTAAAAGAGGATATGAGCACTAAAAGGTGTAAATTATCCAATTACCAACTAGCTCTTACTGAAACTGAGAAAACCGTTTTTGAATACAAGAAAATGGAATTTGATTTAAAAGATAAGATAAATATCTTAAAACATGAGCTAGAGGGTAGTATGGATATTAGAAATATCATGTCAAAGGTCAATAAAGACCTACAGGCTAAGTTAGATGAGGCCATTAAGAATAAAGATAATGTTGACCTCAAGATTCAAAGATTTGATAGAGCCACCCAAGCCCTAGGAGACTGTGTAGCTAAACAAAGAGATCCTAAGGATATGACTGGGCTTGGGATGAATGAGAATGATTACTCTCTGGTTCCACCACCAGCTGGTGACTTCTATGGTGTCCTTAGAAAGGATTTATCTTGGACTGGTATTCCGGAATGCCAAGAAGAGGAATTTATACCTCCACCAAGAGTTGTCACCCCAGTAGAAGAGTATCAACAGAAACTGACTGTCCTAAATGAGTGGAAGAAAGCTAACCCTACTTTATTTGTTAAGGGAGGTTTGCTATGTGAAAGTCCCAATGAATCTCCACCCATTAAGGTTACTCACCCAGTTACTGGTGAAGCTGTTGACCTAGGCTCCAACACTGTTAGAAGACCTACCATTAAATATGCAGAGATGTATAGGAATAATAGGTCACCCAAGAGCCAAGTCAACAATCTTGGAACAGGTTTCTTTGTTTCTAGACCTAAGAATGTGTCTAAGAAAGCCTGTTATACTTGTGGTAGCTTTTCACATTTGGCATACAAGTGTGTCAATGCTCCCAAAGCCAGCGCTGATAGGAACAATTTCAGCGCTGATAGGAAGAAAGTCAACGTTGTTAGGAAGTCAAACATTGTCAGACCCAGACCTTGTGTGCAGCAAAGTCCACAAGTGATTAGACCAGCCCCATTCTTTACTAGAAGGTCTAACACTCATGGACAAAGACCTTTTCAAAAGACAGATACCTGGTCAAATAGGCAATGGGTTCCTGTAGCAAACCCTAGGTTCAACGCTGACAAGGGTAATTTCAGCGTTGACAGGACAAAATCCAACGCTGACAGAAACGTGACCAGACCTAAGTATTTGCAGCCACAAGGTAAGGGGTCTAAAGCTTCTTCAAGCTTAACATGGAGACCCAAGAAAGATCAAAACCCTAATAATAATGGAATTTCAATGACTTGCAACAGGTTTAATTATATTTCAAAAGTCATTACAAAACTGTTGGAAACTCACTTTATGTGACGACATTTAAGAATTCCCATTAGTTATCATAGTCACACACGTTTAGACTAGACTAGGTTCTTGTACTGTTAAGCGTTTCGTGTGTGACTATATATACCCCTCCTTAGCTTCCAAGGAGGGGTGTTGGTTGTGTCACATTTCACTTAATACATTTCTTATCATTTTCACACACATCTAACCTCTCCTCTCTCTCTCTAAGTTCATCAATGGCTTCCACCACCATCTTTCACCACATTAGACCACCGGATCCATTTTAGCATTTCTACGTTTGGTATCAGAGCCACGGTTCCATCCTTGGATCGTGTTTATATACTCGATTTGGTGGTCTAATCTTTTCTTTGTGTCTCGTTATTTAAACCTTTTTGGTCCGTATGTCATTTTTTGTCACAAATTTTTTGTCACATATTTTTTTGTTATCCATTCTGGCCAAAAAGTCACATGTTTTGGGGTCTATATATCATCAGTCAAACTGGTTCGGTTTGTTTCATCATATCATGGTAAAAGGTTGGTTTATTTGTTGGTCTGCTGGTCCATATCTTTATTACTGGTCAAGTTGTGGTCAAAGGTCTTGCAGAATCTGTTTCTATATCTCTATTCTGGGTTATATTTTTTGAAGATGAAGGTGAAAAACCCAGATTTGCCAGAAAATCTGACCCAGAAATCAGTCCCGGATTTTCAGGAAAAAAGGACCAATTTTGGACTCTGCTACATGGTACAATCGCATTATTGCGATGGGGTGTTTTTCACACATTCCGATGGGTTGGACTTACCCATTGCGATGGGACTCATTCCGATGAGTCACATTGCGATGGGTGGTCGGGTCTGTCGCAATGGTATATGCTTAACGTCATGCTGCCCATTTGTTTTCAATATTGCGATGGCTGGTAACCATTGCGATGGGTACCATTGCGATGGGTACCATCGTAATGGGTTCCATCGTAATATGATTTTGATTGCGATGGAAAATAATTGTTTGACTTTGCGATAGAAAGACATGGTCTGTTTAATTATTGCGATGCATTTTTTATAAAAAGATTCATTGCGACAGCTAGACTTGACAACATGAACCGGGACCAAATTTGTGACCAAAACCGACCCATCTCAACCGAGTCAACTCGGTCATTACCGAGTTGACTCAGGTAACTCACTGAGTCGACCATAACTCTTCATTGACTGAGTTTAACTCACTGAGTCGACCAACTCACTACATCCAACCTTTTTACACCTCAACACCTTATCTAATCCTATGCCCATCGTCACCTACACGCCATCACACCTAGACTCGACCAAAAACAGAAACTTAATCTTAATCTCAGATTCATTTTCATGGCAAGATCTTTCTAGATCTTTTCACACGAAAATAAGTACTCATCATAGATCGATGTAAGAGTTTATCCCTTCTATTATGTTCGAAAATTAAAGAAAGAATATTAACAAGTTTGTTATATTCCATCTCTGTTTCGATTTGTTATGTTCCATCTCAACATGCAATCCGAATCTCAACTATCAAGGCTCAAACCTTTATTAATTTACGAATTTTAAGAATGAATCATAACAAGATTGTTAGATTCGATCTTTGATTCGTTTTAATTAATCAAAAACCGACATGCAATCAAACCTATTCACTTACCCGAGATCTTATACAAGATCGTGATGTTATAGCCGTAGAAACGATTCGTATACACCATTGGTTGAGATTGATTCGTTATACGTAAAGACAAAGGATGTGAAATTAGTGAGATGGTTTTTGAGATTTGGGAGATAAGATGAGATGGAGGGTTTGATTTTGGGGGCGGATGAATTAAGAAGATGGGAGTTTATGAGTTTAGGGTTGACTGTGAGTGAAACAAGATGGGAGAAGATGAGAAATGGGGGGCGGATGAAATGAGGAGATGGGATTAGGTGATAATTGTGAGTGAGATTAGGGTTAGGTCATTTTTATACCTAACTTTTAGGTATAGGCTGTGTTGGACCGGGTATTGATCTATCCAAAGATGGGCCTTATTTATTTGATTGGGTTGGACGAATTGAGTTGATGAGCCACGAATGGTATTGGCAAGTGATGTGTGCATGTCATGAGCCACAATTTTTTTTTTTCAAAAAGATGCACATCAATTTGATATATAACTTATATCCGAATTTTGTGTCAAACTTTTATTTTGAACAAAATTTTTGATATTAATTTATATATTGGTTCTAATCGGGGATTGACGTGACAAAGTGACGTGACAATTGTGACAAGGATTTATTTTGACGAGACCAAGAAAAAAATGGGCGATTTTTTAGTTACTACGGATTTTTTTTTGGATCGGATATTAATTATTTGAAGACGGAGACGAATTTCTTCGAAGGCGTGTACTTATTTTATCCTTGAACAGATAACTTGCTCGTGCTTATTCTCAGAATGAAGACTTGTTTATCTGGTTTCCGGGTTCGGGGTGGATGGTTGATGACTCGGATAACTATCACTCAAAGGGGTTACTTTGTTGTACTCAGTGTCACGCACATAGTCGACGTGGATAATTTCAAGAGGGGTTGTACTTATAGACATCTTTAGTGATGCATTGGGTACTTAAAATTTTATCCACCGTTCTTCATTCAACAATTGCAAGCTTAAGTCACAAGATCGAAGGATTCTTATTCAGTTTCATGTTTGATGTATCTGGTTCATTTCATCAGTGGTCACTTCAAATTGCCTTCAAGTGGGTTGGTAAAGATGGCCATAGAGAGTTTATGAGAAGAGATTTTCGATCAACAGCTGATTCTCACTGAATATAATTAAGCTTATTTATTATTCTCTCGAGATTTTCAGGTTTATGTGCTTTCGATTTATTGATGGTTCCGAGTTTCGAAACCATCAAGGGGGAAGAAGAAGACACATCGAACGCACAACGAGTACACGTGATGAACGTCATATCTTCTTTTGATTTGAAGACATTCCGGGATGACATTTGTCATAGCCGCAGAGAAAATCAGTGTTTTAACTCGTGGCGTTATCAATCTCTAAACGGTACACTACTGATTCGATGATTAATTGTTTGGTTGTTGCAATTATTCATCATCATTATCCTATATGCATTCCCGGGACTTAATTGACTCTGGTGCATCTCCGGAAGAAGATGTGTGCATTTCCGGGACTTAATTGACTCTGGTGTTACGATGTCAACTTCATGAATGGGATAAAGTGTCTACTTTAGTATTTGAGCTTCATAATGGGGATTGATTTACTTTCTTCAACTATGTGGGGGAAGAAATGTCTTGATTCTTTCTGGTATGCATAACTTGAACTTTCAGGGGGAAGAATTATTCAAGCGTGAGAAGAGAAGTTGTTGATCTACTTGGTGTACCCCAAACTTTCAAGTTGCTTACAAGGATTGTCGATTTAGGGGGAAGCTATTTAAAAAGCTTCTACATCAATTTTATGTGGCATGAATTAGGGGGAAGCTAATTCAGAAGCTTCTCCTTAACCAGAAGTGTATGGGTTACTTAGCTCGTGCCGTTACAGTATTTCTACTACAAGTTAAAGATGAGTCGTCTAGAAGTCAAAGGCCTCAGAAGACATCATCAGCATTGGACGCTTCAAGAAAGCTCTTGTTCTTATCATTATGTACTTGTTAGGAAAAAATATTGTAAGGAATTCTACACGTCGTCCCATGGGGGAAGATTGTTGGAAACTCACTTTATGTGACGACATTTAAGAATTCCCATTAGTTATCATAGTCACACACGTTTAGACTAGACTAGGTTCTTGTACTGTTAAGCGTTTCGTGTGTGACTATATATACCCCTCCTTAGCTTCCAAGGAGGGGTGTTGGTTGTGTCACATTTCACTTAATACATTTCTTATCATTTTCACACACATCTAACCTCTCCTCTCTCTCTCTAAGTTCATCAATGGCTTCCACCACCATCTTTCACCACATTAGACCACCGGATCCATTTTAGCATTTCTACAAAAACCAATTGGGGTTAACTAGGTATTTCATCCTAAAAGGGATGAGAATGGGGTTGTTGTGAGAACTAAGTCTGTTCTTATTGAACAACCAGATGAATCCAAGTCTTCTGAGACTTGGGTTCCCAAAGAAAACTAATTTGTTTTCTTTATGTGCAGGGCATTCAAAAGCAGATCAATGATTATGGATATTGGGATAGTGGATGCTCAAGGCACATGACAGGAAAGGAAGACTATCTGACGAACTTCTCTCCTATTAAAGATGGTGATAAGGTATACTTTGGAGGGGGCTACGGCACCATCACAGGCAAAGGAACCCTTCTCACCAATAATCTACGTTTTGAGAATGTCTTCCTGGTAAAAGAACTGGACTATAATCTGTTTAGTGTATCACAAGTGTGTGATAACAAAAATAAGGTTCTTTTCACTGATACTGAGTGTTTGGTGTTAAGCAAGGATTTTAAGATCCCTGATGAGAAGTACATTGAGTATAGAACACCTAGGCATAAGGACATATATAATGTGAATTTAAATGGAATTAAAGTAAATGCAAATATGTCTTGTTTCTATGCTAAGGCCTCAGTAGATGAAAGTAATTTGTGGCACAGGAGACTAGGGCACATAAATTTTAAAAATATAAATAGACTTGTGAGGCTTGGTTTAGTTGATGGTTTGCCTGAGAAGGCCTTCCACAATGACCACTCTTGTGTTGCATGTCTTAAAGGCAAGCAGCACAAGGTCTCATTCAAGTCCAAGCAGGTGCATACTAGTTCCAGACCTCTTCATATGCTTCACATGGACCTCTTTGGTCCAACTAATATAGAAAGTTTGAATGGAAAATCATATTGTTTTGTTGTCACTGATGACTTTTCTAGGTTTACTTGGACATTCTTTCTAGCTATGAAGAGTGACACAGCTGATGTTCTTATTGAATTTATCACTCAAATTGAGAAAAGGTCTGGCAATGAGGTTAAGATGCTTAGGAGTGATAATGGTGGAGAATTTAGGAACAAGAAGCTAGATGATTTTTGTGCCAGGAAGGGAATTACTAGGTAGTTTAGTATTGCTAGAACCCCACAACAAAATGGGGTTGCTGAAAGGAAGAATAGAACCCTAATTGAAGCAGCCAGAACAATGTTGGCTGATGCTCACTTTCCCATAGCCTTGTGGGCTGAGGCTGTTAATACAGCATGCTATGTGCAAAATAGAGCATTGGTTAACAAAATTCAGAACAAGACACCTTATGAGTTACTTTGGGGAAGAAAACCTAATATTGGTTTTCTCAGACCTTTTGGATGTCATGTAGTAGTCTTAGACACTAGTGATGCCTTAGGGAAATTTAGTGCAAAAGGTGATGAAGGTTACTTCATGGGGTATTCAGTGCAGAGCAAGGGTTATAGGGTTTATCTTAAGGAGGACAAACGTATTGTTGAAAGAGTACATGTTAGGTTCTTAGAGAATAAACCTAGTGATCCTGAAAGTGGTCCTAATTGGTTGTTTGATTTGGAACCCTTATCTAGAACTTTAAATTATATGCCTGTCACTAATCCAGACATTATGAAGGTAACTTCAAATGTTATGGAGGAACAAGTTGTTCATGTTTCAGGTACACAGGTTGATGAAAGGGTTGGATCACAAGCAGAAAAGGCATCTCCTACATTTGAATATGTTACTATTCCCATTTGGACTGATGCTTTTGCTGCTGCTGCTGCTGCTGGACAAGATAATGGTGGTTTCCAAATACCACCAAATACAAACATGCATGGTTCTTCAGGCGCTGACAAAGGAAAATCCAGCGCTGACAAGACCAATTCAAACGTTGACAACAACATTTCGGGCGCTGTCAGCCCTGACGCTGACAACCAAGATTCAAACGTTGACAACACTTATGGGCATCTTTTCTCTTCCAGTTTTGAACAAGGTGGACCTTCCAATGTCCATGGAGAGATTCCTGTTGCTCAAAGAGAGTCTGATGAAGAAGATATTGGCAACATGGAGCGTGAAGTTGAGGACACCAGACTTTTTGAAGGAGGAGTTCTCACTTCCACAATGAAGAATCACCCCCCATCTCAGATCATTGGTGATGTTATGACTCCAGTTCAGACAAGAAGATCCCATCAAAGTCTTGGTGGATTTATTGCCAATATACACAAGAAGGTTGATACCCCTCTTGTACAAGCATGTTTGTTTGCATGTTTTCTGTCACAAGAAGAACCCAAAAAGATATTTGATGCTCTCAAAGAACCAAGTTGGGTGGAAGCAATGCAGGATGAGCTTCACCAATTTGCTATTCAGGATGTTTGGGAGCTGGTTGATTGTCCTAGATATGTCAGACCAATTGGGACAAGATGGGTTCTCAGGAACAAAAGAGATGAAAGAGGTATTGTGGTCAGAAACAAGGCAAGATTAGTGGCTCAAGGTTATACACCATTGGAGCTGATTGCATATTCAGATAGTGATTATGGTGGTGACAAGTTTGATAGGAAATCCACAACTGGTGGATGTCAATTTCTTGGGAGCAGATTAATATCTTGGCAATGCAAGAAACAAACAGTGGTGGCTAACTCTACAACTGAAGCAGAATATGTGGCTGCAGCAGCATGTTGTGGTCAAGTGTTGTGGATTCAGAACCAGCTGTTGGATTATGGGTATAACTTCATGCATACTAAGATATTTGTTGACAATAATAGTACTTTATGCATCATTAAGAATCCTGTGCATCATTCTAAAACTAAACACATAGAAATTAGACACCATTTTATAAGAGATTGCTTTGAGAAAGGTTTAATACAACCAGATAGGGTTGACA
Source organism: Glebionis coronaria (assembly GCA_025667525.1). NCBI lineage: Eukaryota > Viridiplantae > Streptophyta > Magnoliopsida > Asterales > Asteraceae > Glebionis > Glebionis coronaria. The sequence goes on from CM046879.1 coordinate 269,383,383, forward strand.
CTGAGGAAAATGTGTCAGATTTATTAACTAAACCTTTTGATGCTGGAAGATTTCAGTACTTGGTAACAAGTATTGGAATGGTTAATCTCACTTAAGTATGTGTTTTGGATTCTTTTTGTAAAAGTATGTACAGGATGATGCATTATTATTATTGGTCTTATTGATAATTTAGATTTTCCACTATATTTTTCTAACCCTGACAAAGGTTGTTTGAACACTTATAAGTGTTTTTGCAACGTTGTCAGCAATATAGTTGTCTAACGCTGACAAAGCTTCCTTCAACGCTGTTATGTGTTATCGGGGCGTTGTCAGCAACAATGTTAGTTTTGTGGTTTTCAATCTAAATGTGCAGATGGTGTTAGCAGTATACCATTAGATACAGAGTTGCTTATGGATCAAAGAAGAAGCATTTGGACAAGTTTTTATTTATGGATGATGGTTGGAATGTTTCATTCCTATCTTGACATAAATTTTTTATGTTCATGCATGTTTTTAGCAAACTCTTTGTATCTTTGTTTAAGGGGAGGTTTTAGGAACCTTTAGGATTTTTGGGTATCCATATGATACTCTTATCACAATTCTAGATTGTGTCCACAGGTGAGTATGGGTTAGTTTTTCTAAACCATGAGGCACTGTAGCATGCACAGTATATCAACTTTGCATGCTGCCAAGACATTTTTGGCCTAGAATTGGTTGTGGTCTGTTGGGAGACTTGGGAATCATTTTGATATTGGATTTACCTGGGAGTAACAAGAATTTTATGAGGTAACTTGGTTGTTAAGAATTTTGGTTAGCAAGGGACACTAGAGGACTGTTATGTCTATCTTGCTTGTGCAAGTGTGCATAACTGGACAGTGCTTGCCGCCCTATGATAATTATCAGCTTTTGGTTATCTTCTCTAGGATAAATTACTTGTTAAGGTCATTTTTCACTTTTTAAAACAATTTTATTTTTGGACGCTGACAAGATTTTTCCAAGCGTTGTTGTGACCAAATTGGACGTTGACATGGCTTTAGGCGAACGTTGACAAGATTATAGCCGTTGGGCGTTGATGGGTTATATTTGACCGTTGACAATCAATGGGACCTACCCAGTTGTTACTTTTTGACATATTTTCAAGCCGTAATTTTAGGAGTTGTTACTTTCATTAAATGCATGAGATAACTTATAACTTTTTCAATATTTTCATGATTAGTTTTTGAAAATCTTTGCCTATTTTTGGGCCAATCACATGCATTCATCCACTCCTATAAATTTGGCTCCTATTTTTAAACAGGGTATCTATAATTCTTGTCTAACACTTTTCTCTTATCAACCTTCATCTTCTATACTTCAAATTAACAGCTTTCATCAATGGCACCAAGATTTAACTCAGCAGAATTGGATTTGGGGTTCAAGTCTCAACACAACATGATTGCTTATCTTGTTGCTGATAATACTTTGTTCCCTCAATACACACAAATGGTGGCGTATTTGAACGCATCCCCATTAAGGTATGCTCTTTCTCATGCACCACTCATTCCAGTCACACACATTAAACAGTTTTGGAACACTGTCAGTTCCTCAACAGTTAATGGAGTGACCACATTAACTTCTATTGTTCATGGGAGATCTTGGGTGGTTACTGAGGCCTTGGTACGCCAGGCCTTGCATCTTGATGATGCTGATGGTATAACCATTCTTCCCATAACTGAAATAGAACAAGGGCTTAGGGCTTTGGGATACCCTATTCCTGATGAAGGTACTCTTAATAAGTACCATAAGCAGGAATTTCCCCCAGCCTGGAAGTACCTTGAAATGTGGTATAATGCAAGTTCGTTTTCTCAGTTCTTAACCAATAGAAAGTCCAATCAATATCAGATTTATTATTGTTCTTGGTTGTTCAAGCTTGTTTGGTAATCTATGCTAATTCAAACAACACTATTTAAAAATGAAAAATATTAACCTACTTATACGTAAAACAAGTTGCAAATACCAAGTTTTTATTCAAACAAAATTAAAATTGCAAAATATAAAACTAAGAGGACTGAAAATGTAAATTCTAGGAAAATTAAATGCTTGAAAATTAAATTCTAACAACTTTAGGGACTAAAAATGCAAAACTGTTAACTATAAGGACCAAACTTGTAAAATTGATAACTAACCAACCAAATAGTAACAAACTAACAAACTTAACAACTGAAATGTAACAACTTCCAAAAGTAAAGGACTAAAGCTTGCAAATACCACAAAATTAGGAAGTTTAGCTAGGTATAGAAACTGATTAAACTTCTAAGGACCTAAGTGCAATTTTTATAAACTTTTAAACAAAAACGGGACTCAATGAAGAATAAGCTCGTTTGAGCTTATTACTCAACCAAATCAGCTGAAACCACTTGCAAAACTCTTAGAATTCAATTTTAACTACGTGTGTCTAAGGAATCTAGCTAAAAGTCAAAAATAAGCAATTGAGTGCTTATTGATAAGCACAAAATAAGCTACAGCTTATTCCAATCAGTCACAACTTGATTTTTGTGATGAAACTGATTAAGCACTTGATTTAAAGAAGGGGAAATCAAACTAGAACCATTTTCATTCAGTAATGAATGAGAAATCTGAAATAAGCTCTTTTGAGCTTATGTTGACCAAGTTTGACCAACTTTTTGGAAAAAGCTCAAAACTTCAAAAATCAATATTCAATACTTTCTAACTAGATTGGTGAAAGAAAATCAAGACTTTTGTGAAGTGGATTAAGAGAACTAGGAAAACAGTAGGTACTTTATATTAGAGAATGACAAATGCTCAGTCATTGACCAATAAGCTATTTTCTAGCTTAATTCCTAAAACTGTAGATTTTCCTCTTAGAGTCTGAAAGTTTATGATGTAAGCTAGAACTAGAAACAAATTTGAGGAAATTTTATCAAGTAATGAAGGAGAAACAAGTAATTGAAATTGGTAAGTTCCAAAGAACAAAGCTGAAATAAGGATGACCCAAACTATTTTTAAGCCAATTGCCTGTTTGACTATTATTTTGACTTGCAAATCACTTAAAACTACTTGTTATCAACTAAGGACTGATTATGAACACTAAAACACAAATTTCCAATACTTGAAAACTGATTTTAAGCTACTCCCAAACACTCCTTTATCTGTTTTTAACAAGATTTAACAAAGACTAATCAAGTTCTGACTTGAACTGATACAAGGGCTATAGCAAACTAGTTTCAATGGACAAAATGAAAACTATAACACTGAAAACAAACAACTAACAAGGCTAAGACTGAAAGTGAGCTATAAGGCTAACAAGTAACTGAAATTATGCAGAAACTACAACTAAGAACACAATTATGCAAGATCAAGCTACAAAACACTCAAAGTACAATCAAACAACAACTATTATCAAGTTTATCATGCAGCAATCAAATTCTACACTAGGAAAAAGAGCATGGCAATTGCACTTAAGTGGAATCAGAAATAAGAGCTATAGAACCTAATGTAGAAATCCTTTGGGAAGAAGAGGAGCGCTGAGCTCTCTTGCCCTAGTGATAACCACCACCTATCACTAGTATTCAACTAAAATCAATCAACAATCAACTGCAATTCATCTGGAATCAATCAAACTGCATTGAAATCTCCAAAAGAACTAGGAATGAACAAATTCTGATCAACAGCTTCTAATCTTCACAAATGTCAGTTATGATCTCTGGTTGATCATAACAAACATCAAACAGCAACAATTATATCCAACAGCAACAAGATCAAACTAGAATTTTGAAGAACAGAATTTGGCGGGAAAAGGAAATTTGAATTTTATTGCAGGAATTCAGTTACAAAGGTTGGTTACAAGCTAACAACTAACTAACTGACTCAAGAGTTTGTCAGACTCTTGAGTAGTTAGGGGAAAAGTGAAGGAAAAAAGGAAAGGGAAAATTGAACTATGTGTTTTACAAATTTAAGCTACACTGAAAAATGAAGACTAGTCTAGGTATTTATAGACAAGAATTGAGAGTTTGTTGGAGTTGGTGACGTGTCAGAACCAGTAATAACTTGCCACGTGGAAGAATTCTGCATTTGGCACTTGAAGGTGATGAACAGATTTGGGTGTTTTTGATTTACTGGATGATTTGTTAATTGGATTGCACCATTGAATTCCTCTCTTCAAAACGAGCAATATTGATGTTTTGATCTTCTCATGAAACGGTCTCTATCAAAAACCCGATCCTGGAAATTTTTCTTGTGAAGAAGATGACACGTGTCATCTTCTGGTTGGCTGAGGAAGAGAGTTGTGGATTGAACTGTTGAGATTTGGTGTATTAAATGAAAGGCGGCAGTAGTGGGTGACGTGGTGATCCATGTTTATTATTTTCTTGCTTCTGATTGGTTTAGAGCTAAAGCACTTGGATCATGTCTTGTAATATTTTCCAAACTTGGCAAAACAAGCCCCTTGACTTGGCAGATTCTTGTTTCAAGCTAATATCTTCATTCCTTTGACATTTTTGGTCCTTAACTTCCATAATTTGTACAAAATGGCCCTTTGACTGAGTTGACTTGATAGTTGACCAGGTTTGACTTCAATCTTGACTTTTCATAATTTGCACTTTAAGTCCTTCAACTTCCATAATTTGTCAAGATAGGTCCTTGAACTTCAAAGTCTTGTCACTTTTGATCCTCTTTTGTCTTTTTCATCCATTTGAGCTTGATTTTTCCTTGTTTGCTTGGAATTGTATCTTCTTACCTACAAAAGTGCACACAAACACAAACATACCACATAATACTGTTTTTGCTAAATAATTTGGTATTTTGCTTCATGTTTTAGGGTTATTTGTTGATAAAAGGATATGAGTTTAAGCTCATATCAAATTCCCCTACACTTGAACATTGCCATGTCCTCATGCAGTATTATATTTCAAGGCTTAAAAATTTACATTTCCCTCATAATTAATCCACCTTGGCCATATGAGATGCATCTACACTACTCTAAACTAAATGATGCATGATTTTGACTTTTAATAATGCAATGAATCAAAATACAATTCTATCTATATCTTTTTGATTTTTCTTGAAATGGTTTTGATGGAAATAACTCATAAAGAACTCAATGACTTAGATTAGGGCTTGGATACCATGGACACTTATCACCCTCAAGTTTCACTTTCCCCATACCAAGCTAATAAATGGGATCATTGCATTCACAAGTAAAAAGTGCATCAACTTATTCATGACAATTAAATGTGGAACCGGTTATTAATTGAGCAAATTGCTTGTGGGCAAATTTGTCATTATTCAAGTGTGAAATATAAGAAATGTAAAATCCAAAAATAAGGAAGCACGGTTTTAATCCTAAGTAATCTTCTCATCCATTACTTGAAAAACCGCTCACAATTAATACAAGTCCGTATTAAGAGTAATAAGTCATTCGCCTTATGTGTAAAATCCTCATGTCATGCTTTCATAAGTAACTACACACTCGCTAAGGAAAGAAAAATAAAACTCACGCAATAATTTACATCCGCATCTTTTTGAGATTTTGGATCTTCAACCCCGCAACCCGTCAAGGTAATATTGGATTGGAGCAATCTATTGAATCCCCGCAACCCGTCAAGGTAATATTGGAACTCAATAGTCACTATAATTAACACCACACTGCCCCTCTTGGGAGTCTTGCATTATTTTTATTTTTTTTTTCTTTTTTTTTTCTAGCCACTCATTTTTTTTTCATAAGCCGCTCTTATTTTTCTTTATTCCTCACCAAGAAATTGCAAAGAAGAAAAGGAAAAACACCCGCTAAATATGGAGCATGACACAAGTCTAGTACACATAAAACGTGCTAACTTAGAATCTTAAGACGTACTCATATCAACCATGAATGATTAGCCAAAAATGCATAAGAGATTACAAACCAATTAAAACCGTACTTGATTATTTATTAACAATTATATACATGCGAAGAAAATAGAGGTAAAGAAGAGAAGGGTTTAGCCACAAGTAATTGCCATGAAGTCTATCTAGCCCTTTTACACTTGCTTCAACTCTATCATTTCCCATTCTCCACAAATTTAAAATTTCAAAGAATGAAATTGGTGGAAGCTTAGCCTAATAGACCAATGAAGGACTACATGGTTAAGGATACTAGCTAGAGAATGCTAAAATAAGCAAACTCGGGTTGAGTCAAAATATCCATAGCGGGCCTAATATGTCAAAGAAGTCTAAACTTGTTAAAACCATGTTTTATTTTATTTTCCTTTTTATTTATTTTTGATGAAAAATAAAGAAGAAATATATACAATGCAAATGTGTTATGCAAATGAAAAATGATTGATGCAAAAATCATGAATGCATATTTTTGGTGGCCAAAGTAGATCAAAAATTTGAAAAATGTTGAAAATTCAATTTTCCATGTTATCATGCAAGACAATGACAAGTTCTAGGTAAGGTCACTTCGATAGAAGACCCCCCTACACTTAAGCTAAACATTGTCCTCAATGTTTAAGAGCATGGAAGTATAAAAACTTCCCCTACACTTATGACAATGAATAGACTTTGCTTAACCCAAGTTAAGGAAAGGACTACTATTAGTGAAATCATGTTTAAGCACAAGGTGTCAATGAAAAATCACTAAAGTAACGAAGTGAACCGGATACAAGGGCCTCCTCCATAAGCTCCAAAGCATGAGATGAATGAGCAACCCTACAAACAATCAAGAAGACAAAAGAAGGTCTCCCCTATATTTATCTCCAAATCTATGCCTTTATTTCTAATCTACAACACTCTAAACCTAGTTATACGATGCTTGAGTTAATGAGTCTCTAGCTCGACTCGTCCCTCGATGAATTAATTCATGGGGAAAATGGGGACCTCTTGGACCATTTCAACGGAAATGTCCTCCCCAAAGTAGTGTTTAACACGGTGACCATTCACTTTAAAATTTTAACCATCGGGTTGAGACAACTCAAGAGTTCCATATGGAAACACTTGAGCAATAGTGAATGGACCGGACCATCTCGACTTAAGCTTGCCCGCAAAAAGCTTCAATCTTGAGTTAAAGAGGAGAACCGGCTCTCCAACTTTGAACTCACGATTCTTGATCTTAGCATCATGCAATTTCTTAGTCTTCTCCTTGTATAGCAAAGAATTCTCATAGGCATTGGCTCTCAACTCATCCATCTCATTGATTTGATCTTTCCTATGTGAACCGGCTTGGTTTAAATCAAAGTTAGCCCACTTGAGAGCCCAAGATGCCTTATGTTCTAACTCAAATGGAAGGTGGCACGCTTTTCCATAGACAAGCCTATAAGGAGTACAACCAATTGGTGTCTTAAAAGCCGTCCTAAACGCCCACAAAGCATCATCAAGCTTATCCGACCAAGAAGCTCTATGCTCTCCCACCGTTCTCTCTAAAATTCTCTTTAAACCACGATTTGTGACCTCGGTTTGACCATTTGTTTGAGGGTGATACGCGGTAGAAAGTCTATGATTCACTCCATATTTCTTCATAACTCTCGTGAATTGATCATTACAAAAGTGCGTACCACGATCACTTATGATGGCCCGAGGTACACCAAATCTAGCAAACAATTGTTTCAAGAACTTTACAACCACTCTAGCATCATTAGTAGGTAAGGCTTTAGCCTCCACCCACTTGGACACATAATCCACCGCCACAAGTATATACTTGTTTCCCTTAGATGATGGAAAAGGTCCCATGAAATCTATTCCCCATACATCAAATATCTCACATTCTTGGATAAAATTTTGTGGCATCTCATCACGTTGTGTAATTTTTCCTTGTCATTGACAAACATCACAAAATTTCACCATCTCTTGAGCATCCTTGTAAATGGAAGGCCAATAGTAACCCGAATCAAAGACTTTCTTGGCGGTGTAGTTAGGCCCAAAATTTCCACCCGTAGGTCCTTTATGACATGCCTCTAAGATTTTAAATGCCTCGGGCCCATCTACACACCGTCTAATGATTTGGTCCGCACATTGCCTAAAAAGATATGGATCATCCCAAAAGTAATACTTAACTTCCTTAAGAAACTTTTTCTTTTGTTGATAAGTAAGACCCTCAATAAGCACATTGCCCACAAGATAGTTTGCTATATCCGCAAACCAAGGTGTGGCATCCTCTTGGGAAGAGATAGACATGAGCTCCTCTAGTGGAAAGGATTCATTGATTTCTTGATGTGGGAAATCTCCTTGAAAAGGATGCTCAAGTCTACTCAAATGATCCGCCGCTAAATTCTCGGCCCCTTTTTTTATCACGAATCTGTATCTTAAACTCTTGAAGCAACAAAACCCATCTCAAAAGCCTAGGCTTAGCATCTTGTTTTGTCATAAGATACTTGAGAGCGGAGTGATCCGTATACACTATGGTCTTGGAAAGCACAAGGTATGGTCTAAACTTCTCAAAAGCATATACTATAGCAAGCAACTCTTTTTCCGTGGTAGTGTAATGAAGTTGTGCACCGGTCATGGTTTTACTCGCATAGTGTATAGGTTGAAAATGCTTATTAACTCTTTGTCCTAAAACGGCCCCCACCGCATAATCACTAGCGTCACACATAAGCTCAAAAGGTAATTCCCAATTTGGAGAAACCAAAACGGGAGCCTTTGTCAATTTTTCCTTAAGTGTCTCAAAAGAGTCTAAACAAGCTTGATCAAAAATGAAAAGAGCCTCTTTCTCCAAGAGATGAGTCATCGGTCTAGCTATCTTAGAGAAATCTTGTATAAAGCGCCTATAAAAACCCGCATGACCTAAGAAACTCCTCACACCTTTAACCGAGGTGGGTGGGGGAAGCTTAGCAATCACATCAATTTTAGCTCGATCAACTTCTAATCCCTTATTGGATATCTTGTGTCCTAAAACAATCCCCTCTTTCACCATATAGTGACATTTCTCCCAATTAAGCACCAAACGTGTTTCCTCACAACGCTTAAGCATTCTCTCAAGATTGGTGAGACAAGAGCTAAAGGAGTTCCCAAATACGGAAAAATCATCCATAAAAACCTCCATGGTTTGCTCTATCATGTCATGGAAAATCGCCATCATGCACCTTTGAAACGTCCCCGGTGCATTACATAGGCCAAAAGGCATCCTCTTGTAAGCAAATGTACCGTATGGACAAGTGAATGTGGTCTTTTCTTGATCCTTAGGGTCAATGGGTATTTGAAAATAACCCGAAAAGCCATCAAGAAAACAATAGTACTCATTTCCCACTAAGCGTTCAAGCATTTGATCCATAAAGGGAAGCGGGAAATGGTCTTTCCTAGTTGCCTCATTGAGTTTTCTATAATCAATGCAAACTCTCCAACCGGTGACAAGTCTCGTGGGAATAAGCTCATTGTTCTCATTAGGCACCACGGTGATTCCACCCTTCTTTGGAACACAATGAACCGGGCTAACCCATGGAGAATCGGAAATGGGGTAAATCATGCCCGCATCTAAGAGTTTAATCACTTCCTTCTTAATAACCTCATGGATTTTTGGGTTAACTCTCCTTTGGTTTTGAATGGCGGGTTTATAGTCATCCTCCATAAGGATTTTGTGAGTACAAAAATGTGGATCAATTCCCCTTATGTCGGATATTTTCCATGCTAAGGCTTTCTTATGTTTCTTAAGGACTTCAATAAGTTGCTCCTTCTCATCCTCTTTCAATTCCTTAGCAATAATCACCGGTAATTGGTCTTTTCCTCTTTCAAAAACGGGACTCAATGAAGAATAAGCTCGTTTGAGCTTATTACTCAACCAAATCAGCTGAAACCACTTGCAAAACTCTTAGAATTCAATTTTAACTACGTGTGTCTGAGGAATCTAGCTAAAAGTCAAAAATAAGCAATTGAGTGCTTATTGATAAGCACAAAATAAGCTACAGCTTATTCCAATCAGTCACAACTTGATTTTTGTGATGAAACTGATTAAGCACTTGATTTAAAGAAGGGGAAATCAAACTAGAACCATTTTCATCCAGTAATGAATGAGAAATCTGAAATAAGCTCTTTTGAGCTTATGTTGACCAAGTTTGACCAACTTTTTGGAAAAAGCTCAAAACTTCAAAAATCAATATTCAATACTTTCTAACTAGATTGGTGAAAGAAAATCAAGACTTTTGTGAAGTGGATTAAGAGAACTAGGAAAACAGTAGGTACTTTATATCAGAGAATGACAAATGCTCAGTCATTGACCAATAAGCTATTTTCTAGCTTAATTCCTAAAACTGTAGATTTTCCTCTTAGAGTCTGAAAGTTTATGATGTAAGCTAGAACTAGAAACAAACTTGAGGAAATTTTATCAAGTAATGAAGGAGAAACAAGTAATTGAAATTGGTAAGTTCCAAAGAACAAAGCTGAAATAAGGATGACCCAAACTATTTTTAAGTCAATTGCCTGTTTGACTATTATTTTGACTTGCAAATCACTTAAAACTACTTGTTATCAACTAAGGACTGATTATGAACACTAAAACACAAATTTCCAATACTTGAAAACTGATTTTAAGCTACTCCCAAACACTCCTTTATCTGTTTTTAACAAGATTTAACAAAGACTAATCAAGTTCTGACTTGAACTGATACAAGGGCTATAGCAAACTAGTTTCAATGGACAAAATGAAAACTATAACACTGAAAACAAACAACTAACAAGGCTAAGACTGAAAGTGAGCTATAAGGCTAACAAGTAACTGAAATTATGCAGAAACTACAACTAAGAACACAATTATGCAAGATCAAGCTACAAAACACTCAAAGTACAATCAAACAACAACTATTATCAAGTTTATCATGCAGCAATCAAATTCTACACTAGGAAAAAGAGCATGGCAATTGCACTTAAGTGGAATCAGAAATAAGAGCTATAGAACCTAATGTAGAAATCCTTTGGGAAGAAGAGGAGCGCTGAGCTCTCTTGCCCTAGTGATAACCACCACCTATCACTAGTATTCAACTAAAATCAATCAACAATCAACTGCAATTCATCTGGAATCAATCAAACTGCATTGAAATCTCCAAAAGAACTAGGAATGAAGAAATTCTGATCAACAGCTTCTAATCTTCACAAATGTCAGTTATGATCTCTGGTTGATCATAACAAACATCAAACAGCAACAATTATATCCAACAGCAACAAGATCAAACTAGAATTTTGAAGAACAGAATTTGGCGGGAAAAGGAAATTTGAATTTTATTGCAGGAATTCAGTTACAAAGGTTGGTTACAAGCTAACAACTAACTAACTGACTCAAGAGTTTGTCAGACTCTTGAGTAGTTAGGGGAAAAGTGAGGGAAAAAAGGAAAGGGAAAATTGAACTATGTGTTTTACAAATTTAAGCTACACTGAAAAATGAAGACTAGTCTAGGTATTTATAGGCAAGAATTGAGAGTTTGTTGGAGTTGGTGACGTGTCAGAACCAGTAATAACTTGCCACGTGGAAGAATTCTGCATTTGGCACTTGAAGGTGATGAACAGATTTGGGTGTTTTTGATTTACTGGATGATTTGTTAATTGGATTGCACCATTGAATTCCTCTCTTCAAAACGAGCAATATTGATGTTTTGATCTTCTCATGAAACGGCCTCTATCAAAAACCCGATCCTGGAAATTTTTCTTGTGAAGAAGATGACACGTGTCATCTTCTGGTTGGCTGAGGAAGAGAGTTGTGGATTGAACTGTTGAGATTTGGTGTATTAAATGAAAGGCGGCAGTAGTGGGTGACGTGGTGATCCATGTTTATTATTTTCTTGCTTCTGATTGGTTTAGAGCTAAAGCACTTGGATCATGTCTTGTAATATTTTCCAAACTTGGCAAAACAAGCCCCTTGACTTGGCAGATTCTTGTTTCAAGCTAATATCTTCATTCCTTTGACATTTTTGGTCCTTTAACTTCCATAATTTGTACAAAATGGCCCTTTGACTGAGTTGACTTGATAGTTGACCAGGTTTGACTTGAATCTTGACTTTTCATAATTTGCACTTTAAGTCCTTCAACTTCCATAATTTGTCAAGATAGGTCCTTGAACTTCAAAGTCTTGTCACTTTTGATCCTCTTTTGTCTTTTTCATCCATTTGAGCTTGATTTTTCCTTGTTTGCTTGGAATTGTATCTTCTTACCTACAAAAGTGCACACAAACACAAACATACCACATAATACTGTTTTTGCTAAATAATTTGGTATTTTGCTTCATGTTTTAGGGTTATTTGTTGATAAAAGGATATGAGTTTAAGCTCATATCATACCTCATTCACATTCTCCTTCAATGTTTGAGTCCCAAATGTACTGCACACAATGAGATCAATAGATCCATTGCAACTGCTATTGTGTGTATTGCAACAGGGCAAAAATATAACTGGTCTAAAATGATTTTTGAAGGAATGTGTAAAAACAAGGGGACAAAAATGACTTTAGCTTATCCCCGTTTTCTGCAAATGATTTCTGATGATCAAAGATATTGTTCAAGGGATCACAATGATTTTTATAAAATCCCTGAACAAAAGAAAGCTATTTTTACCAAGATGAATTCACCACCTCATAGGGACTTACCTTTAACCCCAGCCATGCTTGCTGTTATTGCAGTAGCACATATTGACCCTCACCCACAACTTGAACCTATCCCTGAACCTTTACCCTCACCTGACCAAATGCAAATTGACCAAGAACCCTTTGACGCTGACACATCTAATGTGGGCGTTGATGTGCCTATTTCCAACGCTGACACCCAACCATCACAATCCCAAACACCCCTTAACCAACCCACACCTACCCATTCTTCCACACCATCTCCCACACCACCTGAATATAGGTTGATTAAACGCCAAAGGACTGCTGGAGTGTTCTCCTCAGGTGGTCCTAGCCATGAAGCAGAGAGAACCACCACCACAAGTGTGGCTGGTGACCTGGATGAGGCTGGGACTATTGGTTCTGGCTTAGAAGCTGGCCAAGGCAGTCCCACCATAATTAAGTCCTCATCCATGCCCAATGAACCTGACTTGGGAGGTCAAATCCCCATTTTAGAAGAGGGCAGACTGGAACCAAATACTCTTTTGGAATTGACGGCTGTATGCATTAGCTTGCAAAAGCAGAATGCAGACTTAGTACAAATTGTCAGCAACCAAGGCCTTGAAATCAAGGAATTGAGGGAGAGAATTGTTGTTTTGGAGAGTGCTCATGCAAAGGGAGGTATGGAGGAGTCTTCCATAGGGGAGGAAGATCAAAGAAATCTGAGTGATAAGAGCAGTCAAGATGGTCAATCATTGAATGTTGCTGAAGCTCTTACTACTTTGAAGGAACAAACAGGTTTTGATACGTCCTTAATCTCTCCAACCAATCTAAATTTATCATTTACAGCAATGTTGAGAGAGGTTACACAAGGCGCTGAGGGAAAATATTTGAGCGTTGACAAGACAAGTTTGGACGCTCATAGAAGTATTTTGAGCGCTGATAGAGGAAATTTGGGCGTTGACAGATCTGTATATGGAGGTCATGTATTCCAGTCATCATCTATCATCAAGGATGTTCCTATTCAGGTATTACCATCTACCTTACCAACAATTGCACCATCAGATAAGGGTAAGGGTAAGTTGGTAGAAGAAATTGTTCCAAAGAATGCAGCTCAGGTTGAATTTGATAGAAGATTGGCTGAGCAAATGATGGAACAAGGTGAAAAGGAAAAGTCACCATTTGTTGTGACTTCTGAAGAAGAAAGTGATGGAGCTAGCTCAGACTCAAGTGTGATAATTATTGAACCAGAAAGGCTTGAGTATGGTGATGAGCTTGCTAGGGAAAAGCAGAGAGATTTAAAGTTGCAGATTGATTTTGATATGCCAGAGGTGGTTCAGATGTACAATTCTTGGGAAGAAAGCTGTATGGATAATCCAGACTTGACCATTTCAGATCAGATATGGGGTTTGGAAATTCTTCTTAGAGTTTAGAAGGATTGTAAAGTGATTTTGAAGCACAAGGCAAGCAACATTCTCTCTGAGTTGAAGAGGGATAGAAGGAAGCTCTACTTTATGTTGCTCAGATGTCATGGAGTTGGATGGACACATCAGAAGCTGAAGGCTTTGACATTTGATGAGTTAGAACATAGGGCTTATCCTATTTGGGTGAAAGTGCAGGAAGAAAACACTTTCAGACTTCTTTCAGATGAAAGAAAGGAGCAACTTGCAGAAGAGATGGAAATCAAGAAAGCTATGATAGTTCCCAGACCAGTGAAGAAGGGATTTACACTTGAGTTTCCAAAAGATATGAATCAACTATATCCAAGTGAAGCAGTTATTAGAAAGAGCCTCAAGCTCTCCCCATTAGAAGCTTCAGATATGGTGCATGTGTTACCACTAGATTCCAGGAATCCAATTGTGAGTTATGATGAAGATGAATGTGGATTCTGGAAGATTGGAAGATATGGCAAGGAGGTACACACTTTTACCACTCTCATATCTTTATTTGCAAGTTGTGATAGAGAAGACTTGGTGGACCTTTGGAGGTTGCTAGAGACCAAGTATGAGGCTGAAGCACCAACTTCAGCTAATGGAATAAAACTTTGGACCACATTTAAAAGGATGTGTGGGACAAATGAGGAAGATCCTGAAATATGGAAGGATCTTGAAGATGACCTCAGTGGTCTTCAATGGAGGTTATATTCAGCTGCTGGTGTATACCATTTGAGTTCTACAAAGTTTGCTGAGTATTTACTTGTAGATGCTCAGTATTTCATATCCAAGGCTGTTTTGGAAAAGATGAAGGACACCCAGTTGGAGATAGATTACACAAGTGACGTGGCAAAGAATTTGATCAGATTTATTTATTACCAATATGATAAGGTTTGTCAGACTCCTCCAAGTTCTTAATGTTTATTCAGAAACTTGATCAAAAGAGTGGATATCAAGTTTAGGGGAGGATTGTTGGGAATAAATTAAGGCCAGATCACTTGAACGCTGACAAGAACAACTCAAGCGTTGACAAGAGCAAAGTGAGCGCTGACAGCTTAAGCGTTGACAAGTTAAAGTCAAGCGTTGACAGATTGAAGACAAGCACTGATGGAAGATATGAGCTACACGTTTATTATGTTCTAGAATACTTCTAGTAAGGATAGAAACGACAATGTATTTTCTATGTTTATCTTTACCTAGAATAGTTGATACGTAGCTTATTGTACAAGGCTTCTTAGTCTATAAAAGAAGGCCTTTAGGTTAATGT
Source organism: Glebionis coronaria (assembly GCA_025667525.1). NCBI lineage: Eukaryota > Viridiplantae > Streptophyta > Magnoliopsida > Asterales > Asteraceae > Glebionis > Glebionis coronaria. The sequence continues at coordinate 269,398,554 of CM046879.1, forward strand.
TTGGTATCAAGTTTTCATTAAGTTTTCATTCGTAAACATCTTTCATTGTAAGCAAGTTCGACATTGATAATCAAAGTGAAAGTTTTGTTTACATCTTGTGTTCTTGTTTAAGTATTAAATTCCGCATAATACTTAGATTCACAAAGCATATAACAAAGGTTTCTCTACGTGTTATACTTGATCTAATCTCGTATACACAAAGCTAATCGATCTAAGTTTGGGATCAACATAAGTGTCTTACCACTACGTGTGGTAATCACTTTCATCTCTCCCTTAGGGTTCGATATGGTGTTACTAGGAAGAATACTCGAAGACAGTTTGCACATAATTGCCTCAAACATAGATGAAATTTTGTCCTCACACATGGATTGCCTCTCCTCGGCCTTATTTATTTCTTGCTTAATTTCATGTTTCCCTTGTTTCATTTTTTGTTGGTTTTGTTGTAACCTAGTTACATTCCCTTCCATTTTGTTTGTATGGATTTTAAGCTCATTTGCTAACTCATTTTTCAACTCTTTCTACAAGTCGTTCTTAAACTCGGATCTTAGGCTAATGATTTATCTTTGAATGTTTGATAGGTGTGTAAACACCCATCCTTTTTACCACTTAATTACAATAATAACCGAGCCAAAACATGTATTTTATGTCATTTATGTCGGAATTATGCGTGGTTTGTGTTTTTGTTGTGATTTAGGACGAAAAGGTGAAAAGTGGAGAAAACACGGGCATTCACGGGCTTTTATCGCAGAAAAAGACGAAAGACGAAGTCAAGAAGTCAAGAGTGCAAAAAGAACGGAAGTCCAAGACCAATTCTAAAGATTTATCGAAGAAAAAGTCAAAAGACGGAAGTTTACTAAAAGCCGAAGAACTCAAGTCTAATTTATTGAAGAATTACAAGACGAGTTCAAAGAAATCCCGAGACAAAGTCATTAAAGTCCAAGATTTAAGAAGATTAAGGACTTAATCTTGCAATTAAGGAAAAGAAGAAATAGGGGAGGAAGCTTCCTAAGCACTCCCTAATCCTCCCCTATAAATAGATTATATTAGATTCATTTCATTTTTGTTGGCTAATAGTGAGAATTAGTTCTTCCAATTTTAATTACCATGTCATTTACTTTTCATGTCAAATTTAAATACTTGTCTTGCATCTTAAATACCTTTAATTTCAAGTAAGTTTCCTTTTAATTCTTGTCAATCTTTATATTTATTGTTCATCTCCTATCTACCTTTCTTTAATCTTTGATTTTTATGTTTATGTTCATGTTTATGTTTTTGAGTTTTTATTGATTAAAGTGGGTTTTGATTATTTTGATTAGTTTTGTTAGTTTGATTGATTTGGATTGTTTGTTTATGATTAGTAGATGTTATTTGATTAGTTTGATTTAATCTTGTGGTTGATTTAGATTGGATTTATTTGGATTCGTGTTATATTTGTCCCTCCGTGTTCTTCGCTTGTCTGCTTCTTTTTCCCAGGAAACATTCCGGATCAAGCCAAGGTTATTCTGAGTGAAGGAATTGTGTTGTGGATATTCTGTATCAAAGTCGTTCATTCGGAATATTAAACATTCCAGATCAGTAGTGTTTTATTCGGAATAATTTATTATTCCGGATCAAGTCTCTCATCCGGAATAATATTCCGGATCAGCCTTTCATTCCGAATCAAAAACAAACATTTCGGATCAAGGAGATATTCCAGATCAAAGAGTTTTATTCGGAATAACTAATTATTCCGGATCAAGGTATTCATCCGGAATATTCAACATTCCGGATCAAGGGAAACATTTCGGATCAAGGACCAGCAAGGAAAATATTCCGGATCAACTGGTTTATTCCGGATCAAGCTTAAGTATTCCGAATCAAGACTTTATTCCGGATAAGTGACATATTCCGGATAAAGGATTTATTCCGGATCAAGGGATTTGGTAAATATTCCGAGTGAAGAAGAATCATTCCGAACGAAGGTGACATTCCGGATGAGTGATTATTCCGAACGAAGGATTATTCTGAATGAGCTGTTTTCAAGTTATTTTTAGTTTCAGTTTTTAACTTTCTGTTTTTAATTTTCAAGCTTTACTTTTCCCGCTTTTTTCCTTAATTGCACTTTAAGTTTATTTGCCTTAGATTTATTTTAGCCTTGCCTTAGTTTAAGTTTTAGTTGCGTTTTAAGTTTGCCTTAGATAGTTTTAAGTTTGCGTTATTTACGTTTAGTGCCCATTTACTTTTCGTCACGCTTTTAAATACTTGCCATTTATTTTTAAATTAGACTTAGATTTACTTTAACGTCATTTTACTTTCAAGTCTTGCACATTTTTAATTACTACAACGACACAACTTTTGTTTCCACCAAAGAACGACTGAGTCGCATAGTTAACCAGGATCAATTTGATTAGACATACATCAACGAACTTTTTAATTAGGTAAAAACCTAGTTATCAAATGGCGTCGCTGCGGCTCTTTTCGTAAAGATTAACGGTTTTCTGTGAGAGAGGCGTTGCTTTTTGGGATCCGTTCACTTGTGAGCGTTATTTTCTTTCTTAAAAATTTCAAAAATCCATAAAAATTAAAAATTTTCTAAAAATCCAAAAAGATTTTATTTTTATTGTGTATATATATTGTCTTTCTGTTTGGTATTGTTTTCTTTTTCCTTTGTAGGTGTATGTGTACTAGATCTTCTACTTATCAAGAGCCCGAGACTCTTGAAGATTTAGCTATGGCAGGTGTTAACAACAATAATAATCCACCGCACCTCAACAATAACAACAATGTTCATCCACAGCCCGATCTTCGGACAATGGAAGAGCTTTGTCAACCTACCATGTTTGGACGAGGAGGACCGATTGCACCGATGCAAATCACGGCTCCAGAGTTATCGTTGAAGCACCACATGATTCAGCAAGTGCAAACAAATCCTTTTCGAGGAATGCCTGATGGTGATGCCAACAAACACCTGGACAAATTCATTACTATCACTTAGAGCATGAAGTTGCCCGGTGCCACAATGGATGTTCTTCGCCTACAACTCTTTCTACATACTTTATCACACCACGCCGAGAAATGGTTTGATCGTCTCCCGAAGAATTCAATTCATACTTGGGATTACATGACTGAACGCTTTTTTTCGCGCTACTTTCCACCATCCATGGTCACGAGCCTTCGCAATCAAATCAGCGGTTTCATGCAAGAACCCGATAAATCTCTTTTTGATGCTTGTGAAAGATATAATGTTTTGATCGATCGTTGTCCAAACCACAACATGCTCCCTGTGACCTTAATTGATACTTCTACAACGGTTTGACTTTTCGTGATCGTGATACAATTAATGCAGCCACCGGTGGCACATTTATGAAAAGGATACCTGAGGAGTGTAGAGAGCTTATTGAAAACATGACTACTCAAACTGGGATTCCTCCGCTTCTTCAAGGAACAACCCGAGAGTCAATGTTTCTTCTACTTCAGCAACCCCCGACATGACCGAATTCACCCGCATGATGACCGAAATGAACAAAAATATCTTTCTTCTCGCTACAAACCAATAACAACAAGTTAAAGCGGTTGCCAATCCTTGTGAAACATGTGGCAGTCCACACTCATACACTGATTGTCCTTCAACTCAAGGAAATCCGGAAAATGTGTATGCAGCTTATGGTAATTATTCACCGGAAAATTACCAAGCTCGAACTCAAGGAGATAGAAATTTGCTGAGTTACCGGTCAAACAACTACCTTTCATCCGGTTTTTCTCCTCAAAACCAAAACCCCAACAACATGTTGGGTCAAAAAGTTGATGTGGCGGAAACTCAAAAATGAAGAAATCGTGAAGTTATTGTCTAAGCGTTGTCAAGACTAAGTTTGGGCGTTGACAAGAGTTAATTAGGCGTTGATGGCTCAAGCATTGTCGTGTGCAATCCAAGCATTGTCACATGCAATTCAAGCATTGACAAAACGTAGACAAAGAAGCTTATGGAAGCTTCTATTTAGATAAACATGCAAAAGATATTCTGCATAAGTTTATTTAAATAGAAGATTTACTTGTTTATTCATCATTATCTCTTTTAAACCCTAATCCTTACACTATAAAAGGAACCAAGGGTCATAGGTTTTACTCATATAATTCATTCACAATGTAAACCTAAAGTGTGTGTCGACTAGACGTGGGATTCAATGTATACACGTCTAGTGATTGTTAATTATTAATATAGTTAGCAATCCAATTGTGTTTTTATTCATGTTATTCATGCCTAAACACCTTGTTAATGGTTGTTGTTCTAATTCCGCTTTGATTATCTAATCATATGAACAATGATCATTCCTAGTAGCTTAAAAGATCCGGAAACCAAGGTTTCCACAATTGGTATCAGAGCCTCGTGGCTCGTGATGCTAGGACCAACAAGGTGTTCGTATATCGTGAAGAAGAAGAAAAATCCGTCTAGGGTTTTTCTGGACATTTTTGTGTGCGCAGCAGTATTCAGAAGGTCATAACTTTTGATTGAACCGTTGGATCGTCACGAAATTTTATATGTGTGTTCTACATACATAGATCTAAGCATCCACTGGAGGGATTGTCGAGTTTTATCCCCAAGAAAAAGTTATTAAGTGTCAAAGTCAACAGCAGGGTATATGCAGTTTTCTGTGGACAGCCATGTTCAAAACACGATCTCTCCTTCGTTAACCGTTGGATCTTCGTGATTTTTGAACTGTAGATTCTTGGCACTTATGTCTAGGATCTCACCGGAGTGATTTTCGATCTGAGCCCTAATGAAAAAGTTATTCAAGGTCGAAGGTTGCTGTTTAAAGGTATTAATGTTTTGCTTTCACATAAAATCATGACCTAGGGTTTCTCAAACCCTAGATCTACATGAAAAGCAGAATATTATGTAGCTTGTGGCTGTTATGATGGAAGGATCGAAGCTGTGATTTAGTTTTTAGGGTTTGACCTTAAACCCTAGATCAATTGAAAAGTTGATGGTATGGTATTTACGTCTGTGGTCACACGACCAACTAAGATCACAGCAACATATGGACGAGTGTTTTGAGCAGCAAAGAGATAAATAGTCTGCTCGTTTCTTATTGGTGGAACACTTATGCATTCACACGATGAAGATCTTCTCATTGGATGAGAGTTTGTGTGTTCACACGGTCCAGAGAATCACTCGTTTGGAAGTTATATGTTCACACGATCTTCTGCATATGATTGGTTGAGAAGCTAATGTTCACACGAACAACAAAGCAAGTGACGTTACAAAGAAACAAAGCAACAAAGCAAGTCACGTTCAACTTTGGGTTCACATGGTGTTAGCTTTCTCATTGGTGGAAAGAACTTGCATTCACATGGTTATGGTGGACTTGCGGTCACATGATCAAAGCCCATTCAAAGATGGATCATGGTTTAAATTTGGATGTGATTTGTTTCCCTAAGAGACGAGACGCTGACATGAATGGTATTAACGCTGACAGGAAGGAATTTTAAGTCAACGCTGATAGAGTTGACAGTGTCGTCCGATATATGAACTTCAACACTGATAGGTATTGTCCGATATCGGACAATACATCTGCCAAAGATATTGGACAGAAGGAGATATTGGACAACACAAGGTTTGCTGCTGTTTGAGAAAATTGGTACGTTTTGAGCACACAAAAAGGAGGATTATACACACAAAGGTACATGGAATCTCCGTTTTAATTTAGAATATCATGATGATATTTATGGCTCGGATACTTTTGAAAGGGATTAATGATTTTAAGGCGAGTTAGCAACCATTCATGAAAAATTTTATTGGATTATGTAATTAGGATAGCCTTGTGAAAGAGTTATCCGTTGACAGCCTTTTACATATGAAGATATTGACTTGTCATGAAGAGGTGTTGGCTTGAGGGGAAGAATTCTTATTGTAAGTTTGATGATTGAAGAAGATTTTCGCGAGTTTGTGTTCTATCATATCTTAAAGTCATGCACTTCCAGCCACTGAATTTAAAGGTAACTTGTTCGTGCTTTACATGTTTGGTGACGAAGACTTGTCATAACACTTGAAGGAGTTACACAATCGTGCTCAGTGTCTCACAAAGGATGAGAATATTGACAAGGGATCGAGGTCTACTTATACTTTGTGCCATGAGTATAAGTTCTTAGTCACATGGATAGTACAAGACATGGAACACAAGGTTGGGTTATTCTACTTTTACATCAAAAATATTATATTAATTGTTCTTCAAGATCATAACACAGAGCCTACATATGGAGAATCTTCAACATTGCAACATTGTTTACTTCCTTGTTGATGTGACAAAAAGGGGAAGAAATACATGCTACACTTGAGGGGAAGCAATTTGAAGATCATGTACAACTTACAAGAGATACACATAGAGTTTTGCCACTATCAACTAGGGGAAGATTGTTGGGTCAAAAAGTTGATGTGGCAGAAACTCAAAAATGAAGAAATCGTGAAGTTATTGTCTAAACGTTGTCAAGACTAAGTTTGGGCGTTGACAAGAGTTAATTAGGCGTTGATGGCTCAAGCATTGTCGTGTGCAATCCAAGCATTGTCACATGCAATTCAAGCATTGACAAAACGTAGACAAAGAAGCTTATGGAAGCTTTTATTTAGATAAACATGCAAAAGATATTCTGCATAAGTTTATTTAAATAGAAGATTTACTTGTTTATTCATCATTATCTCTTTTAAACCCTAATCCTTACACTATAAAAGGAACCAAGGGTCATAGGTTTTATTCATATAATTCATTCACAATGTAAACCTGAAGTGTGTGTCGACTAGACGTGGGATTCAATGTATACACGTCTAGTGATTGTTAATTATTAATATAGTTAGCAATACAATTGTGTTTTTATTCATATTATTCGTGCCTAAACACCTTGTTAATGATTGTTGTTCTAATTCCGCTTTGATTATCTAATCATATGAACAATGATCATTCCTAGTAGCTTAAAAGATCCGGAAACCAAGGTTTCCACACAACAATTACAATAGAAGCAACCAAATCCCACCAAGAGCTTCTAATCCTTATCACCCACCCGCTCAACAAGCCCCACCCATTAATAGAGATGTTGAAGCCTTAATGAGAACCCAAGGTGAGCAAATCAAGAATCTGCAGAGCCAAATTATCAATTTGAAAGGAGATCTTACCAAGAAAGGGAATGACATCAGATCCGAGCTTCGAGATAATATACAATCCTCCTTCAGCAATCAAACGAATGATTTGAAGAATATGCTGGCTAGTTTCTTGCCCACCACTCAACCCTCTACCTCGAGTTCTCTACCTTCAAAAACCATCACCAATTAGCGAGCAAATGTGAGTGCTATTACTACCCGTAGTGGAGTTACCATAGTAGGACCACCTATCCCGCCCCCATCATCTACACCGCCTCCACCACCATTTATCCCTACTCCTACCACACCTAGTATTAGTACATCATTACCGTCTCCGCCTCGTCATGACGATTTACCCAAGAAGAATCCTTCAACATCTCAACCTTTACCGTCTACACCTACACCTTTCACCTATAACCCCAACATCCCATATCCTTCTCGCTTAGGCAAGGTCAAAATGCAAACCAAGGACGACATTCAAGTGTCGAATTTTTTGAAGATGATCTCTTAAATGAATTTCAATATTATCCTGGTTGAAGCACTTGTCCATATGCCAAAATTTGTCAAAGCATTCAAGGAATTGCTGAACAAGAAGGAGAAGCTGATTGAGCTCGCCAACACACGCTTAAATGAAAACTGTTCTGTAGTTATTCATAAATAACTTCCAGAAAAACTTGGAGATCCCGGTCGTTTTGTGTTGTCTTGCATTTTTAACAAAACCGAAGAATTTACTGCCCTAGCTCATCTCGGGGCCAGTATTAATTTGATGCCGTTAAGTGTTTGGAAAACACTATCATTACCCAACCTTACTCCAACAAAGATGACTCTGGAGCTAGCAAATCGCACTCTCACTTACCCCGTTGGTATTGCCGAAGATATGTTCATTAAAGTTGGCACCTTCACTTTTCCGGTCGACTTTGTCGTTGTTGATTATGAAATGGACCCACGTATTCCTTTAATACTTGGTCGGCCATTCTTAAGAACCGGATGAGCTCTAGTTGATGTTGTCGAAGGTGAATTAATTATAAGAGTCGGGGATGATGCACAAGTTTTCAAAATGGGGAAGCTTACAAGCAAATCCTTTGGACGAGAATCAGCGAATATGATTAATGTGCTTGATGATTTTGTCATCTACAACAATCCTCTATTCGAGTCTTGCATTGATAATCCACTTTTTCAAGATGATGTAGATGATTCTCTCTCCAATCTGGAACCTTCTCCCATTTATGATTCTCCACCGATCTTTGATGCTTATGATGATGATTCTAGCTCAGATTCAGATGATTATGATGACTTTACTTCCGAGTATCCCGACATGCCCACATATGATGATTTTGATGAGGCCGATACTCTTTCGAGTGATTTTTCTCATGATGAAGATCCTCCGCCATCACTAAATCCTACTTTGGATGATTACTCATTTGAGGAAGACTTCTCTACGTTTCTCAATACGTACTTCCCTCATGAGAGTGATGCCCCTCCTTTAGACTTTGATGATTATCGTCTTGATCCTACTTTGGATTTGAAGAAAATTCTTTCAAAGGAGAAGCAACCGGACAACACCACCATCCGCAGTACGTATGAGTTAACACCTCTTTGTCCACCTTCTGAGGACGAGGTTGTGCATTTTCTTCGCGGCTCTTCTTCACATTCTTCAGAGCCTGAGTGCTATTTTCCCTTAAAGGAAAAGGTGTTCGACCCCGGTATCGATATTCCTCAGCCATCTCAGTATCCGTCTGATGAAATAAAAGGAAAAATCTTTGGAACTTATGGAGATATGCTTGCACCACTTCACCCTTGCTCCCACCGTGCTCCATCTTTGCTTAAGGGAACCTTGCATACTCTTCTTTGGCTTGCCTTGTTCGCCTTAAGCTTTTGCTATTTGATGGACGAAAACTATGTCTTTGATCCCGGTGGATATGTTTCATGCTTCTTCCTATGATAATCAAGGTCGAGTCAGGCTCACGACTCGGTTAACAAAAATCAAGCGCTTCTTGGGAGGCAACCCATGTATCTATCTGTAAGCTTTCTTTATCCTAAGTGTAGGGGAGACCCGTGGGTGTTTGCTATTTCATCTCTTCTCATATTCAGAGATTCGAGCGCTCAATGATCCACTCTTAATGATTTTTGAGACCCGTGATTCCGTGTTCCCTTCTTCCCGGTTCTATCCTAAACTCTTTTCGATTCACTATTTTATATTTTTCAATATTAAAATAGGAATCTCTTTAGTTGTCTCTTCCTTAGAAAGATTTAAACAACACGCACAATGTCCTAAGTGTAGGGGAGTTTACTCCCACATGCTTAAACATTGAGGACAATGTTTATATTAAGTGTAGGGGGGACTTCTATCGAAGTTAAGTTGTCTTTTCCTTGTATTTGTCCTCATTTTAACCGGAAAATCAATTTTTCGACATTTTTCAAAATTTTTGATCTATTTTGGCCTATTAGTTTTACCTTTGCATAGTTATTTTCTTTCCTTGCTAGAATAAATCTTTAATAAAGTGGTTTTAATTTTCAAACATTGTGAATCTTTTGACTCAACCCGAGTTTACTTGTCTAAGTTTACTCTAGCTAGTATCCTTAACGTGTTTAAGTCAAGTTTTGCTAGGCTTTTATATAGGGATCTATAAAACGCGAAAGTCTTAACTCTCACGGGTTAAGAACAAGAACTTTTCGCAAGTTCCTATAATTGATCCTAGAGAGTCGTTTATCAAGGGAACTTTAAAACGCGATTTCTAAAATTGAAAGAGTCTAAGAATTTGCAAGATCCTATAGACGACTCGAAAACCCAAAACTTTGATTTAATAGGCTAAGCATCCACGAGTCTCATTCCTTGAGATTTTAAACTGTGGAGAACGAGAGATGATAGAGTCAATTATAAGTTTGGTATTCTTTCGTGAATTTATGTGAGTTAATTATAAGCCTATTCTCCCATCGCTTGCTAATAAATTTATCTGCAATAAATAAGGTTGTACGATTTGAAAAGTTACTTAGCTTCTAGCCCAAGATCGTTTAAAAGTTGCTCGGTATGGATTAGAGTTCATAGCCAAGGCATAACTTATTGAAGCGGGATGCGAAGATTGGCGAGTCCAAAAAGGCCCTAACAAGGCATGAGGGCTACATTTTGTTGCTAAAGATCCAAAGTGATGTGAAGAATCATTTATCAAAGATCAATATGAAGGATCGAGACACACGATGAAAAGCAAATACTCCCCAAAAGTCATGGAGAAGTCTATCCGAAAAGGCCCTAACAAGGTATGAGGATAAATAGATCCAAGTCCAAAAAGAGGCGGATCGTTGTTTATCAAAGTCCAAAATAAAGATTGGAGAAAAATGAAGAAGTCGTGGTCCATTTATGAAGAATCTCTCAAAACTTCAAGTGAAGAAATTCCTATTATGAAGAGAAGGCCATTATTTCATGAACGTCTCTCAAGATTTTAAGTATGAAGTCGCTGCCAAATATCGGTCCGAGAAAGGTCTCAAATCGCGAAGCGAGTTATGCCAAGATATGAAATTTTTGAGGTCCCGAGAAGCAGTTTAAAAAGATTTTGTCCTTTAGCTAACTATTGATTAAATCGTTCACTTTATTTTCGGCCTAATAAACTATCGAAAAAAGTCAACAATGCGTCCTCGTGATCATTCAAGACAATAATAAAATATAAGAGATACACCTAGGAATAAGGGAGTCTAAGTGAATAATTGGCCCACATGAGTTCGTGTTAGTTTGCTAACTTATAATAACAATGATCTCGTTTTTAAGCTTGGTTTGGAGAAAGTGAAAACTTGAGGATGATGATCATTCATGACATTTCCAAAACCCAAGGTATGTTTTTGATTTCTTTACTTCGAATGTTTATAGTTTTCTATCTCTTTAATAAAGGCCAAGGTGGATTGATTTTGATGAAAAATGTAAACGTGCTTTGTAACTAATGCATTGCATGAGGACATTGCAATGGTCAAGTGTATGGGATTTGATAGGTGTGTAAACACCCATCCTTTTTACCACTTAATTACAATAATAGCCGAGCCAAAACGTGTATTTTATGTCATTTATGTCAGAATTATGCGTGGTTTGTGTTTTTGTTGTGATTTAGGACGAAAAGGTGAAAAGTGGAGAAAACACGGGCATTCACGGGCTTTTATCGAAGAAAAAGACGAAAGACGAAGTCAAGAAGTCAAGAGTGCAAAAAGAACGGAAGTCCAAGACCAATTCTGAAGATTTATCAAAGAAAAAGTCAAAAGACAGAAGTTTACTAAAAGCCGAAGAACTCAAGTCTAATTTATTGAAGAATTACAAGACGAGTTCAAAGAAATCCCGAGACAAAGTCATTAAAGTCCAAGATTTAAGAAGATTAAGAAGATTAAGGACTTAATCTTGCAATTAAGGAAAAGAAGAAAGGGGGGAGGAAGCTTCCTAAGCACTCCCTAATCCTCCCCTATAAATAGATTAGATTAGATTTATTTCATTTTTGTTGGCTAATAGTGACAATTAGTTCTTCCAATTTTAATTACCTTGTCATTTACTTTTCATGTCAAATTTAAATACTTGTCTTGCACCTTAAATACCTTTAGTTTCAAGTAAGTTTCCTTTTAATTCTTGTCAATCTTTATATTTATTGTTCATCTCCTATCTACCTTTCTTTAATCTTTGATTTTTATGTTTATGTTCATGTTTATGTTTTTGAGTTTTTATTGATTAAAGTGGGTTTTGATTATTTTGATTAGTTTTGTTAGTTTGATTGATTTGGATTGTTTGTTTATGATTAGTAGATGTTATTTGATTAGTTTGATTTAATCTTGTGGTTGATTTAGATTGGATTTATTTGGATTCGTGTTATATTTGTCCATCCGTGTTCTTCGCTTGTCTGCTTCTTTTTCCCAGGAAACATTCCGGATCAAGCCAAGGTTATTCTGAGTGAAGGAATTGTGTTCTGGATATTTTGTATCAAAGTCGTTCATTCGTAATAATAAACATTCCGGATCAGTAGTCTTTTATTCGGAATAATTTATTATTCCGGATCAAGTCTCTCATCCAGAATAATATTCCGGATCAGCCTTTCATTCCGAATCAACCAAACATTCCGGATCAAGGAGATATTTCAGATCAAAGAGTTTTATTCGGAACAAGTAATTATTCCGGATCAAGGTTTTCATCCGAAATATTCAACAATCCGGATCAAGGGAAACATTCCGGATCAAGGACCAGCAGGGAAAATATTCCGGATCAACTGGTTTATTCTGGGTCAAGCTTAAGTATTCCGAATCAAGACTTTATTCCGGATAAGTGACATATTCCGGATAAATGATTTATTCCGGATCAAGGGATTCGGTAAATATTCCGAGTGAAGAAGAATCATTCCGAACGAAGGTGACATTCCGGATGAGTGATTATTCTGAACGAAGGATTATTCCGAATGAGCTGTTTTCAGGTTATTTTTAGTTTCAATTTTTAACTTTCTGTTTTTAATTTTCAAGCTTTACTTTTCCCGCTTTTTTCCTTAGTTGCACTTTAAGTTTATTCGCCTTAGATTTGTTTTAGCCTTGCCTTAGTTTAAGTTTTAGTTGCGTTTTATGTTTGCCTTAGATAGTTTTAAGTTTGCGTTATTTACGTTTAGTGCCCATTTACTTTTTGTCACGCTTTTAAATACTTGCCATTTATTTTTAAATTAGACTTAGATTTACTTTAACGTCATTTTACTTTTAAGTCTTGTACATTTTTAATTACTACAACGACACAACTTTTGTTTCCACCAAAGAACGACTGAGTCGCATAGCTAACCAGGATCAATTCGATTAGACATACATCAACGAACTTTTTAATTAGGTAAAAAACTAGTTATCATTTTTTGTTGCCCTTGTTCCATTTTTTGTTGGTTTTGTTGTAACCTAGTCACATTCCTTTCCATTTTGTTTGTATCGATTTTAAGCTCATTTGATAACTCATTTTCAACTCTTTCTTCAAGTCGTTCTTAAACTCGGATCTTAGGCTAATGATTTTTCTTTGAATGTTGTCAAACCTAGCATCGTTCCCATTAGCGTATTCAACAAATTCATTTGGAAGATCTTTCAAAGTTTGCAAACTCTTGTTGTTGTTTTGAAAATCACTTTGATTTTTGTTTGAAAATTGATTATTAGCCCCTTGATTAACATAGTTTCCTTTGTTGTAATTGTTTTTGAAACCAACTTGATTGTTTCGATAGTCGTTGTTAGCATTTTGATTTGAAGCAAAACCCGGTGGAGTCATTTGATTAGAGCGGGTAACTTTACCGTTTTGGTTGTAAGTTCCCGTGGCCGCGTAGGCACTCGAAGTGTTACCACCGTTGGTAATGCACTCGGAGAAATCATGACCTCCACCACAATACATACATGAAGCCTCAACCGCTTTAGTCGTAGCGGGAGCACTTTGTTCTCCAACTTTGAATTCAATCAAAAGTCCTTTATGCTTATCAAAGATTTTGTTTTCCAAGATCGCCTCAATTTGGCAAGCATCGATGATATTAGACAAAGAAGGTGAAGCCGAAGACGAAGCCTTACGAACACTCGACGTGCTACGAGGACTATACACCTTAGATCTATTCTCAATTATCACCAACGCTTCCTCAACCATTTTACACAAAAAATTACCACCCGCGGCGGCATTTAGATAATCCCTTTCATGATCATTAAGTCCATTGTAAAACGTGAAAATTTGATGCAAGTTGGAAAAACCATGATGAGGACACTCATGTAACATTTCCTTAAACATATTCCAAGCCGTTGAAAAAATCTCATTAAATTCTTGTGAAAATTTTGAAATCTCGTTTTTCAAATGCGTAGTCTTAGAGGGCGGGAAAAATTGGTTCATAAATTTTGAAACGAGATCCTTCCACGTCAATATAGAATTTGGTGGCTCTTTCTCTAACCAAATTTTAGCGGGCCCCGCTAAGGAATATGGAAAAAGCATCATCTTAATCGAGTTATTAGCAACATCCTTAAATTTACAAGTGGCGGTAAGACGATTGAATTGGCGGATATGGTTGTGCGGGTTGTCCTTTTCATCACCACGGAATTTGTTGTTTTGGATCATCGACAACAAACCTGTTTTCACTTCAAAATTCTCCGCAAGGATAGCGGGAATCACAATAGCCTCTCCATAACCCTGGATGGGTGCATGAAGTAACTCCATCATAGTTCGATTCTCCATGGTTGGTTCCTCTCTTATGATAGGTTCGTCAATAGGAGACTCCTCACTAGAAATATTAGGAGTAGGTGTTGACTCCTTTCGGTTTCTTCGTTTACGTGCACGTCTTGCTTGGTTGCGGGTTTTCATAAACGTCACGTACAACGAGGGGATGAGCAATGAAGATTCTTTTTGGTGTTTTGTATTTTCCAATTTTTTTTGTGGTTTTTGATTGTTTTTACTTTTTTTTGGATTTTTGTGATTGTATTAAGTAGACCAAAATCTACAAATCTCTTCCTTAATCAAACCTCTTGATTAAAGAAGCCTCAAGGAATGAAAACGATCACGTGAAGTGAACGCTGATGTAGTGGTTTTACTACTCTTTAGGAAAAGAGAGCAAAAAGGGTAAGCACGACGATTTAGGAAAACCGTGTGTAAATGACCCTAAAATGAGTTCGTTCTCAAGGAGGCTAGTGTGTTATGTGTGTAATGATTTGGATTACTTTGTGATTATATTTTTGAGAAAGAAAAATAGAGATGAGATTAGAAGAGAATTACGGTTACGAAGACGGATTAAACTAAGACGAAAAAGGTGTACACGTAAAACCGTAAAAAGCACTAAAATTAAAATTTTACCCTAAAATGACCAAAAATCACTAAAAATCCACAAAAATATTTTAAGAGTTTACAAAAAATCCAAACTTGCCAAAACCTTTTAATTAATTAAATAATGACTTTTTAATGCTAATTAAAGCCCTAAAAATCAATATTAACTATTAAAAAGTCCAAAAAAAGATCTTAATGTTTGTAAACCTCAAAAATACCCTAATTAAGCTAAAAAGTATTTTTCAAAATTTTAAAATCACTAAAAACTATTTTTAAACAATTAAAAACTATTAAAATCAATTAAAACTTAAATTAATTCTAGAAAATAATTAAAAGACTCTAAAAATATTTGGAAAGTTGCAAAATTCCTAATTAAGTGTCTACAATCTAGGAAAAATATAAAAACTTAGAAAATCAGAGTTTTAATTTTTAACAATAAAATAATATTAAAATATTATTCAAAAATCCAAAAATCATAAAAAATTATAAAAACTTGCAAACTAGCTTAATTTAACCTAAATATCACAGAAATGAAAGTGAAATTACCTAAATACCCTTAATGGGCCTAAAAAGTGGGCTAAACCCAAAACAGATCACTATTGGGCCAAATTTGGGCCCAATATAAAAAAGTGTCCAAAATAAGCCCAAAAAGCACTACTTGACTCAAAATTTGATTTTTAAACAACTTTTTCCAAAGGCCCAAAAGCTGAAAGTGTGAAATAAGCTAGCTTATGCCAAACAGCTTATTCTTAATGGGCTTTTTGGCCCATTAAGCTATAAGCCAATGCCATAAGCTGAAATTAGACACACAAGCTTCTTTTGTCCTAAATAAGACTTCTGTAAAAAGAAATTTGAAATAAGCCCAAGGAATAAGCCTGAAAATGCAATAAGCAATCTATAGAAAATGACAAAATAGTCGTTTTTGAGTTCTAGGCCACCCCAAGTGCTGATTCAAGTTTCTATAGCTTTAAAATGACTTAATTAAGCAAAATCAACAAAGTGTTTTCAAATAAGCTGACTCAATAAGCTGGAAAAAGCAAATAAGCACTTATGTAAAAGTCAAATAAGTTGGTTTCCTAGTAAAAAGTCAAAGTCAAAGTCCAATAAGCTCCAGTCTAATCAAATGGGTCAAATAATGAAGATCTATCACAAAAAATAAGTTCTTGCAAGTCTGGATAAGCCACAATAGCTTATTGATAAGCTGAGTTCAAAATAACACTAGCAGGGGCTAGTTTTGGGTGTTGAGTAGTGGAAACTTTTTCCACTGCATGACTTGTTTGACTTTTTGTCTTTAGTGACTTTTTTGGAGATTCAGATTACACAAAGGCACCCAAATGATCTTTGGATCAAAAGGAGTCAAGAACAATCAAAATATCACAACCACAAACACCCAATTGATACAGTTTAATCAATAAAGTTCCAGATCTAGCACAAACATGAAACAATAAGCAGTTAAGCACTTATAAGCAGTTTTAGCAGTAATCAGCCAGCCAAATTTAACCAAATGCATACACAAGCTATATTAAACTCAAATAAGCAATTCTAAACAGGTTTCATGCAATGATTCAAAGAATTAAGCAAGATTCAAGCTAATAAATGTTACTGATGAACACTAACACATGCAGTTTTTCACTTTGCTGATGTATTTGACACACAAGCCAGATTCAACACCTCGGATCTATCAAGTATGTCATATTAATGATGTTTAAACAGCTTTTATCCCTAAACATGCATAAACTCTAGGTTTTCCCAAAATTTTAGGTCAAAAACAGTCAAACTCAATAAGTTATAGCACAATCTTTGATTCAAGGTTTCAAACCACAAAACTTGCAGCAAAACATAGTCAAACAAGTGTATATCAGATATAGAGCACAAATACTAACTTCAACAAACACAATAACAAGATGCAATCACAAACAGGTAATCCCAAACACCCCTTTAACTTTTCAAATCCAATCTTTTCAAAGCAAAAGTGAGATTTAAGACCACCCAAGCCCAAATTAACACAACAATAACTAAGATGAACAGATTCAAGCAGTTTTAAGCATCAAAATTCACAAGAACACAAGTCACATACAAATATCACCAAAAATCAAGATTTAAGCAGATTTTAGGATTGAGTATGCAAACCTCATGGATGTACATCCACACCCACGAATATATGAGATTATGTACTAGCAAGAACAAGTACAAGCTTCCAATAACACTCCTGCTAAGATTCAACAAGGTAAGTAGCACAATATCAAAATCAGAAACTTAAAAAGCCTTGATTAATGCAACCTTGTTACCCCACACTTGATTATCCCCAAGTTATAAGCCTCACCACACCTTAATTATCACAACTAGGATGCTATGATCAGCCCTATAACCCAAGAATTCCAAGGTTGAAACAAGAACTTAGCAAAATATCAAGCTTGAAGAAAAAATGCAAACTTTTGCACTCTCCTTAAAAACAGGTTTTGAGATTCAAATTCAGTAAACAAATAATATAAACAAGCATAAAATGAGGTGACACTTGGTCTTTCTTCAACACACTTAACACAATTTCATTAATCTGAAAATAGGATTTACAAGTGTTTGAACAAGGAAAAACCAAAAGCAAACGTAAATGTTAAGACCTAATGCCTTTATATAGGCTACAATGAGACTAAGGAAGCTGAAAAATAACATAAACCCTAGCTGTGAAGTCCCCAATTTGCCCTTGCAGAATTTGAAAACCTTGGACTCATGTGATGTTTCCTTAGACGTTTGTTGAGTAGATAGCTGTTGGAATTTGATCTAAGGGCTCAAACAAAGCTTAAAATGTAAGCTTGTATATGGATGGTTGATTTTCTGGCTTGTTTTGGTAGTATCCTCTTTGTGTGTAGCAGGGGAATCATGTGTGGCCCTTGGGGGTGATGTGGCAAGTGATTTAAAAGTTGGGTTATGATTAGAAGACCACTAATCATAATTCTGGAGGTGATGGATGCTTAATTTTTGCTTAATCAATAATCCCCAATTCGTATCAAGAACACTAAGAACAAGTGTTTAATCTGTTTTGGGTTTTAAAAGTCATGTTAAGCGCAAAATATTAAATTAATCAAAGATTAGTTATAACCGGTTTTAAGTGGAGGGTGACATGGAGGATTGGTGGGATTTCATTGGTGGAGAGAGTCAGTGGGGCACGTGTCACCCCCTCACTGGCCTAGGTAAATATCTTGTCTTGGCAGCTTTGGTCCTTCACCTTCCTTTCTTCTTTCAATTTGTAAATAATCACTTAAAACTGAATTCCCTTTGTAATTAAACTTTTTAGTTTTCACACTTTTGCCCCAAATACTTTTCCAAAGTATTTTCAGGTGTATTTCTTGCCATTTTGTGATACTTCAAGGGCTGATTTGGCATTTTGTTGATGAATAATGGCCTTGACTTGCATATTTGATATTTTGAAGGACTGAATTTGCCAAGTCATAATGATTGAGGGACCATTTTTGCCAAATGTTGAAAGTTAAGGGTCCTTTTTGTAATTTGGGATTTTCAAAGGACCAAACTTGTAATTTCTTGTACTTTGAAGGACTTCATGATATATTTGACTTTGTGGAGGGTAATGGTTGACAATTTAGCTTTGTTGAGGGGATAAACTTGCTAATTCTTCAAAGTGGAGGGCCCTTTTTGCAATTTTGACAAACTTTAGGGACCAAACTTGTAATTATGAGGATACAAGGGTATAAAGTGTCAATTCTTCCATATTGGAGGACCCTTCTTCATAATTCTTCAAATCTTCAAGGTTTTCTTGGGAAAATTCTTCATTAGGGCTTGGTTCATTGTGTGGCTTCGTTTCCCGTGTTCGTTTTTGCATGATTCATGTGATCTTTTGTCATTTTCTCAATATCTGTACCTAAAATACACAAGCAACAAACATAAGCATATATATATATGGGTATTTTGATGATATTTAATGCATTTTAAGCCCTTTTTGGACGATGAGACTATGTATAAAAGCAGTCTCATCACTCCCCCATACTAAACCATTGCCGTGCCCTCACGCAATGCTAGAATAAAGTATCGTAGCACCTCCAAAATTCATTTTTATTCACTTT
Organism: Glebionis coronaria; assembly: GCA_025667525.1. Classification (NCBI taxonomy): domain Eukaryota; kingdom Viridiplantae; phylum Streptophyta; class Magnoliopsida; order Asterales; family Asteraceae; genus Glebionis; species Glebionis coronaria. Next base: position 269,417,500 of record CM046879.1, read on the forward strand.
ATTGAATGATAAACTAGCTATACTACTACTATTGCTACTATTACTTGCGTTTTAGACATAATGTATGATTTTCATCGCAAAATGGGACGTTTAGGTTCATAGAATAAGAACACGTGAATGCTTCGTTAGAAATAATTTCATCGTCCTCGATTTTCACCCCAATTCCATGCCAAGCGTGCAACGAGATCATTGTCATTATAAGTTAGTAATGCTAACACTACTCATATGCCCTAATCACGTACTTATCCTCCCATTATTCCTAAGTTGTATCTCTTATATTTTATATTATCTTGAATGTTTCACGAGGATACATTGTTTGACTTATGCGATAATAGAGATTTAGGTCTAAAAATAGAGTCCTAACGGTGTAACCAAGACCATCAAATCAATAACCCCTCCCAATAGACAACGATGTCAAAAAATTAAGTTGACAAGAAGAATCGATAAACACGGTTTTATAACGGTTTTGAACATGAGACTTATTACCAAGACTTTTATACGCCCCCTAACGGAAGGGCGTTATTATCTTTGGTTTACCTCCATCTTTTATTCAACTTCGCCATGAAGCTTTTATTATGACTTTGGTCTTGCCTTTCCTTTTATTATCCACCTCATCAGTAGTTTTATTAGCCAAAGACGTATATCCTCACACTAAGGCGAATTTTGGATCTTTAAAGCTTCGAAGATTAAGGCTTGATTCACTTTCAAAGCAAACGATCGAGTGCTCCCATAAAACGAACACGAGAGGCTCCAATCGTGAAGATCATGATCATCTAAAGTCCACAATTCACAAACAACAACGGAACAAAGGTTGGAAGGGAACAAATCCGCACACGTTACTACATTAGAAAGCGATAATATGTACATAGGATAAGCATGGGACTCCCCCACGAGGCACCTCGTTTTTTATTACCGAATCATGAGCTCGACTCGATCCCCTCAATACTAATTATCATTGGGGAAAGTGACTTGGTCAAGGTAGTTCAAGGATGGAACTTCCCCGCTGAAGTAGTGCTTCAACCTATGTCCATTCACCTTGAAATTGGGGCCATCATTTTGAGCTAGCTCGATGGTCCCATATGGAAAAACTTGGGTCACGGTGAATGGACCGGACCAACGGGATTTCAACTTACCGGAAAAGATTTTCAATCGAGAATTAAAAAGAAAAACTTGATCCCCAATGTTAAAAACCCGGTTTTTAATTTTAAAATCATGCAACTTTTTAGTTTTTTCTTTATAAATTAATTAATTTTCATAAGCAATGTCCCTCAATTAATCCAATTCATTTAATTGCATTTTTCGGTGTTTTCCCGCGGTCTCCATGTCATCATTACAATGCTTTAGGGCCCAATAAACCTTGTGTTCTAATTCAATTGGCAAATGGCAATTTTTCCCATACACAAGCTTATAGGGAGTGCACCCAATGGGCGTCTTATGAGCGGTCCTAAAGGCCCATAAAGCATCGTCCAACTTATCCGACCAAGGTTGTCGGTTTTCCCCAACGGATCTCTCCAAGATCCTCTTCAACGCTCGGTTTGAAACCTCGACTTGCCCACTCGTTTGTGGGTGATAAGCCGTAGAAAGCCGATGTGTAACCCCATATTTCCTTAGGACCCTTTCGAATTGGTCGTTACAAAAATGGGTTCCACGAACGCTTATGATCGCACGAGGGGTTCCAAACCGAGAAAACAAGCTTTTCAAAAACTTGACTACCACACGAGCATCATTGGTGGGCAAAGCCTTAGCTTCCACCCACTTAGATAGGTAGTCAACCGCAACGAGGATGTACTTATTACCACGAGATGATGGGAATGGCCCCATAAAGTCTATACCCCAAACGTCAAAGATCTCACACACTTGGATGATATTTTGTGGCATTTCATCTTTTTGTGAGGCTTTTCCTTGTCGTTGGCATGAATCACACGACTTCACAAGATCTTGTGCATCTCGGTAAATAGTAGGCCAAAAGAAGCCGGCATCAAATACTTTCTTAGCCGTGAGATTAGCACCGTGATGACCACCCGTGGGTCCCTCATGGCAAGCTCTAAGGATGTTAGAAGCTTCGGTGCCAAATACACAACGTCGGATGATTTGATCCGCACAAGTTCGAAACAAGTAAGGGTCGTTCCAAAAGTAGAACTTGACGTCACGAAAGAATTTTCGTTTTTCTTGAGTCGTCATACCCTTGATGATGAAGTTACCCGCATGGTAATTTGCAAAGTCCGCAAACCATGGGGTGGAAGAATCTAGCTTAGAATTCACTACACCAAGTGTCTCAAGCGGAAATGTTTCGGTGATTTCCTTGGGCTCGTAAATACTTTGGTGAGGATCTTCCAAACGAGAAAGATGATCGGCCGCTAGATTCTCGGCTCCTTTTTTGTCAACAATTTTGTGATCAAATTCTTGAAGGAGGAGAATCCAACGAAGTAATCTCGGCTTTGCATCTTGTTTAGCCATGAGATACTTGATAGCCGAATGATCCGTATACACTATGCATTTCGTCAAGACGAGATAAGGTCAAAATTTCTCAAATGTCTACACCACGGCAAGGAACTCCTTCTCCGTTGTAGTGTATTTAAGTTGAGCCTCGGTCATCTTTTTGCTAGCATAGTGAATAGGCAAGAAGTGCTTTTCATGAAGTTTCCCCAATACGCCCCCAATAGCGTAATCACTAGCATCACACATGAGCTCAAAGGGGAGGTTCCAATTGGGAGCAACAAGAATGGGAGCTTCGGTAAGTTTCCTCTTAAGGATTTCAAAGGCTCGTACACAATCTTCGTCAAAGACAAAACGTGCCTCTTTTTCAAGAAGATGTGTAATGGGTCGAGAAATCTTTGAAAAATCCTTGATGAATCGACGATAAAAGCCCGCGTGGCCTAGGAAACTCCTAACTCCCTTAACGGTTTTGGGATGAGGTAATTTGGCGATGACGTCTACCTTAGCTTGATCTACCTCAATCCCCGCTTTCGAGACCTTGTGCCCTAAGACGATTCCACTCTTAACCATAAAATGACACTTTTCCCAATTGAGCACAAGGTTGGTTTCCTCACAACGTTTCAACATTCTCTCGAGGTTCGACAAACACAAAGTGAACGAATTACCAAACACGGAAAAGTCATCCATGAAGACTTCCATCGTCTTCTCGATCATGTCATGAAAAATAGCCATCATGCACCTTTGAAAGGTTCCCGGTGCATTGCAAAGTCCGAATGGCATTCTACGATAGGCAAACGTTCCATATGGACACGTAAACGTAGTTTTTTCTTGATCACGAGGATCGATGGGAATTTAGAAGTAACCGGAAAAACCATCTAAAAAGCAATAGAAATCATTTCCCGCAGGACGCTCCAACATTTGGTCCATGAAGGGCAAGGGAAAATGGTCTTTTCGAGTGGCTTCATTCAACTTATGATAGTCAATGCACACTCTCCATCCGGTCACGAGTCTAGTGGGAATCAACTCATTGGCATCGTTTGGCACAACGGTCATTCCTCTCTTTTTAGGGACACAATGAATAGGACTCACCCAAGGGCTATCGGAAATAGGGTAAATCATTCCCGCGTTAAGGAGTTTAAGGACTTCCTTTTTGATGACGTCGTGAATTTTGGGGTTCACCCTCCTTTGACATTGGATTGCGGGCTTGTAATCCTCCTCCATTAAGATTTTATGGGTACAAAATTTTTGATCGATTCCCTTAATGTCGGATAACTTCCACGTAATTGCCCCTTTGTGATCCTTTAGGACATCGACAAGTGCGGTTTTTTCATCATTCGAATGTTCCTTCGCAATAATAACCGGCAACTTGTCGTCCTCCTCCAAATAGACATATTCGAGGTGAGGAGGTAAATCTTTCAAATCGAGGATAGGTGGTTCCTCAACTGAAGATTTGGGCTCGATACCCATAACCTCCTCGGGTGGAGGAAATGGGAAATCGTTAAGAAAATCCTTGATAATCGAGAAGTCCTCATCGTTGTCGAGGTCTTCGTTACAAGTACGTGGAACATCGAATTCTTCCAACGTAAAACCACCACCTTCAAAGGGAGTGAAGGTTGGTGTCGAATTATCACGAATTGGATCTAACATAGTGGGATTGCCACTAGTTTCTTCATCACCAAAACCTAGAACTTCTTGTGAAAATTCCTCGCAAACCACGTCGATCATATCAACGAGGTTTATGGTTGCAACGGAATAAACATGAGAAATTTAAGAGTTTTGAGTTGCGTTTATAACAAGTTCCTCGTCGTTGAAACGTAAGGTGATCTTTCTAGCATGAACATCGATCAAAGGCATAGACGTATCTAAAAATGAACGAACTAAAGTGAGATGAACTTGAGGATCCGTGGGGATATCAACAACGATAAAGTCTACGGGATAGTAGAACTTCCCCACTTTCATAAAAACGTCTTCCGCCAAACCACATGCGGGAATCGTGGAATGGTCGGCCAACTCGATAGACATTAGTGAAGGAGTAAGATTAGGAAGATTAAGCGACTTGAAGATTGCAAGTGGCATCAAGTTAATGCTAGCACCAAGATCAGCCAAGGAGAAGCATTCCTCCATATCTTGGATTGCACAAGGGATCAAAAACTTACCGGGATCACCGACTTTTTGAGGTATGCGATTAAGATAAACCGATGAACAACTAGACAATTGGTGCAATTTCTCCTTGTTGTTCAACATACTCTTAAAGTTAGCGGCAAATTGAGGCATCATGAGCAAAGCATCGGCTAAACTCACATTAAAGTGCAAATCACGAAACATTTTCATAAAAAGCTCAAATTGGTAATTGTTGCGCTCTTGACGTTTCTCCTTCCTAAGTCTCGATGGATAGGGCAAATGTGGTGTGGGTTGAGGCATAGGCATAGCCTTTGGAATCTCGGGTTCCAATGTTGGTAAAGGGTCGACCGTAGGTGTGGCATGAGCGGTACTTCGTGGGATTGGGACATGCTCCTTTTGGACCACCACCTCGGGTTCTTCCTCAATTGCTTCCTCCGTAGGAGCAATTGGTTGAGGAGTCGGTTCCTTAAGTGTCTTACCACTACGTGTGGTAATCACTTTCATCTCACCCTTAGGGTTGGATACGGTGTTGCTAGGAAGACTACTCGAAGACGGTTTACACATTATTGCCTCAAACATAGACGAGATTTTATCTTCAAACATGGATTGCCTCTTCTGGCTTTAATCATTTCTTGTTTAATCTCATGTTGCCCTTGTTCCATTTTTTGTTGGTTTTGTTGTAACCTAGTGATATTTACTTCCATCTTGTTGGTGTGGATCTTAAGTTCATTAGCTAACTCATTTTTCAACTCTTTCTTCAAGTCGTTCTTAAACTCGGATCTTAGGCTAATGATTTCTCTTTGAATATTGTCAAACCTAGCATCATTCCCATTAGCGTATTCAACAAATTCATTTGGAAGATCTTTCAACGTTTGCAAACCTTTGTTGTTGTTTTAAAAATCATTTTGACTCTTGTTTGAAACTTGATTATTAGCCCCTTGATTCCTATAGTTTCTCTTGTTGGAATATTTTTGAAACCAACTTGATTGTTGCGATAATTGTTGTTAGCATTTTGATTTGAACCAAAACCCGGTGGAGTCAATTGATTAGAGCGGGAAACTTGATCGTTTTGGTTGTAATTTCCCGTGGCCGCGTAGGCACTCGAAGTGTTACCACCGTTGGTAATGCACTCGGAGAAATCATGACCACTACCACAATACATGCATGAAACCTCAACCGCTTTAGCCGAGCGGGAGCACTTGGTTCACCAACTTTAAACTCAATCAAAAGTCCTTTTAGCTTATCAAAAATCTTGTTTTCCAAATTCGCCTCAATTTGGCAAGCATCGATGGTAGTAGACAAAGAAGGTGAAGTCGAAGACGAAGCCTTACGAACACTAGACGTGCTACGAGGACTATACACCTTAGATCTATTCTCAATTATCACCAAAGCTTCCTCAACCGTTTTACACAAAAAATTACCACCCGCGGCGGCATTTAAATAATCCCTTTCATGATCATTAAGTCCATTGTAAAACGTGTCAATTTGATGCAAGTCGGAAAAACCGTGATGAGGACATTCATGTAACATCTCCTTAAACCTATTCCAAGCCGTTGAAAAACTTTCATTAAATTCTTGTAAAAACTTTGAAATCTCGTTTTTCAAGTGCCTAGTCTTAGAGGGCGGAAAAAATTGGTTCACAAACTTAGACACGAGATCCTTCCACGTCAATATAGAATTGGGATGCTCTTTCTCTAACCAAATTTTAGCAGGCCCCGCTAAGGAATACGGAAAAAGCATCATCTTAATCGAGTCATTCGAGACATCCTTAAACTTGCAAGTGGCGGTAAGACGATTGAATTGGCGGATATGGTTGTGTGGATTGTCCTTCTCATCACCACGGAATTTGTTGTTTTGGATCATCGACAACAAACCCGTTTTCACCTCAAAATTCTCCGCAAGGATAGCGGGAATCACAATAGCCTCTCCATAACCCTCGGTGGGTGCTTGAAGTAACTCCATCATAGTTCGATTCGCCATGGTTGGTGCTTCTCTTACAATAGGTTCGTCAATAGGAGACTCCTCACTAGAAAGATTGGGAGTGGGAGTTTTGTTCTTTCGTTTACGTGCACGTCTTGCTTGATTACGAGTTAGCATAAACGTCACGTACAACGAGGGGACGAGCAAAGAAGATTCTTTTTGGTGTTTTGTATTTTTCAATTTTTTTGTGGTTTTTGATTGTATTAACCTTTTTGGATTTTGGTGAATGTATTAAGTAGACACAAATCTACAAATCTCCTCCTTAATCAAATCTCTCGATTAAAGAAGCCTCAAGGAATTAAAACGATCACGTGAAGTGAACGCCTTCGATGACTTTAGAACGTTGGTGGAACACCAAAACGTTCAAGAGGGTTTAATCAATGGAAACCAAGAAAATATATATGATACTTAGTAATACTTTGGGCGGCAAAACCATCGATTAGCTCTCAAAATCAAATACTCACAAGCAAGCCGGGAAACGAGGCGGCGCGAAGCACTTAAGAGCCTTTTTCCTTGGGATATATTTTATAATATCCGCCTTATACCCACCTTATAGTTTGTATTTTTCAAGATTGAGCTTCTCGAAAGTATTTATCTATTTTTGCCTTTTTCTTTGGTTTGAGATTCGAATACAATGATTGGGTAATGACCTCCCAAGTCAAGGTTGTGATTTCTCACGTATTTGGAGTACTTGTGAATTTATTGTTCTACGTATACAATATAGTAATAGTATTCACACAAAAATCGAAAACCGATAATACGTATTAGTAGAGTGCTACTAATACAAATACTATTTTGGTTAGTATATAAAAACAACAATTCCAAATCAAAACACAACACGCCTCCCCGGCAGCGGCGCCAAAATTGATGTAGTGATTTTACTACTCTTTAGGGAAAGAGAGCAAAAAGGGTAAGCACGACGATTTAGGAAAACCGTGTGTAAATGACCCTAAAATGAGTTCGTTCTCAAGGAGGCTAGTGTGTTATGTGTGTAATGATTTGGATTACTTTGTGATTATATTTTTGAGAAAGAAAAATAGAGATGATATTAGAAGAGAATCACGGTTACGAAGACGGATTAAACTAAGACGAAAAAGGTGTACACGTAAAACCGTAAAAAGCACTAAAATTAAAATTTTACCCTAAAAATTACCAAAAATCACTAAAAATCCACAAAAATATTCTAAGAGTTTACAAAAAATCCAAACTTGCCAAAACCTTTTAATTAATTAAATAATGACTTTTAAATGCTAATTAAAGCCCTAAAAATCAATATTAACTATTAAAAAGTCCAAAACAAGATCTTAAAGTTTGTAAACCTCAAAAATAACCTAATTAAGCTAAAAAGTATTTTTCAAAATTTTAAAATCACTAAAAACTATTTTTAAACAATTAAAAACTATTAAAATCAATTAAAACTTAAATTAATTATAGAAAATAATTAAAATCTAAAAATATTTGGAAAGTTGCAAAATTCCTAATTAAGTGTCTACAATCTAGGAAAAATATAAAAACTTAGAAAATCAGACTTTTAATTTTTAACAATAAAATAATATTAAAATATTATTAAAAATCCAAAAATCATAAGAAATTCTAAAAACTTGCAAACTAGCTTAATTTAACCTAAATATCACAGAAATGAAAGTGAAATTACCTAAATACCCTTAATGGGCCTAAAATGTGGGCTAAACCCAAAACAGATCACTATTGGGCCAAATTTGGTTCCAATATAAAAAAGTGTCCAAAATAAGCCCAAAAAGCACTACTTGACTCAAAATTTGATTTTAAACAACTTTTTCCAAATGCCCAAAAGCTGAAAGTGTGAAATAAGCTAGCTTATATCAAACAGCTTATTCTTAATGGGCTTTTTGGCCCATTAAGCTATAAGCCAATGCCATAAGCTGAAATTAGACACACAAGCTTCTTTTGTCCTAAATAAGACTTCTGTAAAAAGAAATTTGAAATAAGCCCAAGGAATAAGCCTGAAAATGCAATAAGCAATCTATAGAATACGACAAAATAGTCGTTTTTGAGTTCTAGGCCACCCCAAGTGCTGATTCAAGTTTCTATAGCTTTCAAATGACTTAATTAAGCAAAATCAACAATGAGTTTTCAAATAAGCTGACTCAATAAGCTGGAAAAAGCAAATAAGCACTTATGTAAAAGTCAAATAAGTTGGTTTCCTAGTAAAAAGTCAAAGTCAAAGTCCAATAAGCTCCAATCTAATCAAATGGGTCAAATAATGAAGATCTATCACAAAAAATAAGTTGTTGCAAGTATGGATAAGCCACAATAGCTTATTGATAAGCTGAGTTCAAAATAACACTAGCAGGGGCTAGTTTTGGGTGTTGAGCAGTGGAAACTTTTTCCACTGCTTGACTTGTTTGACTTTTTGTCTTTAGTGACTTTTTTGGAGATTCAGATTACACAAAGGCACCCAAATGATCTTTGGATCAAAAGGAGTCAAGAACAATCAAAATATCACAACCACAAACACCCAATTGATACTGTTTAATCAATAAAGTACTAGATCTAGCACAGACATGAAACAATAAGCAGTTAAGCACTTATAAGCAGTTTTAGTAGTAATCAGCCAGCCAAATTCAACCAAATGCATACAAAAGCTATATTAAACTCAAATAAGCAAGTCTAAACAGGTTTCATGCAATGATTCAAAGAATTAAGCAAGATTCAAGCTAATGAATGTTACTGATGAACACTAACACATGCAGTTTTTCACTTTGCTGATGTATTTGACACACAAGCCAGATTCAACACCTCAGATCTATCAAGTATGTTATATTAATGATGTTTAAACAGGTTTTATCCCTAAACATGCATAAACTCTAGGTTTTCCCAAAATTTTAGGTCAAAAACAGTCAAACTCAATAAGTTATAGCACAATCTTTGATTCAAGGTTTCAAACCACAAAACTTGCAGCAAAACACAGTCAAACAAGTGTATATCAGATATAGAGCACAAATACTTACTTCCACAAACACAATAACAAGATGCAATCACAAACAGGTAATCCCAAACACCCCTTTAACTTTTTAAATCCAATATTTTCAAAGAAAAAGTGAGATTTAAGACCACCCAAGCCCAAATTCACAAGAACACAAGTCACATACAAATATCACCAAAAAATCAATATTTAAGCAGATTTTAGGATTGAGTATGCAAACCTCATGGACGTACATCCACACCCACGAATTTATGAGCTTATGTACTAGCAAGAACAAGTACAAGCTTCCAATAACACTCCTGCTAAGATTCAACAAGGTAAGTAGCACAATATCAAAATCAGAAACTTAAAAAGCCTTGATTAATGCAACCTTGTTACCCCACACTTGATTATCCCCAAGTTATAAGCCTCACCACACTTTAATTATCATAATTAGGATGCTATGATCAGCCCTATAACCCAAGAATTCCAAGGTTGAAACAAGAACTTAGCAAAATATCAAGCTTGAAGGAAAAATGCAAACTTTTGCACTCTCCTTAAAAATAGGTTTTGAGATTCAAATTCAGTAAACAAATAACATAAACAAGCATAAAATGAGGTGGAACTTGGTCTTTCTTCAACACACTTAACACATTTTCATTAATCTGAAAATAGGATTTACATGTGTTTGAACAAGGAAAAACCAAAAGCAAACGTAAATGTTAAGACCTAATGCCTTTATATAGGCTACAATGAGACTAAGGAAGCTGAAAAATAACATAAACCCTAGCTTTGAAGTCCCCAATTTGCCCTTGCAGAATTTGAAAACCTTGGACTCATGTGATGTTTCCTTGGACGTTTGTGGAGTAGATAGTTATTGGAATTTGATCTAAGGGTTCAAACAAAGCTTAAAATATAAGCTTGTATATGGATGGTTGATTTTCTGGCTTGTTTTGGCAGTATCCTCTTTGTGTGTAACAGGGGAATCATGTGTGGCCCTTGGGGGTGATGTGGCAAGTGATTTAAAAGTTGGTTTATGATTAGAAGACCACTAATCATAATTCTGGAGGTGATGGATGCTTAATTTTTGCTTAATCAATAATCCCTAATTCGTATCAAGAACACTAAGAACAAGTGTTTAATCTGTTTTGGGTTTAAAAAGTCATGTTAAGCGCCAAATATTAAACTAATCAAAGATTAGTTATAACCGGTTTTAAGTGGAGGGTGACATGGAGGATTGGTGGGATTTCATTGGTGGAGAGAGTGAGTGGGGCACGTGTCACCCCCTCACTGGCCTAGGTAAATATCTTGTCTTGGCAGCTTTGGTCCTTCACCTTCCTTTCTTCTTTCAATTTGTAAATAATCACTTAAAACTAAATTCCCTTTGTAATTAAACTTTCAGTTTTCTCACTTTTGCCCCAAATACTTTTCCAAAGTATTTTCAGGGGTATTTCTTGCCATTTTGTGATACTTCAAGGGCTGATTTGGCATTTTGTTGATGGATAATGGCCTTGACTTGCATATTTGATATTTTGAAGGACTGAATTTGCCATGTCATAATGATTGAGGGACCATTTTTGCCAAATGTTGAAAGTTAAGGGTCCTTTTTGTAATTTGGGATTTTCAAAGTACCAAACTTGTAATTTCTTGTACTTTGAAGGACTTCATGTTATATTTGACTTTGTGGAGGGTAATGGTTGACAATTTAGCTTTGTTGAGTGGCTAAACTTGCTAATTCTTCAAAGTGGATGGCCCTTTTTGCAATTTTGACAAACTTTAGGGACCAAACTTGTAATTATGAGGATACAAGGGTATAAAGTGTCAATTATTCCATATTGGAGGACCCTTCTTCATAATTCTTCAAATCTTCAAAGTTTTCTTGGGAAAATTCTTCATTAGGGATTGGTTCATTGTGCGGCTTCGTTTCCCGTGTTCGTTTTTGCATGATTCATGTGATCTTTTGTCATTTTCTCAATATCCGTACCTAAAATACACAAGCAACAAACACAAGCATATATATGTGGGTATTTTGATGATATTTAATGCATTTTAAGCCCTTTTTGGACGATGAGACTATGTATAAAAGCAGTCTCATCAAACGCCTTCGATGACTTTAGAACGTTGGTGGAACACCAAAACGTTTAAGAGGGTTTAATCAAATGAAACCAAGAGAGTATATATGATACTTAATAATACTTTGGGCGGCAAAACCCTCGATTAGCTTTTAATCTCAAAATACTCACAAGCAAGCGGTGAAACAAGGCGGCGCGAAGCACTTAAGAGCCTTTTTCCTTAGGGTATATTTTATAATACCCGCCTTATGCCCACGTTATAGTTTGTATTTTCAAAATCGAGCTTCACGAAAGTATTTATCTATTTTTGCCTTTTCTTTCTTGTTTGAGATTCGAATACAATGATTGGGTAATGACCTCCCAAGTCAAGGTTGTGTTTTCACACTTTTGGAGTACTTGTGAATTTATTGTTCTACGTATACAATATATTAATAATATTCACACAAAAAACAAAAAACCGATAATACGTATTAGTAGAGTGCTACTAATACAAATAGATATTATGGCTATATATAGAAACAACAATTGCCAAATCAAAACACAACACGCCTCCCCGGCAGCGGCACCAAAATTGATGTAGAGTTTTTACTACCCTTTAGGAAAAGAGAGCAAAATAGGGAAAGTATTAAGTGTCGGTTTAGGAAAACCAAGCACTAATGACCAATGTGGTTTAAGTTCGTTTCCCAAGGAGGCTAGTGCGTTGTGTTAAGAGATGATTAATGATGTGATTATGATTATGAGAAAAGAAAATAGAAATGAGATAAGAAGAGAATGACGGTTACGATGACGGATTAAACTAAATCGAAATGGTCGTTCACGTAAAACCGTAAAAAGTAGCAAAATTAAAAATTTACCCTAAAAATTCCTAGAAAATTGCAATAAATCCTAAATAATGTAATTAGAGTTTACAAAAAATCAAAAATCACCCAAACCTTTTATTTAATTAAATAATAACTTTTTAATGCTAATTAAAGCCCCAAAAATCAATTTAATTAACAAAAAGCCCAAAATGAGATTTTTTCAATTGGAAACCTCTAAAAGGACTTAACTAAATTTAAAACTATTTTTGAAAATTTTAAAATTAATAAAAACTATTTAAAAAAAATTAAAAACTCTTAAAACTTAAAATAATTATAAAAATTTATCTAATGACAATAAAAATATTCTAAATGTTGTAAAATTACTAACTTAATGTATTTAACCTAAGAAAAATATAAAAATTTGAAAAATCTAAATTTTAATTTTTAATAATAAAATAATAATAAAATAATATAAAAAATTCAAAATTTGTAAAAAATTTTAAAAACTTGCAAACTAGTTTATTTTAACCTAATAAACACAGAAATGAAGTTTAAATTACAAAATACCTCTAATGGGACTTCAAATGGGCCAAAGTCCAAAATAGACCCTTATTGACCCAAAATAAGCCCAATAAGAAAAATACTTATAAAATGGCCCAAAAGCTCCTATCTGACTCAAAATTTGATTTTAAACACAAAACTCTGAAGACCTAAAAGCTGAAAATGAGTATAAGCTCGCTTATTTCAAAGCAGCTTATTCTTAATGGGCTTTTTGGCCCATTAAGCTATAAGCTGATTCCATAAGCTCAAATTAGACACACAAGATTCTTTTGAGTTACCTAAGAGTTCTGTAAAAAGAAATGTGAAATAAGCACAAGGAATAAGCCTGAAAAAGCAATAAGCTATCTTCACAAAACGACAAAATAGTCGTTTTCGAGTTCTAGGCCACCCCAAGAGCTGATTCAAGTTTCAAAAGCTTTTAAATGACTTAACTAAGATTAATCAACAAAAAGTTTTCAAATAAGTTCACTCAATAAGCTGAAATAAGCAAATAAGCACTTCTTTAAAAGTTAACTTTATGAGTTTTCTAGCAAAAAGTCAAAGTCTGATAAGCTCTAGTTCAAACAAATGGGTCAAATGATGAAGATTGATCACAAAAAGTAAGTTGTTGCAGATCTGGATAAGCCAATATGGCTTATTAATAAGCTAACTGAAAAATTACACTAGTATGGGCTAGTTTTGGATGTTAAGTAGTGGAAACTTTTTCCACTGCTTGACTTAATTGAATTTTTTTGTCTTATATGACTTTTTTATGGATTCAAGTTACACAAAGGCACCCAAATGATCAGTTAATCATAAGGAGTCAATAACAACAAAGAAATCACAATCTCAAACAGCCAATTTGTACAGTTAATTCAATTAAGCACCAAATATAGCCCAGACATGAACAAATAAGCAGTTATGGTTCAATAAGCACTTATAGCACAATTCAGCCAGCCAAACTTAACCAAATGCATACACAAGCTATAATAAACTTAAAGGAACAAGTTTAAACAGGTTTCATGCAATGATTCAAAGTCTAGATCAAGATTCAAACACAAAAAGTTACTGATGAACTATGAACATGCAGTTATGAACACTTGCTGATGTATTTGACCACCAAGCCAAATTCAAACCTCCCAATCTTGTTAACAAGTTATATTAACTATGTTTAAACAATTTTTAGCCCTAAGCATGCATACACTCTATGTGTTCCCAAAGTCTTAGGTCAAAAACAGTCAAAACAAGCAGATTATAACACAATGTTTGATTTGAGGTTTCAAAGTTGAAAACTTGCAGAAAATAGCACTCAAACAAGTATTTAGCAGATACAAAGCACAAACACAAACTTCCAACCACAAAATAACAAACTATGATCTAAAACAGGTTAACCCAAACACCCCTTTAAATTTTCAAATCAAAAGTGTATTCCAAGGTTACCCAAGCCCAAATCAACACAATAACAGATGTAATATGCAGATTTAAGCAAGATTAAGCCACAAATTTCACAAGAACACAAGCAACACACAAATATCACAAATATCCAACTTTTTATCAGATTTTGAGATTAAGGGTGCAAACCTCATGGATGTATATCCATACCCACGAATTTTGAGCTTATGTGCTAGCAAGAACAATCACAAGCTTCCACAATAAAGCCTGCTAAGATGGAACAAAGTTAGAAGCACAAGTTATCAAAATAGAAAAGTGAAAATTCTTGATTGATGCAACCTTAGTTCCCCACACTTGATTATCCCCAAGTTATAAGCTTCAAAACACCTTGATATCACAATATCAGGATGCTATGATCAGCTTTATAGCCCAAGAATTCCAAGGTTTGAACAACACTTAGCAAAATATCAAGATTATAGGAAAATATGCAAACTTTTGCACACTCCTTTGAAAATAGGTTTTAGGATTCAAGATTAGCAAACAAGTAACAATAATAAGTAGGAAATAACAATGGTACTTGAGTTTTCTTCAAAGATTCAAACACATTTCATTAAACTGAATATGGATTTACAGAACTTTGAACAAAGGAAAATTCAAGAGCAAAAACTAATGGACTGAGTCCTATGCCTTTTATAGGCTTACAATGAACTAATGAAAGCTAAAAAAACGTGAACCCTAATGCAGTAGAAGTCCCAAAATGCCCCTTGAGGGTTTTGAAGTTATCTTGATCATGTGACAAGTTCTTGTTTTGTTGTGGAGCTGGCATGTGTTGGAATGTATCCAAGGGCTCACAATGAGCTTAGAAAGTAAGCAAGAATCATGCACGTTGGATGACTGGTGTAGTTTTGGCAGCTTCTTCTTTTTTACAGCAGGGGAATCTTATGTGGGACTACTGAGTGATGAGTTGGCCAGTTTAAAGGTTGGGTTGTGTTGATAATACCCTTAATCATAAATGTACACAATCTTAGGGTCTAATTACAACAGGATTAAGAAAACCCAAAATTGTTCTTGAGGTGAATAGTTGTGTGTTTGATCCAGATTTATGTTTAAATGGGGTTTTTAACACCACATTAAACTAATTAAATAATAAGGTAGTTAAATGGTGAGTGGGATGGTGATGTGGAGCCAGGGTGAAAGCTGATTGGTGGAGTGGAGTTAATGGGGCACGTGTCAAGCCCAAGTGGTCTAGGTAAGTTGTGATGTCTGCCCAGATTTACCCCTCATCTTTGTAACTCTTTTCATTTGCAAATAAAGCTACCAAATCCGGATTTCCTTTGTATATGAAGTTTGCAACTTCATACTTTTGCCACAAAAATTTTTGGAAAATGATTTTAGGGGTATTTCTTGCCATTTCTTGATTCTTGAAAGGCTGTTTTGGCATTTTCTTCATAGGTAATGGTCTTGACTTGTTAGTTTGACTTCTTAGAGGACTAAATTTGCTAAGTCATGATTAATGAGGGACCATTTTTGCCATTTCTTCAAAGTCAAGGGTCCTTTTGGTAATTTTGACATTTTTAAAGGACCAAACTTGTAATTTCTTGTAACTTGAAGTCCTTCATGGTATGTTTGACTTTGAGGAGGATTAATATTGGAAATTTAGTTTTGTAGAGGGACTAAAATTGCCAATTCTTCAAAGTGGAGGGCCCTTTTTGTAATATTGACAAACTTTATGGACCAATCTTGTAATTTTGAGGATACAAGGGTATAGAGTGTCAATTCTTAATTATTGGAGGACCCTTCTTGCATAATCTTCAAATCTTCAAGGGTTTGTCTTGGAAAATTCTTCATTAGGGCTTGGTTCAATGTGCGGCTTCATTTTCCGTGTTCGTTTTTGCATGATTCTTGTGATCTTTTGTCATTTTCTCAATATCCGTACCTAAAATTCACAAGCAACAAACACAAGCATACATTTGGCCAATTTCATGATATTTTATGCATTTAAAGCCCTTTTTTGACGATGAGACTATGTATAAAAGCAGTCTCATCAAATATACAAAGAACAAGTTTGTAAAAGGAAATTATACAGTATCCAGTTTTCATTGTGAAATCAGCTTTTTAATAAGCTCAATAGCAAATGCAAGTTTCTGTAATCTAGCCTAAACTGTTTTCTCATATCTCAATTTCATCTTCATAAATTATCCATTTTTCTTTCACAAATCTTGTTACCAACATGTATTGAGTATGTTTTGAGATTTTTAGCTTTTTCAAAAAGTTAGTGAACGTTTAGTCAAATAAGCTATTTCTAGCTTAATTTCAGATTCTAGCTTAACCAGTGAACCATCTTTCACTTGGAAAGACATTCCATACTCCTTTTCAACTTATTAATCAGATTGTTCATAAAAATCAAGTTGTGGAAGTCTGGATTTCTAGTTTGCTTAATCTTGGCTTATTAGAATAAGCTACTTTGTGATTCTTGAGCTTTTAAGCTGATTCCTTGGACAAGTCTAGCTATTTTTCCATTTTATGCACTTTGAAACAAACCAGAACTTAATTGGTCCAGTAATAAGCTCTTACCAGCTTATTGAAGTGTTGTACCCGTTTTTGTTAAATAGTTCCCATTAATTGCACTTTGGTCCTTTTGGTTTGTAATTGTTTGCATTTGGTGTTAAACTTGCAAGTATTTAGGGTTTTCAAGATAACAACCCTTGAAGTTTTAGTTTTTGTCAAATTCAGTTGGCAAGTTTGTTAGTTGGTTAAAAGTTGTTAGTAGTTTGTTAGAATTTACACTTTTGGTCATTTAATTTTCTGAAATTTACATTTTAGCCCTTGTACTTTCATTTAGCTTACATTTCAAGCACATTTACCTTTTATGCATTTTATAGTTTTACTTTGTGAATAGTACTTGGTATTTGCAAGGTGTTTTACGGATACGTAGCATACTATTTTCCACTTTTTACTTGTTGATTGAATTAGACATAGACTTCCAAATACCCTTAACAACCAAGAACAATTAAAGGCTTGATATTTTTAGGACTTTCAATTTGTCAAGAATCGAGAATAAACGAACTTCAAAATACTCAATTTCAAATGGCGCCGCTGCCGGTTCATGACATTACGAGAGACTATTGATTGACGGTTTCAATTGGCTTTTGGGATCCGTTCACCTCGTGAACGTTATTTTTACGCATCATAAATCAAAAACATAAAAAAATCAAAAATATAAAAATATAAAACTTAAAAAATAACAAAAACAATTCTTTTCCTAAAGAATTGACCAAAAAAAATAGAAAATTCAAAAAGCAATCTTTTTCCTAAGAGATTGCAACCAAAAATATATATTATTGGATTTCATTGGTTTTTACGTACATATGGTATTTTCTTTAAAAACCCAATGAATAAAAAATATTTTCTCTATATTATTATATGTAGATACGTATACGTATACGAACAATCAATAAACATATCTCTATAAGTATTGATTTTGCAATAGACCGTGTTAGGGAACGTTCCGGACCTTGACACGTGTATCGATCAAATTTAATTAAGCAATAATAGATAAATACTTCCAATAGGAAAGAATTCGAAGAATACAAACTACAAAGTGAAAAAAAAGGTGACGTGCTATAAAATGACGTCTAAGGGTTAATAGGTACTTAAGTGCTTCGCGCCACCTAACCCCCCGTTCACTAGTGCATATTCTAAGAAGGAAGGCTTGATTGGGGGTCTTGCACCCAAGTAGTACTTACGTATATAATACTTTCTTGTGGATATTTCATATTGAATCTCGAAGAGGATAATCCCTTCTTCTTCAAAGTCGAACGAGAGCTTCTCTCTCACTCCTTTATTTGAGTTGCATGCTCACCTGCGGGCGTGCAAAAATACCATTTGGTGTACTACCCCTTCCTCCTAAAACGAAGAAAAAGAGAAAGAGTAAAAACAACACCGTCCATCAGGCCGATCCCGAGAATCGTGCTTTGATCCACACGCAACAAGAAGCCATGGCCGCCATTGAAAATCGACCTTTGATGGAGCACCTTCAATCCAATGTGCAAGGATATGCCGATGCTATTTTTATACCCGAGATTCCCGCATTGAGCTTAATACATCTATGATTATCTTGGTTTCAAACACACCATTTTTGGGGAGACCTAGTGATAATCCACACGATCATATCAAGATGTTTCTATCTCTTTGCAACACCATTAAGTATAATGGAGTTCCCCATGATGCCATTAAGTTAATCTTGATCCAATTTTCACTATAGGGCAATGCTAAGTATTGGCTTGATACACAACCACCTAAGAGCATTACTACTTGGGATGATTTCACTAAGAAGTTTTTGAACAAGTTCTTTCCCCCATCTAAAACCACGGCTTTGAGGAACTTAATTAATGGATTTCCAAAAAAACATAGCCAAACCTTTAGTGATGCATGGGAGGAGTTCAAGGAGTTATTGAGGAAATGCCCAAATCATGGATTCAATGAGGTTCACCAAATCAATACTTTCTATAATGGATTAAGACCACACCACCAAGATTCACTCAACTCTTCCGCGGGTGGAAATATTATTTCTAAATCCATTCAAGAAGCTTGGGACATTATTGAAACCAAATCAATGGTGCAAACTAACACACAATTTGATGAGTGAGTCCATGTGGTGCAAGAGAGTGTTACTCCTCAAATGGAAAAGATGATCTCTCAAAAGCTTGATACTATGACCAACACACTCATGAAATTTTGTGAACTCTCTTTGAACAATAATTCCACCAATGATGGGAATGATATTGCTCTTTCATGTGAGACTTGTGGAGGTCCTCATTCTTTCCAACAATGTGATAAGGTGCAAGGTTATCAAGTTGAGTGTTATGCTTACCAAGAAGAACATAGAGAGCATTTCAAACCAAACATCAATCAAAACAATCTCTCTTACAAATCGCAAAACTACCTTGCTCCACCCGGATTCCCACCCCAACCACCCACCCAAACTCAAAAAAATCCTCCTCAATTATTACAAAGAAATCAAGGGCCTCAGTCAAGTTACCAAGGACAGAACAACTTTAGAGCACCTAATACCTTTCACAATCAAGGAAATAACTTTCAAGGCAACAACCAAGGGTTTTACAATCAACCTTCACCTTTCCAACCCCAAGTTTTTCAAGGGAATGTGCCACATGATTTTAACACTATTGATCTTCTTCACAAAATGAATCAAGAGAATGAAAGGAGGTTCGAAGCTAATGAGAAAAGAATGAGGGAACTGCATGAGGAAATAAACAAAAAGTTTATGATGCTTCTCAATCAAATGCCACAAGGGCCTTTTCCTTCTAACACACAAAAAAAACCCAAGGGCTAATGTCAATGCTATCACAACAAGAAGTGGAAAGAAAAATCATGATCCTTCACCACCCAAACCTACTTTGGTAAAGCCTACTATGATTCCGTCTTGTGATAAGCCTTCTACATCTAATTCACCATCCTCAAGTTCTACCACTTCAACACCTACACCTTCTCAACCTATAACTCCTACTCCATTAACTTCCATACCCATCAATGAAGAAACCATAAAATAAAATCCTTATCAACTACTCAACCACAACCAAAACCAAGTCTCCCATATCTATCAAGATTGAGAAAGGAGAAGTTGAAAAACAAGGATGATATACAAGTCTCAAACTTTTTGAGGATGTTCAAGCAACTTAACATAAACATCTCCTTTGCGGAAGCCTTAGCCAATATGCCTAAATTTGCTAAGATGATCAAGGACTTACTTTCTAACAAGGAGAAATTGGTGGATTTGCCTAATGCTTCCTTAAATGAAAATTGTTCCGTGGTTTTGCTTAAGAAGTTTCCTACTAAGCTTGGAGATCCGGGGAGGTTTTTGATTCTTTGCAATTTCTCGGGGGTGGAAAATTGTGTGGCATTAGTGGATTTAGGGGAAAGCATAAATCTCATGCCATTATCGGTTTGGAAAAGACTTTCACTTCCCGAGCTCACTCCTACTAGGATGACTCTTGAGTTGGCTAACCGTACTATAGCTTATCCGGTGGGAATTGAGGAGGATGTTTTTGTTGGGGTTGATAGATTTACCTTTCCCGCGGATTTTGTGGTGGCTGATTATGATATGGATCCGAGGGTTCCTTTGATTGTTGGTAGGCTTTTTTTTTAGAACGGGTCGGACTCTTATAAATGTGGCGGAAGGTGAACTTACAATGAGGGTAGGAAATGAAAGAGTTGTGTTTAACATGGGAAAGTTGTCAAAGAAATCTAATGAGTCCGAAACGGCGAAGCATATTGATGTTGTTAATGAGGAGGAAACTCAAGATGATATCCTTGATGAAGTTTGTAACGAATATTTTTATGAAGCTTGCTCAAGTGGAGATTATGACCTTCCTTATGTTGAGAACATTGCCTCCATTACCTCATCCTTGGATTTTCATGAACCTCAAGAGCTTAACTTTGGTGATTTTGTGATTCATTCCAATCCTCTCTTTGAAACCTCATTTGATAACCCACTTTTCCACCATGATGAAGACACCAATGAGGATTTTAGTGATGATGAATATCTTCTTTGTGATACACCAACATATGACGATTATAGTGATGATGAGTAATAAGTGTGTAAACACTTATCCTTTTGCCACTAAAATCAAGGAAAAACAAGACCTAATCATGTGTTTAATATCGTAAAAGTCGGAATTACGCGTGGTTTTATGTTTTTGTGTAAAATAGGTACAAATGATCCAAAGGAAAGAAAACACGGGATTTCACGGTCAAATGTTGAAGAAAAGTCCAAGAAAGAGACGAAGACAAAGTCAAAAGACCAAAAGTGTGCCCAAGATCACGAAAACCGGCAAAATCAACACGGGATTGAAGAAAAGATCGAGAAAGCCAAAAACGAGCTCGTCTTTAGCGGATTTAATCTTATATGGAGTTTAACGGGCTTGTGGGTCCCACATTGGATCTATTGGGCTTAAAAACCCAATAGCAAAAACAAGTAAATTTTGTTTATCCTTAAAGCCCATACATGGCCCATTACCCCTTAACAACATAGCGGAGGGAAAAATTTGGGCTTTAAAGCCCAATTGCTTACATAATTTGGGACGGATAGGAGTGTTTTACTTGGGCCAAGCCCATTAAGTGTTTGGAACGGTTAAAGTGAATTCTATTCATTTGTTAATTGGTCATAAAGCCCTGGTCAAACTCACCATACGTGTTTATCCCAATCAACACACACAATAAATAACCATCCAACTCACACGTTTTCATTAAAAAATATTTTTTACCCACCCACCGTTACCCATTCGAAGATAACAAGAAATAACCCTTCACCTTCACCTTTCTCTCTCACTAAACAAAACAAACACAGCCTCCCATTTACCAAATCTCAAACCCTAATTTACCCTTATCACTTAATTGCATGAAAGAAAATTGGGGGTTTTACCCAAATCGTGTGATTCACACGTTTCTCAAATAAATCCCCCCTTAATTCGGAAGAACACTACTGGTGGTCCTCTCTCCTCATCTGACGTGGCCTCATCACTTGTTTTGTTTGGTGGATACACCTCTCCACCAAGTATCCACCAATATTAATCCTCCACATCATATTCAAGAAGCACAACAAACACACTCCCTTGCCACGATGGCAATCCGTGTGCAAGGGGGTGTATTATCAGCCGTGGATTGAAGAAAAAGAAGAGAGAAGAAAAATGGATGGCTAGGATTTAATTTCTTCATCGAGAAGCTTCCTCAACAAGGCTTGGGGTTTGCCTATAAAAACCCCTTCAATCTGTAATTTAGTGTGCACATTTATTTTATTTTAATTTCTGGAAAATTAGATTATAGGTTTATGGTAATTTTTTTCTTTCAAGTATTGTATTTAAATTTTAATTATTAATGAAAGATTTACTTTCAGTAAAATCGTGTTCTATTTTTTATTCAAGTTACTTGCAATTTAAATTTATGTTCTTATTTTGGATTGATTAAATTAAATTAAAAGTGGTAGATTAATTTCCCTACTGGAAATTAATTAAAAAAAGGGTTCGAATAAAATAATTTTGTAGTTCGTTTGGTTTACTGTTCATGGTTCGTGTGAATGATGATGATTAATGGTGGTGTTTGATTCGGATTAAAGGAGGCTCAATGCCCATCCTTCGTCCCAAAGGCTATCATCACCAGGTGAGTATCTATTTTTATTTTAATGTTTGTTTAAACTTTAGATAATATTTATGTTTGTTTAAGTTTTTTTTTCTGCTTATTGGATCTATTTGGTTTATCTGCTTTTTATTGTATTTGTTTAAGTTTGAATCTCTTTTTTTTTGGTTTTATCTGCTTGAGTAGTAAAATTCGTCCAGTTTTGTTTAAGTTTGTTTGGATTTACTATTTTGTTATCTGCGTTCATTATTATGTTTAAATTAAATCTGCTTTACTTTAGTTATTGGATAATCTCATTTTGCTTATTAATTTGCTGATAGGTTTTTATTTGCTTATTTAGTTTTTACTAAGTTTAGTTTGCTTATTTTGATATTTTGAACTGTAGGTTTGCTTATTTTGAATTGATTGCTATTTTCAGTTTTAGACAAATCTGATTTTGCTTATTTACTTTTCGATTGCTTATTTGGTTAAGCTGTAATTGCTTATCTGTCTTGGTTGCTTATTGTGCTACATAAGAAACAGACACTTGGTCTGTTTACTTTTTAATTCCAAAAAAAAGTAAAAAATAAATAAATAGCCAAAAAATTGTCGGGTCCAGGACTCGAACCTGCGACCTCTCGCTCAACAGTCCAATACCTTAACCATTTGCTCTTGTCTCTTATTTGTGTATTAATTCGCAACACATAATTAATATAGTGCTCTTATTTAATTACTGTCAGTTTAATTAATTATTTTAATACAAGTTTTTAGTTTAATTAAAAAGTTTTTATTATCTTTCTTTTATTAAGTTTTGAAAAAAAAATAAAAAATAAAAATACTTTAATTACTTTTTGAAATTTAAATTGTTTTTTAATTTTAGCTTTTAAAATTAGTTTTCAATTAGATTTTAGTTTTATTTTAAAAAATAATTTTATTGTTTTTAATTAGTTTAAATTAGTTTTCAAATTTTGTTCAAATATTGTTAAATATAGTTTAAATATTTTTTAATTAAGTATTTTTCTTTTTAATCAAATTAGATAGTTTTAAATATAGATTAGATTCAAAATTTAAAAAGGTTTTAGCTAATTAAATTAGATTTAATTTTAAAAATAGATTAAATAGATAGTTTAAATAGTTTTTATTCTAATTTTAGTTTTTAAAATACCAAAAAAATACGTTTTACCAAAAACAATTAATCCACGTTAAATTGGAAGTCAAATCGAGTGAGTCGAGGAAAACGAACATTAATTGCTAAAAGAATTTGCATTGTAAAAATTCGTAAATTAAATTGGCGCCGCTGCCGCTTCGCTCGTTACGATTGAAGATTTCGGTGAGATGTTTGTATTTTGGGATCCGTTCTTTTTGAACATTAATTTTCTTGAAAAAAATCCAAAACATTAAAAAAATCAAAAATATAAAAATACAAAAAAAATTATAAAATCACAAAAGCAAACTCTTTCCTAAGATTTGCACCAAAAAAATTAAAAAATTAAAAGTAATACTTTTTCCTAAAAGTATTACACCAAAAATATTACGTATTAGTGTTATTTTTCTTAGTTCGCTTTCTTTCGATTTTTATTGTGAATATATATTTCTAAAAAAATACAAAAAGATTTTTCATTTATTATATTATATTACGTAGCACAATTAATTTACCTACTTTTCAAATAAGGCCTTAGTTGGGATTTCATCACCTAACTATTGTATTCGAATCCTAAACGAAAATAAAAGGCAAAATAGATAAATACTCGTAAGACGTTTGAACTCGACATATACAAACTATATGGTGGGTATAAGGCGACGTTCTATAAAAGGCCGTCTAAGGAAAAAGGTTTTTAAGTGCTTTGTGCCACCTCGTTTCCCCGCTTGCTTGTGCGTGTATTGAGAGGGACGACCGATTATTGGTTTGCCAACTCAATTAGTATTAAGTATATATTTTTGTAGCTTTTTAATATTGCACCTCGAGAGGGATAATCCTTTTCCTCTCAAAGTCGACCGAGGTCACCTACCTCATTCCTAAAGTTTTAATTGTATGCGCACTCGCGCGCGAACATACATACCGATTGGTGTACCAAACACTTCTAATTCTTCCAAAAAGAAGAAGAAGAAGAAAAACAAAAAGACCGTCATTCAAGCCGATCCCGAGAATCGTGCTTTCGACAATACAATGGCAATAGATAAACGACCTATGATTGAGATTCTACAATATCACGTTGAGGGAAACGATGACGCTATCGTTGTCCCCGTAATTGGAGCAAATAATTTTGAAATCAGAACGGGTTTTATTCAAATGGTTTCCGCTACACCATTTTTGGATCGTTCCCAAGATGACCCTCATGATCATATCAAGAGACTTATCCATTTGACTAATACGGTGAAATACAATGGGGTGCCACAAGAGGCCATTCGTTTACAACTCTTTCCTTTTTCCCTCGAGGGACAAGCCCGGATTTGGCTTGATAAGGAACCACCCCAAAGTATTACACCATGGATCGACTTAGAGACCAAGTTCATTAACTACTTTTTTCCACCATTACGGACCACTTCTTTAAGGAATGAAATCATTACTTTTGAACAAAAATATGGGGAAACGTTTAGTGAGTCTTTGGATTGTTTTAAAGGGATTTGAAGAAAATGTCCACAACACGGTCTCACTAAAGTGCATCAAATCAATACGTTTTACAATGGTTTAACTCTAAATGACCAAGACTCACTTAATAGTGCCGCGGGGGGCAACATTCTTGTGAATCAATGAACAAGGCTTGGGCCATAATTGAAAAAAAGGCTAAAGTGCAAACCAAGGGTGTTAGGGCCACTATGGCAAGTGCTAGTTCTAGTGAGAACGACAAAAGAATTGATAAGCTTACTTCGCTTGTTGAATCAATTGCTTTACAAACCAAAGAAATAAAGGGTCAAGTTAATGCCTTAAAAGAAACTAGTGAAACGTGTGAGACTTGTGGTGGACCACATTCATATTTTAATTGTGACAAGGTTTACAATCAACAACAACAAGTTTGTGCTTTTAACACCAATGCTAATGAGAGGGTTCAATTCAAACAAAATATTGATGTTAACCATTTGTCTTATAAGAGTAATAATTGCTTGGCTCCCCTGGGTTTTGTAGCTCCACAAAGACCACCCCCACCCGCCCAAAATACCCAAAACCAAAATAGGAACCAAGGTCCTCAAATGGGTAATTTTCAAGGGAATACAAATCAAGGGAGTTTTAATGGTCAAAATCAAGGGTTTCAAAATAATAACAAAGGTTGTCATAATAACAACGGTTTTCAACCTCAATATCAAAACCAAGGTTTTCCTAATCAAGGTTTTCCTAATCAAGGGTATAATCAAATGAACATGCATAATCCTCAAATGGACTTGGTTCTACAAAAATTAACCGACCATGAGCGAATTATGAGAGAGATGCAAGAATCGACCGATAAGAATTTTTTGACAATGATTCAAGCCCTTAGACCCCAAGGAGCCTTACCTTCTAATACCGATATTAACCCTCGTGCTAATGTGAGTGCTATCACTACTCAAAGTGGAGCCACTTTAGTGGGACCTTCCATCTCTTCGCCCATAAAGGAGAGACAAGGCCCGGAGGTCATAATGAGTAATCCTACTCCCCCTTCGGTGATTCCTCCCACTACCACTCCTAGTACTAGTGCTCTGTTGATGAAGGTTAGCAGTTCCCATGTACCAAAAATTGTTGGTGAGCAATACACCTTGTCATTTTGGTAAAAAATATATCATTTTGACTAAATATATTGTTATAGCTAACAGCTGGCTCATAGTTGTGAAGGTTATCTGTTCCCGTGTACCAAAAACTGGATAAAATGAATGATATAAGACACAAGTTTGGGAGGTTCCACTTCTTCATCAAATTGGTTCTACTTGATTTTCTTCATCAGTGATCACTCAAAGGAACCTATCGAATTGGACATGCACTTCTTCAGGGGAAGCATACATGGATCAAGGGGAAGCTTAGTCTTCCTGGTGTATTCCTACTGGTCGTTCCTACTGGTCGTTCCTACTGATACGTTATGTTTTCTTCTGGTGGTTGTGTTGATTCCTGTTGTTCGTTTATAAAAAAAAAACAAAAAAAAGGGGGAGTTCATCTTGACGAGGGGTATAGATCGTTTCGGAGATTCAGTTTATGCTATAATTCTTAACTGGAACAGTTACACGCTCTTTTACAAATATTTGGGGGGCATATGATACCATACAGTTCATGATATGATCATCACAAAATTAGCATGATCATAAGCATCGAGTGGTTTCTGGTTGATCCGCCAGAGCTCACTGAGACTATCGGCCATTGCATGTGATCGCCATGCATATATTGACTACAAGAATTATTCAAAGACATTTTATTACATGATATTGTAATAAGCATGTCTTTTTCATACTGAAGGAAGAAATGATCTATGCCACTGAGTTCAAGATTCAAGAGATGGTTAGTATGATTGTTTATATACTTAACCATCTACATGCATCACTTAAGGGGAAGCGTCTACAAGTTGCACAAGACCCTATTTGCTGATTACAAAAAGGGGAAGAATAGTTAGATGTGCATCTTATTATCGTGATGACATGTTCGAGCATTGTTTCTTCATGCACATTGTTTTGTAATATCAAATAGGGGAAGATTGTTGGGACATACAGATTTGATGATTACAAAACCTATAGGCAGAGATGAAGACAGAAGAAACAATAAGGACCTAATATGTAATGTTAGGTTAGCTTAGTTAGTAAGCTAGGGTTTGGCTTGTAAACCCTAGTCCCTCTATTATATAAAAAGGGTTAGACACACATGCTGAGCATCCATTCATAGACAATGTAAACTAAAGGTGTGTGTGTGTTCCTCCTGGTGTCAAGCCTATAAGGCACCAGGAGCTAGTAGTCAGTAGCTTATTAGTAAGCAATTTATGAATAATAAAGTCTTGTTCATAACTTTGATTGTGTTTGTTATTATGTTCCGCTGTGCATTACAATCATTGTTATATATCCCAGATGAGTCTAGATCCTAAGACTCAACATGCTCCATTGCCCAAAGAGCCTATCCTTAAGGTTGTTCAAGAAGCGAGTCCTTCTCCATCTCAACCTTCAAAGTCTAAACCTAATAACCCTTATCCATCTAGGCTAGACAAGGCTAAAGTGCTCACCAAAGATGACGTTCATGTTTCTAACTTTTTGAAAATGATTTCCAACGTCAATGTTAATATTACCCTTATTAAAGCACTTGCTCAAATGCAAAAATTTGTGAAAATGTTCAAAGATTTGCTTAATAAGAAAGAAAAAATGGTTGAGCTCGTGAACACCCGTTTAAATGAGAATTGTTCCGCGATTCTTCTTAAATAGCTTCCCGAAAAGCTAGGATATCCCAGACGATTCATGTTACCTTGCTCCTTTCCTCAAATCGATGATTGTATGGCTTTAGCGGATCTCGGCGCTAGCATCAATTTATGCCACTCTCGGTATGGAAACAATTATCATTACCCGACCTTGTACCGACTCGCATGACTCTCGAATTAGCTAATAGAACTCTCGCAGACCCTGTAGGTATTACCAAGACGTTTTTGTTCGAGTTGGTACATTCAATTTTCCCATGGACTTTGTCGTCGTCGACTATGAGATGGATCCTCGTATTCCGTTAATACTTGGTAGACCATTCTTACGATCCGGAAGAGCCTTAGTTGATGTGGCCGAAGGGGAGTTGATTCTTAGGGGTAGGGATGAACAACAAGTTTTGAAAATGGGAAAAATCACAACAAAATCAAATGGAAAAGAGTCGGTCAATATGATTGATGTTCTTAATTATGACAATGAAGAGATTTTTATTAATCCTTTTGGAAATAAAACGTCTAATAAAAATGATTTTGTGATAACTTCATCCCTTTCCTTAGAGCCTCAAATTTTTGAAACTCCTATTTATGATACCTATAGTGATGACACTTCTTCAAGTGATCACTCTATCTTCAATTTAGACAACCTATCTTTTGACCCACCCATTTTTGATCAACCAATCTTTGATACTTACGATGATGACACTTCTTTAAGTGATCTCATTAACTTTGATGACCCACCCCATGATCTTAATGCACCTCATATCCCTATGAGTGATTCTTCCATGGAGACTCCTTTTGACTTTTATACTCCAATTTTAAAAGTCATGACTTTTGAGGATGATCCTCCACTCTTAGAGATCATTCCTACTTTAGAGGATATTCCATTTGAGGAGGATTTAGATATCTTTCTAAATACCTATTTTCCTCACGAGGATGAGTTTTCCTATGACTCCGATGATACTTATGTTTTCACATCAAGTTTGGAAGAGGACGACCTTCCCACTTTGGATTACGATGATATTTTGAGCTTAAATGTCAACACCTCTTGCTATTTTCCCGTTAAGGAACCGGTGTTTGATCCCGGAATAGAGACTTTCGTGCTTTCATTGCCTTATCACCATAACACCTTTCCTAGTAAGAAATGTTTTCCTAAGGATACCCCACTTTTCTTTGACTTGCGTGATTTTACCACCTCGGGGTTTATTTCCTTTTGTGATGGAAATTATGTGTTTGACCCGGGTAGATTTTCATGGGGTATTCCTTATATGACTTTGTTTCACCTTTATCATGGAGAGATTTTCCTCCCTTGGAAATCTCGGTTTTTCCATGATTTTCCCATTTGAATGATGACATTCAGGAAATCGAGTCGAGCTAGAGACTCGTGATAAATAAATCAAGCATCGTATAACTAGGTTAGATTTTTACCTTTTCCACCCTTTCCACCCTTTTTCACCTTCACCCATTTTCACCAATAAGTGTAGGGGGGATCCAAGTAGGTTGTTTGTGTTGTGATGTTGTGTGCAGGGGCATGAGCTTTAATGATCCACTTTTGGTACTTTTGACGTGACCCGTGTTCCCGTGTTCCCGTGTACCCGGTTCCTTCGATAAGTTTTTGTTATTGTGATTCAATCTTGTATATAAAATAAAACATGAATAAATGTAATCACTTTAGTTGTCTCTTCCTTAGCTCGATTTAAAACAACGTACTTAATGTCCTAAGTGTAGGGGAGTTTATTCTCCCACATTCTTAACATTGAGGACAATGTTTATATTAAGTGTAGGGGGGATTTCTATCGAAATTTTAGTGGACTTTTCCATGCATTTGACCCCATTTAACCGGAAAATTTAAAAAATTTTCAACATTTTTCAAATTTTTGATCTATTTTGGCCTAGTAGTATTTCCATTTATTTTCTTTCCTCGCATCATATGAATAAGTTCCATTTCAAGGATAAAGCCAAAAATAAATAAATGAATAAAATGGTTTTAACAAGTTTAGATGTCTTTGATATATTAGGCCCGTCGTGAATATTTTTACTCAACCCGAGTTTACTTATCTGAGTTTACTCTAGCTAGTATCCTTAACCATATGGATCTTAATTTGTTTATTAGGCTAAGCATCCACGAGTCTCATTCCTTGAGATTTTAAATTGGGGAGAACGAGAAATGATAGAGTTTATAATAAGTTTAAGGGTTAATTCTTGCTTATATGAGTTTTTGTGGCTCTTTCTTCCCGCTTGTATATTTAATTGCTTAATAAATGAGGATTTTTGCGGTGTAGATTCGATATCTTAACTCTTAGCCAAATCTTTATTCTCCTTGTAATTAAAGCATGAACACATTGAGGGTGCCAGCGTTGTGGACTTCCGACTAAGGTGGCTCATAACCACTAAGTAGGAGGTATTCAGACCATGGGACCGCGGAATTTGGTCTACTATATATATCATAAATAAAGAAAGAATAAGATTAAAACATGACCTCAAGGAGCCTTAGGGTGTGGGGCATGTAGCACGAACCTTGTCATTAGAGACTTAGGATGTATGGCATGGTAAGTGTTGAATAAAAATTGATCAAAAGTCAATTCCCTTGTTTATCGTTCAAGGAGCCTTAGGGTGTGGACAATAGATGAGGAGCATTTTTACATCTTAAAGAGCCTAAGGGTATATGATGTGAACTTGCAAAACTCCACATAAAGTCTACATGACTTTGGAGGAATAATTAATAAGTAGTATTATTGGCCAAATTTTGGGTCCGGGAATTTATTTCCCAAATCGTGTTAAATCATCCTTGATGTAGGCCTACTTTAGTGACAATGTTATTGAGGACGAGGTTAGGTTTTGAGTGTCGGGTTTGCACCGTTTGGTCTTCATTTTTGGACTAATAATTATCAAATAAGTCAAATGAGCCTACGGGTAAATGACATTCAATAAAAGCTAGGGATACAACTTAGGACTTGGAGAAAGAGTATTACACAATTATCTTATATGAGTGGTTTTAACTTGAGGACTTATGGTAAACAATGATCATGTTTTTAAGCTTGGTATGGGGAACGTGAAACTTGAGGGTGATTAATATTCATGACACCAAAGCCCTAATTTAAGTCTTAGATTTCTTTATGAGTTTCTTCCATCAAATAATTTCCAAGTTAATAAATTATTATAACTTTTGTCCCCTTTTAAATTTTTATCTTTTCATCGTAGTAGTAGTAGTAATAGTAATAAAGACCGAGATGGATTAATTATGAGAAAAATGTAACTTATTGCTTTAAAACTATGCATTGCATGGGGTCATTGCAATGGTCAAGTGTAGGGGATTTAATAAGTGTGTAAACACTTATCCTTTTGCCACTAAAATCAAGGAAAAACAAGACCTAATCATGTGTTTAATATCGTAAAAGTCGGAATTACGCGTGGTTTTGTGTTTTTGTGTAAAATAGGTACAAATGATCAAAAGGAAAGAAAACACGAGATTTTACGGTCAAATGTTGAAGAAAAGTCCAAGAAAGAGATGAAGACAAAGTCAAAAGACCAAAAGTGTGCCCAAGATCACGAAAACCGGCAAAATCAACACGGGATTGAAGAAAAGATCGAGAAAGCCAAAAACGAGTTCGTCTTTAGCGGATTTAATCTTATATGGAGTTTAACGGGCTTGTGGGTCACACATTGGATCTATTGGGCTTAAAAGCCCAATAGCAAAAACAAGTAAATTTGGTTTATCCTTAAAGCCCATACATGGCCCATTTCCCCTTAACAACATACGGATGGAAAGATTTGGGCTTTAAAGCCCAATTGCTTACATAATTTGGGACGGCTAGGAGTGTTTTACTTGGGCCAAGCCCATTAAGTGTTTGGAACGGTTAAAGTGAACTTCTATTCATTTGTTAATTGGTCATAAAGCCCTGGTCAAACTCACCATACGTGTTTATCCCAATAAATAACCATCCAACTCACACGTTTTCATTAAAAAATAATTTTTACCCACCACCGTTACCCATTCGATGATAACAAGAAATAACCCTTCACCTTCACCTTTCTCTCTCACTAAACAAAACAAACACAGCCTCCCATTTACCCAATCTCAAACCCTAATTTACCCTTATCACTTAATTGCATCAAAGAAAATTGGGGGTTTTACCCAAATCGTGTGATTCACACGTTTCTCAAATAAATCCCCCCCTTAATTCGGAAGAACACTACTGGTGGTCCTCTCTCCTCATCACACGTGGCCTCATCCCTTGTTTTGATTGGTGGATACACCTCTCCACCAAGTATCCACCAATATTAATCCTCCACATCAGATTCAAGAAGCACAACAAACACACATCCTTGCCACGATGGCAATCCGTGTGCAAGGGGTGTATTATTAGCCGTGGATTGAAGAAAGAGAAGAGAGAAGAAAAATGGATGGCTAGGATTTAATTTCTTCATCGAGAAGCTTCCTCAACAAGGCTTGGGGTTTGCCTATAAAAACCTCCTTCAATATGTAATTTAGTGTGCACTTTTTATTTTATTTTAATTTCTGCAAAATTAGATTATAGGTTTATTGTAATTTTTTTCTTTCATGTATTGTATTTAAATTTTAATTATTAATGAAAAATTTACTTTCAGTAAAATCATGTTCTATTTTTTATTCAAGTTAATTGCGATTTAAATTTATGTTCTTATTTTGGATTGACTAAATTAAATTAAAAGTGGTAGATTAATTTCCCTACTGGAAGTTAATTAAAAAAAGGGTTCGAATAAAATAATTTTGTGGTTCGTTTGGTTTACTGTTCATGGTTCGTGTGAATGATGATGATTAATGGTGGTGTTCGATTCAGATTAAAGGAGGCTCATCGCCCATCCTTCGTCCCAAAGGCTATCATCACCAGGTGAGTATCTCTTTTTATTTTAATGTTTGTTTAAACTTTAGATAATATTTATGTTTGTTTAAGTTTTATTTTCTGCTTATTGGATCTATTTGGTTTATCTGTGCTTTATTGTATTTGTTTAAGTTTGAATCTGTTTTTTTGGTTTTATCTGCTTGAGTAGTAAAATTCGTCCAGTTTTGTTTGAGTTTGTTTGGATTTACTATTTTGTTATCTGTGTTCATTATTATGTTTAAGTTAAATCTGCTTTACTTTTGTTATTGGATAATCTGATTGTTTGGATAAGTTTAGTTTCTCATTTTGCTTATTAATTTGCTGATAGGTTTTTATTTGCTTATTTAGTTTTTATTAAGTTTAGTTTGCTTATTTTGATATTTTGAACTGTAGGTTTGCTTATTTTGAATTGATTGTTATTTTCAGTTTTAGACAAATCTGATTTTGCTTATTTACTTTTCGATTGCTTATTTGGTTAAGCTGTAATTGCTTATCTGTCTTGGCTGCTTATTGTGCTACATAAGAAACAGATCCACTTGGTCTGTTTACTTTTTAATTCCAAAAAAAAGTCAAAAAGAAATAAATAGCCAAAAATGGTCTGGTCCAGGACTCGAACATGCGACCTCTTGCTCAACAGTCCAATACCTTAACCATTTGCTCTTGTCTCTTATTTGTGTATTAATTCGCAGCACATAATTAATATAGTGCTCTTATTTAATTACTGCAAGTTTAATTAATTGTTTTAATACAAGTTTTTAGTTTCATTAAAAAATTTTTATTAGCTTTCTTTTATTAAGTTTTGAAAAAAAATACTTTAATTACTTTTTGAAATTTAATTTTTTTTTTAATTTTAGTTTTTAAAATTAGTTTTCAATTAGATTTTAGTTTTATTTTAAAAAATAGTTTTATTGTTTTTAATTAGTTTAAATTAGTTTTCAAATTTTGTTCAAATAGTGTTAAATATAGTTTAAATAGTTTTTAATTAAGTATTTTTCTTTTTAATAAAATTAGATAGTTTTAAATATAGATTAGATTCAAAATTTAAAAAGGTTTTAGCTAATTAAATTAGATTTAATTTTAAAAATAGATTAAATAGATAGTTTAAATAGTTTTTATTCTAATTTTAGTTTTTAAAATACCAAAAAAATACGTTTTACCAAAAACAATTAATCCACGTTAAATTAAAAGTCAATTCGAGTGAGTCAGGAAAACGAACATTAATTGCTAAAAGAATTTGCATTATAAAAATTCATACATTAATTAGCTCTCCACTTGTGACTCTTCATTCATTAATTATCACATTTCCTTGAGTTTTGAGGAATCTCCAATCTTTGATATACCAATCATGATGTTTATGGTGATGAGGAGGATTCTATCATGGATGAGAGTGATGAGTTTTTAGAGGTTGATATACCTTTTGAGTACACTCTTGGTTATATTGATGAGGATGGGGACATACTCTTTCTAGAATCTCTATTGTATGAGGATCCTTTACCTTCTTCCTTTTCCACCTCAACTTTTCAAAGTGATAAAGGAAAACAAGTCATGATGGGTCCTTCAAAGAGCTTGTTGTTACCTTTTACTCCACAACCTTTCTCTCACCATGTGACCTACAAAGGAGAATCTTCTAAGGAAACCACCACTTGTTGTTTTCCCGTCAAGGAATGGATTTTTGATCCTGGCATAGAGCTTGCTACACCTTCTCAGTATCCGCCTAATGCAATAAAAGGAAAACTTGTGAGAGATTTAAGAGTATCACCTTATTACCTTTTGAAGAACATATGGGCAACCATTTTGGAGAACAACACCTCACTCTTTTCACCATTGCTTGGGAAGTTAGATGTTGGATTGTGTTATAAGTGGGATGGTAATTATGTATTTGATCTGGGGGGATATTTATGGAGTCTTGATATTTGAAAACTTGCTTTACCTCATCATGGAGATTTTTTCTTAAAAAGGGAAAATTTTTAACTCTCCATGATAGGTTTTAGACACTTTTAAGTGTGGGATGAGTCGAGCTAGAGACTCCATAAAT
Organism: Glebionis coronaria; assembly: GCA_025667525.1. Taxonomy (NCBI): domain Eukaryota; kingdom Viridiplantae; phylum Streptophyta; class Magnoliopsida; order Asterales; family Asteraceae; genus Glebionis; species Glebionis coronaria. The sequence goes on from CM046879.1 coordinate 269,452,160, forward strand.
CAAGCTTGAATAACTAGGTTTAGAGTTTTTAGACTTATAGTGTGGTAAGATAGCAATAATGATATATAGTTGATGAGAAGTGTAGGGGAGACCTTCCTTTTGTCTTCATGTTGTTTGTAGGGTTTCTCACTCATCACGTACTTTGGAGCTTATGGAGGATACCCTTGTATCCGGTTTACTTCGTTAATATTGTGATTTTTCATAGACACACTGTGCTTAAACATGAATTCACTATAGTTGATCTTTCCTTAGCTTGAGTTAGGAAAAGTTTATTCATTATCACAAGTGTAGGGGAGTTCATACTCCCATGCTCTTAAACATTGAGGACAATGTTTAGCTTACGTATAGGGGGTCTTCTATCGAAGTGACCTTACCTAGACCTTGTCATTGACCTTCATGATAACTTGGAACATTTTTCAAATTTTAATCTACTTTGGCCACCAAAAATATGCATTCATAATTTTTGCATTAATCATTTTTCATTTGCGTAACATATTTGCATTTTATAGATTCTTCTTTAGCTTTTCATCAAAAATATATAAAAATAAAAAAATATAATAAGGGATACGGTTTAACAAATTTAGACTTCTTTGACATATTATGCATGCCATGAATACTTTGACTCAACCTGAGTTTGCTTATCTAAGCTTACTCTAGCTAGTATCCTTAACCATGTAGTCCTTCACTGGTCAATTAGGCTAAGCATCCACTAGTCTCATTATTTGAGATTTTAAATTTGTGGAGAATGGGAGATGATAGAGTTGAAGCAAGTATAAAAGGGCTGAATAAACTTCATGACGATTACTTGTGGCTAAAACCTTCTCTTTCTTTACCTCTATTTTCTTGTCATGTATATATGTTAATAAATAATCAAGAATGGTTTTAATCGGTTTGTAGTCTCTTATGCATTTTTGACTAACCATTCATGGTAGGAATTTGTACGTCTTAAGATTCTAAGTTAGAACGTTTTATGTGTACTAGACTTATGTTATGCTTAATACTTAGCGGGTGTTTTTCCTTTTATTCTTTTCAACTTTCTTTGTGAGGAATAAAGAAAAATAAGAGCGGCTTATGAAAAAAATGAGTGGCTAGAAAAAAAATAAAAAAAATAATTATACAAGACTCCCAAGAGGGACAGTGAAGTGTTAATTATAGTGACTATTGATTTCCAATATTACCTTGACGGGTTGCAGGGGTTTAATAGTTGCTCCTATCTAATATTACATTGACGGGTTACGGGATTGAAGATCCAAAGTCTCAAAAAGCCGGCGGATGTAGATTATTGCATGAGTTTTATTTTTCTTTCCTTAGCGAGTGTGCAGCTACTTATTAATGCATGACATGAGGATTTTACACCTAAGGCGAATGACTTATTATTCTTGAGTCGGACTTATATTAATTGTGAGCAGTTTTTCATGTAATGGATGAGAGGATTACTTGGGATTAAAACCGTGCTTCCTTATTTTTGGATTTTGCATTTGTTATACTTCACGCTTTAAATAATGACAAATTTGCTCTCAAGCAATTTGCTCTCAAGCAATTTGCTCAAATAATAACCGGTTCCACATTTAATTGTCATGAATAAGTTGATGCACTTTTTACTTGTGAATACAATGATCCCATTTTTAAGCTTGGTATGGGGAAAGTGAAACTTGGGGGTGATAATTGTTCATGGTACTCAAAGTCCTAATCTAAGTCATTGATTTCTTTATGAGCTCTCCATCAAAACCATTTATGAAAAAAATCAAAAATATATAAATAGAATTGTTCTTCTTTGCATTGCATTTTACAAAATTAAAATCGTGCATCATATAGTGTAGTGTAGTATTAAAGCATTTCATATTGGCCAAGGTGGGGTAATTATGAGAAAAATGTGAATTTGTGCTTTAAAATATAGCATTGCATGAGGTCCTGGCAATGATCAAGTGTAGGGGATTTGATATGAGTAAAATCTCATATCAATAAGTCAACAAATCATCCTAAAACACATAGAAAATACCTAACTTTTGTGCTATAAAGCAATATTATGTGGTATGTTTTGTGTTTGTGCTTAAATAGGTAACAAGGATACAATTTCAAGCAAACAAGAGGAAATCAAGCTCATTTATGATGAAAAGAAAAGAGAAGGGTCAAAGATGAAAAGCCATTTGAAAAATGACCTATCTTGACAATGTTCAAATGTTAAGGGACTAAAATGCAATTTTGGAAAAGTTAAGATGAAAGTCAAACTTGGTCAACCTTCAAGTCAACCAAGTCAAGGGACTTAAATAAACAAGATTTCAAGTTAAAGGATTGAAATTGCCAAAGAAATGAAGAAAGGAGCTAAAATGAATAAACTGCCAAAGAGAGGGACTGAAATTGACAAAAACATAGCAACTTTGGGTTCAATCCGTGTGAAGGCTTTTCCAACCAATCAGAATGCAAGAAAGAAGGGTTGTGGATTGCCAAATATGCTCTAGTTGGCCACTTACTCATTCGTTCATTTATTAATGAATCATAATAGTGCGAATCCACTAACTCTCCTTTCCACGAATGAGAAGCCAACACTCCATAATACATTTATCCAAAATTAGATAATGATCCGTGTGTTCAACTATTGCCTAATCAGATAACGCCATGTGTCAACGTCAACAAGCAACGAACCCAAATGCATTTTTGAGCTACAAGGCATTTCAGAAGTTGAACTAAACATGAAAGTTACTCTAAATTGAACAAGGAATCCAACCATGCAACTCAATTACACCAAAATTGAAAGAATCATAAAACCCCTTTTGTGTTCTTGGAGACGGATTTGAAATTACCCAGTTCATGCCACCTTGCATTCTCCTATTGGTCAAGACACGTCATTTACTCCAACAACTTCTCATCCTAGCTCTATAAATAGGAGTAGATCACCTCATTTGTAATGTGTATCTTAGAAGTAGTTGAAGTGTGAAAAACACACACTTGTAATTTCTCTCTCAACTCTAGTTAATCTTTCAGTTAGTTAGAAGCTCTTAAGTGTTTGACACACACTTAAGAGCCTGTTAGTTAGGCAGTTAGCATTCGTAACCAATTTTCCCTCCTAAATTAATAAAACAAAACATTCAGTTCATATCTCATCCTTACTTCACTCAATTCTGAATTTTATTTTATACATTGTGTTTCTATTCTTCTTTGATCAATAGAGTTTGTGTTGTGATTTGGAAAGATTATCAAGTACTTATAGCAAGTTCAGTTCAATTCCAGTACCTGTTGAAGTAGTTAGAAGCAGATTTTGTTGATTTGATTCAGAAATAGCTTTTGGAGGAGATATGGTTGTTGATTTCAGTTGACTTGGTTTGAAGGAAGTTGTTATAGAGAGCTCAGTGCTCCTCTACTCCATCAGAGGAGGCTTCAAGCTAAAAGGTGTCAAAATTCTGATTTTGGTTCCACTTAAGTGCTTTGCATGCTAAATTCCTAGTTTAGCTGTTAATTGATGAACTGATCATGTGTTTAGTTTGATTCTAGTGTAATTGTGTTGGATTGATAGTATTTGAGTGATCTTGTAGCTTAAATCTGAGTTTACTTGTTTTCAGTTTTCATTTTCATCAGTAACAAGTCTTTGAGTTCATTTTATGATTTAGTGTGTTAGCAAGTTTCTTTTCATCTCAAATAACTCTCATTTGACCTAATAAACATGTTTTGATAATAGTCATAATCTGTTTCACTCTTGTGTTCAAATTCCTTTGTAAAAATATTTCATAGCTGTTTTAAAGTGGTGTTTGGATTTGATGAATTTTGGATATACAAGTCTGTTAAATCAGTTGAATTTTGTCCATTTAACTTTGGTAACATAGAGTAAACATTTTAGTTCAGGTTTGTGGTCAAACAGTTGGTCAAAGAGGGAATTGGTTCATAAAAAGTTTGGGTCAAGCATTGTAACCATTTTCATCAGTAAACTAGCTAACTTCCAATCATTACCATATCTTCATTACTTGATCATTTTGTTTGAAACCAGCTTCAACTTGTAGTTCAATATACAAAGAACAAGTTTGTAAAAGGAAATTATACAGTAACCAGTTTTCATTGTGAAATCAGCTTTTTAATAAGCTCAATAGCAAATACCATCCATACCTCAAAGCCCTTCGAGAGATTCAAGACCCCCCTTAAATAAAGTAAAGGCAGCTGATCCCGATTTTTCTTTATTCAACTACCTTGACCAAGTTTCTATAATCTAGCCTAAACTGTTTTCTCATATCTCATTTTTCTCTTCATAAACTAGCCATTTTACTTTCACAAATCTTGTTACCAACATGTCTTGAGTAAGTTTTGAGATTTTTAGATTTTTCAAAAAGTTGGTCAACGTTTTGTCAAATAAGCTCTTTTCAGCTTAATTTCAGATTCTAGGTTAACCAGTGAACCATCTTTCATTTGGAAAGACATTCCATACTCCTTGTCAGCTTATTAATCAGATTGTTCATAAAAATCAAGTTGTGGAAGTCTGGATTTCTGGTTTGCTTAATCTTAGCTTATTAGAATAAGCTACTTTGTGATTCTTGAGCTTTTAAGCTGGACAAGTCTAGCTATTTTTCCATTTTAAGCACTTTGAAACAAAACAGAACTTAATTGGTCCAGTAATAAGCTCTTACCAGCTTATTGAAGTGTTGTACCCGTTTTTGTTAAATAGTTCCCATTAATTGCACTTTGGTTTGTAACTGTTTGCATTTGGTATTAAACTAGCAAGTATTTAGGGTTTTCAAGATAACAGCCCTTAAAGTTTCAGTTTTTGTCAAATTCAGTTGGCAAGTTTGTTAGTTGGTTAAAAGTTGTTAGTAGTTTGTTGGAATTTACACTTTTTGTCCTTTAAGTTTCTGAAATTTACATTTTAGCCCTTGTACTTTCATTTAGCTTACATTTCAAGCACATTTACCTTTTATGCATTTTATATTTTTACTTTGTGATTAGAACTTGGTATTTGCAAGGTGTTTTACGGATACGTAGCATACTATTTTCCACTTTTTACTTGTTGATTGAATTAGACATAGACTTCCAAATACCCTTAACAACCAAGAACAATTAAAGGCTTGATATTTTTAGGGCGTTCAATTTGTCAAGAATCGAGAATAAACGAACTTCAAAATACTCAATTTCAATATGACAAAAATTTATTTAAATATAGGAATGTAAACATTCCAACCATCATAAATTGACTTTGACACATTCCTTGTAAGCTCAATAGATCCATAAGCAACTCTGTATCCAATGTTACAATGCTCATAATGCCTGCATGATTAGATCAAAAACCACAAAACTAACAAATTGTTGTCAGTGGCCATTTTAACACTTGTCAGCGTTCAAATAACCTTTGTTAGCGTTAGAAAAATAAAGTGGAAAACCTAATTCTTTACAAAGACAATTAACAGTACATGTTAGCCTCAAAATATTGAGTCAAACAAGAATGCTCGGTCATATGTTTATTATGTATCGTATATTAGAACATTGTAATAGGTAGTAGGTTCGTCGTGTATTACGGGCATAACGTTAAGCTAAGGTTCATTCATAAGTAACCAAAGCCTAAAAGGAAAGCCCGACCCATTAGAATATAGTCCATAACCAAGCTCGCATGTGGGTGGACTATATATACCCTTCCCAGCATGTTAGGAAGGGTGTTGGTCATTTTATTTTTCTCTCTCTAATCTAATCCTCTAAAAGTTCCAACCATTCTCTCTACTTTCTCTCACTACTTTCTCTCTCTAGAAATCTTCCATCTTTTATCTACCTTTCTTGTTTAATCATCAGGTAATCTATGGGACAACAATTGGTATCAGAGACTATAGTGGATAGGTGATTGAAGATTCGTGTTGGTGTTCTTGATTTTCGTGCCTATTTTGATCCAAATCACTCGAACTAAAAATCTTATTGTGTTGTTTATGGGTTTTTCTTGATACAAATCTTGTACATAGTTGTGGTAGAGATTTGGTATATTTACTTTGGCTAAAAACACAAATTTTTTTGGTGTTTTGATCATTTTTTGGCTTAAAATCTCGAATTGGTTGAGTTTTGTCGGAGAAAAGTGGGAATTTTATCACCATTGTACTATTCTGACAGAACTCCATCGGAAAAGGTTTCATATTCCGACAGATATTCCGACAGAATTCCATCGGGAAAGGGTTTCTACATTTCGATCGTTATTCCGACAGGTATTCCGATAGATCATTCCGACGGTTTATTCCGACAGAACATTCCCACAGAATATTCTGACAGAACATTCCGACAGAACATTCCGACAGAACATTCTGACAGAACATTCCGATGCACATTCTGATGACCATTATGATGGTATTCCGATGGATATTTTGTTCGAGTATTTTTTTTAAACTTAGCCACTATCTATACTAGTCCCCGAACATAGTTTACACGAAAAAAAAGAGTTTTTTGGTGGGAAAACCCAAGTAAAATTTATTTTTTCCTAGACCATTTTTAGGCCATTTAAGCTTCATTTTAAAATTTTGGCGAAGCGAAAAATTTTTCGACCCAAAATTCAAATTTTCGGACCAAAATTCAAATTTCCAAATTTCAAATTTTTTATTTTTCATTAAATTTTTCATTTTTCAAAATTTTTCCCTACTAGTTATTGGCTATTTCTAACTCGATTTCAAAATTTGGTATTTCAAAAAATTTTGGTTTACCGTTTTTGTCAGACTGAGGAATTTATTATTGGACTGAGAAAAATTCGGATTTTTCGGAATTTCAACCACAAACAAATCACAACACATCCACTAAGATCCGTAATCCATTCACAATCATTGACAATGTCCAACATCAACTCTAATTCAGACACAAACAATCATGCAATCAAGTACAAGATGCTAAAAGCTAAAGAGCGATGTTTGGAACATTTCAAGCAACTCCAGTCACACCTTCAAGTTCTTTCAAATGACGATTTAAAAGGCACTCGCGTCGAACATGGATTCAAACGGGTATTCATATCACTTACTGGACAAGATGTTGAGACATTCACAAGCACAATGCTACTCTATGTAGATCACCTTGAACAACAACTTGCCAACGATGAATTTCAAGAGGTTGAATCCAAAGATGCCGTTTTGGTTCTCGAGATACAGTTTGAGCAATTCTTTGATACATAGGTCTCGGTACACTATGATCGAGAACTCACAAACAAATATTTCTTTGAATATACTCGGTTAGAAGTTCAAGAATTCAAGGAGACATTTCTTGAACACATGAGTGATGTAAGGAAGTCCATTGCTGAAAGAACACGTCATAAACTAAAAGTTGAAAGAAGGGTGAATAACAGCATAATGCAGAAGAACGAGAGCAATGTCAATGATGGTCAAACATTGGATGCTTGTTCGATTAGCACAGAAAGCAGCGGGAAAGAATCAGAAAAGCAACATACTAGCAACAACTCAGGGAATGATCAAGCAACCAATGATACAGATATCAGACCCATATATGATGAGGAGCCAATGGCTGAGGTACAATTAAATGCTGTGTATGATGATCATCAATATATTGATTCTAATATTCATAAGCTTGAAACTATGTTAGCTCAAAAGACAAAAGATTTTGAGGATGCCAAACTCGAGTTTTCGAAGAAAAATGACAAATTTGAAGCTTATTTTGAAAAACGTGAAAAAGCAAACGTTGTTCTTGAACAAAAACTGGATCGTAAGATTCAAGATTCTAATGCGGAAAAAGAACATTTTGTGAAACAAATAAATTGTTAAAATCAAAGTTGGCTACTCGAAATCCAAGTCCTCCGCCTGAATCATTAAGTGAAATATTTGTGCAACCTATTGACATTATAGATAGTAATGACGCGAATGCTGATAACGACATATTTGTTAATATGAACATTAAGTTAGAACAACGTGTCGCTCAATTACTTCTACAAAATGAGCAATTGAAAGCTCAGATTCAGGAAAAGGTTTTTGCATTAACAGCGGTGAAAAATGAATTAAGGAAGCTAAAAGGAAATAGTATAGATACTAAGTTAGCAAATCAGTCAATCTTGGGGAAACCTCCTACTCAATCATTCAGAAACCGCTTAGTTGCTAGACAACCGAATGCGTTTAAATCTGAACGACCCAAAACATCGAACTCGAGGTTTGCATCCCAAGTTGACGTGCGTAGCAATTTGCCAAACACTGTCACTCCACTATCTAGATCCCCCTTAACAAATTTTGCCTATGTAAAACCCAATCACATGAATGCTTCAAGAAACTCTAGAAATAGCTCCAAGAACATGCCTCGGAGTAGTTCAAATGACACGGGTCATAAAAGCTATCAAGAGGATGCTAAGATAAAGACACAAGCAAGAGATAGGACCCAACCGAAACCTCGGAGCGCTAACCACACATCTAGGAATTCTAGACCCTTCTATGATGTGCCCAAATCAGCCTATCCTAGGAACACTAGATCCTTTTCAGATGCTAAGCACTTTGTTTGCACGAAATGTAACAAATGCGTCTTTAATGCCATTCATGATGACTGTATCACAGAAGTCCTGAACAAGGTGAACCAAAAAGCTAGAGCATCTCAAAGATGGAACCCTATAGGAAATAGTTTTTATCCAACAAAGTCTTCCGCTATGAATGAGAAAACTACGTTTGCTAGACCTTGTCTTAAGTGGATACCAACGGGTAGAATCTTCAAAACAACTGGTCTTAAATGGGTTCCTACTGGAAAAATATTTCCCTCTAGCACGACAAAGGTTCACTGTGAACCCCCACATGGTTCTCCCAAAGATAACACTAACAAATATGCAAGCATACAAACTACTGTAAAGAGTGCAGGTACCGAAGTCAAGACTCAACGGACACCCAAAGGTCCAATCTTTAAATACCGTTCAACAAAAGACACACTCAAAGTTTGGTTGCTGAAGAAGCAGATATATGAGAAACTAGTGTCTAAAGGGTTTCACAACTAAGCTGTATCATGATTTACAATTATCTTAGATTGTGACTCGTGCTTCAAGTAAAGGAAAGTTGATCATGGTTGATAACTTATCCTCAACAACGGGAAACTTAAATTTCTCGGTCATGAGCTCTCCTTAAAAACATTCAAAGTTTTAAGCTCATGTAAATGACTTACAGTTAAATGTCAGACTGTAACTCGAGCTTCAAATAAAGGAAAGTATATATTTAAAGATAACTTATCCTAACAACGGGTAGAGTAATCTATCACGGGTTGAGCTTGTCACAAAACATTCAACGTTTTGAGCTCAACACGATGGCTTGTAATCACTTTCAGATTGCAACCCGGATCAATATTCACGGGGAGTGTACGATTTAGTGCGCTTACCCTCAGCAAAAGAAGGGAAATCTTCTTACACTTTAGTGGATTCTTCAAGACATTCAAAGTCTATGAACTCAAGTTTATGCTTTAGAAAAACCTCTTTGACAAAAAGAAATAGGATTTTTCAAAAAGCGTTGAACACAATTTTTTCAAGAATTTTTCAATGATTATTCAAAATCTTTCAAAAATTGTGTTTTCAACAACTCCCATCCTCAAAAAGAGAAATGTGGATCACATCCTCACAATGACAATTCAATTGGATCAATTTTATAAGGGGAGCATTTTAACTTCATGCAAAAGATTAACACATCTTTCTCCTGGTGATTTTCAAGACTATTTTTCATAATATATTTTAATCAAATTTGGTATCTCTAATATAAAAGGATTTTATATATTAGAGATATTGGAGAAAATGTGATTAAAATGTGATCTTATATAAGACTCAAGCACTTTAACTCTTACCTACATGTGCAAAACACTTTTGATTATCGATGCACATGTGAAGGGGGAGCATTTCTGAAACGACAAAACTATCAAGGTGTTAAATGTTTTAAAACACCTTGTTAGACATTTAAAGTGGTTTTCATGGTTACGATCAAATACCCACAACATCTTTAATTCACGATGTTATTGGTGTCAAAAGGGTGGTTAGGTTTAAGTCCTATGATCCAACCAGAACCGAAGGGATCTTCCCAGGGACAATCCAATATATTATTAGAAGTCCTTAGGAAAGATGGAGTAGAATGTGAACGTAGTTGAATGCCGACTAAGTACTAAGGCTATCACTAGAACAATCACAAGAAGGTGCTAGTAACGATGTCTTGTTAAGCATTGAACGGGTTGAAGAATGAAAAAGAAATGTAAGGATAAAGGGTGTAAAAAAAGAAGCCCTCCATACAACTTAGGCAGAAACCGGGTTAACACATCATGAAGACAACTCATCATGGACCCAGTGATGTATGCACAACCGTTTCCTAGCTACTAAAGCTTCTCTTAAAAGAAGTTTGTTTCATTGTCACAGAGAACAACATGACTTCTATTAGCTTTCTCATTCCGAGATAGTTGATATTGAATAGGTGGTACTGCTCCAGCCTCCGACCAATAAAAGTGCACAAATCAAGTCTAGAGCAAATAAATCAATCAAATCTCGTTAGGACACACGGATGAAGATCAAGAGAGTCCTACGCAATATCCTTGTGATATTGCTAGAACACTCAGAGTGATACTACTTAGTATTCACAATGATGAGTGGAAATCCTTCAAGTGTTAACATCAAACAACACTCCGGTAGGTCATATGCAAGATTCTTTATGAATTAAACATGTGTAAAACTGAAAAGAAACAGTGGTTTGATTTTGAATTGATTCAAACTCATTTCAGGTTTCTACACAATATCTTTATGGTCTTGCCAGAACATTCTGAGTGATATTCATTAATATTCACAGTGACGAATAGAAATCCTTCTAGCGGCAACATCAAACAGCGCTATGGTAGGTGACTTGTGAGATTCTTATGAATCAAGCTTGTCTCAACTGGAAAGCAACAATGGTAAGATTCTTTATTAATCACACTTGTTCCAAGAATCTGAATTGACGACTTTAATCAAGCGGATATTTATCCAATTGATTTACTATTTATGTTCGCTGTCTTGCTTTGAGACGGCCGAGTAAAGAGAACGTCTAGTACAGCCTCGAAACCCTGTCAAGGAGATTCTTAATTGAATCTACCTATCACATGTACGATATTTAATATCGTATAACGGTCTTCACCGACCGGAGGTAAAACGCTGCCGATTTTGGACGAATGTCAAATCCATTCAGTCCGTGTCCATATTTTGTCTCGAGAAGGTGGCGTCACGGTGTACTCAGCAAAGTCAAAGATTCAAAACCACATACTCATGCCTAAAGACATATTCAACAATTAAAAGTGTGAGTATGTGGATGAAGACACCAGATTGCAAGATGGCAAAGACAAGTCAAGGATGATTTGAAGATCTCAAGATCAAAAGACAAAGTCGAAAGACAAATACAAAGGCTCAAAGATCACAACATGAAGAAACAAGACTACTATTACACATTCAAGCCTCATTTATGGCGAGATTAGTAATCTCTACAAATCTCCAAATGACAAAGGGTAATGACCTCTCATAAAGGGTAATGACCTCTCATTGGGGGAGATTATTAGCCTCAAAATATTGAGTCAAACAAGAATGCTCGGTCATATGTTTATTATGTATCGTATATTAGAACGTTGTAATAGGTAGTAGGTTAGTCGTGTATTACGGCTTAACTTTAAGTTAAGGTTCATTCATAAGTAACCAAAGCCCAAAAGGAAAGCCCGGCCCATTATAATATAGTCCATAACCAAGCCCGCATGTCGGTGGACTATATATACCCTTTCTAGCATGTTAGGAAGGGTGTTGGTCATTTCATTTTTCTCTCTCTAATCTAATCTTCCAAAAGTTCCAACTATTCTCTCTACTTTCTCTCACTACTTTCTCTCTCTAGAAATCGTCCATCTTTTATCTACCTTTCTTGTTCAATCATCACGTAATCTATGAGACAACAATACACATCCTGTACATACTATACAATGATGTCAAAAACACATTTAGGTGACATTGATCATTCCAATACTTGTTACCAATTATTGGAACCTCCCAACATCAAAAGGTTTAGTTAAAAGATCAGCCACATTTTCTTTTGTGTCTACCCTATCTGGATGTATTAAACCTTTTTCAAAACAATCTCGTATAAAATGATGCCTAATTTCTATGTGTTTTGTTTTAGAATGATGTACAGGATTCTTAATAATGCATAATGTATTGTTATTATCTACAAATATCTTGGTATGCATAAAATTATACCCAATATCCAACAGCTGGTTTTGTATCCATAGAACTTGTCCACAACAAGCAGTTGTGGATTTTTTTATCAAACTTATCACCTCCATAATCATTGTCTGAATAGTCAATAAGCGTTAATGGATAATCTTTAGGATACCATAATCCCAAGGTGGGATAACACCTAAGGTATCTAAAGATCCTTTTGACAGCATGAAGATGACACTCTTTGGGAGTCACTTGATGGCCTACACATACACACATAGCAAACATGATGTCAGGTCTAGAGGCTGTAAGAAACATCAATGAACCAATCATTGATCTGTAATGACTGATATCCATATCTTTTCCATCTCCAGTCCTTCCCCAAGGGTGTTCGCTATCCATGGGTGTGCTAGCCCATTTTTCATAGGAGAAAACCAAACTTCTTTAAGATCTCAGCCACATATTTGTCTAGAGAGATAAAGATAACATCTTCTTTTAGTTGTACCTGTAAACCTAGAAATAAGTTCATCTCTCCCATTGCACTCATCTTGAATTTGTCTGTCATGAGCCTGGAAAATTCTTCACTCATGTTTGGATTACATGAACCAAAGATAATATCATCCACATAGACCTGGACAAGAAGAACATACTTACCAATATTCTTGGTAAATAGTGTTTAGTCTATGGTTCCCCTCTTAAACCCAGTTTCCACCAGGTAGGTGGATAATGTACCATACCATGCTCTTGGCGCTTGATGAAGTCCATACATTGCTTTCTTGACTCTATACACCTTGTCTGGATGCTCTGAATCTTCAAATCCTATAGGTTGCATAACATACACTTCTTCCTAAATTATGCCATATAAGAAAGCACTCTTCACATCCATTTGATAAACTGTGAAACACATGCAAGAAGCATAGGCTAGGAAAATCCTTATTGCTTCAATTCTTGCAACATGTGCAAAAACGTCTTTATAGTCTATCCCTTTTTCTTGTGTATAGCCCTGAACAACTAAACGTGCCTTGTTTCTGACCACAATCCCTCTTTCATCCTTTTTATTCCAAGAACCCAACGTGTCCCAATAGGTCTGACATACCTTGGACAATCCACTAGCTCACACACATCTTGAATTGCAAACTAATGAAGCTCATCTTGCATTGCTTCAATCCAACTTGATTCTTTAAGAGCATAAAAAATCTTCTTGGGTTCCTTTTGTGACAGAAAACAGGCAAACAAACATGCTTGCAAAAGAGGGATATCTTCCTTCTTGTGAATATTGGCAATGAAACCACCTTGAGTCTAATGAATTCTCCTTGTTTGAACAGGAGTCTAAAAATCACCAATTATTTGGGAAGGAGGATGATCTATGGCCACCTTTGTAGGTATTCCGCCCCCAAATAGTGAATTATCTTCTATAACAGATTCCATGTTTCCAATATCATCTTCATTTCCACTCCCATCCCCACTTGAATTGACCTCTTTATTGAGTATGAGATCTTCAACATGTTAGAATAAATTTCCAAACGGGTTGTCAGCGTCTGAATTCAACGTGTCAGAGTCTGAATTGGCTTTGTCAGTGCTTGAAGATGCATGCATGAATTCATCAACTGGTTTTTCTTGTGGCCCTTCTTCCTCTTTTCCAGTAAGCAGCAGATTCTTGCATAAACCTATCAGTCCATATAGGAATGGTAACAGAATCAAGTATGAGGGTTGTCTCAACTGCATGTGATCCTTCTTCTTTAGCAACTTGTGTACCTGAAATCTCAACAATAGGTACTACCAAGACATTTGAATCCTTCTACATAATGTCTGGATTAGTAACAGGCAAATAATTCAAGGTCCTAGATAATGGTTCCAAATCAAATAACCAATCTGGTCCATTCTCAGGATCACTAGGCTTACTTTCTAAAAACATAACATGCACCTTTTCAAGGATGTATTTTTCCTTCTTGTTGTAAACCTTGTACCCTTTGCTATTCATAGAAAAACCCACAAAATATCCTTCATCACCTTCTGCAATAAATATTCCTAAGGCATCACTAGTATCCAGTATCACTACATGACATCCAAAGGGTTTATGAAAGTCTATATTAGGCTTTCTATTCCAAAATAGCTCATAAGGTGTGTTATTGTGGATTTTGTAGACCAATGCTCTATTTTGAACATAGGAAGCTATCTTCATAGCCTCAGCCCAAAAAGCAATAGCAAACTTAGCATCTACTAACATGGTCCTAGCTGCATCTATTAGTGTTCTATTCTTTATTTTAGCTACACCATTCTGCTGTGGAGTTCTAGCTATGCTAAACTCCCTAGAAATCCCTTTATCAGCACAAAAGGTATCTAACAAAGTATTTCTAAACTCACCACCATTGTCACTTCTAAGAATTTGAACCTCATTACCCATTTTCATTTTTATTTCGGTGCTAAAATTAATCAAAACCATGGCAGTATCACTTTTTAAGGCCAAAAAGAAAGTCCGAGTAAACCTAGAAAATCATCAATTATAACAAAACAGTAAGATTTACCATTTAGACTTTCTATATTAGTTGGTCCAAATATGTCCATATCTAACAAGTGAAGTGGTTAGAACTAGAACGCATATTTTTAGACTTAAAGGAGACCTTATGCTATTTGCCTTTAAGGCATGCAACACAAGAGTGATCATTTTTGAAAGGCTTTGAAGGCAAACCATCAACAAGATCATGTCTCACAGGTCTATTAATGTTCTTAAAATTTATGTGCCCTAACCTTCTGTGCCATAAATTACATTCATCAACTGATGCTTTAGCATAAAGACATGACAGATTTTTGTTCATTTTAATCCCTTTTAGATTAACATTATAAATGTCCTTATGCCTAGGTGTTCTATATTCAATAAACTTCTCATCAAGAATCTTAAAATCCTTACTCAACACCAAGCATTCAGTATCAGTAAAAATAACTTTACTTTTGTTGTCACAAACTTGTGACACACTAAACAAGTTATAATCAAGTTCCTTTACCAGAAAAACATTTTCAAAATGTATGTTGTTGGTGATAATAGTGCCTTTGCCAGATATAGTTCTATAGCCTCCTCTAAAGTACACTTTGTCACCATCTTTAATGGGTGTATAATCGGTCAAATAATATTCCTTCCCCATCATGCTCCTAGAGCATCCACTGTCCGAATATCCATGATCATTGACCTGCTTTTGAACGCCCTGCACATAAAGAAGATAAATTAGTTTTCTTTGGGAACCCAAGCCTGAGCAGACTTGGATTCATGTGGTTGTTCAACAAGAACAGACTTATTCCTTGTAACAACCCCTTGTTCATCCCTTTGTGTACTTAATAACAGAGATTTTACTCGTTGAAAGTTCGTTATTCTCGGTATCTTCTCGAATTGATTTCCGGTAAATTGTGTGAGATTAGTTGTTCTTGGTGAAAATAATATTTTTGGTTTTGGTAAAATAAATGTGCAAGACTTAAAAATAAATGACGAGAAATTAAAACTAAAACTAGTTTAAACGTAAACGGTGCAATATTTAAAGTGTTAAAAGTAAATGACGTAAAATTAACTGACGTAAAATTAAAACTTAGCGAAAAGTAAATTGACAATCAAATAAAAATACAAAGAGAAATTAAGATGAACTTAAAAATAAAACGAGAAACATTAACCCTTTATCTAGAACAAAGTATTAAAACAAACCAAAACCACCCAAATCGAAATACACCCAAAAAGGTGTCCCGATCGGAATTTTTTCCGATCGGATGATCGGAATGTGGGAATAGATGGTGATCGGAATACACAAAATGAAGACAATCGGAATATGTAAACAAACACTAATCGGAATATATGGGAACATCTAAATCGGAATATTAACAAACATACCAATCGGAATGTTCAACATAAGCTACAATCGGAATAAGGCAAAATGGAGCTGATCGGAATAATGAAGAAAAAGGCAAATCGGAATGTATGAAAGCATGCATAATCGGAATAAGTAAAACCCTTTTCCGATCGGATGATCGGAATAAGGGTGCTGCTCGGTCGGAATGTACGATCGGAAAGGGGTTTGTACCCTTTCCGATTTTGGTGGGATTCGGTTGGAAAGCAAGAGAATAAGCTATAATAAGCTTATCACCAAACTACGCTGAACCAATGACTAAATTGGATTGAATAAGCACTAATCAACTTATCTAATCCGAAAATAAACAAACTTTAAAAATCAAAACATAAAAAGATGAACTTTAAATCACGAAAAATCAAAAAGATCAAAACTTTAAATAAGAACTTGATGGAAAAGATGAAAGGAACAAGATTGAGATAAACAAGAAGGATTAACAACATGAAGATTAAGACAAGATTAAGCTTAAAAAGTAAAAGTTTGATTGAAAACAAGAAAGATTAAAAGATGAAAGATTAAAGTTCTAGAGAGAGAAACTGTCACTTTCTCTCTCTAAACTACTCCTACTCCTAAAACTAAAACTAATCTAAAAAATTGACTAACTCCCTTCATGTGGTGATATGAAGGGTATTTATAGGAAAGGAGAGTAGTTGGAGGCTTCCTCTTTTCTTTCTTTCTTTCTTTACGTCTTCTCGACTCGACTTTAATTCTTTGTCTTTGTCGTCTCGGGATTTGAACTTGTCTTTTAATTTTCTTCTTCTATTAGACTTAAGTTCTTTGACTTCGTTAAACTTCCGTCTTTAGACTTTTTCTTTGATAAATCTTCAGAATAGGCCTTGGACTTCCGTTCTTTTTGCACTCTTGATCTTTCGACTTCATCTTTCGTCTTTTTCTTTGATAAAAGCCCGTAAATGCCATGTTTTCTCCACTTTTCACCTTTTCGTCCTAAATCACAACAAAAACACAAAGCACGCATAATTCCGACATAAATGACATAAAATACACGTTTTGGCTCGGTTATTATTGTAATTAAGTGGTAAAAAGGATGGGTGTTTTCACACCTATCAAATCCCCTACACTTAACCATTGCAATGTCCTCATGCAATGCATTAGTTACAAAGTACTTTTACATTTTTCATCACAATCAATCCACGTTGGCCTTTATTAAAGAGATATAAAATTATAAACATACAGAGTAAAGAAATCAAAAACATACCTTGGGTTTTGAAAATGTTGTGAATGATCATCATCCTCAAGTTTTCACTTTCTCCAAACCAAGCTTAGAAACGAGATCATTGTTATTATAAGTTAGCAAACTAACACGAACTCATGTGGGCCAATTATTCACTTAGACTCCCTTATTCCTAGGTGTATCTCTTATATTTTATTGTTGTCTTGAATGATCACGAGGATGCATTTTTGACTTATTTCTATAGTTATTTAGTCTGAAAATAAAGTGAACGATTTAATCAATAGTTAGCTAAAGGACCAAATCTTTTAAAACTGCTTCTGGGGACCTCATAAAGTTCATATCTTGGCATAACTCGCTTCACGATTTGAGACCTTTATCGGACCGATATTTGGTAGCGACTTCATACTTCGAATCTTCGTGAGACGTTCTTGAAATTATGGTCTTCTCTTCATAATAGGAATTTCTTCACTTGAAGTTTTTGAGAGATTCTTCATCTTTGGACCACGACTTCTTCATTTTTCTCCAATCTTTATTTTGGACTTTGATATACAACGATCCGCCTCCTTTTAGGACTTGGATCTATTTATCCTCATACCTTGTTAGGGTCTTTTCGGATAGACTTCTCCATGAATTTTGGGGAGTTTTTGCTTTTCGTTGTGTGTCTCGATCCTTCATATTGATTTTCGATAAATGATTCTTCACATCACTTTTGGATCTTTAGCAACAAAATGTAGCCCTCATGCCTTGTTAGGGCCTTTTTGGACTCGCCAATCTTCGCATCCCGCTTCAATAAGTTATGCCTTGGCTATGAACTCTAATCCGTACCGAGCAACTTTTAAACGATCTGGGGCTAGAAGCTAAGTAACCTTTTAAATCGTACAACCTTATTTATTGCAGATAAATTTATTAACAAGCGAAGGGAGAATAGGCTCATAATTAACTCACATAAATTCACGAAAGAATACCGAACTTATAATTGACTCTATCATCTCTCGTTCTCCACAGTTTAAAATCTCAAGGAATGAGACTTGTGGATGCTTAGCCTATTAAATCAAAGTTTTGGGTTTTCGAGTCGCCTATAGGATCTTGCAAATTCTTGGACTTTTTCAAGTTTAGAAATCGCGTTTTAAAGTTCCCTTGATAAACGACTCTCTAGGATCAATTATAGGAACTTGCGAAAAGTTCTTGTTCTTAACCCGCGAGAGTTAAGACTTTCGCGTTTTATAGCTCCCTATATAAAAGCCTAGCAAAACTTGACTTAAACACGTTAAGGATACTAGCTAGAGTAAACTTAGGCAAGTAAACTCGGGTTGAGTCAAAATGTTCACGACTAAGAAAAATCTAAAACCACTTTATTAAAAATTTATTCTAGCAAAGGAAACATAACAAAGGCAAATACAACTATACAACTAGGCCAAAATAGATTAAAAATTTTGAAAAATGTCGAAAAATCAAATTTTCTGGTTAAAATGAGGACAAATACAAGGAAAAGACCACTTAACTTCGATAGAAGTCCCCCCTACACTTAAGATAAACATTGTCCTCAATGTTTAAGCATGTGGGAGTAAACTCCCCTACACTTAGGACATTGTGCACGTTGTTTAAATCTCTCTAAGGAAAAGACAACTAAAGAGATTCCTATTTTAATATTGAGAAATATAAAATAGTGAATCGAAAAGAGTTTAGGATAGAACCGGGAAGAAGGGAACACGGAATCACGGTTCGTCAAAAGTCATCAAGAGTGTGTCTTTGAAGCTCTAATCCCTGCACATGATAAGAAAGAAAGCAAGAAACACCACGGGGCTCCCCCCTACACTTATGGTGAAAATAGATAGATAATTGGGTTGCCTCCCAAAAAGCGCTTGTTTTTGTTAACCGAGTCACGAGCCTGACTCGTCCCCGAATTAAATGGTCCATGGGGAGGCCTCGAATGTGATACCGGGATCAAAGACCTTGTCCTCGTTCCCGGTTGACATCAACAAAGGAGAGGCGGGGGGATAAGTCTTGTATGGGAGAAAAGTCCTTTCAACATACGAGAAGTATGTGAAATCAAAGTCCACGGGAGGTGGGTTGGGTAATGTAAGCACATTGTCCTCCCCCAAAGATAATGGATGCTGAGCAAACGGCAGAGCCGTATTGTTATCAATCATAGCATAATCAATGTCACCTCCCGGGTCAAAGCACTCATCCTCCGTGATAATGGCTAAAGGGGAGGATGAAAGGTGCTTGGGAGGGTACTTGGGACAATATCTTCCTGCAACAAATTATCAAAAATAATGTCCCCCTCCGTGTCAGAATCATTAATACCTGGAGGGATGGAGTGGATATCGATTTCTTCCAGCAATGGGTCATTATCTTCAACGGGAGGAATAGATGGAGGTAAAGACTTGGAAAGAGGCGGAGAAGTCAATGCTTCGATTTGAGCAATAAGAAGGTACACTTTCCGTAATCTATCGCGAAGAAGCACGTCTTCCACCTCATCCACAAGATCATGTTCATTGATGAACTTCTCGTAAACCGGAGAAAATAAATCGTCATCGCCCGCATCTCCCGGTGGAGATTGAGAAATTTCAAAGGTGAAATTCTCATAGCTTGGAAAAAATCGTCATCACTAAGATCGACCTCTTCCGTAAGAGCAACGTCGTCCTCAGGCTCCATAGCAGGTAAGTCACAAACCTCATCATCCAATACTTTGTCGAGACCAACATCACTAAGCTCATTCAGCGAATCTAGATCCTTAGATGCAGTAGGAGCATCGACAGTAGGAGCAGCAACTGCAGAAGATTGGTTGAAAGTGTAGACATAATCGTCGTCATCATCATCATAATAGATGGGATGAGTCCAGTTAGGAGTGACGTAGTCGGCTAACTCTT
The DNA here is from genome assembly GCA_025667525.1 of Glebionis coronaria. NCBI lineage: Eukaryota > Viridiplantae > Streptophyta > Magnoliopsida > Asterales > Asteraceae > Glebionis > Glebionis coronaria. The sequence goes on from CM046879.1 coordinate 269,472,221, forward strand.
CTTTGATAACCTCCACATCTTTAAGAAGCTCATGCAGCAACTTTTGTTGTTCATCGCCTCGAGTATGTTCAATTTCACCAATTCTATCCCACGCTATAATTAAACATTTTGGTGTAGAAAAGAAGGGAAAACGACTAAATTGGCTCAAAAAGGTGTCAGTGGTTTTCAAGGTTTCGTCCACATCAAGCAACGGTTGCCTTTCCTGATGCAAGTCAGCTCGGAGTTGAGCTAGACTTTCTAGAATGCCATTTAAAGAAGTGAGTTGTTGATCAAGACTAGTTTGCTCATTGGATTGATGATTGAGGGTGTGATGTGGGGGCTCACGGTTATAGACACTAGGATGATAACACGGTACTTTCTCAAAGATTTGCGACGGATCACAAGAAGAAGCATCGTGAGGGCCCCCACAAATATAGCACCATGGGTATGGAGAAAAACTGGGTGCCTCTTGTTGATAGCTATTATCATTGTCATAATTGTACCCCGGTTCTTGCCCGTGTCTATACGGGTATTGAACCGGGCACGAAACATGCCAATGAGAATCGCTTCCACAATAGATGCACGGGGGAACAGGAGGTAGGTTCAAAAAGTACGAATTAGTCGAGTTGCACAAAGGACAAAATCCGGATTGTGTGTAGTCGATATCGTTTCCGCACCGCTCACATGTACACCATTGGCAAGAGTGGTTCCCAGATAATTGCTTCCCACACCGGACGCAATGGATATAAAAATCCATAAAGAAAGATAGATAAGCAAGAAGAATGTTTTTGGTGCAAAACTTTGAAAAAGAAATGCTTTTTATTATTTTTCAAATGTTTTTGGATTTTTTAAATTTTTTGAAAATAACGTTCACAAGTGAACGGGTCCCAAAATCCAACGCGTCTCTCACAAAAAACCTTCGATCTTCACGAAAAGAGCCGGCAGCGGCGCCATTTTAATAACAGAGATTTTACTCGTTGAAAGTTCGTTATTCTCGGTATCTTCTCGAATTGATTTCCGGTAAATTGTGTGAGATTAGTTGTTCTTGGTGAAAATAATATTTTTGGTTTTGGTAAAATAAATGTGCAAGACTTAAAAATAAATGACGAGAAATTAAAACTAAAACTAGTTTAAACGTAAACGGTGCAATATTTAAAGTGTTAAAAGTAAATGACGTAAAATTAACTGACGTAAAATTAAAACTTAGCGAAAAGTAAATTGACAATCAAATAAAAATACAAAGCGAAATTAAGATGAACTTAAAAATAAACGAGAAACATTAACCCTTTAACTAGAACAAAGTATTAAAACAAACCAAAACCACCCAAATCGAAATACACCCAAAAAGGTGTCCCGATCGGAATGTATTCCGATCGGATGATCGGAATGTGGGAATAGATGGTGATCGGAATACACAAAATGAAGACAATCGGAATATGTAAACAAACACTAATCGGAATATATGGGAACATCTAAATCGGAATATTAACAAACATACCAATCAGAATGTTCAACATAAGCTACAATCGGAATAAGGTAAAACGGAGCTGATCGGAATAATGAAGAAAAAGGCAAATCGGAATGTATGAAAGCATGCATAATCGGAATAAGTAAAACCCTTTTCCGATCGGATGATCGGAATAAGGGTGCTGCTCGGTCAGACATGTACGATCGGAAAGGGGTTTGTACCCTTTCCGATTTTGGTGGGATTCGGTTGGAAAGCAAGAGAATAAGCTATAATAAGCTTATCACCAAACTACGCCGAACCAATGACTAAATTGGATCGAATAAGCACTAATCAACTTATCTAATCCGAAAATAAACAAACTTTAAAAATCAAAACATAAAAAGATGAACTTTAAATCACGAAAAATCAAAAAGATCAAAACTTTAAATAAGAACTTGATGGAAAAGATGAAAGGAACAAGATTGAGATAAACAAGAAGGATTAACAACATGAAGATTAAGACAAGATTAAGCTTAAAAAGTAAAAGTTTGATTGAAAACAAGAAAGATTAAAAGATGAAAGATTAAAGTTCTAGAGAGAGAAACTGTCACTTTCTCTCTCTAAACTACTCCTACTCCTAAAACTAAAACTAATCTAAAAAATTGACTAACTCCCTTCATGTGGTGATATGAAGGGTATTTATAGGAAAGGAGAGTAGTTGGAGGCTTCCTCTTTTCTTTCTTTCTTTCTTTACGTCTTCTCGACTCGACTTTAATTCTTTGTCTTTGTCGTCTCGGGATTTGTACTTGTCTTTTAATTTTCTTCTTCTATTAGACTTAAGTTCTTTGACTTCGTTAAACTTCCGTCTTTAGACTTTTTCTTTGATAAATCTTCAGAATAGGCCTTGGACTTACGTTCTTTTTGCACTCTTGATCTTTCGACTTCATCTTTCGTCTTTTTCTTTGATAAAAGCCCGTAAATGCCATGTTTTCTCCACTTTTCACCTTTTCGTCCTAAATCACAACAAAAACACAAACCACGCATAATTCCGACATAAATGACATAAAATACACGTTTTGGCTCGGTTATTATTGTAATTAAGTGGTAAAAAGGATGGGTGTTTTCACACCTATCAGTACTGAACACCTAATTTACCCCAATTGGTTTAGTAATGACCTTTGAAAGATAATTTAATCTATTGTAGGTCATAGAAATTCCATCAGAATTAGATTTTTGGTCTTGTTTAGGTCTCCATGTCAAACTAGATGCACCTTTAGACCCTTTTCCCTTAGGTTGTAAATACATGTTGTTACTTGGTCTAACACAAGGTCTAACAGCAGCTTGTTGTGGCATTTTCATACCAAACTTGGAGTTGTCAGCGTTGAAAGTGTTCTTGTCAGCGCCCAAACTAGGGTTTGTTACAAAAACCCATTGTCTATTAGACCAAGTGTTGGTATTTTGAAAGGGACTTTGTCCATGAGTATTTGTCCCTTTAGAAAAGAAAGGAGCTGGTTAATAATTGTGAAAACGCTTATACTTTTACCACTTAATTATAATTATAACCAAGCCAAAACATGTATTTTATGTCGTAAATGTCGGAATTATGCGTGGTTTGTGTTTTTGTTGTGACTTAGGATCAAAATGTGAAAAGGGAAGAAAACACAGGCTTTCACGGGCTTTTATCAAAGAAAAAGACAAAAGACGAAGTAATAAGTGTGAAAACACTTATCCTTTTACCACTTATTTCCAATAATAACAAGACCAAAACGTATATTTTATGTCGTAAAAGTCGGAATTATGCGTGGTTTGTGTTTTTATTGTGTCTTAGGACCAAAAGATGAAAAAGGAAGAAAACATGGGCTTTCACGGGCTTTTATCGAAGAAAACGAGAAAAGACGAAGTTAAAAGCTCAAGAGTGCATAAAGAACGGAAGTCCAAGGCCTATTCTGAAGATTTATCGAAAAAAAATTCCAAAGAAAGAAGTTTAATGAAGTCGAAGAACTCAAGTCTAATAGAAGATGAAATTTATAAAACAAGTTCAATTTATATTGACAAATCCCGAGACGACGTCGAGAAAGACAAAGATTTTAAATCGAGTCGTGAAGAAAGAAAACGGAAGCAACACATGCACCTTCCCACTTCCTATATATACCCTCCTAATGACACATTAGGAGGGTGTTAGTTAATTAGTTCATTTTCAATTTTAGTTGTTGGGAATTAATTTGATGAGACAAAACAAGAATAATGAAACAACAAGGATTTATATGCAAATATCAAGCTTTACAAGAATATGGAGCCCTTTCATACAACAATGAGGACTTATTAGCAAAAGATGGAGGGACTTCTAATGTAATTAAAGTTTTCTTGTAAGAAAAGTCTTGTATTCTATTATATAAAGAATACACAGGCGTAGGTTTTCATTATCCCATTATTCACAATGTAGTCATAAAGCGTGTGTCGTGTGTTCTAGATGTGTGTGTTCTTGTAAACACGTCTAGGGTTATTTGTTTTAATCGTTAATGTTTAATACAAGTTATCGTTGGAAGTAAACACCTTGTTTGTAATCAATGTTCTAATTCTGCTATGTTTGTTACATATGAACGTTGATTATCATAGTAAGCTTAATCGATCCATGAATAATGGTTTCCACAATTGGCATCAGAGCGGGTGGCTCTCGAAACTAGGAACCAACAAGGTGTTGAGTCGAAGAACGAGGAAAAAGCATAAAATCCGTCTATAATTTTATGTTTGGATCTCACTGTGAAGCCATGTTCAAACAACCATAACTCATTCGTTAACCGTTGGATCGTCTTGAAATTTGAATTGTAGGTTCTTGGCATATATGTATTGAATCTCACCGGAGGGATCTTCGATATGAGGTCTTATGAAAGAGTTATTAATCGTCAAAGTTGGCTGCAGAGAATGGTATGACTTTTTTGTTTTTGTTTTTTTTATTGAACAAGATCTAGGGTTTCTTCCCCTAAACCTTAGATCGACTTTAAAAGCAGAAAAGTATTGGTTTGTGGATGTTGTGGTCGTGATTATATAGCAAGAATGGTTATTAGGGTTTCGATTATAAACCCTAGCAGGAGAGATCATGTTTAAACAAGGAGCAAAAGGGCTTTAGATGGTGTTGACGATGCAGTATATTCTTCAGGTTGTTGTAATGTGGGATGATACAAGATTCGATCTAAGGTTGATCTTCAAACCCTAAATTAGGGTTTCAATGCATAAATTTATAAACCCTAGATCGATCTTAAAAACTGAAAAGATGTTGCTGTGTGATCGTGTTTATATATACACTGCTATGCATGATTAGGGTTTCGAGGTATCTTATTTTTTGTTCGTTTATATAAACCCTAGATCTGGATACATAGAAGATTGTGTATGATGTTGAGATAATTGTACAGGTATAGCAATTGGTTTGAGCTGTTGTGGTCCAAGAGATCAAAACGTGGGTTTTATATGGTGCCAAGATATGTACAACAGGAAGTTTTGGTTATCGCATGAGTCCAAACTTATTGTTCTAGTGAGAATGGATGACAATAAGGACTGCTTGTTGTGGTTTCACAGCAAGTTATATGTGCATAAGCATCGTTTGGGTGCATATATATTCAAGTGGGCCAAAGTGAAAGAGAAACGAAATTCGTGGTCAGCATATGAATAGCAAAGGTTCACGTGTGTTAACAAACAAGACTGAAGGAGGTAGTACAAGTGATGTTTCTGCATGCAACAATGAAGTATTTTACTATTTCTCGATTAGTACTGGTCCCACGTCTGAGTTCTCTTGGGTGTTGGATGTATTTGGGTAGTGACAAGAAAGGGCCAGTGAGATGTACTATGGATTCATGTGTATGTGAGGTACAAATTGGTGAAAGAAAAAGGGTACTATAATGGAAGTAAACAAGACAAAATAATGGCCCATGTAAGAGGTAATATTACATCCAATTTTGGCAAAAACGTGTGGGATTGATTCGTTTATATTTGAACAAGATATGGTTATTTAAAATTGCAACAGTGGCGCTTTGAGAGAAGTTTGGTAAAGTCGTTTGTATATGGCTGCTGTGATGTGGACCTCATGATGTTAATATGGTTTGTTTGATAAAGAATAAGAAGCGAGTATTGAAAGTGATTACTCAGTGGGAGTAATACTTGTAAGAAAAGAAATAAGACGAAGACAAGAAGTAAAGTTGGGCGGTAGTGGCTTATCGAGCAGTTGAAAAGAATCAAATGCTCGCTGACTGCGTCGACGCTGACAAGTATAAAATTACACGCTGGCTGACAGCATGTTGTCCGATATATGGTTTTTCAGCGCTGACACGTATAGTCTGATATTGGACAATACATACAGAAAATATATTGGATATCTCAGGATCTCGGACAGAACTGTCTGTTAAAATTTTATGGCTCGTTTTTGAAGATTGTGTTTGATACAATAAAGTTTTATTTGATTATGTGACAAGGCTAACCTTGCGGTTATGTACCGACTTGGATTAGAAGCAGAACACCGACAGAGGAAGTAGTTGCATAAAAGAAGAAGATGATATTGTGCTTAGATGATTTTCATTGCAAATTGGAGGTTTCGATGGAGACGTTTGATTATTACTTACATGATGTTGAAGTTGTTTTTCACAGGTTTGTCTCTTATTATATCTCAAATTGACACTTACATTTGTAGATAACTTGTTTGTGCTTACATTGTTGGTGACGAAGACTTGTCATATCTAGCAATCTTCTCTTGCTATCACTTGAAGGAGTTACATTATCGTCCTCAGTGTCTCACAAAGGATGAGGATTTTGACAAGAGATCGAGGTCTGCTTATACTTTAACCTTTTCATATAAGTTCGACGTCACATGGATAGTGCAAGATATAAGGCACAAGCTTGGGAGATTCCACTTCTTCAACAAATAGGTTATATTCGTTTTTCTTCATTCGTAATCTACAATTAGAGTCTACATAGTTCGTGATTCATTTACATGCACCACTCAAGGGGAAGAGTTTATTAATTGTTTATCTTTAGAAGACCCCTATTGGATGAGATAAAAAGGGGAAGAAGATTCAAAGATCAAGATATACAACTTAATTTTATGTGGTGATATGTTTTACAAGAAATCTTACTTTAAGGGGAAGCTTGTTTCATTCGTGGAAGATCAAGATTTGAAGATTGTTTTTGTCATCATCAAATAGGGGAAGATTGTTTGGAATTAATTTGATGAGACAAAACAAGAATAAAGAAAAAACAAGGATTTATATGCAAATATCAAGCTTTACAAGAATATGGAGCCCTTTCATACAACAATGAGGACTTATTAGCAAAAGATGGAGAGACTTCTAATGTAAATAAAGTTTTCTTGTAAGAAAAGTCTTGTATTCTATTATATAAAGAATACACAGGCGTAGGTTTTCATTATCCCATTATTCACAATGTAGTCATAAAGAGTGTGTCGTGTGTTCTAGACATGTGTGTTCTTGTAAACACGTCTAGGGTTATTTGTTTTAATCGTTAATGTTTAATACAAGTAATCGTTGGAAGTAAACACCTTGTTTGTAATCAATGTTCTAATTCCGCTATGTTTGTTACATATGAACGTTGATTATCCTAGTAAGCTTAATCGATCCATGAATAACGGTTTCCACATTAGTAGTTTTAGTTTTTAGAGAGAGAAAGTGTTTAACTTTCTCTCACTAGGAAAACTTCATCTTTTATTCCTTTCTTGTTTGAATCAAATCTTTACTTTTGAGAGTTTAATCTTGTTTTGATCTTTAATCTTCTTTTACCTTTCTTTATTTTGATCTTGATTAGTGATTATCTTTGATTTTGTTTTCATCTTGATGTTTATGTGATTAAAAAGTTTATCTTTTTTATCATATCTAAGTTTTTATACGGATTGAGCTTTGAGCTTATCATGCTTATTGGCTTATTTTGTATTTATCTTATTTGGTTTAAAAGTTTTTCTTAAAAGTTTCATCTTTTTATTGTTTGAATTAAAAAAGTTGCTTATTTAAAGTTTAAAAAGTTCTTAATGTATGATTATTAGGTCTTATTATTATTAATTCGATCAAGTTTTGGATTGAGCTTATTAAAAATAGCTTAATACTTGGCATATTTTCGAATACATACCATCAGAAAGGGTAAACACCTTTCCGATCTTACATTCTGATAAGGGACCTCATCATTTCGATCTGTTCACTTTTATTCCAATCACAAGGATCGGAAAAGGGTTTTATTATTCCGATTGGGATTCCAATGTGGATTAAGACAAGGATACTTGTTTGACATTCCGATTAGCCATGATTTCAAGTATTCCGATTGTTCCTTTTTCTTATATTCCGATGGAGGTGAAAGTTTGATATTCCGATTGCTTTTCGATTACCAACATTCCGATCATATTCCTTTTTGGCATATTCCGATCACATTCCGACGAATTATTCCGACTGGATTCAGATAGGGCATTCCGACTGGGTTTATTGTTTATTTTTAATTTGCTTTTAAGTTTTAGTTTTTACAAAGTTTTAAGATTTAAATTCATTACGTTTTAGTTTTCTAGTAATTTTTAGTTTAATGTTTAAAGCTTTATATTACTCAACGACATTTTCATATTTTATTTTAGTTTAAATTAGATAACCAAACCATTAATTTTTCCACCAAGAACGACTGAGCCGCACTAATTAATGGTAATCAATTCGAAAATATCGGAACAACGAACTTTCATAACTAAGTGAAAACATAGTTATTAAATGGCGCCGCTGCCGGCTCTTTTTGTTAAGATTAACAGTTTTTAGTGAGAGACGCGTTGGATTTTGGGATCCGTTCACTTGTTTACGTTATTTTCTTGCTAAAAAATTTTCAAAAATCCATAAAAATTAAAAATTTTCAAAAATACAAAAACATTAAAAACATCATAAAAAGCATATCTTTTCCAAAGTTTTGCACCAAAAAGATTTTATTTTTACAAGTTAATATATATTCTCTATTTGTTTGGTATCTTTTTCTTTTGCAGGTGTATGCGTACTAGATCTTCATCTTATTCTGAGCCCGAGACTCGTGAAGATTTAGATATGGCTGGTGTGCATAACAATAATAACAACCCACCTCAACCCAATTTGAATAATAACAACAACAACAACAATGTTCCCCCACCCGACATACGAACAATGGAGGAGCTTTTTCAGCCAACAATGAACGGACGCAGAGGACCGATTGCGCCGATATAAATCACGGCTCCTGAATTTTCATTGAAGCATCACATGATCCAGCAAGTTCAAAACGCTTGTCCTTTTCGCGGATTACCGGATAATGATGCCAACAAACACCTCGACAAATTCATTACCGTCACCCAAAGCATGAAACTTCCCGGTGTTACTATGGATTTCCTTCGCCTACATCTCTTCCCACACACTTTATCCCACCATGCCGAAAAATGGTTTGATCGTCTTCCCAAAAACTCAATTCATACATGGAATGACATAACTCAACGATTTTTGTCGCGCTACTTTCCACCATCCATGGTCACTAGTCTTCGCAACCAAATCAGTGGATTTACTCAAGAACCTGATGAGTCACTTTTTGATGCTTGGGAACGTTATAGTGTCTTGATTGACTGTTGTCCGAACCATAACATGCTCCCCATTACTTTGATTGATACCTTCTACAATGGTTTAACTTTTCGTGATCGTGATACGATTAATGCTGCCGCCGGTGGTACATTCATGAAGAGAAGACCTGAGGAGTGTAGAGAGCTGATTGAGAACATGACCACTCACCACAAAAATTGGGATTCATCTGAATCCTCAAGATCAAACCCGAGAGTCAATGTTTCTTCTACTTCAGCAACCCCAGATATGACCGTATTCACTCACATGATGGCCGAAATGAACAAAAATATTCTACTTTTAGCTACGAATCAACAACAACAAGCTAAAGCTGTAGCAACTTCTTGTGAGATTTTCGGGGATTCTCATTCATACACCGATTTTCCTTATACTCATGACAATCCGGAAAATGTGCATGCCGCCAACGGTAACTTTTCTATGGGAGGCTATCAAGCACGTCCTCAAGGTGACCGCAATTTTCTTAGTTATCGTCGAATAACTTTCTTTAACCACCCGGTTTTCAATCCCATAATAGACCACCTGTAAAACCCCCAAAATTTATACAACTCAATACAACGGAAGACTTGTTGGTGTTACGGGATAACACATTACTTACATCATAGACAACGCTTAAAAATCGCGTCGTTTAATAATAAAGCATTTCCATTCATAAATATCAAAGTTACATAGGTCCCAAGTCATATTAATTCATACAAAGTTTTACAAAGTATTTGAATGGAAATTATTGTTTAAGTGCGGGCCATGAATTCTTGTCGTCTTCCCGAGAATTACCTTCAAGTACCTGAGATAAAACATGTTAAAAGAAAAGGCCAGCGATAACGCCGAGTGAATTCATAGAGTTTAATAAATTCCATCAATATAACTTTGGTATAAAATTATTACCAAAAATCATTTCGTACAAATCATTGTAATAGGCCATAAAACAGCCAAAATCATTTTTATACAAATCCTTATCGAAAATCATAATATAGGCATTTGCCTTAAAAATCATTATACGAGCCAATGTCGTAAAAACATCATACAATACGTTTTATAACGTTGTATATATTAAATAAAAACCGTTATATGAATATGGTTATATAAAACCAAAACACGAACATAATATCAATAGTATGACCCCGTATTGCTAGTCAGGCAATACATCGTAATTCGGTGCGTATAGTAGTATTTCGTTAACTGGATTATTATAAGCCGCATGACATTGTTACCTTACTAAACCAGACAACGGGTAGCTAACCCGATACTCAATTTGCCCATCTAAATTAGCGTGTCGTCACAAAGGTCACGCTATGGAAATCTTCTCATACATAAATTCGCTTACCAATCAATGTGGCACGACGGGGATCAACCGTCAAGGCGCGAACTGGGGTGATCGTCCCCAAATAGTACTATTATATGCATAAGCGTCTACCAATCCCGGTAGTTCACAATTCATGCTAATGGGACTTTTAGTGACATAACCTAACTTTAATAATCCAGTTAATTTCATATGTCGGGTCATTTAATCGTTTATCGGGTCATACAATCGGGTCATACAATCGGGTCATACAATCATTCGGGTCCAAATCAATAAACAAACAATCGGGACAAATGGTGTCCTATTTTATAAAAACTAACATGTTATCTCCCTCGCGGGTTTATAAAACATTTCATAAAAACATTTAAAAGAGTGCGAGGCTATGAACTCACGTTGATGTGGGAAGGCGGGTTATCGGCAATTCGGACGTACGGTGCGTGCTTCAATCACGGAAACCTAGAAAAATAATACTCGTCTTAGACTCTTGTCCAATGACTTTATAAAAATAACAATTATGTATACATATGATTATTTTATATATATGATGATCAAGTGGGTTTACATATTCTCTTTTACTCATTTTAGTGTTTACGTATTGGTAACTTCTTACTAGTTTACTAGTTTTACCTATTTACGTGTTTTAGGTCCAATAAGCCTATTATAAGTTTATTAACTTGTATTAATCCATTTCATACTTGTCTTATAAGTATTTATACTTTACATGTTGGGCCCAAATGGGTTAAGCCCAATAAATAAGTTTATAAGTGTTTTAGTCCATTTTGTTGTATTATTAGTCCAATAACGTTAACTTAGCTCGTTAATGTCCGTATGTTATATAGTTCGGGTTTTATCGGTTTTTACTTGTTATATATGTTTATATATCAGTATATGAGTTTATAAAAGTTTGTATTAGACGGTTCCAACCGTCTAAGTTTTATTTAACAAAAACGTTAATTTTACGGTAATAGCAGAAAAAATCGTAAAAATCATGTTTATAGTTTTATAACTTATAAAACTTATCAAACTACCATTTTTATAAAATGTTCATTTATTTTCCCTTATACATATTTATATAAATGTATTATATAAGTTAGTGGGTTTTAATTCACATTTTATACTATTTTTATTTGAGTGCTTATATAATACTATTATACTTTAATTTCCCAAAATCTGATTTTTATTTTCATGTTCACCAAAACTGCCATATCTAGAGTTCTATATGGAGATAGAAGCTAAAATTTTTATGACATAAACTACATGATATGTGCTCCATTTAACTCTCGTATAGCTACTGTTGAATCAGCATCCAAGTATTTTCTAACAATCGTCCAAAACAGTGAACTCAGATTTGTACTCTAAACTTGTTTTGATCATATCTCACTCATCCTAATGATTCCATTGCATGGCCAACTCTCACATGTGTACAAGACATATTACTTACTGTATATCCACTAATATATGCCATTTTATCAGTTCATGACATGGTTCTTTACTGTTTTATACAGCTATCATTTTAAGCATGATTTTAACCTTTTTACATATAGTTTTTCATCTTTTTACCCATGATTATTAACACCAAATCCCCACACAATATTTTTATCATCATATATAATCATACATATATACATTTAAGAAGAAAATACATGATTACATAATCAAAATTAACAAGAGGATGGGAAGAACTATCTTTATACCACCATGATGATGTAGGTTGTGATCAAAACATGGATTTTGATGGAGAAACTTGTGATAAACCAAGACCATCTTCAAGACCACCATTCTTCAAGAACTCCTTGTGGAAAATCAGCCCCAAGACTCCATTGAAACTCCTCTTTGGATGTTATAACTTGCACCAATCAATAGGGCTTCAAAAGGGCATCATCATATATGTAAATAACATAGGAATTGTGGTTGAATCAAGATCAAGTGAGGGTGTTTTTGGTGAGGATGGGACGACACAAAGAGAGAGTGTGAGAGAATTTTGAGATTGTTTTGCATGTTAGAAATGGTGGTAATGAGTTAGCTAGTGGTTTTTGGTAAGTGTTAGCTTCATTTGTAAGCTTGGTAAGACAAGTGTCTTACTTAGCTTACAAACTTGACACCTAATGTGGTGAGGTATAGTAAGTTGGCCGTCCCATGTGTGGGGTGAGACAAAACTTATTTTTGTCTCATCCCACTAATTTACGTGTATTCCTCGATTCTAGTTTCCTCGATTCGCGTGCCCTCGGGTCGTTTTACGAAAAACGTTTTTATAAATTATCAATCAACGGTACAAAACGAATCTAATAAAAATTGTCTCATCAAAAACAGAGTTCGAAAACGTAAATACCTAATCCTAAGGCTTTCGGTTTAGTCGTAAAGGACGTTATAATCGTAAGTCCTAATCTCTTCTCGTAAATTTGTGAGTTTATGAACCAATACAAATTTAAAATCTCAAAATAATATCCACGGACAAATTTATTTTCTGAAATGTCGGACTGTCACCAAAGACGGTGTATGTAAACATGAGCACGTAACGTAGAATCCTCCGGTTTAAACGTAGTCGATGCTACTTCAAGACGTAAATCCAAATTTCTTCCCAAAAGTAAGTGAGTTCATAATATAACATTAAAATAATATTTTTAAATAAATATTAAGAATAAAATATCAATCATAAATTGACGAATTGTCACAGCATTTACCCCTAAACAGTATCTTTGTCCTAAAAGATCATCTTACCTTACTACTCGCTTCTTATAGAGTTAAAGCCATGTGGGTATTTCCTCCACATTCGGTCGTTTCTCACAAGTGTAATTCATTATAATACGCGAGTTTCATCAAACATAACTACGGGAATAAGATCAGGCTTATTGTTGACTTACGTTCTCTATCCATGATGTTCACGGGTTTTTGATGAATGCAACTTTTTGCCGATCTAAACTTCATTAAGGAATAGTTAGATTTTCACTTGATAGGCATTTTATCAAGTTCGATATACGAAACATAATTCACGCAGCTCTTGAAATCCTAGGGTAGATCCAGCTTATATGCCTTTCTAACCAATCTTTTACATCATCTCATTGGTCCCATACAACGGGGACTTATATCCCATGATCTTCTAGATCATCATTTAATTTTCCATGGTTAAAATTTTTTGCATAACTTCGCTACCCATCTGGCACTTCAAGCTCTACATTTCATATTCACATAACCTATTGCCCACTACCGGCAGTCAATAATCAGATCCTAATTTCAACAATCATTTCAGGTTTCGCGGGTCAAGTATTTTGTAAGGTTAGGTTCGCCATCATAGGAAACCTTAAACCTATAAGACATGTCCAACTCACAATGGGTGTATGTCTGGTGTCTTCATCTCAACTTCTGCTTACAGATGCTCTAATATAAATCCTAACAAGAGTCGATCTCGATACTAACACGATAATTATCAATGATAATTTCTCCAAAGGAAAACGATTATACGGTCTATTACCAAAGGTCAATCATTCAAACATAGAACAGCGCTTATAGTATTTTGTATCGTTACTTTACCTCGTCCCTTCGATTGGGGTTGTACACAGTACTCTCATCAAGATTCGTTCTTAATGACTTCTGAGCAAATCTCTAGAATTTCAATGCGAAGCGAGGATCTTGATAGAGATGATCGATACAGGCACAACAACTCCTTTAAATATAAAGAGTCAATTTCTTCATCAAGAATCTATCATTAACAAGAATGATATTAGCAGATTTGGTCAGTCTGTCGACGATGACCCAAATCAAATCAAATTCAAATGATGACCTTTGCAATAGCTAGACGTTTACTAATGTATGCGGCGATGTCTGCCTTCATAATTTGCCATCAGTATAACTTCTTCTGATAATGATACATTAAATCAGAAATGACAAGAATAGAATACTTATACTTACAGATTTCAACATAACTATATCTTACAATCCTCCATTTTTAGACAATCACAAGTGGTCTTTAAAACATTTAACGCTATCAGCTATATTTTAAATTGTTCGGCAATTTATTTTGCACATTCATTATTAAGAAATACATTCTAATTGGTTCTTTATACTTTTTTACATAATGCGTCGATATTTAAATTCACCTCTCCTGATGATATAATTATCATGTCCATAATTCACTCAGATATTCTTTCTTCGTATTTTCTAAGTTTAAATTTCGTCTCAACTATCATTTTTCTTAGTTTTGCTCAATCCGACGTGTTTAAAGCGTCGATAATTATTACAAATAAATTAATAATAATTATTAGATTTTTGTAAAATGTAAACGTGAAAGTTTTAATTTTCTCAGTTCGTCTAATAATAGAAAAATGTTCAAAATAATTTGAATTTAGTTAACAAAATTTTTGTTGATTTATTGAAAATAACTAATAAGATTCGTAAATGTTTGAAAAGTTCTTTGTTTACACTTTGGTCAAAATTTTCTTAGTTGAAAAGCAAAAATTGTCGTTTCAAATTTTCAGGTCATGGTATAAATGGTTTTACTCAATCCTTCTTAAGTTGTCTTAAGGTATGCAAAAACATTTACCCCAAAACAGGAGTTTAGCTAAATGTTTTGGTTATAAGGGAATGATTCCTTAAATATTCTTTTCGATAAAACATTTTTCAAAACACATTTGTACTTTCTTTTTGGTAAAATCTAAAGTCTTAAAAGGGATCTAAATTTTTGAAGAGTCATTATAGATTCCATTATCTATTAATCACACGGTCAATTTAATATAAAGGATTAAGTCTTAAATCATATGTTAATTATTCAAGGTACAGGTTTTAATTGTTCGGCCAATTCAGGGCAATCTATAAATAATTATTAACTCCTTCTTTTTTCTTATAAATAAATAAATGGTCCTTAATGATCACAAGCATGAATTTATCAAATTACCGCCTACACATGTGATTCACCAAATTTATGAATGCTACGTGTGTATTCGTCAATCCAAACGACATCACGTGAAACTCATAATGTTCATTACAAGTACCGGATGTAGTGACTGGAATAGATAATCTTCTTTGCAGACGCGAAGTTGATAATAACCATGTCGCGGATCAAATCTTTAAAACAAACGCTAGAACCTTGTAAATGATCGAACAAATCTTCCATTTCGAGTTATGGATATCGTTTTCGATTGTCAATTTACTCAGTTCAATGTAATCTATAAATATAAGGAATGATAACACCATAGCTCTTCATGATGACGAGCTCGGTAGAATAAAATCTTTCTCCGACAACTCTCTTAGTTGTACGGTAATTCCTTTAATTCAGATGGTGCTGACGTACAGTGCACAAGCCACAGGTGCAGCACCGGAAATATAATCAATACCAATTTCAACTTGCCTTAATGGCGAAAGTCTAGGTAATTTACCAATAAATACCTTCTAAAGTTTAGATAACGGAATGTAGAAAAGCTAAATACGATCCGGTGGTCTAATGTGGTGGTAGATGGTGGTGGAAGCCATTGTTGGCTTAGAGAGAGAGAAAGAGAGGTTGAGAGTAAAATGTGTGTATTCCCAAATGAATAAAATAACAATCAACACCCCTCCTTGGAAGCTAAGGAGGGGTATATATAGTCACGCACTTTACAAAGAGCCTAGTCTAGTCTAAATGTGCGTGACTATGATAACTAACGGGAATTCTTAAATGTCGTCACATAAAGTGAGTTTCCAACAATCTTCCCCCATGGGACGACGTGTAGAATTCCTTACAATATTCTACCTATCAAGTACAAAATAATTAAGAACAAGAGCTTTCTTGAAGCATCCAATGTTGATGAAGTCTTCTGAGGCCTTCGTCTTCAAAACGACTCATCTTTAACGTAACTTGTAGTAGAAATACTGTAACGGCACGAGCTAAGTAACCCATACACTTCTGGTTAAGGAGAAGCTTCTGAATTAGCTTCCCCCTAATTCATGCCACGTAAACTTGATGTAGAAGCATTTTAAATAGCTTCCCCCAAGTAGATCAACAACTTTTCATCTCACGCTTGAATAATTCTTCTGAATTTTTCTTCCCCCTGAGAGTTCAAGTTATGCATACCAGAAAGAATCAAGACACTTCTTCCCCCACATAGTTGAAGAAGGTAAATCAATCCCAATTATGAAGCTCAGATACTGAAGTGGACACTTTATCCCATTCATGAAGTTGACATCATAACACCAGAGTCAATCAAGTCCCGGAAATGCACACGTCTTCTTCCGGAGATGCACCAGAGTCAATTAAGTCCCGGGAATGCATATAGGATAATGATGATGTTTAATTGCAACAATCAAACAATTAAACCTCGAATCAGTAGTGTACCGTTTAGAGATTGATAACGACACAAGTTAAAACACTGATTTTCTCTGCGGCTATGACAAATGTCATCCCGGAATATCTTCAAATCAAAAGAAGGTATGAAGTTCATCACGTGTACTCGTTGTGCGTTCAATGTGTCTTCTTCTTCCCCCTTGATGGTTTTGAAACTCGGAACCATCAATAAATTGTACGCACATGAACCTGAAATCTCTTGAGAATAATAAATAAGCTGAATTATATATTTTGTGAGAATCAGTTGTTGATCGAAAATCTCTTCTCATAAACTCTCCATGGCCACCTTTACCATACCACATGAAAGTAATTTGAAGTAACCACTGAAAGAATGAACCAGATACATCAAACGTGAAGCTGAATAAAAATCCTTCGATCTTGTGACTTAAGCTTGCACTATTGTTGAATGAAGAACGATGGAGAAATCTCTAAGTACTCAATGCATCACTGAAGAAGTCTATAAGCACAACACCTCTTGAAATTATCCACGTCGACTACGCGCGTGACACTGAGTACAACAATGTAACCCCTTTAAGTGATAGTTATCCGAGTCATCAACCATCCACCCCGAACCCGGAAACCAGATAACCAAGTCTTTATTCTAGGATTAAGCATGAGCAAGTTATCTAGTAAAAGATAAAATAAATACACGCCTTCGAAAAATCCGTCTTCAACGTCACGTAATTAATACTCGATCAAACAAAATCTGTAGCCACTAAAAAATCGCCCATTTTTTCTTGGTCTGGTCAAAATAAATTTGTCACGTTTGTCACGTCACTTTGTCACGTCACTTTGTCTCATCATTTTGTCTCTTTGAACACCACCATATATCGTAAAATTTAGCTTTAATATTTCCTTTTTACTACAATTGGAGTTCAAGGCAAATATTAATAGCATCTTGTCACAAAATTAGGCTAGCACCATTCGTTGTTTGACATATATTGTGCCTTTTAACCAAAAATTATCAAGTGATAGAATGCCAAAAATGTTGGCATAACACGTGAACCTAGGCCCAATATCAAATAATATAGTAATGGTATTATGCAGCCCATATTTTCGGTTGACCATATTAATAAACCTAAGCAAATGAAATATGGCCCAATAATTTAGATGATGACTAGGTGCAAAGAAATGCATTATTTTGCGGTCCATGAGGTGAATCGTGGATAAAGATCCTTTACCCTAATAAACCGCACATATAAACACACCCTAAACCTAATGTCATTCTTAACTTTCTCCGCCCCCTTCACTCCATTATCTCTCACTACTCCACCCTTCATCTCATCCATCATTCCATAAAATAATTACCCATCACTAAGATACGTAGATCCCATCTCCAAAATATCAATTCAATAATTGATATACTAAATTCATCCATGGAACACACGATGAGATCAAGTAACCATTCTCTATTTCTGTAATCGACAACAATGACCCACAAATAAATCAAAACATACGAACCCTTGATCCTTGTACCGTCCGTGAATGATTACATGGTCGAAGCTAATGCAAATGCATGACACTCGACTTCAAGATCTGATATTGGGTCACGGGTAGGTTTGTATGATTGCATGTGTTGGTTTTGTTTTGTGGATTCGAAACAGAATAATGATTATAACATGGTTGTTATAAATCATTATTTATTTTCGTATATTAAAGATGGGTTAAACCATTTACATAAAGATCTATGATGATAACTTTCGTGTGATCTATGCATGTATGAAACGAATGAAATATGAGATCCAATATGATTTTCTGTTTTGATACGAGTCTAGTTTGGATGGGGATTAGGAGACGATGGGAATAAATAGTTATGGTGTTGTGGAGATAAAAGGCTGGAAGTCGAGTCAACTCAGTGAGTTACCTGAGTCAACTCGGTAATGACCGAGTTGACTCGGTTGAGATGGGTCGGTTTTGGTCACATTTTTGTTACACAAGTTTTAACAAAAACAGTCCAATCGGAATGTAAAATACAATCCAATCGGAATGTTTTATTTTTGAGTCAAAAATTATGTTCAACAAGTGAATGCCATCGGAAAGTCATCGGAATTAAGCATATACCCCCATCGGAATGACCAATCCGAAAGTACAATCGGAAAGGCAATCTGAAACCCAATCTGAAAGTTTAATCTGAAACCCAATCTGAAAAGGCCAATCTGAATACCCAATCGGAAAGTACAATCGGAAAACGCAATCTGAAACCCAATCTGAATGTGCAATAGGAAACCCAATCTGAAAACCCAATCTGAAAAGGGTTTTGAAGGACCTGAAAAAGTGGATCTGCACATTTCGTCTTTTCCTAACTGCATAAACAAGAAAGATACTCCCAGAAAGAGGTGACCATATGTGATAAGACTTTTGACCATGAAATTGATGAAACTGAGACACAAATAGATATGATAAGACCCAAAAACTTGTGACTGATTGGACAATGGGACAAGATAATAAGACGTGACCCAAAAAATTTTGAGACAATGGACAGAACTATTATAAACGAGACACAAGAACTAATTTAGACCACCAAATCGACTAAATAAACACGATCCAAGGATAGAACCGAGGCTCTGATGCCAAATGTAGAAAAGCTAAATACGATCCGGTGGTCTAATGTGGTGGTAGATGGTGGTGGAAGCCATTGTTGGCTTAGAGAGAGAGAAAGAGAGGTTGAGAGTAAAATGTGTGTATTCCCAAATGAATAAAATAACAATCAACACCCCTCCTTGGAAGCTAAGGAGGGGTATATATAGTCACGCACTTTACAAAGAGCCTAGTCTAGTCTAAATGTGCGTGACTATGATAACTAACGGGAATTCTTAAATGTCGTCACATAAAGTGAGTTTCCAACACGGAAACATCTTTTTAATAAATTCATTTTAGGTTCTTTCTAGATTATAATATTTATAACTAATTCACAACCATTCACAATATAATTTCAAGTCTAAATGCAGGATATGGTCATCCATCAAGAATTATTTAGATCACTTTTGATAATCAACATCTTATCTTTTAGGGGAATTCTACTCGAGCTCCCATCAATTAAGACAATGTCGTCACGTCATAATCAATCAATCCATTCTACTGGCATTACCAACCTTTCAGTTTTATTGTCGTCGATAAGATGTGAACTTCTCAAAAGACTAATAATAACTCATAATCCTTCACAAATTCAAGGATATATGGAGACATAACTAACCTTAAAAGAGTAAGGTCAACGCATAGTCTATGCGAGAGAATTTCAAATCAGATACAGACGAAAACATTTAACGAATATGAATATATCCCATGTTTTCATAATTTGAGTACGCATTCGAAAGCTCCTCGGATCGTTACCCAGGTCATTCAAATGAAATCAAATCATAAGAAATGATAAGAACGTCAATACATCCAGTCGGGTATCAACACTCGGTAATTAGATACTTTTCCTAAGAATCTCACTACGGGGGAATTGGACAAGAAAGAATTGTCGATTGTCAAATAAGACAATTTCCACAGATGAGTAAATTCGACTTAGAAGAATAGATGCTACAGGCACATATGTAGGTGTCCCTAACACTATGTCCGTATTTTTCACTTCTTGCAGATCTCATAAAATTTAATCTTTCACAATCTTCAAAGAAAATGTAGTGTTTATTCATTAGTTTTATGGTGACTACAAATCAGCCTTGCATGGTCCATTCCAAATTGTATGTAGGCGCGCAACTATATACAATTTTAAGATTAACGATGCAATACTCAGTTCGTCAAAATTTTATCATCATGTTTAAAATAAAAATATTTTCATGCTTAATTCTTGAATAAGAATCAAAAATAGATTTACAAAGATTTTCTTTGTTATGGAAATAATTAAGTTTCCAAAGCGTCTCATAAATAACTTCATTTTGATATCAATCACTTATAAATATCACTTTGAATAATCCTTATAGTGATGAAAATTCAATTTTCTCAAAGGATACGGTTTTAACTTTATAAAAACAATGAGTGATCTGAAGAAGAGTGATGAAAGCTTGTTCACCGAGAACTAACTACAATATAATAGGAAATGAGCTTAGCCAAATAATCATGAGGTTCATGACCTCGATGGCACTCAAAAAGAATAATCCACAACGTAACTCAAATCGAGATGAGTACTTGTTCAATGGTTGCATCACTAATGCGAACATTAGAGACAAGCAAGAAAAGATAGATAACATCGATACACGTAGAACTAAGCAATCAAAGGTAGTCTTTTCATTAATCACAAACAAGTCAAAATTGTACCGTAACACATTATGTGTCACTATGTCATACAATTCTCAGAACTCATCCTACCAACTGATGTCTCAGTTAAGTTAGGGATTATTTTTAAAAGATACCACAATGAATACTAATCTACAAGAGTCATTAGGTGTCCCACCTGTCCCGGAAGATCCATCGGTCCCAATTCAGAAGAAGATTTCTTCAATTTAGTTGTTAGACACTGGGCATCCTCATTAGTGGACAATGGCCTAGGAACAACCTTTAACACAAACTAACAATTATTTAAAACCTTATAATTCAATCAAAGAACTTAACGACTTCCTCTTAACAATCTCATATTCCATACAGGTTAAGTTTCATTTTATTCAAGTTTTAACCAATTTTATACTCAAGGCGATATCCTACCTCATTTTCCAATATTTTCAACCTTATTTTCAGACCTTAATAGGGCAATAAAAGCTCGATATGAACAACACTTAATTCCAATCCTATAGCTCTTACAACAACAATTATCAAATGAGTCATTAGTATGAAATAACTCGATCATTCAATTAGATTTCTCGGAAAGGTACTAGTGGCATGAGGCTTTTGGGTAATGGTTCCAATGACAGCCTCAAGTGCAACCTTCACCCTTTCGATTTCAATTTAAGAATTGGATGACAACAAATCAGATGACATCTTTCTAGGTGGCAACGTTTTGTCATACTCCACTCTATAAGGAAAGATCGTCATGACATCGATATTAGATTTAATCTCGCCAATTCTTTTTCAATATCACAATCAACTAATATCTACATTTCTACGAGTATCAACCATTTGTTGGGATCATAAATATCCACAACTTGGTTTTGATCTAGGATAGCAAGAATTCCTACGAGAATAGCTTCGATTAATTTATTAGGGGATTTAGGGTTCCTTGTGACAATCTACGTCGTATAAATACCTCGTATAAATATCAAAATAATCATCAAACAATCATGTAATCAAATTACATCATATATATATATATATATATATATATATATATATATATATATATATATATATAATCCAAGTTATATATATTAAAATAACACTTCTCAGTCTGGCCTTGTCGGTAACTCGGGAATTCTTCGGCACCATTATAGTCAAAAGATTTTTAGATATTTTGTGAAAAATTTTTATAGTTAAAAGATTTTGAAATGTTTTATTCAAAACCTTAGTTTTAAAAATCTTTCGTTCTCTATAACGAGAGCTCTGGTACCAAACTGTAACACCCCCAAAATTTATACAACTCAATGCAGCGGAAGACTCGTTGGTGTTACGGGATAGACATTACTCACATCATAGACAACGCTTAAAAATTGCGTCGTTTAATAATAAAGCATTTCCATTCATAAATATCAAAGTTACATAGGTCCCAAGTCATATTAATTCATACAAAGTTTTACAAAGTATTTGAATGGAAATTATTGTTTAAGTGCGGGCCATGAATTATTGTCGTCTTCCTGAGAATTACCTTCAAGTACCTGAGATAAAACATGTTAAAATAAAAGGTCAGCGATAACGCCAAGTGAATTCATAGAGTTTAATAAATTCCATCAATATAACTTTGGTATAAAATTATTACCAAAAATCATTTCGTACAAATCATTGTAATAGGCCATAAAACAGCCAAAATCATTTTTATACAAATCCTTATCGAAAATCATAATATAGGCATTTGCCTTAAAAATCATCATACGAGCCAATGTCGTAAAAACATCATACAATACGTTTTATAACGTTGTATAGATTAAATAAAAACCGTTATATGAATATGGTTATATAAAACCAAAACACGAACATAATATCAATAGTATGACCCCGTATTACTAGTCAGGCAATACATCGTAATTCGGTGCGTATAGTAGTATTTCGTTAACTGGATTATTATAAGCCGCATGACATTGTTACCTTACTAAACCAAACAACGGGTAGCTAACCCGATACTCAATTTGCCCATCTAAATTAGCGTGTCGTCACAAATGTCACGCTATGGAAATCTTCTCATACATAAATTCGCTTACCAATCAATGTGGCACGACGGGGATCAACCGTCAAGGCGCGAACTGGGGTGATCGTCCCCAAATAGTACTATTATATGCATAAGCGTCTACCAATCCCGGTAGTTCACAGTTCATGCTAATGGGACTTTTAGTGACATAACCTAACTTTAATAATCCATTTAATTTCATCTATCGGGTCATTTAATCATTTATCGGGTCATACAATCGGGTCATATAATCATTCGGGTCCAAATCAATAAACAAACAATCGGGACAATGGTGTCCTATTTTATAAAAACTAACATGTTATCTCCCTCGCGGGTTTATAAAACATTTCATAAACACATTTAAAAGAGTGCGAGGCTATGAACTCACGTTGATGTGGGAAGGCGGGTTATCTGCAATTCGGACGTACGGTGTGTGCTTCAATCACGGAAACCTAGTCAAATAATACTCGTCTTAGACTCTTGTCCAATGACTTTATAAAAATAACAATTATGTATACATATGATGATTTTATATATATGATGATCAAGTGGGTTTACATATTCTCTTTTACTCATTTTAGTGTTTACGTATTGGTAACTTCTTACTAGTTTACTAGTTTTACCTATTTACGTGTTTTAGGTCCAATAAGCCTATTATAAGTTTATTAAATTGTATTAATCCATTTCATACTTGTCTTATCAGTATTTATACTTTACATGTTGGGCCTAAATGGGTTAAGCCCAATAAATAAGTTTATAAGTGTTTTAGTCCATTTTGTTGTATTATTAGTCCAATAACGTTAACTTAGCCCGTTAATGTCCGTATGTTATATAGTTCAGGTTTTATCGGTTTTTACTTGTTATATATGTTTATATATCAGTATATGAGTTTATAAAAGTTTACATTAGACGGGTCCAACCGTCTAACTTTTATTTAACAAAAACGTTAATTTTACGGTAATAGCCGAAAAAGTCGTAAAAATCATGTTTATAGTTTTATAACTTATAAAACTTATCAAACTTCAATTTTTATAAAATGTTCATTTATTTTCCCTTATACATATTTATATAAATGTATTATATAAGTTAGTGGGTTTTAATTCACATTTTATACTATTTTTATTTGAGTGCTTATATAATACTATTATACTTTAATTTCCCAAAATCTGATTTTTATTTTCATGTTCACCAAAACTGCCATATCTAGAGTTCTATATGGAGATAGAAGCTCAAATTTTTATGACATAAACTACATGATATGTGCTCCATTTAACTCTCGTATAGCTACTGTTGAATCAGCTTCGAAGTATTTTCTAAAAATCGTCCAAAATAGTGAACTCAGATTTGTACTCTAAACTTGTTTTGATCATATCTCACTTATCCTAATGATTCCATTGCATGGCCAACTCTCACATGTGTACAAGACATATTACTTACTGTATATTCATTAATCTATGCCATTTTATCAGTTCATGACATGGTTCTTTACTGTTTTATACAGTCATCATTTTTAAGCATGATTTTAACCTTTTTACATATTGTTTTTCATCTTTTTACCCATGATTATCAACACCAAATCCCCACACAATATTTTTATCATCATATATCATCATACATATATACATTTAAGAAGAAAATACATGATTAAATAATCAAAATTAACAAGAGGATGGAAAGAACTCTCTTTATACCACCATGATGATGTAGGTTGTGATCAAAACATGGATTTTGATGGAGAAACTTGTGATAAACCAAGACAATCTTCAAGACCACCATTCTTCAAGAACTCCTTGTGGAAAATCAGCCCCAAGACTCCATAGCAACTCCTCTTTGGATGTTATAACTTGCACCAATCAATAGGGCTTCAAAAGGGCATCATCATATATGTAAATAACATAGGATTTGTGGTTGAATCAAGATCAAGTGAGGGTGTTTTTGGTGAGGATGGGACGACACAAAGAGAGAGTGTGAGAGAATTTTGAGATTGTTTTGCATGTTAGAAATGGTGGTAATGAGTTAGCTAGTGGTTTTTGGTAAGTGTTAGCTTTATTTGTAAGCTTGGTAAGACAAGTGTCTTACTTAGCTTACAAACTTGACACCAAATGTGGTGAGGTGTAGTAAGTTGGCCGTCCCATGTGTGGGGTGAGACAAAACTTGTTTTGGTCTCATCCCACTAATTTATGGGTATTACTCGATTCTAGTTTCCTCGATTCGCGTGCCCTCGGGTCGTTTTACGAAAAACGTTTTTATAAATTATGAATCAACGGCACAAAACGAATCTAATAAAAATTGTCTCATCAAAAACGGAGTTCGAAAACGTAAATACGTAATCCTAAGGCTTCTGATTTAGTCGTAAAGGACGTTAAATTATAATCGTAAGTCCTAATCTCTGCTCGTAAATTTTTGAGTTTATGAACCAATACAAATTTAAAATCTCAAAATAATATTCACGGACAAATTTATTTTCTGAAATGTCGGACTGTCACCAAAGACGGTGTATGTAAACGTGAGCACGTAACGTAGAATCCTCCGGTTTAAACGTAGTCGATGCTACTTCAAGACGTAAATCCAAATTTCTTCCCAAAAATAAGTGAGTTCATAATATAACATTAAAATAATATTTCTAAATAAATATTGAGAATAAAATATCAATCATAAATTGACGGATTGTCACACCACCACCACCTCCATTGAACAACACACAATACCCACCAAGGAACCCAGGCCAAAAAAGTAACTACCAAGGGAATTCTTCTAATAATCAAAGGAATTTTAACTCAAATCAAGGGAATTTTCATAATCAAAATCAAGGGGCTTTTAATGGACAAAACCAAGGGTTTCAAAATAACAACTTTAACCAAGGTTTTAATAATAACAACGCTTATCAACAACAATATCCAAACCAAGGTTTTCAAAATCAAGGGCAAAACACGAATTCCCCTTCAATGGACTTGGTTCTTCAAAAGTTGACTGATAAGTTAAGTGAACATGAGAAAATCATGTCTGTTATGCAAGAATCGAGTGATAAGAAATTTATGCTAATGTTTCAAGCCATTAATCCCAAGGCCCACCCCAAGGTACTCTCCCTTCTAACACCGTGACCAATCTTAGGGCCAACGTTAATGCCATCACTACTAGGAGCGGTAAGATCATCGTTGAACCTTCTTCTTCACAACCTAACCAAGGACCCGAGATTCCTTCTACTTGTGATATACCACCTGTTATTCC
This sequence comes from Glebionis coronaria, assembly GCA_025667525.1. Classification (NCBI taxonomy): domain Eukaryota; kingdom Viridiplantae; phylum Streptophyta; class Magnoliopsida; order Asterales; family Asteraceae; genus Glebionis; species Glebionis coronaria. Next base: position 269,498,348 of record CM046879.1, read on the forward strand.
TTCTTCTACACCTTATGTCTCACCGATACCTCAAGTTTGTACCACACCTTCGGTTCCAAAACCGGTTCCTCCACCTTCCACTTCTACCCCTCCACCACCCAAGGATGTGAGTGAGAATTCCATTCCAAAGCCTTCATCTCAACCCAATATACCTTATCCCTCAAGGTTGAGGAAAGAGAAATTGAAAAACAAGGATGATATTCAGGTTTCTAACTTTCTTAAAATGTTTAAACAACTGAATTTCAACATCTCCTTTGCTGAGGCTCTCACTCACATGCCTAAATATGCTAAGATGTTGAAGGATCTTTTAAGTGATAATAAAAAATTGCTCGACATCGCCAATACCCAATTAAATGAGAATTGTTCTGCCGTTCTTTTGAGAAAACTTCCAGTTAAGTTAGGAGATCCCGGTCGCTTTCTAATCCCTTGCAACTTCCCTTGGGTAGAGAATTGTAGGCCCTAGCCGATCTAGGTGCTAGTATCAACTTAATGCCTTTAAGCGTATGGAAACAATTATCTCTACCTGAGCTATTCCCCACACGAATGACATTGGAATTAGCTAATCGTACGATTGCTTATCCAGTGGGGATAGCCGTCTTTGTCAGTGTCGACAAATTCACCTTTTCGGCGGATTTTGTTGTCGTTGACTATGAGATGGACCCTCGTGCTTCATTAATCGTTGGAAGTCCATTCTTGAGGACCGGTCTCACTCTCATTGATGTAGCCGCGGGCGAATTAATCATGAGAGTTGGTGACGATAAAATCGTCTTCAACATGGGTAAACTTTCTAAGCAGCCTGCTGAAAACGAGAGCGTTAATTTTATTGACGTTCTTGATGAGGCTTGTGAAGAACATTTCAAAGACGCTTGTAAAAGTGGTTCTTTCTCTCTACCCATCGTTGAGACCGTTGCCTCTATTGCTCCATCACTAACTCCATTTGGAGAAAGTGATTTCATTTTCAAAGAATTTGAAACAACTTTGGGAGATGTGGACTTACAATATGACCATTCTCCCTCCAATTGGGATGAAGACATTCGTACCATTGAGAAACTTCTCAATGAGGACCATATTTCTCCACGATCTCCTAAGGACATCTCTATCGATGAACCGAAATTGAAAATGCCTTCCATCGAAAATCCTCCGGATTTAGATCTTAAGGATCTACCGTCTCATCTCGAATATGTTTTCCTTGAATACAATAAGAAGTCACCCGTCATCATCGCAAACGATTTGAAAGAGGAAGAAAAGTCTCAACTTATCGACGTGCTGAAGAATCATAAGAAAGCGATTGCTTGGAAAATCTCCGGTATTCGTGGAATTGATCCTCACTTTTAAACACATAATATTCTCATGGAGGACGACTTTAAACCCACTATTCAAAGCCAAATAAGGGTGAATCCCAAGATCTATGACGTTATTAAAAAAGAAGTTATCAAACTTCTAGATGCCGACATGATCTACCCTATCTCGGATTCGCCATGGGTTAGTCCGATCCATTGTATGCCTAAGAAAGGCGGAATCACCGTTGTGCCCAATGAAAACAACGAGTTAATTCCTACTCGTCTCGTTACAGGGTGGAGAGTTTGTATAGAGTATCGTAAACTCAATGATGCTACGAGAAAGGATCATTTTCCCCTTCCTTCTATGGACCAAATGCTTGAACGTCTAGCGGGTAATGACTATTATTGCTTCTTAGACGGTTTCTCCAGGTATTTTCAAATTCCCATCGATCCTAAAGACTAAGATAAAAACACATTCACTTGTCCTTATGGAACATTTTCTTACAAAAGAATGCCTTTCGGCTTATGCAATGCTCCTAGGACTTTCCAAAGGTGTATGATGGTTGTCTTCCATGACATGGTTGAAGAAACTATGGAAGTCTTCATGGATGATTTCTCGGTCTATAGTGATTATTTCTCATCTTGCCTTGACAATTTGGAACGCATGCTTAAGCGGTGTGAAGACACTCACCTTGTTCTAAATTGGGAAAAATGCCATTTCATGGTACAGGAAGGCATTGTGCTTGGACATAAAATCTCAAAATCCGGTCTTGAAGTGGACCGTGCTAAAGTTGATGTCATAGCCAAATTACCTCCACCTTCGACCGTGAAGGGTGTGAGAAGTTTCCTTGGTCATGAGGGCTTCTATCGTCGATTCATTCAAGATTTTTCAAAAATCGCTCGCCCAATGACCCACCTCTTGGAAAAAAAATACTCCTTTTATCTTTTCTAAGGATTTTCTTGAATCCTTCAATCTTCTTAAGGACAAGCTAACTAAGGCACCGGTCTTGGTTACCCCTAATTGGGAGCTACCTTTTGAATTAATGTGTGATGCTAACGACTTTGCTATTGGAGCGGTTTTGGGCCAAAGAGTGAACAAACACTTCCAACCAATCCATTATGCTAGCAAGACAATGATGGGGGCTCAATTGCATTATACCACTACCGAAAAAGAGCTTTTAGCTATAGTGTATGCATTTGAGAAATTTCGCCCATATCTTGTCCTTTCCACCATCATTGTCTATACCGACCATTCCGCGTTGAAGTACTTGTTAACTAAACAAGATTCCAAGCCAAGACTTCTTCGTTGGGTTTTGCTCCTTCAAGAATTTAAAATCGAAATTCGTGACAAAAAGGGAGCGGAAAACCTAGCCGCGGATCATCTAAGTAGACTTGAGGATCCTTATCAAAGGAATCATCTGAATCAAGAGATCAATGACTCTTTTCCCCTTGAGGCCTTAATGTCTATCAAGTCCAATCTTGATGACACCCCGTGGTTTGCGGACATTACAAACTACTTAGCGGGTGGTATTCTCATCGAAGGGTTAACATCCCAACAATAGAAGAAGTTCTTTAAAGATGTTAAGACTTACTTTTGGGATGACCCTTATCTCTTCAAACAATGTGCTGATCTGATTATTCGTCCGTGCATTGATGGACCCGCGGCTTTAGATATTCTCGAAGCTTTCCATAAAGGACCCACTGGGGGTCACTTTGGTCCCAACTACACCGCGAAGAAAGTGTTTGATTCCGGATTCTATTGGCCCACCATTTATCGTGACGCTCACGAAATGGTTAAAAATTGTGATGCTTGCCAAAGACAAGGCAAGATCACACATAAAGATGAGATGCCTCAAAATTTCATCCAAGAATATGAAATCTTTGACGTATGGGGCATCGACTTTATGGGGCCATTTCCATCATCTAAAGGGAACAAGTACATCCTCGTAGCCGTTGACTACGTCTCTAAATGGGTTGAAGCTAAGGCTCTCCCTAGGAACGATGCGAGGGTGGTTGTGAACTTTTTGAAACACCTTTTTGCTCGACTCGGTGTTCCTCGTGCTATAATCAGTGACCACGGGACTCATTTTTGCAATGATCAATTTGCAAGAGTCATTGCTAAGTATGGTGTCAATCACCGTCTTTCCACCGCCTATCATCCCCAAACAAATGGTCAATCCGAGATAACTAACTGTGGATTAAAGCGAATTCTTGAGCGTACTGTGGGAGAGCATCATGCCTCGTGGGCTGATAAGTTAGATGATGCTTTGTGGGCTTTCCGTACCGCATATAAGACCCCGATTGGTTGTACACCTTATCATCTTGTGTACGGGAAGGCATGCCACCTCCCTATTGAGTTGGAACATAAGGCGTATTAGGCCTTGAAGTGGGCGAATTTTGACATCAAAAAGCCGGTGATCTTCGGAAGATTCAACTCAACCAGCTAAACGAACTAAGGAATGATGTAGTGTTTTTACACACCTTTAGGAAAAGGAGGTAAATAGGGCAAGCGTTAACAAGTGACTTATGAAAATCACAAGTTATGACCCAAAGTGCGGATCGTTCTCAAGGAGGCTTGGTGTGTGTGATAAGAAATGATTAGTGATGTGATTATATGATTATGAGAAAGAAAATAGAAAGGGGATAAGAAGAGAATGACAGTTACGATGACGGATTACACTAAGACTAAAAGGTCGTACACGTAAAACCGTAAAAACACCAAATTTAAATATTTACTCTAAAAAATCCTAAAAAATTGCAATCAATCCTAAATAATGTAATAAGAGTTTACAAAAAATCAAAAATCACCCAAACCTTTTATTTAATTAAATAATGATTTTTTAATGTTAATTAAAGCCCTAAAAATCAATTTAATTAACAAAAAGCCCAAAATGAGTTTTATCACTTTATAAACCTCTAAAATACACTAAATTAATTTGAAACTATTTTTTAAAATTTTAAATTTGATTAAAACTATTTAAAAACAATAAAAAACTATTAAAACTTAAAATAATTATAAGAATTAATCTAAGAACAATAAAAATATTCTAAAAATTGTAAAATTCCTAACTTTATGTATTTAACCTAAGAAAAATGATAAAACTTGAAAAACCAAAATTTTAATTTTTAATCATAAAATAATATTAAAATAATATTAAAAATCCAAAATTTATAAAAAATTCTAAAAACTTGCAAACTAGCTTAATTTAACCTAAATAATATAAAAATGAACTTGAAATTACAAAATACCCCTAATGGGACTCCAAATGGGCCAAAAGTCCAAACAGTCACCTTAATGGGCCAAAATAAGCCTAATAAGAAAAGTGTTGTCCAATTAAGCCCAAAAGCTCCTATCTGACTCAAACTTTGATTTTAAACACAACTTTTCAAAGGCCCAAAAGCTGAAAATGTGAAATAAGCAAGCTTATATCAAACAGCTTATTCTTAATGGGCTTTGTGGCCCATTAAGCTATAAGCTGATGCCATAAGCTCAAATTAGACACACAAGCTTCTTTTGAGCTAACTAAGACTTCTGTAAAAATAAATTTGAAATAAGCCAAAGGAATAAGCCTGAAAGTGCAAAAAGCAATCTATAAAAAACGACAAAATAGTCGTTTTTGAGTTCTAGACTATCCCAAGAGCTGATTCAAATTGCAAAAGCTTTTAAATGACTTAACTAAGCTTAATCAACAAAAAGTTTTTAAATAAGTTGACTCAATAAGCTGGAAAAAGCAAATAAGCACTTATGAAAAAGTCAAATAAGTTGGTTTTCTAGCAAAAAGTCAAAGTCGAAGTCTAATAAGCTCCAGTTCAATCAAATGGGTCAAATAATGAAGATCTATCACAAAAAATAAGTTGTTGCAGGTCTGGATAAGCCAAAATGGTTTATTGATAAGCAAACTGAAAATTTGTACTAGCAGGGGCTAGTTTTGGGTGTTGAGCAGTGGAAACTTTTTCCACTGCTTGACTTTTTGACTTTTTGTCTTTAGTGACTTTTTTGGAGATTCAAGTTACACAAAGGCACCCAAATGATCAATGGATCATAAGGAGTCAATAACAACAAAGAAATCACAATCAACAACTGCCAATTAGTACAGTTTAATCAATCAATCACCAGATATGCACCAAACATGAACACATAAGCAGTTATGAACTTATAAGTTGTTTTAGCATTATTCAGCCAACCAAATTGCACCAAAAGCATACACAAGCTATTATAAACTTAAATGAACAAGTTTAAACAGTTTTCATGCAATGGCTCAAAGCCTAAATCAAGATTTAAGTAGATGAAGGTTACTGATGAACACTAACACAAGCAGTTTTTACTTTTGCTGATGCAATTGACCAACAAGCCAAATTCAATCACTCAGATCTATCACATATGTTATATAAATGATGTTTAAAAAACTTTTAACTCTAAGCATGCATAAATTCTAGATTTTACCAAAATCTTGGGTCAAAAACAGTTAAAATCAAGTAGTTATAGCATAATGTATGATTTGAGGTTTCAAACCCAATAACTTGCAGCAAAATGCACTCAACCAAGTATATATCAGATACCAAGCAAATACACAAACTTCCAACCACACAATAACAAGTTATGATTCAAGACAGGTAATCCCAAACACCCTTTTAACTTTTCAAATCAAGATTTTCAAATCAAAACAACATTCCAAGGTTACCCAAGCCCAAATCAACACAATGACAGATGAGATAAATAGATTTAAGAAAGATTAAGCCACAAAATTCACAAGCAACACTCAAATATCACAAATATCCAATATTTTATCAGATTTTGAGATTAAGGGTGTGTACCTCATGGATGTACATCCACAACCACGAATATTGAGCTTATGTACTAGCAAGAACAAGTACAAGCTTCCACAACAAAGCCTGCTAAGAATCAACAAAGTTAGAAGCAAAATATCAAAAACAGTAAGGTTGAAAAGCCTTGATTAATGCAACTCTCGTACTCCACACTTGATTATCCCCAAGTTATAAGCTTCACCACACCATGATACCACAATATCAGGATGCTATGATCAGCCTTATAGCCCAAGAATTCCAAGATAGACCAAGAACTTAGCAAAATATCAAGCTTGAAGGAAAATGTGCAAACTTTTGCACACTCCTTGAAAACAGGTTTTGAGATTCAAGAACAATGAATAAAGAACAATAACAAACAGATTAAAAGAGTGGCACTTGAGCTTTCTTCACAAAATTCATACACATTTCATTAACTGAATATGAGATTTACAGATTTGTGAACAAGGAAAATTCAAGAGCAAGATAAAATATAATGGACTAAGGCCTTTATATAGGCATACAATGAACTAGGAAAGCTGAAAAAACGTAAACCCTAGCTAATGAAGTTCCAAATTTGCCCCTTGTGATGTTTGGATACATGCTTGATCATGTGATTCTTCTTGGCAGTTTGTTGTAGCTGGCATGTGTGAGTGCATCCAAGGGCTTGTAACAAGCTTAAAAAGTAAGCTTTAATCTCAAACGTTGGATTGCTGTTGGTTTTTGGCAGTATCCTCTTTGTTTGCAGCAGGGGAATCTCTTGTGGGACAAGGGAGTGAGGTGGCAAGAGTTTTTAAGGTTGGGTTATATTCAAAGGATCATTAATCATAAATCTGGAAATAATTAGAGGCTAATTACAAGAAATTAGTAAACCCCTAATTATGTTCTTGAGGTGAATAGTTGAGAGTTTGATCTGGTTTAGGGGTGGATTAATTTTAAATAAGTGTTAATGGCACCAAGGTTTAGTTAAGTATTAAACCTGGTGAGTGGATGGGTGACATGGCAGCAGGGAGAGTTCTTATTTGTGGAAAGGGTTGAGTGGGACACGTGGGAGGTTGTGAGTGGTCTAGGTTTCTTTTATGTCTGGCCAGCTTTAACCCCCCTATTCTTCTTTCTTTTCCACTTTGTAAATAAATACCACAAATCCGGATTTCTTTGTTATCAAACTTTTCATTTTCACACTTTTGCCCCAAATACTTTTCCAAAGTATTTTCAGGGGTATTTCTTGCCATTTTGTGATTTTTGAAAGACTGATTTGGCATTTTCTTGATTGAAAATGGTCTTGACTTGTATGATTGACCTTTTGGAGGAAAGAAATTGCCAAGTCATGATTAATTAGGGACCATTTTTGCCATTTCTTCAAAGTCTAGGGTCCTTTTTGCAATTTTGATATTTTCAAAGGACCAAACATGTAATTCTTGTATCTTGGAGTCCTTGTTGGTATGTTTGAATTTGAAGAGGATAAATATTGACATTTTAGTTTTGTTCACGGACTAAAATTGCCAATTCTTCAAAGTGGAAGGCCCTTTTTGCAATTTTGACAAACTTTAGGGACCAATCTTGTAATTATGAAGATACAAGGGTATAAAGTGTCAATTCCTCCATATTGGAGGACCCTTCTTCATAAATCTTCAAATCTTCAAGGGTTTTCTTTGAAAAATTCTTCATTAGGACTTGGTTCAATGTGCGGCTTCGTTTCCCGTGTTCGTTTTTGCATGATTCTTGTGATCTTTTGTCATTTTCTCAATATCCGTACCTAAAATACACAAGCAACAAACACAAGCATATATTTGGGTATTTTCATGATAACTAATGCATTTTAAGCCCTTTTTGGATGATGAGACTATGTATAAAAGCAGTCTCATCACTCCCCATACTAAACCATTGCCGTGCCCTCACGCAATGCTAGAATAAAGTATCGTAGCACCTCCAAAATTCATTTTTATTCACTTTATTGAATGATAAACTAGCTACACTAGTACTATTGCTACTACTTGTGTTTTAGATATAATGTATGATTTTCATCGCAAAATGGGACATTTAGGTTCATAGAATAAGAACATGTGAATGCTTCGTTAGAAATAATTTCATCGTCCTCGATTTTCACCCCAATTCCATGCCAAGCGTGCAACAAGATCATTGTCATTATAAGTTAGTAATGCTAACACTACTCATATGCCCTAATCACTTACTTATCCTCCCAATTTCCTATGTTGTATCTCTTATATTTTATTTTGTCTTGAATGTTTCACGAGGATACATTGTTTGACTTATGCGATAATAGAGATTTAGGTCTAAAAATAGAGTCCTAACGGTGTAACCAAGACCATTAAATCAATAACCCCTCCTAATAGACAACGATGTCAAAAAAATAAGTCAACAAGAAGGATCGATAAACACGTTTTTATAACGGTTTTGAACATGAGACTTATTACCTAGACTTTTATACGCCCCCTAACGGAAGGGCCTTATTATCTTTGGTTTACCTCCATCTTTTATTCAACTTCGCCTTAAAGCTTTTATTATGACTTCGGTCTTGCCTTGCCTTTTATTATCCACCTCATCGGTAGTTTTATTAGCCAAAGATGTATATCCTCACGCTAAGGCGAATTTTGGATCTTTAAAGCTTCAAAGATTAAGGCTTGATTCACTTTCAATTTTGCATAGATTTTTCGGCCTTGTTGGGCTTCAAATTGTTTGCTTGATTTAGGTGAGCACTTGAAATCTTATTATTGGGTGAAGCTTTTGATTATTCGGGTGCCAATACTTCAAAACCGTGACGCTGGCGATACCTTAATGTCTTCCCAATTTAATTACACGGAAGCTACTAGAAAAGACTAGAAACCCAACAATCAAGACTAAACCGCTAAGTCAATATTTATTAAGAAAAAAATATTTACTTGCGAAGGGAGAAAAAGCAAACAACGAGAACACATGAGTTTTTGAAAGAATACGAGTATTCTACGTTTAGCATAGTAACTTATAATTAACCCTATCATTTCTCGTCCTCATTTAAGAGACTTAGCCTAATGTGAAGTTAAGGATCAAAGCTAAGTGCTCAACACGCACGGTTGAGTCAAAAATTACTCTTATTCTCGCAATCGGAAAACCTACATTCGTGTCTTCAAACACTTATAAAACATGAGAAATTTTTTAAAATTTGGCCATTTTTAGCCTTATTGCAACAAAACGATAAACAAAAAGATAAACTTTGGAAAGCGTGAAGGTTGGGCAAGGAAAGTATCTATTCACCCACCCCATACTAAAGTTAAACATTGTCCTTAATGTTTCGAGTCTAGGGGTGCAAACACCCCCATACTAGAGACGTAGTCGAATGCCTAATCTATCATGGAAAGGTTTAACCGTTAAATTTAAAGCCGTTTATGAAGTGTGCTAAAAACCTAAGGTTAGACATCAAAGGATATATCATGGATATTGAGAAAGTATTCAAAGCAAACGATCGAGTGCTCCCATAAAATGAACACGAGAGGCTCCAATCGTGAAGATCATGATCATCTAAAATCCACAATTCACAAACAACCACGAAACAAAGGTTGGAAGGGCACAAATACCGACACGTTACTACATTAGAAAGCGATAATATGTACATAGGATAAGCATGGGACTCTCCCACGAGGCACCTTGTTTTTGATTACCGAGTCATGAGCTCGACTTGATCCCCTCAATACTAATTATCATTGGGGAAGGTGATTTGGTCGAGGTAGTTCAAAGATGGAACTTCCCCGCCAAAGTAGTGCTTTAACCTATGTCCATTCACCTTGAAATTGGGGCCATCATTTTGAGCTAGCTCGATGGTCCCATAAAGAAAATACTTGAGTCACGGTGAATGGACCGGACCAACGGGATTTCAACTTACCGGAAAAGATTTTCAAACGAGAATTAAAAAGCAACACTTGATCCCCAATGTTAAAAACCCGGTTTTTAATTTTAGAATCATGCAACTTTTTAGTCTTTTCTTTATAAATCAATGAATTTTCATAAGCAATATCCCTTAATTCATCCAATTCATTTAATTGCATTTTTCAGCGTTTTCCCGCGGTCTCCATATCATCATTACAATGCTTTAGGGCCCAATAAGCCTTGTTTTCCAATTCGATTGGTAAGTGACAATTTTTGTAATACACAAGCTTATAAGGAGGGCACCTAATGGGCGTCTTATGAGCGGTCCTAAAGGCCCATAAAGCATCGTCCAAATTATCCGACCAAGATTGTCGGTTTTCCCCAACGGATCTCTCCAAGATCCTCTTCAACGCTCGGTTTGAAACCTCGACTTGCCCACTCGTTTGTGGGTGATAAGCCGTAGAAATCCGATGTGTAACCCCATATTTCCTTAGGACCGTTTCGAATTGGTCGTTATAAAAATGGGTTCCACGATCGCTTCTGATCGAACGAGGGGTTCCAAACCGAGAAAACAAACTTTTCAAAAACTTGACTACCACACGAGCATCATTGGTGGGCAAAGCCTTAGCTTCCACCCACTTAGATAGGTAGTCAACCGCGACGAGGATGTACTTATTACCACGAGATGATGGGAATGGCTCCATAAAGTCTATTCCCCAAATGTCAAAGATCTCACACATTTGGATGATATTTTGTGGCATTTCCTCTTTTTGTGAGGCTTTTCCTTGTCGTTGGCATGAGTCACATGACTTCACAAGCGCATGTGCATCTCGGTAAATAGTAGGCCAAAAGAAGCCGGCATCAAAGACCTTCTTAGCCGTGAGATTAGCACCGTGGTGACCACCCGTGGGTCCCTCATGACAAGCTCTAAGGATATTAGAAGCTTCGGTACCAAAGACACAACGTCGGATGATTTGATCCGCACACGTTCGAAAAAAAGTAAGGGTCGTTCCAAAAGGAGAACTTGACGTCACGAAAGAATTTTCGTTTTTCTTGAGTCGTCATACCCTTGATGATGAAGTTGCCCGCATGGTAATTTGCAAAGTCCGCAAACCATGGGGTGGAAGTATCAAGCTTAGAATTCACTACACCAAGTGTCTCGAGCGGAAATGTTTCGGTGATTTCCTTGGGCTCATAAACACTTTGGTGAGGATCTTCTAAACGAGAAAGATGATCGACCGCTAGATTCTCGACTCCTTTTTTGTCAACAATTTTGTGATCAAATTCTTGAAGGACGAGGATCCAACGAAGTAATCTTGGCTTTGCATCTTGTTTAGCCATAAGATACTTGATAGCCGAATGATCCGTATACACTATGCATTTCGTCAATACGAGATAAGGTCGGAATTCTCAAATGCATACACCACGGCAAGGAACTCCTTCTCCGTTGTAGTGTATTTAAGTTGAGCCTCAGTCATCGTCTTGCTAGTATAGTGAATAGGCAAGAAGTACTTCTCATGACGTTTCTCCAATACGACCCATATAGCTTAGTCACTAGCATCACACATGAGCTCAAAGGGGAGGTACCAATTGGGAGCAACAAGAATGGGAGCTTCGGTAAGTTTCCTCTTAAGGATTTCAAAGGCTCGTACACAATCTTCGTCAACGACAAAACGTGCCTCTTTTTCAAGAAGATGTGTAATAGGTCGAGAAATCTTTGAAAAATTGTGACAATCTAACATTTTCAGGTAGTGAATTATTTTCTCGTATAATATTTTGAAACTTATTTTTGTGTTGGTTGACGAACTCACAATTTACGGATTTAAATTTGGGCTTACGTGCATAATTTAACGTCCTTTACGAATAAACCAGAAACCTTAGGATTACGTATTTACGTTTTTGAACTCCGTTTTTGATGAGACAATTTTTATTGGATTCGTTTTGTGACATTGATTCATAATTTATAAAAATGTTTTTCGTGAAACGACCCGAGGGCACACAAATCCAGAAAACTAGAATCGAGGAATACCCGTAAATTAGTGAGGTGGGACAAAATACATTATCCCACCCCACTAGCACCCATGGGACGGCACAACAAGACACCACATCAATATGTGGCATCTTGTTAACTTGTTATTTAACAAGTGTAAGCTAAGCTTACACTTTAAGCTTTCCATTCACTCAAAACCACTAGCTACTACACACACCATCATTTCATACATGCAAACTACCTCAAACTCTCTCAAAACCCCACCCTTTGTCGTCCACTTTGAAGCACAAAACACCCCTTTTGATCTTTTCTAGCCATGAAATACATGTTATCTAGCTCTATCATGGAGTTATCTTGAAGCCTTGATCATTTGGTGGCCATTTTAACAACAAAGGAGGTGATTTGCTTGTGTCCTAGGGCTGATTTCTCAACTATTTTTCTTGGTGTTTGATGATCTTGGAGTTACTTTTGGTGTTCATCATGTTCTTGTCTTCCAAAAACAAGAAATACACTTGGTTGGTAAAGAAGATCATCCTCTCCATTTTCTCTTGTTATTTTTGTAAAGAACAAATGTATTTTCTTTCTTATTGTATATGTATATGATGAATATATGATGATAAAAACTTTGTGTGGGGATCAAGTGTTGATAAATATGCTTAAAAAGGTTAATAATCATAAGAAACAAGGCTAAAATCATGCTTATTTAGTTGGCTGTATAAAAACAATATATAACTAAAACTTGAACTGATAAACATGCATGGTAATCCATTTACAGTAAGTACAAGATGTTATACACATGTGAGAGTTGGCCATGCAATGGAATAATTATAATGAGTGAGATATGATCAAAACAAGATGAGTGTGCTAATCTGAATAAGCTGTTTTGTAGGGACTGTTAAGACAAGATAAACTTAAAATTAGCAGTAGCTATAACTAAGTTAAATGTAGCACATAATATGAAGATCATGCCATCCAAAATGAGCTTCTAATTCATTATAGAACTCTAGATATGATAAAAATGGTGAAGAGATTTTGAGAATTAATGTTTATTATTATTATATAAGCACTCAAATTTTATTGTATAAAATGTAAAATAAAAACCCATTAACTTATGAAATTTATTTATATAAATATGTAAAAGTTTAAATAAATGGATAAATTATATAAATGGTAGTGGAATAATACTTATAAGTAATAAAAACTATAAACTTGATTTTTACGACTTTTTCGGCTATTACCGTAAAATTAACGTTTTTCGCCAATTAAAACTTAGACGATCAAACCCGTCTAATGTAAAGTTTTTAAAAGTCATATACTGATATATAAGTAACTAATACAAGTAAAAACCGATAAAACCCGAACTATAGGACATATGGACATTAACGAGCTAACTAAGCATATTGGACTAATAATTGGACTAAATAAGATAAATACTTATAAAAAGAACTTATTGGGCTTAACCCATTTGGGCCCAACATGTAAGTATAGATACTGATAATATAAGTATAAAATAAATTAAAACAAGTTAAAGAACTTATACTAAGCTTATTGGACTTAAAATAGATAAATAGGTAAGACTAGTAAACTAGTAAAAAGTTACCAAAACGTAAACACTAAAATGAGTAAACAAGGATATATAAACCCACTTGATCATCATCATATGTACAAAATCATCATATGTATATTGTTATTTTGATAAAAGTCATTGGACAAAGTCTAAGACCGATTATTATTTAAATAGGTTTCCGTGACCGAAGCACGCTCGTAGCCGATAATCCGCCTTTCATTATCAACGTGAGTTCATAGCCTCGCACTCTTTTAAATGTTTTATAAAATGATTTGTAAACCCGCGAGGGAGATAACACGCTAGATTTTGATGAAAATAGAACACAAGTAGTCCCGATGGTATGCTTAATGATATGGACCCGAATGATGCTATGACCCTATAAACGAGACAAAAAGCATTATTAGTAGTTAGGTTATGTCACTTAAAGTCCCATTAGCATGAATTGTGAACTACCGGGATTTGGTAGACGCTTATGCATTTGATAGTACTATTTGGGGACGATCACCCCAGTTCGCGCCTTGACGGTTGATCCCCGTCGTACCACATTGATTGGTAAGCGAATTTATGTATGAGAAGATTCCATAGCGTGATTTTTGTGACGACACGCTAACTTAGATGGGCAAATTGTTTGTCGGGTTTGCGGCCCGCTGTTTTCATAGTAAGGTAACAATGTCATGCGGCTAATAATAATCCTAAAATGTATCCTATATAATCTAAATATCTGATATGAAACGACGCTAACAACGATGAATATATTACCTATTATGGTAATATTGAGGCTACGGTCTCATGGACGGTTTAAGATGTATGCTTGATTTATATATTGCCTGACTAGCAATACGTGGACTTACTTCCGATATTATACTTGTGTTCTGATTTTAACGATTGTTTTATATAACGGTTTTTATTAAACTCTATGAATTCACTCGGCATTCACTGATATGATTTTTGCATGTTTTTATCTCAGGTGTTTGAAGGTAATCCGGATGGAGATCGATTCTGATGGCCCACATAATATTAAAAATGCTCATTCGATCTATGTTTTGTAAACTAAATGACCTGTATAATTTGGGACCTGTTGTACACTTTAAAACTTTGTATCGAATGAATGTATGTTAAACCTTGTACAACCATTTTTATGTGTTGTCTATGATTGGAGTTATTGTGCTATCCCGTAACACTCTGAAAGACCCTTCCGCTATACCGATACGAAAATTGAGAGTGTTACTAAAATCCTTGATGAATCGACGATAAAAGCCCGCGTGGCCTAGGAAACTCCAAACTCCCTTAACGGTTTTGGGATGAGGTAATTTGGCGATGACGTCTACCTTAGCTTGATCTACCTCAATCCCGCTTTTGAAACCTTGTGCCCTAAGACGATTCCACTCTTAACCATAAAATGACATTTTTCCCAATTGAGCACAAGGTTGGTTTCCTCACAACGTTTCGACATTTTCTCAATATTCGACAAACACGAAGTGAACGAATTACTAAACACGGAAAAGTCATCCATGAAGACTTCCATCGTCTTCTCGATCATATCATGAAAAATAGCCATCATGCACCTTTGAAAGGTTCCCGGTGCATTACAAAGTCCGAATGGCATTCTACGATAGGAAAACGTTCCATATGAACACGTAAACGTAGTTTTTTCTTGATCACGAGGATCGATGGGAATTTGGAAGTAACCGGAAAAACCATCTAAAAAGTAATAGAAATCGTTTCCCGCAAGACGCTCCAACATTTGGTCCATGAAGGGAAAGGGAAAATGGTCTTTACGAGTGGCTTCATTCAACTTTCGATAGTCAATGCACACTGTCCATCCGGTCACGAGTCTAGTGGGAATTAACTCGTTGGCATCGTTTGGCACAACAGTCATTCCTCCCTTTTTAGGGACACAATGAATAGGACTCACCCAAGGGCTATCAGAAATAGGATAAATCATTCCCGCGTCAAGGAGTTTAAGGACTTCTTTTTTGATGACGTCGTGAATTTTGGGGTTCACCCTCCTTTGACATTGGATTGCGGGCTTGTAATCCTCCTCCATTAAGATTTTCTGGGTACAAAATTTGGGATCGATCCCCTTAATGTCGGATAACCTCCATGCAATTTCCCCTTTGTGATCCTTTAGAACATCGACAAGTGCGGTTTTTTCATCATCCGAAAGTTCCTTCGCAATAATAACCGGAAACTTGTCGCCCTCCTCCAAAAAGACATATTCTAGATGAGGAGGTAAATCTTTCAACTCGAGGATAGGTGGTTCCTCATGGAAGATTCTGGCTCGATACTCATAACCTCCTCGGGTGGAGGAAATGAGAAATCGTTAAGAAAATATTTGATAATCGAGAAGTCCTCATCATTGTCGAGGTCTTCGTTACAAGTACGTGGAACATCGAATTCTTCCAACATAAAACCACCACCTTCAAATGGAGTGAAGGTTGGTGTCGAGTTATCAAGAATGGAATCTAACATAGTGGGATTGCCACTATTTTCATCATCACCAAAACCTAGAGCTTCTTGTGAAAATTCCTTGCAAACAACGTCAATCATATCAACGAGGTTTATGGTTGCAACGGAATAAACATGAGATTTGAGAGTTTTGAGTTGCGTTTATAACAAGTTCCTCGTCGTTCAAACGTAAGGTGATCTTTCTTGCATGAACATCGATCAAATCCATAGACGTATCTAAAAACGAACGACCTAAAATGAGAGGAACTTGAGGATCCGTGGGAATATCGACAACGATAAAGTCTACCGGATAATAGAACTTCCCCACTTTCACAAAAACGTCTTCCGCCAATCCACATGCAGGAATCTGGAATGGTCGGCCAACACGATAGACATTAGTGAAGGAGTAAGATTAGAAAGATTGAGCGACTTGAAGATTGCAAGTGGCATCAAGTTAATGCTAGCACCAAGATCGGCCAAGGCAAAGCATTCTTCCATATCTTGGATTGCACAAGGGATCAAAAATTTACCGGGATCACCGACTTTTTGAGGTATGCGATTAAGATAAACCGATGAACAACTAGACAATTGATGCAATTTCTCCTTGTTGTTCAACATACTCTTAAAGTTAGCGGCGAATCGAGGCATCATGACCAAAGCATCGGCGAAACTCACATTAAAGTGCAAATCACGAAACATTTTCATAAAAAGCTCAAATTGGTAATTGTCACGCTCTTGACGTTTCTCCTTTCTAAGTCTTGATGGATAGGGCAAAGGTGGTGTGGGATGAGACGTAGGCATAGCCTTTGGAATCTCGGGTTCCAATGTTGGTAATGGGTCAACCGTAGGTGTAGCATGAGCGGTACTTCGTGGGATTGAGACATGCTCCTTTTGGACCACCACCTCGGGTTCTTCCTCAATTGCTTCCTCCGTAGGAGCAATTGGTTGAGGAGTCGGTTCCTTAAGTGTCTTACCACTACGTGTGGTAATCACTTTCATCTCACCCCTAGGGTTTGATACGGTGTTGCTAGGACGACTACTCGAAGACGGTTTACACATAATTGCCTCAAACATAGATGAAATATTATCCTCAAATGTGGATTGCCTCTTCTCGGCTTTAATCATCTCTTGCTTAATTTCGTGTTACCCTTGTTCCATTTTTTGTTGGTTTTGTTGTAGCCTTGTTATATTTTCTTCCATTTTGTTTGTATGGATTTTAAGCTCATTTGCTAACTCTTTTAAACCACTAGCTACTACACACACCATCATTTCATACATGCAAACTACCTCAAACTCTCTCAAAACCCCACCCTTTGCCGTCCACTTTGAAGCACAAAACACCCCTTTTGATCTTTTCTAGCCATGAAATACATGTTATCTAGCTCTATCATGGAGTTATCTTGAAGCCTTGATCATTTGGTGGCTATTTTAACAACAAAGGAGGTGATTTGCTTGTGTCCTAGGGCTGATTTCTCAACTATTGTTCTTGGTGTTTGATGATCTTGGAGTTACTTTTGGTGTTCATCAAGTTCTTGTCTTCCAAAAACAAGAAATACACTTGGTTGGTAAAGAAGATCATCCTCTCCATTTTCTCTTGTTATTTTTGTAAAGAACAAATGTATTTTCTTTCTTATTGTATATGTATATGATGAATATATGATGATAAAAATGTTGTGTGGGGATCAAGTGTTGATAAATATGCTTAAAAAGGTTAATAATCATAAGAAACAAGGCTAAAATCATGCTTATTTAGTTGGCTGTATAAAAACAGTATATAACTAAAACTTGAACTGATAAACTTGCATGGTAGAATCCATTTACAGTAAGTACAAGATGTTATACACATGTGAGAGTCGGCCATGCAATGGAATCATTATAATGAGTGAGATATGATCAAAACAAGATGAGTGTGCTAATCTGAATAAGCTGTTTTGTAGGGACTGTTAAGGCAAGATAAACTTAAAATGAGCAGTAGCTATAACTAAGTTAAATGTAGCACATAATATGAAGATCATGGCATCCAAAAATGTGCTTCTAATTCATTATATAACTCTAGATATGATAAAAATGGTGAAGATGAAAATAAAAATCAGATTTTGAGAATTAATGTTTATTATTATTATATAAGCACTCAAATTTTATTGTATAAAATATAAAATAAAAACCCACTAACTTATGAAATTTATTTATATAAATATGTAAAAGGTTAAATAAATGGATAAATTATATAAATGGTAGTGGAATAATACCTATAAGTAATAAAAACTATAAACTTGATTTTTACGACTTTTTCGGCTATTACCGTAAAATTAACGTTTTTCGCCAATTAAAACATAGACTATCAAATCCGTCTAATGTAAAGTTTTTAAAAGTAATATACTGATATATAAGTAACTAATACAAGTAAAAACCGATAAAACCCGAACTATAGGACATACGGACATTAACGAGCTGATTAAGCATATTGGATTAATAATTGGACTAAATAAGATAAATACTTATAAAAAGAACTTATTGGGATTAACCCATTTGGGCCCAACATGGAAAGTATAGATACTGATAATATAAGTATAAAATGAATTAAAACAAGTTAAAGAACTTATACTAAGCTTATTGGACTTAAAATAGATAAATAGGTTAGACTAGTAAACTAGTAAAAAGTTACCAAAACGTAAACACTAAAATGAGTAAACAAGGATATATAAACCCACTTGATCATCATCATATGTACAAAATCATCATATGTATATTGTTATTTTGATAAAAGTCATTGGACAAAGTCTAAGACCGATTATTATTTATATAGGTTTCCGTGACCGAAGCACGCTCGTAGCCGATAATCCGCCTTTCATTATCAACGTGAGTTCATAGCCTCGCACTCTTTTAAATGTTTTATAAAATGATTTGTAAACCCGCGAGGGAGATAACATGCTAGATTTTGATAAAAATAGAACACAAGTAGTCCCGATGGTATGCTTAATGATATGGACCCGAATGATGCTATGAACCTATAAATGAGACAAAAAGGATTATTAGTAGTTAGGTTATGTCACTTAAAGTCCCATTAGCATGAATTGTGAACTACCGGGATTTGGTAGACGCTTATGCATTTGATAGTACTATTTGGGGACGATCACCCCAGTTCGCGCCTTGACGGTTGATCCCCGTCGTACCACATTGATTGGTAAGCGAATTATGAGAAGATTCCATAGCGTGATTTTTGTGACGACACGCTAACTTAGATGGGCAAATTGTTTGTCGGGTTCGCGGCCCGCTGTTTTCATAGTAAGGTAACAATGTCATGCGGCTAATAATAATCCTAAAATGTATCCTATATAATCTAAATATCCGATATGAAACGACGCTAATAACGATGAATATATTACCTATTATGGTAATATTGAGGCTAAGGTCTCATGGACGGTTTAAGATGTATACTTGATTTATATATTGCCTGACTAGCAATACGTGGACTTACTTCTGATATTATACTTGTGTTCTGATTTTAACGATTGTTTTATATAACGGTTTTTATTAAACTCTATGAATTCACTCGGCATTCGCTGGTATGATTTTTGCATGTTTTTATCTCAGGTGTTTGAAGGTAATCCGGATGGAGATCGATTCTGATGGCCCACATAATATTAAAAATGTTCATTCGATCTATGTTTTGTAAACTAAATGACCTGTATAATTTGGGACCTGTTGTACACTTTAAAACTTTTTATCGAATGAATGTATGTTAAACCTTGTACAACCATTTTTATGTGTTGTCTATGATTAGAGTTATTGTGCTATCCCGTAACACTCTGAAAGACCCTTCCGCTGTACCGATACGAAAATTGAGAGTGTTACAGTTTGGTACCAGAGCTCTCGTTATAGAGAACAAAAGATTTTAAAAACCAAGGTTTTGAACAAAACTTTTCAAAATCTTTTGACAATGAACATTTAAGAAAATATTTGAAAAACCTTTTGACTATAACGGTGCCAGAGATCTCCGACGTTACCAACAAGCCCTATTGAGAAGATATATATTTTGATATATATAATCTAATTTATATATATGTATATATCGTGGTTTCATTATGTAATTGTTTAACTAGTATGTTATCCTAATACGAGATATATATATAAATGCAGATTATCATGGCTGACCCTAATATTCCTATAGAAAACCATGCTATTCCCGAACCTAATGTAGATGATGATCCTTATTTAGACTTAGTAGATTATGATATGGATGATGAGGAGGAACCATTTGAGGATCCCGAGCCCGAGTTAGGACTAGGAGATCAGATTGCCCCTCAGGTTGACTTGGTAGAGGATGAGATTGAGAATGTTGATATAGAGAATGATGAGGAGATTGGGTTAGATAATTTAGATGATGAGATTGACGACGAGGATGTCGAGGAGGATGTAGGTATAGATGTTGAGGTCGATGATGATGAGGAAGCCGAGCTTATTTATCCATATGATGTTCCAGAGGGCGAGCCTTTACCCCCACTAGTTGATTTGTCTGATTCTGAGGATGAGCTACCTAGGGATGAAATGTCTGAATCGTCTGAATCTGATTCTGAATCAGAGGAGGATGAGGATGATAATGCACCTGACGGTACTGATGGTATTGCTACTCGTAGACGTGATATAGGAGAGTCGTCTAGTACTCGAGAGGCTACTCATATTGATGGTCTTGCACCATGGGCCTTGAGGCGTGATCTAGATGCTTCCCGTGTTAAGAGTAGTATGACAGAGATTGGATTAGGTGTTGTTCAGACTCATGTTGCTTATTTGGAGTCGAAGACTAAGGTTGGCGAGAAAGAGCGAGAATTGCTTAGTTTGGATTTGACTGATGTAGAGCGTGGTTTGAATGAAGCTTTTAGGAGGTTATCGGTGTTGGAAAGTGGTGAGTTTGCTGAAATGAAGAAAAAGGTGAATTCTATGGAGATTTAGTTGAGTGTAGCTCGTGCGATGCGTGAGAAAGCTGAAAAGAAGTTGAATATATCCGTGGGTTGGAACAGTAGATTTTATGCTGACATGGTTGAAAGATGAGTGATCCGTAAGCGCCCAGCTGAAGATGTGTCTAGTGATCGTCCGACGAAGATCCAGAAGACGATGGATGATGGACCATCTGGCGGTTCTCAGTAGACCAGTCTGTATTTAGTAGTGACCTTTGTATCTTTTGTACTTTTGTAGTTTTGACTGAACCGACTTGTTAGTAGTAGACTTGGCACGAATTTTGAGTGTATATAGTGCTAGAACTTTGATATGGGATGTAACTAAGACAATACTTTTGTTTCAAATCGAATGAAATATGTATCTTGTCTTGAATTCCATATTGTGCCTTATTTGTATCTTGATCATGAATTCAATCCATATTATATGAATCCCTCGATTGGGTGAATGCTTAATACTTTGAAATTGTGAAATTATAGAACTATGCCGCCCAAGAAGGCTGTGACTGAGGATGATGTACGTAGGATTATTACGGAGCAAGTTACCGCATCTATGACTACATTTATGGCAAATGCTAGAAATGAAGCTGGCGGTAGTGGAGCTGGCGGTAGTGGAGCTGGCGGAAGTGGAATTGGCGGTACTAATGTGAATGTGAATGCTAATAATGTGAATGCTAATGCTGGAGGAAATGTAGGAGGACTTTGAACTAATGCACCTGAAGTTGGTGGCTGTACTTATGTGACGTTCATGAAGTGTGAACCTCTACCTTTTAATGGAACTGAAGGTGCTGTAGGATTAAGCCAGTGGATTGAGAAGATTGAGTCGGTGTTTCGGATTAATAAGTGTAACGAGGAAGATAAGGTGACTTTTGCTATGGCTACTCTTAAAGGTCGTGCGTTGACTTGGTGGAACGAGAGAATTGCTTTCATGGGTCTTGATGCTGTTAATGCTACTCCTTGGGCTGAAATTAAGAAGTGGATGACTTTGGAGTTTTGTCCTCGTAGTGTGATTATTAGGTTAGAACAAGAGTTGATTCATTTGAGAATGAAAGGTGTGGACATTGACAGTTACACAAACCGATTCCATGAGTTGGCCTTGCTATGTCCTCGATTGGTTGAACCCGAAGAGATCCGAATTGAGCAATATACTAAAGGGTTGACCAGGAATATCCGGGGGGACGTGACATCATCTAAACCACTGACCATTGATGATGCTGTTCGAATGGCTTACCAACTCATTGGACAAATAATTCAGGATAGGGAAGATGAAGCCCGTGTTGGTGAGAAAAGAAAGGGTGACGGTGATCGTGTAGATAGAGGTGATAATAGGAAGAATTTCAATCGTCGTCAGAACCAGAGAAAGGGGAATGCAAATGCTCTTACCTACAACACACTGCGCAACGATGATAGATTTCCTAAGTTTGGTAACAAGAGGCATGTTGGCGACTGCTTGGAGTGCCGAAATTGCGGAAAGCTTGGACACAAGGTTGAAAGGTGTTAGAAGGGAACCATTTGCTTCAACTGTAATGAAGAAGGTCATAGGAAATCGGAATGCCCCCCAAGTTGAAAGCGATTGTACCTGGAAGAAACCCCCAGGGTGGTATCTATCAACTTGGAACAATTGAGGTGAAGAAAGAGGATCCGAATGTCGTTACCGATACATTTTTACTCAACAATCATTATGCTGTTGCTTTATTTGATTCGGGTGCTAATAGGAGCTTTGTATCCACTAAATTTAGTGCCCTTATTGACATTGAACCTGTTGAGATAAGTACCAGTTACGAGGTGGAATTGGCTAATGGTAAATAGTGAAAACTAATAAGCTATTAGAAGGATGCTCTCTAAATCTCTTAAACCATTCCTTTCCGATTGATTTGATGTTGATAAAATTAGGTAGTTTTGATATTATTATTGGTATGGATTGGTTGTCGTTGAATAATGCTACTATTTTATGTGGAGAGAAGAAAGTTAAGATTCCTCTTAGGAATAGGACGTTAGTAATTGATGGTAATCGAGGTGAATCCCGTTTGAAAATCGTTTCATGTATTAAAGTCCAAAAGTATATCAGGAACGGTTGTGAGTTATTCTTAGCTCAAGTGACCGGGAATGAGTCTAGGAAGAAACGATTAGAAGATGTACCTATTATTTGTGAATATCCTGAGGCATTTCCTAAAGATTTACCCGGACTTCCACCGATAAGGCAAGTAGAGTTTCGAATCGATTTAATTCCTGGTGCTGCACCGGTGGCACGTGCGCCTTACCGATTAACCCCTTCTGAATTAAAGGAGTTATCTGAGCAACTTAAGGAGTTGTCTGATAAAGGTTTTATTCGACCGAGCTCGTCACCTTGGGGAGCTCCAGTCTTGTTCGTTAAGAAGAAGGATGGATCTTTCCGTATGTGCATTGACTATAGGGAACTGAATAAGTTGACAATTAAAAATCGATATCATTTACCTAGGATTGATGATTTGTTTGATCAACTACAAGGATCTAGTTTGTATTCTAAGATAGATTTGCGGTCAGGATATCACCAACTTCGCGTCCGTGAAGAAGATATTCCTATAACTCCATTTAGAACTCGTTATGGACACTATGAATTTCAAGTAATGCCATTTGGGTTAACTAACGCACCTGCGGTTTTCATTGATTTAATGAATCGAGTGTGCAAGCCTGAAATTGTGTATAATGCAGTTCGTTTTTCTCAGTTCTTGCTAATTGAAAGTCCAACCAATATCGGGTTTTTAACTGTTTTTGGTTGTTAATCTTTTTTTGGATATTCTATTTGCTAATTCAACAAAGCCTTTCAAAACTGAAAAATATTACCTACTTATATGTAAAACATAGTGCAATTACCAAGTTTTTATTCAAGTAAGATTCAAAATGTATATTTTAAAACTAAAAGGACTGAAAATGTAAATTCTATGAAATACAAATGCTTAAAATGTAAATTCTAACAAGTATAGGGACTGAAAGTGTAAATCAGCAAACCAAAAGGTCCAAAAATGAAAACTATGTAACAAACTAACCAATTAGTAACAAATTACCAAACTTGCTAACTGAAATATAACAAAGTTCAAACTGAAAGGACTTAATTTGTGCAAACCCTAAAAAAATGCAAGTTTAGCCAGTTTTGAAACTGTTTAATACAAGAAGGACCAATTTGCAAATTTAGAAACTTTTTAAGCCAAAACGTGTTTTCAAGACAAATAAGCTCGTTCGAGCTTATTACTGAAACAAATCCAGTCAAACCAATTACAAAACACTTAGAATCCAAAATAAGCTAGACCTGTAAGAGGATTTTGGCTGAAAGCTACTAATAAGCAAATAAGCACTTCAAAATAAGCACACAATAAGCTCTAGGACAATCTGAACAAGCACAACTTGATTTTTGTTCCTAAACTGATTAAAAAGCTCAAATGATGAACGGGAAATCAAGTCATAAAAAATTTCATCAAGTAATAAGCCATGAATTTGAATTAAGCTGAAACTGGCTTATCGTTGACCAGGCGTTTACCAGACTTTTTTGACAAAAAGCTAATAACTCTCAAAAATCATTCAGTATCATCTACTAAGTGGATTTGTGAAAGAAAATTGCATAGTTAATGAATGAAATCAAAAGATCTGAAAATGCAGTTTCCATTTATAGAAACATTTCTTATCTCACATGCTCAGATTTTTGCTTATTTCTCCTAGCTGAAAGGAAACTGTATTAAGTGCTTATAGACTATGAAACTTTATAATATGACCTACAATTGAGAACAGGTTTGGTGAAATTTCATCAAGAATTCAGTAAATGTCAAGCAAATGAAATTGAATACTTTTTTAAACCAAAACTGAATGAAAAATGACCCAATACTTTTTCTTGCCAATTGCCTTTTTGACCTATTATTTGACTTGAAAATTACTCAAAACTACTTTTTATCACCTAATGACTGAAAACGAACATTAATTTGCCAAAAACCAATACTTGAAAACTTATCAACAGCTAATTCCAAACACTCCTTTATCTGAACAAAATGAAAATTTACAAAGAATTTTTAAGTACTAGTTCAATCTGAATGGAAAGCAATAGTAAACCAAACTCAATGCTCAAAATGAAATGTTATGAAACTGCTAGCAAGTAATGAGGACAACTATTACTCAAATAAGGTGATAAGACTGAAATTGACTGAATTAAGCTATAACTAGAACACAATCCAAAATTATAAGCAGTTAAACAAAGCTAAGGCTACCAGCTAACTAGAATCAATCCACAATCAAGCTAACAAGTTTTATCATACATTCACAAAGGATTTACACTAGAAAAATAAGCATGCAATTGAAAATTTTAGTGGAACCAAAAATCAAAACTTTAGAACCTAGTGAAGAAACCATTGGGAAGTATAGGGGTGCTGAACTCTCTATCCTAGTGCTAACCACCACCTTAGCACTAGATCAACAATCTACAATCAATAGAACTGCTACAATCAACAAGAACATCTCCATGGCATGAATTCATCTCATAAGCTATGGATTTGAACTGAAATCAACAAACAGCTACAATTCTTCCTCCAAAGTTAGTTATGATCAATGTATGATCATAACAAACTTCAAACAGCAACACAAGTCTCAATGGAAAGCAGGTATGAACAGTAATGAAGAAGATAGAATTTGGCGGGAAATGAAGAATTTGAAATTTATTAATGGAATTCAGTTACAAAGTTGGTTAAAAGTATGCTAACTAACTAACTAACTCAAGAGTGTGTCAAACTCTTGAGTAGTTTAGCTAAGAAAGGAAAAGTTGAGAGAAAATGTAAATGTGTGTGTTTTTCACACTTACAACTACTAAGTACAAATGAAGACCTAAGTTGCTATTTATAGGCTTAAGAGGGAAGTTTGTTGGGGATGGTGACGTGTTGAGACCAATCCCATGTCTCCACGTGGCATAATTCTGCTAAGTCCATTTGCATGTATGAACATGAATTGGGGTTTTCTGCTTGAGTTGATTTCTTGTTAATTGATGATGACCATTGTGTTCGTCTCTAAAAAATAAGCACTTTTGATGTTTACAACTCTTCATGAAATCCATTGTAGCTCAAAAACGTTCCTGGGAAATTTTGCTCGTCTTGAAGATGACACGTGTCATGCTCTGAATGGTTGAAAACAAGTCACACGGATCACACTGTTGGGATTTTGTTAATTAATGTGGCGGCTGAGTGGGAAATTAATGCACATTAGTTGGCAATCCGTATTTAATATTTGCTGCCTTCTCATTGGTTGGAATTGTTTCACATGGATTGAACTTGTGTTAATTTCCAATATTGGCAGATTTAGCCCCTAGACTTTGGCAGATTGCACTTTAAGGCTTCTAACTTCATTTCTTTGGCACTTTTAGTCCTCCAAACTTCATTCTTGAGCAGAATTGGTCCTTTGACTTTGTTTACTTGATTGTTGACCAAATTTGACTATGATCTTGACTTTGTACAATATTTGCACTTTAGTCCTTCATCTTTGGCAGTTTGTCAATATAGGTCATTGTACTTCAAAGTCTTATCACTTTTGATCCTTCTTTGTCTTTTCCATCAATTTAAGCTTGATTATTCCTTGTTTTCTTGAAAATGTATCCTTTTACCTACACAAGTGTACACAAACACAAACATACCATATAACACTGTTTTTGCAAGATAAATTGGTATTTTGCTTCATGTTTTATGGTTATTTGTTGATAAATTGATATGAGTTTTAGCTCATATCGAATCCCCTACACTTGAACATTGTCATGTCATCATGGAATTATATATTTTAAAGCACAAATTTACATTCTCCTCATAATTAATCCACCTTGGCCATATGGAATGCATCTACACTACTCTAAACTACATGATGCATGATTTTGGCTTTTAACAATGCAATGAACAAAATACAATTCTATCTATATCTTTTTGATTTTTCTTGAAATGGTTTTGATGGAAATAACTCATAAAGAATTCAATGGCTTAGATTAGGGCTTGGGTACCATGGACATTTATCACCCTCAAGTTTCACTTTCCCCATACCAAGCTTAAAAATGGGATCATTACATTCACAAGTAAAAAGTGCATCAACTTATTCATGAAAATTAAATGTGGAACCGGTTTTTATTTGAGCAAATTGCTTGTGGGCAAATTTGTCATTTATTCAAGTGTGAAGTATAAGAAGTGTAAAATCCAAAAATAAGGAAGCACGGTTTTAATACTAAGTAATCCTCTCATCCATTACTTGAAAAACCGCTTACAATTAATACAAGTCCGTTTCAAGATTAATAAGTCATTCACCTTATGTGTAAAATCCTCATGTCATGCTTCATAAGTAGCTACACACTCGCTAAGGAAAGAAAAATAAAACTCACGCAATAATTTACATCCGCCATCTTTTTGAGACTTTGGATCTTCAACCCCGCAACCCGTCAAGGTAATACTGGATTGGAGCAATCTATTGAATCCCCGCAACCCGTCAAGGTAATATTGGAACTCAATAGTCACTATAATTAACACCACACTGCCCCTCTTGGGAGTCTTGTATATATATTTTTTTTCTTTTCTTTTTCTTTTTCTTCTTTTTTTCTAGCCACTCATTTTTTTATAAGCCGCTCTTATTTTTCTTTATTCCTCACAAAGAAAGTAGAAAAGAATAAAAGGAAAAACACCCGCTAAATATTGAGCATGACATAAGTCTAGTACACATAAAACGTTCTAACTTAGAATCTTAAGACGTACTTATATCAACCGTGAATGATTAGTCAAAAATGCATAAGAGATTACAAACCAATTAAAACCGTTCTTGATTATTTATTAACAATTATATACATGCGAAGAAAATAGAGGTTAAGAAGAGAAGGGTTTAGCCACAAGTAATTATCATGTAGTTTATCTAGCCCTTTTATACTTACTTCAACTCTATCATTTCCCATTCTCCACAAATTTAAAATCTCAAAGAATGAGATTGGTGGATGCTTAGCCTAATAGACCAATAAAGGACTACATGGTTAAGGATACTAGCTTGAGAGTGCTAAGATAAGCAAACTCGGGTTGAGTCAAAATATCCATGGCGGGCCTAGTATGTCAAAGAAATCTAAATTTGTTAAAACCATGTTTTATTATATTTTTCTTTTTATATATTTTGATGAAAGATAAAAGAAAAGATATATACAATGCAAATGTGTTATGCAAAATGATTGATGCAAAAATTATGAATGCATATTTTTGTTGGCCAAAGTAGATAAAAATTTGAAAAATGTTGAAAATCCAATTTTGCATGTTATCATGCAAGGCAATGACAAGTTCTAGGTAAGGTCACTTCGATAGAAGACCCCCCTACACTTAAGCTAAACATTGTCCTCAATGTTTAAGAGCATGGAAGTATAAAATCACTATAGTAACAAAGTGAACCGGATACAAGGGCCTCCTTCATAAGCTCCAAAGCATGAGATGAGTGAGAAACCCTACAAACAATCATGAAGACAAAAGAAGGTCTCCCCTACACTTATCTCCAAGTCTATACCGTTATTTCTAACCTACAACACTCTAAACCTAGTTATACGATGCTTGAGTTAATGAGTCTCTAGCTCGACTCGTCCCTCAATGAATTAATTCATGGGGAAAATGGGGATCTCTTGGACCATTTCAACGGAAATGTCCTCCCCAAAGTAATGCTTAACACGGTGACCATTCACTTTAAAATTTGGACCATCGGGTTGTGACAACTCAATAGTTCCATATGGAAATACTTGAGCAATAGTGAATGGACCGGACCATCTCGACTTAAGCTTGCCCGCAAAAAGTTTCAATCTTGAGTTAAAGAGGAGAACCGGCTCTCCAACTTTGAACTCACGATTCTTGATCTTAGCATCATGCAATTTCTTAGTCTTTTCCTTGTAAAGCAAAGAATTTTCATAGGCATTGGCTCTCAATTCATCCATCTCATTGAGTTGATCTTTCCTATGGCAACCGGCTTGGTTTAAATCAAAGTTAGCCCATTTGAGAGCCCAAGATGCCTTATGTTCTAGCTCGAATGGGAGGTGGCACGCTTTTCCATAGACAAGCCTATAAGGAGTACAACCAATTGGTGTTTTAAAAGCCGTCCTAAACGCCAACAAAGCATCATCAAGCTTATCCGACCAAGAAGCTCGATGCTCTCCCACTGTTCTCTCTAAAATTCTCTTTAAACCACGATTTGTGACCTCGGTTTGACAATTTGTTTGAGGGTGATACGCGGTAGAATGTCTATGATTAACTCCATACTTCTTCATCACTCTCGTGAATTGATCATTACAAAAGTGCGTACCACGATCACTTATGATGGCCCGAGGTACACCAAATCTAGCAAACAATTGTTTCAAAAACTTCACAACAACTCTAGCATCATTGGTAGGTAAGGCTTTAGCCTCCACCTATTTGGACACATAATCCACCGCCACAAGTATATACTTGTTTCCCTTAGAGGATGGAAAAGGTCCCATGAAATCAATGCCCCACACATCAAATATCTCACACTCTTGGATAAAATTTTGTGGCATCTCATCACGTTGCATAATTTTTCCTTGTCTTTGACACACATCACAAAATTTCACCATTTCATGGGCATCTTTGTAAATGGAAGGCCAATAGTAACCCGAATCAAAGACTTTCTTGGCGGTATAGTTAGGCCTAAAATGTCCACCCGTAGGTCCTTTATGACACGCTTCTAAGATCTTAAATGCCTCGGGCCCATCTACACACCGTCTAATGATTTGGTCAGCACATTTCCTAAAAAGATATGGATCATCCCAAAAGTAGTACTTAACTTCCTTAAGAAACTTCTTCTTTTGTTGATAAGTAAGACCCTCAATAAGCACATTGCCCACAAGATAGTTTGCGATATCCGCAAACCAAGGAGTGGCATCCTCTTGGGAAGAGATAGACATGAGCTCCTCTAATGGAAAGGATTCATTGATTTCTTGATGTGGTAAATCTCCTTGAAAAGGATGCTCAAGTCTACTCAAGTGATCCGCCGCTAAATTCTCGGCCCCTTTCTTATCACGAATTTCTATCTTAAACTCTTGAAGCAACAAAACCCATCTCAAAAGCCTAGGCTTAGCATCTTGTTTTGTCATAAGATACTTGAGAGCGGAATGATCCGTATACACTATGGTTTTGGAAAGCACAAGATATGGTCTAAACTTCTCAAAAGCATATACTATAGCAAGCAACTCTTTTTCCGTGGTAGTGTAATGAAGTTGTGCACCGGTCATGGTTTTACTCGCATAGTGTATAGGTTGAAAATGCTTATTAACTCTTTGTCCTAAGACGGCCCCCACAGCATAATCACTAGCGTCACACATAAGCTCAAAAGGTAATTCCCAATTTGGAGAAACCAAAACGGGAGCCTTAGTCAATTTTTCCTTAAGAGTCTCAAAAGTGTCTAAACAATCTTGGTTAAAAATGAAAGGAGCCTCTTTCTCCAAGAGGTGAGTCATCGGTCTAGCTATCTTAGAAAAATCTTGTATAAAGCGCCTATAAAATCCTGCATGACCTAAGAAACTCCTCACACCTTTAACCGAGGTGGGTGGGGGAAGCTTAGCAATCACATCAATTTTAGCTCGATCAACTTCTAATCCCTTGTTGGATATTTTGTGTCCTAAAACAATCCCCTCTTTTACCATAAAGTGACATTTCTCCCAATTAAGAACTAAACGTGTTTCCTCACAACGCTTAAGCATTCTCTCAAGATTAGTGAGACATGAGCTAAATGAATTTCCAAAAACGGAAAAATCATCCATAAAAACCTCCATGGTTTGCTCTATCATGTCATGGAAAATCGCCATCATGCACCTTTGAAACGTCCCCGGTGCATTACATAAGCCAAAAGGCATCCTCTTGTAAGCAAATGTACCGTAGAGACAAGTGAATGTGGTCTTTTCTTGATCCTTAGGGTCAATGGGTATTTGGAAATAACCCGAAAATCCATCAAGAAAACAATAGTACTCATTTCCCGCTAAGCGTTCAAGCATTTGATCCATAAAAGGAAGCGAGAAATGGTCTTTCCTAGTCGCCTCATTGAGTTTTATATAATCAATACAAACTCTCTAACCGGTCACAAGTCTCGTGAGAATAAGCTCAGTGTTCTCATTAGGCACCACGGTGATTCCACCCTTCTTTGGAACACAATGAACCAGGCTAACCCATGGAGAGTCGGAAATGGGGTAAATCATACCCGCATCTAAGAGTTTAATCACTTCCTTCTTAATAACCTCATGGATTTTTGGGTTAACTCTCCTTTGGTTTTGAATGGCGGGTTTATAGTCATCCTCCATAAGGATTTTGTGTGTACAAAAATGTGGATCAATTCCCCTTATGTCGGATATTTTCCATGCTAAGGCTTTCTTGTGTTTCTTAAGGACTTCAATAAGTTGCTCCTTCTCATCCTCTTTCAACTCTTTAGCAATGATCACCGGTAATTGGTCTTTGCCCTCTAAGAAAGCATACTCTAAGTGAGATGGAAGGTCCTTAAGTTCAATAGGAGGTGGACTCTCTATGGAAGGTTTTACTATGGAAGGTTCCTCAATGGTAATTTCTTGTGGAATAGGAGAAGGAATAGGGTCCTCATTGAGCAACTTTTGGATTGTAAGAATATCTTCTTCCCAATTAATGGGAGAATCATCATCACCAAGAAAGTTTGACTCAAATTCCTCCAAGAGGAAATCACTCTCTCCAAAAGGTGTTAAAGAGGGAGCAATTGAGGCCACGGTTTCAACATGGGGCATCTCATCACTAGTAATCTTACAAGCATCATGAAAGTGTTCATCACACATTTCATCTAACACATCAACAATGTTAATAGTCTCACAAGGTCTAGACTCCTTAACCTCTTTCCTATTACAAACTTTCCCTAACTTAAACACCATTCTCTCATCTTCTACTCTCATAATTAGTTCTCCTTCCGCCACATCTATCAAAGTACGACCCGTTCTCAAAAACGGTCTACCAACAATCAAAGGCACTCTAGGATCCATGTCATAATTAACCACTACAAAGTCGGCCAGAAACGTAAACTTATCCACACCTACAAACACATCCTCCGCTATACCTACGGGGTAAGCTATGGTTCGGTTGGCTAGTTCAAGAGTCATCCTAGTGGGAGTGAGCTCGGGAAGAGAGAGTTTTTTCCAAACCGATAAAGGCATGAGGTTTATGCTTGCCCCTAGATCCGCCAAAGCCATGCAATTTTCAACACCGGGAAAATTACAAGGTATCAAGAAGCGCCCCATATCTCCAAGTTTTGTTGGTAAGGTTTTAAGTAACACCGCGGAACAATTTTCATTAAGGGATGTGTTGGGCAAAACAACCAATTTTTCTTTGTTTGAGAGCAAATCCTTGAACATCTTAGCAAACTTTGGCATATAAGCAAGAGCTTCGGCAAAGTATATATTGATGTTGAGTTGCTTGAACATCCTTAAGAAATTGGAGACTTGGATGACATCCTTGTTCTTTAACTTGTCCTTTTTCAACCTTGAAGGATATGGAAGAGTAGGTTTTGGTGTAGGTGGAATAGGTGTTGTAGTGGAAGATTTGTCATTGTTAGCTTCTTCATTGGGAAGTGTGGAAGGTAAAGGAGAAGTATGAATAGGTTGAGAAGGTGTGTTTGAGTGAATAGGAGCATTTTGAGGAGGTGAAGTAGAGGTAGAAGGCTTTTCACAAGTAGGAGCACAAGTGGGTTGAACAATAGTAGGTTTAGGAGGTGAAGGATCCTTTGTTGTTGTTCCACTCCTTGTTGTAATGGCATTGACATTGGCCCTTGGATTTGTTTGTGTGTTGGAAGGTAAAGTCCCTTGTGGTCTTTGATTTAATGCCATTAAAAGCCTATTGGTTTGTTCATCCGCTATACGTTTCATTTGATCATTCATTCTCTTCTCAATTTCACGCATTTTCTTGTCAACATACTCTTGAGTCTCTTGCATCCCATATCCTTGATTTTGAAGTTGAGGGTAAGCTTGATTTGGTATTGGAGCATATGCTTGATTGGGGAAAAGTGGAAGTGGTTGATTAAATCCTTGTTGTGGTGGATAAAAGGTATTTGTTTGAGGTTGAAATTAATTGGGTGCCTTGTAGTTATTTCCTTGATAAGGTGGTCTTTGCTCTTGATTTCTTGGTAAAATTTGAGGAGGATTTTGTTGAATTTGGGTGGGTGGTTGGGGTGGGAATCCGGGTGGAGTAAGGTAGTTTTGGGACTTGTAAGAAAGGTTATTTGGATTGATATTTGGCTTGAAGTGTTCACGATGTTCGTCTTGGTAAGCATAGCATTCCCCTTGATACACTTGCACCTTATCACATTGTTCATAAGAATGGGGACCTCCACAAGTTACACAAGAAAGGGTAATGGCATTCACATCATTTGAAGAATTGTTCAAGGAAATGTTCTTAAAAGCTTGAAGTATTTCTTGTTGTACTTTCAAATTCCTCTCACTATCTCTATCCATCCTTTGAATGATTTCTTGTTGAAACTTGAGGAGTTGGTTGTCACAAGGGATTTGAGAATTGTTTTGGATAACATGAACCCTTTCTTCAAATTGATTGTTTGTTTGAACCATTCCTTTAGTCTCAATGATGTCCAAGGCCTCTTGCATGGATTTAAGAAGAATATTCCCTCCCGCGGAAGCATTGAGTGAATCTTGGTGGTGAGGTTTAAGGCCATTATAGAAGGTATTGATTTGGTGAACATCATCCAATCCATGGTTAGGGCATCGCCTCAATAACTCACTATACTCTTCCCAAGCATCACAAAAGGATTGACTAGGTTTTTGTTGAAAGCCTATAATTAAGGTCCTCAAGGCCATGGTCTTATGTGGAGGAAAGAACTTGTTCAAAAACTTAGTGGTGAAACCCTCCCATGTGGTGATACTATCGGGTGGTTGGGTGTCTAACCAATTCTTAGCGGGTCCCTCTAGTGAAAATGACACTAACATCAACTTAATAACCTCATGTGGAACTCCATTGTGCTTAATGGTATTGCAAAGAGAAAGGAATCTCTTAAGGTGATCATGAGGATCCTCATTCTTGTTACCATAGAAAGGTGATTGTGAAACCATAGTAATCATAGATGTGTGTAGCTCAAATGTATTTGCGGGAAAGTCGGGAATCTTAATAGCACTAGCATATCCATGAACATTGGTTTGCATACGTTCCATCAAAGAGTGATTATCAATAGCCATGGCTTCTTGTGGTGGAGGAGTCAAAGCACGATTCTCGTGATCGGCTTGATGGACGGTGGTGGTCTTACTCTTTCTCTTTTTCTTCCTTTTCGGAGGAAGAGGTTGTACACCAATCGGTATTTGTGCACGCCCGCGAGTGAGCATGCAACTCAATACGAGGAATGAGAGAGAAGCTCTCGTGTGACTTTGAAGAGAAAAGGATTATCCTCTTCGAGTTTCAATATTAAATATCGACAAGAAAATAACAATATACGTATGTACTACTTGGGTGGAAGACCCCCAATGAAGCCTTCCTTCTTAGAATACTTACAAGTGAACGGGGGGTTAGGTGGCGCGAAGCACTGAAGTACCTATTGACCCTTATATGGCATTTTATAGCACATCGCCTTTCTATTCACTTAAATGTTCGTATTCTTCGAATTGTTGCTTATTGAGAGTATTTATCTATTCTTGCTTTATTTTGTTTGATCGATACACGTGTCAAGGACAGGAACGCCCCTCAACACGGTGTATTGCCTTGGCAATACTTATGGAGAATATGTAGATTGGTTGTTCTTATACGTATACGTATTTACTTACAATAATATATGGAAAATATTTTTGTATTTATGAGTTTTTAGGAGAAAATACTATATGTACATAAAAACCGAGAGAATCCAATAATATATATTTTGGGTGCAATTTCTTAGGAAAAAATTGCTTTTTGGATTTTTTAATTTTTTTGATCAATTCTTTAGGAAAAGAATTGTTTTGTTAATTTTTTAGTTTTTATATATTTTTATATTTTTTATTTTTTTATTTTTTTTTATTTATGATATGTAAAAATAACGTTCACAAGGTGAACGGATCCCAAAAGCCAATGAAAACCGTCAATCGATAGTCTCTCGTAAAGTCAAAGAACCGACAGCGGCGCCATTTGAAATTGTGTATAATGCAGTTCGTTTTTCTCAGTTCTTGCTAATTGAAAGTCCAACCAATATCGGGTTTTTAACTGTTTTTTGTTGTTAATCTTTTTTTGGATATTCTATTTGCTAATTCAACAAAGCCTTTCAAAACTGAAAAATATTACCTACTTATATGTAAAACATAGTGCAATTACCAAGTTTTTATTCAAGTAAGATTCAAAATGTAAATTTTAAAACTAAAAGGACTGAAAATGTAAATTCTATGAAATACAAATGCTTAAAATGTAAATTCTAACAAGTATAGGGACTGAAAGTGTAAATCAGCAAACCAAAGGGTCCAAAAATGAAAACTATGTAACAAACTAACCAATTAGTAACAAATTACCAAACTTGCTAACTGAAATATAACAAAGTTCAAACTAAAAGGACTTAATTTGTGCAAACCCTAAAAAATGCAAGTTTAGCCAGTTTTGAAACTGTTTAATACAAGAAGGACCAATTTGCAAATTTAGAAACTTTTTAAGCCAAAACGTGTTTTCAAGACAAATAAGCTCGTTTGAGCTTATTACTGAACCAAATCCAGTCAAACCAATTGCAAAAAACTTAGAATCCAAAATAAGCTAGACCTGTAAGAGGATTTTGGCTGAAAGCTACTAATAAGCAAATAAGCACTTCAAAATAAGCACACAATAAGCTCTAGGACAATCTGAACAAGCACAACTTGATTTTTGTTCCTAAACTGATTAAAAAGCTCAAATGATGAACGAGAAATCAAGTCATAACAAATTTCATCAAGTAATAAGCCAGG
Source organism: Glebionis coronaria (assembly GCA_025667525.1). NCBI lineage: Eukaryota > Viridiplantae > Streptophyta > Magnoliopsida > Asterales > Asteraceae > Glebionis > Glebionis coronaria. The sequence continues at coordinate 269,534,166 of CM046879.1, forward strand.
AATTTGAATTAAGCTGAAACTGGCTTATCGTTGACCAGGCGTTGACCAGAATTTTTTGACAAAAAGCTGTAACTCTCAAAAATCATTCAATATCATCTACTAAGTGGATTTGTGAAAGAAAAATGCAAAGTTAATGAATGAAATCAAATGATTTGAAAATGCAGTTTCCATTTACAGAAACATTGCTTATCTCACATGCTCAGATTTTTGCTTATTTCTCCTAGCTGAAAGGAAACTGTATTAAGTGCTTATAGACTATGAAACTTTATAATATGACCTACAATTGAGAACAGGTTTGGTGAAATTTCATCAAGAATTCAGTAAATGGCAAGCAAATGAAATTGAATACTTTTTTAAACAAAAACTGAATGAAAAATGACCCAATACTTTTTCTTGCCAATTGCCTTTTTGACCTATTATTTGACTTGAAAATTACTCAAAACTACTTTTTATCACCTAATGACTGAAAACGAACATTAACTTTCCAAAAACCAATAGTTGAAAACTTATCAACAGCTAATTCCAAACACTCCTTTATGTGAACTAAATGAAAATTTACAAAGACTTTTTAAGTACTAGTTCAATCTGAATGAAAAGCAATAGTAAACCAAACTCAATGCTCAAAATGAAATGTTATGAAACTGATAGCAAGTAATGAGGACAACTATTACTCAAATAAGGTGATAAAACTGAAATTGACTGAATTAAGCTATAACTAGAACACAATCCAAAATTATAAGCAGTTGAACAAAGCTAAGGCTACCAGCTAACTAGAATCAATCCACAATCAAGCTAACAAGTTTTATCATACATTCACAAAGGATTTACACTAGAAAAATAAGCATGCAATTGACAATTTTAGTGGAACCAAAAATCAGAACTTTAGAACCTAGTGAAGAAACCATTGGGAAGTAGAGGAGTGCTGAACTCTCTATCCTAGTGCTAACCACCACCTTAGCACTAGATCAACAATCTACAATCAACAGAACTTCTACAATCAACAAGAACATCTCCATGGCATGAATTCATATCATAAGCTATGGATTTGAACTGAAATCAACAAACAGCTACAATTCTTCCTCCAAAGTTAGTTATGATCAATGTATGATCATAACAAACTTTAAACAGCAACACAAGTCTCAATGGAAAGCAGGTATGAACAGTAATGAAGAAGATAGAATTTGGCGGGAAATGAAGAATTTGAAATTTATTAATGGAATTCAGTTACAAAGTTGGTTAAAAGGATGCTAACTAACTAACTAACTCAAGAGTGTGTCAAACTCTTGAGTAGTTTAGCTAAGAAAGGAAAAGTTGAGAGAAAATGTAAATGTGTGTGTTTTTCACACTTACAACTACTAAGTACAAATGAAGACCTAAGCTGCTATTTATAGGCTTAAGAGGGAAGTTTGTTGGGGATGGTGACGTGTTGAGACCAATCCCATGTCTCCACGTGGCATAATTTTGCTAAGTCCATTTGCAGGTATGAACATGAATTGGGGTTTTCTGCTTGAGTTGATTTCTTGTTAATTGATGATGACCATTGTGTTCGTCTCTAAAAAATAAGAACTTTTGATGTTTACAACTCTTCATGAAATCCATTGTAGCTCAAAAACGTTGCTGGGAAATTTTGCTCGTCTTGAAGATGACACGTGTCATGCTCTGAATGGTTGAAAACAAGTCACACGGATCACACTGTTGGGATTTTGTTAATTAATGTGGCGGCTGAGTGGGAAATTAATGCACATTAGTTGGCAATCCGTGTTTAATATTTGTTGCCTTCTCATTGGTTGGAATTGTTTCACATGGATTGAACTTGTGTTAATTTCCAATATTGGCAGATTTAGCCCCTAGACTTTGGCAGATTGCACTTTAAGGCTTGTAACTTCATTTCTTTGGCACTTTTAGTCCTCCAAACTTCATTCTTGAGCAGAATTGGTCCTTTGACTTTGTTGACTTGATTGTTGACCAAATTTGACTATGATCTTGACTTTGTACAATATTTGCACTTTAGTCCTTCATCTTTGGCAGTTTGTCAAGATAGGTCCTTGTACTTCAAAGTCTTGTCTCTTTTGATCCTTCTTTGTCTTTTCCATCAATTTAAGCTTGATTATTCCTTGTTTGCTTGAAAATGTATCCTTTTACCTAAACAAGTGTACACAAACACAAACATACCACATAATACTGTTTTTGCAAGATAAATTGGTATTTTGCTTCATGTTTTAGGGTTATTTGTTGATAAATTGATATGAGTTTTAGCTCATATCAAAGCCCTACTTGGATAAATTTATGATTGTGTTTATTGACGATATTCTAATCTATTCTAAGAATGAAGATGAACATAGAGAACATTTAAGGATTGTTTTGAATTTGTTGAAGGATGAAAAGTTGTATGCTAAGTTTTCGAAATGTGATTTCTGGTTAGATTCTGTGCAGTTTCTTGGTCATGTGATTAACAAAGATGGAATTCATCTTGATCCTGCAAAGGTTGAAGCTATTAAGAATTGGTCTGCACCAACAATGCCAACGGAAGTGCGACAATTCTTAGGATTGGCTGGCTATTATAGGCGATTCATTAAAGAATTTTCTTTGATAGCTAAACCCTTGACTAAGCTTACCCAGAAGAATAAACCTTTTGCTTGGGGAAGTGATGAAGATGGAGCATTTCAGACATTGAAGCAAAAATTATGTAGTGCGCCAATCTTATCATTACCCGACGGGAGTGAAGATTTTGTAGTGTATTGTGATGCATCTCTTAGAGGCTATGGAGCTGTTTTGATGCAGAGAGAGAAAGTGATAGCTTATGCTTCTAGGCAAATAAGGAAGAATGAGGAGAATTATACTACTCATGATCTTGAGTTAGGAGCTGTAGTCTTTGCTCTTAGGTTGTGGAGACATTATCTGTATGGCACCAAGTGTACGGTATTCACCGATCACAAAAGCCTACAGTATATTCTCGATCAGAAGGAATTGAACATGAGGCAACGAAGATGGATAGAGTTGTTAAGTGATTATGATTGTGATATAAAATATCACCCAGGAAAAGCCAATGTTGTTGCCGATGCGTTAAGTAGGAAAGATAGAGAGCCTATCAGGGTACGTTCTCTAGTCTTGACCGTGCACAATAATTTGCCTGAGCAAATTAGAAATGCGCAAATAGAAGCTTGTAAGAAGGAAAATTTTGTTAATGAATGGTTCAGAGGAGAAGGAGATCCTTTAGAGGTTAGAGCTGATGGAGTGAAATGCTTAAGAGGTCGTATGTGGATACCTAAGTTTGGAGGCTTACGAGACTTGATTATGTTAGAATCCCATAAATCTAAGTATTACATTCATCCGGGATCTGATAAGATGTACCATGATTTGAAGAAGTTGTACTGGTGGCCGAATATGAAAGCTGACATAGCTATGTATGTTCTTCAATGCTGGACTTGTGCTAGAGTTAAAGCTGAACATCAAAAGCCATCAGGACTACTTCAACAACCAAAGATTCCTGAATGGAAGTGGGAGCGAATTACGATGGACTTTATCACCAAGCTTCCTAGAACATCATCTGGAAACAACTCGATTTGGGTTATTGTTGACAGACTGACCAAATCATCACACTTCATTCCGGTTAAAGAGCAGTTCTCACTGGAGAAGCTGACTCGTATATACCTTGAGAATGTTGTATGCAAGCATGGAGTGCCTGTATCGATCATTTCAGATCAAGATCCTAGATTCGCATCGAATTTTTTGGAAATCTCTCCAAAGATCTTTGGGGACGAATCTCGACATGAGCACTGCTTATCACCCCTAGACTGATGGGCAGAGTGAAAGGACGATACAAACACTGGAAGATACGTTGAGAGCTTGTGTGTTAGATTTTGGTAAGAATTGGGATAAACATTTGTCGTTAGAAGAGTTTTCGTATAACAATAGTTACCATTCTAGTATTAAGGTTGCACCGTTTGAAGCTTTGTATGGTAGGAAGTGTAGATCTCCTGTATGTTGGAGTGAAGTTGGGGATACCCAGCTCACGGGACCGAAATTGATCCTGGAGACTACGGAGATGATAGTTCAGATTAAGAATAGGTTGTTGACTGCCCGTAGTAGACAGAAAAGTTACGCGGATGTGCGGCGGAAGCCAATGGAGTTTTAAGTGGGTGACCGAGTAATGTTAAAAGTATCGCCATGGAAAGGCGTTATCATATTTGGAAAGCGAGGGAAATTGAATCCCCGTTATATCGGACCCTTTAAGATTTTATCTAGATTAGGTCCGGTGGCTTACAAACTAGAGTTACCCCCAGAACTTCATGGTGTTCACAACACATTCCATTTATCTAATCTAAAGAAATGTCTAGCAGTGAGTGATGAGAAAATTCCGTTAGGTAAGATTCGAATAGATGGGAAGTTGCATTTTATCGAAGAGCCCGTAGAGGTTATGGATCGTGAGGTAAAGCAACTGAAACAAAGTCGGATACCTATTGTTAAGATCCGATGGAATTTAAAGCATGGAACGGAGTATACTTGGGAACGAGAGGATGAAATGTGGAAGAAATATCCGCACCTCTTCGATTTCAATAAGAAACGGACATCCAAATGAAATGGATCACGAGGACGTTGATCCCTTTTAGGAGGAAAAGCTGTGACAATCTAACATTTTCAGGTAGTGAATTATTTTCTCGTATAATATTTTGAAACTTATTTTTGTGTTGGTTGACGAACTCACAATTTACGGATTTAAATTTAGGCTTATGTGCATAATTTAGCGTCCTTTACGACTAAACCGGAAACCTTAGGATTACGTATTTACGTTTTTGAACTCCGTTTTTGATGAGACAATTTTTATTGGATTCGTTTTGTGACATTGATTCATAATTTATAAAAACGTTTTTCGTGAAACGACCCGAGGGCACGCAAATCGAGAAAACTAGAATCGAGGAATACCCGTAAATTAGTGAGGTGGGACAAAATACATTATCCCACCCCACTAGCACCCATGGGACGGCACAACAAGACACCACATCAATATGTGGCATCTTGTTAACTTGTTATTTAACAAGTGTAAGTTAAGCTTACACTTTAAGCTTTCCATTCACTCAAAACCACTAGCTACTACACACACCATCATTTCATACATGCAAACTACCTCAAAATCTCTCAAAACCCCACCCTTTGCCGTCCACTTTGAAGCACAAAACACCCCTTTTGATCTTTTCTAGCCATGAAATACATGTTATCTAGCTCTATCATGGAGTTATCTTGAAGCCTTGATCATTTGCTGGCCATTTTAACAACAAAGGAGGTGATTTGCTTGTGTCCTAGGGCTGATTTCTCAACTATTTTTCTTGGTGTTTGATGATCTTGGAGTTACTTTTGGTGTTCATCATGTTCTTGTCTTCCAAAAACAAGAAATACACTTGGTTGGTAAAGAAGATCATCCTCTCCATTTTCTCTTGTTATTTTTGTAAAGAACAAATGTATTTTCTTTCTTATTGTATATGTATATGATGAATATATGATGATAAAAATTTTGTGTGGGGATCAAGTGTTGATAAATATGCTTAAAAAGGTTAATAATCATAAGAAACAAGGCTAAAATCATGCTTATTTAGTTGGCTGTATAAAAACAATATATAACTAAAACTTGAACTGATAAACATGCATGGTAGAATCCATTTACAGTAATTACAAGATGTTATACACATGTGAGAGTTGGCCATGCAATGGAATAATTATAATGAGTGAGATATGATCAAAACAAGATGAGTGTGCTAATCTGAATAAGCTGTTTTGTAGGGACTGTTAAGACAAGATAAACTTAAAATTAGCAGTAGCTATAACTAAGTTAAATGTAGCACATAATATGAAGATCATGCCATCCAAAATGAGCTTCTAATTCATTATAGAACTCTAGATATGATAAAAATGGTGAAGAGATTTTGAGAATTAATTTTTATTATTATTATATAAGCACTCAAATTTTATTGTATAAAATGTAAAATAAAAACCCACTAACTTATGAAATTTATTTATATAAATATGTAAAAGTTTAAATAAATGGATAAATTATATAAATGGTAGTGGAATAATACTTATAAGTAATAAAAACTATAAACTTGATTTTTACGACTTTTTCGGCTATTACCGTAAAATTAACGTTTTTCGCCAATTAAAACTTAGACGATCAAACCCGTCTAATGTAAAGTTTTTAAAAGTCATATACTGATATATAAGTAACTAATACAAGTAAAAACTGATAAAACCCGAACTATAGGACATATGGACATTAACGAGCTAACTAAGCATATTGGACTAATAATTGGACTAAATAAGATAAATACTTATAAAAAGAACTTATTGGGCTTAACCCATTTGGGCCCAACATGTAAAGTATAGATACTGATAATATAAGTATAAAATGAATTAAAACAAGTTAAAGAACTTATACTAAGCTTATTGGACTTAAAATAGATAAATAGGTAAGACTAGTAAACTAGTAAAACGTTACCAAAACGTAAACACTAAAATGAGTAAACAAGGATATATAAACCCACTTGATCATCATCATATGTACAAAATCATCATATGTATATTGTTATTTTGATAAAAGTCATTGGACAAAGTCTAAGACCGATTATTATTTAAATAGGTTTCCGTGACCGAAGCACGCTCGTAGCCGATAATCCGCCTTTCATTATCAACGTGAGTTCATAGCCTCGCACTCTTTTAAATGTTTTATAAAATGATTTGTAAACCCGCGAGGGAGATAACACGCTAGATTTTGATAAAAATAGAACACAAGTAGTCCCGATGGTATGCTTAATGATATGGACCTGAATGATGCTATGACCCTATAAACGAGACAAAAAGCATTATTAGTAGTTAGGTTATGTCACTTAAAGTCCCATTAGCATGAATTGTGAACTACCGGGATTTGGTAGACGCTTATGCATTTGATAGTACTATTTGGGGACGATCACCCCAGTTCACGCCTTGACGGTTGATCCCCGTCGTACCACATTGATTGGTAAGCGAATTTATGTATGAGAAGATTCCATAGCGTGATTTTTGTGACGACACGCTAACTTAGATGGGCAAATTGTTTGTCGGGTTTGCGGCCCGCTGTTTTCATAGTAAGGTAACAATGTCATGCGGCTAATAATAATCCTAAAATGTATCCTATATAATCTAAATATCTGATATGAAACGACGCTAACAACGATGAATATATTACCTATTATGGTAATATTGAGGCTACGGTCTCATGGACGGTTTAAGATGTATGCTTGATTTATATATTGCCTGACTAGCAATACGTGGACTTACTTCCGATATTATACTTGTGTTCTGATTTTAACGATTGTTTTATATAACGGTTTTTATTAAACTCTATGAATTCACTCGGCATTCACTGATATGATTTTTGCATGTTTTTATCTCAGGTGTTTGAAGGTAATCCGGATGGAGATCGATTCTGATGGCCCACATAATATTAAAAATGCTCATTCGATCTATGTTTTGTAAACTAAATGACCTGTATAATTTGGGACCTGTTGTACACTTTAAAACTTTGTATCGAATGAATGTATGTTAAACCTTGTACAACCATTTTTATGTGTTGTCTATGATTGGAGTTATTGTGCTATCCCTTAACACTCTGAAAGACCCTTCCGCTGTACCGATACGAAAATTGAGAGTGTTACTAAAATCCTTGATGAATCGACGATAAAAGCCCGCGTGGCCTAGGAAACTCCAAACTCCCTTAACGGTTTTGGGATGAGGTAATTTGGCGATGACGTCTACCTTAGCTTGATCTACCTCAATCCCGCTTTTGAAACCTTGTGCCCTAAGACGATTCCACTCTTAACCATAAAATGACATTTTTCCCAATTGAGCACAAGGTTGGTTTCCTCACAACGTTTCGACATTTTCTCAATATTCGACAAACACGAAGTGAACGAATTACCAAACACGTTAAAGTCATCCATGAAGACTTCCATCGTCTTCTCGATCATATCATGAAAAATAGCCATCATGCACCTTTGAAAGGTTCCCGGTGCATTACAAAGTCCGAATGGCATTCTACGATAGGAAAACGTTCCATATGAACACGTAAACGTAGTTTTTTCTTGATCACGAGGATCGATGGGAATTTGGAAGTAACCGGAAAAACCATCTAAAAAGTAATAGAAATCGTTTCCCGCAAGACGCTCCAACATTTGGTCCATGAAGGGAAAGGGAAAATGGTCTTTACGAGTGGCTTCATTCAACTTTCGATAGTCAATGCACACTGTCCATCCGGTCACGAGTCTAGTGGGAATTAACTCGTTGGCATCGTTTGGCACAACAGTCATTCCTCCCTTTTTAGGGACACAATGAATAGGACTCACCCAAGGGCTATCAGAAATAGGATAAATTATTCCCGCGTCAAGGAGTTTAAGGACTTCTTTTTTGATGACGTCGTGAATTTTGGGGTTCACCCTCCTTTGACATTGGATTGCGGGCTTGTAATCCTCCTCCATTAAGATTTTCTGGGTACAAAATTTGGGATCGATCCCCTTAATGTCGGATAACCTCCACGCAATTTCCCCTTTGTGATCCTTTAGAACATCGACAAGTGCGGTTTTTTCATCATCCGAAAGTTCCTTCGCAATAATAACCGGAAACTTGTCGCCCTCCTCCAAAAAGACATATTCTAGATGAGGAGGTAAATCTTTCAACTCGAGGATAGGTGGTTCCTCATGGAAGATTTGGGCTCGATACTCATAACCTCCTCGGGTGGAGGAAATGAGAAATCGTTAAGAAAATATTTGATAATCGAGAAGTCCTCATCATTGTCGAGGTCTTCGTTACAAGTACGTGGAACATCGAATTCTTCCAACATAAAACCACCACCTTCAAATGGAGTGAAGGTTGGTGTCGAGTTATCAAGAATGGAATCTAACATAGTGGGATTGCCACTATTTTCATCATCACCAAAACCTAGAGCTTCTTGTGAAAATTCCTTGCAAACAACGTCAATCATATCAACGAGGTTTATGGTTGCAACGGAATAAACATGAGATTTGAGAGTTTTGAGTTGAGTTTATAACAAGTTCCTCGTCGTTCAAACGTAAGGTGATCTTTCTTGCATGAACATCGATCAAATCCATAGACGTATCTAAAAACGAACGACCTAAAATGAGAGGAACTTGAGGATCCGTGGGAATATCGACAACGATAAAGTCTACCGGATAATAGAACTTCCCCACTTTCACAAAAACGTCTTCCGCCAATCCACATGCAGGAATCTGGAATGGTCGGCCAACTTGATAGACATTAGTGAAGGAGTAAGATTAGAAAGATTGAGCGACTTGAAGATTGCAAGTGGCATCAAGTTAATGCTAGCACCAAGATCGGCCAAGGCAAAGCATTCTTCCATATCTTGGATTGCACAAGGGATCAAAAATTTACCGGGATCACCGACTTTTTGAGGTATGCGATTAAGATAAACCGATGAACAACTAGACAATTGATGCAATTTCTCCTTGTTGTTCAACATACTCTTAAAGTTAGCGGCGAATCGAGGCATCATGACCAAAGCATCGGCGAAACTCACATTAAAGTGCAAATCACGAAACATTTTCATAAAAAGCTCAAATTGGTAATTGTCACGCTCTTGACGTTTCTCCTTTCTAAGTCTTGATGGATAGGGCAAAGGTGGTGTGGGATGAGACGTAGGCATAGCCTTTGGAATCTCGGGTTCCAATGTTGGTAATGGGTCAACCGTAGGTGTAGCATGAGCGGTACTTCGTGGGATTGAGACATGCTCCTTTTGGACCACCACCTCGGGTTCTTCCTCAATTGCTTCCTCCGTAGGAGCAATTGGTTGAGGAGTCGGTTCCTTAAGTGTCTTACCACTACGTGTGGTAATCACTTTCATCTCACCCCTAGGGTTTGATACGGTGTTGCTAGGACGACTACTCGAAGACGGTTTACACATAATTGCCTCAAACATAGATGAAATATTATCCTCAAATGTGGATTGCCTCTTCTCGGCTTTAATCATCTCTTGCTTAATTTCGTGTTACCCTTGTTCCATTTTTTGTTGGTTTTGTTGTAGCCTTGTTACATTTTCTTCCATTTTGTTTGTATGGATTTTAAGCTCATTTGCTAACTCTTTTAAACTCTTTCTTCAATTCGTTCTTAAACTCGGATCTTAGGCTAATGATTTCTCTTTGAATGTTGTCAAACCTAGCATCGTTCCCATTAGCGTATTCAACAAATTCATTTGGAAGATCTTTCAACGTTTGCAAACTTTTGTTGTTGTTTTGAATATAATTTTAATTTTTGTTTGAAACTTGATTATTAGCCCCTTGATTACCATAGTTTCCCTTGTTGTAATTGTTTTTGAAACCAACTTGATTTTTGCGATAGTTGTTGTTAGCATTTTGATTTGAACCAAAACCCGGTGGAGTCAATTGATTGGAGCAGGTAAGTTGACCGTTTTGGTTGTGAGTTCCCGTGGCCGCGTAGGCACTCGAAGTGTTACCACCGTTGGTAATGCACTCGGAGAAATCATGACCTCCACCACAATACATGCATGAAACCTCAACCGCTTTAGCCGTAGCGGGAGCACTTGGTTCTCCAACTTTGAACTCAATCAAAGGACCTTTAAGCTTATCAAAGATTTTGTTTTCCAAGTTCGCCTCAATTTGGCAAGCATCAATGGTAGTAGACAAAGAAGGTGAAGCCGAAGACGAGGCCTTACGAACACTAGACGTGCTACGAGGACTATACACCTTAGATCTATTCTAAATTATCACCAAAGCTTCCTCAACCGTTTTACACAAGAAATTACCACCCGCGGCGGCATTAAGATAATCCCTTTCATGATCATTAAGTCCATTGTAAAACGTGTCAATTTGATGCAAATCGGAAAAACCGCGATGAGGACATTCATGTAACATTTCCTTAATCCTATTCCAAGTCGTTGAAAAACTTTCATTAAACTCTTGTGAAAATTTTGAAATCTTGTTTTTCAAGTGCGTAGTCTTAGAGGGCGGAAAAATTGGTTCACAAACTTAGACACGAGATCCTTCCACGTCAATATAGAATTGGGTGGCTCTTTCTCTAACCAAATTTTAGCGGGCCCCGCTAAGGAATACGGAAAAAGCATCATCTTAATCGAATCATTAGCAACATCCTTAAACTTGCAAGTGGTGGTAAGACGATTGAATTGGCGGATATGGTTGTGTGGGTTGTCCTTCTCATCACCACGGAATTTGTTGTTATAGCTCATCGACGACAAACCCGTTTTCACTTCAAAATTATCCGCAAGGATAGCGGGAATCACAATAGCCTCTCCATAACCCTCGGTGGGTGCTTGAAGTAACTCCATCATAGTACGATTCGCCATGGTTGGTTCTTCTCTTACAATGGGTTCGACAATGGGAGATTCTTCACTAGAAGATGTTTGGTTTCCTTCCTTTTGACGACGGTTACGTGCACGTCTTGCTTTGGAGCGAGTTTGCATAAACGTCACGTACAACGAGGGGATGAGCAAAGAAGATTCTTTTTGGTGTTTTGTACATTTCCAATTTTTTTTGTGGTTTTTGATTGTTTTACTTTTTTTTTTGGATTTTTATGATTGTATTAAGTAGACCAAAATCTACAAATCTCCTCCTTAATAAAATATTTTGATTAAAGAAGCCTCAAGGAATGAAAACGATCACATGAAGTGAATGCCTTCGATGACTTTAGTACGTTGGTGGAACACCAAAACGTTCAAGAGGGTTTAATCAAATGAAACCAAGAAAGTATATATGATACTTAATAATACTTTGGGCGGCAAAACCCTCGATTAGCTCTCAAAATCAAATACTCACAAGAAAGCGGGGAAAATAGGCGGCGCGAAGCACTTAAGAGCCTTTTTCCTTAGGATATATTTTATAATATCCGCCTTATACCCACCTTATAGTTTTTATTTTTCAAAATCGAGCTTCACGAAAGTATTTATCTATTTTTGCCTTTTTTTTGGTTTGAGATTCGAATACAATGATTGGGTAATGACCTCCCAAGTCAAGGTTGTGATTTCTCACTTTTGGAGTACTTGTGTATTTATAGTTCTACGTATACAATATAGTAATAGTATTCACACAAAAAACAAAAAACCGATAATACGTATTAGTAGAGTGCTACTAATACAATTAGCTATTATGGCTATATATAAAAACAACAATTTCCAAATCAAAACACAACACGCCTCCCCGGCAGCAGCGCCAAAATGATGTAGTGTTTTTACACACCTTTAGGAAAAGGAGGTAAATAGGCCAAGCGTTAACAAGTGACTTATGAAAATCACAAGTTATGACCCAAAGTGGGGATCGTTCTCAAGGAGGCTTGGTGTGTGTGATAAGAAATGATTAGTGATGTGATTATATGATTATGAGAAAGAAAATAGAAACGGGATAAGAAGAGAATGACGGTTACGATGACGGATTACACTAAGACTAAAAGGTTGTAAAACCGTAAAAGCACCAAATTTAAATATTTACTCTAAAAATTCCTAAAAAATTGCAATAAATCCTAAATAATGTAATAAGAGTTTACAAAAAATCAAAAATCACCCAAACCTTTTATTTAATTAAATAATGATTTTTTAATGATAATTAAAGCCCTAAAAATAAATTTAATTAACAAAAAGCCCAAAATGAGTTTTATCACTTTGTAAACCTCTAAAATACCCTAAATTATTTTGAAACTATTTTTTAAAATTTTAAAATTAATTAAAACTATTTAAAAACAATAAAAAACTATTAAAACTTAAAATAATTATAAGAATTAATCTAAGAACAATAAAAATATTCTAAAAATTGTAAAATTACTAGCTTTATGTATTTAACCTAAGAAAAATGTAAAAGCTTGAAAACTAAAATTTTTTTAATAATAAAATAATATTAAAATAATATTAAAAACTAAAATTTATAAAAAATTCTAAAAACTTGCAAACTAGCTTAAGTTAACCTAAATAATACATAAATGAACTTGAAATTACAAAAATACCCCTAATGGGCCTCTAAATGGGCCAAAAGTCCAAACAGTCACCTTAATGGGCCAAAATAAGCCCAATAAGAAAAATGTTGTCCAATTAAGCCCAAAAGCTCCTATCTGAATCAAAATTTGATTTTAAACACAACTTTTCAAAGGCCCAAAAGCTGAAAATGTGAAACAAGCAAGCTTATATCAAACAGCTTATTCTTAATGGGCTTTTTGGCCCATTAAGCTATAAGCTGATGCCATAAGCTCAAATTAGACACACAAGCTTCTTTTGAGCTAACTAAGACTTCTGTAAAAAGAAATTTGATATAAGCCAAAGGAATAAGCATGAAAATGCAAAAAAGCAATCTACAAAAAACGACAAAATAGTCGTTTTTAAGTTCTAGACTATCCCAAGAGCTAATTCAAATTGCAAAAGCTTTTAAATGACTTAACTAAGCTTAATCAACAAAAAGTTTTCAAATAAGTTGACTCAATAAGCTGAAAAAACAAATAAGCACTTATGAAAAAGTCAAATAAGTTAGTTTTCTAGCAAAAAGTCAAAGTCAAAGTCTAATAAGCTCCAGTTCAATCAAATAGGTCAAATAATGAAGATCTATCACAAAAAATAAGTTGTTGCAGGTCTGGATAAGCCAAAATGGCTTATTGATAAGCGAACTGAAAATTTGTACTAGCAGGGGCTAGTTTTGGGTGTTGAGCAGTGGAAACTTTTTCCACTGCTTGACTTGTTGACTTTTTTGGAGATTCAAGTTACACAAAGGCACCAAAATGATCAGCGGATCATAAGGAGTCAATAACAACAAACAATCGCAATCAACAAGAACCAATTAGTACAGTTTAATCAATCAATCACCAGATATGCACCAGGCATGAACACATAAGCAGTTATGAACTTATAAGCTATTTTAGCAATATTCAGCCAACCAAATTGCACCAAAAGCATACACAAGCTATTATAAACTTAAATTAACAAGTTTAAACAGTTTTCATGCAATGGCTCAAAGCCTAAATAAAGATTTATGCAGATTGAGGTTACTGATGAACACTAACACAAGCAGTTTTTACATTTGCTGATGCAATTGACCAACAAGCCAAATTCAATCACTCAGATCTATCACATATGTTATATAAATGATGTTTAAACAACTTTTAACCCTAAGCATGCATAAATTCTAGATTTTACCAAAATCTTGGGTCAAAAACAGTTAAAATCAAGTAGTTATAGCACACTGTATGATTTGAGGTTTCAAACCCAATAACTTGCAGCAAAATGCACTCAACCAAGTATATATCAGATACCAAGCAAATACACAAACTTCCAACAACACAATAACAAGTTATGAAACAAGACAGGTAATCCCAAACACCCTTTTAACTTTTCAAATCAAGATTTTCAAATCAAAACAGCATTCCAAGGTTACCCAAGCCCAAATCAACACAATAACAGATGAGATAAATAGATTTAAGCAAGATTAAGCCACAAAATTCACAAGAACACAAGCAACACTAAAATATCACAAATATACAATATTTTATCAGATTTTGAGATTAAGGGTGTGTACCTCATGGATGTACATCCACACCCACGAATTTTAAGCTTATGTACTAGCAAGAACAAGTACAAGCTTCCACCACAAAGCCTGCTAAGAATCAACAAAGTTAGAAGCAAAATATCAAAAACAGTAAGGTTGAAAAGCCTTAATTAATGCAACTCTTGCACTCCACACTTGATTATCCCCAAGTTATAAGATTCACCACACCTTGATAACACAATATCAGGATGCTATGATCAGCCTTATAGCCCAAGAATTCCAAGATAGCCAAGAACTTAGCAAAATATCAAGCTTTAAGGAAAATGTGCAAACTTTTGCACACTCCTTGAAAACAGGTTTTGAGATTCAAGAACAATGAATAAAGAACAATAACAAACAGATTAAAAGAGTGGCACTTGAGCTTTATTCACAAAATTCATACACATTTCATTAACTGAATATGAGATTTACAGATTTGTGAACAAGGAAAATTCAAGAGCAAGCTAAAATGTAATGAACTAAGGCCTTTATATAGGCATACAATGAACTAGGAAAGCTGAAAAAATGTAAACCTAGCTAATGATGTTCTAAATTTGCCCCTTGTGAAGTTTGAATACATGCTTGATCATGTGATTTTTCTTGGCAGTTTGTTGTAGCTGGCATGTGTGAGTGCATCCAAGGGCTTGTAACAAGCTCAAAAAGTAAGCTTCAATCTCAAACGTTGGATTGCTGTTGGTTTTTGGTAGTATCCTCTTTGTTTGCAGTAGGGGAATCTCTTGTGGGACAAGGGAGTGAGGTGGCAAGAGTTTTTAAGGTTGGGTTATATTCAAAGGATCATTAATCATAAATCTGGAAATAATTAGAGGCTAATTACAAGTAATTAGTAAACCCCTAATTATGTTCTTGAGGTGAATAGTTGAGAGTTTGATCCGGTTTAGGGGTGGATTAATTTTAAATAAGTGTTAATGGTGCCAAGGTTTAGTTAATTATTAAACCAGGTGAGTGGATGGGTGACATGGCAGCAGGGAGAGTTCTCATGGGTGGAAAGGGTTGAGTGGGACACGTGGGAGGTTGTGAGTGGTCTAGGTTTCTTTTATGTCTGGCCAGCTTTAACCCCCCTATTATTCTTTCTTTCCCACTTTGTAAATAAATACCACAAATCCGGATTTCTTTGTTATCAAACTTTTTATTTTCACACATTTGCCCCAAATACTTTTCTAAAGTATTTTCAGGGGTATTTCTTGCCATTTTATGATTTTTGAAGGACTGATTTGGCATTTTCTTGACTGATTATGGTCCTGACTTGTATGACTTTTGGAGGACTGAAATTGCCAAGTCATGATTAATGAGGGACCATTTTTTGCCATTTCTTCAAAGTCAAGGGTCCTTTTTGCAATTTTGATATTTTCAAAGGACCAAACTTGTAATTCTTGTATTTTAGAGTCTTTCTTGGTATGTTTGACTTTGAAGAGGATAAATATTGACATTTTAGTCTTGTTTAGGGACTAAAATTGCCAATTCTTCAAAGTGGAGGGCCCTTTTTGCAATTTTGAAAAACTTTAGGGACCAATCTTGTAATTATGAAGATACAAGGGTATAAAGTGTCAATTCTTTCATATTGGAGGACCCTTCATCATAAATCTTAAAATCTTTAAGGGTTTTCTTTGGAAAATTCTTCATTAGGGCTTGGTTCAATGTGCGGCTTCGTTTCCCGTGTTCGTTTTTGCATGATTCTTGTGATCTTTTGTCATTTTCTCAATATCCGTACCTAAAATACACAAGCAACAAACAAAAACATATATTTGGGTATTTTCATGATAATTAATGCATTTTAAGCCCTTTTTGGACGATGAGACTATGTATATATTTGGGTATTTGTGTTAGAATAAATTTTTAATAAAGTGGTTTTAAATTTTTCTAAGTCATGAATCTTTTGACTCAACCCGAGTTTACTTATCTGAGTTTACTCTAGCTAGTATCCTTAACGTATTTAAATCAAGTTTTGCTAGGCTTTTATATAGGGAAATTTAAAACGCGAAAGTCTTAACTCTTACGGGTTAAGAACAAGAACTTTTCGCAAGTTCCTATAATTGATCCAAGAAAGTCGTTTATCAAGGGAACTTTAAAACGCAAATTCTAAACATGAAAGAGTCTAAGAATTTGCAAGATCCTATAGATGACTTGAAAACCTAAAACATTGATTTAATTGGCTAAGCATCTACGAGTCTCATTCCTTGAGATTTTAAATTGTGGAGAACGAGAGATGATAGAGTCAATTATAAGTTTGGTATTCTTTCGTGAATTTATGTGAGTTGATTATAAGTTTTTTTTTCCCATCGCTTGTTAATAAATATATTTGCAATAAATAAGGTTGTACGATTTGAAAAGTTACTTAGCTTCTAGCATAAGATCGTTTAAAAGTTGCTCGGTATTAATTAGAGTTCATAGCCAAGTCATTACTTATTGAAGCGGGATGCGATGATTGGCGAGTCCGAAAAGGCCCTAACAAGGCATGAGGGCTACATTTTGTTTCTAAAGATCCAAAAGTTATGTGAAGAATCATTTATCGAAAATCAATATGAAGGATCAAGACACACGACGAAAAGCAAGTACTCCCCAAAAGATCATGAAGAAATCTATCCGAAAAGACCCTAGCAAGGTATGAGGATAAATAGAATCAAGTCCTAAAAGGAGGCGGATCGTTGTATATCAAAGTCCAAAATAAAGATTGGAGAAAAATGAAGAAGTCGTGGTCCAAATATGAAGAATCTCTCAAAAAGTTCAAGTGAAGAAATTCTTAATATGAAGAGAAGACCATAATTTCAAGAACGTCTCTCAAGATTTGAAGTATGAAGTCCCTACAAAATATCGGTCCGAGAAAGGTCTCAAATCGTGAAGCGAGTTATGCCAAGATATGAACTTTAAGAGGTCCCGAGAAGCAGTTTTTAAAGATTTTGTCCTTTAGCTAACTATTGATCAAATCGTCCCACTTTATTTTCGGCCTAAATAACTATCGAAATAAGTCAAAAAATGCATCCTCGTGATCATTCAAGACAAAATTAAAATATAAGAGATACACCTAGTGTTGGAAATACGTTTTCCCAAAGAAAGTCTCGGTCACATCATTATTAGCATAGATCACGAGCTATAGACTATTTAGGACATTGTAACTTGGAGTGACCTCCCTTAGGGGGAGATTGTTGGAAATACGTTTTTACGTATTTAGAAAGGATCGGTCACTCCATAATATATGAAAGTAATAGGCTCGTGATCCAGTTTCTAACAATGTAGTCCATATAGCCCACATGTAGGGTGGGCTATATATACCCCCTCCTAGCATGTTAGGAGGGGTGGCTCTTTCATTTTTCTCATTTTTTTCATTTAATAAATTTTCTTTCTCTCTCTTTCTTTCTTTTCTCTCCTTTCTCTCTCTAGTTCATCTTCTTCTTCCTCCTCCTCCTCCATTCAATTAATAGATAATTCATAGATTCCTAAATCCTAAGAAATCGTAGACCTTCAAATAGTATCAGAGACATGGTTGAATCTTAGGATTTGCGTTTTTATCTATTGATTTTCTTGTCATAATCTTTTTATTTTTCTTATTTTAATCTTTTTCTTCGTCTCAATTTTATTCTTCCAATCTGTCCAATCTTTTTTTCTTTTTTCAAAGCATCAATTTTAAATCATCAATTATTTATTTTATTTTATCCATTTTTTTAATGAATCAATTTTTTATAAAAAAGAATCAATCAGTTTTATCAATTTTAATTTTTTATTATTAGTTTTTTCTTTTATTAGTTTTTTTTATTATAATTAGTTTTCTTTATAATCAATCAGTTTTTCTTAGTCAAAAGTCTCAAAATCTTAAATCTGTCCAATCATTTTTTTTATTATTTTTTTCTCCAATCTGTCCATCATTTTTTCAAATCTCAAATCTGTCCTTTATATACTATCAGTCCACAGTCCGTCCTCGTTTTTCCTTTTTCTAGTATCAGTTCTTTTCCGAGTTAACAGTTTTTCCGAGTGAAAGGTTTTCTGAGCAAGGTTTTAAGTTATTCCGGATGAACCGTTTTTGCAAAAACATTCCTGATGAACCGATTTTTTAAGTTATTCCAAATGAAAAGTTCTTTCAAAACATTCCAGATGAACCACTTTGTGAGTCATTCCGGATGAACCATTTTTTGTGAAATATTCCGAATGAACTTAGTTGTTAGAATTATTCCGGATGAACCGTTTTTGCAAAAAAATTCTGGATGAACCAACTTTGTTAAATTATTCCGCATGAACGGTTGAATGAACTGAAGACGATTCAAATATAACGGGAATTTAAAGACTCAACAGATTCAAACGCAACAGTCTCAACAACAACAACACTCATTTCTTTTTTAGACCCTCGTCAGACTCGAAACCATAAACTGAACAGACCCTCGTTACAAAACCATCACCTCGACATCGACACAGAATCGATAACCAAACCTCTTTCACGACGCGTACAACAAGACTCTCCATAACACCTCTCGACCCATCGACTCCCATTCTAGTTCAAATTGACCCATCCACTCTTTCGACCCTCAATCCAGACTTATTTTTTTAGACCCTTACCCACATCACTCGACACCATACACACAACACCACACCACTCACCCTTGAACCCCACACCCTCATTAGACTCTCGACCTCACAACCTCTCGAACGACCCTCGATACTCGACACTCGACTCTCGACAAAAAGATTAGTCAACCACAACATCCTCTCGACACCACAACAATAAGACTCAAAAACTTGACTCGACACCAAATCTTTACCCACAACCCACACTACACCCACCCAAAACTCAACACCCTCGCCTCTCGTAACACCACTCACCCTCGAGACTCCCTCATACTTCACACGACTTGACTCGAACCGACTCAAAACTAAAAGACTCTCAACATAACCAACCCTTTTTCAGAATGAAAATTTTTTCAGATTAAACTGATTAAACTGATTTTTCAACACAACCCAAACACAACATAACCAACATAAACCACTTTCCCCACAGAAAACAGACCTCACCAAAGACTCAATCTAGACACTAGACAGAAAGACTCGACAGATGATAGAAAGTCTTTACAAATCTCAATATTAACACCCACATGCACTGAAAAAAGGAGATACCTACCTGAGATCTTAAAAGATCTTAAATCGGGCTTATTGTTTTTCTTGCTGTTGTTGGTTTTGATTGACGGGAGATTGATTCTGGTTTTATTTGAGAGAGAAGAGATTAAGTTGTGTGTGATATGTGGTTGAGGGAAGAAAAGAGACGGAGGAGTATTAAGTTTTGGAGAGAGAGAGATTTTGAGATTTGTGAGATTGCTTCTTTTGAGATATAGGGTTAAAGGGCGGAAGTAACAAGTAGAATTTTAATACTGATATTGGTTTCCACGTGTTCTTTTGGTGTAAGGCGGAGGATACAAGAAACCTATTTATGGAAATTAGGTGATACACCTGTGCAAGTTGTTTTACGTGGACGACATACTTTCTTTGTATATCAGATTTTTTTGGGGAAGTGATATCAGAAGTTAAAGGAAAGAAAAGAGATATCAGGAAATTAGGTGGACGATATACCTTCTTGACGTTTTTATATATCAGAATTTTTTTAAGTTTTTTATAAAATCAGATTTTTCTATTCTTGTTTTCTATTTTTTCGTTATGTTTTTTTTAAGTTTAAGTTTCATTTTTTATATTTTTTTTTATAATTTAAAGTTAATTTTTTAGTTTAGTATATTTTGTATATTTATTTTTGGTACATCGTGTTAAGGCGGGTATTCTGAAAAAACCAAAGTGATAAAAAATTTGACGGGTTAACAGTTTTTTTGTGGCCGGATTTGAAAACAAAAGTGACGGGCGTTATTTTTCGTGGCTATGGATTTTTAATCGGATATTCTTATTTGTACGTGAAGAAGGTTCTTATCTACAATCGAGGATTTTTTCAAATTTTTTTAAAGATCGTTTCATTGGTTTTGTCATATTCTGTGACTTTCTGTTTCTAAGTTTCTTTACGTATTATAAAATCCCGAAAACAACAACATCCACGTCATTTTAATAGATATTCAATGGATTCGTTCGATTCGACATGTCAAAAGGGAGAATCGCATTCAACGCAAAACAAAGTTAGGAAACGTGGCATCACTTCATTTCAAATGCTTCAGTCTCATCTTGTCACTCTTTCGAGGATTCAAGGAGGGAGCGAATTTGTGACAATCTTTGGTCAAGATCGTCACATATTCATCGACTCAATATTCACCACTTTGACCCAACTCGCCGAGCAACTCAACCATGAAAACTTCAATCACTCTGCATCGGCACTTGCATATAAGACTCTTGTGACACAACTCACGCCTTTCCTCCAATACAATATCATCACGTCTGAAAGTTCAGTGATTTGCCAATCTTTTCTTCGAGATACACATACCGAGCTTCGAGTTTTCCGTGATACAATATTGAAACTCATGACATCGGTCTCGTCTTCGATTTATCAAAGATCTCGACTTCAGCAAGCGTATGATAATGGAGTGCAAGAATCTATGATGCAGATGCAAGAGGAGAATGGTCATACGGTTGACAACTTGGAGCCTAACGATGGCAAGAGCACGGAATCAGGAGGACAACATGATACCAGTGGCACGTCGGGGAATGTTCACGAGATTTCTCTTGATGACACCTTACCCATTTATGACGTTGAGCCTGAAAACATGGTACAATGTAATGTTGTTTATGATGTATATGCTGATGATATGCCGTATATTGAGCATTCTGAACCTAATTATGACAAACATGGGATGGAAAAGAGTGATAGCAATACCATTTCTGATTCATCCGATGTAAGTCATAATGGGGGTGAGTTTGTTCAAAATTCTAAACATCATGATAATTGTTTTATAACTGCTTTATTGACTGCTTCTGATTCCAAGATTAGAGAGCTCGAAACTATTGTAGCTCAACAATCAAAAGATCTTGAGGATGCCAAACTTGAATTTTCTAAGAAAACGGAAAAATTTGAAACATACTTTGAAAAACTTGAAAAGTCAAACGTTGTTCTTGAAAGAAAATTGGATCAAAAAGTTTTAGATTCTAAAGCTGAAAAGGATAATCTTTTGAAACAAATTCAGTTACTAGAATCTAAATTGGCATCCCAAGATAGATTGCTCAAAGAAAATGAGACTTTAAAGGCTCAAGTTCAGGAAAAGGTTTTTGCTATAGCTGCGTTGAAAAATGAGTTAAGGAAAACTAGAGGACCTAGTGTGGGTACTAAGCTCGAAAAACCATCAATCTTGGGGAAACCGCCTATAAATCAGTTCGTTAGACAACTTACTGCATTTAGATCCGAGCGACCACAATCCTCGAGACCGTGGTTTTCCTCCCAAGTTGATTTGGTTCATTTTCCTAGACCAGTCACTCCAGCAACTAGGCCTAATGTGATCAAAACAGCGTTAGCAAGATCTAATCAGATGATTGCCCCTAGTTTCCCTAAAAATACCAAGACCACGTCTAGAACTAGTTCAAATGATGTTTGCCATACTGGTCTTAGGGAAGCTAAGCAAAAGGCACATGTAAGAGATAACAATGTCAAACCTAGTCAGATGCCTTCTAGATTACCCCACACTGCTAACCGTAGCATGTCATCTCCTAGGAGCATCGTTCAATCATCTAGGAATTACTCGGACATTAAATATGCTACGTGTAAAACATGTAGAAAATGTGTCTTTACGGCAAATCATGACTCTTGTGTCAAAAAATTACTTGATGAGGTAAACTCTCGTGCTAGAATTAAGTCCCAGTGGATAGCTAAAATCAAACCCTTTGGTAAAGTTTGGCGCCCCACTGGTAGAGCTTTCACTCTTGTAGGAAACGAGTGCCCTTTAACAAGGATAGTCTCCGAATCTACTAAGACTACTAGGGAGGAAATTGATAAAGATGATACTTCACTTAAGCCTAAACTTAAGGTTTTCTATAAAAGGAAACGTTTGCCAGCTAAGATAAGTGAATCATCTACTCAGGTCGCCTCTGACACAAGTAAAGCCAACTGTGAACCCCCGCGTGCTTCTATAATTGATATCGCTAACCCATGTCAAAGCATGCAAATTCCTAATGAGAATGCAGGTACCAAAGTTGATGTTCCAAAAGAACGAAGCGGTCCAATCGTTGTATACCGTTCAACAAAGGATACTCTAAGAGTTTGGTTGCTGAGGAAGCAGATATCAGAGAAACAAGTGTCTCAGGGGATTCATGGTTAAGCTTAATTGTACGTGGTTTATAGACAAATAACAGTCTGTGACCCGTTCTTCAGAGAAAGGGAAGTTTATCTCGTCAACGATAACTTACCCTCAAAACGAAAAATTAAATTTTCTCGGACACGAGCTTACGTTAAAACTATTCAAAGGTTTTAAGCTCGTGTACAAGGCTCACTTTCAAATCATAGTCTGTGCCCCGTGCTTCAAAGAAAGGAAAGTTTATCATTAATGATAAACTTATCCTTACAACGAGAAATTAAGTGTTCTCGGGCATGAGCTAATATTAAAAACATTCGAAGTTTTTAAGCTCATGCACAATGGCTCACCGTTCAATGACAGATTGTGACCCGAACTTCTAATAAAGGAAAGTTTATCATTAATGATAACTTATCCTTATAAAGAGAAATTAACCTTTCTCGGTCATGAGCTTGTATTAAAACATTAGAAGTTTTAAGCTCAGAAAGGAAAGTGTATCTTTTAAACAAGAGAACTTCTCCTCATAACGAGAAATTAACCTTTCTTAGTCATGAGATTTCCGTTAAAACAGTCAAAGTTTTCAAGCTCATGAAAATGACTTCTAAGTAAATGTCATCTTAGGACTCGTCCTTCAGATAAAAGGAAAGTTTATCGCTGATGGTAACTTATCCTTAACAACGGGAAGTTCACAACTTCTCGGACTTGAGCTCGCTTTTAAGATATTCAACATCTTAAGCTCAAGTAATTGTCTTTCAAAACTTTGAACACAATTTTTCAAGAATTTTTCAAAAGGTTTTTTCTAAATCTTTCAAAATTGTGTGTTCAAATATGTTTTGATAAAAAGAGCATGTCTTCTGGAATCGATAATATTTACGATCCTAGAAATGTCGTTCAATAATGACACGGGGTTGTAAATAAAGTTCGAGCAGAAGTTTAAAAGATTTAATACATGCTCCATATGGTTTGCTATTATTTCTGATAGTAACCCGCTTTTCACATTGAAGTCAAGCATTTCACCAGAAAGCTTTGACTTCAGAATCCGAAGTTATCAACTCCATAATCTGAAGTTCGTTGCAATTGATATATACATACTAGACGATGCGACTACTCAAACGACGACTACAGCTCTTTAAGTAGAACACGGGTCAACAATTGAGGGGGAGCAATTGTCAAGCGCTCAGACTCTTCGATGCCGAAAGTGCCAATGTTCACAAGTTGGTGTCAAGACAACGATATCAATTGTCCATGTGGTGTAAAGGAGAAGATAATTTCAAAAGTTACTAGGAAGACCAACATTCGTGAACAAGAACCATGTGCTTCTTTCATATGATGTTCTCCATCATTCCAGTCCAACCTCGTAATTCGCTAATTTTGTGAATACATTATCATATATGATCTTTGCACGTGATAAATAACATACACTTATGTTTAAAAGGTATTTATTTTACGTTTCAAGTACACCCTCATTAATTTGAGGGGGAGGTTGTTAATATCATGAAGATAAATGGATTTAATCGATTTTGCATTTTTCTTCCTAAAATTTTTCTTAAAACATCATTAAATCAATTGATATTAAAAACATCGATTGGGTTAATATTTTTAATATGGGGGAGAAAATGTGATTTAATGTGTCTCAATGGTTTGACTTAATGTGCTGGCTCATCCTGACATGTGCGAAATGTTTTCGAATATCGTGGCATATGTTAAGGGGGAGCAAAATAGATTTTATATTCAAATGGCCTTCATGGTGACGTTACTTACCCATACCCTATCTATTTCACGACGGTGACGATTGTGGTGACATAAGGATGGTAGGATAGGTTAAAGTCCAATGATTCGTCCATATCCAGAGGAATCTTCCCAAGGACATTCCATAGCTAGAAATAGAAGTCCTTAGGAAAGATGGAGAAAGATTGTGAACGTAGCTGAATGCCGACCAAGGACTTAAGTTAGCAATGGAACAATCACAAAAAGGTGCTAGTTATGACGTATTGGTAAGCATTAAAGGGGTTGAAGAATGAAAAAGAAATGTAAAGATAAAGGGTGTAAAGAAAGTAGCCCTCCTTACAACTTAGGCAGAAACCGGGTCAATTCATATGCTATTGAGATCATGATTAATGATGCTCGATATTGAAGATAGACATCATGGACCCAGTGATGCAATGCACAACCCATCCTAGCTAACTCAGATATCTCTCAAAAGGTATTTGTTTTAATCACACGGAGACAACGCATTATCTATTGATTTATTCACTCCGAATAAATTGGTATTGAAAAGGTGGCACTCCTCTCCAGCCTCCGATCACTAAAATCCAAAATGCACGATTGAGTCTAGAGCCATTTGAGATCATCAAATATCTCATTAGGACACATTTTCATTATTCCTTGCTTGTTCACACAATGTGAACAGTAAGAAAGATATTAAGAGTCTTACGCAAAATCTCCATGATCTTGCCTGAACATCCGAGTAATACAAAAGTCTTTACAATGAAGATGGAAATCCTTCTTGAGCGAACGTCAAAAAGCTCATGGTAGGTGCTTGTGCGATTCTTTATGAATCAAACTTGTGATAACTGGAAAGCAACAATGGTTTAAACTCTTAAATGAATTTAAACACGTTCCAGGCCTCTACGCAATATCTTAGTGATCTTGCCAGAACATTCAGAGTAATACTATTAAGTATTTACAGTGACGAATGGAAATCCTTCTAGTGTTAACATCAAACAGCACTTGGTAGGTGACTTGCAAGATTCTATATGAATCAAGCTCGTGACAACTGGAAAGCAACGATGGTGCGGTTCTTAATTGAACTTCACTTGTTCCATGAACATGAATTAACGGCATCAAATCATGCGGATAATATTATCCAAATGATTCACTCTTTACGTTCGCAGTCAGCTTTGGACGGTCGAGTAAAGAGAACGGTATTACCCGCGAAATCTTGTCAAGGAGGTTCTTAATTGAAACTACCTGTCACAAGTACGATATTTTATATCGTCCAACGGTCTTCACCGACCGGAGGTAAATGCTACCGAATTAGAATGAAATGTTCAAGGCCATTTCATCCGTGTATATGGTTTGTTGCTAACTGTCTTATGCAGCGTAACAAGAAGGTGGCATTGCGGTGTATAATCCAGAAGAAGTCGTCACCACATACTTATACTACATACACTTAGTACTTCAACAAATTCAAGAAAGTCTGAAGGTCAAGCCTTCCGCTGTATCAAACTCTAAAGCTTTCAAGAATTATAAAGGTATAAGTATGTGGAACATGAAGTCACGAAGAGGCGAATATCACAAGTGATGAATGCACAAGGTCAAGGCAAGGAAACATGCTCAAGACTAAAGTCAAAGATCACATCAAGCATATTCACAAGAACAAGATCGAAGACTCAAGCATAGATGCTAGGTTTAAGATTTTGTAAAATGGTGTGACCTCCCTTAGGGGGAGATTGTTGGAAATGCGTTTTCCCAAAGAAAGTCTCGGTCACATCATTATTAGCATAGATCACGAGCTATAGACTATTTAGGACATTGTAACTTGGAGTGACCTCCCTTAAGGGGAGATTGTTGGAAATACGTTTTTATGTATTTAGAAAGGATCGGTCACTCCAATAATATATTCAAGTAATAGGCTCGTGATCCAGTTTGTAAACAACGTAGTCCATATAACCCACATGTAGGGTGGGCTATATATACCCCCTCCTGGCATGTTAGGAGGGGTGGCTCTTTCATTTTTCTCATTTTTTTTCATTTAATAAATTTACTTTCTCTCTCTTTCTTTCTTTTCTCTCCTTTCTCTCTCTAGTTCATCTTCTTCTTCCTCCTCCTCCTCCATTCAATTAATAGATAATTCATAGATTCCTAAATCCTAAGAAATCGTAGACCTTCACCTAGGAATAAGGGAGTCTAAGTAAATAATTGGGCCACATGAGTTCGTGTTAGTTTGCTAACTTATAATAACAATGATCTCATTTTTAAGCTTGGTTTGGGGAACGTGAAACTTGAGGATAATGAACATTCATGACAGCCAAAACCCCAATGTAAGTCTTTGATTTCTTTACATGTTTTGTTCTTTTAGTTTCCTTAGTATTTAGTATTTAATAAAGGCCAAGGTGGGTTATTTATGATGAGAAATGTAATATGTGCTTTGAAATTAATGCATTGCATGATGGCATTGCAATGGTCAAGGGTAGGGGATTTAATAAGTGTGAAAACACTTATCCTTTTACCACGTATTTCCAATAATAACAAGACCAAAACGTATATTTTATGTCGTAAAAGTCGGATTTATGTGTGGTTTGTGTTTTTATTGTGTCTTAGGACCAAAACATGAAAAAGGAAGAAAACATGGGCTTTCACGGGCTTTTATCGAAGAAAACGAGAAAAGACGAAGTTAAAAGATCAAGAGTGCATAAAGAACGGAAGTCCAAGGCCTATTCTGAAGATTTATCGAAGAAAAAGTCCAAATACGGAAGTTTAATGAAGTCGAAGAACTCAAGTCTAATAGAAGAAGAAAATTATAAAACAAGTTCAATTTATATCGACAAAACCCGAGACGACGACGAGAAAGACAAAGATTTTAAATCGAGTCGTGAAGAAAGAAAAAGGAAGCAACACATGCACCTTCCCACTTCTTATATATACCCTCCTAATGACATATTAGGAGGGTGTTAGTTAATTAGTTAATTTTCAATTTTAGTAGTTTTAGTTTTTATAGAGAGTAAGTGTTTAACTTTCTCTCACTAGGAAAATTTCACCTTTTATTCCTTTCTTGTTTGAATCAAATCTTTACTTTTGAGAGTTTAATCTTGTTTTGATCTTTAATCTTCTTCTACCTTTCTTTATTTTGATCTTGATTAGTGATAATCTTTGATTTTGTTTTCATCTTGATGTTTATGTGATTAAAAAGTTTATCTTTTTGATCATATCGAAGTTTTTATACGGATTGAGCTTTGAGCTTATCATGCTTATTGACTTATTTTGTATTTAGCTTATTTGCTATAAAAGTTTTTCTTAAAAGTTTCATCTTTTTATTGTTTGATTTAAAAAAGTTGCTTATTTAAAGTTTAAAAAGTTCTTAATGTTTGCTTATTAGGTGTTATTATTATTAATTCGACCAAGTTTTGGATTGAGCTTATTAAAAATAGCTTAATACTTGGCTTATTTTCGAATACATACCATCGGAAAGGGTAAACCCCTTTCTGATCTTACATTCTGATAAGGGACCTCAGCATTCCGATCTGTTCAATTTTATTGTGATCACAAGGATCGGAAAAGGGTTTTATTATTCCGATTGGGATTCCAATCTGGATTCCGACAAGGATACTTGTTTGACTTTCCGATTAGACATGATTTCAAGTATTCCGATTGTTCCTTTTTCTTATATTCCGATGGAGGTGAAAGTTTGATATTTCGATTGCTTTCCGATTACCAACATTCCGATCATATTCCTTTTTGGCATATTCCGATCACATTCCGACGAATTATTCCGACTGGATTCCGATAGGGCATTCCGACTGGGTTTATTGTTTATTTTTAATTTGGTTTTAAGTTTTAGTTTTTACAAAGTTTTAAGATTTAAATTCATTACGTTTTAGTTTTCTAGTAATTTTTAGTTTAATTTTTAAAGCTTTATATTACTCAACGACAGTTTCATATTTTCTTTTAGTTTAAATTAGATAACCAAACCGTTAATTTTTCCACCAAGAACGACTGAGTCGCACTAATTAACGGTAATCAATTCGAAAAGATCCGAACAACGAACTTTCATAACTAAGTGAAAACCTAGTTATTAAATTGCTCAAAAGATCAAGATTGCAAAAAGAACGGAAGTTTAAGGCCTATTCTGAAGATTTATCGAAGAAAAAGTCTAAAGACGGAAGTTTAATGAAGTAGAAGAAATCAATTCTAATAAATGAAGAAATTATAAGACGAGTTTAAATAATCCTGAGACAAAGTCGAAAAAGTCGAAGAATTTATAAAGACGAAAAGACGAGAAAAGGAAGAAAGCATCAAGCCATACTAATCCTCCTATAAATATCCTCCTAATGTGTCATTAGGAGGTGTTAGCTAATTTGACACATTAGTCTTTCCATTTTATTTTCCAAGCACTTTCATATTGTCATCTTAATTTCTTGTCTTTAATTTCAAGTAATTTTAATTTTGTGTTGTTGTATCTTTAATTTTAATCAAGTATTTCATGTATCTCTCATTCTACCTTTCTTTTTTTTGTTAATCTTTATGTTTATGTGCTTATTGTTATGCTTATTTGATTGTTTTTTATGCTTTTATATTTTTGATTGTGTTGGATTATTGATTTTATAGCTTATTGTGTGTTTGATTTGATTTTAGTTAAGTGTTTTTATTAGTTTATTTTATGAAAAGTTGATTTTTAATTTTTAGTTTTATTAGTGTTTTTCAAGTTTTTAATTTGTGGTTTAATTAGTTTTTCTTAAAAGTGTTTTAGATTAAGTTTTAGTTAATTGCTTATTTGATTTGTGCTTATTTTTTGCTTATTTTCTGATTTTTAGTTGTTACTGTATCTTTCTATCTGAGTTTTCATATCTTCGGATTAGGGTTTATTATTCCGAAAATTCCCTTTTTCTGAAATTATTTTTCTCTGAAAAGTTGATTTTTCTGAAAAAAGTAAAAAAGTTCCGAATGAAGTTATGAAAAAAAAGTTATGAAAAAAAGTTATGAAAAAAGTTATGAAAAAAAAAGTTATAAAAAAAAAGATATGAAAAAAAGTTATGAAAAAAGTTATGAAAAAAGTTATGAAAAAAAAGTTATGAAAAAGTTATGAAAAAAATTATTCCGAAAAAATTCTGAAAACAATTATTCCGAAAAAAGTTTTGAAAACAAAAGTTCCGAAAAAAGTTCTTAAAAAATTTGTTCCGAAGAATTTCATTTTCAAGTTTAGATTCCGAAAAAATTGACCAGCCAGCTTGACTGCTTAGTTTTTTTTTGGCAAAAAAGAAGCCGCTAGCTTGCCTGCTTGAGCTAGTTGCTTGCCTGCTTGTTTAATAATTAGTATTGTTCCGTAATTGTTTAGTTTAATCTGAAAGTTGTTCTGATTTTAATTCTGAAAGTCACGTACTTTTAGTTATATTTTTCGTCGATTTTTAGTATTAGTATTTTTTCCTAAAGTTTAAGTTTTATCTTTTATTTAGTACCCGTGTAAAACCCGCATGCTTTTACCATGCATAGTACCCTTAGGATCGTACGTACTAGTTAAAAACTTTCCTAATATAGCATGGTTACGATTACGTGTTAGGAGTTTATGTATTACGTACGTGTTAGAACACGATAAGTACTTTATTTGCACGATCATGTAATAATTATTTAGCAATAATTAATCACGAACTTACGATCATGAAATCACGAGCGTAATTAAAACACGAACTATGATTAATTACGTATATATATTTAATACGAGCGTAATTAAATATATAAGAGTATGGTATTTACGTAAAGAGAACATTTAAAACACAAACATAATTAAACATAAACGTGTACTAAATAACAAGACACGAAACGAGGTACGGGAACCCCACGGGGGAGTCCCTACCCGCGGCCAAAACAATGAAATGGGCCAAGCCCATTACCAGTTTTACTAAGAGGGGGTTAAATGGATTTTCACTACTCAAAAATCACTTTTACAGAAGATTTCAAGAAAACCTAAAATCCCTCTTTCTCCTCCTTTGTGTGCCGCCACCTTCAAATCACCAAACAAGGTGATTCTTGATCTTGGATCTTGTTAATTTATTGTTTGTTCGTGTTTGTTCTTCACCCTCTTGATCCACGAATACGGTAAAAACCTTTTTAAACCTTTCTTTTAAATAATCTTTTATTTAATTATGAACATGTGATGTTTTTTTTATAAAAACACATTAATTAAACATAGATCTAACATGTTTTGATCATTAATTAAATCAGAGGGTCGATTAAGGGGTGTTTGTTTTTGGGCCGCAAGGTACAACCGACACCATGGGGGGTTCGGTTTGTTTAGCCGACCACCACCAAGACCTTTTTGGTCTTGGTTGGTGTGTGTGGGTCCCACGGCAGCAAGGGGTACCCCGATTTGGGTCGGGGTACGGTGTAGATTCATGTCCGGTTCATGTTTTTAAGCTTTGATCCGAATCATGGTTATGTTAGTTTTGTTTATGTTATAAACTTAGGTTAAAATTAAATTAATAATGATGTAATTAATTTAATAACATGACTTAGGTTAACTAATTATTAATAATAATGAAATTATTTTAACCTAGGTATTTATATTATTAAGACTTATAATTAATTAATTATTTAAAAACCATGGATATAATTAATTAATTAAACATGACTTAGGTTATATTATTAATATTTAATAATACATATTTTAACCTAAGTATTTAATATATTTAATTAAAAACATGTCATACTTTAATTAAATATTATAACCTATAGTTTAATTAAATTACATGAAATAATTATTAAACTATATAATATATCATATGACTTAGGAAATAATCATGAAAATACTTAGGCTTATTTACTTAGCTTATTTAACCAGCTTATTTCTAATTATGGAAACTTTCTATTTTTAGAAACTTAATTAAATAAGGCAGCTATTTTATTTATGGAAACCAGCTATTTTTAGAAACTTATTTATTTAAGGCAGCTAATCTATTTATGGAAACTTATTTAATTAAGGCAGCTAATCTATTTATGGAAACTTTCTATTTTTAGAAACTTATCTATTTTAGGCAGTAAATCTATTTTTGGAAACTTTCTATTTTTGGAAACTTTCTATTTTTGGTAACTTTCTATTTTTGGAAACTTTCTATTTTTGGAAACTTTCTATTTTAGGAAACCTGTTATTTTTGGAAAGTTACTTATTATTACACAGTAAGTATAATAACACATGAAATATCAGAAATACTTAATCAGAATGAACAGAATATGGGATTTTAACACAGTTTAAGGCTTTAAACAGTGTAATATAGTAAGAACACATAAAATAAGCTAAGACATGACATAAAACCAGCTACGTATTTGGTAAGAAGATACTTATTTCATGTACGTATTTATGTAGCACTAGTGTTTTGGAAGTAGGATTCTCGCAGTTCATCGTTCTCGTTCACTGGACATAAGGTACGGATTCCCATCCTTTCAGTATGGACATTCTTTCCTTATTAGGATTTCCCCGTTTGCAGCCAACTGTTTTCCCGTAGTATAAGTATGAATTTGATTGCTTATGTTTAAATATGATTACCTATAGCCATATACATGCATGACCAGTTTCACCTAGTTATGGAGGTACCATAACCATAACATTAGAGGCACTGATGTTATGACTTCACCACGGCGGAGTGATTGCTCGTGGCGTCCCTTCAGCTTTTGGCCATTTATTTATATTTATCATGTGGGGCGTATGGGTGCATCCTAGTTACACGTTTTTATTCAGGATTGCATGGTGAATGTGGTGTGTGCCTTGCATCCTTCACAAGGAGCTGATCCCTCTTACCCATAAAACCAGTATATTAAGTTAGAGGCAGCCCCTCTAATTTGCATGATGAGGTCACCCCTTCAATTATTCATGCACGATGGATATTCATGACCTATATTGGCTAATGGTAAAATATGACAAACAGTTTTTGTAAGATAAACATAAGACTTTCAAACTATAAAACCAGTTTTATTAAGACTTAACCAGTTTACTCGGGACATAGTTCTTCCGCTGTTATTATGTTATATGCTTATCCTATTCATGCTTTATTGTACATCCGTGCACTGAGCGTATTGCTCATCTGTTTTCCTTTTCTATGTTCCCAAAACGGCAGGTACTCAGGGACGCTTGTAGACACTAAGAGTACGTGCATATGGACTGGAAGCTGTCTAGCCTTCTTTACATTATGCATTTCTTTCCTTTATGATACTTATGCTTTGGACATTTTTTCGTCCTTTTTCCTTACTATACTATGTTTGTGTGTGATGAGCTTTACTTTTGGACTACCGATGTTTGATTCCGGTATTTTCCTTTATATGGTCAAGTAATGTTTAGACATTTTACCTTGTATGCTTTGATGACACGCCATAATTACTGTGATATTTCCATTTCCAAAATGGGGTGTTACAATTATGGTATCAGAGCCAGGCTTCGACCTGTAGGCTCTCAAATATGACCTGTGATTAGTGGGTAGTCACTACGGTCTTCCTAGAACTGACAGTTGTTTTCATGCATTCATCATTTTTAAGCATACATATATGTCATTGTTACAGGGTTTTTGACTAAGTAATGGTTGGTACAGGACTGGCCCTATTTAGTCGCATGTGTTTTATCGAAACTTTTAGATTTGGGACCGACCCATAGGCGTCCCCTCGATATGTCTTTTGTTTTGAGTGAACTGACCAAGGCGTTCACTCTCGAGCATACAAAGTTTTCATAAAACTGCATCATGCATTCATACACAAAAATTTTCTTGCATAAAATTTTTCTCGTGAAATTTTTAGTATAAAAATTTTTTCATGTATATATTTTATATTTTATGTTTTGAACTGTTTAATCATATGTTTTATGTTATACTGTCAGATGGTTCTCACACACGAACAGGAGCAGCTCAATGCTGCAATTCAGGCTGCCATGCAAGCCTTACTTCCTCAACTGAGGAATGACATCTGGGCTGAAGTTCAAGCTGCCAACAATCAACAGCAGCACAATCAGCCACCTCCTCCTCCTCCTCTAGTGATATTAGCAGTATGGCTGGAGAGATTCAACAAGCTCCGCCCTCGAGCTTTTGAGAAGACAGATAGCCCCAGCGATGCTGAAAGCTGGTTGGCTCACATCGAGAAGATCTTCAACGCTATGGGTTGTGACCCCGCATAAAAGGCGAGGTTGGCATGCTCTCGGTTCGAAGGCGATGTACTCAACTGGTGGTTAGCTTTGATGCAATCTGAAGGTGGTGATGAGTGGGTTGCTGGTCTGACTTGGGCTCAGTTCAAGGACAGGGTGATGGAGCAGTCCTTTCCCAAGGCTGAGCAGGACAAGCTCAAGAGAGAGTACCATGGGATCCGTCAAAGAGCTGGGGAGAATAGAAACGAGTTTATGCAGCGCTTTCTTCGCTTGGCTGGTTTCCTTGGTGCGGCAGCAGGTACTCCGGAAGAGCAGGCACATCACTTCAGATGGGCTCTTCGCACATCGGTCGCAAACAATCTGGTGTGTGCTACGTTAAATACTGTAGAACAAGTGGCCGATGCAGCACGGAAACTAGAGATGCTGCAGGAGAGGGATGAGTTCGGGGAAGCTGAAAGACCCGACAAGAGGTAAACCTTCGTATTCAAGCGGTGATCAATCCGTATACTTCCATATGCCTATTATTCATCTCTTTAACTATATCTTCCAGGCAGAAAACTGGGGACCAGTCTCAGCCGGCTACTCAGCAGCAGCCTCATCAGCCTAAGGGAAACGGTCAGACTAATGACCGATCTACTACGGATAGGCGTGGCGGTAATGACAATTGCCGTAACAACGCCGGGCAATCCAACAACAGCAGGTCCTAATACTTACGAAATTCCTTATTTTTTATGTTATGACTCATATTCTGACACTTTAAGCAAACTTCTACCAGGAACCATGGAAACGGTAGGGACCAGAACCAGAGAGGTTCGCAGCCTAGCCGTCCAGTTATCACTGGTATTCAATCTTACGATTATCCGCTTTGTCCTTTGTACCCAACTATTATGTCTTATGTAAATGTTTTATCAGGTCCTCAGCCAGCCAGAGCACCTGCTGGAGGATACACTCATCCTCTTTGCTCTACTTGCCACCGTAGGCACCCAGGACCATGTCACCGTAATACTGATGCGTGCTTCAAGTGTGGTCTTCCTGGCCATATTATGAAGGATTGTCGTAAGGGCGAGATGGAGGGTACATCGGGACATGCTGATACCAAGCCTCCTCCTACTGTCGGACGTGTCTACATGACATCTCGAGACCAGGCCAACAAGTCTACAGGTACCATCACTGGAATCTTGTATATGTATTGTAAAACCCGTATTTAAAAATCAGAATATTTAAATACGCGGTTTAATATTAATAAACTATATAAGTATTAATTATTGACAGAAATATAAACGCAGAAATTAAATACGCTATCCCAGTTTATTTAAAATATTACAGATAATATTTATTTAGATAATAAGTATTTAGTCTCAGAAAATATTACGGATGAATTATTTTATTTTACAAAAACAATTAAACGTTATCAGTAATCGCGCAGTCTCAGTTTTAACTAAAATCGTGACGTGATTAATTATTCAGAAAATAACTATTTCGTATCACGTATGTATTTATCTCAGTCAAATTTATATATATTTAATAGTAAATACGCGGGTTATTTTACTTGAACCGTTCACGTAGAAATTATCAACGGAACAAACGCGAACAAGTTTATTACAAGTATTATTTATTACAAGGGTTATTATTATACAAGATTTAAAAAAAATGTAATAAGAAATAAAAGGAAAGAAAAGGGCCGGGTTTTATTATTAAAGAAAAAGGAATTTGGGCTAAGCCCATTTGGGTAAGAAAAAGGAACGGGGTATTACCCCTTTGTGTGTTGCGTAACAAAAAAAAAAAAAAAAAAGCTGCTAGGGTTTGTTTATGCCGCCAGTTTCAAGAAAAAAAAAAAAAAAAAGAATGACCGCCGGCTAGAACAAGCAGGAGAACAAGTTTGTTCCTTGCCGTCGATTAATCGTGTCCATACCTCCTTCCTAATCGAACTAAGGTAAACCGTCCCTTTATTTTTCCATCTAAGTCGAAAACTAAATTTTTACAGCAAGAATCGTGGGTTGGTTTTTAATCATATATATTGGTATTAAAAACAGTCGGATTTTGGGAGTTAGTCACGAGAACCGAGAGTTAAGCTCTCGGTGGTGGCTTTTGTTGTCAACCGAGTCCCAACAACCCACCAAGGGGGTTCGGTGTGTCTCCTGTGTGGCCAGCCGTGACCCAAACGGGGCGGTGTGGTGTGGTTTTAGCCCAGCCCGAAACAAACCCCACAGCAGGGGTGTTTGGATTAAATTCTGCATAAGTGTGTGTTTGGGTTTGTCAGAAACAAAGGCAGTGGGAACCCTATAAACTAACAGTGGGAACCGTATACTAGCAGTGGGAACCCTAAGGCTAACGGTGGGATTGTTATAACTAGCAGGGGAAACGAACCACAGACACGGGGAAACCCAGAACTGCCAGTGGGAAAACTGGCAGTAAGGGGGGTGTTTGGCAGTGAGTTTTAAAACCAGATTTAGGGTTGTTTGGCTACAGGTTTAACGGGGTGTTTGGCAACCCGGTTTAGAAACAGTTAAGGGTGCGTTTGGGACTGTAAAATCATACCTTTTAAATTAGTTTACTTTAAATAAATGTTTTAAAATGTATTTAGTAAATTAAATATAAACTAGTTTTATAAAATTTAAAAGAGTATAATTTTATTAAATGAAGTAAATTATTTTCGGAAACTTACTAATTTAGCAAACTTTTGTTTTCAGCAGGTTACCTAATATAATGTTAATATAGCGTCAGAATACGTTATGCCAAATTAATAGTAGAACGATAATACGTTAAAAGAATTATAAGAAAGATCAGATTTATCAGTTAATAAGCGTATAGAACTTCAGGAATAAATAAAGAAATAAATAAGAAACCAATACGGTCAGTAAGACTTAATAACGGATATCGGTTAACTTATTCGCGTCTTTTATTCATGTAGCACGTGTGAAGCCCGAGTAGTATTCGTTCAGTCTTCCTTTCAGTCAGTACTGGACTAGAGGTACGGATTTCCCGTCCTTTCAGTAAGGATTTCCTTTTCTATGCATGATTAGGATTTCCCGTCTACAGCCAAATGTTTTCCCCAATATATGTTTAAGTTTATCAGTAATCATGTTAATAACGAAATAAGTTGCCTGAGCATTATATACAAGCACGACCAGTTTATGTACTAGTTACGGAGGTACCGTAACCACGGCATTAGAGGCACCGGTGTCGTGACTCACATGCAGGAGAGTGATATCCTGCATCGTCCCACTCATGTTCAGTTTGGACATTTTATATGTATGTTTAGTGGGGCGTATGGATGCATCCTAGGCTTATATGTGTTACAAGTTATCAGGGTGAATGTGGTGTGTGCTCTACATCCTTCACATTGGAGCTGATCCCTCCACCCAGCACAGTTATTTAGAGGTCACCCCTCTACAGCATGACGAGGTCACCCCTCCAGTTATTCATGCACGGTTGTTACAGCACGTGACCTATATAAGCTCTGGCAAATAAAATACAGTAAATGCATGTTTTCAGAATTAATAGTTATATTTTAGTATCAGTATATATGAACCAGGTTGCTCAGATTTTATGCAGAGTTCTACCACATGTTACATATCAGTCTTACAGCTTCTGTATTCTATCGCCTGTTTCATTCAGTATATTCGTATCATCCTTTATATCCGTTCACTGAGCGTTATGCTCAGCCGTAGTTCCTTTCATGTTCTAACGGCAGGTACCCCAGGACGCTTTTAGGATTCTAAGAACATGTGCATTTGGATGGGAGCTATCCAGACTTCTTACCTTATGCATTTCTTACATTATTCTGCTTATTTGGACATTGTTTAGTCCTTTCATTCAGTATTTTACTTTTCATGTTTTGGGCTTATGTTTGGATTGCCGATGTTTGATTCCGGTATTTCCTATATGGTCAGTTAATGTTTTAGGACATTTACCTTATGCTTTGATGACACGCCATAAATACACGTAACGGTCCACTTATCCAAGTGGGGTGTTACAATTATGGTATCAGAGCGCAAGGTTCGACCTGTAGGCTCTAAAACTTGACCTGTGACTAGTGGGTAGTCACCAGGAACTTCCCAGATTTTGGCGTTGTTATCTTTCATGTTTCTCATGGATTATTCAGTCAGTTTTTCTTCATTTATCAATCAGTTTTCTTAGAGTTTTGACTAAGTAAAAGGTTGGTACATAACTAGCCATATTTAGTCGCATGTGCTTTTAGCGAGTTATTATTTCGGTGAACTGACCATAGGCGTTCACCCTTGCCCGATCGGATTTTTGTATAGATGAACTGATCATGGGCACTTATCCTTACTCATGCCAGATTCATGTTTTCGGTCCAATATTACGTGGTGAACCAGCCCATATACGTTCACCAATGTTCAGATCAATTTCATGATTTTCAGTCAAATGTTGTTTTGTGAACCGATCCATAGTTCACATTTGTCATATCATGACATTCTATAAATTTTGACAAGTATGGATTGGACCACAGTCATCCATATTTAATATCAGATTATAAATTTCTATACATGACAGTTCTCAGAAAATTTTGACCAGTATGGATCGAACCAGAATAGCCCATACTTAGTCTCATGTTTCCTTCCTTGAAGTACGTGGATTGAACCATAGCCGTCCACATCAGTTAATATTACACCTCAGTTGATTTAACTTTTTGTGTTCCTTATAACAGTCAAATTTTCATACCCTCACGTTGATGTCATCTACATGATGATTCAGTTTCATGTCTCCTTACGAGGATTATGTTTTAAGCAAGGTGATAATGCCTTCAGGCTAAAATATAGAAGGATTACAGTAAAATCCTATTTCAGGATAAATCATGTTCTGGTCTTTATCAATCATGTCTTCTGTCTTCATACTGAACATTGATGAAACTCTGTTTAATCATACTTTCAGCCTCTATACAACCAACATTAAGTCTACGCAGAAATTATCAGCCTATCACGTTACCCAGTTCAGTTCAGTTTACTACCGTTTAAATCAATTTATTTCTTTGATAATGTCAGACAAGCGACACCAGTATCGATCATCCCATAAAATTTCCACCAGCTCCATGTACAGTATTCCATATGTACCCCATGTACAGTGTCTCAGTTATACTCCATGTATAATATTTCACGTGTACTCCAGGTACAGCGTCTCAGATATGCTCCATATGCAGTATTCATTTTGTACTTCATGTACAGTAGTTCAGGTGTACTCCAGTTACCCTACTCCATGGATATTGCTAATCGATCCTTAATCATCTCAGGCGTTTCCACTTGTCGATATTCTACCAGGTGCTGTTGTTGCTCGTGAGTTGAAGATTTTACTAGATGCTGATGCTGCTAACACTCTGAAGACCACACAGATGCTGATGCCGCGGAACAAGGACGAAAACTATAAATTTGAAATTTCTGACAAGAATAAATTCAACCATCAGACACTACCATTCTATTTTATGTTTTTACTCCTCAGTTAGATGTCACACATCACTCAGCTAATCTTTTCGTCAGAAGAGTGGGAACCGGTAACCAGCCGACCACTCAGCAGAAATAATTACATTAATCACGGTCATGATAACGACCGTCAGGAAACTGACAGACAAGTAGTAGTGACAACCACCGTGCTCATAATTAATCAGTCAGTACCATCGGAACCCCGGAACGGACGTGACCAGAAATACAGAGGTCAGCAGTCTAACCGGTCCGCCAATCCTAGCAGTTACCAAAATTTTTCAGCCTTGTTCATATTCATCTATTAAAACACGTGCCAAGACATCAGTCAAGACATAGTTCTCAGGTATCATTTCGGAGGACACATATCCGGGCACCAGTCATGATACACGTCATATGAATATCTTCTCAGAGTACGAGTCCGAGCTCCTAATTCCAGTATGTTCCAAGTAAGACCCTCAGTAATTCAGGGTATCTTTCAGAAAGGGGTATACTCATTCTATTATGCCACGCATATATCAAATCATTAAGATTCAGTCACCACCACCAGATTATTATTCAGATTAAACACATGGAAATATTTCTGTGAGGTTACAGACGAACCCACTCAGTGGAAGTCGCCACATTACTTCAAGTATTCCTATGTCAGCTTTATCTTGAATCAGGTAGTTACCTGCTTCTCAGCCAGAAAGGACTCCACAGTATCACTCATATTTTTTTTTAGGTTTTCCTTTCAGTTAACGACGGGATCCGTCTTACTTTATTCAAAATATATTCATTATATTTCCTGCCAGGGAAAAATCAGTACAAATTACGTCTACCTTACAAGTACGTGGCTTGTCAGTCCATAGCTACGAAGACTTTTACCTACCTGTTATAAATTCCCTTTTGAAATTCCTTAATTTCATGATCAGCAGATTATTCCAGAGTTCCAGATATAATTTCAGGAAGTTTTCAAGAAATTCCTTCCTAACCACGAGACAGAAATTTAACATCTAGCTAGTCTCAAGAACAGAACTTGTTTTCAGAACTCTTTATTACAGGGCTCTAGCTACGTTAAAAGAGTTGCAGCAATTGCTGCAAGAGCTATCAAAATTAGGCTTTATTCGCCCTAGCGCCCCATCGAAAAATTTATCAGATCACCATTCCTAATCGATATTCATTCCACGAATAGAAAGTTTAATTGACCTACTACGAGGTGTCTTAAACATTCTTCCAGAAAAATTCAAGCTCATGCTACCATCAGTGGTAAGGGAAGAACTTGATGTTCTTCAGACCGTTGTTGCACATATTAAAGCCACTCTAAAAAAAATTTAAATTTTACTTCTGAGCTCCTTAATGCTCCAGTTATATTATGAAATTTATGAATAAAATTTTCTATGTTTCTCAGACAAAATCGTCAGCGTATTCATTGATCACATTTTGGTCTGCTAAATTTTTAAAGAAGAACACGAGAATCATCTTCTCACAGTTGTATAGAATCTTCGATAGGAGAAAATTTTATATACAGTTCTCCAGATATGAATTCAAATTGAACAAAGTGGCATCTCTGAGCCATTCTACCTTAGCAGAAAGAAATTTCAAACAATGCTGCGAAGGTGAAGGCCATCACCTGATGGTCCCGACTGACGCCCGTGAACGAAGTACAAATCTTCTAGAACTCAATTGACTGCTACCGCAGAAATTGCTGACAGTTTCCACCAGAAAATTTTTCCATGGCTGTCCAACCAGATTTCCACCAGAGGGTCCCAAAATTTCATCGCACATTGATGCAGCTATGTTCATATCTAATGCCTAACATACCTCAGGTTCACGATAGAACACCGACATGCTATTACTACAAGTAGAAATTCTAGACCGAAAAGAGACAAGACTCCATGGAGACTGTTATCAGTTTACCACAGACTCAGAGAAAGTATGATACATTCTAAGTTATCATCAACCATGTAATCAGCCTGCGCGTCTCTTTCATCCGAAAGGATCACGTAGTAGCAGATCTGCAGAAAATTGTAAAAATTCAGCAGTAAATCGTACGAATTCAAGGCTTTCCTTCGACCATCATATCAGACAGCATTCATGTCCACGATCAAGTGTATGTTTACGCCCACTTTAAGTTCATGTCTATTTTCACTTTCACGTTTACGCCTCATCCGCAGTATGATGCTGTTTCAGTTTATCTTTATGCTAACTCATAATTTAAGCTCACGTTTGTGTTCATAACATTGTTCACATTCAAGTTCGTGTGCCATTTCACGATACACGTTTCTCAGTTTATTACCGAATACGGTTACAGAAAGCTTGAGAAATCAGACTCAAGTTTAGCACAACTATTCCATAACCAGGCAGACGTTTCACATCTCAGGCCGCAGCGTTTGGCATTCATTCCTTAGTCAGCATACGTCCATGATATGTCCTAGTATCACGTTCACAGTATGATTCACTTATCATATTCTAATTCTATGCCAACGTTCCTCATATAATCGTGAACCACGTTCACAATTGCTCACGTAGCACGTTCACAATTGTTCACGTAGTTCGTCCCTATATATTTTCAGCAGCTTTCTCAGAGTATAAATGTTATCTGTTCAGAATATTTACACGTACCGTTTCATGTATCATACATGCTATAGCTCATTCATTCAGGTTCAGAAAATCCATCTTAAGTATGGAACCTGAAGTATTCAGCATCATCAGGAAAGGGTCATCAGGACCAAGATTTTTATTTATGTTTAGACCTTTGAAGGAATCGTTTCGAGCGGGAGGCCACTCGAAACAGAGGAATCCATCCGGACCTCTCATTCCCTTTCCTTCAGTAAATTCAGTTATGTTCTCTTCAGCCATGTCACATTACATGATCATTTCAGTCATGACAAGTTTATACCTATCAGCAGCATTATGTCTTAATTAGAAGACAATTTATCCTTCAGCTTAATTGTCTTTTCAGTCTACGTGTTCTTCCAGTTCTTATAACTCCATCAGTTACTTCTTTTAATTCGAGGACGAATTTCTCCTTTTAGAGGGGAAGAATTGTAAAACCCAGTATAGTCGTATCTTTAATTCGGGGACGAATTATTGTTTTTAGAGGGGAAGAATTGTAAAACCCGTATTTAAAAATCAGAATATTTAAATACGCGGTTTAATATTAATAAACTATATAAGTATTAATTATTGACAGAAATATAAACGCAGAAATTAAATACGCTATCCCAGTTTATTTAAAATATTACAGATAATATTTATTCAGATAATAAGTATTTAGTCTCAGAAAATATTACGGATGAATTATATTATTTTACAAAAACAATTAAACGTTATCAGTAATCGCGCAGTCTCAGTTTTAACTAAAATCGTGACGTGATTAATTATTCAGAAAATAATTATTTCGTATCACGTATGTATTTATCTCAGTCAAATTTATATATATTTAATAGTAAATACGCGGGTTATTTTACTTGAACCGTTCACGTAGAAATTATCAACGGAACAAACGCGAACAAGTTTATTACAAGTATTATTTATTACAAGGGTTATTATTATACAAGATTTAAAAAAAATGTAATAAGAAATAAAAGGAAAGAAAAGGGCCGGGTTTAATTATTAAAGAAAAAGGAATTTGGGCTAAGCCCATTTGGGTAAGAAAAAGGAACGGGGTATTACCCCTTTGTGTGTTGCGTAACAAAAAAAAAAAAAAAAGCTGCCAGGGTTTGTTTATGTCACCAGTTTCAAGAAAAAAAAAAAAAAAGAATGGCCGCCGGCTAGAACAAGCAGGAGAACAAGTTTGTTCCTCGTCGTCGATTAATCGTGTCCATACCTCCTTCCTAATCGAACTAAGGTAAACCGTCCCTTTATTTTTTCATCTAAGTCGAAAACTAAATTTTTACAGCAAGAATCGTGGGTTGGTTTTTAATCATATATATTGGTATTAAAAACATTCAGATTTTGGGAGTTAGTCACGAGAACCGAGAGTTAAGCTCTCGGTGGTGGCTTTTGTTGTCAACCGAGTCCCAACAACCCACCAAGGGGGTTCGGTGTGTCTCCTGTGTGGCCAGCCGTGACCCAAACGGGGCGGTGTGGTGTGGTTTTAGCCCAGCCCGAAACAAACCCTACAGCAGGGGTGTTTGGATTAAATTCTGCATAAGTGTGTGTTTGGGTTTGTCAGAAACAAAGGCAGTGGGAACCCTATAAACTAACAGTGGGAACCGTATACTAGCAGTGGGAACCCTAAGGCTAATGGTGGGATTGTTATAACTAGTAGGGGAAACGAACCACAGACAGGGGGAAACCCAGAACTGGCAGTGGGAAAACTGGCAGTAAGGGGGGTGTTTGGCAGTGAGTTTTAAAACCGGATTTAGGGCTGTTTGGCTACAGGTTTAACGGGGTGTTTGGCAACCCGGTTTAGAAACAGTTAAGGGTGCGTTTGGGACTGTAAAATCATACCTTTTAAATTAGTTTACTTTAAATAAATGTTTTAAAATGTATTTAGTAAATTAAATATAAACTAGTTTTATAAAATTTAAAAGAGTATAATTTTATTAAATGAAGTAAATTATTTTCGGAAACTTACTAATTTAGCAAACTTTTATTTTCAGCAGGTTACCTAATATAATGTTAATATAGCGTCAGAATACGTTATGCCAAATTAATAGTAGAACGATAATACGTTAAAAGAATTATAAGAAAGATCAGATTTATCAGTTAATAAGCGTATAGAACTTCAGGAATAAATAAAGAAATAAATAAGAAACCAATACGGTCAGTAAGATTTAATAACGGATATCGGTTAACTTATTCGCGTCTTTTATTCATGTAGCACGTGTGAAGCCCGAGTAGTATTCGTTCAGTCTTCCTTTCAGTCAGTACTGGACTAGAGGTACGGATTTGCCGTCCTTTCAGTAAGGATTTCCTTTTCTATGCATGATTAGGATTTCCCGTCTGCAGCCAAATGTTTTCCCCAGTATATGTTTAAGTTTATCAGTAATCATGTTAATAACGAAATAAGTTGCTTGAGCATTATATACAAGCACGACCAGTTTATGTACTAGTTACGGAGGTACCGTAACCACGGCACTAGAGGCACCGGTGTCGTGACTCACATGCAGGAGAGTGATATCCTGCATCGTCCCACTCATGTTCAGTTTGGCCATTTTATATGTATGTTTAGTGGGGCGTATGGATGCATCCTAGGCTTATATGTGTTACAAGTTATCAGGGTGAATGTGGTGTGTGCTCTACATCCTTCACATTGGAGCTGATCCCTCCACCCAACACAGTTATTTAGAGGTCACCCCTCTACAGCATGACGAGGTCACCCCTCTAGTTATTCATGCACGGTTGTTACAGCACGTGACCTATATAAGCTCTGGCAAATAAAATACAGTAAATGCATGTTTTCAGAATTAATAGTTATATTTCAGTATCAGTATATATGAACCAGGTTGCTCAGATTTTATGTAGAGTTCTACCACATGTTACATATCAGTCTTACAGCTTCTGTATTCTATCGCCTGTTTCATTCAGTATATTCGTATCATGCTTTATATCCGTTCACTGAGCGTTATGCTCAACCGTAGTTCCTTTCATGTTCTAACGGCAGGTACCCCAGGACGCTTTTAGGATTCTAAGAACATGTGCATTTGGATGGGAGCTATCCAGACTTCTTACCTTATGCATTTCTTACATTATTCTGCTTATTTGGACATTGTTTAGTCCTTTCATTTAGTATTTTAGTTTTCATGTTTTGGGCTTATGTTTGGATTGCCGATGTTTGATTCCGGTATTTCCTTTATGGTCAGTTAATGTCTTA
This sequence comes from Glebionis coronaria, assembly GCA_025667525.1. NCBI lineage: Eukaryota > Viridiplantae > Streptophyta > Magnoliopsida > Asterales > Asteraceae > Glebionis > Glebionis coronaria. Next base: position 269,579,036 of record CM046879.1, read on the forward strand.
GGACATTTACCTTATGCTTTGATGACACGCCATAAATACACGTAACGGTCCACTTATCCAAGTGGGGTGTTACATGTATGGTCGCGCTGCATGTTTTCTTTTCGATACGGGTGCTACTCACTCGGTTATTTTTACTGCTTATGCTAAGAACATTAGGATGCCTCCCTTTCCACTAGAAAATAGGCTTACTATTTCCACGCCTTTGAGGGAATCTGTATTAATCACCCATGTATACAAGAGTCTTCCCCTAGAATTTGATGATAAGGTTCGACCTGTCGACGCACTTCCGCTGGACATGAATGACTTCGACATGATATTGGGCATGGATTGGCTATCCAAGTATCATGCTACTATAGACTGCCATTCATATCGAGTTATCTTCGGTGATGTCAACGCACCTGAGTACATTCATAACGGGTTCATACCCGGACGGTCTGTACAAGTCATATCCACCCTGCAAGCGCGTGCACTACTGTCACATTGCTGCGAAGGTTATCTAGCTACGGTTCACGACATGGATGCTGAATCTCCATCGACTCAGGATCAACCAAAAGTGTCGGAATTCCAAGATGTGTTTCCAGCAGAACTTACGGGCATAACACCTGCGCGAGAAGTGGAATTCAGTATCGAACTGGTTCCAGGAGCTGAACCAAATCTCCAAGGCTCCTTATCGCATGGCTCCCATAGAGCTGAAGGAGCTAAAGGATCAACTGCAAGAACTTCTTGAACGAGGTTTCATTCGACCGAGCGCACCTCCATGGGGCGCACCGGTCTTGTTTGTTAAGAAGAAGGACGGCAGTATGCGTCTTTGCATAGACTATCGCGAGCTCAATAAGATTACCATTCGGAATAGGTATCCACTACCACGCATTGACGATCTGTTTGACCAACTCCAAGGGGCCAAACACTTCTCCAAGATCGATCTTAGGTCAGGCTATCATCAGCTACGGGTCAAGGAGCAGGACATCACTAAGACTGCCTTTCGTACTCGTTATGGCCACTACGAGTTTGTAGTTATGCCATTTGGCCTGACAAATGCTCCAGCAGTGTTCATGGATCTGATGAACAGAATCTTCCATGAATTTCTGTACAAGTTCGTCATTGTTTTCATCGATGACATCCTGATTTTCTCTAAGTCCAAGGAGGAACACGAAGACCATCTTCGTACAATACTACAAGTTCTTCGACAGAAGCAGCTGTATGCTAAATTCTCCAAGTGTGAGTTCTGGTTAGACAAGGTGGCATTCTTAGGTCACATTGTATCAGCAGAAGGAATCACTATAGATCCAGCGAAGGTTGAGGCCATTACTAAGTGGCCGAGGCCGACATCAGCGACGGAAGTCCGCAGTTTCTTAGGCTTAGCTTGCTATTACCGTAGGTTCGTGGAGAACTTTTCCCGCCTAGCACTACCATTGACCAAACTGATGCGGAAAGGGGAGAAATTCGTCTGGACTGAAGATCAAGAGAAGAGCTTTGAAGACCTGTAACAAAAGTTAGTATCTGCACCTATTCTTACTCTACCATCTGGTACGGGTGGATTTCAAATCTACAGCGATGCATCGGGGAAGGGACTTTGGCTGTGTTCTCATGCAACATGGGAAAGTGATCACGTACGCTTCACGGCAGCTTAAGCCTTATGAAGAGAATTACCCCACGCACGATCTGGAACTTGCTGTAGTCGTGTTTGCATTGAAAATATGGAGACACTACTTATATGGAGAATAATGTGACATTTTCACGGACCACAAGAGTTTGAAGTATATCTTCACTCAGCGTGAATTAAACATGAGGCAGAGGAGATGGTTAGAGCTGTTGAAGGATTATGACATTAATCTGCAGAATCATCCCGGAAAGGCAAATGTAGTAGCAGATGCTCTTAGCAGGAAGTCCGGAATGATCAACAGCATTAGAATCGAAGAGGAAATCATAAGAGACTTGGAGCGACTAGACATCGAGATCATGGTACGTGGACAACAAGGTTACTGGGCTAATCTTAGAGTAGAACCCGAGTTACTATCTAAGATCAAGGAAGCTCAGAAGGATGACGGAGAAATATGGGCGATAATACAGAATTTGGAAAAGCAGACAGAATTCAGAGTAGATGCAGATGGTATCGTATGGCAGGGCACTAGACTTTGTGTTCCTGACGACCAAGAACTCCGGGAAGCTTTGCTAGCAGAAGCTCATAGCTCCCCATTCTCGATACATCCTGGTTCAACTAAAATGTAGCATGACATCAAGCAGTACTTTTGGTGGAGTGGTATGAAACAGGATGTGGCCACTTACGTCTCCAAATGTGTTACCTGCCAGCAGGTTAAGATCGAGCATCAGCGATCTGGCGGTCTCCTTCAACCGTTAGATATTCCAGAGTGGAAGTCGGAAAAAATCACCATGGATTTTGTTACAGGTCTTCCGCCTACCAAAAGGAATCACGATGCAATTTGGGTTATCGTTGATCGACTTACCAAATCAGCTCATTTCTTACCGATCCGCAAGGAAGATCCGGTAAGTAAACTCGCAGATACGTATAGACGAGAGATCATGAGACTACACGGTGCACCATCCAGCATCGTCTCAGACAGAGATCCTCGATTCACTTCGCGCTTTTGGAAAAGTCTACAGAAAGCTTGTGGTACACAACTTAAGCTTAGCACGGCTTTTCATCCTCAAACGGACGGACAGTCGGAGCGAACCATCCAAACATTGGAGGATATGTTGAGATCGTGTGCGTTGGAATGGACGGGTGATTGGGACGAATACATCTGTTTGGTGGAGTTTGCGTACAACAACAGCTGGCACGCGAGCATCAAGTGTGCTCCATTTGATATGTTGCATGGCAGAAAGTGTCGCGCCCCAATCTGCTGGGATCAGGTTGGCGAGCGAACACTCGAAGGACCAGAAATCATAGAGATGACAAACGAGAAGATCGCAGTAGCTAGGCAGAAGAATCAGGAGGCACGGTCACGTCAGAAGAGTCCGATAAGCATCGTAGGGATTTACACTTTCACGTAGGAGATCACGTCTTCCTTAAGGTTTCGCCGGCACGTGGTGTTAGACGCTTCGGGATTAAAGGGAAGCTTAGCCCTCGTTTAATCGGACCGTTTGATATCATTGAACGAGTCTGTGAAATATCTTACCGATTGGCGTTACCTCTGCAGCTTTCGCATGTGCACAATGTGTTTCATGTGTCCTTACTCAGAGGGTACCAATATCATCCCCTTCACATGGTTCAGTATCCACTGGAACAGATTCGCGAAGATCTCACTTTTATAGAAGAACCCGAACGAGTTCTTGACAGGTAAGAACGAGTCATGAGAAAGAAGACGATTCCATTCGTCAAAATTCTATGGAGGGATCATACCAAGCGGGAAGCCACTTGGGAAACGGAGGAGTCTATCCGGGCTTCTTACCCTCATTTCATATTTTGAATTCGGGTATGTTCTTCTTTTCCAGTTTACTTTATCTATAATTCGGGGACGAATTATTCTTTTTAGGGGGGAAGAGTTGTAAAACCTGCATGCTTTTACCATACATAGTACCCTTAGGATCGTACGTACTAGTTAAAAACTTTCCTAATATAGCATGATTACGATTACGTGTTAGGAGTTTATGTATTACGTACGTGTTAGAACAGGATAAGTACTTTATTTGCACGATCATGTAATAATTATTTAGCAATAATTAATTACGAACTTACGATCATGAAATCACGAGCGTAATTAAAACACGAACTATGATTAATTACGTATATATATTTAATACGAGCGTAATTAAATATATAAGAGTATGGTATTTACGTAAAGAGAACATTTAAAACACGAACATAATTAAACATAAACGTGTACTAAATAACAAGACACGAAACGAGGTACGGGAACCCCACGGGGGAGTCCCTACCCGCGGCCAAAACAAGGTAATGGGCCAAGCCCATTACCAATTTTACTAAGAGGGGGTTAAATAGATTTTCACTACTCAAAAATCACTTTTACAGAAGATTTCAAGAAAACCTAAAATCCCTCTTTCTCATCCTTTGTGTGCCGCCACCTTCAAATCACCAAACAAGGTGATTCTTGATCTTGGATCTTGTTAATTTATTGTTTGTTCGTGTTTGTTCTTTACCCTCTTGATCCACGAATACGGTAAAAACCTTTTTAAACCTTTCTTTTAAATAATCTTTTATTTAATTATGAACACGTGATGTTTTTTTTATAAAAAACACATTAATTAAACATAGATCTAACATGTTTTGATCATTAATTAAATCAGAGGGTCGATTAAGGGGTGTTTGTTTTTAGGCCGCAAGGTACAACCGACCCCAAGGGGGGGTTCGGTTTGTTTAGCCGACCACCACCAAGACCTTTTTGGTCTTGGTTGGTGCGTGTGGGTCCCACGGCAGCAAGGGGTACCCCCATTTGGGTCGGGGTACGGTGTCGATTCATGTCCGGTTCATGTTTTTAAGCTTTGATCCGGATCATGGTTATGTTAGTTTTGTTTATGTTATAAACTTAGGTTAAAATTAAATTAATAATGATGTAATTAATTTAATAACATGACTTAGGTTAACTAATTATTGATAATCATGAAATTATTTTAACCTAAGTATTTATATTATTAAGACTTATAATTAATTAATTATTTAAAAACCATGGATATAATTAATTAATTAAACATGACTTAGGTTATATTATTAATATTTAATAATACATATTTTAACCTAAGTATTTAATATATTTAAATAAAAACATGTCATACTTTAATTAAATATTATAACCTATAGTTTAATTAAATTACATGAAATAATTATTAAACTATATAATATATCATATGACTTAGGAAATAATCATGAAAATACTTAGGCTTATTTACTTAGCTTATTTAACCAGCTTATTTCTAATTATGGAAACTTTCTATTTTTAGAAACTTAATTAAATAAGGCAGCTATTTTATTTATGGAAACCAGCTATTTTTAGAAACTTATTTATTTAAGGCAGCTAATCTATTTATGGAAACTTATTTAATTAAGGCAGCTAATCTATTTATGGAAACTTTCTATTTTTAGAAACTTATCTATTTTAAGCAGTAAATCTATTTTTTGAAACTTTCAATTTTTGGAAACTTTCTATTTTTTGGAACTTTCTATTTTTGGGAACTTTCTATTTTTGGAAACTTTCTATTTTTGGAAACTTTCTATTTTTGGAAACTTTCTATTTTAGGAAACCTGCTATTTTTGGAAAGTTACTTATTATTACACAGTAAGTATAATAACACATGAAATATCAGAAATACTTAATCAGAATGAACAGAATATGGGATTTTAACACAGTTTAAGGCTTTAAACAGTGTAATATAGTAAGAACACATAAAATAAGCTAAGACATGACATAATACCAGCTACGTATTTGGTAAGCAGATACTTATTTCATGTACGTATTTATGTAGCACTAGTGTTTCGGAAGTAGGATTCTCGCAGTTCATCGTTCTCGTTCACTGGACATAAGGTACAGATTCCCGTCCTTTCAGTATGGACATTCTTTCCTTATTAGGATTTCCCCGTTTGCAACCAACTGTTTTCCCGTAGTATAAGTATGAGTTTGATTACTTATGTTTAAATATGATTACCTATAGCCATATACATGCATGACCAGTTTCACCTAGTTATGGAGGTACCATAACCATAACATTAGAGGCACTGATGTTATGACTTCACCACGGCGAAGTGATTGCTCGTGGCGTCCCTTCAGCTTTTGGCCATTTATTTATATTTATCATGTGGGGCGTATGGGTGCATCCTAGTTACACGTTTTTATTCAAGATTACATGGTGAATGTGGTGTGTGCCTTGCATCCTTCACAAGGAGCTGATCCCTCCTACCCATAAAACCAGTATATTAAGTTAGAGGCAGCCCCTCTAATTTGCATGATGAGGTCAACCCTCCAATTATTCATGGACGGTGGATATTCATGACCTATATTGGCTAATGGTAAAATATGACAAACAGTTTTTGTAAGATAAACATAAGACTTTCAAACTATAAAACCAGTTTTATTAAGACTTAACCAGTTTACTCGGGACTTAGTTTCTTTCGCTGTTATTATGTTATATGCTTATCTTATTCATGCTTTATTGTACATCCGTGCACTAAGCATATTGCTCAGCCGTTTTCCTTTTCTATGTTCCCAAAACGGCAAGTACTCAGGGACGCTCGTAGACACTAAGAGTACGTGCATATGGACTGGAAGCTGTCTAGCCTTCTTTACATTATGCATTTCTTTTCTTTATGATACTTATGCTTTGGACATTGTTTCGTCCTTTTTCCTTACTATAATATGTTTGTGTGTGATGAGCTTTACTTTTGGACTACCGATGTTTGATTCCGGTATTTTCCTTTATATGGTCAAGTAATGTTTAGACATTTTACCTTGTATGCTTTGATGACACGCCATAATTACTGTGATATTTCCATTTCCAAAATGGGGTGTTACAACCCGCTTTAGCTTTTTCCTCGTTTAGTTTTAAAGTACCCTCTTAGTTTTATTTTCTCCTTTTTCATTTAGTTAATTTTATTTTTCAGTCGAAAGTTAATTTCTTCGTTAAGTTTTATTTTTATTAATTGTTTCGTTTTCATATTTGTTTTTAATATTGTTTATTTACTTTTCGTCAAGCTTTAATTAATGTCGCACCATTTACTTTTTAATTACGTTTAGCTTATTTACCTTGCCTTTTACTTTTAAGTTTTGCAATTTTAATTTTAAACAACGACCAAAAATATTTCTTTTTCACCAAAAAACGACTGAGTCACACTTTAAACCTTAATCAATTCGAATAGAAACGAAGAACAATTTAACTAGTCAAATTCAGTTATTAAAATGGCACCGCTGCCAGCTCTTTTCGTAAAAATTAACTGTTTTATGTGAGAGACGCGTTGAATTTTGGGATCCGTTCACTCGTGATCGTTATTTTTTGTGTCAAAAATTTTCAAAAAAATCATTAAAAAAAAGAATTAAAAATCCATAAAAATTAAAAAATTTCAAAAATACAAAAACAATTAAAAACTTATAAAAAGCATTTCTTTTTCCAAGTTTCGTACCAAAAAGATTTTATTTTTATAAGTGTATATATATTCTCTATTTCTTTGGTATCTTTTTCTTTTTCTTTTGCAGGTGTATGCGTACTAGATCTTCATCTTATTCAGAGCCCGAGACTCGTGAAGAATTAGTTATGGCTGGTGTGCACAACAATATTAATCCACCCCACCCCAACATGAATAACAACAACAATGTTCCCCCACCCGACCTTCGAACGATGGAGGAGCTGTGTCAACCTACGATGAATGGACGAGGAGGACCGATTGCGCCGATGCAAATCACGGCTCCAGAGTTTTCGTTGAAGCATCACATAATCTAACAAGTCCAAAATACTTGTCCATTTCGCAGATTTCCGGATGATGATGCCAACAAACACCTCGAAAAATTCATTACTGTTACTAAAAGCATGAAGTTGCCCGGTGTTACCATGGATTTTCTTCGCCTTCATCTATTTCCACACACCTTATCCCACCATGCCGAAAAATGGTTTGATCGTCTTCCGAAGAATTCAATTCATACTTGGTACGAGATGACTCAACGATTTTTGTCGCGCTACTTTCCACCATTTATGGTCACGAGCCTTCGTAATCAAATCAGTGGATTTACACAAGAACCTGATGAATCACTTTTTGATGCTTGGTAACGATATAATGTTTTGATCGATCGATGTCCAAACCACAACATGCTCCCCGTCACCTTAATTGATACTTTCTACAACGGTTTAACTTTTCGTGATCGTGATACGATTAATGCAGCCGCCGGTGGCACATTTAGGAAAAGACGACCCGAGGAGTGTAGAGAACTTATCGAGAACATGACTACTCATCACAAAAATTGGGATTCATCCGCATCTTCAAGGAATAACCCGAGAGTCAATGTTTCTTCTACTTCTTCAAACCCTGATATGACCGAATTGACCCACGCAATGGTCGAAATGATCAAAAATATGAAACTCTTGGCTACAAATCAACAACAAAAAGTTAAAGCGGTAGCAACTTCTTGTGAGACTTGCGGCGGTCCTCATTCATACACTGATTGTCCTTCTACTCATGACAATCCGGAAAACGTGTATGCGGCTTGGTAACTATTCAACGGAAAGCTATCAAGCCCGACCTCAAGGTGATCGTAACTTGCTAAGTTACCGTTCTAACAACTTTCTTTCACCCGGTTTTTCTCCTCAAAACCACAACCCCAACAATTACAGTAGAAGCAATCCAAACCCACTTTGAGCTTCTAATCCTTATCACCCACCCGCTCAACAAGCACCACCTATTAATCCAGATGTTGAAACTTTTATGAGCACCCAAGGAGAGCTAGTTAAGAATCTTCAAAGCCAAATCATCAACTTGAAAGGAGATATCACTAAACAAGGGAATGATATTCGATCCAAGCTTCGACATGATATGAAAACCTCTTTTAGAAATCAAACGAATGATTTGAAGAATATGATGGATACTTTCTTTCAAGGTAATTAACCCTCTACTTCGGGCTCTCTTCCTTCAAATACAGTCACTAACCCAAGAGCGAATGTCAGTGCTATTACTACACGCAGTGGAGCAACTTTAGTCGGACCTTCTAACCCTCCCCCAGTTACTCCATCTATACCTCCTCCACCAGCATTTATCCATCTTACTCCCACGCCTAGTATTAGTTCTCCATTACCGTCTCCATCTCTTAATAAAGAAGTACCCAAGAAGAACCCTTCACCAACCCCACCTTCCACCTTTAAACCTTCAACATCTCAACCCTCACCTTCTACACCTACACCTCCTAAACCCAATATTCCTTATCCATCTCGATTAGACAAGTGCAAATTTCTCACCAAGGATGACAATCAAGTGTCAAATTTTTTGAAGAAGATTTCGGGAGTGACCATCACCATTAGCCTTGTTGAAGATCTTGCCCAAATGCCAACATTCGATAAGATGTTTAAGGAATTGCTTAATAAGAAGGAGAAGATGGTTGAGTTTGTTAATACTCGATTAAATGAGAATTGTTCTTCAATCCTTCTTAAAGAACTTCCAGAAAAACTTGGAGATCCCGGTCGTTTTGTGCTACCATGTACTTTTAACCAAACCGAAGAATTTACTGCCTTAGCCGATCTCGGGGCAAGTATAAATTTGATGCCTTTAAGTGTTTGGAAAAAAGTTATCATTAACCGATCTTACACCAACAAAGATGAATCTTGAGTTAGCAAATCGAACTCTCGCTTACCCTGTTGGTATTGCCGAAGATGTGTTTGTTAAAGTTGGCACCTTCACTTTCCCGGTCGACTTTGTTGTTGTTGATTATGAAATGGACCCTCGTATTCCGTTAATACTTGGTCGGCCATTCTTGAGAACCAGAAAATCTTTAGTCGATATTGCCGAAGGTGAGCTAATCTTAAGGGTCGGGAATGATGCACAAGTATATAAAATGGGGAAGATCACAACTAAATCCAATGGAAGAGAATCAGCGAATATGATTAATGTGCGTGATGATTTTGTCGTCTACAACAATCCTCTTTTCGATTCTTGCTATGATAATCCACTTTTCCAAGATGATGTGGATGATTCTCTCTCCAATTTAGATCCCCCACCAACTTATGAGTCTTCACCAACCTACGATAATTATGATAATGATTCTAGTTCTGACATGGATGATTCTGATGATTTTTTTTCTGACTATAAAGACATGCCAACATATGATGATTTTGATGATGTCGATACTCTTTCGAGTGATTCTTCACAGGATGACCTAGCACCTACTTTGGATTAAGATCCTCCAACAACAATGCTTGATCCTACTTTTGATGACTACTCATTTGAGGAAGACTTTGCTAATTTTCTCAACACTTACTTCCCAAATGAAAATGATTCTCCTTCTTTGTACTTTGATGATGCTCTTTATCCTCCTTCGGATATTAAGAAACCCGTTTCAAATGAGAAGAAGCCGGAAGACACCGATATCCGTAGTACCTATGTTTTGACACCTCTCAATCCACCTTCTTCAGATGAGATTGTGAGATTTATGAGCGGATCTTCTTCAAGGTCTATTGAGCTTGAGTGTTATTTTCCCCTAAAGTAAATGGTGTTCGTTCCCGGTATTGAAATTTTTAAGCCATCTCAGTATCCATCTGATGAAATAAAAGGAAAGATTTTTGGAAACCATGGAGATATGCTTGTGCTGCATCATACTGTCTACCACCGTGCTCAACAATTGCTTAAGGGAACCTTGGCTACTCTTCTTTGGCTTGCCTTGTTCGCCTTAAGCTTGTGCTATATGATGGACGAAAACTATGTATTTGATCCCGGTGGATGTGTTTCAAGCTTCTTACCATGATAATCAAGGTCGAGTCAGGCTCACGACTCGGTTAACAAAAACAAGCGCTTCTCGGGAGGCAACCCGAGTATCTATCATTTTTCTTTTGTTTTTATAATAAGTGTAGGGGCAGACCCTAGTATGTGTGGTTGTTGTTTTCTTTCTTATCATATGCAGGGATTCGAGCTTTCAAAGACCCATTCTTGATGACTTTTAATGACCCGTGATTCCGTGTTCCCGACTTCCCGGTTCTATCCTAAACTCTTTTGATTCACTATTTTATATTTTTCAATATTAAAATAGGAATCACTTTAGTTGTCTCTTCCTTAGCAAGATTTAAACAACATGCACAATGTCCTAAGTGGAGGTTACTTCCACATGCTTAAACATTGAGGACAATGTTTATATTAAGTGTAGGGGGGACTTCTATCGAAGTAAGTGGGCTTTTCCTTGTTTTTGTCCTCATTTTAACCGAAAAATTGATTTTTCGACATTTTTCAAAAATTTTGATCTATTTTGGCCTAGTAGTATAGTAGTATTTTCCTTTGTTATCGTTATTTACTTTCTTTGCTAAAATAAAGTTTAATAAAGTGGTTTTAATTTTTCAACATCATGAATCTTTTGACTCAACCTGAGTTTACTTATCTAAGTTTACTCTAGCTAGTATCCTTAACGTGTTTAAGTCAAGTTTTGCTAGGCTTTTATATAGGGAACTTTAAAACGCAAAAGTCTTAACTCTTACGGGTTAAGAACAAGAACTTTTCGCAAGTTCCTATAATTGATCCTAGAAAGTCATTTATCAAGGGAACTTTAAAATGCGAATTCTAAACTTGAAAGAGTCTAAGAAGTTGCAAGATCCTATAGACGACTTGAAAACCCAAAACTTTGATTTAATAGGCTAAGCATCAACAAGTATCATTCCTTGAGATTTTAAATTGTGGGAGAACGAGAGATGATAGAGTCAATTATAAGTTTGGTATTCTTTCATGATTTTTTTTTGGGTAAAAGGGACTTCACCCCGGTAAAATATATAAGGAATACTACGTGTAAAAATTAAGAGCTTTAACTAATGATTGTAGATCTTAACCCTTAAAAGTGAGCCTTTTAGAATCCTTGATGGCTAAGGGAGACCCAAAGCCAAGAAGAGGGTTTGGAAATAGTTTTCAACCAGCAATTGACGCTCCTCGATTATTAACTCATTAGCTAAGTCATTGCCCCATGGGCTTCTTTCATGAATTTATGTGAGTTGATTATGAGCTCTTTCTCCCATCGCTTGCTAATAAATTTAAATGTAATAAATAAGGTTGTACGATTTGAAAAGTTACTTAGCTTCTAGCACAAGATCGTTTAAAAGTTGTTCGGTATTAATTAGAGTTCATAGCCAAGGCATAACTTATTGAAGCGGGATGCGAAGATTGGCGAGTCCGAAAAGGCCCTAACAAGGCGTGAGGGCTACATTTTGTTGCTAAAGATCCAAAGTGATATGAAGAATCATTTACCAATAATCAATATGAAGGATCGAGACACACGACGAAAAGCAAATACTCCCGTAAAGATCTTGGAGAAGTATATCTAAAAAAGCCCTAACAAGGTATGAGGATAAATAGATCCAAGTACTAAAAGGAGGCGGATCGTTGTATATCAAAATCAGAAATAAAGATTGGAGAAAAATGAAGAAGTTGTGGTCCAAATATGAAGAATCTCTCAAAAAGTTCAAGTGAAGAAATTCCTATTATGAAGAGAAGACCATTATTTCATGAACGTCTCTCAAGATTTGAAGTATGAAGTCAATGCCAATTATCGATCCGAGAAAGGTCTCAAGTCGTGAAGCGAGTTATGCCAAGATATGAACTTTATGAGGTCCCGAGTAGCAGTTTTAAAAGATTTTGTCCTTTAGCTAACTATTGATTAAATCGTCCTACTTTATTTTCAGCCTAAATACCTATCAAAATAAGTCAACAATGCATCCTCGTGATCATTCAAGACAACAATAAAATATAAGAGATACACCTAGGAATAAGGGAGTCTTAGTGAATAATTGGGCCACATGAGTTTGTGTTAGTTTGCTAACTTATAATAACAATGATATCGTTTTTAAGCTTGGTATGGGGAACGTGAAACTTGAGGGTGATAAACATTCATGACATTCCAAAACCCTAAGATAAGTCTTTGATCTTTTTACTTGTCTTGTGTTTAATAAAGGCCAAGGTGGATTGAGTATGATGGAAAATGTAAAACCTGCTTTGTAACTAATGCATTGCATGAGGGCATTACAATGGTCCTTTTAATAAGTGTGAAAAAACTTATCCTTTTACCACTTAATTATAATAATAACCAAGCCAAAACGTGTATTTTATGTCGTAAATGTCGGAATTATGCGTGGTTTGTGTTTTTGTTGTGATTTAGGATCAAAATGTGAAAAGGGAAGAAAACACGGGCTTTCACGGGCTTTTATCGAAGAAAAAGACAAAAGACGAAGTCAAAAGATCAAGATTGCAAAAAGAACGAAAGTCTAAGGCCTATTCTGAAGATTTGTCGAAGAAAAAGTCTAAAGACGGAAGTTTAATGAAGTCGAAAAACTTAAGTCTAATAAATGAAGAAATTATAAGACGAGTTCAAAGAATCCCGAGACAAAGTCGAAAAATTCGAAGAATTTATAAAGACGAAAAGACGAGAAAAGGAAGAAAGCATCAAGCCATACTAATCCTCCTATAAATACCCTCCAAATGTGTCATTAGGAGGTGTTAGCTAATTTGACACATTAGTCTTTCCATTTTATTTTCCGAGCACTTTCATATTGTCATCTTAATTTCTTGTCTTTAATTTCAAGTAAGTTTTAATTTTGTGTTGTTGAATCTTTAATTTTAATCAAGTATTTCATTTATCTCTCATTCTACCTTTCTTATTTTTGTTAATCTTTATGTTTATGTGCTTATTGTTATGCTTATTTGATTGTTTGTTATGCTTTTATGTTTTTGATTGTGTTGGATTATTGATTTTATAGCTTATTGTGTGTTTGATTTGATTTTAGTTAAGTGTTTTTATTAGTTTATTTTATTAAAAGTTGATTTTTAATTTTTATTTTTATTAGTGTTTTTCAAGTTTTTAATTTGTGGTTTAATTAGTTTTTCTTAAAAGTGTTTTAGATTAAGTTTTAGTTAATTGCTTATTTGATTTGTGCTTTTTTTTTTGCTTATTTTCTGATTTTTAGTTGTTACTATATCTTTCTATCTGAGTTTTTATATCTTCGGATTAGGGTTTATTATTCCGAAGAATTCCTTTTTCTGAAATCATTTTTCTCTGAAAAGTTATTTTTTCCGAGAAAAGTCAAAAAGTTCCGAAAAAAGTTATGAAAAAAAAGTTATGAGAAAAAGTTATGAAAAAAGTTATTAAAAAAGTTATGAAAAAAAAGTTATGGAAAAAAAGTTATGAAAAAAAGTTATGAAAAAAGTTATGAAAAAAATTATTCCGAAAAAAGTTCTGAAAACAATTATTCCGAAAAAAGTTCTGAAAACAAAAGTTCCGAAAAAAGTTCTGAAAAAATTTATTCCGAAGAATTGCATTTTCAAGTTTAGATTCCGAAAAAATTGACCAGCCAGCTTGCCTGCTTAGTTTTTTCGGAAAAAAGAAGCAGCTAGCTTGCCTGCTTGAGCTAGTTGCTTGCCTGCTTGTTTAGTAATTAGTATTGTTCCGTAATTGTTTAGTTTAATCTGAAAGTTGTTCCGATTTTAATTCTGAAAGTCACGTATTTTTGGTTATATTTTTCGTCGATTTTTAGTATTAGTATTTTTTCCTAAAGTTTAAGTTTTATCTTTTATTTAGTACCCGCTTTAGCTTTTTCCTCGTTTAGTTTTAAAGTACCCTCTTACTTTTATTTTCTCCTTTTTCATTTAGTTAATTTTATTTTTCAGTCAAAAGTTAATTTCTTCGTTTAGTTTTATTTTTATTAATTGTTTCGTTTTCATATTTGTTTTTAATATTGTTTATTTACTTTTCGTCAAGCTTTAATTAATTTCGCACCATTCACTTTTTAATTACTTTTAGCTTATTTACCTTGCCTTTTACTTTTAAGTTTTGCAATTTTAATTTTAAACAACGACCAAAAATATTTATTTTTCACCAAAAAACGACTGAGTCACACTTTCAACCTTAATCAATTCAAATAGAAACGAAGAACAATTTAACTAGTAAAATTCAGTTATTACTGGTCTAATGACTTGTGGGCTTGGTTGACAAAAGGTCTGGGTTTTACCATGGTTCACCTATTGTAAGTGGTGGATTTAGGGCCACTGACACACTTATAGGCCAAATGAGAAAAACTTCCACATGTGTAACAAGTTTTTCTAGACATAACCTTAGGTATAGATTGAAAGAACCCTCTCCCATTAACACTAGCTTGGCTTTGGGGTGACCTAGGTTTTATATATATTTCAGCATATTTAACACTAGGTTTTCTGTAACACCCCCAAATATTCACGTTTCGAATCAGCGGAAGAGTCTTTGGTGTTACGGGATAGCACATTACTCAAATCGTAGACAACGCTTAAAAACCGCGTCGTTTAATAACAAAACATTTTCCATTCATAAATATCAAATTACATAGGTCCACAGATCAATGTATGTCTTAAAAATTTACAAAACATTCGAATGGAAATTGTTATTTAAAAGCGGGCCATAAACTCTTGCCGTCTTCCCGAGAATTACCTTCAAGTACCTGAGATAAAACATGCTAAAAGTCAGCGAAACGCTGAGCGGGTACATAGAGTTTAATAAAAACCATTAACATAAACCTGTATCTAATCCTTACCGAAAAACATTTTGTACAATTCTTTGTAGTAGACCATAACATAGGCCAAAAACATTTTATACGAATCATTGTCGTAAGTTATAACATAGGCCTTTGCCGTCAAAACCATTATACGAACCATTGTCGTAACAGCATTATACAATACAATTTATAACGTTGCTTATAGTATAATAAAAACCATTATATAAAACAGTTATGTAAAACCAGAACACAAGTATAATATCAATAAATAAGACCCCATATTGCTAATCAGGCAATATATTATAATCCAAATCATGTATCGTACACCGTCCCTGAGACCGCAGTCTTAGTATTACCTTTATGAGTATTATTATCGGATTAATATAAGCCGCATGACATTGTTACCTTTCTATAATATACATCGAGTAGCTAGCCCAGAATTCATTTGCCCATTTAAAACAGCGTGTCGTCACAAAAATCACGCTAAATATACCCCTCTCATACATAAATTCGCTTGCCAATCAATGTGACACGACGAGGATCGACCGTTAAGACGCGAACTGGGGTGATCTTCCCCAAATAGTACTATTATATGCATAAGTGTCTACCATCTCCCGGTAGTTCACAATTCATGCTAATGGTACTTATAGTGACAAAACATAACTAATAATAATCCATTTCAATCATCCATTGGGTCATCATATCAATCGGGTCCATATCAATAAGCATATAATCGGGACCACTTGTGTTCTGTTTTTATTAAAACTAGCATGTTATCTCCCTCGCGGGTTTATAAAACACTTCATAAAACATTTAAAAGAGTGTGAGGCTATGAACTCACATTGGTTTGGAACGCGGGTTATCGGCAACTAGGGCGTACGGCGCGCGTCGCGATCACGGGTTACCTAAACAAATAATACTCGGTCTTAGACTATGTTGAGTATTATTAGTAAAAAGTTGTTATGTATATGTAATCAAGTCATAAACATGATGATCAAGTGGGATTTTATTACTTTACACAACATTATTAGTTGTTAAGCATCTAGTTAACTTAGTTCAACTACACAAATTTTGGCCCATTTATATGTTAAGGCCCAATAGGCCCACCAAGGGTCCAATATGTTTTATTAGTCCATTTATCCATTTAGGATCAGGCCTCTACTCATATTTTGGGGCAAGTGGGTTGAGCCCATTAGCAAGTCCAATAGTGCTAAACCAAACTAGTTGGGCCTAGTGGTCCAACAAGGCTAATTTGGTCCATTACGTGTCCATAAGTCACAAAGCCCGGGTTTGTCGGTTTTTGCTTGTTAAATGTGTTTCTATACCAGTAGGTGTCTTGTAAAAATCTTACATTAGAATGGTCCGACCATCTAAGTTTTATTTGGCGAAATCGACATCTTTTCGGTTTTAGCCGAAAAGACGTAAAAGTCATGTATATAGTTTGTATTTAGAAAACTATTTAAGTTTTATTTTAATAAAATGTGATATTTATTTATTCTAACATATAAACATATTTTCATAATGGTTATAATAAAATATTTACCTTTTTCATATTTACTTATATATAAATTTACCTTGTATTACCATTTTATGAATTCTGATGTAAAAAACTCATGTCCACCATTTTTAGCATAACTTAAGTTCTATAATGAATTAGAACCCCAAATTTTTGCTGTAGAAACTACATAATGTGCTCTACAATTTATTCTGGTATGGCTTCTTCTCAAACAGCCCCTTAATATAACTTTTAATCCGTCTAAGACAGACCAGTCAGATTTGCACATCAAAAGTATTTTGACCATATCTTGCTCATTTTTAAATTCCATTGTGTGGACAATTAACCACTTGTTTAAAAATAATTTATCCATCATTATATCAAATAATGTAATCCATTTAATCAACTAAAAATTTTGAAACTTACTGTTTTTCACAGCCTACTTATCTAGTTATGTTTTTATTATCTTTTACTTGTAGATTTAGCCTCATTAACTTATTATAATGACACAGAATCCCCATACAACACTTTGATCATCATTCATAACTATCATACATATACATTTAAAAGTAAATAGACAATTACTTTTACAAAAATAAGATGATGATAGAAAAGAAAAAATTTTTATACCAACAAATGATGGAAAAATGATGAAATATGGATGAACAAGGCTTGATCTTTATCCCAAATCTTTAACCTTTTAAATCAACTTTTTGTGATCTTCAAATGAGTATACTTTTCTTTATAAATCAGCCCCAAAACTCCATAGAAACTTTCTTTCACAACTTGAAATCACCTCAAATCATCTTTCTTTTATGTGGTTTTCATCATATCTTGATTGTAGCTTAAGTTTTAGGTTTAAACTTTTATGAAAATAGTGAAGTGGTGGTGATGGTGGACGGCTACAAGAGAGGAGGAGGAGGAGAGAATGAGAAAACTTTTTGTTATCACATAAATAAATGAGTTGTGTGTGTGAGAAGTTTGGTTTATGTATCTTGTCAAAGTATGAGACAAGTGTCTCATACACTTAGCCAATGTCTGACACAAAAGAGGGGCTCCCTCTTGGTGAATCCGCCCCTATTAGGGGTGGGAAAAGTGTTACACTTGTCTCATCCCTAATATTTTACGGGTACTCCTCAGGTCTAGTTTCCTCGATTTACATGCCCTCGGGTCGACTTACGAAAAACGTTTTTGCAAAATATGAAACTACGACACAAAACGATTCTAATAAAACTTGTCTCATAAAAAACATAGCACGAAAGCGTAAATACGTAAACATAGGGTTTCCGGTTTAAACGTAAAAGACGTTAAATTATGCACATAAACCCTAATTTCTTCCCAAAAGTGAGTGAGTTCACAAACTAACAATTAAATGATGATTTAAATAATACTTGAGAATAAATAAACGACCTCAAATTGACGGATTGTCACAGCATTTCCCCCTAAAGAGGATATTTGTCCTCAAAGATCAATTCATCTTACTACTCGCTTCTTATAGAGTCAAAGACATGTGGGCATTTCCTCCACATTCGGTCTCTTCTCTCAAGCGTAATTCATTATAATACGTGAGTTTCATCAAACATAACTATGGGAATACGATCATGCTTAAGTTGGATTACTTTCTCTTTCCACGATGTCCACGGGTTTTCGATGAATGCAACTTTTCGCCGACCCAAACTTCATTAAGAAATAATCAAATATTCACTTGATAGACATTTTATCAAGTTCGATATACGGAACATATTTCATGCAGCCCTTGAAGTCCTAGGGTAGTCTAGCTTATATGCCTTCGGACCAACTCTTTACATTATCTTAATGGTCCCATACAACAGGGACTTAGCTTCCCACGATCTTTCAGGTCATAAATTCACCTTTCCACGGTGAAAATTCTTGGCATAACTTCGCTACCCATCCTGCACTTCAAGATCTACATCTCACATTCACGTAACCTCCTGCCCACTACCGGCAGTCAATAATCAGATCCTAATTTCCACAATCATTTCAGGTCACGCGGGTCGGGTATATTTATCCCAACTTCCACCTACAGGTGCTCTTAAAATTTTCTTTACATAGATCCTCACAAGGTTCAGTCTCTATCCTAATGTGATAACTATCAATGAGATAATTCATTCAAAGGTAAGTGCTTATCCTAGTCTGTTAGCCCTATATTTTATATATAGTCGAACAAGAATGTAATAGGTCATCTTAGTCGTTAATGGTCTTGTAATATAATAGGTTAGTCGGGTTAATCGGGCTAAAACTTCAAGCTAATATTGTATAAGTTAGGGGCGTAAGCCCAAGTGCAAGCCAAGACCGACCCAAGAAACAAGCCCATGAGCCCACCAAGCTCATGGGTATATAAACCCTCCTCCATGTGTGGAAGAGGGTGTTGGTTCATTTCTTTCCACCTAGTAAAAGTGTAACCTTCCACCACTCTTTTTAGTTTCTCTCTCTAGTTTCTGTCTCTACCTTTCTTCTCTTTCTCCCTCTAGAATCTTATGTTATGTATTAAGTGGGATTAACATTTGGTATCAAGAGCCTACAGTAGATAGGTGATTGAAGTTTGTGTTGTTTGTGTTCTGGATTTCCGTGTGGTCTTTGATCCAAAAAAACGCACGTCCAAATTTTTTTCTGTTTTTCATGGTTTGATCTTTACCAATATCATCTACATAGTCGTGGTAGTAATTTGGTATATTTGTTTTGGTAAAAAACATAAAAATTTTGGGCGTTTGGATCATTTTTTTGGGTGAAAAATCGTACTTGAAGCATTGTAATCCGAGATCCACTTTTTAAGGAATAATTTCACAATATTTGAATATTGCTGAATTGAATCCCTGCTAGTATAGTGGAATTGTTTCAATCTGCTGATTGAGGAATTATACCCTACTTCTATTTGCGGAATTGTGTCTTAAGCAAGATTGCGGAAACATAAGTTTTTTATTATTGCGGAATTGAATCATTTTTGTGATTACGAAATTGAATCATTTTTGTGATTGCGGAATTGAATCATTTTTTTGTGATTGCGGAATTGAATCATTTTTGTGATCGCGGAATTGAATCATTTTTGTGATTGCGGAATTGAATCATTTCTGTGATTGCGGAATTGAATCATTTCTTTGATTGTGGAATTGAATCATTTCTATGATTGCGGAATTGAATCATTCTTTTAATTGCGGAATTGAGTCATTCTTTTGAGTGCGGAATTGTATGCCTAAGGATTGCGGAATCAAATCCTCTTCTCACATTTCGGAATGATTGCAAATATACATTGCGGAATCTTAGCCAATTTTTGTTCGAGCAATTTCTAGACATAGCCACTATCTAGACATGTCCCGGAACATAGTTTCCAAAAAAAAGAGTTTTTTTGCGGGAAAACCATAGTAAATTTTATTTTTTCCTAGACCATTTTTAGGCCATTTAAGCTTCGATATCAAATTTTGGCTTATGAAAAAAATTTCGACCAAAAATTCAAGTTTTCGGACCAAAATTTCAAATTTTTAGGCCATTTTAGGTTTTATTTTTCGTCAATTTTTTTCGCTTTTCAAATTTTTTCCTACTAGTTATTGGCTATTTCGGACTCGATTTCAAAATTTGGTGAGACAAAATTTTCGGTTTACCATATTTGTCGGACTAAGGAATTTAATGTCGGACTGAGAAAAAATCGGAATTTTGGAATTTCAACAACAACCAAATCACAACACATCTACTAAGATCCATAATCCATTCACAATCATCGATAATGTCCAACAATAGCTCGAATTCAAACACAAACGATCATGCAATCAAGTACAAGATGCTAAAAGCTAAAGAGCGATGTTTGGAACATTTCAAGCAACTTCAGTCACACCTTCAAACTCTTTCAAATGAACTCATCAAAAGAACTAATAAAGAATTTGAATACAACCAGCTATTCATTCTTCTACTTGGTCAAGAGGTTGGAACATTCAACAGCGCGTTCACACTCAACATGAATCAACTTCAAATGTATCTTGAAAAAGATGATTTTCAAGAGGATGAATCCATGGCAGCCTTTTTAGTTCTTTCCAACCATTTTCAGCAATTTCTTGAGTCAAAAGACAAGGCATTCTATCTTTACGAGTTTAAAGAAAAACTCCGTCATCACATGAGTAATGTCAAGAAGTCCATTGCTGAAAGAACACGTCATAAACGATAATTTGAAAGACGGGTGCATAAAAGACTGATGTAGACACAAGAAAGTAATGTCGATAATGGTCAAGTATTAGATGCTTGTTCGGTTGATACAGAAAGCAGTGGGACAGAATCCAAAAAGCAGCATACCAGTAACAGCTCAGGGACTGATCAAACAGCCAATGATGCGGATATCAGACCTATTTATGATGATGAGCCAATGGCTACGATACAATTAAACGCTGAATATGATATTCCTCAACATACTGAGCAATCTGAACCCATTTTTGACACGTATCTAGTGGAAAAGGTTGATAGCAATACCACACCTGATTCATCAGATACGAGTACTAATGGAGGAAAGAGTGCCCATGATGTTGATTCTAATATTCACGAGCTTGAAATGCTGTTAGCTCAAAAGACAAAAGATTTTGAGGATGCCAAACTCGAATTTCAAAGAAAAATAACAAATTTGAGTCTTATTTTGAAAAACTTGAAAAAGCAAATGTTGTTCTTGAACAAAAACTGGATCGTCAATTTCAAGATTCCAATGCGGAAAAAGAACATTTTGTGAAACAAATTAATTTGTTAGAATCAAAGTTGGCTTCTCAAAATCCAAGTCCTCCGCCTGCTTCACTAAGTGAAATATCTTTGCAACCTATCGACACTGTAGATAGTAATG
The DNA here is from genome assembly GCA_025667525.1 of Glebionis coronaria. Lineage (NCBI taxonomy): Eukaryota > Viridiplantae > Streptophyta > Magnoliopsida > Asterales > Asteraceae > Glebionis > Glebionis coronaria. The sequence continues at coordinate 269,600,515 of CM046879.1, forward strand.
ACGCGAATGCTGATAACGCCATATTTGATAATATGAACTTTAAGTTAGAACAGCGTGTCGCACAATTACATTTACAAAATGAGTAATTAAACGCTCAGATTCAAGAAAAGGTTTTTGCATTGAAAGCGGTGAAAAATGAATTAAGAAAGTTAAAAGGAACTAGTGTTGATACTAAGTTAGCAAAACATCCAGTCTTGGGGAAACCTCCTTCTCAACCATTCAGAAATCGCTCAGTTGCTAGACAACCGAATGCGTTTAAATCTGAATGACCTAAAACGTCGAACTCGAGGTTTGCATCCCAAGTTGACGTACGTAGCAATTTCCCTAAACCAGTCACTCCACAATCTAGACCTTCCTTAAGAAAATCCACTTGTGCAAAACCCGATCACATGAATGCTTCAAGCAACTCTAGATATAGATCCAAGAACATGCCTAGGCGTAGTTCAAATGACACGGGTCATAAAATCTATCTAGAGGATGCTCAGAAAAATACACAAGCAAGAGATAGGACCAAATCACAACCTAGGAGCGCTAATCACACATCTAGGAATTCTAGACCCTTCTATGATGTGCATAAATCTGCCAACCTTAGGAACTCTAGAGCCTTTTCAGATGCTAAGCACTTTGTTTGCACGAAATGTAACAAATGCGTGTTTAATGCCATTCATGATGATTGTATCACTAAAGTCCTGAACACGATGAACCAAAAAGCTAGAGCTCCTCAAAGACAAAACCCTAAAGGAAATAGGTTTTCTCCAACTAAGTCTTCCGCTGTGCATGAGAAATCTATGACTCTTAGACCATCTCTTAGGTGGATACCAACGGGTAGAACCTTTAAAACAATAGGTCTTAGGTGGGTTCCTACTGGAAATATATTTCCCTCTAGCTCGACAAAGGTTCAATGTGTACCCCCACATGGTTCTCACAAAGATATCACTAACCCACATGCAAGAATTCAAAATACTGATGAAAGTGCAGGTACCAAAGTCGAGGATCAACGGGCACACAAAGGTCTAATATTTGTAACCCGTTCAACAAAAGACACTCTCAGAGTTTGGTTGCTGAAGAAGAAGATATCACAGAAACAAGTGTCTCAGGGGTTTCACAATTAAGCTTCTACTATGGCTTATAGTCAAATTACAGACTATAACCCGAGCTCACAAGACATGAAAGTTCATCCCGATGATGACTTATCCTCAGAACGAGAAATTAAGTTTTCTCGGACATGAGCAATCTGTAAAAACATTCAACATTTTTAAGCTCATGTACAAAGACTTACAGTCACATGTCAGACTGTAACTTATAATTCAAAAACAGAAAAGTTCATCCCGAGTATGACTTATCCTCAAAACGAGAAATTCGATTTTCTAGGACACGAGCATACAATAAAGCTATTCGAAAGTTTTAGGCTCGTGTTGATGACTTCTAAGCACATCACAACTTAGGACTAGGACCTCAAATAAGGAACATTTATCAAGGACGATAACTTATCCATCTTAACGAGAAATTCATATTTCTCGGTCATGAGCTTCTCATAAAAACATTCAAAGTTTTTATGTTCATGAAAAACGACTTCTAAGTAAATGTCAGCTTAGAACTCGAAGTTAAACTAAAGGAAAGTTTATCACGGATGATAACTTATCCTTCACAACGGGAAAATAATTTTTTTCGGTCATGAGCTAGTTAGAAAACATTCAAAGTTTTGAGCTCATGTAAATCGGATTCTATTTTAAAACCGTTGAACATAATTTTTCAAGAATTTCTCAAAAGGTTTTTCTAAATCTTTCAAAATTGTGTGTTCAACACTCCCTTCCTCATAAAATGGTTTTTATATCTCAATAATTTCATATGTTAGTTTGATCAATTTTTTAGGGGGGGCGTTTTAATATCAAACCATTAATGATGTTGGGTACATCTCTGAAATTATCATATTTTATGTATCCAACACATTCCAAAAATGATATGAAATTGTCATATGTAATATATTATATCAGAAAAGGCATCTTATCTCCGTACCTCAACATACTTTGTGGTGTCGTTTTTCCAAATTTTTGTCAAATTTTTGTCTCAAGACACACATATATTGTTAAGGGGGAGCGACCCGACTACAAATGTTCCATGATTCATGCATGCACACATTTTTCTCTCCTGTCGATTTTCAGAAAATTGTCACATTTTAATAAATTGGTATCTTTAATATTATGTTTTTGTATTATAGATAGGGGGAGAAAATGTGATTAAAATGTAATATATCGCAACATGTGATCTTAAAGACTAAAGTACAACTCTTTCCTTCACATGCTAAACTATTTCGAATATCAATGCATGTGTGTGTGGGGGGGGGGGGGTATTTCGGAAATGTAAAACTTTCAAAGTGTTAAAAGTTTTGATTTTTATCAAGCACTTTGAATGGTTTTCAATGGTTTATGGTTACGATCTATACCCAAAACAACCTACTATCTACGACGGAACGTTGGAGTTAAAAGGTGGTTTAGGATAGGAAACTAAGTCCTATGATCCAACCAGAACCAGAGGGATCTAGCCAAGGACATTCCATAGCTAGAAATAGTTGTCCTTAGGAAAGATGGAGTTGAATGATGCTGAATGCGGACCAATTACTTAAGTTAGCACTGGAACAATCACAACAAGGTGCTAGTGATGACGTATTAGTAAGCATTAAAGGAGTTTGTGACAATCCGTCAATTTATGGTCAATATTTTATTCTCAAGTATTATTTAAAAACATTATTTTAATGTTATATTATGAACTCACTTATTTTTGGGAAGAAATTTGGGTTTACATCTTGAAATAGCCTCGACTACGTCTAAAGCGGAGGATTCTACGTTACGTGCTTACGTGTACATACACCGTTTTTGGTGACAGTCCGACATTTCAGGAAATTAATTTATCCGTGAATATTATTTTGGGATTTTAAATTTGAGTTGGTTCATAAACTCACAAATTTACGAGAAGAAATTAGGACTTACGTGAATAATTTAACGTCCTTTACCACTAAACCAGAAACCTTAGGATTACGTATTTACGTTTTCAAACTCCGTTTTTGATGAGACAATTTTTATTAGATTTCTTTTTGTGCCGTTGATTCATAATTTATAAAAACGTTTTTCGTAAAACGACCCGAGGGCACGCAAATCAAGGAAACTAGAATCGAGGAATACCCGTAAATTAGTGGGATGGGACAAAAGAAGTTTATCCCACCCCACTCATATGGGACGGCCAACTAATGCCACCACATCACTTGATGTGTCAAACTAGTAGTTAAATGCTTATACTTGTTAAGCAAAGCTTAACAAGTATGCTACTCTTACACAAAACCACTCAAAACCACATCACTTACCATTTGCTCTCATTCTCAACATGCAAACCACCGCAACTTTCTCTCTTTCCTCTCTAAAATTCGTCCCAAAATCACCACTAAACACCCCTCTTTGATCTATTTTATCCATAAAATCATGTGTTATTCATACACATGATGATGCTCCTTTGAAGCCTTGAAGATTGGAGGTGATTCTAACATCCAAGGAGGTGATTTGGTGATGTCCAAGGGCTGATTTCTATGTAAAGTTTACAAGTATTGGTGTTCTTGAAGATTGGTGTTGATCTATCACAAGTTTTGCCATCAAAAATCTAAGCCTTGATCATAAACTACTTAATCTTGGTGGTATAAAGATTGTTCTTCCTATCCTCTTGTTATTTTGATTATGTAATATTGTATTTTCTTTCCTATTGTATATGTATATGATGAATATATGATGATAAAAATATTGTGTGGGGATCAAGTGTTGATAAATGTGGTTAAAAAGATGGAAAACTATAGGTAACAAGGTTAAAATCTTGCTAAATATGATGGCTGTATAAAAACAGTATGTAACCAAGTTATAAACTGATAAAATTGCATGGTAGAATCAATTTACAGTAAGTATTAGATGTCATACACATGTGAGAGTTGGCCTTGCAATGGAATCATAAAAATGAGTGAGATATGATCAAAACAAGTTTAGAGTACAAATCTACCTATACTGCTTTGGACGAATTTATTAAAATATTTAGAGGTTGATTCATCAGTAGCTATAAGAGAATAAAATGGAGCACATATCATGTAGTTACTTCCATAAAAATTTGAGCTTCTATCTCCTTATAAAACTCAAGATATGATAAACATGGTGAAAGTGAAACTAAAAATCAGATTTTGTGAATTTAAAGTTTAATACTATTATATAAGCACTCAAATAATATAGTATAAAATGTGAAATTAAAACCCACTAACTTATATATTTTATTTATATAAATATGTATAAGGATAAATAAATGGACATTATATAAAAATGGTAGTTTGGTAAGTTTTATAAGTTAAAAAACTATAAACATGATTTTTTCGTCTTTTCGGCTAGTACTGTAAAATTAACGTTTTTCGTCAATTAAAACTTAGACGATCGGACCCGTCTAATGTAAACTTTTTAAAAGTCATATACTGATATATAAGTACTTAATACAAGTAAAAACCGATAAAACCCAAGATTTAAAACATGTAAACATTAACGGGCCAAAGTAGCCTTATTGGACTATTACCCGACTAGTTTGGTAAAACACTTATAAACATACTTATTGGAATTAACCCACTTGGACCCAACATGTAAAGTATAATACTGATAATAAAAGTGTAAAATGGATCAATATAAGGTAATGGACCTATAGTGGGCCTAATGGGCCTCAACAAGTAAAGAAAATGGACTAGTGAAACAAGTATAAAAGTTGTCAACACATAATGCTAAAATGAGTAAATGAGAATGTGTAAACCCACTTGATCATCATCATATATATAAAATCATCATATGTATACATAATTGTTATTTTTATGAATTCATTGGACAAGAGTCTAAGACAAGTATTATTTGTCTAGGATTCCGTGATTGAAGCACATACCGTACATCCGAATTGCCAATAACCCGATTTCCCACATCAACGTGAGTTCATAGCCTCGTACTCTTTTAAATGTTTTTATGAAATGTTTTATAAACCCGCGAGGGAGATAACATGTTAGTTTTGATAAAATAGGACATCATTTGTCCCGATTATTTGTTTATTGATTTGGACCCGAATGATTGTATGACCCGATGAATTATTATATTACCCGATGTATAAAATAAAATAGATTATTAAAGTTAGGTTATGTCACTAAAAGTCCCATTAGCATGAATTGTGAACTACCGGGATTTGGTAGACGCTTATGCATATAATAGTACTATTTAGGGACGATCACCCCAGTTCGCGCCTTGACGGTTGACCCCTGTCGTGCCACATTGATTGGTAAGCGAATTTATGTATGAGAAGATTTACACAAGCGTGATTATTGTGACAACACGCTAATTTAGATGGGCAAATGAGTTTCGGGTTGGCTACCCGTTGTTTATTGTAGTAAGGTAACAATGTCATGCGGCTTATAATAATCTAAATAACGAAATATTGATATACGCACTGAATTACAATATATTTCCTGACTAGCAATACGGGGTCTTATTATTGATTTTATGTTCGTGTTTTGGTTTTACATAACCATATTCATATAACGGTTTTAATTTTAACTTTATACAACGTTATAAAACGTATTGTATGATGTTTTTACGACATTGGTTCGTATAATGATTTTGAAGGCGAAAGCCTATATTATGATTTTTGATAAGGATTTGTATAAAATGACTTTGGCTATTTTATGGCCTATTATAAAGATTTGTACAAAATGATTTTCGGTAATAATTATATACCGATGATATATTAATGGTTTTATTAAACTCTATGAATTCACTCGGCGTTATCGCTGACCTTTTCTTTTAACATGTTTTGTCTCAGGTACTTGAAGGTAATTCTCGAGAAGACGACAAAGAATTAATGGCTCGCACTTCAATAACAATGTCCATTCAAATGCTTTGTAAAATTTGTATGAAATAATATGACTTGGGACCTATGAAAATTTGATATTTATGAATGGAATGTTTTATTAATAAACGACGTGATTCTTAAGCGTTGTCTATGATGTGAGTAACGTGATATCTCGTAACTCCAACGAGTCTTCCGCTGTATTAAATTGTGTAAATTTGGGGGTGTTACAGTTTGGTACCAGAGCTCTCGTTATAGAGAACGAAAGATTTTTAAAACCAAGGTTTTGAATAAAACATTTCAAAATCTTTTAACTATAAACATTTTTCTAAAAATTTCTAAAAATGTTTTGACTATAACGGTGTCGAAGAATTCCCGAGTTACCAACAAGGCCAGACTGAGAAGTGTTATTTTAATATATATAACTTGGATTATATATATACATATAATGTAATTTGATTACATGATTGTTTGATGATTATTTCTATATTTATACGAGGTATTTATACGACGTAGATTGTCACAAGGAACCCTAATTCCCCTAGCAAATTAATCTAAGCTAATTCTGTAGGAATTCTAGCTATTCCAGATCTAAACCAAGTTGTGGATATTTATGATCCCAATAAAATGGTTGATATTCGTAGAAATGTTAATAGTAGTTGAATAAGATCTTGAAGAAGAATTGGCAAGATTAAATCTGATATCGATGTCATGACAATCTTTCCTTATAGAGTGGAGTCTGACAAAACGTTACTACCTAGAAACATGTCATCTGATTCGTTTTCACCCAATTCTTAAATTGAAATCGAAAGGGTGAATGTTGCACTTGAGACTGTCAATGGAACCATTACCCAAAAGCCTCATGCCACTAGTACCTTTCCGAGAAGTCTAACTGAATGATCGAGTCATTTCATACTAGTGACTCATTTGATAACTATTGATGAAAGAGCTTTAGGATTGGAAAAGTGTTGTTCATATCGAGCTTTTATTGCCCTTTTAAGGTTTAAGAATAAAGTTGAAAATATTGGAGAATGAGGTAGGATGTTGCATTGAGTATAAGTTGATTAAAACTTGAATAAATTAAAATTTAACTCGTATGGAATATGAGATTGTTAAGAGGAAGTCGTTAAGTCCTGTGATTGAATTATAAAGTTTTAATTGATTGTTGATTCGTGTTAAGGGTTGTTCCTAGGCCATTGTCCACTAACGAGGATGCCCAATGTCCAAGAAATAAATTGAAGAAATATTCTTCTGAATTGAGACCAATGGATCTTCTAGGACAGGTGGAAACCTAGTGACTCTTGTAGATTAGTATTCATTGTAGCATCTTTTAAAAATCCCTAACTTAACTGAGACATCAGTTGGTAGGATGAGTTCTTGGAATTGTATGACATAGTGACACGTAATGTGTTACGGTACAATTTAGACATGTTTGTGATTAATGAAAAGACTACCTTTGATTGCTAAATCCTACATGTATCGATGTTATCTATCTTTTATTGCTTCATCCTAATGTTCGCATTAGTGATGCAACCATTGAACAAGTAATCATCTCGATTTGAGTTGCGTTATGAATTATTCTTTTTGAGTGCCATCAATATCATGAACCTCATGATTAATTGGCTAAGCTCATTTCCTATGATATTATAGTTAGTTCTTGGTGAACAACTTTCCTTCACTCTTTTGCAGATCACTCATTGTTTTTATAAGTTAAAACAGTATCCTTTGGGAAAAATTAATTTTCATCACTAAAAGGATTATTCAAAGTGAGATTTATAAGTGATTGTTATCGAAATGAAGTTGTTTATGAAACACCTTGGAAAACTTAATTGTTTCCATGATAAAGAACATATCTGTAAATTCATTTTGAATTGCGCATGAATATATATTTTAAACATGATGACAAAGTTTTGACAAACTGTGTATTGCATCGTTAATCTTGAAATTGTATATAGTTGCGCGCCTACAGACAATTTGGAAGTAACCATGCAAGGCTGATTAGTAGTCGCCATGAAATTATTAATGAACACTAAATTTTCTTTGAAGATTGTGAAAAATTAATTTTTATGAGATCTGCAAAAAGTGCAAGATAGGGATATATTATTAGGGACACCTACATATGTGCCCGTACTATTTATTCTTCTGAGTCGAAGTTACTCATCTGTGGAATTTGTCTTATTTGACAATTGATATCCCCTTCTTGTCCAATTCTCCCATGGCGAGATTCTTTGGAAAAGTATCTGATTACCGAGTGTTGATACCCGATTGGATGTATAGACGATACGAGGAGCTTTCGAATGCGTACTCAAATTATGAAAACATGAGATATATTCATATTCAATAAATGTTTTCGTCTGTATCTGATTTGAAATTCTCTCGCGTAGATTATGCGTTGACCTTACTCTTTTAATGGTAGTTATGTCTCCATATATCCTTGAATTTGAGAAGGATTATGAGTTATTATTAGTCTTTTGAGAAGTTCGCATCTTATCAACGGTAATGAAACTGGAAAGTTGATAGTGCCAGTAGAATGGATTGATTGATTATGACATGACGACATTGTCTTAATTGACGGGAACTCGAGTAGAATTCCCCTAAATGATAAGATGTTGATTATCAAAAGTGATATAAATAATTCTTGATGGATGACCATATCCTGCTTTTAGACATGAAATTTATACCATGAATGGTTATGAACTAGTCATAGATCTTGTAAGCTAGAAAGAACTTAAACTAAATTTATTAAAAGATGTTTATGTTATCTGAAACTTTAAGACGTATTGCTGGTGAGTTACCTAGACGTTCACCATTAAGGCAAGTTGAATTGGTATTAATTTTATTCCTGGTTCTGCACCTGTGGCGTGTGCACTGTACGTCAGCACCATCTGAATTAAAAGAATTACTGTGCAACTGAGAGAGTTGTCGGGAAAAGCTTTTATTCTACCAAGCTCGTCATCATGAAGAGCTATGGTGTTATCATTCCTTATGTTTATTGATTACCGTGATCTAAGTAAGTTGACGATTAAAATCTATATCCACTACCCAAGATGATAGATTGTTCGATCATTTACAAGGTTCTAGCGTATGTTCTAAAGATTTGATCCTCGGCATGGTTATCATCAACTTTTTCGCGTCCGCGAAAAAGACTATCTATTCAAATCACTACATCCAGAACTTGTAATAAACATTATGAGTTTCATGTGATGTCGTTTGGATTGACCAATGCACATGTAGCATCCATAAATTTGATGAATCACGTGTGTAGGCTGTAATTTGATAAATTCATGCTTGTGATCATTAAGGACTATTTGTTTGTTTATAAGAATAAGAAGGAGTTAATAATCATTTATAGACTGCCCTGAATTGGCCGAGTAATGAAAACCTGTACCTTGAATATTTAACATGTGATTTAAGACTTAATCCTTTACATTAAATGACCGTGTAATTAATAGATAATGGAATATATTGACTCTTAAAAAATGAGAGTCATTTAAGACTTTGGATTTTACCAAAAAGAAAGTGTAAATATGATTTTACAAATGTTTTATCAAAATAATTTTTAAGGAATCATTCCCTTATAACCAAAACATTTAACTAAAATCCTGTTTAGGGGTAAATGTTTTTGCATACCTTAAGACAACTTAAGAAGGATTGAGGAAAACCATTTAAACCATGACTTGAAATTTGAAACGACAATTTTTGCTTTCAACTAAGGAAATTTTGACCAAAGTATAAACAAATATTTTTCGAACATTTATGGATCTTATTAACTATTTTAATTATTTTCGATAAATCAACAAAAATCTTGTTAATTAAATTCAAATTTATTTTGAACATTTTTATATAATTGGTCGAACTAAGAAATTTACAAATTTTTACGTTGACGTTTCATAAAAATTAAATATTTATTATTTAATTACTTGTAATAATCATCGACGCTTTAGACGTCGGGTTGAGTAAAACTGATAAAAAATAATAGTTGAGACGAAATTAAAACATAGAAAATGTGAAGAAAGAAATTTTGAATGAATACGGTCATGATATTTATTTCATCAGGAAAGGTGAATGTAGATACTGACACATTATATTGAAAGGATAACGAACCAATTAAGATGTGTTTCTTAATAATGATTGTGCGAAATAAATTTCCGAGCAATTTAAAATATAGCCGATGCTTGTAAGAAGGATAATATAGATAATAAAAGGGGTTCGCGGATAATGTGAACCATTGGATTTAAGAAGCCGATGGCGGTAAATGTTTTAAAGGCCACTTGTGGATGCCTAAATATGGAAATTTAGAGATTTAGTTATGTTGGAATCTCGTAAGGTTAAATATTCTATTCATGCCATTTCTGATTAAATGTATCTTTATCTGAAGAAGATAAACTGATGGCAAATTGTGAAGGCATACATCGCCTCATGCATTAGTAAACGTCTAACTATTGCAATGGTCATCATCTGAATTTGATTCGATTTGGGTCATCATCGACAGACTAACCAAATCTACTAATATCATTCCCGTTAATGATAGTTTCTCGATGAAGAAATTGACTCTTTGTATTTAAAGGAGTTATATAAGCATGGTGTGCGTGTATCGATCTCTATCAAGATCCTCGCTTCGCATCGAATTTCTAGAGATTTGCTCAGAAGTCATTGTGAACGAACCTTGATGAGAGTACTGTTTACCACCACAATCGAAGGGACGAGGTAAAGTAACGATACAAAATACTAGAAGTCTTGATTTATGTTTGAATGATTGACCTTTGGTAATAAACCGTATAATCGTTTTCCTTTGGAGAGATTATCATTGATAATTATCATATTAGGATCGAGATTGAATCTTGTTAGGATCTAAATATTAGAGCATCTGTAAGAAGGAGTTGGGATGAAGACACCCAACATACACCCATTGTGAGTTGGACATGTCTTTTAGGTTTAAGGTTGCCTACGATGACAAACCTAACCTTACAAAATACTCGACCCGCGAGACCTGAAATGATTGTGTAAATTAGGATCTGATTATTGACTGCCAATAGTGGGCAGGAGGTTATGTGAATATGGAATGTAGATCTTGAAGTGCATGATGGGTAGCGAAGTTATGCCAAAAATTTTCACCATGGAAAAATGAATAGATGATCTGAAAGATCATGGGAATTAAGTCCCCGTTATATGGGACCATTGAGATGATGTAAAAAGTTGGTTTGAAAGGCATATAAGCTGGATCTACCCTAGGGCTTCAAGGACTACATGAATTATGTTTCGTATATCGAACTTGACAAATGTCAATCAAGTGAAAATCTGAATTCTTCTTGATAAAATTTAGATCGCGAAAAGTTGCATTCATCAAAAACCCGTGAACATCATGGATAGAGAAAGTAAGTCAACATTAAGCCTGATCTTATTCCTGTAGTTATGTTTGATGAAACTCGCGTATTGTAATGGATTACACTTGTGAGAAAAGACCGAATGTGGAGGAAATACCCACATGGCTTTAACTCTATAAGAATCGAGTAATAAGATAAATTGATCTTTGAGGACAAAGAACTTGTTTAGGGGTAAATGTTGTGACAATCCGTCAATTTATGGTCAATATTTTATTCTCAAGTATTATTTAAAAACATTATTTTAATGTTATATTATGAACTCACTTATTTTTGGGAAGAAATTTGGGTTTACATCTTGAAATAGCCTCGACTACGTCTAAACTGGAGGATTCTACGTTACGTGCTTACGTTTACATACACCATTTTTGGTGACAGTCCGACATTTCAGGAAATTAATTTATCCGTGAATATTATTTTGGGATTTTAAATTTGAGTTGGTTCATAAACTAAGAAATTTACGAGAAGAGATTAGGACTTACGTGAATAATTTAACGTCCTTTACCACTAAACCGGAAACCTTAGGATTACGTATTTACGTTTTCGAACTCCGTTTTTGATGAGACAATTTTTATTAGATTCGTTTTGTGCCGTTGATTCATAATTTATAAAAACATTTTTCGTAGAACGACCCGAGGGCACGTAAATCGAGGAAACTAGAATCAAGAAATACCCGTAAATTAGTGGGATGGGACAAAACAAGTTTATCCCACCCCACTCATATGGGACGGCCAACTAATGCCACCACATCACTTGATGTGTCAAACAAGTAGCTAAATGCTTACACTTGTTAAGCAAAGCTTAACAAGTAAGCTACTCTTACACAAAACCACTCAAAACCACTTCACTTAACATTTGCTCTCATTCTCTACATGCAAACCACACTTTCTCTCTTTCCTCACTAAAATTCGTCCCAAAATCACCACTAAACACCCCTCTTTGATCTATTTTATCCATAGAATCATGTGTTATTCATACACATGATGATGCTCCTTTGAAGCCTTGAAGATTGGAGGTGATTCTAACATCCAAGGAGGTGATTTGGTGATGTCCAAGGGCTGATTTATATGTAAAGTTTACAAGTATTGGTGGTCTTGAAGATTGGCGTTGATCTATCACAAGTTTTGCCATCAAAAATCTAAGCCTTGATCATAAACTACTTAATCTTGGTGGTATAAAGATTGTTCTTCCTATCCTCTTGTTATTTTGATTATGTAATCATGTATTTTCTTTCCTGTTGTATATGTATATGATGAATATATGATGAATATATGATGATAAAAATGTTGTGTGGGGATCAAGTGTTGATAAATATGGTTAAAAAGAGGGGAAACCATAGGTAACAATGTTAAAATCTTGCTAAATATGATGGCTGTATAAAAATAGTATGTAACCAAGTTATAAACTGATAAAATTGCATGGTGGAATCAATTTACAGTAAGTATTTGATGTCATACAATGTGAGAGTTGGCCATGCAATGGAATCATAAAAATGAGTTAGATATGATCAAAACAAGTTTAGAGTACAAATCTGCCTATACTGTTTTGGACGAATTTATTAAAATATTTAGAGGTTGATTCATCAGTAGCTATAAAAGAATAAAATGGAGCACATATCATGTAGCTATTGTCATAGAACTCAAGATATGATAAAAATGGTGAAAGTGAAACTAAAAATCAGATTTTGTGAAATTAAAGTTTAATACTATTATATAAGCACTCAAATAATATAGTATAAAATATGAAATTAAAACCCACTAACTTATATATTTCATTTATATAAATATGTATAAAGATAAATAAATGGAAATTATATAAATATGGTATTTTGGTAAGTTTTATAAGTTATAAAAACTATAAACATGATTTTTACGTCTTTTCGGCTAGTACTGTAAAATTAACGTTTTTCGTCAATTAAAACATAGACGATCGGACCCGTCTAATGTAAACTTTTTAAAAGTCATATACTGATATATAAGTACTTAATACAAGTAAAAACTGATAAAACCCAAGCTTTACAACATGTAAACATTAACGGGCCAAAGTAGCCTTATTGGACTATTAACCCGACTAGTTTGGTAAAACACTTATAAACTTACTTATTGGGCTTAACCCACTTGGACCCAACATGTAAAGTATAATACTGATAATAAAAGTGTAAAATGGATCAATATAAGGTAATGGACCTATAGTGGGCCTAATGGGCCTCGACAAGTAAAGAAATGGGACTAGTAAAACAAGTATAAAAGTTGTCAACACATAATGCTAAAATGAGTAAATGAGAATGTATAAACCCACCGTATCATCATCATATATATAAAATCATCATATGTATACATAATTGTTATTTTATGAAGTCATTGGACAAGAGTCTAAGACAAGTATTATTTGTCTAGGTTTCTGTGATTGAAGCACATACCGTACATCTGAATTGCCGATAACCCGCTTTCCCACATCAACGTGAGTTCATAGCCTCGCACTCTTTTAAATGTTTTTATGAAATGTTTTATAAACCCGCGAGGGAGATAACATGTTAGTTTTGATAAAATAGGACATCATTTGTCCCGATTATTTGTTTATTGATTTAGACCCGAATGATTGTATGGCCCGATGAATGATTATATTACCCGATGTATGAAATAAAATGGATTATTAAAGTTAGGTTATGTCACTAAAAGTCCTATTAGCATGAATTGTGAACTACCGGGATTTGGTAGACGCTTATGCATATAATAGTACTATTTGGGGACGATCACCCCAGTTCACGCCTTGATGGTTGATCCACGTCGTGCCACATTGATCGGTAAGCGAATTTATGTATGAGAAGATTTACACAAGCGTGATTATTGTGACGACACGCTAATTTAGATGGGCAAATGAGTTTCGGGTTGGCTACCAGTTGTTTATTGTAGTAAGGTAACAATGTCATGCGGCTTATAATAATACAAATAACGAAATACAGATATACGCACTGAATTACGATATATTTCCTGACTAGCAATACGGGGTATTATTATTGATTTTATGTTCGTGTTTTGGTTTTACATAACCATATTCATATAACGGTTTTTATTTAACTTTATACAACTTTATAAAACGTATTGTATGATGTTTTTACGACATTGGTTCGTATAATGATTTTGAAGGCGAAAGCCTATATTATGATTTTTGATAAGGATTTGTATAAAATGACTTTGGCTATTTTATGGCCTATTATAAAGATTTGTATAAAATGATTTTCGGTAATAATTATATACCGATGATATATTAATGGTTTTATTAAACTCTATGAATTCACTCGGCGTTATCGCTGACCTTTTCTTTTAACACGTTTTGTCTCAGGTACTTGAAGGTAATTCTCGGGAAGATGACAAAGAATTCATGGCCCGCACTTAAATAACAATTTCCATTCAAATGCTTTGTAAGATTTGTATGAAATAATATGACTTGGGACCTATGAAAACTTGATATTTATGAATGGAATGTTTTATTAATAAACGACGCGATTCTTAAGCGTTGTCTATGATGTGAGTAATGTGCTATCCCGTATCACCAACGAGTCTTCCGCTGTATTAAATTGTATAAATTTGGGGGTGTTACAGAGTTGAATATTATATGCAACTTAGGGAGAAACCATGTCAATACATCTATTGAAGACAAGTCATCATGGACCCAGTGATGCAATGCACAACCCTTCCCGGCCATTCGAGTTTCTCTCAAAAGAAACTTGTCTCATTGTCACGTAGATCAACACGTATCTATTGACTTTCTCACTCCGAGTTAGTTATATTGAAAAGGTGGCAGTCTGCTCCAGCCTCCGATTACCAAAATGCACTTATCGAGTCTAGAGCCAAAAAGAGATCAATCTATCATCTTATTAGGACACAATCGAGTCCTACGCATTATCCTTGTGGTACTGCCATAACATCTGAGTGATACGATTCACAATGAAGATGGAAATCCTGCTTGAGTCAGCATCAAACAAGCTCATGGTCGGTAACTTGTGCGATTCTTGACGGGTCAAACTTGTGAGAACTGGAAATCAACTAAGTTTGTATTCTTAAATGATTCAAACTTGATTCCTGGTTTCTTCACAAAATCCGTGTGATCTTGCCAGAACATTCAGAGTGACTCTTTAGTGTTCACAATGACGAATAGAAATCCTTCCAGTGTCAACCTCAAACAGCATTGCGGTAGGTAACTCGCAAGATTCATTATGAATCGAGCTTGTGACAACCTGGAAAGCAACAATGGTGCGATTCTTATAGAATCAAACTTGTTCCAGAAATTCTGAATTGACGACTCTAATCAGACGGATAACTTATCCTTATGATTCACTCTTTGCGTTCGTAGTCTGCTTTGAGACGGAGGAGTAAAGAGAACTGGCTACTACCGTCGGGAAACCTGTCAAGGAGGTTCTTAATCGAATCTACCCGATCATAGGTACGGTATCTAATACCGTCTAACGGTCTTCAGCGACCGAAGGTAAAACGCTACCGAGTTAGGGTGAAATGTTCAAAGCTATTTTATCTGTGTCTAAATATGTTGCTACATATCAAGATGGTGGCGTAGCTGTGTACTAACCAAAGTCGACTTCACATGTTCATACTAAAAGTTAAAGTCTTCCGCTACTATGATGGATATTTAAAGGACTAACTTCAACTTTATTTGTATGGGAGATTGTTAACCTTTCAAAATCAAAAAAGCATGAACATGTCAATTCAGAAGTCACAAGAGCACAAGATGGCAATAATCAAGATACCTAAGAATGTAAGAATGTAATAGGTCATCTTAGTCACAATTAGTACAAGATAAAGATCTCAAGCGCTCAAAGTCAAATGACAAAGGCTCAAGATAAAGATCACAAAAGCATGAAGTAACAAAGCCGTTACAAACAAGATCAAGACCAAGATACAAGACCAAAGAAGGAAGATCACCTCCATAAGAATGTATTCACTCAATCATCTTAAGCATTTAAAGATGTCTGATACATTGGGGGAGATTGTTAGTCCTATATTTTATATATAGTCGAACAAGAATGTAATAGGTCATCTTAGTCGTTAATGGTCTTGTATTGTAATAGGTTAGTCGGGTTAACCGGGGTTGGACTTCAAGCTAATATTGTATAAGTTAGGGGCGTAAGCTCAAGTGCAAGCCAAGCCCGACCCAAGAAACAAGCCCATGAGCCCACCAAGCTCATGGGTATATAAACCCTCTTCCATGTGTGGAAGAGGGTGTTGGTTCATTTCTTTTCACCTAGTAAAAGTGTAACCTTCCACCACTCTTTTTTGTTTCTCTCTCTAGTTTATGTCTCTACTTTTCTTCTCGTTCTCTCTCTAGAATCTTGTGTTATGGATTAAGTGGGATTAACATAAAATAAATTGGACAAGTAGTAAAAAGGAACTCAAATCTTATATCCTTCATAAATTCACTAAAAATTACAAGAATCATGAAAAATATAAAATCTGGAACAACGATCAGTACTGCTACAAATAGTTTATATACAAGTGATAATGAACAACCTAAACCTTAATGTTGACTTGTGCTTCCCAAATTACCATCGACATCTTCAAGGTACATGCTTATTTGATGCCAACAATTTGAATTGCTTCTAGGATGTTCTTGGTACCATGTGATGTGGTCAGCAACATATATTATCTGATCCTTTCATCTTGATTTGGGGAACACGTTTTTATCCTCAACCATTGATTTAGTCTTCATTTTCTGGCATTCCTTTTCTTTTTGTTCTTGACCAGTGAGTAAAAAGAGATCGGAAGGGACATGGAGCTGAGTTGGATAAATATCATCATGTGGGTTGGTTTTGGGTCGGGTTAATATCATTTTGCTCCAACCAAATGATAAAAACCCTTTGTTATAAGTGTGATTGTGACTAGGGATTTGCTTAGGGTTTATGGGATTAATAGGGATATTTTGATCTAGTGGTAGTTAATAGTAAATGATACCCGGTTTAAGTTTTAATTAATACTTTTTCAAATAAAGTATTAATTAAACTGATGGGTTGGGTCAGTTTATAGACTAGATAGGGTAAATGGGTGGAGTTGGTGGGTTATAGATCAGGTATTTGGGTAATATGGGTATTTGGTTATAGGTTTGGCAAGTTGGGTATTTGGTTATAGGTTTGGCAAGTTTGGCCCATAATCTTCACAAAAATAGGCAAAATGCATTCATGGCATATTTTTATCCATTTTCCTTTGTTAAGCACTTTGGTGTAATTACAATTTAGTCTTTGTGATTTATAAACTTAGATACAAGGACTATTCTTGCAATATTGAGGATCTTCAAAGGCTGATAATAACATATCTTGAAACTTTAAGGACCAATCTTGTATTTTTGAGTTTTACAATAGTCAAAAGTGACAAGTCTTCAAAAGATGAGGGACCATTCTTGACAAATCTTCAAACTTCAAGGCCTTCTAAGGAAATTTATTGCTCGGATCTGGTTCATTGTGTGGCTTCGTTTCCCGTGTTCGTTTTTGCTTGATTGTTTTGATCTTTTGTTGTTTTCACGATATCCGTACCTAAAATACACAATGAACAAACACAAGCATATTTTATGGTATTTTATGATATTTTAGTACATTTTAATCCCAATATGAACGATGAGACTATGTATAATTGAAGTCTCATCAACTACTTGTAAGTTGTAAGTTGTAAGCTGTTAACTGTAAGTGGTTAGCTGTTAATTATAAGAAGTTAGCTATTAATAAAAGTGTTTGGTAGATTAGTTGTTGATTGTAAAATTAAAATATAAAATAACCTCAATAGATATATTTAAATAAATTATATATAATTGGTGGATATATCAGTAATTCGTAGCTTTAACAGCTCTGGACAATTTAAAAATCTGTATGAATCAGCTTTTTATTTAAGAGCTACTTGTTTAAAATAAAAAACTAACAGCTCTAAAAAATTGTTGCGCCAAACACAACTATTAGATTATTTTTTTAATAAAAAAGCTAACAGCTCTAGAAAAAACTTCAAAATAGCTCTTACCAGCTAAATAGACTCCGAAACCTAGACTATTCCCCGACATCGACAGCAACAACCCACTTTGACAAGAAGGCCATCATTTCATAATCATGACGTATCATCAAAGGACAATAAAGGCATAAAGTCATATAGATATAAAAGACCATCAGAAAAGCAGGAATCAAACATCGGCTCCCAACATAAGCTCAACATGAATAAAAGTAGAAGAAGTCTAAAGGACAAAACATGCGCCAAACAAAGCATAATTATTTAAGTGCATAAAGGAAATGAATTTATGGGTAGTCCTCATCCTAAGCACTCACTCTCAATGCCCAACTCCCGTCCTTAGGTACCTGCTATATGAGACATGAAAAGAAAATACGGTTGAGCAATACGCTCAGTGAACGGAGATAAAGACAGATAAGGATAATGTAACATGAATAATAAACATGAAATGCATCAAAAATAACGTGCATGTGTTGAGTAAACCTAGGAGATAATCTATGAAACATGAAGGATAACTTAAATCTCATGAGTTTTACATGTAATATAAGTAAATTCCCATGAGCTAATATAGGTCATAACATGTCATGTAGAATAATATCATCAACATCTGCATGAATAGATAGAGGGACTGCCTCGTCGTGCCATAGAGGGGTGACCATTATTTATAGTAACATGGGTGGAGGGATCAGCTCCAATGTGATGGGGTATAAAGCACACACAAAACCAATCACCCTATACGTGTGAACATGTAAACTATGATACACCCATACGCCCCTTAATAATAATAATGGCCAACTGATAATATAACATATAACATGAAGGGACGCTGCGAGAAATCACTCTCATGGTGGAAGAGTCATGACACAGGTGCCTCATGGTACCTCTATAACTAGGTGATAAATCGTGTATGTCATGGTCATGCATGTATATATCTCGGGCGATTCGTGGGTCATGAAATAAATAAAAAATGAGAGCATGGAAACATGAAAAGTTCTATAACGTGAAACTGGGGAGAATATGTGGCATACCAATCGGGGAATCTAAATCATGAAAAGAAAGAAAGTCCTTACTAAAGGACAAAATATCTGTACCTTGTATACAGTAAGCAGTGAGAGAGATGGTAATAGGAATGAATCACTCCAACTTCACATGATCTACATGTTAATGGACGCGCATGAGTTACTTGTTCATGTCATGGGTTACTTGTTCATGGTATGAGTTACTTGTTCATGATTTATTTTGTCATTCTTTAATGTTATACGTTCATGTGTTCTTGATTAATGTATTTCATGATTCGTGTGTAATTATACTTGGTATTTCCATAATTAGTTACTTTCCATAAATAGTAAGTTTCCATATATAGTAACTTTCCAAAAATAGCAGGTTTCCATATATAGTAACTTTTTAAAAATAGCAGGCTTCAATAAATAGTAACTTTCTAAAACTATCTGGTTTGTCTAAATAGTAACTTTCTATAAATAGTAAGTTTCCATAAATAGTAAGATTCTATAAATAGTAAGTTTCCATAAATAGTAAATTTTCATAAATAGTAAGTTTCCTCGTTTTAATATACGTAGTTAATTTAACTTGTTATAATCGTATAACGTCTTTTAATCCAATAAGCCAACTTCAATAAGCATATTAATGAGCCAATTACTCAATAAGAACATATAAATTAAGTCCAAACTTAATTATCATATTATAATAAGTCGTGAATTAACAAGCCAAATTTAATTAAGTTTAACTTAAATATCATATATCAATAAGTCATGAATTATTAAGCCATGGTTAATTACATTTAAATTAATAAGCATTATTTTAATAAGTCATAATTTAAATAAGCTGTGATTTATTTAAGCCGATTTAAAATAAGTCTAAAATAAGCTGATAAAAAAATAAACGAAAAAATAAATCCAAACACCCCCTTGGAACCTCTCGGTTGTCCGAGTCGTAAGCCTACCGAGACACCCCTTGGGGTTCTCGGCTCTCGAACAATCAAACACCACCGAGGCCTCTTTGGCTCTCGGTTGCTTTACCTCAAACACCCACCGAGAGCTTAAAGCTCTCGGCTTCCCAACATCAAATTCCCATCGACAGCTTATAGCTCTCGGCTGCCTAGACCAAACATCCCACTGTAGCTTAAGGTTTGGAGCTGCCCAGCAGTAACTACCCATTGCAGCCTCTGTGGTTGGCGGCCGCTAGCCAAAACAACCATTGTAGCCTCTTTGGCTACGACTGCCCAACAAAAGTACCCACCGTAGCCTTGTGGTTGGCGGCTGCTAGGCAGAAACACCCACCGAGAGCACCCTTTTGAGGGTTCTCGGTTTCCGAGACTAAAACCAAACCAAAAACTGAGCCAAAGTTCTTCCCTAACATTATTTAATATCCTTGTTCAAATAAATTAACACATGTATTCATTTCGTATTCAATTAACTTCTTGTATGATTCTTGAAATAAAATGACGATTAAGCTTTTAGATATATCGAATGATGTAGGTTTAAGGGATGATGAATTAAACACGAACACCCCCGTAAAAAGCAAGATCAAACAAGCTTATCCTCCCCTTTATCCTTGTGATGTTCGGCAACTGGAACTAAACACCCCTAGGGTTTCTTGATTTTTTTATTAACTTGTAACAAATGAAAAGGGTTTAGAAGTTTTGTTTAGTTATTTTCTAAATGGTTAGGGCTTGGGCCATATTAGTCTTGTAAGGTATATTGTCAACATGAAGCCCGTTTGATATTTATTTCGTGTCTTAACTTGTATTCTCATGCGTGTCGTAAATTCGTGATTTATAATTTCGTGTTATATCTTGTCATGTCGTATTTTTAATATACGTATTTACTTGTCTTGAAATAATTAAATATTAAAAGTTATACTTAAATGGTATTTTTATGCGGGTTTTACAACTCTTTCCCTTTAAAAAGAATAACCCGTCCTCGAATTAGAAACATGATATGGCTGAAAGGAACATACCCGGATCATAGAAGAAAATGAGGATAAGAAGTTCGGATCGACTCCTCGGTTTCCCAAGTGGCTTCCCGCTCGGGATGGTTCCTCCAAAGGATCTTGACGAAAGGAATAGTCTTTCTCCTCGTGACCCTTTCTTGATGATCTAAAATAGCTTCTGGTTCCTCAACTTAAGATAGATCCTCATGAATATGAACGAGTGGATACGTGACAACGTGCAAATGATGATAATTGTAACCTCTGAGTAATGATACGTGAAACACGTTGTGAACATGTGATAACTGAGGATGTAACGCCAAATAATATGAAACTTCACCGGCACGATTGAGGATCTCGAACGGTACAATGAAACAAGGACTAAGCTTTCCCTTGTACCAAAACGTCTGACTCCACGTGCGGGTGATACTTTCAAGAAAACATGATCACCAGGCTGAAATTCTAATGATCTGTGATTTTTGTCAGCATAAGTTTTCTGACCAGTACGAGCTTCCTTGAGTTTTTCCTTGGAAATGGCGACCTTCTTATTAGTCACCTCAATCAACTCCGGACCCTCAAGGATGCGCTCACCGACCTAATCCCAACAAATCAGAGCACGGCATTACATGTCGCACAACATCCAAAAGAAGCACACTTAATACTTGTTGTCAACTATTGTTGTAAGCGAATTCAAACAAACATATATAATCGTCCCAATTTCCTGTCCACTCTAATGCACAAGAGCATAACAAGTCTTCCAATGTCTGAATCATACATTCAGTCTGACCGTCGGTCTAAAGATGGAAAGTTATGCTAAGCTTGAGCCTGGTTCCCCAAGCTTTCTGCAAACCTTTCTAGAAACGAGACGTGAAACATGGATCCTTATTTGATATGATGTCTGATGGAGTACTGTTTAACCGTACGATATTCGTTTGAATATTTCTACCAACTTGCCAACTGAGTAATCCTTGTGTATAGGAAGAAAATGAGCAGACTTCGTCAAACGATCGTCAACAACCCAGATAGCATCGAGCCTCCTCTGAGTCTGTGGTTATCAGGTAACAAAATCCATGGAGATCTTGTATCACTTCCATTCATGAATTTCTAATGGCTGTAATAAACCACTAGCATGCTGGTGTTCTATCTTAACCGGCTGGCAGGTCAGACACTTGGATACGAAAGTAGCTATATCTTGTTTCGTACCGCTCTACCAAAAATGTTGTTTGAGATCATGATACATTTTTATAGAACCCGGATGAATAGAAAATGGAGAACTATGAGCCTCGGTCAACAAGGCATCTCTTAGTGTGGGATCCTCTTGAACACATAATTTAGTAGCCTGCCATACAATGATGTCATCATCGACGCGGAATTCGGTCTACTGGTCAATTTTCTGAACAATTACCCCTATCTCGCCATCATCCTTCTGAGCTGCCTTAATCCAAGAAATTATGTCTGACTCAACTCTTAGTCTAGCCGAGAAACCATTATGCCTATGTACAAATTGCTAGATTTCTATACGCTCAAGATCGTGAATAATCTCCTCCTCTACCTTGATGCCAGCTATCATGCCTCTGTTGGTGTCATAATCCTTCAGAAACTCCAACCAACGTCTCTGTCTTATGTTTAACCCTCACTGAGTGAAGATGTATTTGAGGCTCTTATGGTCGGTGAAGATGTCACATGACTCGCTATAAAGGTAGTGCCTCCAAATCTTGAGTGCGAATACTACTACTGCTAACTCCAGATCATGAGTAGGATAATTCACTTCATAGGGTTTTAGCTGTCGTGAGGCCTAGGAAATTACCTTCCCATGTCGCATGAGTACACAACCAAGACCCTTCCCAAAAGCATCATTGTAAATCTAAAATCCACCTGTAATAGATGGGAGAGTAAGAATAGTCGCGGAAACTAAACGTTGTTTAAGCTCTTCAAAGCTCTTCTCTCTCTCATCGTTCCAAACAAATTTCTCACCCTTATGCATAAGTTTATACAAAGGTAAGGCAAATCGTGAGAAACCTTCAACAAACCTGCGATAATGACCAACTAATCCCAGAAAACTACGTACTTTAGTTGCTGACGTCGGTCTTGGACATTTGGTGATAGCCTCAACCTTCACCGAATCCATGGTAATCCCCTCTGCTGAAATAATGTGGCCCAGAAAGCCACTTTACTTAACCAGAATTCGCACTTGTAAAATTTAGCATATAACTTCTCCTGTCGATGAATTTATAGTACAATGCAAAGATTATTCTTGTGTTCTTCTCTAGACTTAGAGAAGATTAGGATGTCATCAATGAACACAATGACGAACTTGTCTAAGAGTTCATGTAAAAGTCGATTCATCAAGTCCATACATACATCTGGAGCATTCGTCAGACCAAAAGGCATAACCACGAATTCATAATGACAATAATGTGTACGAAAATCAATCTTGGAGATGTCCCGCTCTTTCACTCGCAACTGATGGTAGCCTAATCATAAATCAATCTTGGAAAAGAGTTTAGCACCCTGTAGATGATCACGTAAGTCATCAATACGCTGAATAGGATAATGATTACGGATTTCAATTCACAGTAGTCGATACATAATCTCATGCTACCGTCCTTCTTCTTGACAAACAGAACCGATGCACCCTATGGTGATACAGTTGGGCGAATAAAACCGCATTCCAACAATTCTTGTAACTGATCTTTTAACTCTTTTAACTCAATAGGATCCATGCGATAAGGAGCTTTGGAGACATGTTCATTTCCCGGAATAAGTTCAATGCCAAACTCAACCTCGTGGATAGGAGGTATACCTGGAAGTTCTTCTGGAAATACATTCGGAAACTTAGAGACAATTGGCTGATCATGAATAGAAGGAACCTCAGAAGTCGTGTCATGAATGGTAGCTAGAAAACCTTCATAGCCATGAGATAATAAGGTACGTGCTTGTAAAGCAGAAATAATATGCATAGATTTTCCTAGTAGGAAACCATTGTGAATGAATTCAGGTGCATGAATATCGCTGAATATAACCCGATATGAATGGTAATCGATCGTAGTGCGATGTGCCGCTAACCAGTCCATACCCAAAATCATTTCAAACTCGCACATGTCCAAGGGAAGTGCGTTAACAGAACGGATCTTGTCATCAAGCTGTAGAGGAAGATCTCTATATACATGGGTAATACGAACAGAGTCTTTCATGGGCGTGGATATACATAGTGCATGATCATGTAAAGCAAGTGTCATATCAATACATGAAGCAAACGTGGTAGATATAACTGAATGTGTCGCGCTCGTATCAAACAGACCGCACACTACATGTCAAAACATGAATAATATGCCAGTGATGGTACCTGAAGTCTTAGTGACCGGATTTCGTGTAATTGCAAAGATATGACCGGATGCAACTAGCTTATAGTGAGCATCTCCAAATGTACCAACTGTAGTGCCCTTCTTGCAATCTTGCTGAAGGTGACCAGCCTGTCCATACTTGAAACAAGTACCAGCAACACGACGACATTCTCTTGGGTGTCTACGTCCACACGTGGTACAAACAGGATGGGTATACCCCTTGGAGGATACCCTAGACTGTTGAGAACCTGATTCAGAGGATATACGTGAGACATGGGTCTTGATATGTAAACATGAATAACACTGAAAATTTTAGGTTATAATACTAGAATTGGCTGATCGGTTGGACTGTTGACCCTTGTAGTTCTGGTCATGTCAATTACCGGAGTTCCGGTGATTTTGTTGTAATGTTAGAATCGTGTCACACAGCGGATTTAACATTGAAAAGTTTAAAGAGGGACCCATTGTTATTGCCAGAGTAGTTGGTAGTTGTCACAGGAGTTGTCACCACCGCCTCTCTTGTCGGCTCCATGACGGTCATTATTCTTGTTAATGCAAAGTAATGTCTAAAAACAATATTAGTGATAACTAATCTTTCTTAGTTTTGATCATGACGAATTAAAAATACATTTATCGTCATATTCAATCATAAGACGAATTATTTAACAAACACTATCATCAAGGTAATAATCATTTAAGTATTGCACTAACATATCTTAATCATGATTAGTGATCATAAAAGTCATTAGTCCTAAACATACATTTTGTCAAATGTGACAAAAGATTTTTTAAAAAATTTCTTTTTAAGAAAATGTTATATTAAAATGGAAAATCTAATTTTGAATATGGAATATTCCAAATGCCATAGGAATATCCTTTGAAGGTAAAAACTTACGTCAGGAATTACTCCCCCACTAAAAGATAAAAGGAAGCAGAGTCTATGAACACGGGTCCTTAAATGCCTATGCGATTCCTTAGAGATAAGGAACCGCAGGACAATTAAGGAACCACGCTCAGAGAGCCGTTGGCTTTTGTCTCCTATAAATAGTGGATCAAATCTGCATTTTCCACAACCCTTTTTGGACACTCTTTCTACTATCCTTCTTATTTCTATTTCCTAATCATTTGTAAATGATCACTTAATGTGTTAAGTATGTTTACTTATGATTATCCCCTTGACCTCCTTCTTTACCTTGTCCAAAGAGAAGATTACTTACATACTTGTGATGTGATTAAAGATGAAGCCTTGATGAAGATCATCCTCTCCTAATGGTCGAGTCATGTTCATCATTTGTTTTATTTGAGTCTTGTATATCCAATGTATTTGTGAATAGTTGGATCAAGTCTTGTGTAAATCCATTGTATATGTGTATACTTGGATTTGTGTTGTGTAGATCCAAGTTACATGTGTACACTTGGATATGTATTTTATTGAGTTTTAATAGTTGTGACTTGTGAGTTCTCACTAAACTATAAAATGATGTGGTTGTGTCTTGTGAGTTCTCACTAAACTATAAAGTGATGTGTAGTTGTGTCTTGTCAAGTTCTCACTTAGCTTCAGAGTGAAGAGTCGTGAAGATTGGTTCTACCTTTCGATTAAAACTCAACATCTAGCCTTGTGTGGCAAAATGGTGATGTAGGAAATGTTGTGAAGATTGGTTCTACCTTCGATTAGAACTCGACATCTAGCCTTGTGTCGTAAAATGGTGAAGTAGGCAATATTGTGAAGATTGGTTCTATCTTTCGATTAGAACTCGACATCTAGCCCTGTGTCGTAAAATTGTGAAGTGGGCGACGTTGTGTAGATTGGTCCTAGCTAAGATTAGGTCTCGACATTTAGCTTAGTGTCGGAAAATAATGTAAGCGACGTTGTAAGATTTTCTCCTACAAGAAGAGAGCTTGAGGATATAGTGTAAATATCGGGTAACGTGTACTCGAGGAGTGGAGTAGGAACGAAGATAGATCTTCTTTGTCGAACCACTATAAATATTGGTGTCTTCCTATTAGGTCGTTTCGTTCCTTACTCTTTACTTACTCTAATTATCACATCACACACATCTACTATTTGTCATTGTTAATGCATTAGAATTGAACCTAATCATTATGCAACTAGCTTTCAAGTAAAAGGTAGTTTTGAGACAAACCTAATTGAAAGGAATTTTAATGAGGACATAAACCCAAGAGAAACTATTCAACCCTCCCTTCAAGTTTTTACAATTGGTATCAGAGCGATGGTCACTAATGTCTTTGAAGTATATTGTACTTTAAAACTTGGATCGATCCATTGTCTCCTCAATTAGAAGGTTTCGTTGTACTAAAGTTTCTCTTTGGTCTAAACTATTTTTTCTTTGAAAATAGGCCATTTAATTGGTAATACAGAATCTCATCTAGATTAGTAGTATTTATACATTTTAAATTTATCCTTGAAATGTATCTACTAGTTGCATCTTGCTATGTGTAGGTACTCATGAAGATTAATCACTCAAGTGATTGTGGATTGAGTTACTGACACTTGTAGAAGACTCATCTTCTTTATTTTCCAACATCATTGAATGATGATACCAAGATGGATGTGAGTGATACTAGTCCTTGAAGACTTAGTAGTCACTTTAATCATGTTTGGGCTTTTCATTGGCTCCTTGAATTCTTGGAATGCTCTTTGTGGCTAAGGTACGTTTTCTTCCTTCCACACGCCCTATTGATCATTACTTGACTATGTGCTTGTTCTTAGCATCCTTGCCATGACATTTGTTTGTGGTATGTGATTCTATTCTTATACCCTCTCAAACCTTCATTTCTTGTATACTTGACTCACTTCGAAGATGTAGAGTGAGTTATTAGTAGCTTAAAGTATCAAGCATGATTTCTATGGTTTGCAACCATACGGTTAGTAGGCCTTATAAAATGTGTAATATGTGCAATTGAGCTCATCTCTAGGATGATTGATTAATCCCTTGAGATACCAAACTATTTCATACGTTGTAGTTAAGATATTACACATTTGGAATTGAAATATTCCAAGGATGTTGTTATTGTATGCCCTAGCAATAATAATTGTCCAATCATGTAGGAGAGAAAGTGAATCTATACTTTTCTCATTGATTTAAATTGCATTGAGAATACTTTTGAAAATGATATTAATATATTTCTACAAAATTGCTTGGTATGGTTCATTACCAAAGCCGTTTAGACTTTCGCCGAAAAGGCACGTCTTAAACCACTATAAATGACACAAGCTATTCGACAATACTACTTGAAGATTCTCACTTGTCTCTTGAGCATTTACCTTGGTCTTGATACACTCCCGTTGGGTCCTCTCTCTTTTGCTTCTTTGCTACGAGTAGTCGTTTCTTCGTTTCGGTATCTTTCGGTCTCGATTCAACTCGTAATCCTTCACTTAGGCATTATCACCTAGTATTGAAGTGGTCTAGTGATTTCCAAAAGGCATAAGATATATTTTAAGTATTTTAGAAGAACTTGGTTTTGAAAATTTCTTTGTTTTTCTTTGTTAAAACTCTGCCACTGCTGGTGGTTCTTTAATTGTCACGGTTCAAACCCACAATTCCATATCGATAAGGAACCGCGACCCCACCAGGTGACGAAATTAATCAGTTTTAATAAACTACACTATAGAAATTAGAAGGGGGGGTTGAATAGTTTCCCTTTGGTTTATGTCATAATTAAAATTTCTTTCAATTAGGTTTGTCTCAAAACTACCTTTTACTTGAAAGCTAGTTGCATAATGATTAGGTTCAATTCTAATGCATTAACAATGAAAAGTAATAGATGTGAATGATATGATAGTAAGAATAAGTAAAGAGTAAGGAAAGAAGCAACCTAATAGGAAGACACCAAGATTTATAGTAGTTCGGCAACAAATCTCTATTTTCGTTCCTACTCCACTCCTCGAGTACACCTTACTCGAGATTTCCACTAAATCCACAAGCTCCCTTCTTGGCGGAGAAAACCTTACAACGTCACTTACATTATTTTCCGACACTAAGCTAAATGTCGAGACCTAATCTTAGCTAGGACTAATCTAGACAACGTCGCCAACTTCACCATTTTACGACACAAGGCTAGATGTCGAGTGCTAATCAAAAGATAGAACCAATCTTCACAACGTTGCCTACTTAACCATTTAACGACACAAGGATAGATGTCGAGTTCTAATCGAAAGGTAGAACCAATCTTCACAACGTTGCCTACTTCACTATTTAACTACACAAGGCTAGATGTCGAGTTCTAATCGAAAGGTAGAACCAATCTTCTCTAGACACAACTATATCACTTTAGAGTTTAGTGAGAACTCACAAGACACAACCACATCACTTTATAGTTAAGTGAGAACACAAAAGACACAACCACATCACTTTATAGTTTAGTGAGAACTCACAACTCTTCACTTTGAAGCTAAGAGAGAACTTCACAAGACACAACTACATCACTTTAATGTTTAGTGAGAACTCATAACTCATTCCTATTACAACTCAATAAAACACATATACAAGTATACACATGTAACTTGGATATACACAACACATATCCAAGAATACACATATATAAGGATTTACACAAGATTAGATCCATGTATTCACAAAAAAAAATTAGATCTACACAAGACTCAAATAAAAACAAATGATGAACATGACAAGATATTTAGGAGAGTATCTTCATCAAGGCTTCATCTTTAATCACATCATAATTGTGTGAGTGATCTTCTCATTGGACAAGGTAAAGAAGGATATCAAGGAGATAATCATAAGTAAACATACTTAACACATTAAGTGATCATTTACAAATGATTAGGAATTAGAAAGGAGAAGGATAGCAGAAAGAGTGTCCAAAAAGGGTTATAGAAAATCCAGGTTTGATCCATTATTTATAGGAGACAAAGGCCAACGGCTCTCTTAGCGTGGTTCCTTAAATATGCTTGTGGTCCTTTATCGCTAAGGATCCACATAGCCCTTTAAGGGACCGTGCTCATAGACTCCGCTCCCCTTTGTCTTTTAGTAGGAAAGTAATATCTCAGGTAAGTTTTTACCTTCAACGGATATTCCTATGGCATTTTGAATATGCCATATTCAAATTTACATTTTCCATTTTAATAAACATTTTCTTAAAAGAAAGTTTATTAAAAAATATTTTGTCACATTTGACAAAATGTAAGTTTAGGATTTATCACTTTTATGATCACTAATCATGATTAAGATATGTTAGTGAAATACTTAAATGATTATTACCTTGATGATAGTGTTTGACAAATAATTCGTCTTATGATTGTATTTGACGATAAATGTCTTTTTAGTTCGTCTTGATCAAAACTAAGAAAGATTAGTTAACACTAATAATGTTTTTAGGCATTGCTCTTCATTAACAATCTCCCCCTTTTTTATTACGACAAACTATAAACTCATTTATGTAAAATCTAAAATATTTTGAATTATTAACGACTTTATCACTATCATTTCTCCCCCTTTGTCGAAGCAAAAAGGATTCAAAAGTCTTTAGGGAAGAAAATAATCGGACTTTGCAAGAAGCTCCCCCTTGGTGCTTACTCCCCCTTTCTTGGGGCACCAAGAGAATGAGCTTAGGTGACATGCTACGCAAAGGTTAGTAGTTTAAAAAGAAACACCAGTGTATATATAGTCACTACCTACTAAGTAACTTGAGAGGGAGAAAGAAAAGAAATCACAAATTAGAAGTAAGTATTTGCTAAGAATTTCCAAGGAGGGTTTTGACAAAATCAAAGTTCAATTGGTGGAATAGAGGTAAAAAAGAAACATCCAAACCAATTGAAGTGGTAGTATGTCAAAGGGTTAGAAAATTAGAATTGGTGGAATGACCCCAAAGCAATGGTAAGTTTTAATCATTATCTACTTTAAACAATGTGTGAAAACGAATTGGTGGGAAAGGGAGTAACACACATAACATTCATATTACACAAATATGAAAGAACAAACAAGGGAAATATTCATACACACAATATGAATATTTAACACAATACATAAGGAAATAAACAACAAAAGCATAAACTGCTCTAGTAGTGATAATCCTCCAAGATTGCTTAAGTTGACTCAAACAATTAAAACATAAAGTGTGCTTTAATTAGAAAAAGAAGACGACGAGGCATCATTCGAAGATTTGTTCACGGGAACAAATACTTTGATAGGAGGTCGAGTGAGAAGAAATTCAAGAAAATTTAGCTTTTCATACACATGAGCAAGTTCAATTTGTTGAAATCGAAAACAAGCACACGAGCTTCCATGATGCATAACAAAATCGTTGGATGAGGGAGGACCATCAAGATGAGAAGGTGGTGGTGGACAGGGAGATAATGTATAAGAGATGTTTTTACAATTCCTAATGAGATTTGGGAAAGAAGATAGGTCATTTAGAGAAGATATGTTGCAAGGTTTTGGTGGTGGTGGAAGAACTTCTCTGTCCCTGGTAATTGAATCAATTGAGAAAGTCACATTCCAATACGCAATGGGAGAGAAAAAAGTCTTGCAAGGTTTGGAAGAAGAGGAATCATTATGATCCTTGTTTTTCTTGGCCCAAATAGGTCGAACCGAGATTTTCGGTTTCTTGGAAAGCTTAGAAGAAGAAGCTTTGGGTTTAGAAGATTTTGACAAAGAGATGTCAAGGTTACGATTAGAAGAGATAGACATTGTGAGGGATGAAGAAGAACTCCCAAAAGGAAAGAATTTAAAGAAAGTAGACAAGGCAAAGATTTCAAATGAAATAAAAAGTTTTCAAGGAATTTTTAGCCAAAATTGGTAAACAAGAAATCTTAAAAAAACTATGGTCAAAGAGGAAAGACAAAAAACGAGCCCAAATTGGCCTGCTGTCCGTGGTTCCTTATATACAAAGGACCGTGTGGTCTTTGGGGATCCGCATACAGTGGACATGAAAATGCGATTTTACAAGGTTTTGAGAAAAACTAAGACATTTTCAAAAAATTGCAAATCTTGGATTTTTACTATTTTTAGCACTAGATTATGCTTGGTTGCACATAAGGCAACACACTCACAAAGAGTGTATTGACAAAGGCTGACAAAATATTTAAAAAAAAATTTTGATCCAATTTTAGTCAAGTTTTAATGGTTGGGATAGATTTAGGTTCAATTTTAAATAAAATTGAAGTTAATCAGTGTGAGCACATAGGTTAAAACACACAAATACTAAATCCGTAACACATCTTCATGAAAACTCATGAAGGAAAGGAAATACCAGAAATGAAAAAAAAACTAACTATTACAAAGTTAGCTAAACTAGTTCTTGATAGATAGTCTTCCTTGGCTTGATTTTCTTTTGAAAACATTTATTTTTAGATAATCATCATTCATCTCCTAGGAGGTGGATGATTAGCAAATAAGTTCAACAAAAAGTGTTGTCCCATATTATTATGATGATTAATGATAGAAAATAGATGAAAAGAGATGGATTCCTAGAGAGAGAAAGTAGTGAGAGAAAGTAGAGAGAGAGATGATTAACTTGGTGAATATTAGATTAGAAAAAATTAGAGTTACAAATGATCATCCACCCTTCCTAACATGCTAGTAAGGGCCTTATATAGTCGGGCTTACATGTAACCATATTGGGCTATATTGTTTGGACCGGGCTTGTCTTTTGGGCTTTAAGTAGCTTAAATCCAAGCCCGTCAACCACGAATATTTAACTATCTATTACAACGTTCTAATAAATATTACAATAGAAACCTATGACCGAACATTCTTGTTTGACTCAATATTTTTTAGGCTAACAATCTCCCCCAATGTGAGGTCATTCCTCTTCGATATTTGGAGTCCAGTGGAGATTTATGAATTTCGTCATAAATGAGTCTTGAACGTGTAACAGTAGTTTTGTTCCTTCATGCTGTGATCTTTGAGCCTTTGTCATTGTCTTTCGACTTTGTCTTTTATCTTGAGATCTTTATATCATTCTTGACTTGTCTTTGCCATCTTGCGATCTTGTGTCTTTATCCACATGCTCACACTATTAATTGTTGAATAAGTCTTTGGGCATGAATATGTGGGTTTGAATCTTTGACTTTGCTGAGTACACCTTGACGCCACCTTCTTGAGATAAAACATAGACACGGACTGAATGGCTTTGACATTCGTCCTAAATCGGTAGCGTTTTACCTCCGTTCGGTGAAGACTATTATACGATATTAAATACCATACCTGTGATTAGGTAGATTCAATTAAGAATCTCCTTGACAGGGTTTCGCGGCTGTATTAGCCGTTCTCTTTACTCGACCGTCTCAAAGCAAGACTGCGAACATTAAGAGTGAATCAATTGGATAAGTATACGCTTGATTAAAGTCGTCAATTCAAATTCCTGGAACAAGTTTGATTCATTAAGAATCTTACCATTGTTGCTTTCTAGTTGACACAAGTTTGATTCATAAGAATCTCACAAGTCACCTACCGTAGCGCTGTTTGATGTTGACGCTAGAAGGATTTCCATTCGTCACTGTGAATATTAATGAATATCATTCTGAATGTTCTGGCAAGACCATAATGATATTGTGTAGAAACCTGAAATGAGTTTGAATCAATTCAGAATCAAACCACTGTTGCTTTTCGGTTTTACACATGTTCAATTCATAAAGAATCTTGCATATGACCTACCGCAGTGTTGTTTGATGTTAACACTGGAAGGATTTCCACTCATCATTGTGAATACTAAGTACTATCACTCTGAGTGTTCTAGCAATATCGCAAGGATATAGCATAGGACTCTCTTTATTTTCATCCGTGTGTCCTAACAAGATTTGATTGATCTCTTGGCTCTAGACTCGATTTGTGCACTTTTTAGTGGTCGGAGGCTGGAGTAGATGCCACCTATTCAATATCAACTATCTCAGAGTGAGAAAGTCAATAGAATTCGTGTTGATCTCCGTAACAATAAAACAAACTTCTTTTGAGAGAAGCCTGAGTAGCTAGGAAATGGTTGTGCTTCACATCACTGGGTCCATGATGAGTTTGTCTTCATGATGAGTTGACCTGGTGTCTACCTAAGTTGTATGGAGGGCTTCATTCTTTACACCCTTTATCCTTGCATTTCTTTTTCATTCTTCAACCCCTTCAATGCTTACCAAGACATCATTAATAGCACCTTATTGTGATTGTTCCATTGCTATCATCAGTACTTAGTCGGCATTCAACTTCGTTCACATTCTACTCTATCTTTCCTAAGGACTTCTAATAATCTATTGGATTGTCCCTGGGAAGATCCCTCCTGTTCTGGTTGGATCATAGGAATTAAACCTAACCACCCTTTTGACACCAATAACGTCTTGAATTAAAGATGTTGTAGGTATTTGATCGAAACCATGAGTGCTTGAGTCTTTAGATCACATTTTAATCACATTTTCTCCCCTATCTCTAATATATAAAATCTTTTGATATTAGAGGTACCAAATTTAATTAAGATATATTTTGAAAAATAGTCTTGAAAATATTCGGGAGAAAGATGTGTCAAACTTAGCATGAATTTTGGAACGCTCCCCCTAAAAAATTGATCCAATGGAATTGTCATTACGAGGATCTGATCCACATTAAACTTTTGAGGATAGGAGTTGTTGAACACACATTTTTTGTAAGATTCTGAATATCATTGAGAAATTCTTGAAAAAATTGTGTTCAACGCTTATTGAAAAATCAATTCTTTTTGTCGAAAAGGTTTTTCTAAAGCATAAACTTGAGTTCATAGACTTTGAATGTATTTGACGAATCCACTCAAGTGTAAGAAGATTTAACTTCTTTTGCTAAGGGTAAGAGCACGAAATCGTACACTCCCCTGTGAATATAGTTCTGGGTTGCAATCTGAAAGTGATTACAAGCCATTGTGTTGAGCTCAAAACGTTGAATGTTTTGTGACTAGCTCAACATGTGATAGATTGCTCTACCCGTTGTTGGAATTATTATCCAAAATAGACAATTTCCTTTAGAAAAGATAGAAATGACATGTTTTGAAAAATATTTACAACTTTCATTCGAGCTTTATGTACACACCCGTGTAGTTATTGAGCGACATTTCTAGGTACGTCCATATTATTGATACTGAAAGACATGTTGAGAAGAATATTATTGGATTATCAAATATTTTTTAATTTTGTATTTTTCTTTTTCATTAATATTTACAGGTAGATGTTTGATAGATGAATCAAGCAGGCTTCTTTGCCAGAATCTCCAGTTCTGCTGGAGTCAAACATCTCATACCAATTTTCCTAACAAGATACGCAAACCTCTCTTTCGAAAGAGCTTTTGTAAACAAGTCAGCTAATTGGTAATCAGTTCCAACAAAGTATAATTCGACAATACCCTTTGCAACTTGTTCCATAATGAAGTGGTATCTGACATCGATGTGCTTTGTGCGGGAATGCTGTACCGGATTACAGGAAATGGCTATGGTGGACTTTGAGTCACAGTACATAGGTAATTTATCAAAGTGGAAGCCATAATCCGTGCGTTGTGTTCTCATCCAAAGAACTTGAGCACAACACGCCGATAGAGACACATACTCCTCTTCGGCTGATGACAATGATGTGCAATCCTGCTTCTTGGAAGACCATCCCACAAGCTTATCTTGACCTAGAAATTGTGCACCACCAGAAGTACTTTTACGTGTATCAAGACACCCTGCATGAATCTGAATAGGCCGTTAGAAAGAAACTGGTTTCCCTCGGATACCATAGTCCCATGTGAATGGTATTCTTAAGGTACCGAAAGATCCGTTTAACCTCCTTGAGGTGCTTTTCAGTGGGTCGTGCTTGATATCGTGCACAATAGCATGTAGCATGATGAATATCAGGTCTACTTGCTGTCAAGTACATGAGGGACCCGATCATGGAACAATATCTCATTTGATCTATGGGTAAACCCCCCAAATCAGCATCTAGGGATGTGGTTGATAATGGTGTCCCAACAGTGTCACATGAGGTCATACCATGCTTTTTGATTATATCTTGGTAATACTTAGCTTGGTTAATGAATATACCACTTGGGGATTGGTGAACTTGAATTCCTAGAAAGAATTTTAGTTCGCCCATAATAGACATTTCAAATCTGCTGTAAATTACTTTTTCAAACCATTTTGAAAGTTTTGGGTTTGTAGACCCGAAAATAATGTCATCAACATAAATCTGCACAAGCAAAATTTCATCCCCATATTTATAAGTGAACAAAGTTAGATCAATGGAACCTTTTGAGAAACCTTTGGAGACCAGAAATTTTGAGAGTTCGTCGTACCACGCTCTTGGAGCTTGCTTGAGTCCATAAAGTGCTTTGTGGAGACGATACACCTTGTCAGGATAATGAGGATTAACGAATCCTTCCGGCTGTGTGACATAGACTTCTTACTTCAAAGGACCGTTAAGAAACACCGTCTTCACGTCCATTTGATAGACAATGAATCCATTATGTGCAGCATAAGCAAGAAAAATCCTGACTGCTTCCATTCGAGCTACTGGCGCAAATGATTCTTCAAAATCAATACCCTCTTTCTGTCCATACCCTTTAGCCACTAGCCTAGATTTATTCTTGATGATCGTGTTCTCTTCATCTATCTTGTTTTTCCAGATCCATCGAAGATTTAATGGTATTACATCGTATGGCCTGTCAACAAGTTCCCAGACTTTAAGTCATTCAAATTGTTGAAGTTCATCCGTCATCGATTCAATCCAAGCGTGATCAGCCATGGCTTCTTTGATGTTTTTCGGTTCAGCTGAACTCACGGCGAGTGCGAACATACAAACATCGCCATCGGTGTGAAGCTTTCATCTTGTACGAACAGGCTGTGAAGGGTTTCCAATTACATGAACCAAAGGATGATCTCGTGTCCAATGATGTGTTGAAGGATGTCGTTGATAGAACGTATGCATATTTGACGGATCAACATGTTGAGTAGAAGACTCTCCAGTTTCGTGTACCGGTGTACTGAATGGGTTGATAAATTCGTCTTCGTCAGATAATGCATTGTCTGCTTGATTTGTGTTCTCGGGAGCAATGACAGTAGTTGTGGATGTTGTAGGATCGATTGTTGATGTGATATTCTGAGGAGGTAAATCTACAGCAACCGGTGTTGAAGTAGATGAAGTTTTATCCTTTTGTTGACAATGATCGGTATCATCATTCTTATCATGAGTGACAGCTGAAGACTTCGATACAACTTGTTTCTCTCCCGTGAAATATTCATCATACATTGGTCCATATAACATTTCCAACTCTTCAATTGTCGTGTCGACTGTCATATCAGCCCTAGGAACATTTTCTTGAACCAGCGTTTAACTTGACGGTTCATTGCGGTGGTCTTGAGTTCCGAGTTCCGTGCGGTTGTGAACGTAATTCGTTTGTCGTTGTGGATCGGGACTTAAACTATTTTGTTCAAGTGCCATTTCTTGTAATTCATCAAATCGAATGTGAATGGTCTCGATAATCAATTTTCTTCTCTTGTTGTATACTCTATATCCCTTAGACTGAGTTGCATATCCCACAAGAATACATGCATCACCTTTCTCTTTCATCTTATCCAAATTTTCACCATCTCGTATAATGTAACAAGTACATCCAAAAACATGAAGGTGTTTAAGTGAAGGTTTTCGATCATCAATTATGTGATATGGTGTCTTTTCGTGTCTTGGGATAATTAAGGAGCGGTTTTGTGTGTAGCATGAGGTTGACATGGCTTCGGCCCAAAAGTATAGTGGAAGTTTTGAAGCGGATAGTAATGTTCGAGCAGCCTCAACTAAAATACGGTTTTGTCTTTCAACAACGCCGTTTTGTTTGGATGTTCGAGAAATAGATGTTTCATGTTCAATTCCATCAGCTTCAAAATAGTTTCTCAGATTTGAATTAAAAAATTTTGTACCTCTGTCAGTACAAACCACTTTAACTTGAGCTTGAAGACCACGTTGTATCAATTTAAGAAAGCTGATGAGAACTTCGGGTGTTTCATCCTTGGACCTCAAGAAGTGAGTCCATGTGTACCTTGAGTAATCATCGACAATTACCGGAATATATTTCTTTCCATTGATACTCTGAACACGCATGGGACCACACATATCCATGTGAAGAAGATCTAACCGTCCTTTAGATCTTGGTGTGGTCTTTGTTTTGAAGCTACTTCGTTTAGCTTTACAAAGTTCACAAGAAGAACAAAGATGATCTTTGATGAATTTCAAACTTGGAAGGCCTCTCACAATATCTTTCTTGGAAAGCAGGTTGATGGTATCAAAGATGAGATGAAAAAGATGTTGATGCCATAACCATGCCTGAGTCGTTGAAGCTTTAGCCATGAAGCAAATTGGAGTTGATGAAGTTGTGTCTTGTAGTGAAATTGTGTAAAGATCAGTACCCCGTGTACCGGTAAGTAAGTCATTCCCATCATAATCACGAACAAAACATGTCTTCTTTCTAAAAGCAACCTCCAAATCCGCATCACAGAATTGACCAACCGAGAAAAGATTATGATTGAGCCCTTCGACGTAGTATACCATTCTGATCGTGATATTCCCCTGAACCAAATTTCCATATCCTAAGATCGGTGAAAATTGATCATTTCCGAATCGGATCGTACCCAGGAACTTCTCCACGAAGTTAATTAGAAGCTTGAGATTCCCCGTCATGTGCTTCGTGCATCCGGAGTCCAGTATGAAGAGAATTATTTGTATCACCTGTAGAAGAGTTAGAACACGATGGATCATTTGCTAAATTGGATACCAAAGTAGTTGTGATTATAGAATCATTAGTGTCCTTAGTAACATTTAAAGACATACTAACACTCGAAGTCACATTTTATGTCCTAACTTTAGGCATCCATTTATATCCTAGAGGACATTGATTAGCAAACCAAAATTTCCAAGACTTGCTAGCAGACTCATATAATTCCTTAATTTTGCATCTAGGATTCTTAGTGGTGGAGTCTGATGCATTACTTTTCTTAGTGGGGGTAGCACCAGAATTGTTTACTTTGCGTTTGGGTTTAATAGCACTAATAGGCTTCGCAACTTGCTGCTTAGTTCTAGTATCTACGCCTTTGACAGTATTCATAGCACACATAGAATGATTAGCATTAGCACATTTTCCACATTTGACACAAACGAATTTGATATTCATAGCATTCAAATCATTAAAAACATTCAAATCGTCATTACATGCGATCACAGACTTTTTATTCTTAAAATCATTCAAATTCCTAGGGTGTTCTTCTACTTCCTTCATCTTCCCTTGATTCTTGTGTTTCCGGACCTTATCATGCACTTGAGTGCTCTTAAGCTGAGGTCGGCTAATACTAGTAGTGGAGACTATTCCTGTAGGATAAGACACACGAATATTAGTGTTTCTAGAAATCTGAGGAGATTGAGTAACTTTGTTTGTGGGCTTAGTGGTCATTCTATACATCCCTGGTTTAATCACATTATTGTGCTTAACGCTTGGTGCTATGACATTCTTTATGGGCTTATTATGTGGTAACCTATCCTTTCCATCCATCTTGGGTGTAAACACAGGTTTTGCAAACGAGGAATTTGATAAAGCAGATGGTTTTCCCAAGATATAGGATCTATTCTCTTTAGAAGCATTGGGTTGTCTAACAACATGTTTCTTAATGCTAGATTCCACAACTTTCCCACCCATTTTAGCAACGAGTTTCTGCAACTCTGCTATCGCTCTGTCCCTGTCTTGTAACTGAGCTTTCAACCCTTTAATTTCTAAATTCTGTTCATTCATTTCTCGAAATGTTTTGGAAAGTTTTTCTTGCAAGTTATTATCATATGGAAAACTACCAACGTCTTTTTGCAAAGCAAGTTCAAGAGAATGACAATGATTTTGAAGGAAATCAGTTTTGTCTTGAAGTAACTCAAAAGACTTTTTATCAACATTTTCTTTACGTTTCGAAAGCTCAATTTCAAGACGCTCACATTCTTTGATCTTATCAAGATATTTGCATGCAACATCAGAATATTCATCAATATCAACACAAGATGTAAAATAAGCACACATAACATCTTTATAAATGCATTGTAACACCCCCAAATTTACACAACTCAATACAGGGAAGAGTCGTTGGTGTTACGGGATAGCCCATTACACACATCATAGACAACGCTTAAAAATCGCGTCGTGTAATAATAAAGCATTTTCCATTCATGAATATCAAATTTACATAGGTCTCAAGTCATAGTATTTCATACAATTTTACAAAACATTTGAATAGAAATTGTTATTTAAGTACGGGCCATAAATTCTTGTCGTCTTCCCGAGAATTACCTTCAAGTACCTGAGATAAAACATGTTAAAAGAAAAGGTCAGCGAAAATGACGAGTGAATTCATAGAGTTTAATGAAATCCATTAACATATCATCGGTATAAAATTATTACCGAAAATCATTTTTGTACAAATCTTTATAGTAGGCCATAAAATAAACCAAAAACGTTTTATACAAATCCTTTTCAAAATCATAATATAGGATTTTGCCTTCAAAATGTTGATCCCAAACTTAGATCGATTAAGCTTTGTGTATACGAGATTAGATCAAGCAATACACGTAGAGAAACCTTTGCTTATGAATAAAGTAACTAAGTGTTATGCGGAATTAACACTTAATCTAAAACACAAAGATGTTAAACAAACTTTCACTTGTATTAGAATAATCGAACTTGATTACAATGAAAGAGGTTTAACTTGTGAAAACTTATTATAACTGATGATCAACATTAACCTAAAAGATCTTCTTTTATAGATTAAGAAGTCTTGTACAAGAAGCTACGAATCAACTATTCTAGGTAAAGATAATAATGGAAAATACAATGTCGAGTTTATCTTTACCATATACAAATAAAGAAACAAAAGATTCGTATAAGATAACTTCCATCAGTGCTTGTCTTCCAGGCTATCAGCGTTGACTTTCCTAACTGTCAACGCTTGGCTGTCAGCGTCCAATGTCTTCTTATTAGTGCTTGAACTCTTCTTATCAGCGTCTAGTGAACTGACCCATAATTTATTCCCAATAATCCTCCCCTAAACTTGATATCCACTCTAATGATCAAGTTTCTGAATAAATACTAAAGGCTAGGAGGAATCTTACAAAAACTTATTATGTTGGTGATAAACATATCTAATTAAGTCCTTGGCCACGTCACTAGTATAATCAATCTCCAAGGGTGTCTCCTTCATCTTCTCCAAGATTTCTTTGGACAAGAAATAGTCAGCATCCACAAGTAGATACTCTGAAAACTTTGTAGAGCTCAAATGAAACACACCACAAGTAGAATAAAGCCTCCAATGAAGACCACTGAGGTCATCTTCAAGATCCTTCCATACAGCAGGATCTGCTTCCCTTGGACCACACAAAGTCAAAAATGTGTGCCATAGTCTTATTCCATTTGCTGAAGTAGGTGCTTCAGCCGTATACTTGGCCTCTATCAATCTCCATAGATGCACCAAGTCTTCTCTGTCTACGCTTGCAAAGATAGAAATAATTGAAGTGAAAGTGTGTACCTCCTTTCCAAATCTGCCAATCTTCCAAAATCCACTCTCATCTTCATCAAAACTTATGATTGGATTTCTGGCATCTAGAGATACTAGATTAACCAAATCTGAAGCTTCCAATGGAGAAAGCTTGAGATGCTTCCTTATGACAGTTTCATTTGGATAATACACATCCATATCTTTGGGAAATTGGAGAGGATCTCCTTTCTTCACTGGTCTTTGAGCAATCCTCATCTCCTTTTGAATCTGCATTTCCTCAGCAAGCTCTTGTTTTCTTTCTTCTGAAAGAAACTATAAGACATTATTTTCTTGCACATGCCTCCAAATAGGATATGCCCTGTACTCTAGCTCCTCAAAAGATAAAGCCAGCAACTTCTTGTATGTCCATCCAGGTTGATGGCATCTAAGCAACTTGTAATACAATTGCCTTCTATCTCTTTTAAGCCAAGTCTTGACCTCTTGTGCATTATACTTCAAAATCACCTTTATATCATCTTGTACCCTGAGAAGAATTTCCAACCCCCAAATTTGATCTGACAAACTCATCCCTAGGTTGTCCATTACCTTATCTTCCCAAGCATGAAACATTCTGGTGATTTCTGGAAGGTCAAAATCAACCTGCTTCTTCAAGTCACTCAATCTTTCTTTTGCCAACTCATCCCCATATTCAAGTCTTTCTGGATCTTCAATGATTTGAACACTTGAATCTGAGTGATAGGTGTGTAAACACCCATCCTTTTACCACTTAATTCGGGCTAAAACAAGACCAAAACACGTATTTAATATCAATTGTTTGGAATTATGCGTGGTTTTTGTGTTTATTGTGTTTTCAGAGCTAACCGGATAAATATTAAAGAAAACATGGGATTGCACGGGATTTACCAAGGAAAAAGACTCAAGACGAAGTCTATTGTCCAAGAGATGCAAAAGATTTGAAGTCACTAGGCCTATTCGAAGCTTT
Organism: Glebionis coronaria; assembly: GCA_025667525.1. NCBI lineage: Eukaryota > Viridiplantae > Streptophyta > Magnoliopsida > Asterales > Asteraceae > Glebionis > Glebionis coronaria. Next base: position 269,642,537 of record CM046879.1, read on the forward strand.
ATCGAAGAAAAGGACTAAAGACGGAAGATTTTCATAAGTCGAAGAAACTCAAGTCTATTTAACGAAGAAATTAAAAGACGAGTTGGATTTAATCGACGACAAATCCCGAATCAGAATCGAAAACGTCAACTTTTCTGAAAAGACGAGAAGGCAAGAAGAAAGGGAGAAAGACCACTCACCAACCAACCACTAGGAGTATAAATAGTCTTTCCCTTCACACAATCAGGGAGTTAGTTCATTTTTTTTCTTTCTTTCCCAGGCTTTGTTCGTTCCATCACCAACTCCATTAGGGAGTTTGGTGATTTTCATCTTTTTCTTTCAATCTTGTAATCCTTAATCATTAACCTTGTTACCTTTACATTAATTAATCTATTCCATCTTTCTATTCATCTTGTTCTTCATCATTTTTATTGCAAGTTTCTAAGTTTCTTATTTGATTTAAGTTTGATTTCAAAAAGTTGTTGATTTAGTGTTTTTATTGGTGGGATTTGTTTCTTATGGTATGTTAATGATTATTGGTTAGTTTGGTAAAACCTTTTTGAGTATTTTTGTGTTTAGATTGAAAAATCGTTTTGGTTCGTCTGCTACTGTTCTTCATCTCCCAGAACATTCCGAATAGCCCTTACTTTCCGAATAGATCATCTTGTGTTTCCCTTATTCGGAACATTTTCAAATATTCCGAATAGGGGTGTTTTTGTTTCATTACTCGGAATATTCTGGATATTCCGCATAGCCATTTCTCAGTTTCCTTATTCGGAACATTTTTCCGAATAGCCCTTACTTTCCGCATAGACTTTCTGTTTCCGAATAGAAGTATTTTCCGCATAAGCAAGTTTTTCCGAATGGACTAATTTTTCCGCATGGTTTTTGTTTTTCCGCATGGTCATATTTTCCGAATAGCCCTGTCTTTCCGAATAGCCTTACTTTCCGCATAGAGCATTTTATTCCGCATAAAGAAGATTATTCCGCATAGCCTTACTTTCCGCATAGAGCATAATATTCCGCATAGATGTCAACTTTCCGAATGGTGTTTTATTCCGCATAGGGTATTTTTCAGTAAGAGTTATTTTTCAGCTTTGTCATTTAATTGATTTTATCTTCTGTTTCCGGCTTTAATCTTTATTCACTTCAAATATTTAGAATAGAAAACCAAATCCACTTTTTGTCACCAAGAACAAATCATTCCACTTTTAACTGAGATCAATTCGAGAGGATTCTGAGAATTCAAACTTTTTCATCATAGAGCAATCTCTTGTATCAAATGGCGCCGCTGCCGGCTCCTCTCGTTAAGATCAAAAGTTTTTTGTGAGAATTTGGATTTTGGGATCCGCTCCCCGTGAACGTTACTCTTTCATAAAAATTTTCAAAAACACAAAAAAATAGAAAATTTTCAAAAATCCTAAAAAGAAAAAAAACATAAAAACCAAAAATATTTTTGCTTTGTTTTTCTTTATTCGTTCTTTTGCAGGTGTATGCGCACTCGATCCACGTCTTATCAAGAGCCCGAGCCTCTCGATCACTTAGACATGGCTGGTGTACAAAATAACAATAACATACCACCTCCGAACAACAATAATAACAACAACAACCCGCCTTTCAACAACATGAATAACAACAACAATGAGCCCCTTCCGGATAATCGCCCAATGATTGAACTGCTGCAAGCTCATGTCGATGGCAATACGGATCCAATTGTTATACCACCAATTTCCGCCAACAATTTCGAGCTCAAGTCAGGCTTTATCCAGATGGTCTCTGCTCAACCATTCTTGGGACGCACCATTGATGACCCACACGACCATATCAAGAGATTTCTACAACTCACGAACACGGTCAAGTTCAATGGCGTTCCACAAGAAGTGATAAGGTTACAACTTTTTCCCTTTTCTTTAGAGGGACAAGCCCGGCATTGGCTTGCTAAGGAACCGCCACAGAGTATTCTCTCGTGGACGGATTTGGAAACAAAGTTCATCAATTACTTTTTTCCACCCTATCGTACTACCGCTTTGCGGAATGAGATTATAAACTTTGAACAACAGTACGATGAGTCTTTCAGTGAATCTTGGGATCGTTTTAAAGATCTTTTAAGAAAATGCCCACAACATAGTTTTACCAAAGTACATCAAATTAATACTTTTTACAATGGTTTAAGCATGAGTGACCAAGATTCACTGAACAGTGCCTCAGGGGGTAATTTATTGGCTAAGACTTCCAATGCTGCTTGGGATATCATTGAGAACAAATCTCGTGTGCAAACCAAGAGTGTTAGGACCAATGTTGCTAGTGCTAGCACTAATGACAGCGACAAGCGACTTGACAAAATCACCACGCTTCTTGAATCGCTTGTCACCCACACCGCCAGCAACAACAACAGCAACAACGCCAAAAATGCACAAGTGAACGCTGTCAGCCAACCTTGTGAGATATGCGGTGGTCCCCACTCTTACACAACTTGTACCGCCACCCAAGATTACCCTGCTGAGAATGTGAATGCGGCATATGGCACCTATCAACAACCTGCTTATCAAGCAAAACCCCAAGGTGATCGTAACTTGCTTAGCTACCGCAGCAACAACTATCTTTCACCACCTGGCTTTCCTCCTACCAACCCAAACCAACAACAAAACCTTAACCGCCCTCCTCCACAAAAACAACAACCTCGACAACCATACATCCCACCTCACAAGCAGCAACAACCACCTCAAAGAAACAATCAAGTCTACCAACAACCTGCTTACCAACCACCTGCATACAATGCTCCTTCCAACCAAACCACCACTGCTTTACACCAAGAGGTCGCAACCTACATGAGAACCAATGATGTGATAGTGGGCAATCTTCAAGAGGAAGTGCGCAATTTGAAGGCAGACTTGGTCAAGCAAGGAAATGATTTGCGAGCTGACATGAGAAACACGTTGGATAGCCAGACTAATGATCTGAGGAACATGATGGCTAGTTTTTTCCAAAGTAGTCAACCCTCTTCTTCGGGTACTCTTCCGAGTAACACCGTTGCGAACCCAAGAGGGGAGATGAAAGCAATCACCACTCGAAGTGGCAAAGGTACCAAGGAACCCGAGCTTCCTATACCCCCACCGGTGGTTGTGACTAAGGAGAACGAGTCGCCTGCTCCTATTCCTCATCCTTCTCCTTCCCCAATTTCTCCACCTCTTCTTTCTACCCCTCCTCCACCCGTGGTTGTGAGTGATCCTATTCTCCCAAAGCCTTCCTCTTCTTCCAATATACCTTATCCATCTAGGTTGAGGAAAGAGAAGCAAAAGAGCAAGGATGATATTCAGGTTTCGAATTTCCTTAAAATGTTCAAACAACTGAATTTCAATATCTCCTTCGCTGAGGCTCTCGCTCACATGCCCAAGTATGCTAAAATGTTTAAAGATCTTTTGAGCGACAAGGAAAAGCTCCTCGATATTGCCAACACCCAACTTAATGAGAACTGCTCTGCAGTGCTCTTAAGGAAATTGCCAACCAAACTTGGTGATCCGGGTCGTTTTCTTATCCCTTGCAATTTCCCGGGAGTAGAGAATTGCATGGCCCTAGCCGATCTAGGTGCCAGTATTAATCTCATCCCTCTAAGTGTTTGGAAGCAATTATCTCTCCCAGAGCTAGTCCCCACTAAAATGACTTTGGAATTGGCCAACCGTACGGTTGCTTATCCAGTGGGGATAGCCGAAGATGTTATTGTAGGAGTCGACAAATTCACTTTTCCCGCTGATTTTGTTGTCGTCGACTACGAGATGGACCCCCGTGTGCCACTTATTGTTGGTCGTCCATTCTTGAGGACCGGTCGTACTCTCATCGATGTTGAAGCCGGAGAGCTTATCATGAGAGTGGGTGACGACAAAGTAGTCTTCAACATGGGAAAGTTGTCTAAACAGCCTTATTCATATGAGAGCGTTAATTGTATTGACGTTCTTGATGAGGCTTGTGAAGAACACTTTAATGATGCTTGTAAAAGTATTCCTACCTCTCTTCCCACTGTTGAGACCGTGTCCTCTATTGATTCATCGTTGTCTCTATTTGGAGATAGTGATTTATTCTGGAACAATCTTGAAGCTACCATGGGAGATGTGAATTTAGCTACTAATGATTCTCCCACCGAGGGGGATGAAGACATGAGTTTCTTTGACAATCTTCTCACCGAAGACAATCCTTCGCCTCCATCTCCCACGGTCATTGCTATTAATACTCTGACTTTGAAAACGCCTCCCGTCGAAAATCCTCCGGATTTGGAACTTAAGGAGTTGCCGCCACATCTCGAGTACGTGTTCCTTGACGACAACAAGAAGTCGCCCGTCATTATTGCAACGGATTTGAAAGATGAAGAGAAGACTCGCCTCGTTGCTGTGTTGAAAGCTCATAAGAAGGCTATTGCGTGGAAAATCTCGGATATTCGTGGAATTGATCCTCACTTCTGCACACACAAAATTCTCATGGAGGACGACTTCAAGCCCACTATTCAAAGCCAACGAAGGGTGAATCCAAAAATTCATGAAGTCATCAAAACAGAGGTTATCAAACTTCTGGATGCGGGTATGATTTACCCTATTTCGGATTCACCGTGGGTTAGTCCAATCCACTGTGTGCCCAAGAAGGGCGGAATAACCGTTGTTCCCAATGAACACAACGAGTTGATTCCCACTCGTCTCGTTACTGGGTGGAGAGTTTGTATAGACTACCGCAAACTCAATGATGCCACGAGAAAGGATCATTTCCCTCTACCTTTCATGGACCAAATGCTTGAACGACTAGCTGGTAATGAATATTACTGCTTTCTTGATGGTTTCTCGGGTTATTTTCAAATACCCATCGATCCCCAAGATCAAGAGAAGACTACATTCACTTGTCCCTATGGCACTTTTGCTTACAAAAGAATGCCTTTCGGCTTATGTAATGCGCCAGGGACTTTCCAAAGATGTATGTTAGCTATCTTCCATGACATGGTTGAACAAACCATGGAAGTCTTCATGGATGATTTCTCGGTCTTCGGGGATTCCTTCTCTGCTTGCCTTGCCAATTTAGAACGTATGCTAAAGCGGTGCGAAGACACTCGCCTTGTTCTAAATTGGGAAAAATGCCATTTTATGGTAAAAGAAGGCGTCGTGCTTGGACATAAGATTTCGAAAGCCGGTCTTGAAGTTGACCGTGCTAAAGTCGATGTCATCGTTAAGTTGCCTCCACCTTCAACCGTGAAGGGTGTGAGAAGTTTCCTGGGTCATGCGGGCTTCTATCGTCGATTCATGAAAGATTTTTCTCAAATCGCTCGCCCGATGACCCACCTCTTGGAAAAAGATACTCCTTTTATCTTTTCCAAAGAGTGCCTTGAAGCCTTCAACTCGCTCAAGGATAAGCTAACTAAGGCACCCGTCTTGGTTACCCCTAATTGGGAGCTGCCCTTTGAGTTGATGTGCGATGCTAGTGATTTTGCTATTGGAGCGGTTCTTGGACAAAGAGTGAACAAACACTTCCAACCAATCCATTACGCTAGCAAGACAATGACGGGGGCACAATTGCATTATACGACAACCGAAAAAGAGCTTTTAGCTGTTGTCTATGCTTTTGAAAAGTTTCGCCCCTATCTTGTCCTTTCCACCACCATCGTGTATACCGATCATTCCGCGCTGAAGTACTTGTTGACAAAGCAAGATTCCAAACCAAGACTTCTTCGCTAGGTTTTACTGCTCCAAGAATTTAAAATCGACATCCGCGATAAAAAAGGAGCAGAAAACCTAGCCGCGGACCATCTTAGTAGACTTGAGGATCCATACCAAGGGGATCATCCGACTAAAGAAATCAATGATTCTTTTCCCTTGGAGACCTTAATGTCTATAAACTCGACGTCGAATGAAACCCCGTGGTTTGCGGACTTTGCAAACTACTTGGCGGGTGGAATTCTCAAGGAAGGGTTGACGTCCCAGCAAAAGAAGAAGTTCTTTACCGACATCAAGACTTACTTTTGGGACGACCCTTACCTATTCAAACAATGTGCTGATCTGATAATTCGCCGATGTGTTGATGGACCGGCAGCGTCGGACATCCTTGATGCTTGCCACAAAGGACCCACCGGTGGTCACTTTGGTCCCAACTACACCGCTAAGAAAGTGTTTGATTCGGGATTTTATTGGCCCTCCATATATCGTGATGCTCACAATATGGTTAAGCGATGTGATGTTTGCCAAAAGCAAGGCAAAATCACACATAAAGACGAGATGCCTCAGAATTTCATTCAAGAGTGTGAAATTTTTGATGTTTGGGGTATCGACTTTATGGGGCCATTCACTTCGTCTAAAGGAAACAAATACATCCTTGTAGCCGTTGACTATGTTTCCAAGTGGGTTGAAGCCAAAGCTTTGCCTACTAATGACGCAAGGGTGGTTTGTAACTTTTTGAAAGCTCTATTCGCTCGCTTCGGTGTGCCTCGCGCCATTATTAGTGATCGTGGGACTCATTTCTGTAATGACCAATTTGCTAGAGTCATGGCTAAGTACGGTGTAAATCATCGTCTTTCCACAGCCTATCACCCACAAACTAATGGCTAGGCAGAAATATCAAACCGAGGGCTGAAGCGAATTCTTGAAAGAACCGTGGGAGAGCATCGTGCCGCATGGGCTGATAAACTCGATGATGCTTTGTGGGCTTTCCGTACTGCTTACAAGACCCCAATCGGCTGTACGCCTTATCGTCTTGTGTACGGGAAAGCGTGCCACCTCCCATTGAGTTGGAACACAAGGCTTACTGGGCCTTGAAGTGGGCTAATTTTGATATTAACAAAGCCGGTGACCTACGCAAGATCCAACTCAATGAGCTGAATGAACTTCGGAATGAGGCTTATGAAAATTCTTTGATCTATAAGGAAAGAACTAAGCTCATTCACGACTCCAAGATCAAAAACCGAGAGTTCCATGTTGGAGACAAAGTCTTACTTTTTAACTCTCGGTTGAAAATCTTTTCGGGCAAGCTCAAATCTCGTTGGTCCGGCCCCTTCACCATCGCCCAAATTTTTCCATATGGTACTCTCGAGCTCGCTCAACCTAATGGACCAAATTTTAAGGTGAATGGCCAACGAGTGAAGTTGTACTTTGGTGAGGACACCTCTAAGGAGGTGATTCCATCCCTCACCACGTTCCCCATGAACTAATTTTGGGTCGAGTCAGGCTCGTGACTCGGTTATCAAAAACAAGCGCTCCTCGGGAGGCAGCCCGAGTATCTATCCCTTTAACCCCCTAAGTGTAGGGGAGGACCTATTTTGGTCGTTTGTGTTTGTGTGGTGATGTGCTAACAGGGATAACTGCACTCTTGGAAATCTTTGAAGAACCGTGCTCCCGTGTTATCCGAAATCCGGTTCTATCTCTCAACTATCGTGATTCAATTTTCTTCATACTCACATTTGAAATTGATCACTTTAGTCGTCTCTTCCTTAACTCGAGTTAACCAACGTGCACAATGTCATAAGTGTAGGGGAGACTTTTCCCACATGCTTAAACATTGAGGACAATGTTTATCTTAAGTGTAGGGGAGACTTCTATCGAAGTTTTAAGTGGACTTTTCCATGAAAATGCCTTCATTTAACCAGAAAATCCTATTTTTCAGCATTTTTCAATTTTTTTTATTAACTTTGGCCATTTAGTTGTAATTTTTAAATTTTTATCGTTGCTTTCATATGTATATATTCCGCAATAAAGTCAAAAATATTAATAAAGTGGCGTAGCTAGTTTAGGAATCTTTGACATATTAGGCCCGTTGCGTTTATTTTGACTCAACCCGAATAGACTTACCCAAGTTTATTCTAGCTAGTATCCTTAACCATATAGACCTTAATTGGTTTATTAGGCTAAGTGTCCACGAGTCTCATTACTTGAGATTTTAAATTGTGGAGGACGAGAAATGATAGAGTCAATTATAAGTCGGTATTCTTGTGCAAGCTCACTTGGTGTAATTATTTGCCTATTCTCCCATCACTTGCTAATAATTTATCTGCAATAAGTAAGGTCTTACGATTTGAAAAGTTACTTAGCTTCTAGCCCAAGATCGTTTAAAAGTTGCTCGGTAATGATAAGAGTTCATAGCCAAGGCATAACTTATGAAGCGGGGCGCGAAGATTGGCGAGTCCGAAAAGGCCCTAACAAGGCATGAGGATTCAATTTTATTGCTGAAGATCCAAAGTGATGTGAAAAGCATTATTCCTAAAGTCTATATGAAGGATCAAGACTCACGACGAAAAGCAATCAACTCCCATAAAGATCATGGAGAAGTCTATCCGAAAAGACCCTAACAAGGTATGAGGATAAATAGATCCAAGTCCGAAAAGGAGGCGGATCGTTGTATCTCAAAATCCCAATTAGAGATTGAAGAAATAATCATGAAGTCGTGGTCAACAAAGTTGGAGTACCCCTCAAAAGTCTCCAAGTGAAGAAACTCTATTATGATGAGAAGACCATTATCTCAAGAACGTCTCTCGAAGATATGAAGTATGAAGTACATGCCAAATATCGGCCCGAGAAAGGTCTCAAATCGTGAACCAAGTTATGCCAAGATATGAACTTTTTGATATCCCGAGAAGCAGTTTTAAGAGATTTTGTCCTTTAGCTAACTATTGATCAAATCGTCCTACTTTGCTTTCAGCCTTAATAAACTATCGAAATAAGTCCAAAAATGCATCTTCATGATCATTCTGAGACAAAAATAAAATATAAGAGATACACCTAGGAATAAGGGAGTTTAAGCATTTAATTAAGCCATGTGTGTAAGTGTTTGATTTACTAACTTATAATAACAATGATCTCGTTTTTAAGCTTAGTTTGGGGAACGTGAAACTTGAGGGTGATAAATCTTCGCAACACTAAAGCCCTAATGTAAGTCTTTGATTTCTTTACAAGTTATTTCCATCCTTTTGTTTATTTTAAAAGTTTTAAGTTCTCTTAGTATTTTAATTGTTGTTTAGTAGAATTTAAATAAGGCCAAGGTTGATTGATTATGAGAAAAATGTAAAAATTGCTTTATCACTAAGCATTGCATGAGGGCATGGCAATGGTTAAGTGTAGGGGATTTGATAGGTGTGTAAACACCCATCCTTTTACCACTTAATTCGGGCTAAAACAAGACAAAAACACGTATTTAATATCAATTGTTTGGAATTATGCGTGGTTTTTGTGTTTATTGTGTTTTCAGAGCTAACCGGATAAATATTAAAGAAAACATGGGATTGCACGGGATTTACCAAGGAAAAAGACTCAAGACGAAGTCTATTGTCCAAGAGATGCAAAAGATTTGAAGTCACTAGGCCTATTCGAAGATTTATCGAAGAAAAGGACTAAAGACGGAAGATTTTCATAAGTCGAAGAAACTCAAGTCTATTTAACGAAGAAATTAAAAGACGAGTTGGATTTAATCGACGACAAATCCCGAATCAGAATCGAAAACGTCAACTTTTCTGAAAAGACGAGAAGGCAAGAAGAAAGGGAGAAAGCCCACTCACCAACCAACCACTAGGAGTATAAATAGTCTTTCCCTTCACACAATCAGGGAGTTAGTTCATTTTTTTTCTTTCTTTCCCAGGCTTTGTTCGTTCCATCACCAACTCCATTAGGGAGTTTGGTGATTTTCATCTTTTTCTTTCAATCTTGTAATCCTTAATCATTAACCTTGTTACCTTTACATTAATTAATCTATTCCATCTTTCTATTCATCTTGTTCTTCATCATTTTTATTGCATGTTTCTAAGTTTCTTATTTGATTTAAGTTTGATTTCAAAAAGTTGTTGATTTAGTGTTTTTATTGGTGGGATTTGTTTCTTATGGTATGTTAATGATTATTGGTTAGTTTGGTAAAACCTTTTTGAGTATTTTTGTGTTTAGATTGAAAAATCGTTTTGGTTCGTCTGCTACTGTTCTTCATCTCCCAGAACATTCCGAATAGCCCTTACTTTCCGAATAGATCATCTTGTGTTTCCCTTATTCGGAACATTTTCAAATATTCCGAATAGGGGTGTTTTTGTTTCATTACTCGGAATATTCTGGATATTCCGCATAGCCATTTCTCAGTTTCCTTATTCGGAACATTTTTCCGAATAGCCCTTACTTTCCGCATAGACTTTCTGTTTCCGAATAGAAGTATTTTCCTCATAAGCAAGTTTTTCCGAATGGACTAATTTTTCCGCATGGTTTTTGTTTTTTCGCATGGTCATATTTTCCGAATAGCCCTGTCTTTCCGAATAGCCTTACTTTCCGCATAGAGCATTTTATTCCGCATAAAGAAGATTATTCCGCATAGCCTTACTTTCCGCATAGAGCATAATATTCCGCATAGATGTCAACTTTCCGAATGGTGTTTTATTCCGCATAGGGTATTTTTCAGTAAGAGTTATTTTTCAGCTTTGTCATTTAATTGATTTTATCTTCTGTTTCCGGCTTTAATCTTTATTCACTTCAAATATTTAGAATAGAAAACCAAATCCACTTTTTGTCACCAAGAACAAATCATTCCACTTTTAACTGAGATCAATTCGAGAGGATTCCGAGAATTCGAACTTTTTCATCATAGAGCAATCTCTTGTATCACTGAGCTAGCTCCTTCTCTTTCATCAACACTCTCTTCCTCACTCTCAGAAGTGGCAACAAATTGTGATGTCCCACTTCTCTTCAAATCTTGCTCCAAAAGTTGTGCAGCCAACTGTTCATCAAATGCAATTTGTGCTGCATCTTTCTTTGGAACATCTTCTTCAACCATAATTCCTTTACCTTTTTCTTTTGGATCAATGAAAGGTAAAGTAGATGAAGATACCTGTGTAGACACATCTTTGATGATTGTTGATGACTGGAATACATCAACACCACCTGCAACTTTGTCAGCGTTCAAGTTACCTTTATCAGCGCCCCGATTACCTTTGTCAGCGCTGGATGTGTCAGCGTTCAAACCTGTATCAGCGCCCATTGTTGCTGTGAAATATCCTTCCAAGTTTAATGGAGATACCTTGGATGTATCAATGACAGGGTGCTTCTTCAAGTTGGTGAGTGCTTCAGCAACATTTAAAGATTCACTAAATTGTGAACTCTTCTCACTGGCTGTATGAATCAGCTCATCCTCTTCATCCTCCCCTTTGGAAGATTCCTCCATTCTACTCCTGCTACTAGGATTCTCCAAAACAGTTACCCGCTCCCTCAATACTTGGAGTTCACGGCCCTGATTATTGACAATTTGTACAAGGCTGACATTTTGCTTTTGCAAGCTAATGACAGCAGCCGTCAATTCATTCAATGTCATAGGTTCCAATCTGCCCTCAGCTAGAATGGGGATTTGACCTCCCAAAATAGAATCATAGGGCATAGATGAGGTCTTATCAATGTTGGACCTGTCTTGGCCAGCTTCTAAGCCTGTACCAATAGGTCCAGCCTCACCCATGTCACCAGCCACACTTGTGGAGGTGGTTCTCTCTGCAACAAGGCTAGGACCACTAGAGGAGAACACTCCAGTAGTCCTTTGGCGTTTATTCAACCTAGATTGTAATGGGGTGAAAGATGAGGTAGATTGTGCAGGTGTTGGTTGGTTAAGGAGTGTTTGGGATTGTTCAGGGATGTCTTCAGCGTTGGGATTGGCTGTGTCAGCGCCAACATTTTGAGTGTCAGCGTTGACATTGGCTTGGTCAACGTCCATGTTTTCAGGTGAAGGCAATGGTTCAAGGACAGGCTCAAGTTGAGGTGCAGGGTCTGGTTGTGGTTGGGCAGCCTGAATTACTTCAAGCATGGCTTGGGTGAGAGGTATAGGTCTGTTTGTGGAGATCATTTTGTCAAAAATGGTTTTCTTTTGCTTAGGGATCTCATAAAAAGTGTCATGATCCCTAGTACAATATTCTTGTAAATCAAACACCATTTGCAAAAATCTTGGGTAAGCCAAAGTCATTTTACTTCCCTTATTTTTACACATCCCTTCAAAAATCATTTTTGAAAAATTATACCTAAGCCCACGTGACATACAAACCAAAGCACTTGCAATGGACCTGTTTATTTCATTAAAAGCAGTACATTTTGGACTTAAGCATTGAAGAAGGACATGTATCAAATATTTCCAATCAGAGGGAAATTCCTGCTTATGATATTTATTTAAAGTTTTACCAGCAGGAATAGGATAACCCAATTCCCTAAGACCTTGTTCTATTGTTGCAATGGCAAGGGTAGTCACACCATCAGCGTCATCAAGACGCAAAGCTTGGCGAACCAAGGCTTCAGTGACCACCCATGTTCTTCCATGAACAGTAGATGTTAATGTAGTCACTCCATTAGCTATTGTGGAACTAACATTATTCCAAAACTGTCTAATGTGTGCGACAGGGACTAGTGGTTCATGAGAAAGTGCATACCTTATGGAGGATGCATTAAAAATGCCACCATTGGTGAATACTGAGGGAACAAATCATTATCAGCGGCCAAGTAAGCTACCATATTATGTTGGCTCTTGAACTCCAATGTCAGATTGTTTGAGTTGAACTTTGGTGCCATGTTGAAAGCTGTTTAGGTTATGTGATATGGGAAAAATCTAGGAGAAAAATGTTAGACAAGAAAATATGAATACCCAAAATAAAAAGTTAGCCAAATTTATAGGAGAGATGCATGATTTGGATTGGTAAAAAATGAGGCAGTTATATTCAAAGAGTAATGATGAAAATATTGAATCAAATATAACTTATCTCATGCATTGATTAAAAATAACAGCTCCCCAGAAATTACGGCCAAAGATTAGTCAAAAATAACAACTGGGTAGGGCCCACTAGGTGTCAACGGTCAAAAATAGCCCATCAACGCCCAACGGCTATATTTTCTTGTCAGCGTTTGCCTAAAGCCTTGTCAGCGTCACGATTGGTCGTAACAGCGTTTGGAGAAAAACTTGTCAGCGTCTAAAAATAAAAATAAAAAAAAGAAAAAGACCTTAACAAAGTAATTTATCCTAAGGGAAATATCTTGCAAGTTGATAATAATTACTGGGCGGCAAGCACTGTCCACTTATGCACACTTGCTTAAGCAAGATAGACACAAATGTCCTCAAGTGTCCCTTGCTAACCAAAATACTTACCAACACAAAACTATTATATGAACCATTGTCGTAAAAATACAATACGTTTTATAATGTTGTATAGAGTTAAATAAAAATCGTTATATGAATATGGTTATGTAAAACCAAAACACGAACATAATATCAATAATAAGACCCCGTATTGCTAGTCAGACAATATATTGTAATTCAATGCGTATAGCAGTATATTCGTTATTTGGATTATTATATGCCGCATGACATTGCTACCTTACTATAACAAACAACGGGTAGCTAACCCGAAACTCAAATTTCCCATCTAAGTTAGCGTGTCGTCACAAAAATCACGCTATGGAAATATTCTCAAACATAAATTCGCTTACCAATCAATGTGGCACGACGAGGATCAACCGTCAAGGCGCGAACTGGGGTGATCTTCCCCAAATAGTACTATCATATGCATAAGCGTCTACCAAATCCTGGTAGTTCACAATTCATGCTAATGGGACTTTTAGTGACATAACCTAACTTTAATAATCTAGTTTATTTCATACATCGGGTCATATAATCATTCATCGGGTCATACAATCATTCGGGTCCAAATCAATAAACAAACAATCGGGACAACTGGTTTCCTATTTTACTAAAACTAACATGTTATCTCCCTCTAGAGTTTATAAAACATTTCATAAAAACATTAAAAAGAGTGCGGGACTATGAACTCACGTTGATTGGGAAAGGCAGTTATCGGTGATTTGGATGTACGGTACGTGCTTCAATCACGGAAACCTAGACAAATAATACTTGTCTTAGACTCTTGTCCAATGACTTTATAAAAACAATAGCTATGTAAAAATATGATGATTTTATAAATATGATGATGATCAAGTAGGATTGTACATCTTTATTTACTCATTATAGTGTCAACTGTTGGTAAATTTTTATACTAGTTTCACTAGTTTAACTTCTTCACATGTTAAGGCCCAATAAGCCCATGATAAACCCATTACATTTTATTAGTCCAATTACACTTTTAACATCAGCCCTATACTCACATGTTGTGCCCAAGTGGGTTAAGCCCAATGAATAAGTCCATTAGTGTTTAGCCAAATTAGTTGGGTTAATAGTCCAATAAGGCTAATTTGGCCCGTTAATGTCCATTGTTATAAACCTCGGGTTTTATCGGTTTTTACTTGTTATATAAGTTATACATCATTATGTGAGTTTATAAAAAGTTTACATTAGACGGGTCCGACCGTCTAAGTTTTATTTAACAAAAACGTTAATCTTTCGTTTTTAGCCGAAAAGACGTAAAACTCATGTATATAGGTTTATAACTTGGAAAACATTTATACTTGTAAATTATATAAAATGTCTCATTTTAATATCATAATATATAACTCTCATTTATAATTATTATTAGTAACTAGTGGGTTTTTATATATGTATATTTTATAAGTACATAATTTGAGTGCTTATATTATATATGTTTTATTATACAAAATCTGATCCTAAATATTCAGTCCACTAAAACATACATATCTAGAGTTCTATGAGGATATGGAACCCCAAATTTTTATAGCAGAAACTAAATGATATGTGCTTCATTTAACTCTTGTATAGCTACTGATGAGTCAGCGTCTAAATATTTTAATAAATTCGTCCAAAACAGTCTATGCAGATTTGTACTCTAATATTGTTTTGATCATATCTCACTCATTATAATGATTCCATTGCATGGCCAACTCTCACATATGTAAAAGACACATACCTTGCTGTATATTGATTTTACCAAGTAATTTTAACAAGTTATCATCTATATCTTTACTGTTTTAAACAGCCTACATATTTAGCCATGATTTTAACATCCTTTCAAGTAGATTTTAATCTTTTTAATCAAATCTATCAACACCAAATCCCCACATAATATTTTTGATCATCATTCATCATCATATACATATAAATAAATGAAGAAAATACAAGATTACATATTCAAAATAACAAGATGATAGGAAGAATAATCCTTATACCACCAAAGTGATGAAAAGATGGGGTTGATGATGAACAAGACTTGGTTTTGGGTAACCAATCCTAGCAGATATCAACACCACTTATAGGATCACCAAATATTTTTAGAATTCCCCAAAAATCAGCCCTTGATCTCCATGGAAACTCCTTGCTAGTTGTTAAAATTACCTCCAATCTTCATAACTTCAACTAGGCTTCAACATATGTTGATTATAGCCTTGGGTTATGGCTAGATTTTTGATGGTGGTGGTGTGGTGGTGCTATGGTGGACGACACAAGGAGTAAGAGAGTTAGAGGATTTGTGTGTTTTCCATGTAAGGAAAGTGAGTAAGTGGTTTCAAATTTGTTGGTTTCGTTAACTTAATGGTTTATGCTAGCTTGGTGGACAAGTGTAGATAATACTTGTAAGAGTTTGACACCAAATTGTGTTAGTGGCTTGTTTTGGCCGGTTATGAGTGGGGGTGGGAAAAGTGTCCCACTTGTCTCATCTCCACTAATTTACTGGTACTTCTCGATTCTAGTTTCCTCGATTTGCGTGCCCTCGGGTCGTTTTACGAAAAACGTCTTTTATAAATTATGAATCAACGGCACAAAACGAATCTAATAAAAATTTTCTCATCAAAAACGGAGTTCAAAAACGTAAATACGTAAACCTAGGGTTTCCGGTTTAGTCGTAAAGGACGTTAAATTATGCACGTAAGTCCTAATCTCTTATCGTAAATTTGTGAGTTTATGAACCAACACAAATTAAAATTCCAAAATAATATTCACGGATAAATTTATTTCCTGAAGTGTCGGACTGTCACCAAAACGGTGTATGTAAACGTAAGCACGCAACGTAGAATTCTCCGGTTTAGACGTAGTCGATTCTACTTCAAGACGTAAACCCAAATTTCTTCCCAAAAATGAGTGAGTTCATATCATAACATTAAAATAATGTTTTTAAATAATACTTGAGAATAAAATTTCGATCATAAATTGATGAATTGTCACAACATTTACCCCTAAACAGGATCTTTGTCCTCAAAGATCAATTTGTCTTACTACTCGCTTCTTATAGAGTTAAAGCCACGTGGGTATTTCCTCCACCTAGGGTATTTTCTCACAAGTGCAATTCATTACAATACGCGAGTTTCATCAAACATAACTACGGGAATACGATCAGGCTTAAGTTGACTTACTTTCTCTATCCATGATGTTCACGGGTTTTTGATGGATGCAACTTTCGCCGATCTAAACTTTGAAATAATCAGATTTTCACTTGATAGACATTTTATCAAGTTCGATATTCGAAACATAATTCACGCAGCCCTTGAAGTCCTAGGGTAGATCAAACTTATATGCCTTTCAAACCAACTTTTTACATTATCTCGATGGTCCCATACAACGGGGACTTATTTCCCATGATCCTTCAGATCGTCAATTCATTTTTCCAAGGTGAAAATTTTTGGCATAACTTCGCTACCCATCCTGTACTTCAAGATCTACATTTCATATTCACATAACCTCCTACCCACTACCGGCAGTCAAAAATATCAGATCCTAATTTCAACAATCATTTCAGGTTTCACGGGTCGGGTATCTTGTAAGGTTAGGTTTGTCATCATAGGCAACCTTAAACCTAAAAGACATGTTCAACTCACAATGGGTGTATGTCGGGTGTCTTCCTCCCAACTCCTGCTTACAGATGCTCTAATATTTAGATCCTAACAAGATTCGATCTCGATCCTAATACGATAATTATCAATGATAATCTCTCCAAAGGAAAACAATTATACGGTTCATTACCAAAGGTCAATCATTCAAACATAAAACAAGACTTCTAGTGTTTTGTATCGTTACTTTACCTCGTCCCTTCTAGAAATTCGATGCGAAGTGAGGATCTTGATAAAGATGATCGCTACAGGCGCACTATGTTTACACAACTCCTTTAAATACAAAAGAGTCAATTTCTTCATCGAGAATCTATCATTAACAGGAATGATATTAGCAGATTTGGTCAGTCTATCGACGATGACCCAAATCGAATCAAATTCAGATGATGACCTTTGCAATAGTTAGACGTTTACTAATGTATGAGGCGATGTATGCCTTCATAATTTACCATCAGTACAACTTCTTCAGATAAAGATACATTAAATAAAAAATGCCATGAATTGAATACTTAATCTTATGAGATTCCAACATGAGTAAATCTCGAAATCCTCCATATTTAGGCAACCACAAGTGGCCTTTTATACATTTAACTCCATCGGCTTCTTAATTCTAATGGTTCACATTAGCCGCGAACCCCTTTTTTTATCTATATTATCCTTTTTACAAGCATCGACTATATTTTAAATTTCTCGGCTATTTATTTTGCACAATCATTATTAAGGAACACATCCTAATTGGTTCTTTATCCTTTATACATAATGTGTCAGTATCTACATTCACCTTTCCTGATGAAGTAATTATCATGACCACAATCCACTCAGAAATTCTTTCTTCATATTTTCTAAGTTTTAATTTCGTCTCAACTATTACTTTTATCAGTTTTGCTTAATCCGACGTCTAAAGCGTCGATAATTATTACAAGTAATTAATTAATAAATATTCAATTTTTTATGAAACGTAAACGTAAAAATTTTAAATTTCTTAGTTCGACCAATTATATAAAAATGTTCAAAATAAATTTGAATTTAATTAACAAGATTTTTTTGTTGATTTATCGAAAATAATTAAAATAACTATTATGATCCGTAAACGTTCGAAAAATCTTTGTTTATACTTTGGTCAAAAAATTTTTAGTTGAAAGCAAAAATTGTCGTTTCAAATTCCAAGTCATGGTTTAAATGGTTTCCTCAATCCCTCTTAGGTTGTCTTGAGGTATACACAAACATTTACCCCTAAAGGAGTTTAGTTAAATGATTTGGGTATGAGGGAATAATCTCTTTAAAATTCCTTTAATAAAACATTTGTCAAGATATATTTGCACTTTCTTTTTGGTATAACCCAAAGTCTTAAATGGCTCTAATCTTCGGAGAGTCAATATAGATTTCATTATCTATTAATCACACGGTCAAATAGTTTAAAGAATTAACCCTTAAATCACAAGTTAATTATTTAAGGTACATGTTTTCATTGCTCGGCCAATACATGGCAGTCTATAAATAATTATTAACTCTTTCCTATTCTTATAAACAAACAAATAGTCCTTAATGATCACAAGCATGAATGTATCAAACTACAGCCTACACACGTGATTCACCACATTTATGGATGCTACATGTGCATTGGTCGATCCAAACAGCATAATATGAAACTCATAGTATTTATTACGAGTTCTGGATGTAGTGATTGGAATAGATAATCGTTTTTGCAGACACGAAATTGATGATAACCATGTCGTGGATCAAATCTAGAATATACGCTAGAACCTTGTAAATGATCGAACAAATCTATCATCTTGGGTAGTGGATATATATTTTGATCATCAATTTACCTAGTTCACGGTAATTCAACAAATATATGGAGTTATAACACCATAGCTCTTCATGATGATGAGCTCGGTATAATAAAAGCTTTTTCAGACAACTGTCTCAGTTGCACGGTAATTCTTTTAATTCAGATTGTGCTTAAGTACAGTGCACATGCCACAGGTGCAGCACCGGGAATATAATCAATACCAATTCAACTTTCCTTAATGGCAAAAGTCTAGGTAATTCACCAGTAAATACCTCCTAAAGTTTCAGATAACAAAAACATCTTTTAATAAATTTACTTTAAGTTCTTTCTAAATTACAAGGTCTATGACTAGTTCATAACTATTCATGGTATAATTTCAAGTCTAAATGCAGGATATGGTCATCCATCAAGAATTATTTAGATCACTTTTGATAATCAACATCTTATCTTTTAGGAGATTCTACTCGAGTTCCCATCAATTAAGATAATGACATTTTGTCATAGTCAATCAATCCATTCTACTGGCACTATCAACTTTCCAGTTTCATTACCGTTGATAAGATGTGAATTTCTCAAAAGAATAATAATAACTTGTAATCCTTCACAAATTCAAGGATATATGGAGACATAACTAACATCAAAAGAGTAAGGTCAAGGCATAAGAGTTTGACACCAAATGGTGTTAGTGGCTTGTTTTGGCCGGTTATGAGTGGGGGTGGGACAAGTGTCCCACTTGTCTCATCTACACTAATTTACTGGTATTTCTCGATTCTAGTTTCCTCGATTTACGTGCCCTCGGGTCGTTTTACGAAAAAAAAATTTATAAATTATGAATCAACGGCACAAAACGAATCTAATAAAAATTGTATCATCAAAAACGGAGTTCAAAAACGTAAATACGTAAACCTAGGGTTTCCGGTTTAGTCGTAAGGGACGTTAAATTATGCACGTAAGTCCTAATCTCTTCTCGTAAATTTGTGAGTTTATGAACCAACACAAATTAAAATTCCAAAATAATATTCACGGATAAATTTATTTCCTGAAGTGTCGGACTGTCACCAAAACGGTGTATGTAAACGTAAGGACGTAACGTATAATTCTCCGGTTTAGACGTAGTCGATTCTACTTCAAGATGTAAACCCAAATTTCTTCCCAAAAATGAGTGAGTTCATATCATAACATTAAAATAATGTTTTTAAATAATAATTGAGAATAAAATTTCGATCATAAATTGACGGATTGTCACACGTATTCTTGCAAGAGTAATTCATATTCATCTAATATTACTCTTGAAGATCATCAATGTGTTTCTCAAGAGATTCAACATATTTTAAATCATCATACATTTTAGTCCGAATGAACTCCTCAAAGTGAAGAACAGTTTCTTTAATCAACGCCGTATTTGGAATTAAGAGTTCTTTCACAAGCAAGGTAATATCTTGAGGAATCGGGCGTTACCACTCAGCATTTTCACGTTTTGCCCAATCTCTTTCAACAATAGATTTAACATTATCTATGTGGTGTTTAAGAATACCTAATGTTTTCCTACTCTTGCTTTTGGACTCATCTAGAGGGAGGTAGTTCATATATTTGTAAACATTAGATTTCTTAGGGGAAAATGCTTTATTCCATTGAATTCTCTTTTGTTTGCATTCTAAAAACACTTCCTCACGGGATTTCACGGGATTTCTGAGTTTGTTTGTTGAAAAGACCATAAAGACTATTCATGTACGCATAATTATATGGTTTCACAAACTCCTTATTTACAAGTGGTCGACTATCATCATCCCAAAGGGCAGTCTCTTCACTATCATCACTTACAGGCATGCAATCAAGATCGGTCCTTTCAGTCTCATCAAGATAAAGACACGGTTTCGCAGCTTGAGCTTTGGCAAGGTACTCAGGACTTGCAAAGCTAGCTTGACCCTTAAACATCGACGGAGGTGCTAGCATTCTTACGGTTTGAATAGAATCATGCGTTTTATAAACAACTTTCTTCAAAAATTCGAGTTGTTCTTCTTGTTTAGTTACTTTTTCGGTTTCTTTATCATATCTACTTTTGAAGTCTTGTTTTAACGCATCTACCTCTTGTTTCTGAACCTCAAGAATTTTAGCAGAATCAGTAGTGGTCATAGAGAGCTTTTGTTCAAGTTCATTAACTATGGTATTGGCAAGGTACGTTTTTTGACGTTCATCCATTAAGAAAACATTATATTGACGCTTCTCTTTGGCTAATAACTCAAGAGTTATATTATATTTGTTTTCAAAATCATCCTTTTGACTTTTTAACGCACTTGCCTTGTACCCCTCAAGCTCTTTGGTTTTCTGAAGGAGCTCATCTCTATAGCTTTCAGTCATCTCAGTAGATTTGATAAGAGCAGCTTTGCATTCTTCAAAATTTTGAGTGAGCGTAGCGTTTGACTTCTTTAATTGCTTTTGACTCTTTATATTTTCAGTGCCATCTTTTTGTAAAGTGGCAATTAAATTAGCAAGCGCAATACGTTCCTCTTCATCATACTCATTTGCATGTTGATCATCCTCAGACTCATTATTGCACATGTCTGATGAATCGGGTGTGGTATTGCTATCAACCATTTCCATCATACACGTGTCATTAATGGCATTAGGTAGATCACTATGCTCATGAATATCACCAAACACATTATATTCATCAGTAGTGTGTACCTTATCGATTGGCTCAGTGTCAAAGATAGGGCCATTGTCATCTTTAGTGACTTTGAGAACTTCTTCAACCTTTGCCATGTACGACAAATGTGCATCTAGTTCTTGATCAGAATCTTCATCATCAGTGTCATCAAGCATTGCTCCTTCCTCAGCTGACAATTTAACCCCTGCTTCCATCTTCTTGCATAGCAGCATCTTTTCCTTGTGATAGTTGGAGTCTCTAACCCTTTTCGGCTTCCTTCATTCCTTTGCCATATGCCCATAACCTTGGCAATTAAAACATTGAATCCCACTCTGCTGAACCACTTGACTTCCAACAGTTTCCCTATTCCCAGTAGCAGCAGCAATCCTCTGAGTATCATACTTGGCAGTTTGTCGATCATACCTTGTAGAACCCTCAACATGTGTTGGATTATGTCGATCATACCTAGAAGGACTTTTACCACGTCGACGTGTGTCATACCTTGGAGGACTCTCAACATATTGGTTCTTTGTGTTAGATGATGTTCGAAGATTGTTTTTGGTGGGTTTGTGGATTTTCTTGTAAGTCTTCATTATGAAAGAAATTTGTTGTTTCATCTCTTGATTCTTTTGAGCTTGGTCTTCATCACTATCTTCTTCAGATGATGTTTTAGATGGTGGTGATGGTGCTCTAGGCACTTTACCTCGTGATATTGTGGATGATGAAGACTTATATGATGTGGAATATCATGGTGAAGATGATGTATTGGAGTATGGCTTAGGAGCACGAGAGTGATGATCTTGAACATGTTGAGTGGTAGTCACTAAAGCAAGTGGGTTAGCCGTCTTTGCAACACGTTCAGCTCGAATCTCATTTTCTTCATTCTGAAATTGCTTCAAGATATCAAAGAGTCGATGATATGAGACCTCGTCTAACTTTTCTTGTTGTTTCACTAAAGTGACGAACCGTGTCCACTCGGGTTGAAGTTGTCGAAGAAATTGAACATTGACTTGCATGGTGGAGACTTTCAGATTATTTCTTGTCATGTCATTCATCATTTTATAAAACCTGGAGTAGTAAGAGTCGATTGATTCTCCATCCCTTGAACTAAACTTGCCAAAATTCCAGAACAAGTTTGTTTTGACATCTTGTTTATTGAGTGATTCTCCTTGTTGTAAGCGTTTAATAGCAGTCCACATTTCATGTGTTGTAGGGCATGCATCAACCATGGAATAAATATCATCTCCAATCCCACTTAAAACCATATAGATGGCTTCCTTCTCCGCATCATGCCAAGCACAATTTTCAGGTGTGAGATCGGCTCTTGTTTCATCACGTTCACTTGCAGGTATTGGATCAGTAGTATCTGTGGCTGGTCTTGGAGGAATTGAGATTTTCTTGAATACATATGGTCCATGAGTAATACATTTCCTCAAGGCATCACCATTGGGTCTTGTATCAAGGTATCGTATGAAACGTGATTGCCATTGAGCATACCGACCAGACACAAGCATTGGTGGTCTCTCTTTATTACCCGCCACCATGATATTGTTGTTTGTGACACGATGCTCTTGAGTAGAACCCATATCTAGAGACTTGAAATCGATGAAGTGAAAATGGATCTTAAGTAGATGTGTTGTGATTGTTGGTGTCGATGAAAAATGTTAAAATCCCCTAAAAATTGTCTTCACAAGAAACAAAAAATTTGAAGGCGAAAAATCACACGAAATTTTCGGAATATTGGATAATTTCGGAATAACTGACTTTTTCAGAGAATTTGGGTTTTTTCGGAATAACTGACATTTTCAGAGAAGTTGGGTTTTTTCGGAATAACTGACATTTTCAGAGAAGTTGAATATTTTTGGAATAATTGATGTTTTCAGAAAATTGAACCTTCTTCGGAATAATGGATTTTTCAGAGAATTGAACCTTCTTCGGAATAATGGATGTTTTCTGAGAATTGAACCTTCTGCGGAATAATGGATGTTTTCAAAGAAACGAGGATTTTCAGAAAAAATGATATCTTTGGAATATGTGAAATTTTTCAGAGAAATGAGAATCTTCGGAATAAGTACTATTCTTCGGAATATGTGATATTTTCAGAGAAATATCTTCGGAATAATGCACTTTTTCCGATAAACTGAAAATTTCGGAAAAACGTACCTTCTTCGGAATAATCACTTCTTCGGAATAAGTAGATTCTTCAGAATTCTTCAAATCTTCGGAATAGTAAAACCCTTATCCGAAAATCTTTTTTTCGGAATATTAAACCCTTATTCGAAAAAAAAAATTCGGAATATTCTTGAAGCAGTAACGAACCGTAACTCAAAGATCAATCCAAACACCTAAAAAACTTGCGATTTTAACCACAAAAACCGAACCAAATCCCTACCAAATCGATATAAATGATTTATATCAAAATTTATAGCCCAAAAAAACTAACAAAAAATTTAATTCGGAATGATTTAGATGGAATAATCAACCGAATCAAACTAAAACCAAACAACCAAACACAAATAATAAATCCATAACACATCTTCATGAAAACTCATGAAGGAAAGGAAATAAAATAAAAGAAACAACAACTAACTTTTACAAAGTTAGCTAAACTAGTTCTTGATATATAGTCTTCATTGGCTTGATTTTTCTTTTAAAGAATTTATTTTAGAAAAATCATCATTGATTTTTCTTCCTTGGCTTTAAATATGGTCAATATTAATTTTAAAAAGTTTGAAGGTTGTTGAATGACTTTTAACTTATAGGATGGAGATGTTTTGCATCATGAAAGCTCGTGTGCTTGTTGTTTATTTCAACAAATTGAACTGCTCATGTGTATGACAAGCTAATTATTTTTGAATTTCTTCTCACTCGACCTCCTCTCAAAGTATTTGTTCCCGTGAACAAATCTTCGAATGATGCCTCGTCGTCTTATTTTTCCTATTAAATCGTACTTTTTGTTTTAGTTGTTTGAGTCAACTTAAGCGATCTTGGAGGATTATCACTCCTAGAGTAGTTTATGCTTATGTTGTTTATTTTCCTTATTTGTTGTGTTAAATATTCATATTGTATGTATGAATATTTCCCTTGTATGTTCTTTCATATTTTTGTAATATGAATGTTATGTGTGTTACTCCATTTCCCATCAATTTATTTTCACACATTGTTTAGAGTAGATCATGGTTAGAACTTACAATTACTTTTGGGTGATTCTACCAATTCTATGTTTCTAACCTTCTGACATATTATCACTTCAATTGGTATGGATGTTTCTTTTTTACCTCTATTCCACCAATTGTACTTTTATTTTGTCAAAACACCCTCTTTGGACATTCTTAGCAAATACTTAGTTCTAATTTGATATTTCTATTCTTTCTTCCTCTCAAGTTACTTAGTAGGTGGTGACTATATATACATTGGTGTTTCTTTTCTCTCTACTAAACTTTTTGTAGCATGGCACCTTAGCTCATTCACTTGGTGCCCCAAGCAAAGGGGAGTAAACACCAAGGAGGAGCTTCTAGCAAAGTCAATTCTTCTCTTCCTCAACGACTTAAGCTAACCTTTTTGCTTGGACAAAGGGTGAGAAATGATATTGATAAACTCGTGAATAATTCGAATAATTTTAAATTTTACATAAATGAGTTTATAGTTTGTCGTAATAAAATAGGGGGAGATTGTTAATGGAAAGTAATGCCTAAAAAATATTAGTGATAACTAATCTTTCTTAGTTTTGATCACGAAAAATTAAAAAGACATTTATCGTCAAATACAATCATAAGACGAATTATTTAACAAACACTATCATCAACGTAATAATCATTTAAGTATTGCACTAACATATCTTATTCATGATTAGTAATTATAAAAGTGATTAGTCCTAAATTACATTTTGTCAAATGTGACAAAATATTTTTTAATAAAATTTCTTTTTAAGAAAATGTTTTATTAAAATGGAAAATGTACACGGATCCTTAAATGCCTATGCGGTGCCTTAGTGATAAGGAACCGCATGACAATTAAGGAACCGCGCTCAGAGAGCCGTTGGCTTTTGTCTCCTATAAATAGTGGATCAAATCTTTATTTTGCACAACCCTTTTTGGAAACTCTTTCTACTATCCTTCTCCTTTCTAATTCCTAATCATTTTTAGATGATCACTTAATGTGTTAAGTATGTTTACTTATGATTATCCCCTTGATCTCCTTCTTTACCTTATCTAAAGAGAAGATCACTCACACACTTGTGATGTGATTAAAGATGAAGCCTTGATGAAGATCATCCTCTCCTAAAGATCTAGTCATGTTCATCATTTGTTTTATTTGAGTCTTGTAGATCCAATGTATTTGTGAATACTTGGATCAAGTCTTGTGTAAATCCATTTTATATGTGTATACTTGGATTTGTGTTGTGTAGATCCAAGTTATATGTGTATACTTGGATATGTGTTTTATTGAGTTGTAATAGTTGTGACTTGTGAGTTCTCACTAAACTATAAAGTGATGTGGTCGTGTCCTGTGAGTTCTCACTAAACTATAAAGTGATGTGTAGTTGTGTCTTGTGAAGTTCTAACTTAGCTTCAAAGTGAAGAGTCGTGAAGATTGGTTCTACCTTTCGATTAGAACTCGACATCTAGCCTTGTGTCGAAAAATGGTGTAGTAGGCAACGTTGTGAAGATTGGTTCTATCTTTCGATTAAACTCAACATCTAGCCTTATGTCATAAAATGGTGAAGTAGGCAATGTTGTGAAGATCGGTTCTATCTTTCTATTTCGACATCTAGCCTTGTGTCGTAAAATGCTGAAGTGGGCGACGTTGTGTATATTGGTCCTAGCTAAGATTAGGTCTCGATATTTAGGTTAGTGTCAGAAAATAATGTAAGCGACGTTGTAAGGTTTCTGCGCCAATAAAGGAGCTTGTGGATATAGTGTAAATCTCAAGTAAGGTGTACTCGAGGAGTGGAGTTGGAAAGACGATAGAGATTTGTTGCCGAACCACTATAAATCTTGGTGTCTTCCTATTAGTTTTTTTCTTTCCATACTCTTTACTTAATCTTATTATCACATCACACACATCTGCTATTTGTCATTGTTAATGCATTAGAACTGAACCTAAGCATTCTGCAACTAGCTTTTAAGTAAAAGGTAGTTTTCAGACAAACCTTATTGAAAGGAATTTTAATTATGACATAAACTGAAGAGAAACTATTCAACCTCCCCTTCTAGTTTCTACAATTCTGACCGTGATTCTTGAAACTACCCTGTTGAGTGGCTAGCTGGTACCGGTCTCCACTGTTATGCCTGAAAGATATAGTAGGATGGTGCATGTTATATAAATAAGAAAGTAAAGACATGAAATGAGATGGTAACATCTGATAGATTTAGTATATGTAATTGCACATGAGACAATCGAGGAGCAAGCGAATATTTAGTATATGTAATTGCACATGAAATGAGATGGTAACGTTTAGTTGCTCCGATTCATCAAACTCATCTTTTTCCTGTAGGATCTCCAAGCTGCGAGCAGAATCGGAAACTTAGGCAACATCAATAAATGTAATTGCACATGAGACAATCGAGAGTCGACTTGTGAAGACCCCAACGAAAGTTCTTCGCTTGCTCCTCTGCCATACCAGCAGACTCCCCAAGAAAACCTGCTAGTCGGAGAAATCGATGTGTGAACACAATACTAGTGTCATTCTCCTTCTGGCGGATGGAATGATACTCTCTTTTCAGGCGTTCCTGCTCAGCTTGAGGGAAAAACTGAAGATAGAACAACTCCTTGAATTGTGTCCAAGTCACAGTGATAAGCCATGTCTCTCCTCCTTTGGCCTGCTTGTAGGCCTTCCACCAAGCCAATGCATCACCCTAAAACTTATAAACTGCCAACATTGCCTTGTAACAATCGCCACAGCCCATAGCATCGAATATATTCTCCATGTGGGAAATCCAGTTCTCCGCGTCTCCAGGAACTGTCGCCTTTTCGAATGAACAAGGCTTTTACTTATTAAAGCGTTCAAGCCAAGTATGAATCATGACTGGTGGAGGGTTTCCACCTGAACCATTAGACGGTCCAATGTGAAACTCTTCACGGATCTCATTCCGAATCTGTGGAAGTAAAGTCTGCAAAGCGGCCTGAACAGCTGCAATAAGCTCAGCATCAGTACGTGTGTTTACCGTTTAACATTATCAAAGGAAGTAAATGATTAAACGGTTAGAAACATGAAAGAAACGTGAGAGAAACATGAGAGAAGCATTCGAGAAATATGAAAGCATAATCAAACAAAACCCAACATAACTAGTGTGGACGACTATGGTTCATCCCGCACTAGTCAAAAGTTTCAGAAAGAATTAAACATGTGACTAGGTATGGAGAAATATGGTTCAACCCATACTAGTCTAAAACTCGAAAGAAGAAACATGTGACTAAGTATGGACGACTATGGTTCAATCCATACTAGTAAAAAATCAAGAGAAAACATAATGGATAGGAATCAACAACATGTGAGTAAGTATGGACGACCATGGTTCAATCCATACTAGTCAAAATTCAAGAGAAAGCATCATAAATAAGGACCAACAATATTCAGAAAATATCAATACATGGAAGAGAACAACGTCGGTTTAGGAAGATCCTAGTAACTACCCAATCCACACAGGTCAAGTTTTAGAGCCTACAGGTCGAAGCCTTGTCTCTAATACCATAATTGTAACGACCCACTTTGAAAAGAAGGTCGTTATGTCATAATCATGGCGTGTCATCAAAGCAAAATAAAGGCATAAAGTCATAAGGACATAAAAGACCATAAGAAAAGCCAGAATTAAACATCGACTTCCAACATAAGCTCAACATGAATAAAAGTAGAGGAAGTCTAAAGGACAAAAAAATGCGTCTAACAAAGCATAAGTATTTAAGTGCATAAAGGAAAGGAATTTATGGGTAGTCCTTATCCTAAGCACTCACTCTCAATGCCCAAGCCCGTCCATAGGTACATACCGCATGAGACATGAAAAGAAAAAAAGGATAAGCAATACACTAAGTGAACGGATATAAAGATAGATAAGGATGATGTAACATGGATAATAAACATGAAATGCAGCACAAATAACGTGCATGTCCTGAGTAAACCTGAGAGATAATCTATGAAACATGAAGGATAACTGAAATGTCATGAGTTGTACATGTAATATAAGTAAATAACCACGAGCTAATATAGGTCATAACATGTCATGCATAATAATATCATCAACTTGTGAATGAATAAATAGAGTGTCTACCTCGTCATTCAATAGAGGGGTGACCTATATTAATAGTAACATGGGTGGAGGGATCAACTCCAATGTGATGGGTGTAGAGCACACACCAAACCAATCACCCTGTACGTGTAAACATGAAAACTAGGATTCACCCATATGCCCCACAATAATAATAATGACCAACTAATAATATAAGATGTAATGTGAAGGGACGCCGCGAGAAATCACTCTCGTCGCAGAAGATTCATGACACAGGTGCCTCATATGTCATGGTCATGGTACCTCCATAACTAGGTGGTAAATCGTGTAAGTCATGGTCATGCATGTATATAGCTCGGGCAATGCGCGGGTCATGAAATAAATAAAAAATAAGAGCATGGCAACATGAAAAGTTCTATAACATGAAACTAGAGAGAACATGTGGCATAGCAATCGGGAATCCTAATCATGAAAAGAATAAAAGTCCTCACTGAAGGACGAAATATCCGTACCTTGTGTCTAGTAAGCAGTGAGAGAGATGGTAACAGAAATGAATCACTCAAACTTCACGTGATCTACATGTTAAAGACGTGCATGAGTTACTTGTTCATGTCATGGGTTACTTGTTCATGGTATGAGTTACTTGTTCATAATTTATCGTGTCATTCTTTAATGTTATACGTTCATGTGTTCTTGATTAATGTATTTCATGATTCGTGTGTTATTATACTTGGTATTTCCATAATTAGTAACTTTCCATAAATAGCAAGTTTCCATATATAGTAACTTTCTAAAAATAGTAGTTTTCCATATATAGTAACTTTCCAAAAATAGCAGGTTTCTATAAATAGTAACTTTTCAAAAATAGCTGGTTTCTATAAATAGTTACTATCCAAAAATATTAAGTTTCCATAAATAGTAAGTTACCTCATTTTAATATACGTAGTTAATTTAACTTGTTATAATCGTGTAACGTCTTTTAATCCAATGAGCCGATATCAATAAGCATATTAATAAACCAATTACTCAATAAGTACATATACATTAAGTCTAAACTTAATAATCATATTCTAATAAGTCATGAATTAACAAGCCAAATTTAATTAAGTTTAACTTAATTAGCATATATAAATATGTCATGAATTATTAAGCCATGATTAATTACATTTAAATTAATAAGCATTATTTTAATAAGTCGTAATTTAAATAAGCCCATTTTCATATAAGCCGAAATATTAATAAGTTAATTTAAATAAGTCGTGATTTATTTAAGCCGATTTAAAATAAGTCTAAAATAAGCTGATAACAAATAAACCGAAAAAACTAATCCAAACACCCCCTTGGACCCTCTTGTAACACCCCCAAATGGTCAAATGCAACGGAAAGGTACGTTTGGGGTGTTACTTTGGAAGGTGGATCGATAACACACAGTATATAGAGAAATGATCAAGAAATGACATTAAAACATATTACATGATTTTAATTGTGCAAATTAAATAATTGTCTTTAAAACATTATTTGTAGAAAATCCCAGCCCGATGGTAAACATGATGCTCCCTATGATGCTGGAATCTAATGCAAGTACCTGCTTACTTTCCGGAGAAAACATAGAAAGTAAAATGTGGGGGTCAACACTAGGTTGGTAAATTCACAGGTTTAATATAAAGTAAAAGTATTGTTATGTAAAACACCACGGGGATAGCAGCTCATAAAGCCACATACTATAGTAGTTCCTATTGCCCTGTAATAGATGCTAGACACGATGCACAAGTGCCTAAAAATAGGACATCCTGATGTGAGACCCTCAGTCCGACAATGAGATAAACGTGTTTCTTGGCCTAAGCGTTTTGTGATAGCAAGTCACGCAGGTCGGGTGTTGTCAATACCCCAATAGATCTATCGATAATATTTCGCGCTACACTATTAACTATTACAGTCCACGAGAATAATAGTGCAAACAATAGGCAGTAATCTGTTGTTGTCTGTAAGCGTTTGCATAAACAATAATTAAGTATGTTTTCTCCCTCAGTTATGAAACAGTCAAAGATGGGGCCATGAACTCACCTCCGTAGTGATAGGATAATGTTATTGAATGCACTAGAATAGTATGATCATGAAGTGGTGAAATTACCTAAGCAATTTATATGACTCAGTATATGCACAATAAAATTGTACAATAAATGTAACTGACGAACATGCATGATCACGAATTAATAAGTTGTTACTATTGTTTAAGCGATAAACTTATAGTAAGTTATCGGTAATAATATAATTTTAGTTTTTAAAAATATATTTAAATTGTTCGTACAACAAAAGTGTAATAAATTAAATAAATAGATTTTTATTTAATTTATTAATTGTAAGAAAAAAAATATATTTCATTAAATTTTCTTAAGGTTCCAAATATATTAATATGATTCGTTTATTTATAATGTGTCGTAACTAAACTTAATAGTTTATTTAATAATCAAAATAACTTAATTTAATTTATTAATAAAATAAATTATTAATATTTTGATTAAATTAAATTTACACATAAGTCTTTGTAGTATAATAACTCCCAAAAATAACCCCAGGTTTTCGTTCGTTAAGTGTATTACATCGTTAGTCCTT
The DNA here is from genome assembly GCA_025667525.1 of Glebionis coronaria. Classification (NCBI taxonomy): domain Eukaryota; kingdom Viridiplantae; phylum Streptophyta; class Magnoliopsida; order Asterales; family Asteraceae; genus Glebionis; species Glebionis coronaria. The sequence goes on from CM046879.1 coordinate 269,673,533, forward strand.
ATTCGTTATGTTTATTTTCAAAAATGCCCCTAGGGCTTATAACACTTTCAAAATGTGGCAATAGTAGTCCCTAGGGTTTATAACTTTCGTATAATTACAAACCGAGTCCCTAGGGCTCGGTTTATTTGGTAAAATGGCAAAATAGGTCCTCTAAGTCTCGAAAAATATAAGCAATAGTATTAGGGCTTGTTTTAGGTTTATAATATATCATAAATAGTCCTTGTGGTTGTGTTAGGTCTCGTTACAAAAACAAACGCACCCTTATACTTTCAAACTTAGCGGTTTTGGTCCTTAGACTTTATAAAAGTCTCGAAAACAATATATATGTTTTATAGAGTTATGTTTTTAGCCTATACTTTCACATCTTGGCAAAAATGGAACAAAAAGTATTCGAATAGTAGACTTAGTATTTATTGGGCTCGGTTGGCCCATTAAGGGTCCGGTTTGTACATTTGGGTTTAACGGGCTCATGACTTGGGCTTGTTAAGTTACTAGTAAGTTCATTAAGCAAAACTAAATAATCCAAACTTGTTACTTTAGCTTATGGGCTTATTCACTATTTGGCTTATATTTATGAAAGCTTAATGGCTTATGGGCTTATATATCTCTCGGCTTATGGCTTATATGGCTCTCGACTTATGGCTTAAACACGTGAGCTTATCTAGCTTATTCATGGGATTATCTAACTTATTCATGGGCTTATATTCTTAGGGTTCACGTTCAACCATATTAGATCTAGTTTGTCTAAGGTTTTTAAGAATATGTTTAGGATTCGGTTCCTAATAATAAGCCGAAACTTGTGGGATTATATGTTAGTGTATAGCATGAACTTGTTAGTTATAGTTTATCTAGGGTTATTTAAGCAAGGTTTCCAACTAGTTCTTCATAGATCTAGGGTTTTGAAGGCACGTTTACCTAAGAAACATAATAAGCCGTGGGCTTATATGGTGTTTGTGGGTCGTGTTATGGTGGTTTTATGTGTGTATGTAAACCTAGTCGCATTTTACATTGTTTTACAAGTATGGGTACTTAAATTCATGTGTTAATGAAGTATATATGAGTGAATATGGAAATGGGGATGGTATACTTACTTGTTTAGTGTGGATGTGACGAATGAATGAACACAACTAGCTAGCACCTTGTTTTCTCCGCGTCTAGTACCCTTAACCATGACCTAGTATACCTTGAAGACCAAGATTTGATTGAGGAATTCAATGCTTGCACTTAAATGACCTTGAGACCAAGATTTCGTGTAGTAAATGCTTGTGTAAGAGATGTTTTTGTCTAGGTGATATATGAAGTTTGTGAGATCCGAAAATGGAAGTGGTGAGTGAGATTTGGAATGCTTGTGTGCTAGATAAATGTTCAAGTGTATGTGAGATGTGTGGTTCGTGTATTATACATGTGACAATCCGTCAAGTTATGATCGATATTTTATTCTCAATTATTATTTAAAATCATTATTTTATTGTTAATTTATGAACTCACTCACTTTTAGGAAGAGATAAGGGCTTACGTATTAAACTAGCAAAGACTACGTCTAAAACCGGAGAACTCTACGTTACGTGCTTACGTTTACATACACTATTTTTGTGACAGTCCGACATTTCAGGAAATAAATTTATTCTCGAATATTATTTTGGAATTTTAATTTGTGTTGGTTCGTAAACTCACAAATTTACGAGAAGAGATAGGACTTACATGCATAATTTAACATCCTTTACGACTAAATCGGGAACCCTAGGTTTACGTATTTACGTTTTTGAACTCCATTTTTTACGAGACAAATTTTATTTGATTCGTTTTGTGTCGTTGATACATAATTTATAAAAAAGTTTTTCGTAAAACGACCCGAGGGCACGCAAATCGAGGAAACTAGAATCGATGAGTACCCGTAAAATAGTGGGGAGACAAGTTAACACTTGCCCCACCCCCACTAAGGGGTAGCAAAGCCTAGCCAACACACTTCATTATGTGTCAAGATGCATGATAACTAAGGACACGTGTCCTTAGTAACACACAAAACCATTTACACCATAAAACTATTAACCACAAACCATCTATCCTCATTTGTTACATGCAAACAAACACAAAACTGTATCTAGCTCTCTTTATTGCCGTCCCATAATCCACCCAAAACACCCCATTTGATCAAAATTCAACCATGAATCTTGTGATAAACTTACACAAGATGAAAACCTATTGAAGTCTTGTTGATTTGAGGAGAACCTAACATCTACAAAGAAGTTTTCCTTGGAGTCTAGGGCTGATTTTTCTCAAGGTGATCATATATTTAGGTGATCTTGAGGTGGTCTTGGTTTATCATAAGATTGGTTATCAAAAACCAAGTCTTTTTCTTAACTTTCACTATCTTGGTTGGTAACAAGATCATTTCTTCCATTTTCTTGTTATTTTGTAAATGTAATCTTGTATTTTCTTTCTAAATGTATATGTATATGATGATAAATGATGATCAAAGTATTATGTGGGGAACTTGTGTTGATAAATTTGGTGAAAAAGACTAAAATCCACATGTAAAGATGTTAAAATCATGGTTAAAATTATCGGCTGTATAAAATAGTAAGTAACCATGATAACTTGATAAATTGACTTGGATTATTGAATATACAGTAAGATATATGATTTTTACATATGTGGATAGTTGGCCACTCAATGGAATCAATTATATGAGCAAGATATGATCAAAATACTATTAAGGTTCAAATCTGTATAGTCTGTTTTGGACGAATTATTATGGACACTTAGATGATGATTGAGCAGTAGCTAAAATGGAGTTATTTGTAGCACAAATTATGTTGTTTGTGATGCCCAAATTTTAGCTTCTATCTTTTTGTAGAACTCAAGGTATGGCAAAAATGGTGAAAGTAATTTTGATAATCAGATTTGTGAATAAAAGTATATAATATAAAATGAGCACTCAAGTAATATAATTATAAAATACATATATAAAACCCACTAACTTATGATAATACTTATAAAATAAGTTTTATACTATGATAAATAAGTATGACATTTTTATAAAAGTACAAACTCAAATGTTTTCTAAAGTTATAAAACTATATATAAGTTTTACGTCTTTTCGGCTAAAACCAAAAGATTAACGTTTTCGCAAAATAAAACTTAGACGGTCGGACCCGTCTAATATTTTTATAACTCATCTACTGATATGTAAGTACATTTGACAAGTAAAAACCGATAAAACCCGAGCTTTATAACTTATTGACATTAACGGGCCAAAGTAGCCTTATTGTACTATTGACCCAACTAGTTTGGCTAAACATTAATGGACTTACTCATGGGCTTAACCCACTTGGGCCCAACATATGAGTATAGGTCTGGTATTAAAAGTATAAATGGACTAATAAAATATATTGGACTTCTAATGGGCTTAATGGGCCTTAATATATAAATAAGTTGAAACTAGTGTAACTAGTCTAAAATTTGACTAACACATAACACTATAATGTGTATGAAGAGATAAAATCCCACTTGATCATCATCTTACTTATAATGTCATCATATATACATAGCCATTGTTTTTATAAAGTCATTGTACAAGAGTCTAAAACGAGTATTATTTGTCTAGGTTTCCGTGATTGAAGCACGTATCGTACAACCAAATTGCTGATAACCCGCCTTTCCCAATAAACGTGAGTTCATAGCATTGCACTCTTTTAAATGTTTTATGAAATGTTTTATAAACCCGCGAGGGAGATAACATGTTAGTTTTAATAAAAAATAGGACACCAGTTGTCCCGATTATTTGCTTATTGATATGGAACCAAATGATTATATGACCCGATGAATGATTATATGACCCGATGAATGAAATGAGATGGATTATTATTAGTTAGGTTATGTCACTAAAAGTCCCATTAGCATGAATTGTGAACTACCGGGATTTGGTAGACTCTTATGCATATAATAGTACTATTTGGGGAACATCACCCCAGTTCGCGCCTTGATGGTTGATCCCCGTCGTGCCACATTGATTGGTAAGCGAATTTATGTATAAGAAGATTTATATAAGCGTGATTATTGTGACGACACGCTGTTTTAGATGGGCAAAAGGATTTATGGGTTAGCTACCCGTTGTTTGTTATAGTAAGGTAGGAATGTCATGCGTCTTATAATAATCCAATATTGAACTACTGATGTACGAATTGAATTATAATATATTGCCTGACTAGCAATACGGGGTCTTATTATTGATATTATGTTCGTGTTTTGGTTTTACATAACCATTTTCATATAAGGGTTTTTATTAAACTTTATACAATATTATAAAACGTATTGTATGATGTTTTTACGACAATGGTTCGTATAATGGTTTTGAAGGCAAAAGCCAATATTATGATTTATGACAAAGATTGGTATATAATGTCTTTGGCCTATTTTATGGCCTACGACAATGAATTGCATAAAATGATTTTCGGTAACGATTATATATACCAGTGATATATTAATGGTTTTTATTAAACTCTATGAATTCACTCGGCGTTTTCGCTAACTTTTTAACATGTTTTATCTCAGGTACTTGAAGGTAATTCTCGGGAAGACGACAAGCATTTATGGCCCGCATTCAAATAAAATTTCCATTCAAATGTTTTGTAAATTTGTATGACATACTATGACTTGAGGACCTATGTAATTTGATGTTTATGAATGGAAAATGCTTTATTATTAAACGACGTGATTTTTAAGCGTTGTCTATGATTTGAGTAATGTGTTATCTCGTAACACCAACGACTCTTCCGCTGAACTAAAGTATGAATATTTGGGGGTGTTACAGTTTGGTACCAGATCTCTCGTTATAGAGAACGAAAGATTTTTAAAACCAAGGTTTTGAATAAAACATTTCAAAGTCTTTTAAGCATAAATATTTTTAAATAAATATTTTGAATAAAATGTTTAAAAATCTTTTGAATATAACGGTGCCAAAGAATTCCCGAGTTACCGACAAGGCCAGACTAAGAAGTGTTATTTTAATATATATAACTTGGATTATATATATATATGTTGTAATTTGATTACATGATTGTTTGATGATTATTTTAATACTTATACGAGGTATTTATACGACGTAGATTGTCACAAGAAACCCTAACTCCACTAGCAAATCAATCGAAGCTATTCCCATAGGAATTCTAGCTATTCCAGATCTAAACCAAGTTGTGGATATTTATGATCCAATCAAAATGGTTGATATTCGTAGAAATGTTGGTATTAGTTGATTATGATATTACAGAAGAATTGGCGAGATTAAATCTGATATCGATGTCATGACGATCTTTCCTTATAGAGTGGACTTTGACAAAACCTTACCACTTGGAAAGGTGTCATCTTATTCGGTGTCACCCAATTCTTAAATTTGAAATCGAGAAGGTAAATGTTGCACTTGAGGCTGTCATTAGAACCATTACCCAAAAGCCTCATGCCACTAGTATCTTTCCGAGAAGTCTAACTGAATGTGTGAGTCATCCCATACTAGTGACTCATTTGATAACTATTGTGGTAAGAGCTATAGAATTGTAAATTAGGTGTTGTTCATATCGAGCTTTTATTACCCTTTCAAGATCTAAGAATAAGGTTGAAAGTATTGGAGAATGAGGTAGGATATCGCATTGAGTATAAGTTGGTTGAAACTTAAATAAAGTCAAATTTAACTCGTATGGAATAAAAAATTGTTAAGAGGAAGTCGTTAAGTCCTGTGATTGAATTATAAGGTTTTAAATGATTGTTGGTTCGTGTTAAGGGTTGTTCCTAGGCCATTGTCCAATGACGAGGATGCCCAGTGTCCAAGAAATAAATCGAAGAAATCTTCTTCTGAAATTGGGACCGATGGATCTTTCGAGACATGTGTAACACCTAATGACTCATGTAGATTAATATCCATCATAGTATTTTTTAAAATCCCTAACTTAACTGAGACATCAGTGGTAGGATGAGTCCTTGGAATTGTATGACATGGCGACACGTAATGTGTTACGGTATAATTTTTGACTTGTTTGTGATTAATGAATGGACTATCTTTGATTGCTAAATTCTACATGTATCGATATTACCTATCTTTTCTAGCTTCTTTCTAATGTTCGCATTATTGATGCAACCATTGAACAAGTACTCATCTCGATTTGAGCTACGTTGTAGATTCTTCTCTTTGTATTCCTGAGTACCATCGAGGTCATGAACCTCATGATTAATTGGCCAAGCTCATTTCCTATTATATTTTAGTTAGTTCTTGGTGAACAACTTTTCATCACTCTTTTGCAGATCACTCATTGTTTTTATAAAGTTAAAACAGTATCCCTTGATAAAAATTAAATTTTTGTCATCATAAGATCACTTTTGATAATTAACAACTTATCTTTTAGTGGAATTCCACTCGAGTTCCCATCAATTTAGACAATGACATCATGTCATAATCAATCAATCCATTCTACTGGCACTACCAACTTTCCAGTTTTATTGCCGTTGATAAGATGTGAATTTCTCAAAAGACTAATAATAACTCATAATCCTTCAAAATTTCAAGGATATCTGAAGACATAGCTAACATTAAAAGGGTAAGTTCAACGCATAATTTACGCGAGAGAATTTCAAATCAGATAAAGACTAAAACATTAACGAATATGAATATATCCCATGTTTTCATGATTTGAGTACGCATTCGAAAGCTCCTCGGATCGTTACCCAGGTCATTCAAATGAAATATAATCAAAAGAAATGATAGGAATGTCTATACATCCAGTCGGGTATCAACACTCGGTAATTAGATAATTTTTCAAATAATCTTATCATGAGAGAATTGAACAAGAAGGGTTGTCAATTGTCAAATAAGACAATATCCGCAGATGAGTAAATTCGATTCAGAAGAATAAATGGTACGGGCACATATATAGGTGTCCCTAACAATATGTCCCTTATTTTGCACTTCTTGCAGATCTCATAAAAATGTAATCTTTCACAGTTATAAAAAGAAATGTAATGTTTAGTAACAATTTCATGGTGACTACTAATCAGTCTTGCATGGTCCCTTCCAAATTGTACGTAGGCGCGCAACTATATACAATTTTATGATTAACGATGCAATACTCAGTTCGTCAAAACTTTTGTCATCATGTTTAAAATAAAAATATTTTCATGCTTAATTCTGGAATAAGAATCAAAATGAAGTTACAAAGATGTTTTTCATTATGGAAGCAATTAAGTTTTCCAAAGTGTTTCATAAAAAAATTTATTTCGATAACGAGTACTCATAAATCTCACTTTGAATAATCCAAATAATTCCCGATGGATGACCATATCCTGCATTTAGGCTTGAAATTATACCATGAATAGTTATGAACTAGTCATAGATCTTGTAATCTAGAAAGAACTTATAGTAAACTTGTAACACTCTCAAATTTCATATCGGTACAGCGGAAGAGTCTTTAGAGTGTTACGGGATAGCACAATAACTCCAATCATAGACAACACATAAAAATGGTTGTACAAGGTTTAACATACATTCATTTGATAAAAAGTTTCAAGTGTACAACAGGTCCCAAATACAGGTCATTTAGTTTACCAAACATAGATCGAATGAACATTTTTATAATTATGTAGGGCATCAGAGTCAATCTCCATCCAAATTACCTTCAAGCACCTGAGATAAAAGCATGCAAAAATCATATCAGCGAATGCCGAGTGAATTCATAGAGTTTAATAAAACCGTTATATAAAACAATCGTTGAAATAAGAACACAAGTATAATATCAGAAGTAAGTCCTCGTATTGCTAGTCAGGCAATATATAAATCAAGCATACATCTTAAACCGTCCATGAGACCGTAGCCTCAATATTACCATTGTAGGTAACATTATTATCGTTATTTGAGTCATTATTGAATAGTATTGGAATACATTTGATTCATTTGGATTATTATTAGCCGCATGACATTGTTACCTTACTATCACAAACAACGGGCCGCGAACACGACAAACAATTTTCCCATCGAAGTTTGCGTGTCGTCACAAAAATCACGCTATGTAAATCTTCTCATATATAAATTCGCTTACCAATCAATGTGGTACGACGGGGATCAACCGTCAAGGCGCGAACTGGGGTGATCGTCCCCAAATAGTACTATCATATGCATAAGCGTCTACCAAATCCTGGTAGTTCACAATTCATGCTAATGGGACTTTAAGTGACATAACCTAACTACTAATAATCCTTTTTATCTCTTTTATTTTGTCATAGCATCATTCGGCTCCATATCATTAAGCATACCATCGGGACTACTTGTGTTCTATTTTTATCAAAAACTAGCATGTTATCTCCCTCGCGGGTTTACAAATCATTTTATAAAACATTTAAAAGAGTGTGAGGCTATGAAGTCACGTTGATAATGAAAGGCGGATTATCGGCTATGGACGTGCTTCGATCACGGAAACCTATATAAATAATAATCGGTCTTAGACTTTTGTCCAATGACTTTATAAAAATAACAATTATGTATACATATGATGACTTTATAAATATGATGATGATCAAGTGGGATTGTACATTCTTATTTACTCATTTCAGTGTTATGTGTTGGTAACTTTTATACTAGTTTACTAGTTTTACTTATATACATGTTTTAGGCCCAATAAGCCTATTATAAGACCAATACCTTATATTAGTCCATTTTAAACTTTTAATATCAGTATTATACTTTAGATGTTAGGCCCAAGTGGGTTAATCCCAATAAGTAAGTTTATAAGTATTTAGCCAAATTATTTGGATTAATAGTCCAATAAGGCTAACTTTGCCCGTTAATGTCCATATGTTATATAGTTCGGGTTTTATCGGTTTTTACTTTAATAGGTACTTATATATCAGTATATGAGTTATAAAAAGTTTACATTAGACGGGTCCGACCATCTATGTTTAATCGACGAAAACGTTAATTTGACGGTATTAGCCGAAAAGACGTAAAAATCATGTTTATAGTTTTATAACTTATAAAACTTATCGAACTACCATTTTTATAGAATGTCCATTTATTTATCATTGTACATATTTATATAAATGTAATAAATAAGTTAGTGGGTTTTTATTTACATTTTATACTATATTTATTCGAGTGCTATTATAATAGTATTAAACTTTAATTTCACAAAATCTGATTTTTAGTTTCACTTTTACCATTTTTATCATATCTTGAGTTCTACACGAAGATAGAAGCTCATTTTTGGATGACATACTTTCATATTATGTATTACAAATAACTTAGTTTTAGCTACTGCTCAATCCAAGTCTAAGTATCCCTAACAGTCCTCACGAAACAAACTATTCAAATTGATACACTAATTTTGTTTGAACATATCTCACTCATTATAATGATTCCATTGCATGGAAAACTCTCACATGTGTATAAGACCTAATACTTAATATAAATTGTTTCCACTATGCCATTTTATCAGTTTATCATTTGGTTAGTTACTGTTTTTATACAGCCAACTTATTAAGCAAGATTTTAACCTTTTTACATATGGTTTTCCATCTTTTTAACCTTGTTTATCAACACTTGATCCCCACAAAAAAATTTTATCATCATATATCATCATATACATATACAATAGGAAAGAAAATACATTTGATCTTTACAAAAATAACAAAGAAAATGGAAAGGATGATCTTGTTTACCAACCAAGACTATAACTTGTTTTTGGATGACAACACCTTAAGGTACATCAAATTTATCTTCAAGATCATCAACCACCAAGAATATTTTTTGAGAAATCAGCCCTAGGGCACAAGAAAATCACCTCCTTTGATGTTATAATGATCACCAATCAACAAGGCTTCAAGGGTTCTTCATTATATGTGTCGATAACACAAAGTTTATGGCTAAAATTGATCAAATGGGGGTGTTTGTTCTTGATATGGGTTGGCAAAGAAGAAGAGGGTGAGAGGATTTTTTAGTAGTTTGCATGTGTGTATTGTGAGAAGTGGTTTAGTTGCAATGGTTTGATGGTTTTGTGGTTAGTAGCTTACATGTTAAGATCAAGTTAACAAGTGTTAACTTGTTAGCTACAAGTTTGCCACATCTTATGATGTGGTGTCCTTGTGTAGCCGTCCCATATAGTAGGGTGGGACAAGTGTATACTTGTCTCATCCCACTAATTTACGGGTATTCCTCGATTCTAATTTCCTCAATTTACGTGCTCTCGGGTCGTTTTATGAAAAACGTTTTTATAAATTATGAATCAATGGCACAAAACGAATCTAATAAAAATTGTCTCATTAATAAAGGAGTTCAAAAACGTAAATACGTAATCCTAAGGTTTCCGGTTTAGTCGTAAAGGACGTTAAATTATGCACGTAAGCCCAAATTTAAATCCGTAAACTGTGAGTTCATCAACCAACACAAAAATAAGTTTCAAAATATTATACGAGAAAATAATTTACTACTTGAAAATGTTAGATTGTTACAGCTTTTCCTCCTAAAAGGGATCAACGTTCTCGTGATCCTTTTCATTTTGATGTCCGCTTCTTATTGAAATCAAAGAGGTGCGGATATTTCTTCCACATTTCGTCCTCTCGTTCCCATGTGAATTCCGATCCATGCCTTGAATTCCGTCGGATCATGACAATAGGTATCCGACTTTGTTTCAGTTTCTTTACCTCACGATCCATAACCTCTACGGGTTCTTCGATAAAATGAAACTTCTCATCTATTCGAACCTTATCTAATGAAATTTTCTCATCACTCACTGCTAAACATTTCTTCAGATTAGATACATGGAATGTGTTGTGAACACCATGAAGTTCTGGGGGTAACTCTAGTTTGTAAGCCACCGGACCTACTCTAGATAAAATCTTAAAGGGTCCAATATAGAGGGGATTCAATTTCCCTTGCTTCCAAATCTTATAACGCCTTTCCATGGCGATACTTTCAACATTACTCGGTCACCCACTTCAAACTCCATCGGTTTCCGCCGCACATCCGTGTAACTTTTCTGTCTACTACGGGCAGTCAACAGCCTACTCTTAATCTGAACTATCATCTCCGTAGTCTCCCAAATCAATTCTGGTCCCGTGAGCTGGGTATCCCCAACTTCACTCCAACATACAGGAGATCTACACCTCCTACCATACAAAGCTTCAAATGGTGCAGCCTTAATACTAGCATGGTAACTATTGTTATATGAAAACTCTGCTAAAGGCAAATGTTTATCCCAATTCTTACCAAAATCTATCACACAAGCTCTCAACATATCTTCTAGTGTTTGTATCGTTCTTTCACTCTGCCCATCAGTCTGGGGGTGATAAGCAGTGCCCATGTCAAGATTCGTTCCCAAAGATCTTTGGAGATATTTCCAAAAATTCAATGCGAATCTAGGATCTCGATCTGAAATGATCGATACAGGCACTCCATGCTTGCATACAACATTCTCAAGATAAATACGAGTCAACTTCTCCAGTGAGAACTGCTCTTTAACCGGAATGAAGTGTGCTGATTTGGTCAGTCTGTCGACAATGACCCAAATCGAGTTATTTCCAAATGATGTTCTAGGAAGCTTGGTAATAAAGTCCATCATAATTCTCTCCCACTTCCATTCAGGAATCTTTGGTTGTTGAAGTATTCCTGATGGCTTTTGATGTTCAGCTTTGACTCTAGCACAAGTCAAGCATTCAAGAACATACATAGCAATTTCCGCTTTCATATTCGGCCACCAGTACAACTTCTTCAAATCATGATACATTTTATCAGATCCAGGATGAATGGAATACTTAGATTTATGAGACTCTAACATAATCAAATCTCTTAAGCCTCCAAACTTAGGTATCCACATATGACCTCTTAAGCATTTCACTCCATCAACTCTAACCTCTAAAGGATCTCCTTCTCCTCGAAACCCTTCATTAACGAAATTTTCTTTCTTACACGCTTCTATTTGTGCATTTCTAATTTTCTCAGGCAAATTATTGTGCACGGTCAAGACTAGAGAATGCACCCTGATAGGCTCTTTATCTTTTCTGCTTAATGCATTGGCAACAACATTGGCTTTTCCTGGGTGATATTTTATATCACAATCATAATCACTTAACAACTCTATCCATCTTCGTTGCCTCATGTTCAGTTCCTTTTGATCGAGAATATACTGTAGGCTTTTGTGATCGATGAATATCGTACACTTGGTTCCATACATATAATGTCTCCACAACCTAAGAGCAAAGACTACAGCTCCTAATTCAAGATCATGAGTAGTGTAATTCTCTTCATTCTTCCTTAATTGCCTAGAAGCATAAGCTATTACTTTTTCTCGCTGCATCAAACAGCTCCATAATCTCTAAGAGATGCATCACAATATACTATAAAATCTTCACTCCCGTCGGGTAACGATAGAATTGGCGCACTACATAATTTTTGCTTCAATATCTGAAATGCTCCATCTTCATCACTTCCCCAAACGAAAGTTTTATTCTTCTGGGTAAGCTTAGTCAAGGGTTTAGATATTAAAGAAAATTCTTTAATGAATCGCCTATAATAGCCAGCCAATCCTAAGAACTGTCGCACTTCCGTTGGCGTTGTCGGTGCAGATCAATTCTTAATGGCTTCAACCTTTGCAGGATCAACATGAATTCCATCTTTGTTAATCACATGACCAAGAAATTGCACGGAATCTAACCAAAAATCACATTTCGATAACTTAGCATACAACCTTTCATCCTTTAACAAACTCAAGATAATCCTTAATGTTCTCCATGTTCATCTTTATTCTTAGAATAGATTAGAATATCGTCAATAAACACAATCACAAATTTTTCCAAGTAGGGTTTGCACACTCGATTCATTAAATCCATGAAAACCGCAGGTGCGTTAGTTAACCCAAATGGCATTACTTGAAATTCATAGTGTCCATAACGAGTTCTAAATGCAGTTATAGGAATATCTTCTTCACGGACGTGAAGTTGGTGATATCCAGACCGCAAGTCTATCTTAGAATACACACTAGATCCTTGTAGTTGATCAAACAAATCATCAATCCTTGGTAAAGGATATCGATTTTTAATCGTCAACTTATTTAGTTCCCTATAATCAATGCACATACGGAGAGATCCATCCTTCTTCTTAACGAACAAGACTGGAGCTCCCCAAGGCGACGATCTCGGTCGAATAAAACCTTTATCAGACAACTCCTTAAGTTGTTCAGGTAATTCCTTTAATCCAGAAGGTGCTAATCAGTAAGGTGCACGTGCCACCGGTGCAGCACCAGGAATTAAATCGATTTGAAACTCTACTTGCCTTATCGGTGGAAGTTCGGGTAAACCTTTAGGAAATACCTCAGAAAATTCACAGATAATAGGTACATCTTCCAATCGTTTCTCCTTAGACTCATTCCCGGTCACTTGAGCTAAGAATAACTCGCAACCGTTCCTAATGTACTTTTGGACTTTAATACATGAAACGATTTTCAAACGGGATTCACCTCGATTACCATCAATTACGAACGTCCTATTCCTAAGAGGAATCTTAACCTATTTTCTCCATATAAAATAGTAGCATTATCCAACGACAACCAATCCATACCAATAATAATATCAAAACTACCTAATTCTATCAACATCAAATCAATCGAAAAGGAATAGTTTAAGAGATTTAGAGAGCATCCTTCAAATAGCTTATTAGTTTTTACTAATTTACCATAAGCCAATTCCACCTCGTAACTGGTATTTATCTCAACAGGTTCAATGTCAATAAGGCCACTAAATTTAATGGATACAAAGCTCCTATCAGCAGCCGAGTCAAATAAAGCAACAACATAATGATTGTTGAGTAAAAACGTACCAATCAACAAGGCTTCAAGGGTTCTTCATTATATGTGTAGATAACACAAAGTTTATGGCTAAAATTGATCAAATGGGGGTGATATGGGACGACAAAGAAGAAGAGGGTGAGAGGATTTTTGAGTAGTTTGCGTGTGTGTATTGTGAGAAGTGGTTTAGTTGCAAATGGTTTGATGGTTTTGTGGTTAGTAGCTTACATGTTAAGCTTAAGTTAACAAGTGTTAACTTGTTAGCTACAAGTTTGCCACATCTTATGATGTGGTGTCCTTTTGTAGCCGTCCCAAATAGTGGGGTGGGCCAAGTGTATACTTGTCTCATCCCACTAATTTACGGGTATTCCTCGATTCCAGTTTCCTCGATTTGCGTGCCCTCGGGTCATTTTACGAAAAACGTTTTTATAAATTATGAATCAACGGCACAAAACGAATCTAATAAAAATTTTCTCATCAAATACGGAGTTCAAAAACATAAATACGTAATCCTAAGGTTTCTGGTTTAGTCGTAAAGGACGTTAAATTATGCACGTAAGCTCCAATTTGAATCCGTAAATTGTGAGTTCATCAACCAACACAAAAAAAAGTTTCAAAATATTATACGAGAAAATAATATGCTACCTGAAATTGTTAGATTGTCACAAAATTTATTAAAAGATGTTCCTGTTATATGAAACTTCTGAGGTATTTGCTGATGAATTACCTAGACTTTCGCCATTAAGGCAAGTTGAATTTGGTATTTATTATATTCTCGGTGTTGCACCTGTGGCATGTGCACTATACTTCAGCACCATCTGAATCGAAAGAGTTACCGTGCAACTAAGAGAGTTGTTGTAAAAAGATTTTATTCTACCGAGCTCGTCATCATGAAGAGATATGGTGTTATCATTCCTTATTATTGATTATCGTGAACAGAATAAATTACGAACAAAATTCATATCCATTACCCAAGACGAAAGATTTGTTCGGTCAATTACAAGGTTCTAGCGTATATTTAAAATTTGATCCACGGCATGGTAATCATCGACTTTACGTCCGCAAAGAAGATTATCTATTCCAATCACTACATCCAGAACTTGTAATGAATATTATGAGGCATATCGTTTGGATTGACCAATGCACATGTAGCATTCATAAATTTGGTGAATCACGTGTGTAGGCTATAATTTGATAAATTCATGCTTGTGATCATTAAGTACCATCTGATTGTTTCTAAGAATAGGAAGGAGTTAGTAATCATTTGTAGACTACCCTGCATTGGCCGAGTAGTAAAAACCTGTACCTTGAGTATTTATTATATGATTTAAGTCTTGATCCTTTACATTATTTGACCGTGTGATTAATAGGTAATGGAATATATATTGACCCTTCAAAGATTAGAGCCATTTAGGCTTTGGGTTATACCAAAAAAAGTGCAAAAATGTTTTGACAAATATTTATCAAAGGCTTTTTAAGAAATCATTCCCTTATACCCATATCATTTAACTAAACTCCCTTAGGAGTAGATATTTGTGTATACCTCAAGACAAACCAAGAGGAATTGAGAAAACCATCCAGTCGGGTATCAACATTCGGTAATTAGATAATTTTACAAATAATCTTATCATGAGAGAATTGAACAAGAAGGGGTTGTCAATTGTCAAATAAGACAATATCCGTAGATGAGTAAATTCGATTCAGAAGAATAAATGGTACGGGGACATATGTAGGTGTCCCTAACAATATGTCCCTTATTTTGCACTTCTTGCAGATCTCATAAAAATTTAATCTTTCACAGTTATAAAAAGAAATGTAATGTTTAGTAACAATTTCATGGTGACTACTAATCAGTCTTGCATGGTCCCTTCCAAATTGTACGTAGGCGCGCAACTATATACAATTTTATGATTAACGATGCAATACTCAGTTCGTCAAAACTTTTGTCATCATGTTTAAAATAAAAATATTTTCATGCTTAATTCTGGAATAAGAATCAAAATGAAGTTACAAAGATGTTTTTCATTATGGAAGCAATTAAGTTTTCCAAAGTGTTTCATAAAAAACTTTATTTCGATAACGAGTACTCATAAATCTCATTTTGAATAATCCAAATAATTCCCGATGGATGACCATATCCTGCATTTAGGCTTGAAATTATACCATGAATAGTTATGAACTAGTCATAGATCTTGTAATCTAGAAAGAACTTAAAGTAAATTTGTAACACTCTCAAATTTCATATTGGTACAGCGGAAGAGTCTTTAGAGTGTTACGGGATAGCACAATAACTCCAATCATAGACAACACATAAAAATGGTTGTATAAGGTTTAACATACATTCATTCGATAAAAAGTTTCAAGTGTACAACAGGTCCCAAATACAGGTCATTTAGTTTACAAAACATAGATCGAATGAACATTTTTATTATTATGTGGGGCATCAGAGTCGATCTCCATCCAAATTACCTTCAAGCACCTGAGATAAAAGCATGCAAAAATCATATCAGCGAATGCCGAGTAAATTCATAGAGTTTAATAAAACCGTTATATAAAACAATCATTGAAATCAGAACACAAGTATAATATCAGAAGTAAGTCCTCGTATTGCTAGTCAGGCAATATATAAATCAAGCATACATCTTAAACCGTCCATGAGACCGTAGCCTCAATATTACCATTATAGGTAACATTATTATCGTTATTTGCGTCATTATTGAATTGTATTGGAATACATTTGATTCATTTGGATTATTATTAGCCGCACGACATTGTTACCTTACTATCACAAACAACGGGCCGCGAACTCGACAAACAATTTTCCCATCGAAGGTTGCGTGTCGTAACAAAAATCACGCTATGTAAATCTTCTCATATATAAATTCGCTTACCAATCAATGTGGTACGACGGGGATCAACCGTCAAGGCGCGAACTGGGGTGATCGTCCCCAAATAGTACTATCATATGCATAAGCGTCTACCAAATCCTGGTAGTTCACAATTCATGCTAATGGGACTTTAAGTGACATAACCTAACTACTAATAATCCTTTTTATCTCTTTTATTTGGTCATAGCATCATTCGGCTCCATATCATTAAGCATACCATCGGGACTACTTGTGTTCTATTTTTATCAAAAACTAGCATGTTATCTCCCTCGCGGGTTTACAAATCATTTTATAAAACATTTAAAAGAGTGTGAGGCTATGAAGTCACGTTGATAATGAAAGGCGGATTATCGGCTACGGACGTGCTTCGATCACGGAAACCTATATAAATAATAATCGGTCTTAGACTTTTGTCCAATGACTTTATAAAAATAACAATTATGTATACGTATGATGACTTTATAAATATGATGATGATCAAGTGGGATTGTACATTCTTATTTACTCATTTCAGTGTTATGTGTTGGTAACTTTTATACTAGTTTACTAGTGTTACTTATATACATGTTTTATGCCCAATAAGCCTATTATAAGCCCAATACCTTATATTAGTCCATTTTAAACTTTTAATATCAGTATTATACTTTAGATGTTGGGCCCAAGTGGGTTAATTCCAATAAGTAAGTTTATAAGTATTTAGCCAAATTAGTTGGATTAATAGTCCAATAAGGCTAACTTTGCCCGTTAATGTCCATATGTTATATAGTTCGGGTTTTATCGGTTTTTACTTTTAATAGGTACTTATATATCAGTATATGAGTTATAAAAAGTTTACATTAGACGGGTCCGACCATCTATGTTTAATCGACGAAAACGTTAATTTTACGGTATTAGCCAGAAATACGTAAAAATCATGTTTATAGTTTTATAACTTATAAAACTTATCGAACTACCATTTTTATAAAATGTCATTGTACATATTTATATAAATGTAATAAATAAGTTAGTGGGTTTTTATTTACATTTTATAATATATTTATTTAAGTGCTATTATAATAGTATTAAACTTTAATTTCACAAAATCTGATTTTTAGTTTCACTTTTACCATTTTTATCATATCTTGAGTTCTACAAGAAGATAGAAGCTCGTTTTTGGATGACATAAACTTTATATTATGTATTAAAAATAACTTAGTTTTAGCTACTGCTCAATCCAAGTCTAAGTATCCCTAACTGTCCTCACGAAACAAACTATTCAAATTGATACACTAATTTTGTTTTGAACATATCTCACTCATTATAATGATTCCATTGCATGGCCAACTCTCACATGTGTATAAGACCTAATACTTAATGTATATTGTTTCCACTATGCCATTTTATCAGTTTATCATTTGGTTAGTTACTGTTTTTATACAGCCAACTTATTAAGCAAGATTTTAACCTTTTTACATATGTTTTTCCATCTTTTTAACCATGCTTATCAACACTTGATCCCCACACAACATTTTTATCATCATATATCATCATATACATATACAATAGGAAAGAAAATACATTTTATCTTTACAAAAATAACAAAGAAAATGGAAAGGATGATCTTGTTTACCAACCAAGACTATAACTTGTTTTTGGATGACAACACCTTGAGGTACACCAAATTTATCTTCAAGATCATCAACCACCAAGAATATTTTTTGAAAAATCAGCCCTAGGACACAAGCAAATCACCTCCTTTGATGTTATAATGATCACCAATCAACAAGGCTTCAAGGGTTCTTCATTATATGTGTAGATAACACAAAGTTTATGGCTAAAATTGATCAAATGGGGGTGTTTGTTCTTGATATGGGACGAAAAAGAAGAAGAGGGTGAGAGGATTTTTGAGTAGTTTGCATGTGTGTATTGTGAGAAGTGGTTTAGTTGCAATGGTTTGATGGTTTTGTGGTTAGTAGCTTACATGTTAAGCTCAAGTTAACAAGTGCTAACTTGTTAGCTACAAGTTTGCCACATCTTATGATGTGGTGTCCTTGTGTAGCCGTCCCATATAGTGGGGTGGGAAAAGTGTATACTTGTCTCATCCCACTAATTTACGGGTATTCCTCGATTCTAGTTTCCTCGATTTGCGTGCTCTCGGGTCGTTTTACGAAAAAACGTTTTTATAAATTATGAATCAACGACACAAAACGAATCTAATAAAAATTGTCTCATCAATAACGGAGTTCAAAAACGTAAATACGTAATCCTAAGGTTTCCGGTTTAGTCGTAAAGGACGTTAAATTATGCAGGTAAGCCCAAATTTAAATCCGTAAATTGTGAGTTCATCAACCAACACAAAAATAAGTTTTAAAATATTATACGAGAAAATAATTTACTACTTGAAAATGTTAGATTGTCAAATCTTTTCCTCCTAAAAGGGATCAACGTTCTCGTGATCCTTTTCATTTTGATGTCCGTTTCTTATTGAAATCAAAGAGGTGCGGATATTTCTTCCACATTTCGTCCTCTCGTTCCAAGTAAATTCCAATCCATTCCTTGAATTCCGTCGGATCATGACAATAGGTATCCGACTTTGTTTCAGTTGCTTTACCTCACGATTCATAACCTCTACGGATTCTTCGATAAAATGCAACTTCTCATCTATTCGAACCTTATCTAATGAAATTTTCTCATCACTCACTGCTAAACATTTCTTCAGATTAGATACATGGAATGTGTTGTGAACACCATGAAGTTCTGGGGGTAACTCTAGTTTGTAAGCCATCGGACCTACTCTAGATAAAATCTTAAAGGGTCCAATATAGCGGGGATTCAATTTCCCTTGCTTCCAAATCTTATAACGCCTTTCCATGGCGATACTTTCAACATTACTCGGTCACCCACTTCAAACTCCATCGGTTTCCGCCACACATCCGTGTAACTTTTCTGTCTACTACGGGCAGTCAACAGCCTATTCTTAATCTGAACTATCATCTACGTAGTCTCCCGAATCAATCCCGGTCCCGTGAGCTGGGTATCCCCAACTTCACTCCAACATACAGGAGATCTACACTTCCTACCATACAAAGCTTCAAATGGTGCAGCCTTAATACTAGCATGGTAACTATTGTTATATGAAAACTCTGCTAAAGGCAAATGTTTATCCCAATTCTTACCAAAATCTATCACACAAGCTCTCAACATATCTTCTAGTGTGTGTATCGTTCTTTCACTCTGCCCATCAGTCTGGGGGTGATAAGCAGTGCTCATGTCAAGATTCGTTCCCAAAGATCTTTGGAGATATTTCCAAAAATTCAATACGAATCTAGGATCTCGATCTGAAATGATCGATACAGGCACTCCATGCTTGCATACAACATTCTCAAGATAAATACGAGTCAACTTCTCCAGTGAGAACTGCTCTTTAACCGGAATGAGGTGTGCTGATTTTGTCAGTCTGTCGACAATGACCCAAATCGAGTTATTTCCAGATGATGTTCTAGGAAGCTTGGTAATAAAGTCCATGGTAATTCTATCCCACTTCCATTCAGGAATCTTTGGTTGTTGAAGTAGTCCTGATGGCTTTTGATGTTTAGCTTTGACTCTAGCACAAGTCAAGCATTGAAGAACAAACATAGCAATTTCTGCTTTCATATTCGACCACCAGTACAACTTCTTCAAATCATGATACATTTTATCAGATCCAGGATGAATGGAATACTTAGATTTATGAGACTCCAACATAATGAAATCTCTTAAGCCTCCAAACTTAGGTATCCACATACGACCTCTTAAGCATTTCACTCCATCAACTCTAACCTCTAAAGGATCTCCTTCTCCTCGAAACCCTTCATTAACAAAATTTTCTTTCTTACACGCTTCTATTTGCGCATTTCTAATTTTCTCAGGCAAATTATTGTGCACGGTCAAGACTAGAGAATGCACCCTGATAGGCTCTCTATCTTTTCTGCTTAATGCATCGGCAAAAACATTGGCTTTTCCTGGGTGATATTTTATATCACAATCATAATCACTTAACAACTCTGTCCATCTTCGTTGCCTCATGTTCAGTTCCTTTTGATCGAGAATATACTGTAGGCTTTTGTGATCGGTGAATACCGTACACTTGGTGCCATACATATAATGTCTCCACAACCTAAGAGCAAAGACTACAGCTCCTAATTCAAGATCATGAGTAGTGTAATTCTCCTCATTCTTCCTTAATTGCCTAGAAGCATAAGCTATTACTTTTTCTCGCTGCATCAAACAGCTCCATAACCTCTAAGAGATGCATCACAATATACTATAAAATCTTCACTCCCGTCGGGTAATGATAGAATTGGCGCACTACATAATTTTTGCTTCAATATCTGAAATGCTCCATCTTCATCACTTCCCCAAACGAAAGTTTTATTCTTCTGGGTAAGCTTAGTCAAGGGTTTAGATATTAAAGAAAATTCTTTAATGAATCGCCTATAATAGCCAGCCAATCCTAAGAACTGTCACACTTCCGTTGGTGTTGTCGGTGCAGATCAATTCTTAATGGCTTCAACCTTTGCAGGATCAACATGAATTCCATCTTTGTTAATCACATGACCAAGAAATTGCACGAAATCTAACCAAAAATCACATTTCGATAACTTAGCATACAACCTTTCATCCTTTAACAAACTCAAGATAATCCTTAATGTTCTCCATGTTCATCTTTATTCTTAGAATAGATTAGAATATCGTCAATAAACACAATCACAAATTTGTCCAAGTAGGGTTTGCACACTCGATTCATTAAATCCATGAAAACCGCAGGTGCGTTAGTTAACCCAAATGGCATTACTTGAAATTCATAGTGTCCATAACGAGTTCTAAATGCAGTTATATGAATATCTTCTTCACGGACGTGAAGTTGGTGATATCCAGACCACAAATCTATCTTAGAATACACACTAGATCCTTGTAGTTGATCAAACAAATCATCAATCCTTGGTAAAGGATATCGATTTTTAATCGTCAACTTATTTAGTTCCCTATAATCAATGCACATACGGAAAGATCCATCCTTCTTCTTAACGAACAAGACTGGAGCTCCCCAAGGCGACGATCTCGGTCGAATAAAACCTTTATCAAACAACTCCTTAAGTTGTTCAAATAATTCCTTTAATTCAGAAGGTGCTAATCAGTAAGGTGCACGTGCCGCCGGTGCAGCACCAGGAATTAAATCGATTTGAAACTCTACTTGCCTTATCGGTGGAAGTCCGGGTAAATCTTTAGGAAATACCTCAGAAAATTCACAGATAATAGGTACATCTTCCAATCGTTTCTCCTTAGACTCATTCCCGGTCACTTGAGCTAAGAATAACTCGCAACCGTTCCTGATGTACTTTTGGACTTTAATACATGAAACGATTTTCAAACGGGATTCACCTCGATTACCATCAATTACTAACGTCCTATTCCTAAGAGGAATCTTAACCTTTTTTCTCCATATAAAATAGTAGCAGTATTCAACGACAACCAATCCATATCAATAATAATATCAAAACTACCTAATTCTATCAACATCAAATCAATCGGAAAGGAATAGTTTAAGAGATTTAGAGAGCATCCTTCAAATAGCTTATTAGTTTTCACTAATTTACCATAAGCCAATTCCACCTCGTAACTGGTATTTATCTCAACAGGTTCAATGTCAATAAGGCCACTAAATTTAATGGATACAAAGCTCCTATCAGCAGCCGAGTCAAATAAAGCAACAACATTATGATTGTTGACTAAAAACGTACCAATCAACAAGGCTTCAAGGGTTCTTCATTATATGTGTAGATAACACAAAGTTTATGGCTAAAATTGATCAAATGGGGGTGATATGGGACGATAAAGAAGAAGAGGGTGAGAGGATTTTTGAGTAGTTTGCGTGTGTGTATTGTGAGAAGTGGTTTAGTTGCAAATGGTTTGATGGTTTTGTGGTTAGTAGCTTACATGTTAAGCTTAAGTTAACAAGTGTTAACTTGTTAGCTACAAGTTTGCCACATCTTATGATGTGGTGTCCTTTTGTAGCCGTCCCATATAGTGGGGTGGGACAAGTGTATACTTGTCTCATCCCACTAATTTACGGGTATTCCTCGATTCCAGTTTCCTCGATTTGCGTGCACTCGGGGCGTTTTACGAAAAACGTTTTTATAAATTATGAATCAACGGCACAAAACGAATCTAATAAAAATTTTCTCATCAAAAACGGAGTTCAAAAACGTAAATACGTAATCCTAAGGTTTCTAGTTTAGTCGTAAAGGACGTTAAATTATGCACTTAAGCCCCAATTTGAATCCGTAAATTGTGAGTTCATCAACCAACACAAAAAAAAGTTTCAAAATATTATACGAGAAAATAATATGCTACCTGAAAATGTTAGATTGTCACAAAATTTATAAAAAGATGTTCCTGTTATATGAAACTTCTGAGGTATTTGCTGATGAATTACCTAGACTTTCTCCATTATGGCAAGTTGAATTTGGTATTGATTATATTACCGGTGCTGCACCTGTGGCATGTGCACTATACTTCAGCACCATCTGAATCGAAAGAGTTACCGTGCAACTAAGAGAGTTGTTGGAAAAAGCTTTTATTCTACCGAGCTCGTCATCATGAAGAGCTAAGGTGTTATCATTCCTTATATTTATTGATTACCGTGAACTGAATAAATTACGATCAAAATGCATATCCATTACCCAAGACGAAATATTTGTTCGGTCAATTACAAGGTTCTAGCGTATATTTAAAATTTGATCCACGCATGGTTATCATCGACTTTGCGTCCGCAAAGAAGATTATTTATTCCAATCACTACATCCAGAACTTGTAATGAATATTATGAGGCATGTGATATCGTTTGGATTGACCAATGCACATGTAGCATTCATAAATTTGGTGAATCACGTGTGTAGGCTGTAATTTGATAAATTCATGCTTGTGATCATTAAGGACCATCTGATTGTTTCTAAGAATAGGAAGGAGTTAGTAGTCATTTGTAGACTGCCCTACATTGGCCGAGCAGTAAAAACCTGTACCTTGAGTATTTATTATATGATTTAAGTCTTGATCCTTTACATTATTTGACCGTGTGATTAATAGGTAATGGAATATATATTGACTCTTCAAAGATTAGAGTCATTTAGGCTTTGGGTTATACCAAAAAAGTGCAAAAATGTTTTGACAAATATTTATCAAAGGATTTTTAAGGAATCATTCCCTTATACCCATATCATTTAACTAAACTCCCTTAGGAGTAGATATTTGTGTATACCTCAAGACAACCCAGGAGGAATTGAGAAAACCATTTAAACCATGACTTGGAATTTGGAACGACAATTTTTGCTCTTCAACTAAGAAAATTTTGACCAAGGTATAAACAAATATTTTTCGAACATTTACGGATCTTATTAATTATTTTCGATCAATCAACAAAAACCGTGTTAACTAAATTCAAATTTATTGTTGAACAATTTTCTATAATTGGACGAACTAAGAAATTTGAAACTTTTTACGCTTACGTTCCATAAAATTTAATATTTATTATTTAATTACTTGTAATATTTATCGACGCTTTAAACGTCGGATTAAGCAAAACAAATAAAGATAATAGTTGAGACGAAACTAAAACTTAGAAAGGGAAGAAAGAATTTTTGAATAAATACGGTCATGATATTTATTTTATCGAGGAAGGTGAATATAGTTGCTGACATATTATGTAGAAAGGATAAAGAATCAATTAGGATGTGTTCCTTAGCAATGAACTGTGCAAAATAATTTGCCCGAACAATTTAAAAATAGTTGATGCTTGTAAGAAGGATAATATAGATAATAAAAGGGGGTTCGCGACTAATGAAAACCATTAGAACTGAGAGCCGATGGCGTTAAATGTTTAAAAGGCCACTTGTGATTGCCTAAATATGGAGGATTATGAGATTTTTTGTTATATTGGAATATCGTAAGTTTAAGTGTTCTATTCATGTCATTTCTGATTAAATGTATATTATATGAAGAAGTTGTACTGATGGCCAATTATGAAGGCAGACATCATCTCATACGTTGGTAAACATCTAACTTTTGCGAAGGTTAAGGCTGAACGCCAAAAATCCTTAAGGATTGCTTCTACAGCTTATTATTCATGTTTGGAAATAGAATAGAATCACCATGGATTCTTATGATAAATCTTCCAAGGTCATCATCTGGATTTGATTCGATCTGGGTCATCGTCGACAGACTTACCAAATCTACTAATATCATTCCCGTTAATGATAGATTATCAATGGAGAAGTTGACTCTTTTGTATTTAAAGGAGTTGTATAAACCTAGTGTGCCTGTATCGATCATCTCTATCAAGATCCTCGCTTCGCATCAAATTTATAGAGATTTCCTCAGAAGTCATTGGGAACGAATCTTGATGAGAGTACTGTTTACCACCCCAATCGAAGGGACAGGGTAAAGTAACGATACAAACACTAGAAGTCTTGTTTGATGTTTGAATGATTGACCTTTGGTAATGAACGGGATAATCGTTTTCCTTTGGAGAGATCATCATTGATAATTATTATATTAGGATTGAGATCGAATCTTGTGAGGATCTATATAAAGAGCATCTGTAGGTGGTAGTTGGGATGAAGATACCCGACATACACCCATTGTGAGTTGGACATGTCTTTTAGGTTTAAGGTTGCCTATGATGACAAACCTAACCTTACAAAATACACGACCCGCGAGACTTGAAATTATTTTTGAAATTAGGATCTGATTATTGACTGCCAGTAGTGGGCAGGAGGTTATGTGAATATGAAATGTAGATCTTGAAGTGCAGGATGGGTAGAAAAGTTATGCAAAAAATTTTCACCATGGAAAAGTGAATTGATGATCTGAAAGATCATGGGAAATAAGTCCCCGTTGTATGGGACCATCGAGATAATGTAAAGATTTGGTTTGAGAGGCATATAAGCTAGATCTACCCGAGGACTTCAAGGCTGCATGAATTATGTTTCGTATATTGAACTTGATAAAATGTCTATCAAGTGAAAATCTGATTATTTCTTAATGAAGTTTGGATCGGCGAAAAGTTGCATTCATCAAAAACCCGTGAACATCATGGATAGAGAAAGTAAGTCAACTTAAGCCTGGTCGTATTCCCGTAGTTATGTTTGATGAAACTCGCGTATTGTAATGGATTACACTTTAGACAAAAGGCCGAATGTGGAGGAAATACCCACATGTCTTGATTCTATAAGAAGCGAGTAGTAAGATAAATCGATATTTGAGGACAAAGATCCTCTTTAGGGGTAACTACTGTGACAATCCGTCAATTTATGGTCGATATTTTATTCTCAAGAATTAATTAAAATCATTATTTTATTGTTAATTTATGAACTCACTCACTTTTGGGAAGAAATAAGGGTTTACGTCTTAAAATAGCATCGACTACGTCTAAAACCGGAGAACTCTATGTTACGTGCTTACGTTTACATAAACTGTTTTTGTTACAGTCTGACATTTCAGGAAATAAATTTATTCTCGAATATTATTTTAGAATTTTAATTTGTGTTCGTTGATAAACTCACAAATTTACGAGAAGAGATTAGGACTTACATGCATAATTTAACATCCTTTACGACTAAACCGGAAACCCTAGGTTTATGTATTTACGTTTTTGAACTCCGTTTTTTATGAGACAATTTTTATTTGATTCGTTTTGTGTCGTTGATTCATAATTTATAAAAACGTTTTTCGTAAAACGACCCGAGTGCACGCAAATCGAGGAAACTAGAATCGAGGATTACCCGTAAATTAGTGGGGATGAGAGAAGTTAACACTTGTCCCACCCCCTCTAAGGGGCGGCTAATCTTAGCCAACACACTTCATTATGTGTCAAGATGCATGATAACTAAGGACACTTTTCCTTAGTTACACACAAAACCATTTACACCATAAAACTACTAACCACAAACCATCTATCCTCATTTGTTACATGCAAACAACCACAAAACTCTCTCTAGCTCTCTCTATTGCCGTCCCATACTCTACCCAAAACACCCCATTTGATCAAAATTCAACCATGAATCTTGTGATAAACTTGCACAAGATGAAAACCTATTGAAGTCTTGTTAATTTGAGGTGATCCTAACATCTACAAAGAAGTTTTCCTTGGAGTCTAGGGATGATTTTTCTCAAGGTGATCATATATTTGGGTGATCTTGAGGTGGTCTTGGTTTATCATAATATTGGTTATCAAAAACCAAGTCTTGTTCTTAACTTTCACTATCTTGGTTGGTAACAAGATCATTTCTTCCATTTTCTTGTTATTTTGTAAATGTAATCTTGTATTTTCTTTCTAAATGTATATGTATATGATGATAAATGATGATCAAAGTATTATGTGGGGAACTTGTGTTGATAAATTTGGTTAAAAAGACTAAAATCCACATGTAAAGATGTTAAAATCATGGTTAAAATTATCGGCTGTATAAAATAGTAAGTAACCGTGATAACTTGATAAATTGACTTGGATTATTTAATATACAGTAAGATATATGATTTTTACATATGTGGAGAGTTGGCCACTCAATGGAATCAATTAAATGAGCAAGATATGATCAAAATACTATTAAGGTTTAAATCTGTATAGTCTGTTTTGGACGAATTATTATGGACACTTAGAGGATGATTGAGCAGTATCTAAACTGGAGTTATATGTAGCACAAATTATGTAGTTTGTGATGCCCAAATTTTATCTTCTATCTTTTTGTAGAACTCAAGATATGGCAAAAATGGTGAAAGTAATTTTGATAATCAGATTTGTGAATAAAAGTATATAATATAAAATGAGCACTCAAGTAATATAATTATAAAATACATATATAAAACCCACTAACTTATGATAATACTTATAAAATAAGTTGTATATTATGATAAATAAGTATGACATTTTTATAATAGTACAAACTCAAATGTTTTCTAAAGTTATAAAATTATATATAAGTTTTACGTCTTTTTGGCTAAAACCAAAAGATTAACGTTTTCGCCAAATAAAACTTAGACGGTCGGACCCGTCTAATGTAATATTTTTATAACTCATCTACTGATATGTAAGTACATTTGACAAGTAAATACCGATAAAACCCGAGCTTTATAACTTATGGACATTAACGGGCCAAAGTAGCCTTATTGGACTATTGACCAAACTAGTTTGGCTAAACACTAATGGTCTGACTCATAGGCTTAACCCACTTGGGCCCAACATATGAGTATAGGTCCGGTATTAAAAGTATAAATGGACTAATAAAATAAATTGGACTTCTAATGGGCTTAATGGGCCTTAATATATAAATAAGTTGAAACTAGTGTAACTAGTCTAAAATTTGACTAACACATAACACTATAATGTGTATGAAGAGATAAAATCCCACTTGATCATCATCATACTTATAATGTCATCATATATACATAGCCATTGTTTTTATAAAGTCACTGTACAAGAGTCTAAAACGAGTATTATTTGTCTAGGTTTCCGTGAATGAAGCACGTATCGTACAACCAAATTGCTGATAACCCGCCTTTCCCAATAAACGTGAGTTCATAGCCTCGCACTCTTATAAATGTTTTATGAAATGTTTTATAAACCCGCGAGAGAGATAACATGTTAGTTTTAATAAAAAAATAGGACACCAGTTGTCCAGATTATTTTCTTATTCATATGGACCCGAATGATTATATGACCCAATAAATGATTATATGACCCGATGAATGAAATGAGATGGATTATTATTAGTTAGGTTATGTCACTAAAAGTCCTATTAGCATGAATTGTGAACTACCGGGATTTGGTAGACGCTTATGCATATAATAGTACTATTTGGGGAAGATCACTCCAGTTCGCGCCTTGACAGTTGATCCCCGTCGTGCCACATTGATTGGTAAGCGAATTTATGTATGAGAAGATTTATATAAGCGTGATTATTGTGACGACACGCTGTTTTAGATGGGCAAAAGGAATTACGGGATAGCTACCCGTTGTTTGTTATAGTAAGGTAGCAATGTCATGCGGCTTATAATAATCCAATATTGAACTACTGATGTACGAATTGAATTATAGTATATTGCTTGACTAGCAATACGGGGTGTTATTATTGATATTATGTTCGTGTTTTGGTTTTACATAACCATTTTCATATAACGGTTTCTATTAAACTTTATACAACGTTATAAAACGTATTGTATGATGTTTTTACAACAATGGTTCGTATAATGGTTTTGAAGGCAAAAGCCAATATTATGATTTATGACATAGATTGGTATAAAATGTGTTTGGCCTATTTTATGGCCTACGACAAAGAATTGTATAAAATGATTTTCGGTAACGATTATATATACCGGTGATATATTAATGGTTTTTATTAAACTCTATAATTCACACGGCGTTTTCGCTGACTTTTTAACATGTTTTATCTCAGGTACTTGAAGGTAATTCTCGGGAAGACGACTAGAATTTATGGCCCGCATTCAAATATAATTTCCATTCAAATGTTCTGTTAATTTGTATGACATACTATGACCTGAGGACCTATGTAATTTGATGTTTATGAATGGAAAATGCTTTATTATTAAACGATGCGATTTTAAGCGTTGTCTATGATTTGAGTAATCTGCTATCCCGTAACACCAACGACTCTTCCGCTGAACTAAAGTATGAATATTTGGGGTTGTTACAATACACGTCTAAGAGAGAAGGGACACAAGATTTTTGGTAATCAAACAAGTACATAGTTTATCTTACCTAGGATTTGTTATAGTACTAGGTTTTAATTAGTTGTTGCACATATGCCTCCTCACTCCCTTCCTAGCCGTCGCATACCTCAAATCAAATGGACAAGGAGTTGTCTTGCATAGTGTAAGTCTTAAATGTGGTGATCTACAAGGTTCATGAAAAGTATAAAGTGAGTTTGAAAGGTTTAAAGTAAGTGTAAATGTGTATGTATGGTATATTCGTCTAAGGTAGTAGTATAGGATAGTTTTTAGTTCAATTCTAGTGTTCTTGTGTATACTAGGAGTCTAGGTGTTATATTGTATGAGTAGGTTCGAGTCCAAGTTGATTTGGTTAGGTTTAGTCTAGAATAATTAAAAGTATAGTTTTACTTATTAAAAGTATAAGATACTAAAATAATTGTTATAATTTGTTAGATACAAAATTGTATGATGACAATAGCTTCTGTTTATAGTAGTAACACTTAAAGTGTAGAGAAAATATATAGTATATATATATATTTTGTAGTAATATGATATTAAATAAGTACTATTAATTGTGATCATGGTTTTATGTTTTCAAAATACTAAAATGATGCATGAGTATGCTCATGAGTTTACAAGTGACTTAAAAGTCCCAAAGTGATGTCTTGTGTTCTGTATGCTCATAAAAATGTAGTCATACATGTTGTTTCTTGTGATCCTATGATTGAATATTCACAATCATAATGCATTGTTCAATGTTCTTGTTGCTCAAATGTTTCAACTGTTCTAGATATGATAAATGCTCAAAGTTTTAGTGATAAAATGATTTATGTTCATGAATGATGCATATGATTATGCAAAATTTAGGCAAAGGTGAAAATTTATATATCATAAGGTGACGTGTACAATGATGTCATAGTCAAAACCTGAAAAGTACATGTTTTACAGCACTATCCCGTTATTTTAGCTTTGTCCTCGAAGCTTAAGATGACGTTACTGCTCAGGTGAACAGGTGTGGGTACTTAGCTCTAAACGAGTCTTCGCATTCCCAAATGAACTTAAGACCTCTCCTAGAGTTCCAACGTATTTTAACCAATGGAATTTCGCTTTGCTTTAGTTTCTTGTATGCTCTCTCCATGACTTCTATGGTTTCTTCTATAAATTGGAGTTTATCATCAAAATGAACTCCCTCCAATTTCATGGCAAACGGCTCATCCGCGTAGCACTTCTTTAGGTTCGAAACATGAAAGGTAGAGTGTACCCAGCTCAATTGTTGGTTTAAAGCTAGGCGATAAGAAACTTCACCAATTCTGGCAATCACTTTGAAGGGTCCCACATAACGTGGGTTTAGGTTTCCAGGTTTTCCAAAGCGTACAACATCCTTCCTAGGTGATACCTTAAGCATAACTCGGTCACCTACTTAAAATTTCATAGGTTTCCGTTTACGATATGCATAGCTCTTTTGTCGGTCTTGTGCAACTTGAATTCTCTGCCTGATGAGAGTGATCTTCTCAGTAGTCTCTTGGATTAGTTAGGGTCCGGTGAGTTGAAATTCTCCTACCTCTGCCCAGCACACGGGTGATCTACACTTGCGGCCATAGAGAGCCTCAAATGGTGCTGCTTTGATGCTGGCATGGTAGATATTGTTGTAGGAGAATTCAACTAACGGTATGTTAACATATAAGATTCAAGCTAACAAAGGGGGTGATCCGGAGGTCGGGGAGGATAAAAGTGATGTTTAGACATTTTTAGAGAGAGAAAGTAAAACTTGAAAGGAGTGTGTGTATTTTAGAGAGAGAATGAAAATACAACAAATGGGAATCCTCACCCCTACATGGAAGAATAGAGGGGTATATATAGCCTAGACACACACGAACTATTCTAAATTAACAAAACTAGTCCCTACGTGTGTGGCTATATTAAACTAATGTAATTCCGTGAATGGCGCTCACATTTAGGGCTAACAATCTTCCCCCAATGTGGAGACATACGGAATTACTTACAATGTTCCTAACAAGTACAAATACAAGCAAAATAAAGTCTTCCAGGGTGCTTCCAATGCTGAGGATGTCTTCTAAGTCTTCTTGTCTTCATAACTTGTACCTCATCTTGAATCCTCTTTGTCTTGGCTTGTTGTGGAACAACTGTAATATGCATGATTTGGATTAACTTCCCCCCAATTCATGCAACACGTATTAAAAAACTTTCTTCATAGACTTCTTTTTGACGAAGTTTGTGAATCAACTTCCCCCAAACCAATATCTGTATCTTAAGCAGATTCTGACACTCCGATGTAGTTTGAACAATCTTCTAGTTCATCGGTTTAAGTGCACAGCGGAAATTTGTAGAAGAACCACACCAGATAATACTGCTTCTATACTGTCTCATGTCATTTGGTTTTTTGGTGATAATCCGTTTGGGGTAACATTAAGGAAATCAACAACAATTCTTCTCACGCCTGAAGAATACTTCATAAAAATCATATAAAGTAAAGTAGATACCATTCCATGTACACTACTTCCCCCTGGAAGTTGATCTGATTACTTCAAAGTACACGATCTTACCCCATGATAATTTCGAACTCTCGGAAGCATCATTATCGTGGACGTCCATATACTCTAGAAGCTCTTAATAAGTTTTGAAAAGTTTTAAAAGTCGTTGAAAAACTTTGAAATATTTTTTCTTTAGACTATGAAGTACCATTGTCGTTATGAGGCTCATAAATATCCCATGAGAATTGATTGCTGATTCCATCTCTCTCTGTCTAACTTACCAAACTAGAATTCATTCGGCTATTTGTCGTGACCACATGTGAAGTAAACCCGATATTCCAAACTTGAAACTAAAGTACAATCCCCCAAATTTGTTACTTAAGCTTGCTCTTATGTCGATTGAAGAACGGTGCAGAAACAAGTCTCTTATACCTCTTGAAGTTATCCACATGAGCAACTGCGTGTGACACTGAGGACTGTAACAAAGATCCCAAAAATGATAGTAATCCATGTCGTCGACCATCCACCCCTTGACAGTGGAAACTAGATAATTCAAGTCCCAATCATAAATTTTGTCGCCCAAGCAAGTCATCAATCGATAGACTGGGTATGAAGAAAAGGGGTAGAAAAATAGAAGGAAGGCTCGATGATGAAATAAGTAGACGCCTTCATGAAATCCCACTTCAAATTCAAATAAAGAATACCAAATCCACTTCGTGATCACTTGGCTTTGTAGAATCAAAACTAGCCATTGTCGTTAAAGTGAATCTTATATCGGATCGTTTTAGCGATAATTGTTTTGTTTGCTTAGGTGTTGTGTTTGAATGTCGTTATCTAGAACAAATTATGAGAGGAATTGTCATTAAGGGACACAATTTTTCTAGACAACTTGTCATTTAAGCTCAACGTCAGTCAAATGCCCAACCGATGCGCGGATCGACAACGAGTACCCGGCCATATTCAACAATTTCACAATAGGAATATTCGCATGGTCATTTATTTGGCCCATTCCATTCAGTTTGTAATTCAGCCGTGTTTAGAAATGCAATAACTAACTGTCGAGCTCATTAGGCTTGAATCATTAAAATTCAGACCAGAATTGGGCCTATCCACGTCAAAATAAGAAAAACTAGCGCATGTCAATACAACTACCCTAATCAGTCAGATATAAACTCTTACTTATCCCCACTAACCCTAAGATATCTCACATAGTTAACCCTAAACCTATCTACCTCATTTTCTCTGCCTCCACATCTTATTTCTCAAACCGTCATCAAAGAAAACCCATAAGCAGATCCCATCTATCATCTTATAAATCATTAAAATATCCATTATAATATAATCACTACATCCTTATAATCATGTGACAAACCTTCATACTTTATCAAACCTATAAAAACTAATAAACGAACACATTCATCATAGCTTTTTGACACGCGACTCATTCACCAAACTCAAATCATGAATATCTTATCTTTCAATTAGCATATGAACGAATATACACAAGTGGCAACCGTAGCACATCTAATCTTCAAGATCTTGTCGAGTAGGTCTCGTGTAGGTCTGTTTGTAATGATTCGTGTTTAATAGATGAAAGAAACAACTTGATTGTAACACTTTTGTTATTAATCTTGTTTAATTTCGAATATCAAAATGGGTTTACCCAACATAGATCAGTGACGATAATTAATTTCGTGCACCTGGTCTGTTAAAGATCTTGATAACGTTTTTGAAATACACGAAACGAATATAACTGAGATCTTATGATTTTTTTTCTCTGTTGGTGGTTTGATTTTTTGATTTGACGATGGGATAGAATTAGATTTGGATTTTTTGAGTTTAGGATGTCAGGAAGGGATTAGATAAGAGTCGGTTTTGAATAAGTCATGGTCACAGTTTCTTTTCTTTCTATTTTTTAAAGACATGATTCCGCAATGTTTTTACAACCATGATTCCGCAATGCTTTCAACTTACGGTTCCGTAACATTTTCAACTTACGATTACGCAACGTTAAAAAACATTCGATTCCGCAATTTTAATAAAACATTTGATTCTATAGTGTTAAATAAACATTCGATTCGGCAATGTTAAAAAAAGTTCGATTTCGCAATGTTAAATAACAGTCAATTCCGCAAAATGGTACTTTTCCTTGTAATCTCCGAAAATACTGGATCTGGATTTTTAGATCTACCTTTTTTTTTCAGATCTGGGATTTATGCATCTAGATGGTACTATTCATCATAAAAATTACTAGAAAACTAGATGTAAGAAATTCAGCTAAACAAAGACACCTTTTTTTTCTTTCAAATCTGATGGAGGAAAAAACAGGACAAGGAAAAAGAAAGATTAGAAAATAAAGCACGGGAATGTGTCAAAGAAATGGACGGATAGATTCAGATGACACATATTATACTGACAAATAAAAAAATGACTTTTGGACTCTTGGATGTATACGCAACACCATATTCAGCTTAAAATGTACGCATACAAAATAGGCTGAATCTGCCACCAAACACCATAATATAAGCAAACAAGAACACGAAACACCCCCGGTTAGCACTTATACCAATTGTTAACATATAAGATTCAAGCTAACAAAGGGGGTGATCCGGAGGTCGGGGAGGATAAAAGTGATGTTTAGACATTTTTAGAGAGAGAAAGTAAAACTTGAAAGGAGTGTGTGTATTTTAGAGAGAGAATGAAAATACAAAAATTGGGAATCCTCACCCCTCCATGGAAGTATGGAGGGGTATATACAGCCTAGACACACATGAACTATTCTAACTTAACAAAACTAGTCCCTGCGTGTGTGGCTATATTAAACCAATGTAATTCCGTAAATGGCGCTCACATTTTAGGGCTAACACGGTATATGCTCGACCCATCCTTTTCCAAAGTCGATCACACATGCCCTCAACATGTCCTCCAAGGTTTGGATTGTTCATTAACTCTGACCGTCGGTCTGCGGGTGATAAGCGGTACTCATATCCAAATTTGTTCCTAAAGGTCTTCGAAAAGCTTTCCAATAGTTTGACGTAAACCTACCGTCTTGATCACAAATAATTTAGACTGTTATACCATGTCTAGTCACAATTTCCTTCAGGTACAGTTTCGCTAGCTTCTTCAAAGAGTCATTTTCCCTTATGGGTAGAAAATTAGCGCATTTTGTGAGTCGGTCGACGAGTACCCAAATTGTATCGTAACCGTGAGATGAAGTAGGAAGTTTGGTGAATAAGTCCATGGTGATGTTGTCCCATTTCCACTTTGGTATCTCAGGTTGGACTACTAATCCTGACGGTCTCTAATGTTCAATCTTCACTTTGGCACAAGTTAGACATTTCTTCACGTATGTGGCAATGTCTACCTTCATGTTTGGCCACCAATACAACTTCTTTACGTCCTGATACATCTTTTTAGATCCGGGATGTATGGAGTACTTAGACTTATGAGACTCGTGCATGATCACGCTTCTCAAGTAGCCGTAACATGGTAACCAACTTCTTCCATGTAAACATAATGCGTCTGCTCTGGCTTCTAACTTCTCCTTGCTTAGATCATTCCTAAGCATTCCTCCTATGTCGTCCTTTCTAACGTTTTCAGGCTTCTGTGCTTGGATTTGAGCCTCTAATATCTACTTGGGTAGATCCAAGCTAATGGTCATAACTAACGCTCGAACTCTCATGGGAGGATCAGTTTCCATGCGGCTTAGTGCATCTACAACTACGTTGGCTTTACCCGAGTGGTATTTCATGTCACAATCATAGTCACTGGGCAATTCTATCCAACAACATTGTCTCATGTTCAGCTCCTTTTGGTCTAGAATGTGTTGCAAACTTTTGTGGTCGGTATGCACTGTGCACTTTGTTCCATATAGGTAGTGCCTTAAGATTTTTAAGGCAAAAACTACGGATCCAAGCTCTATATCGTGAGTAGATTAATTTTGTTCGTTCTTCTTCAGTTGTCTTGAAGCATAGGCAATTACTTTCTTTCTTTGCATCAGTACAACACCTAAGCCTTTGTGTGAAGCATCACAGTAGACAACGAAGTCTTCGTTGCCTTTTGGCAAGGCTAGAATAGGTGCACTACACAACTTCTGTTTGATGGTTTGGAACGCTGATTCCTCTTTTTCTCCTCATTCAAACTTCACGTCTTTCTGAGTAAGCTTCCTCATAGACTTAGCTATCTTAGAAAATCCCTCTATAATTATCCGATAGTAACCAGCAAGACCTAAGAATTGGTGAATCTCTTTTGGTGACGTAGGCGATGCCCAATCCTTTACGGATTCGAATTTTGCGGGGTCTACTTGTATTCCCTTGCTATCAATCACATGACCAAGGAAATGCACATTAGGAATCCAAAAATCACATTTGGAGAATTTGGCGTACACTTTCTCTTCCTTAAGAAATTTCAGTACTTGAGCAAGATGTTCTTCGTGCTCTTGCTCATTCTTGGAATAGATGAGTATGTCGTCGATGAACACGATGACAAATTTATCCAGATACGGTCTACACACTTGATTCATGAGGTCCATGAATATGGATGGTGCGTTGGTCAATCCAAATGGCATGACCTGAAATTCGTAGTGACCGTAAAGAGTTCTGAAAGCTGTCTTTGGTATGTCTTCCTTTCCGACCCTCAACTGATGGTATCCGGATCGTAGGTCGATCTTTGAGTACACACTTGATCCTTGTAGTTGAGCAAATCGGTCATCGATTCGAGGAACTAGGTAACAATTTTTCACAGTTAACTTAGTCAGTTCTTTGTACTCAATACATATTCGGAAAGAACCGTCTTTCTTTTTGACAAACAGTATTGGAGCTCCCCAAGGCGAGGAACTAGGTCTAATAAAACCTTTGTCTGAAAGTTCTTGGAGTTG
This sequence comes from Glebionis coronaria, assembly GCA_025667525.1. NCBI lineage: Eukaryota > Viridiplantae > Streptophyta > Magnoliopsida > Asterales > Asteraceae > Glebionis > Glebionis coronaria. Next base: position 269,710,344 of record CM046879.1, read on the forward strand.
TTCTGCGAGTTCTTTCATCTCGATCGGTGCTAACCGGTATGGTGCTTTTGCTATAGGTGCAGCTCCTAGTATCAAGTCAATCTGAAATTCTACTTGACGAGTGGGTGGTAAACCAGGTAAGTCGTCTGGGAAAACTTCGGGATAATCGCGGACAATTGGTACGTCCTTGATTTGTTTCTTCTCTAGTTCCTCTTCCTTACCTGCCTGAGAAATATGTGCTAAAAAGATAGGACATCCTTTTAGTACGTACTTCTAGAATTTGGTGCATGAGATGACACTTAGTCTAGTGTTAGTCCTATCCAAATTTCCTTCTCCTCGTATAATCAAGTTTTCTTTCCCCCATGGTATACGGACTAGCTTTTCGTCACACATAATGGTTGCGTGATATTTTGCTAACCAGTCCATACCGATGATTACGTCGAAACTACCAATATTCACTGGGATTAGATTGATATCAAATGGGTGATTCAAAAGGTTTAGGGTACAACCCCTTAAAATAGCATTGGTTTCGATGGTTTTGTCGTCGGCTAATTCGACTATGTAACAATTGTCTTACTTGGTAGGGATGATGTTAGTGAATTGCTAAACTCGGTAGATATGAAACTCCTATCAGCTCCGGTATCAAACAAAATGGATGCATATCGATTGTTCAAAAGGAACGTACCGGTAACCACATTGGAGTCGGTCCTGGTGTCACTTTCACGTAAACTCTGGCTGGTGCTCCTCCTCCACTTCCGTTCTTGCTTGCTTTCTTTGGGAAATCGGGTCGGATACGTCCGGCTTCTCCAAAATCATAGCAACGAATATCCTTCCGTTTCCCATCATTTCCTCCTGTAGGAGGACAATTTCCCTGCTGTTTGTTGCCACAGAAGTTCTGGCCATTCCCATTGTTGGGCCTGAAGGCGATGCTAGAACTGTTTCTTTTAGTAGAAACATAGGCATTGGTTTTTCTGGGCCTTCGGCAATAGGCGTCACTATAGTTGTAGAAATTGCACTTAGGACACTTGGGCTTGATGCCCGCATATGGAGGAGATCCAGAGAAAGTAGAACTATAAATATGCCTTGAGTTCTGCCTCTTTGGTTAGGTCTGGTGATTTGTTACGGGAGTTCTCATCGGTTTTCCTCTTGTGCTCGGACTGTTTGATTGCATGATCACGTCCTCGTTTGTCCATCACTTCAGTAACGAACTCGATGGCACTCTCGACTGTCGTGGGTCGAGATGCTAGCACACTGTCGTGAACAGACTCTGGAAGTCCACTAACGTGCTTCTCAATATTGTCCTTCCCCTCAGGAAACATCCTGGTACACATCAAGGTCAATTCTTGAATATGGTTGTAGGCTGTGATGTCATAGTTTATGCACTTGAGATTCCATAGTTCAATCTCCAGCTTCTTGATTTCACCGCGAGGAAAATACTTCCCAGACAGTCTTTCTTTCAGTGCAGTGCAAGTCATCCCATAGGCATTATCATACTCAATGGTAGCAATCAGTGAATTCCACCAAGTGAGAGCGTGTTCCAGTAGTGTACAGGTAGCAAATTTTACCTTGTTTCCTCCGTACAATCACTAATACGAAACACAGTCTCGGTTCTCTCGAACCATTGCATGACCTCAACTACCCCTTTTTTGCCCTTGAAGTAGCTGGGCTTGCATTTTAGGAAGTCAAGGTAAGTACACCCTCTGGTAACTTGGTCTCTAGCATTGGAGTTTTTGTTGTCGCCTTGGTTCCCGCTGGGATGTGTTTCCCTGGCGGCTAGGGCATCAGTGATGCCTTGACCGATAAGCACTCTAAGTTGTGGTTCCAAAATAGTCGTTGTGGGAGCAGCTTCGGGATTCTGTCGTGTGACTCTTTGTGACATTTTTCTATAATACACAAGGATGAGATTTATTAGTTGATCAATAAGATGGTTATATTAAACTGCATGGGAAATGTATGCATAGAATTCACAACAAATTGTATAACCTGTCAAGAGTTCATAATAATATAATTACAAGAGGTAATAGAGTAATATTGGTACAATTCATTTCTGGCAAAATAACAATATCATACACGTACAACCGATCTAAGACAGGGATACAACATGTCTGTCTAAAATAGTGGTACAAGTGTTTATAGTACAACAAAAGATAACCTACCTACTATGGTTAGGTGTTAATGATAGAAATACAACTGAAAAAGGAAAATAAGAGATACAGTACAAAAGTCCTAAATCATGCGAGCTGAGATGCAACTCAATGCTTGGCATGATATACAAAGATATCTATCCTACACTATTGTGATTGTCTGCAGGTGCGGCTGGTCCGGCAGGTGGTATGGGTGCCTGAGCATCTTGCATCATGATCAGGGCGTCTCTGGTCTCCCTATAAAGTCGGAGAGCCTCCAATTGCTGAATCTGCCGAGCAATGTCGGTGCTACTCAGGTAGTCAGTATCTGCAATCGTCCCCTGATGACGAATCTTGGCTAAGTCGAAGAAGATCCTAAAGGTCTCCTCCTGGGTTAATACAGCAATGTGGGTCTCATGATGATGACCCTCAAGAGATGATAGGCGATGACGGAGAGTAGAGTTCTCCTCGAGTAGCCACAGCAGGTTGTTCTGGACAGTCGTCCAAGAACCCTGCGCAGCCTGTGACTCAACAGCCACTGACCAGTAGAAAGAATCCATCCTTTGTTGGAGCACAGCACGTCCATGCTGGTACGCGTGTAGCAATGCATGGATAAGAGTTGTATTATGTGCATGTCTGGCAACTAGCGCGTTAATATGCGCCTGCATGGTGTCAAGTCTAGCCTGACCGGCTCCTGAACCTTCTCATATCTCAAAAGTGGAGACACGAGGAGAGGTGTGCCTCCTCTTGCGAGGTAGCAAAGCCCTAGTGGGGTAAGTATGGAGTGTAGAGAGTGGTGGTAGAGGTGGTAGAGTGGGTACAACCTGGTCTGGTTCCCTAGGTGGGGAAACAGGTACAACTGGTGTTGATGGAGTAGGTGAATCTCTCAACACGATATAACCTTCTGCCGGGTGGTCTTGGGACTCTATATCGGACTCAAGTCCGTGTAGTACGGATGTCGGTGATACGGGTACAGCAGCAGGTGTCATGAGAGCGTCGAAGGTGGTCACGATAGTTGTGATGTCATGATAATATAAAATAATAGCTTTTAAAAGTTGAGTAAGTATTAGCTTACACAATTCAAAAAGTTTTCGAAAGATGCATATGCGATGCTTATGTATGCATGCAGTAGTGCAATCACAATTACGTAGGTACTTAGATGATCATATAGCAAAATCTATATATCAATGCACAGTTAGCTCACACAATATGTATGATCTGTATGTGTATGCCTAACTATAAGGGTTCCCCAAAAATCAAAATTTTGTAAATATTGATTTTTAAATTCAGTTATAGTCCAGTTATAAATTTTTAGTATTTAAAATTTTTAGCTTTTAATCTGGTTCTCTATAACTATGCGCTCTGATACCATTTCTGTAACACCCCCAAATGGTCAAATGCAGCGAAAAGGTACGTTTGGGGTGTTACGTTTTGAAGGTGGATCGATAGCACACAGTATATAGAGGAATGATCATAAAATGACATTAAAACATATTACATGAGTTTAATTGTGCAAATTAAATCATTTTCTTGAAAACATTATTTGTAGAAAATCCCAGCCTGATGGTAAATATGATGCTCCCTATGATACTGGAATCCAATGCAAGTACCTGCTTACTTTCCTGAGAAAACATAGAAAGTAAAATGTGGGGGTCAACACTAGGTTGGTGAATTCACATGTTTAATATAAAGTAAAAGTATTGTTATGCAAAACACCACGGGGATAGCAGCGCATAAAGCCACATACTATAGTAGTTCCTATTGCCATATAATTGATGCTAGACATGATGCTCAAGTGCCTAAAAATAGGACATCCTTATGTGAGCCCTCAGTCCGACAATGAAATAAACCTATTGCTTGACCTAAGCGTTTAGTGATAGCAAGTCACGCATGCCGGGTGTTGTCAATACCCCAATAGATCTATCGATACCATTTCGCACTACACTATTAACTAACACAGTCCATGGGAATAATAGGGCAAACAATAGGCAGTAATCTGTTGTTGTCTGTAAGCGGTTGCATAAACAATAATTAAGTATGTTTTCTCCACCAGTTATAAAACAGTAAAAGATGGGGCCATGAACTCACCTCAGTAGTGATGATGTAAGGATAATGTTACTGAATGCACTTGAACAGTATGATCACGAAGTGGTGAAATTACTTAAGTAATTTATATGACTCAGTATATGCACAATAAAAATGTACAATTATTGTAACTGATGAAAATGCATGATCACGAATAAGTTGTTACTATTGTTTAAGCGTTAAACTTATAGTAAGTTATCGGTAATAATATATTTTTAGTTTCTAAAAATATATTTAAATTGTTTGTACAACAAAAGTGTAATAAATTAAATAAATAGATTTTTATTTAATTAATTAATTGTAAGAAAAAATAATATATTCCATTAAATTTTCTTAAGGTTCCAAATATATTAATATGATTCGTTTGTTTATAAAGTGTCATAAATAAATCTTAATACTTTATTTAATAATCAAAATAAGTTAATTTAATTTATTAATAAAATAATTTATTAATGTTTTAATTAAATTTACACATAAGTCCTTGTAGTATAATAACTTCCAAAAATAACCCCTAGGGTTTCGTTCATTAAGTGTATTACATCGTTAGTCCTTATTCGTTGTGTTTATTTTCAAAAACGCCCCTAGGGCTTATAACACTTTCGAAATGTGGCAATAGTGGTCCCTAGGCTTTATAACTTTTGTATAATTACAAACCGAGTCATTAGGTCTCGGTTAAGTTTGGTAAAATGGCAAAATAGGTCCTCCAAGTCTCGAAAAACATAAGGAATAGTATTAGGGCTTGTTTTAGGTTTATAATATGTCTTAAGTAGTCCATATGGTTGTGTTAGGTCTCGGTACAAAAACAAACGCACCCTTATACATTCAAACTTGGACGTTTTGGTCCTTAGACTTTATAAAAGTCTATAAAACGATATATATGTTTTATAGAGTTATGTTTTTAGCCTATTAATAAGTGTGAAAACACTTATCTTTTTACCACTTAAAACAAATAAAAACAAGACCAAAACGTGTGTTTATTGTCGTAAAAGTCGGAATTATGCGTGGTTTGTGTTTTTGTTGTGTTTTAGGACCAAAAGATGAAAAAGGAAGAAAGCACGGGCTTTCACGGGCTTTTATCAAAGAAAAAGACGAAAGACAAAGTCAAAAGATCAAAAGTGCAAAAAGAATAGAAGTCAAAGGCCTATTCTAAAGATTTATTAAAGAAAAAGACCAAAGACGGAAGTTTAACAAAGTCGAAGAACCAAATCTAATAAAAGAAGAAATTAGAAGAAGAGTTCATTTTATTAATGGACAAATCCCGAGAAAAAGTCGAGAAAGACGAAATTAATTAAAAAGACGAGAAGACAAAGAGAAAGAAGGAAGCACCACACCTATCACTCCTCCACTGTAAATAGGACGCATATTTCATTTGTAATGAGTTAGTAGTTATTAGTTTAATTTTCAAGTTTTAGGAGTAGGTGTAAACTTTACTTTTCTCTCATTTCATCTTTAATCTTTCATCTTTAATCTTGTATTGTTGGATCTTAACTCTTAATATTTAATTCAAGATTTTCAATTAATCTTATTCTTCCTTTCTTATTTTAATTTTGTGTTGATTTGGTTAATCATCATGTAGCTTATTTGATTTTATTACTTATTTGATTGAAATGCTTATTTCATTGTTCTTATTATTTTTATGTGGTTGATTTTTATAGCTTATTATGCTTATTGCTTATTTTGTGTTTTGCTTATTTTGATTAACTGGTTTTATAGTTTTAGTTATTAAATTAGATCTTATTTATTTGGTTGATTTGGTGTTTGTTATATTTTAATTTGTGTTTTGATTGGCTTATTCCATAGATTAATTAGCTTATTTTGGCTTATTTTTGTTCCCATATTCTTAGGATCTAGATTTGTACTGTTTGGTTGCATAACTATTGATCTTCGGAAAACGGTTTTACCCATTTGTCCGAAAATCAGCTATTGGCATTTATCCGAAAATAGTTTTCCTCAATTTATCCGAAAATAATAATGATATTGCTATTTATCCTAAAATGTTAAAAGGTAGTTTATCCGAAAATGATTTTAAGCTAAATTTATCCGAATTTAACAACTTTATCCGAATTTACCCATTTATCCGAATTATTGAATTTATCTGAAAATCTTGTTTAGAATTTTATCCGAAAACAGTATTTGTACATTTATCCGAAAATACCATTCACCCAGTTTATTCGAAAACCTGTCTTTCCCATATTTATTCCGAAAATATACAGTTTATCCGAAGATTTTTATTTATCCGAAATAGAGGTTTTATCAAAAAATAGTTTTTATCTGAAAATAGTGTTTATTCCGAAAATGGTGTTTTATCCAAAAATAGTGTAATTATCCGAAAATATTTTTTATTCCGAAAATGGTGTAATTATCCTAGGATAGTATTTTATCCGAAAGTCAGTCATTTTTAGTTTTATTTTTCCGCAAGTTTTTGTTTTAGAATTTTATCTGAAATTTTTAATTTTAATTTTTATTAAGTGCCCATTTTAGTATTTGTCTCGTTTCTTTATTGCTTGTCATTTATCTTTAGTTTATTTCTAATATTTTTCGCATTATCTTTTTAAGTAGAAATAGATACCATATTTTCTTTTATCCACCAAGAACGACCGAGTCACACTTTAAACCGGGATCAATTCGATTAGACATATCTAGAACAATTTCATATATTAAAAATACAGTTATTATAATGGCGCGCTTCCGGCTCTTTTCGTATATATTAACGGTTTTTTGTGATAGACGCGTTGGATTTTGGGATCCGTTCACTCGCGAACGTTATTTTTCTTGCTAAAATTTCAAAAAAAAATCAAAAATTTCAAAAATCCAAAAACATTTAAAAAATCTTCAAAAACATTTTTTTCTAAAGTTTTGCAACAAAAATATTTTCTTTTTACGTTAACCTTAATTTTTCTTCTATTTCTTTCCTATCTTTTTCTTTCGTAGGTGAATGCGACCCGTTCGCGCAAGAGGAAATCCATTCAAGCCGCTATCATCGAGACTCGTGTTATTAACACCATGGATAAACGTCCAATGATCGAGCTCTTGCAATTACACGTTGAAGGCAATGACGATGTTATTGTGGTGCCGGCTTTTGACGTAAAGAACGTCGAGCTCACAACCGGTTTTATTCAAATGGTCTCTGCAACACCTTTCTTGGGCCGCACTCATGATGATCCTCACGATCATATTAAGATGTTTGTACACTTAACTAATACTGTGAAATACAATGAGGTCTCGCAAGAGGCAATTCGTTTACTCCTCTTTCCTTTCTCTCTCGAGGAACAAGTCCAAGCTTGGCTTGATAAGGAACCACCCCAAAGTATTGCCACATGGGCGGACTTAGAGACTAAATTCATCAATTACTTCTTTCCACCCTCACGTACTACCGCTTTGCGGAATGATATCATCAATTTTGAACAAAAGTACGGTGAGACGTTTAGTGAATCTTTGGATCGTTTTAAGGAATTTTTTAGAAAGTGTCCACAACACGGTTTTACTAAAGTGCATCAAATTAATACTTTTTATAATGGATTAAGTTTGAATGACCAAGATTCACTAAATAGTGCTTCGGGTGGTAATATTCTTGTCAAATCCATGAACGAGGCTTGGGCAATAATAGAAAACAAGGCTAAAGTGCAAACTAAAAGTGTAAGGGCTACTATGGCTAGTACTAGTGATAGTGAGACCACCAATCAAATTCAAGCACTTACTTCAATAGTGACTAAACTTGCCTTACATGTTCAAAACACTCCCCATAAATATGTGAATGCTCTTAATGTGACTTGTGAAACATGTGGTGGGCCACACTCTTATGCTAATTGTGATAAAGCTTATGACCAATCTCACGGGGAAGTGTATGCTTATAACAACACTGAGAGGGTTCACTTAAAGCCGAATGTCGATGTTAATCATTTGTCCTATAATTCCACAAATTATTTGGCTCCACCCGGTTTTCAACAAAGACCACCCCCACCCACCCAAAACAACCAAGGGCTACCACGAGCTAATTTTCAACCAAATGCAAATGTGAGGGGCTACAATGCAAATCAAGGAAATTATCAAGTGCAAAATCATGGCTATCCAAACCAAGGTTTTAATCCTCAAGGTTTTCCACCATACAACCAATACCCAAACCAAGGTTTTCAACGACAAGGGTTCAATTTATCTAATCCACAAATGGACTTAGTTGTTAAAAAGATTTCGGAAAAAGATAAGAAATAAAGGAAATGCAAGAGTCCACGGATAGGAAATTCGTTCAAATGTTTCAAGCCCTTCATCCCTAAGGTGCTCTTCCTTCAACAACGGAAACCAACCCTAGAGCTAATGTGAGTGCTATTACTAGACGCAGTGGAGCAACTTTAGTAGGACCTTCTATTCCTCCCCCAATTACTCCAGTTACACCTCCTCCACCCCCATTTATTCCTCCTACTACCACGCCTAGTACTAGTTCTCCATTACTGTCTCCACCTCTTACTGAAGATGTACCTAAGAAAAACCCTTCACCCTCTCAACCTTCAACCTATAAACCTTCAACCTCTCAACCTTTACCTTCTACACCTTCGCCTTCTCTACTTACACCTCCTAAACCCAATATCCCTTATCCTTCTCGGTTAGACAAGTGCAAAGTGTTCACTAAGAAGGATACTCAAGTTACTTCCTTTTTGAAGATGATCACACAAATGAACTTTAACATTAGCCTTGTCGAAGCACTTGTCCAAATGCCAAAATTTGTTAAAGCGTTCAAAGAGTTGCTTAGTAAGAAGGAGAAGATGGATGAATTTGTCAATACTCGATTAAATGAAAATTGTTCTACAGTCCTTCTCAAAGAACTTCCGGAGAAACTTGGAGATCTCGGTCGTTTTGTGTTACCTTGTTCATTTTCTCATATCAAGGAATGTACTGTCTTAGTCGATCTCGGGGCTAGTATCAATTTAATGCCATTAAGTGTTTGGAAGAAGTTATCATTACCCGATCTTATACCAACCCGTATGACTCTTGAATTAGCAAACCGAACTCTCGCTTACCCCGTTGCTATTGCCGAAGATGTTTTTGTTAAAGTTGGTACCTTTACTTTTCCGGTTAATTTTGTTGTTGTTGATTATGAGATGGATCCTCATATTCTGTTAATACTTGGACGGCCATTCTTGCGAACCAGAAAAGCTTTAGTCGATGTTGCCGAAGGTGAACTGATTCTTAGGGTCGGGAATGATCAAAAAGTGTTTAAAATGGGGAAGATTACAAGCAAATCTAATGGAAAAGAATCGGCGAAAATGATTGATGTGCTTCAAGACGAGCTTGTTCCAACTCCTTTGGAAACTACAAAACTTGACGTCTATGATTTTTTACTACACAACAATCCTCTTTTCGAGACTTTCTATGATAATCCACTTTTTCAAGAACATGTGGAAGATTCTAATGATTCTCTTTCTGATTTGAATGCTCCACCAATCTATGATGAATATGATGATTATACTTCCGATTTTGATGCTCCACCAATTTTTTATGAATATGATGATTCTACTTCCGAGTATGAAGACATGCCGATTTATGATGAGTTTGATAATGTTGACACTCTTTCGAGTGATTCTTCAAGTGTTGTGTCTTCTAATGATGTTATTTCTCCTATTTTTGATGAGGATCCTCCACCAATAATGCTTGATACTGCTTTAGAGGATTACTCTTTTGAGGAAGATTTCGCCACCTTTCTCAATACTTACTTTCCTAATGAGTATGATTCTCCTACTTTGGATTCTGATTATGGCCTCTACCCTCCTTCGGATGTTAAGAAACCCGTTTCAAAGGAGAAGAAACCGACACCAACATTCGCAGTACTTATGTTTTGACACCTCTCTTTCCACCTTCTTTGGATGAGATTGTGCGGTATATGGGCGAATCTTCTTCAAGATCTAGTGAGTGTCATACTTATTTTCCCCTAAAGGAAAAGGTGTTCGATCCGGGTATCACAATTTTGGAGCCATCTCAGTATCCATCTGATGAACTAAAAGGAAAGACTTTTGGAAAATACGGAGATATGCTTTCACCTTACCATACCTTCTACCATCGTGCTCAACTTTTGCTTAAGGGAACCTCGCCTACTCTACATGGGCTTGTGCTCTTCACCATAGAATTATGCTACTTGTTGGATGAGAACCATGTATTTGACCCCGACGGATTTTCTTCAAGGTCTTCTATGAGCTATCAACCATAGTATTCGGGGTCGAGTCAGGCTCGTGACTCGATGAACAAAAACAAGCGCTTCTCGGGAGGCAACCCGATGATCTATCCTCTTTATCCGTTTTTCATAATAAGTGTAGGGGGAGCCACGTTAGGTGTTTGTTGTTTTGTTTCTTATGATGTGCAGGGATTAGAACTTTCAAAGATCCACTTTTGATGACTTTTGACGACCCGTGATCCCGTCTACCTGTCTTCCCAGTTCTATCCTAAACTCTTGTGATTCAATATTTGATATCTATAAATGTTTAAATGGGAATCAATTTAGTTGTTTCTTCCTTAGCAAGATTTAAACAACGTGCACAATGTCCTAAGTGTAGGGGAGTTTACTTCCACATGCTTAAACATTAAGGACAATGTTTATATTAAGTGTAGGGGAGACCTCTATCGAAGTTAAGTGCGCTTTTCCATGAATATGTCTTCATTTTAACCGGAAAATTGATATTTCGACATTTTTCAAAATTTTGATCTATTTTGGCCTAGTAGTACTTTTCACTTAATTTCTTTTATCTACTTTCCTTTTGTCATCACCATCATATGTATATATTCCGTAATAAAGTCAAAAATAAATAAATAAATAAAATGATTGTAACAAGTTTAGACGTCTTTGATATATTAGGCCCGTCGTGAATAATTTGACTCAACCCGAGTTTACTTATTTGAGTTTACTCTAGCTAGTATCCTTAGCCATATGGACCTTAATTGGTTTATTAAGCTAAGCATTCACGAGTCTCATTCCTTGAGATTTTAAATTGTGAAGAACGAGAGATGATAGAGTTAATTATAAGTTTTGTATTCTTTCATGAACTTATGTGAGTTAATTATGAGATTTTTCTCCCATCACTTGCCAATAAACAAATGCAATAAATAAGGTCGTACGATTTGAAAAATTACTTAGCCTCTAGCCCAAGATCGTTTAAAATTTGCTCGGGATTAATTAGAGTTCATAGCCAAGGCATAACTTATTGAAACGGGATGCGAAGATTGGCGAGTCCAAAAAGGCCATAACAAGGCATGAGGGCTACATTTTGTTGCTAAAGATACAAGATGATGTGAAGAATCATTTATGGAAAATCAATATGAAGGATCCAGACTCACGACGAGAAGCAATTACTCCCATAAAGATCATGGAGAAGTCTATCCGAAAAGACCCTAACAAGGTATGAGGATAAATAGATCCAAGTCCGAAAAGGAGGCGGGTCATTGTGTATCAAAATCCCAAATAAAGATTGAAGAAAAATAAAGAAGTTGTGGTTTAAGTTTGAAGAATCTCTCAAAAACATCAAGTGAAGAAATTCTAATTATGAAGAGAAGACCATTATTCAAAGAACGTCTCTCAAGATTCGAAGTATGAAGTAAATGCCAAATATTGATCCGAGAAAGGTCTCAAATCGTGAAACGAGTTATGCCAAGATATGAACTTTATGAGGTTTCGAGAAGCCGTTTTAAAAGATTTTGTCCGTTAGCTAACTATTGATTAAATCGTCCTACTTTATTTTCAGCCTTAATAAACTATCGAAATAAGTCAAAAATGTATCCTCGTGATCATTCAAGACAAAAATAAAATATAAGAGATACACCGTAGTAATAAGGGGGTCTAAGTGAATAATTAAACCACATGAGTAGTGATAGCTTTACTAACTTATAATAACAATGATCTCGTTTTTAAGCTTAGTGTGGGGAACACGAAACTTGAGGATGATAAAAATTCATGACACCAAAGCCCTAATTTAATTCTTTGATTTCTTTCCAAGTTTCTTCCTTCAAACATTTCCGTAATTTTCTATCTTTTTAGTTTCCATAGTGTCATAGTATTTAATAAAGGCCAAGGTGGATTAATTATGAGAAAAATGTAAATGTTGCTTTGTAACTAATGCATCGCATGAGGTCATTGCAATGGTCAAGTGTAGGGGATTTAATAAGTGTGAAAACACTTATCCTTTTACCACTTAAAACAAATAAAAACGAGACCAAAACGTGTTCTTAATGTTGTAAAAGTCGGAATTATGTGTGGTTTGTGTTTTTGTTGTGTTTTAGGACCAAAAGATGAAAAAGTAAGAAAACACAGGCTTTCACGGGCTTTTATCGAAAGTGCAAAAAGAACGGAAGTCAAAGGCCTATTCTGAAGATTTATTGAAGAAAAAAACCAAAGACGGAAGTTTAACAAAGTCAAAGAACCAAATCTAATAAAAGAAGAAATTAGAAGACGAGTTCATTTTATTTATCGATAAATCCCGAGACAAAGTCGAGAAAGACGAAGTTAATTAAAAAGACGAGAAGACAAAGAGAAAGAAGGAAGCACCACACCTATCACTCCTCCACTATAAATACGACTCATATTTCATTTGTAATGAGTTAGTAGTTATTAGTTTAATTTTCAAGTTTTAGGAGTAGGTGCAAACTTTACTTTTCTCTCATTTTATTTTTAATCTTTCATCTTTAATCTTATATTGTTGGATCTTAACTCTTAATCTTTAATTCAAGCTTTTCAATTAATCTTATTCTTCCTTTCTTGTTTTAATTTTGTGTTGATTTTGTTAATCATCATGTAGCTTATTTGATTTTATTACTTATTTGATTTAAGTGCTTATTTCATTGTTCTTATTATTTTTATGCGGTTTATTTTATAGCATACTGTGCTTATTGCTTATTTTGTGTTTTGATTATTTTGATTAAGTGGGTTTTATAGTTTTAGTTATTAAATTAGATCTTATTGATTTGGTTGATTTGGTGTTTGTTAGATTTTAATTTGTGTTTTGATTGGCTTATTCCATAGATTAATTAGCTTATTTTTGTTCCCATATTTTTAGGATCTAGATTCGTACTGTTTGGTTGCGTCACTGTCGATATTCGGAACAGGGTTTTACCCATTTATCCGAAAATCATCTACTGTCATTTATCCGAAAATAGTTTTCTTCAATTTAACCGAATATAATAATAATACTGCTATTTATCCGAAAATGTTATAAGGCAGTTTATCGGAAAATAATTTTAAGCTAATTTTATCCGAATTTAACAACTTTATCCGGATTTACCCATTTATCCGAAATAGAATTTATCCGAAAATATTGTTTAGAATTTTATCCGAAAAAGGTATTTGTACATTTATCCAAAAATACCATTCACCCAGTTTATCCGAAAACCTGTCTTTCCCATATTTATTCCGAAAATATACAGTTTATCCGAAGATTTTTATTTATCCGAAATAGAGGTTTTATCCGAAAATTGTTTTTATCCGAAAATAGTGTTTATTCCGAAAATGGTGTTTTATCCGAAAATAGCTTTTATTCCGAAAATGGTGTAATTATTCGAGGATAGTGATTTATCCGAAAGTCAGTCATTTTTAGTTTTATTTTTCCGCAAGTTTTTGTTTTAGAATTTTATCTGAAAGTTTTAATTTTAATTTTATTAAGTGTCCATTTTAATATTTGTCTCGTTTCTTTATTGCTTGTCATTTATCTTTAGTTTATTTCTAATATTTTTTGCATTAACTTTATAAGTAAAAATAGATACCATATTTTCTTTTATCCACCAAGAACGACTGAGTAAGACTTTAAATCGGGATCAATTCGATTAGACATAACAAAAACATGTTTTTCTTATTAAAAATACAGTTATTACCTATACTTTCACATCTTGGCAAAAATGGAACAAAAAGTCTTCGAATAGTGGACTTGGTGTTTATTGGGCTCGGTTGGCCCATTAAGGGTCCGGTTTGTACATTTGGGTTTAACAGGCTCACGACTTGGGCTTCTGATGTACGTATTTTAGTCACTTGTTTTAGGAAAAACAAATAACCGTGGCAAGTATTAAAAGTTAACGTTTAGTAAAATGCGAATGCTCGATAAAGGCGAGTTCGTTCTCGGTGGAGGTGTGTATGATGTGAGCCAATATAATAAAATCAAGTTTGGATTATTGTCGTTTTTGGTTTAAAGAGAGAAAAATTAAAAGACGAGTTAAACTACGATTACACTACGACGTATGACGTAAAAACGTAAACGAATAGACGTAAAACGCGACGAAATTAAAAACTTAAGGTAAAAATTAATTAAGAATTAAAACTAAGTCTAAAATAATATTAATAAGAATAAAAATTCAATAAATGAATTTTAAAACCTTTTATTAATTAAATATTCAATTTTAAATGCTAATTAAAGCCCTAAAATTAAATATAATTAAGAAAAAGCACAAAATATTATTTTATCAAACATATATCTCACTTAATTATTTAAACACTAAAAAAAGTTATTTTTCCTAAATTTTAGAAACTATGTTTTAAACACTAAAAACACATTTTACACTAAAATAATGATTAAAAATAACAAAATAATGCTCAAATTAATTTTACTTTTTCAAAAATCCTATTTTATAATACTAAACAGTAGAAAATTAGAAAATGTTGAAAAAAGTAATTTTTTACACTAAAGGACAAAACAGTTTGAATTAAAACCTATTTAAACTTAGATTAATTCAAAAAATAATTAAAAAGAGTGAACAGTGAACTTTTTTAACTAAAAATCTTAAAACATTTTACTGAAACTAAAAAAAAAATAAAACTGGAAAATAACACTTTTTGCACTAAAAGACAAAAATTAGAATAATAAAAACTATTTAAAACTGAATTAAATCTAAAAAATACAAAATGAACAATGAAATAAAATTAAACTTAATGAACAATCTTAAATTAAATACTAAAACATGGGAAAAATAGAAAAACTAGAAAAAGCTGAAAAAACTCCACTAAAGATAAAAAACACACAAACTAATAGTGACAGGCTAGGTAGTTTTGTTTTTTAGTGTAGCAGTGGGAACTATAAGCCTAGCAGTGGGAACTTTTTCCCACTGCTCTTAAGCAGAAAAACGGATTAGGTGATTTGTGGCTTTGTTTGATGGATTCTTTGGAAACAAATGGCACCCCTACACTTAGTGGAGTGTAGGGAGTCAATATAAACAATAAAATCACACAGTTCAAGCACAAAATCACAAAAACTAGGCAATGAATGTTACTAATATCACAGAAAGTGGGTCTGGGCACTTTACTAGTCTGTTTGACCACTTTGGTGAGTTTTGGTTAGCCAAAACTCACTCAAATCACCACCAAACCACAACAAACAAGTTCTAAACCCTAGATGATAGATATCACTCACAGATTACAAGTTTTCAAGATCAAATGAACTAAAACAACCTATTTATGGCCTGCTGAATGTTTTTACTTGTTTTAACCAAATAATAACATGCAAAATTCTTTCTTATACCTATAATCTCAAAACAAGTGACTGATACAACCTAATACTAACATTATAAGTGTGTGTAGATTGATTTTAAGTCAAAAGGATGTCACTCTATTAACTTAATATGCAGATCCAAACACCCCTATAAATCCTATTAACCAAGATTTTCAAAAGAACTTTAAGCTAAACACTACAATATCAATCTAAAACACTTAAATCATGCATAAAACAATAATAAGCCTCAATCAAAACAATAAACAATCCATCTGACAAATTTACACACAAATCATCAAACCACAAATCTTACAAAATATCAAGGGTTCAAGCCTAATACCTTGAGAGACCTACATCCATGCCTCTTTATGGCAAGCTGATGCCATCTCAATATTAGCAAAAAGGTGAGCTTATGAATAGGAGAGAAGCTGTTTTGTAGAGAAAGATAGGTGGGGACTACAAGACTCCCAACACCCCAATATATCTTGAAATGGAAAATGATATTACTTGTGAACCTGCCAAAATAAAACAAGCAAACAAATGCAAATAAACAAGCTCCAAAAGCTCAGTCAAAAGCTGGTGTCAATAGCTTTTGGTTGAGCTTGTTGAATCAGTAAGTGAAAACCAAAAAAGGAGATTTTATAACAACCTTTGAAAACAAACTTGGAGACCAAGTTTTCTTGAAACGAATTTGAAACCAACTGAAAGTTAAAAAAAGACATGTAAAAAGAACTCAAGTGGTGATTATCAGTCACCCTTAAAACTCTTTTACTTGACTTTGGTTCTAAAAAATATTTGACCAAATAAACTTGAACTAAATATTTTGATAAAAAGAAGGTAAATCGCGAATTATAAACTAAATTACAGTAGAATAAAAATGGAACACATAATGATCTTGCAAGGCTTAGAAAACACTATAACTATTTATTTAAAAAGGTTTACAAGAAAATTTAAAACAAGAGGCTTCACAATCTGAAGTCCTTTTTTGTAGAGCTAATAGAACAATCTAGACTATCTAAAACCCTAAACATGAAATACCAGTTCTGCCCTTGGTCTTCAAAATTCAAATTTGGTCAATGTGATCTTGTGACTGTCCTTGGTGTTGCCAGTTGGATTGGTGCATCTTGGACGTTCATCTTGAGTTGTGGACAAGTATAGGATCATGGCCATTCATTTGGTCGGGTTTTGGGGGTTTGGTTAAAGTGACGGGTGCAGGGGTGGTCCACATGGGTCACATGGAGTGTTGGGAGGGTTTAAGTTTAGTGGGTTTTGATAAGAGGATGATGAATTGCCAATCTGGAAGTAATTACACTAAACCCCTTTGTTTTGTAGAGATTAGGGTTTTAGGGTTTATGATGAAGGTGGCGGGTAAATAGTGGTGGTAGATTTAGATTAGGGGTTAATATTTTTTTGAAAAACGTTTACCTCCCTTTTTTAAACAGATTAAAAATATTTTAATAACAAAGTAGTGAGTGGGATCAGACGTGGAAGTGTGTTGAGTGGTGATTGGTGGGTTTGTTATAGTGGCTGATGTGTTGGTTTGTGAGTGGTAGTTGTAAGATATGTTGTCTGGCCAAGAATAGTCCTCCATGTCCCAAAATGTTGTCATCCATGTTTAAACAGCCATCAAGCTTAATTCCTTTATAAACAAGTTTTTGTTTTGATATTTTGGCCACCAAAACTTTCATTAACTTGTTCTAAGGACCATAAATGCAAATTTGACCTTCTTCAAGGGGTTATTTTATCAAGTCTTCAAAATTCAAGGATTAATCTTGTACAAATGAATTCTCCAAGGGCCTTTCTTTCCAAATCTTCAAAGATGAGAGACCAAAGTTGACAATCTTCAAACTTCAAGGGTATTTTTGTAAAATTCATACTTCGGGTGCGGTTCTTTGTGCGGCTTCATTTCCCGTGTTCGTTTTTGTTGGATTCTTGTGATCTTTTGTTGATTCCATGATACCCGTACCTAAAATACACAATGAACAAACACAAGCATATTTTTGGGTATTCTAATGATATTTTAAGCGTTTTAAGCCCGATTTGGACGATGTGACTATGTATAATTGCAGTCTCATCACCCCCCCATGCTAAACAATTGTCGTGTTCCCACCCAATGCTAGAATTAAGTATCGTAGCACTTCTAAAATTCCTTTTTATGTGACATTTATTGAAAACGTAAACTTAAATATACTACAGCATGTGTTTTAGACATAATTTATTGTTTTCATCACGATTAAGTGACTTTTAGGGTCAAAGAATAAGAACACGTGAATGCCTCATAGTAAGTTCGTCATCCTCGATTTTCACCCAATTCCATTCTAAGCATGTAACGAGATCATTGTTATCATAAGTTAGCAACACAATCATTACTCATGAGTGTTAATTACGTACTTAGACTCCCTTATTCTTAATTGGTATCTCTTATAATTTATTTTTGTCTTAATGATCACGAGGATACATTTGACTTATTTCGATATTTTATTAAGGCCGAAAATAAAGTAGCACCATTTAATCGATAGTTAGCTAAAGGACACGATCTTTTAAGACGGATTCTCGTAATCTCCTTAAGTTAATATATTGGCATAACTCGTTTCACGATTTGAGACCTTTCTCGGACCGATATTTGACATGTACTTCGAACTTCAAATATTGGAAGACGTTCTTGAAATAATTGTCTTCTCTTCATATATGGAATTTCTTCAAACTTGGACCACGACTTCATGATTTTTCTTCAATCTTTATTTGGGATTGTGATATACAACGATCCGCCTCCTTTTAGGACTTGGATATATTTATCCTCATACCTTGTTAGGGTCTTTTTAGATAGACTTCTCCATGATCTTTAGGGGAGTATATTGCTTTTCGTCGTGCGTCTCGATCCTTCATATAGATTTTGGAATAATGATACTTCACATCATCTTGGATCTTTAGCAAAAAAATTGGAGCTCCTCATGCCTTGTTAGGGCCTTTTTGGAACTTTCCAATCTTCGCATCCCGCTTCAATAAGTTATGCCTTGGCTATGAACTCTATTCGAACACGAACAACTTTTAAACGATCTTGGGCTATAAGCTAAGTAACCTTTTAACTCGTACGAAAATACTTATTGCACCTATTTAAACAATAGCGTGGGGAGAATAAGCTAATAATTACTACACATGAGATCGTGAAAGATTACGTAACTTATAATTAACTCTATCATTTCTCGTCCTCATTTATGAGACATAGCCTAAAAAGTTAAGGAATCGAAGCTAAGTGCTCAATACGTACGGTCGAGTCAAAAATTACTCTTATTCTCACCATCGGAAAACCTACATTCGTGTCTTAAACACTTATGGAAAACAAGAAAAAATTTAAATTTTGGCCATTTTTAGCCTTATTTTGCATAAGACGATAACAAAAAGATGAATATTGGATTCCGTGATGACGTACACAAGGTGAAGTATCTACTCACCCCCCCCCCCCCCCCATACTAAAACTAAACATTGTCCTCATTTTTTCGAGTCTAGGGGTGAAAACACCCCATACTAGAGACGAAGTCGAATGCTTAATCTCTAGCATGGAAAGGGTAAAGAGAATAACCTATAAGCCGTTTATGAATTATGCTAATAAGATAAACGTTAGACCATAAAAGGATATCATTAGATATCAAAATCTCCAAAGGCAACGATCGAAGCTCGAGTGATCCGTAAAACGAACACGAGAGGCTTCAATGATGACGATGAACCTAATGAATCACAATCACAAACAACCACGAAACAAAGGTTGGAAGAGCACAAGTCCCCTCGTTACACTATTAGAAAGCAATAATATTTACAAGGATAAGCATGAGAATCCTCCATGAGGCACCTTGTTTTTGATAACCGAGTCAAAAGCTCGACTCGAATCCCATAAATGTGATCATTTAGGGATAATCATGGTTGGGTCATTTTTTGTGGGGCTTACATAATAAACAATGCCCAAAAGTACATGGAGTACTTTAAAAACCCAATACACGTATGCCGGGGTCAAAGATAGCGTCTTCGTTTTAGGATGAAGACGAAACAACTCTACTTCAACCGATAGTGGAACCTCAAAGAGGTCAAAGAAAAGATATGAGAAGTAGAAAGGTGGGGCAATCGGTAAGACAAACTTATGAGCTACTCTAGTGGTAGACTCACACTAAGCAAATAGATAATTTTTCCATTTATTGCATCGGTGGAAGACCGAGATTTCCCTTTACAAGCAATTTTGGAATGGAATATCTCGTCCTCGGTGTAGAAATGTGAGGGAACATAAGGGGCTTCCCCCACACTAAATCCACACACACACTCGTCAAAATGAGTAGACGAGGTGGTAGTACTCATACAACGATGTGATGACGGAGTTAAACTTGTAGAAAAATATTTTAAATCAATTTTAAAATCTTTTCCTTTTTCATCATTCAAAAACTCTATGAAAACCCGATTTGATGATGTCGAAAATTTTTGGTGTTTCTAATTCAAAATTGGTCACGCTAAAAATCCTCACATTTAAGTCGCGGTTAGGGGGTGGTGGATTGTATAAGCTCTCAAAACGTTTGTCAACAAAGAACACCGCCCCCTCGGGGTCAACATATTCGTCATCCTCATGACCATGAATCTCACTTATTTCTTCATCATAGATGGGTTTGTCAAACCAAGGTTTTTCATTCCCCTCATTGAGGATTTTAGAAAATCTCTCGAAAAGATCACGGTCAAGCATAAAACAATCATTCGTTTGTGAGGATCATTGATAAGTTAGATCCTCACGAATGTGGTAAACGTCATTCTCCAATGAGGAGTGTTGATTAGGTAACTCCTCGAGAATAGGATTTTGGGTCACGTGAGTTGGTTCGTCATCGAAAATAAGACGTTCCAACTCATCAAGTTCATCCTCGATTTTGGAAAGATCAACCTCACTCGTACGTGGAAGTGGAGGCAAAGGAGCTAGCTCTCGTTCGATGATTTCCTCAATCTCGGGATCATTACCAAATTTAGAATTCTTTTTAGGAGAATAAAAAATTGCTTGTGGATTTTTAAGCACGTGATCAATCTTGGCAAAATCTCCATCGTCATCATCAAGGAAAGAGTCGATGTGAGCACTCACAACCATGGTATTACAAGCCCTAGGGCTATGCTTAGGTGACTTTTCTAAGACGAGAGGACCGATGTCGATGAAACCTTTAGCCTCAACGGGTTTTGGTGTAGGAAATATAGGAACTTTAATGGATTTAGAAGTTGATGCCTCAAAGACGTGGTCCTTCGAAGGTGGTGAAGACGAGTCCATTTTGGTCATTGTCGTGATGGCACTAACGTCGCCCTTCGGAATTGGTTGTTCACTTGTTTTTCCAAATACACCCCCAAGTGATTTTTCATCCATAAATCTACGAATACCCTTTTGAATTAGGTACAAGTATTCTTTATCATTAAAATCATCATCCTTAAACCGTTCATTTTAATTCTTTCAATACATGCGTCAAGCCTCATATTTTCCTCTAAAGTTCACATTTTGAAATCATTAGAATTTGAAACATCGGGTTTTGCAACCTCGGTTTTATCATGATTTATTTGAAACTTGGGATTTATTTGCCAAAAATTCCATTCGTTCCTCCCCATATCTCATAGTTAATCTCCCCTCGTGGACGTCGATTACGGCTCGAACAGTCGATAAAAATGGTTGACCTAAAATAATGGGACATTTGGGGTCACACTCGTAATCAGAAATGACGAAATTCCCGGGAAAAACAAATTTCCAATCCTAACATAGACATCCTCGGCTATTCCAATTGATTTTAAAGGCGTACAATTTGCTAGCTCGATTGTCATGTTTGTGGGGGTAAGTCTAGGCAATCTCATCAATTTCCAAAGAGAATGAGGCATGAGATTGATGCTAGCACCTAAATCGGCAAGGGCTAAACATCCCTCAATCTCGGAAAAATCACAAGGTAGTAGAAATTGGCCCGGATCCTCTTCCTTTCTCGACATTTGCCTTTTGGGTTTTTTAAGAAGGATCGAAGCACAAGTTTCTTCAAGGGTTACTTTGGTTAGGTCGATGAAGCTCTCTTTTTGAATCGTGGATGGAATTTGAGGTACACGAGGGTGTGCACTCTTTTGCTTGGTCGCCACGTTCACCCCATTGACTTTAGAACATGAAGGCGTCTTAGAAGTCGAGGGTTAAGAAGAAGGAACAACTCTAAATCCATCAAGGTTAGGGGTAATCACACGAATTTTCTCACGAGACGAGGCGTCTTTACATTGTTCCTTCGAATTAGCAATGGTGTCAATAGGTAACGAACTCGATGACGCACCCGAGGCTTTGTTCATAATGGCCGAAACATCTTTTTTTTGTCAATTTGTCCTTGTTCAGATTTTTGTTTTGTCTTCTCAACGTGTTGGAAAATTCGTTTTTCATATCACCAATTTGCGTTTCTAATCTCTTCATATTAGCGTCATTTGATTTAACGTTATTTTGAAAATCATTTGAGCCATTAAAGTTTTGATTGAAAGCTTGGTTTTGATTCCCTTGAAAATTGTTCCCTTGATTAGCGTTGTTTGAAAATTTTGAATTTTGCCCATTGTTAAAATTCCGGTTTTGATTGTTGTTGTTAAAACCTCGATTTTGGCAATTCAAATTTTGACCTTGATTATAACCTCCTTGATTACGATGATAATTGTTATGGTTTTGATTCGAAAAATCATTTCCACGATTAAAATTATTGCCTTGATTGTTGTTGTTCGTTTGTTACGATGGACCGGCGTTATTTTGATTTTGATTTCAAAAATTTTTGTTTAACGCATTTACATTCGACGTTTGGCATCTGTAGCTGCACACTCGTAATAATTATGTGGTCCACCGCAAAACGTACACGATACCTCAACCGCTTTCACCGTAGCGGGAGCGTCTTTCTTTTGCATCTCAATGAGAAATGACGTAACATTCGTCAACTTATCGACTTTCGCATCAACTCTATCAATGTCGGGATTAGAATTACTAACATTGGCGACATTGGCAACACTCGGTGCGTTGCGTAGTTGGTAACCCTTGGATCGATCTCGATAATCATTAATGCATCTTTCGGAGTTTTACACAAAAAGTTGCCACCGGCGGCGGAATTCAATGAATCTTGTTCTTGAAAACTAAGACCGTTGTAAAACGTATCGATTTGGTGCAACTCGTAAAATCCATGGTGAGGACATTGCCTAAGAAATTCCTTAAAACGATCCCACGCGTCTCTAAATGATTCATTCGGTTTTTGCTCAAATCTCGTAATCTCGTTTTTGAAAAACGTTTTCTTAGACGTTGGGAAAGAATGATTAACGAATTTGGAAACGAGAGCCTTCCACGTAATTATATAATTAGGTGGCTCTTCCTCGTACCAATCCTTGGCTGCACCATCGAGCGAGTACGGAAAAAGCATAAGCTTGACGACATCGGTGTCGACGTTCTTAAACTTTCTCGTGGCCAAAAGACGATCAAAATTCCGAATGTGATCGTGAGGATTATCCGCCTCACGACCTCGAAACTTCGTAGCTTGTATCAACGAAAGCATTCCGCTCTTAATCTTAAAATTCTCCGCTTCGATAGCGTGAATTACGACCGCGTCTCCATAACCCTCGGTGGGCTCTTAGAGCAATTCCATCATCGAACGATTGTCGGCCATCTCGTCTACGGTCTCTTCAACAACGATATTAGGAACGTCGGTTTCTAGTTCTCGTCTACGTCGTCGATTCCTTCTATTTCGATTGCGTTGATTCGAAGAGTCGCTAGAATTAGAATAATCGTTCGAGCGAGTGCGCATGTACTAAGCGTAGAATGGGGGTAGCAAAGAAGATTCTTTTTGCGGTTTTTCGGTTTTTTTTTGGTTGATTGTTTTTTAATTTTTTGGATTTTGATGTATTACGTAGACTCAAATATATAAATCTCTCCTTGAATCAATTTCTCGATTAAAGGAGCCGCAAGAAATGAAAACGATCACGTAGAGTAAACGCCTTCGATGACTTTAGAACGTTGGTGGAACACCAAAACGTTCAAGAGGGTTTAATCTTGAAAACAAGCAAATATATATGATACGTAGATAATAATTGGGCGACAAACCTTCGATTAGCCCTCTTTCTCAAAACACGTACAAGTAAGCGGGGGAAACGAGGCGGCGCTAAGCACTTGAGAGCCTTTTTCCCTTAGGTAGTGAAATACAACCGCCTTATACCCAAAATGTTAATCAAAGTTAAGCCTCACGAAAGTATTGATCTATTTTTCCTTTAAAGTTTTGCTTTGGATTCGAATACAATAATTGAGTGATGAAATCCCAATTATGGATGCATTTTCATGGTTTTGGAGATATTGTAAATTTATTGTGATATGTATACAATATATTAATAATATTCACAAGAAAAACGAAAACCAATATATCTACAATATATTAAAATGATTGTTTTGTGTTTAATTTAGGAAAACTAAGCACGATTTATTTGGATACTATAATATAATAAGGAAAAATAACAAAAATGAGTATGTACGTTATATACGCTTTCTAAAAATTGAAAAGCAAAAACGCACTACTCACAAAAACATGATATGTATGATGGCACTAAAACACCCTCCCCGGCAGCGGCGCCAAAATTGATGTACATATTTTAGTCACTTATTTTAGGAAAAACAAATAATCGTGCAAGTATTAAACGTTCACGTTTAGGAAATCGCGAATGCTCGATAAGTGCGAGTTTGTTCTCGGCGGAGGTGTGTATAATGTGAGCCAGTATAATAAAATCAAGTTTGGATTATTTCGTTTTTGGTTTAAAGAGAGAAAAATCAAAAGACGAGTTAAACTACAATTACACTACGACGTATGGTGTAAAAACATAAACGAAAAGACGTAAAAAATGACGAAATTAAAAATTTATGCTAAAAATTAATTAAAAATTAAAACTAAGTCTAAAATAATATAAATAAGAATAAAAATTCAATAAATAAATTCTAACACCTTTTATTAATTAAATATTCAATTTTAAATGCTAATTAAAGCCCTAAAACTAAATATAATTAAGAAAAAGCCCAAAATATTATTTTATCAAACAAATATCTCACTTACATTATATAAACACTAAAAAATATTTTTCCTAAATTTTAGAAACTATTTTTCTATTTTTTAAACACTAAAAACACTTTTTACACTAACATAATGATTAAAAATAATAAAATAATGCTAAAATTAATTTTACTTTTTTAAAAAAAATCCTATTTTGTAATACTAAACAGTAGAAAAATAGAAAAAGTTGAAAAAGTAATTTTTTACACTAAAGGACAAAACAGTTTGAATTAAAACCTATTTAAACTTAAATTAATTCTTAAAAAATAAATAGAGTGAACAGTGAACTTTTTTAACTAAAATCTTAAAAACATTTTACTAAAACTAAGAAAAATTTTAAAACTGAAAAATAACACATTTTCGCACTAAAAGACAAAAATCAGAATAACAAAAACTATTTAAAACTAAATTAAATCTAAAAAATACGAAATGAACAGTGAAATAAAATTAAACTTAATGAATAATCTTAAATTAAATACTAAAACTTGGGAAAAATAGAATAACTAGAAAAAGATGAAAAAAATCCACTAAAGACAAAAAACACACAAACTGATAGTGACAAGCTGTGTAGTTTTGTTTTATAGTGTAGCAGTGGGAACTATAAGCCTAGCAGTAGGAACTTTTTCCCACTGCTCTTAAGCAGAAAACCAGATTAGGTGATTTTTGGCTTTGTTTGATGGATTCTTTGGAAACAAATGGCACCCCTACACTCAGTGGACTGTAGGGAGTCAGTATAAACAATAAAATAACACAGTTCAAGAACAAAATCACAAAACTAGGCTATGAATGTCACTAATATCACAAAAAGTGGGTCTGGGCACTTTGATGGTCTGTTTGACCACTTGTGAGTTTTGGTTGGCCAAAACACACTCAAATCACCACCAAACCACAACAAACAAGTTCTAAACCGTAGATGATAACTATCACTCACAGATTACAAGTTTTCAAGATTAAATGAACTAAAACAACCTATTTATGGCATGCTGAATGTTTTTACTTGTTTTAACCAAATAATAACATGAAAAATTCTTACATTATAATTGTGTGTAGACTGATTTTAAGTCAAAAGGCTGTCATTCTATTAACCTAATATACAGATCGAAACACCCTTATAAATCCTATTAACCAAGATTTTCAAAAGAACTTTAAGCTAAACACTACAATATCAATCTAAAACACTTAAATCATGCATAAAACAATAACAAGCCTAAATCAAAACAATAAATTATCCATCTAACATATTTACACACAAATCATCAAACCATAAATCTTACAAAATATTAAGGGTTCAAGCCTAATACCTTGAGAGACCTACATCCAGTCCTATCTATGACAAGCTGATGCCATCTCAATATTAGCAAAAAGTTGAGCTTATGAATAGGAGAGAAGCTGTTTTGTAGAGAAAGATAGGTGGGGACTACAGCAGTCCCAACACCCAATATATCTTGAAATGGAAAATGAGATTACTTGTGAACCTACAAAAAATAAACAAGCAAACAAATGCAAATAAACAAGCTCCAAAAGCTCACTCAAAAGCTGGTGTCAATAGCTTTTGGCTGAGCTTGTTGAAACAGTAAGTGAAAACCAAAAAAGGAGATTTTATAACAACCTTTGAAAACAAACTTGGAGACCAACTTTTCTTGAAACGAATTTGAAACCAACTAAAAGTTAACAAAGACAGGTAAAAAGAACTCAAGTGGTGATTGTCAGTCACCCTTAAAACTCTTTTACTTGACTTTGGTTCTCAAAATTTTTTGACCAAATAAACTTGAACAAAATATTTTCATAAAAAAAAGGTAAACTCACGAATTTAAAACTTACTTAAACAAATTTGCACGAAAATAAAAATGGAACAAAGAATGATCTTGCAAGGCTTAGAAAACACTTTAACTATTTATTTAAAAAGGTTTACAAGAAAATCTGGAACAAGAGGCTTCACAATCCGAAGTCCTCTTTTTATAGAGCTAATAGAACAATCTAGACAATCTAAAACCCTAAACATGAAATACCAATGATGCCCTTGGTTTTCAAAATTCAAATTTGGTCAATTAGATCTTGTGACTGTCCTTGGTGTTTCCAGTTGGATTGGTGCATCTTGGACGTTCATCTTGAGTAGAGGACAAGTATAGGATCATGGCCATTCATTTGGTCGGGTTTTGGGGGTTTGGGGAAAGTGATGGGTACAGGGGTGGTCCATAGGGGTCACATGGGAGTGTTGGGAGGGTTTAAGTTGAGTGGGTTTTGGAGAGAGGATGATGAATTGCCAATCTGGAAGTAATTACCCTAAACCCCTTTGTTTTGTAGAGATTAGGGTTTTAGGGTTTATGATGATGGGGGTGGGTAAATAGTGGTGGTAGATTTAGATTAGGGGTTAATATGGTTTTGAAAAACATTTACCTCCCTTTTTTAAACAGATTAAAAATATGTTAATAAAAAGTAGTGAGTGGGATCAGACGTGCAAGTGGGTTGAGTGGTGATTGGTGGGTTTATTATAGTGGCTGAAGTGTTGGTTTGTGAGTGGTAGTTGTAAGATATGTTGTCTGGCCAATAATAGTCCTCCATTTCCTAAAATGTTGTCATTCTTTGTTTAAACAGCCATCAAGATTAATTCCTTTATAAACAAATTTTTGTTTCGATATTTTGGCCACCAAAACTTTCATAAACTTGTTTTAAGGACCATAAATGCAAATTTGACCTTCTTCAAGGGGTTCTTTTGTCAAGTCTTCAAACTTCAAGGATTAATCTTGTATAAATGAATTCTCCAAGGGCCTTTCTTGCCAAATCTTCAAATACGAGGGACCAAAGTTGACAATTTTCAAAACTTCAAAGGTATTTTTAGAAAATCCATACTCCGGGTCCGGTTCTTTGTGTGGCTTCGTTTCCCATGTTCGTTTTTTCTTGATTCTTGTGATCTTTTGTTGATTCTACGATATCCGTACCTAAAATACAAAATGAACAAACACAAGCATATTTTTGGGTATTTTAATGATAATTTAAGCGTTTTAAGCCCGATTTGAACGATGAAACTATGTATAATTGTAGTCTCACCACCTTGTTAAGTTACTAGTAAGTTGATTGAGCAAAAATAAATAATCCAAACTTGTTACTTGGGCTTTTGGGATTATTCACTATTTAGCTTATATTTATGAAAGCTTAATGGCTTATAGGCTTATATAGCTCTCGGCTTATGGCTTATATGGCTCTCGGCTTATGGCTTATGGCTTATGGCTTAAACACGTAAGCTTATCTAGCTTATTCATGGGCTTATCTAACTTATTCATGGGCTTATATTCTCAGGGTTCACGTTTAACCATATCAGATCTAGTTTGTCTAAGGTTTTTAAGAATATGTTTAGGATTCGGTTCCTAATAATAAGCCAAAACTTGTGGGCTTATATGTTAGTGTATAGCATGAACTTGTTAGCTATAGTTTATATAGGGTTCTTTAAGCAAGGTTTCCAACTAGTTCTTCACAGATCTAGGGTTTTGAAGGCACGTTTACCGACGAAACATAATAAGCCATGGGCTTATATGGTGTTTGTGGGTCGTGTTATGGTGGTTTTACGTGTGCATGCAAACCTAGTCGCGTTTTACATTGTTTTACAAGTATGTGTACTTAAATTCATGTGTTGATGAAGTATATACGAATGAATATGGAAATGGGGATGGTATACTTACTTGTTTAGTGTGGATGTGACGAATGAATGAACACGACTAGCTAGCACCTTGTTTTCTACGCGTCTAGTACCCTTAACCGTGACCTAGTATGCCTTTACAACCAAGATTCGAGTTAGGAATTCAATGCTTGCACTTTAATGACCTTGAGACCAAGATTTTCTGTAGTAAATGCTTGTGTAAGAGATGTTTTGTCTAGGTGATACATGAAGTTTATGAGATCCGAAAATGGAAGTGGTGAGTGAGATTTGGAATGCTTGTGTGCTAGATAAATGTTCAAGTGTATGTGAGGTGTGTGGTTCGTGTATTATATACGTCTAAAAGAGAAGAGATACAAGATTTTTGGTAATCTAACAAGTACATAATGTATCTTACCTAGGATTTGTTTTAGTACTAGGTGTTGGGACTTAGAGATCTTAAGTTGATATGACAAAACAAGATGAAGGACCTAGTAGTAATATGTTAGCTTAGATAGTAAGCTAGGGTTGTGATGTAACCCTAGTCCCTCTATTATATAAAGAGGGTAGGAACCTTGGTTTTATTCACTCATTCATATACAATGTAAACCAGAGGTGTGTGTGCGTTCCACCTGGTGTCAAGCCTATTAGGAACCAGGAGTAGTAGTTAGTTGCATTATTAATAGTAATCTTTATTAGTGAAAGCCTTGTTCTTGGTTATGATTGTCTTAATTATTATTCCGCTGTGCATGTTACAATCATGATCATGATATCCTAGATGAGTCTAGATCCTAAGACTCAACAAATGGTACCAGAGCTTGTTGGCTCTCGATCTGGTTGATCTACATGGTTTTCGTTAGTATTTTCTGTTTTTTATAAATAAAGTTATTGATCTAGGGTTTTTCCCAAGAAACCCTACATGATTCTTTGTCTTGTTGCTGTTGATCTATCACGTTACTTTAATGTTGCTGCTGGTACTTTAATGGTGGTTACAAGACTATGGTTGTTGTGATGATTTTCAGTTTAGTGTTTATATCTCTATAAAACCCTAGATTGGGTTGTTGTTGCTCCTTTCAACAAAGATCAGAAAGCATGTGATCTGATGGTATTAATAGAAAGGGATGTATGATGTGATTACATATTGTTGACAACATTCTGAAGGGTTTCGTTACAAAGAGCAGCTGATCGTGTACAAACAGCAGGATAGAGGAAATGGTTTTGTTATTTGCACGTCTGAAAAACAAACAATGGCAGTAATTATTCAAAGGCTTCACGAGAGGTATGTAGGATGTCGATTCATCATTCACGTGATATACATAGCTACTGTTATCATCAGAGTTTGTTTTTTACTTTTCTGTTCACATTGGCTACATATCAAAAGTACGATGGTCCTGGATTCACATCAGTTAAGGATATAATAAGGGATTATGGTCAATGGTCCTGATTATTAGGGATATCACATGATGGCTGGTATGTCTTCCGAAAATTACTTTATTATTTATGGAATATATATGCAATGATTATGTGGGTATATCCAGTTCATACATGTGGATATTGAGAAAGTATTATGGTGCATGAATTAAGGATGTAAAAGATTTTGGTTCGATTGAATATGGAAATAGTTAATGGACGTAAAATGAGTTTGATAAGGTCAAACACAAAAATTTCAGCCATTATATTTTGGTATGGGATATTTAGTTTCCCTTTTATGACCGTGATATGTGGGACTGGGATTGATATGTTGAACGTAATTTTTGGAGAATCTATTTTAGTATGAATATTTAGAGATTACGTTTCTATAAGGGATTTATTCTACATGGTTTTGCACCTGATTTCGTGGGATCCGATAGTAAAATGGACGTACATTCCTAAAGGGTAGGAGTTCATCTTTTGTTCTTATTCTCTGTCCTGATTTTATGGAAACATATGGCTGTTATTAATATGGACGTGTGCAAAACAAGGCATGGCTGGCTGGTGAGCAAAATAAGCCATGGCGGCTATTCATATGCACGTACCCTTTATACTGCCATATTTATGAATTTTTCAGCAACAGCTTTGGAAACAGGTGGTGACAAAAAAATGAAAAAAAAATGAAAAAAACAAAAAAGAAAAAAAAAGAAAAAAAAAGAAGGGGTTTTGAGATGCTAATGGTAGGTTTTCGTTATACTGTTCGTTCCTACTGGTGAGCTATGGTTCCTACTGGTCTCATATATTCATGTTGGTTGTGTTGTTGGTTCCTCCTAGTAATATTAGTCGACTTCTACTGGTCCGTACCACTGGTTTGTTCCTACTGGTGGGCTTATATTCTTGCTGACTTCAGAAGGGGATGGTTCCTGCTGGCTTGTTGTATGCTAACTTTTCTTTGGCCGGTTTTGGTTCCGTCTAGTCAAGTAAGATTGCTACTACTCTTATTTAGTAACTAGTCTGATGTCACTACTATTACTGGAGGAGGAGTTCTCAGCCATCATAATTTCGTTGGGGCGATTCATTGAAGAAGAGATTTGATTATCACTTATTTTATGTTGTAGTTGATTTTCACAGGTTTTGTGTTCTTATCATATCTTAAATGGGAATGTGGACCCTTTTTAAGATAACTTGCTTGGTTTGTATGGTGACGAAGACTTGAGATATCTAGCGAAGGGGTACGATCTATTAATATCTTAAAAGGAGTTGTGGCCTTTTTTTCAGATAAGTTTGCTCTATGCGTACATTTGCTATCGCTTGAAGGGGTTACGTTATTGTGCTCAGTGTCTCATTTATTTGAGGATTTTGTTCGAGCTCGACTTCACGTGATTAGTGCAAGACATAAGACACAAGTTTGGGAGATTCCACTTCTTCATCAAATTTGTTATACTTGATTTTCTTCATCGGTGATCTCTCCATGGAACCTACTGGATTCGACATGCACTTCTTCAGGGGAAGACGATCCCTTTTGAGTTGATGTGACAAAAAGGGGAAGAATGCATGGATCGGGGGGAAGCTTAGCCTTCATCTATATTAGCTTCAAGGGAAGCTTGTGCTTACTGGTTTTGTCAAATCAACTAGGGGAAGATTGTTGGGACTTTGAGATCTTGAGTTGATATGACAAAACAAGATGAAGGACCTAGTAGTAATATGTTAGCTTAGATAGTAAGCTAGGGTTGTGATGTAACCCTAGTCCCTCTATTATATAAAGAGGGTAGGAACCTTGGTTTTATTCACTCATTCATATACAATGTAAACCAGAGGTGTGTGTGCATTCGACCTGGTGTCAAGCCTATTAGGCACCAGGAGTAGTAGTTAGTAGCATTATTAATAGTAATCTTTATTAGTGAAAGCCTTGTTCTTGGTTATGATTGTCTTAATTATTATTCCGCTGTGCATGTCACAATCATGATCATGATATCCTAGATGAGTCTAGATCCTAAGACTCAACACTAGGTTTTAATTAGTTGTTTTACATTTGCCTCCTCACTCCCTTCCTAGCTGTTGCATACCTCAATTTAAAGGGACAAGGAGTTGTCTTGCATAGTGTAAGTCTTAAATGTGGTGATGTACAAGGTTCATGCAAAGTCTAAAGTGAGTTTGAAAGGTTTAAAGTAAGTGTAAATGTGTATGTATGGTAAATTCGGCTAAGGTAGTAGTATATGATAGTTTTTAGTTCAATTCTAGTGTTCTTGTGTAGTTACTAGGAGTCTAGGTGTTATATTGTATGAGTAGGTTCAAGTCCAAGTCGATTTGGTTAGGTTTAGGGTTTTTTGAGTGAAAGTATAGTCTAGAATAATTAAAAGTATAGTTTTACTTATTAAAAGTATAAGATACTTAAATAATTGTTATAATTTGTTAGATACAAAATTATATGATGACAATAACTTCTGGTTATAGTAGTAACACTTAAAGTGAAGAGAAAATATATAGTATATATATATATATTTTGTAGTAATATGATATTAAATAAGTATTATTAATTGTGATCATGGGTTATGTGTGTATTTATTCAAGTTCGTTTTTCCAAGCTCAAGAAAAATTGAAAGACCAACCAATCTCAAGTCATTAATTGTTTTTGGTGTTACAAAGTTATTTGGTATCTATGTCTATTTCAAACAAACACGTAAAAAGATGAAAATATTATATCTATTTATCTGTAAAAGAAGTTACAAATACCACACTATAAGCACAAAGTACAAGTTTCAAATGCACAACTGTAAAAATGCTTAAAATGTAAAGAAAATGAAAGTACAAGGGCTAAATGTGTAAATTCATAAAGTATAGGGATTAGAAATGAAAAAGTAACAAACTAAGTTAACTAACTAACAAATTCACAAATCTACCAAACTGAAATGTAACTAACGCAAATTGTAAGGATTGATTAAGCAAAACCCTAAAAAGTTATGATTAACAAAACAGATTAGCAAAATTATGAAAGACTGAGGACTAATTTGCACTTAAACACAAGTTTTAAACAAAAACATGTAACCAAACTCGAATAAGATCGTGTGAGCTTATTTTCCAAAATGCTTAAAATTGAAATTAAGCTAGGCTTGTAAAAGGAATTCAGTTAAAAGCCAATAAATCAAAAGCTAGCTTATCCCAATAAGCTCAAAATAAGCTATAAGCCAATCCAGACTTCCACACTTGGATTTTCTTGTTGAAAATGATTAAACAAGGGATGAAAAGGTCGGAATGTCAAAAAGATTTGAAAATGATCAAGAAAATAAGCTCGAATCTCAAATAAGCCAAAAGTGCTTATCGTTGACCAAGCGTTGACCAAGATTTTTCAAAAAGTTGAATTTCTCAAAACTTACTCAAGACATGTTTGTAAAGAGAACTGTGAAAGAAAATAGGATGTTTTATGAAGTAGATTTGTTGAAATAAAATAAGGATCCTACTTTTATCATAGAAACTTCAATTTGCTAATGTGCTTATTATTAAGCTATTATCTCACTCAAATCAGCAAACTGTATTGTTTCCTTACTAATTCAGAAAGCTCATATGATAAGCTACAAATGAGAGCAAAAAGCAGCTAATTTCATCAACAAACAAACAAATGAGAAGTGATCAAAGTTAGCTAGATTAGACTGATGAAAAACATGTAAGTCTAACCCAAACTTTTTAAAAGCTATTTGCCTCTTTGACTTAAGTATTGACCACAAAACTTCACCAAAAGACTAGTAGACTCATATTGAATGTAAATGAGCTCAAAGAAACAGGTTTTAACAACTTGATCACTAAAGTGACCTTAATCCAAACACCACTTTTAGTCTGATATGGAAAGTTTTGAAAAGCTTTTTGAGTAAAAACTTAGGACAACAAAACACTTTTATCAAACCTTGATTAATGACTCAAATGAACTCCAAAATTGCAAAGTTCCAACAGGTTTACACTAAGGATCACAAAATGACAACTGATGAATTTAAGACTGAAGAAAAGCAAATTTTATCAAGCCAAACTGAATTAGAAGCTATCAAACTACTAGTTAACTAACAGATTATCAAAATCACACCCCAAGAACACTAACACAATCACAATTTAGCATTTAAGTTCTAAATCTAGGAATTGAGCATGGGAGAACTGTTAAATGGAATTTAAATGAGAAAAGTGATTCCTTTTAGCTTGTAGCCACCTCTGATGGAGTAGTAAAGCGCTGAGATTACTATGATCAACTAGTACATCAATAATCAAACATCAAAAACCATCATATCAGCATCATCATCTACAAATCAACACCCCTGCAACAATTCTGCTTCTTTGGCTATGAAATGAAATGAAAATGTCTGAACCTGCTACAAGCTTCCAAAATCAATCCAAACAAGCTCTATTGATCAAGTATGATCAATAGAAACACAATAGTAACATGATAGTAGGATTATGCAGAAATGAGAAGTAGAATTTGAGTGAAATGAACTTTGAAGGTTTATTAATGGAGGAAAGGTTGTTACAGTTTGATACAGTTATCTAACTAACTCTCAAGTGGTTGTCAATCACTTGAGAGTAGTATTTAACTAACTTGCTAACTGAAAATTGAGAGAATTTAAAAGTGTGTGAAAATTACACACACTAAGTACATTATGAAATGAAGAACACTATGGGCTATTTATAAAGCTGGGATGAAGTTAGTTGGGATGATGTGACATGTTCCAGCCAATCTTCTTTTTCCACGTGTCATGATTCTACTAATTGGATGTAGCTGTTGATGAACTAAATTGGGGCTTTTTGATTCAGTCAATTTCAGTCCAATTGGATAGTTGGGAAGGCTTCGTCTCTTAATTTTGAGTAGATTTGATGAAGAAAAATTTCTCTGAAACGCACTCTAGCTTGATGTGAAATATGGGCTCGTATGCGTTTGAATATGCCATGTGTTATTATGGTATTGGATGAAAGAGAGAGTTGCGGATCATTATCCTCTAAATGATTTTCTATTGGCTGAAAATATGTTAGTGGACTTTCACTGTTGAGATCTTGCATTTAATAGAGACGGCTGTTAATGGGGTGAGTTGGCAATCCGCGACATATATTTCAAAGCCTCTCATTGGCTGATAAAGCCATCACATGGATTAAGAACAAAGTTGTATGAAAATTGTCATGTTTAGTCCCTCTAGTTAGGCAGAGTGTTAACTTGAGCTCCAAACTTCATTTCTTTGTCATTTTTAGTCCTTCTAACTTCAAACTTGTTCAATAATCATCCTTTGACTTTTTTAATTGAGAGTTGGCCAAATTTGACTTTGTTCTTGACTTTTTCATATTTGCAACTTTAGTCCCTCATCTTTGAAAGTTGTCAAGAAAGGTCCTTTGTCTTTGCAAGGCTTGTCACTTTTCATCCTCCTTTTGACTTTTCTTCATCAATAAGGCTTGATTTCACTTATTTTCTCCAAAATTGTATCTTTTTACCTACACAAGCACAAACAACAAAACATACCCATAATACTGCTTTTATGAATATAAAATTAGGTATTTTGCTTTGTGTTTTAGGGTGATATGTGATATTATTGATATGAGATTTTACTCATATCAAATTCCCTACTCTTGATCATTGCCATGACCTCATGCAATGCCACATTTTAAAGCACCAATTTACACTTTTCTCATAATTAATCCACCTTGGCCAATATGAAATGCATTTACACTACTCTACACTATATGATGCATGATTTTGATTTTATACAATGCAATGCAAAGAAATACAATTCTATTTATATATTTTTGGATTTTTCTTGAAATGGTTTTGATTGAAATAACTCATAAAGAAATAAAGGACTTTGATTAGGGCTTTGAGTACCATGAACACTTATCACCCTCAAGTTTCACTTTCCCCATACCAAACTTAAAAACAAGATCATTGTTATCCACAAGTGAAATTGCGTCAACTCATTCGTATAGATTAATTGTGTTACCATTATAACCCCACCTATTATGCCTCTAAGACCGGTTATTATTTGAGCAAATTGCTTGAGGGCAAATTTATCATTATTTAAAGCGTGAAATATAAGAAATGTAAAATCTCAAAATAAGGAAGCACGGTTTTAATCCTAAGTAACCATCTTATACATTACTCAAAAAACCGCCCACAATTAATATAAGTCCGACTCAAGAGTAATAAGTCATTCACCTTATGTGTAAGATCCTTATGTCATGCATTAATAAGTCGCTACACACTCGCTAAGGAAAGAAAAATAAAACTCACACAATAATTTATATCCGCCACCTTTTTGAGACCTTGGATCTTCAATCCCGCAACCCTTCAAGGTAATATTGGATTTGAGCAACTATTAAATCCCCGCAACCCTTGTGAGAGTAATATTGGAATTCAATAGCTACTATAATTAACACTTCACTTCTCCTCTTGGAAGTCTTTTATAATTATTTTTTTCTTTCTTTTTCTTTTTTTTCTAGCCAATCATTTTTTTATAAACCGCTCTTATTTTTTCCTTATTCCTCACATATAATGTAAAACCCGCATGCTTTTACCATGCATAGTACCCTTAGGATCGTACGTACTAGATTAAAACATTCCTTTTATAGTACGATTACGTTTACGTGTTAGGATTTTACGTATTACGTACGTGTTAGAACACGATAAGTATTTATTACGCACGAACACGCAATAATTATTTAAACAATAATTAATTACGAACATGCGATCATGAAATCATGAACGTAATTAAAACACAAACTATTATTAATTACGTATATATATTTATTACGAGCGTAATTAAATATATTAGGTCACGGTAATTATTTAACGAGAACACACAAAACGCGAACACAAATAAACACGAACAAACACGTAAAACACGAACACGAGAACACATTTATTAATTAGACACGGAAAATGATCGGGTTACCCCTTGTGGGCCCCATTACCATGAAATTAAGGGGGAGGATGGGCTTAGCCCATCAAGTTTTACTAAAAGGGGGTTAAGGGGAAAAACACTACTCATTTTTTACAGAAGATTTTATCAAAAACCCTAAAAGTTTTCTTCCTTCTTTCTTGGTTCCTCTTTTGGCCGCCACCCATAAAACTCCATGGAGGGGTGTTTGTTTGATTTTGATCTTGGTTTTTGATGCAAGAGTTCGTGTGTGTTCATCCTTGATAGATCCACGTATTCGGTATACCTTTTTAATCCTTTTTCTTTTGTTTTGATTTAAAAATTAAATAAGAACATGATGTTTTTAAAAACCTAATAATTAAGCATAGATCTAACATGTTTTGGTGTTAAATAAAATCAAAAGCTTGTTTTTAAGGGGTGTCTGTTTTGGCCGCAGGCTGCAACCGAACCCGAATGGGTTTCGGCTTGCCAAGCCGACCACCACCAAGACCATATGGTCTTGGTTGGTGCGTGTGGGTCCCACGGCAGCAAGGTAAACACGGGGTACCCCGAGTTGGTTTGGGGTACGGTGTCGATTTCATGTCCGGTTCATGTTTTTAGCCTAGATCCGGTTCATGGTGTATGTTAGTTTTTTTATGTTTATGAACTTATGTTAAAATTAAATACAAAAATGATGTGATTAATTTAATAACATGACTTAGGTTATTTAATTATTAATGGATCATGAAATTATTTTAACCTAAGTATTTTTATATTTAAGACTTATAATTAATTAATTATTTTAAAACCATGGATATAATTAATTAATTAACATGACTTAGGTTATATTATTAATATTTAATAATACATATTTTAACATAAGTATTTAATATATTTAATTAAAAACATGTTATACTTTAATTAAATATTATAACCTATAGTTTAATTAAATTACATGAAATGATTATTAAACTATACATTATATCATATGACTTAGAAAATAATCATGAAAACACTTAGGCTTATATACTTAGCTTATTTAACCAGCTTATTTCTAATTATGGAAACTTTCTATTTTTAGAAACTTAATTAAATAAGGCAGCTAATCTATTTATGGAAACCAGTTATTTTTAGAAACTTATTTATTTCAGGCAGCTAATCTATTTATGGAAACTTTCTATTTTTAGAAACTTATCTATTTTAAGCAGTAAATCTATTTTTGGAAACTTTCTATTTTTGGAAACTTTCTATTTTTGGAAACTTTCTATTTTTCGAAACTTTCTGTTTTTGGAAACTTTCTATTTTTGGAAACTTTCTATTTTTGGTAACTTTCTATTTTTGGAAACTTTCTATTTTTTGAAACATTCTATTTTTGGAAACTTTCTATTTTAGGAAACCTGCTATTTTTGGAAAGTTACTTATTATTACACAGTAAGTATAATAACACATGAAATACCAGAAGTACTTAATCAGATTAAACAGAATATAAGATAAAACACAATTTAAGGCTTTTAAACAGTAAAACATGGTAAGAACACATAAAATAAGCTAAGACATGACATAAAACCAGCTATGTATTTAGTAAGCAGATACTTATTCATGTACGTATTTATGTAGCACTAGTGACTCGGAAGTAGGATTCTCGCAGTTCGTCTTTCTCGTTCACTGGACATAAGGTACGGATTCCCGTCCTTTCAGTATGGACATTCTTTCCTTATTAGGATTCCCCGTATGCAGCCAACTGTTTTCCCGTAGTATAAGTTACGTGTTTGATTGCTTATGTTTAATTAAGATTACCTATAGCCATATACATGCATGACCAGTTTCACCTAGTTATGGAGGTACCATAACCATAACATTAGAGGCACTGATGTTATGACTTCACCACGGCGGAGTGATTGCTCGTGGCGTCCCTTCAGCTTTTGGCCATTTATTTATATTTATCATGTGGGGCGTATGGGTGCATCCTAGTTACATGTTTTTATTCAGGATTACATGGTGAATGTGGTGTGTGCCTTTCATCCTTCACAAGGAGCTGATCCCTCCTACCCAAAAACCAGTATATTAAATTAGAGGCAACCCCTCTAATTTGCATGATGAGGTCACCCCTCCAAGTATTCATGCACGGTGGATTTTCATGACCTATATTGGCTAATGGTAAAATATGTTAAACAGTTTTCATAAGATAAACATAAGGCTTTTCAAACTATAAAACCAGTTTTATGAACATGTTCCAGGTTTTCCAGGACTTATGCATTTCCGCTGCTATTAAGTCTTTATTATGCTTAGTCATTCATACTATGTCTATATTCGTGCACTGAGCGTTTTGCTCAGCCGTTACTTTCCTTTCCATGTCCCAAAACGGCAGGTACCCTAGGAAAGACTCGAGCATTTGGAGGACGTGCATAGGATGGAAGCTGCTAGAGACTTCTTTTCCTTTTGCCTTCATATATTTATGCTTGTGTAGTTTTTCATTCATTTCTTTTGCTTATTATGTTTTGGGCTTATGTTTGGGAACCGATGTTTGATTTCGGTTATCCCTATGGTCATGTAATGTTTTATACATTTATCCTTGTATGCTTTGATGACACGCCATAATTACGCGTGACATTCCATTATCAAAATGGGGTGTTACATATAAAGTTGAAAAGAATAAAAGGAAAAACACCCTCTAAGTATTAAGCATGACATAAGTCTAGTACACATAAAACGTTCTAACTTAGAATCTTAAGACGTACTTATACCAACCACGAATGATTAGTAAAAATTGCATAAGAGACTACAAAGCAATTAAAACTGTTCTTGATTATTTAAACATATATACATGCGTTGAAAAGAAAGTAAAGGTTACGAAAGGGGATATAAAAGCCACAATTAATTAATATGAGGTTTATCTAGCCCTTTACACTTACTTCAAACTCTATCATCTCTTGTTCTCCATAGTTTAAAATCTCAAATAATGAGACTATGAATGCTTAGCCTAATAAACCAATGAAGGTCTACATGGTTAAGGCTACTAGCTAGAGAATGCTTGGATAAGCAAACTTGGGTTGATTCAAAGTATCTATGGCGGGCCTAATATGTCAAAGAAGTCTATATTTGTTAAACCATGTCCTTTATTATGTTTTTTTTCCTTTTTATATATTTTGATGAAAAAATAAAAGAAGAAATATATATAATGCAAATGTGTTATGCAAATGAAAAATGTTTAATGCAAAAATTAAGAATGCATATTTTTGGTGGCCAAAGTAGATCAAAAATTTAGAAAATGTTTGAAAAATAATTTCCATGTTATCATGAAAGTCAATGACAATGTTCTAGGTAAAGTCACTTTGATAGAACACCCCCCTACAGTTAAGATAAACATTGTCCTTAATGTCTAAGAGTATTGGAGTAAACTCCCCTACACTTATGACATTGACAACTTTGCTTAACCCAAACTAAGGAAAGGTCTACTATAGTGAATTCATTTTAAGTACAATGTGGTTATGAAAAATCACAATCGTAACGAAGTGAACCAGATACAAGGGCCTCCTCCATAAGCTCCAATGCATGCAATGAGAGAGAAATCCTACAAACATAATGAAGACAAAAAAGAGGCACCCCCTACACTTCTTCTCAACTCTAAACCCTTATTCCTATCCTACCTCACTCTAGTCCTAAAAACTCTAAACCTAGTTATTCAAGCTAGATTTATGGAGTCTCTAGCTCGACTCGTCCCACAATGAATCAATTCATGAGGAAAATGGGGATCTCTTGGACCATTTCCACGGGAATGTCTTCCCGAAATTAATGATTAGCACTGTGACCATTCAATTTGAAATTTGGGCCATTTGGTTGTGACAACTCAATAGTCCCATATGGAAAAATTGAGCAATGGTGAATGGACCCGACCATCTTGACTTAAGCTTTCCCGCAAAGAGTTTCAACCTTGAGTTAAAGAGGAGAACCGACTCTCCAACTTTGAACTCACGGTTCTTGATCTTAGTGTAACACCCCCAATTTCGTGGCATATGCGGAAGCTCATATGGGGTGCTACTTCATAATATAACAACTCAAGTAATAGAAAACGACTCGAAAAGAGTCGTTTTAAAATTAAACATTGGATTGAAATAAAAGTTTACAAATCGTTCATAATATGGTCCCCAAACATTTATCAAACAAGTACACAACATCTTTTCATAATGAAAGTCATTGAATGATTTTTACAAAATGGTGAGCTTTTAACACCTTTATTATAAATCCTCAAGCACTTAAATCCCTCCTTTGCCATTACCTTCAAGGACCTGAGATAAAACATTCTAAACTCGTCAACAACAGTTGAGTGAATCTATGAAATTTATAATAAAAATTACCGAACATAAGTATATTTTAAAACCATCAAGAATTAACGATGTGGATCAAACAACGTTATATAGATTATTATAAGCCACATGACATTGAAACGTTACCACAATATTTGCCACCATACGCCTCGCTAAGTGTATAGAAAAACTCTCGCACATGTTTCCACTTCGAGAAACAAGGTGCTCAAACGATAGCTAATCGTTGCCGGACGGGAGGGGTGCCTCCCGAATAGTACTATTCCATGTATAAGCGCCTACCATAACTCGGTAGCTAACAATTTGTGATATAATTGGGACTTTTTATCTAGCGACATAGAAAACTTATAATAATCAAGACAACAATCATAAATCGGGTCCCTAGTGTTCTAATTTCAAAACAAGCATGTTATCCCCCTCGCGGGTTTATAAATCATCTTTACATATTTAAAAGCGAGGCTATAGACTCACCTTAGTATAAGAGACGTGGCAAGATGATCGTCGACAATAAGTGATGCCCGTTACTCACGAAAACCGCAACCTATCAAATAAGGCGCGCTTGTTAATAATAGACTCAAGTATAAACCATACATAATATTATCAAACTCAAAGTCATAAAATGATGCCAAAACCGAAAGAAAACCATACAAGTGATACTATTGTACTATCCTTTATGTTTACTTTATTAAACTGGTCTATCGATAAAAATCTGGCGGTACATAACAAATATACGAGCTCATTTACCCTACTTAAACACATCAACAATTTATGATACTACACAGAGAACTCACTTACTATATATGTAAAGTTCTTCCAAAAGTTTATCAAATGATTTTACTTTTAAAGTTCCCTGCCCGACACATCTTTTATTTACAAAATTCAGACAATTTAGCGACCTCGACTTACGAAACCACTTTAACCAACTTAAACAACTCCATTTGTAAAACTGACTCTTGATTCAAAAAACAGATTTAACATACTTAATTTAGAGCCTAAGAACAGCCCTTGACTCTTTTTGAAACTCATTTTATAGTCCCCGAGATTCGATCCAAATATCGACAACAATTCTCGGATTTTGTCAATACTCGATTC
Source organism: Glebionis coronaria (assembly GCA_025667525.1). Lineage (NCBI taxonomy): Eukaryota > Viridiplantae > Streptophyta > Magnoliopsida > Asterales > Asteraceae > Glebionis > Glebionis coronaria. Next base: position 269,752,388 of record CM046879.1, read on the forward strand.
CCGGTACACGAAAATCAAAATATCATAACTTTCTCCTCGTTTCGAGTTGGAAGTCCTACTTTATATCAAATCGAAGCTAAAGAAATTTTTTACAACATGATCCCATCATATCAACCAGACTTAAAACATTCGAAAATAGCTTCAAAGCTACTGCCCAAAATTAACAATTTAAAAACCATACAAAATCAATTTTCTAACACAATCTACCCATTTCCATACCACTAATATGATCATTCTAACATCCCTACACTATGATCAAACCTCTATTACCCTTCCATATAACTTTTATAAATTTCTTTCCAAATTTTCAAACATAAAAACTAACAAAATCACTAGCAACAATATAAAACAATATAAAAACATGATCATACAATTACATACTTGATCAAAATTCACAAAATAAAAAGATGATGCATGTTGAAAATTTTTATACCAATGTGTAGCCCTTGAAATTTCCAAGATGGGTCTTTGATTTATTTTGGAAGATTCAAGCTAGAAAAATCACAAATTTGGTGTTTATGATGATGGTGGTACACGGCTAGAACAAAGAAAAGGGATGGATGGATTTGTTTTATTTTTAAAATGATTTTAGTGAAAAACTAGGTAGTAGAAATTCCTTATATAGTGTAAGGTTAGAGTAGTTTTTTCCAATTTGCAATTCTTTGAGCCAAAAATGTAAACAATAAATTATGTAGCACAAAATGACTAAAAGTAAATTTTGAAATTATTTACGGGTCTCGGGTTTCATAAAAGTACCTCTCCAAAGTCAAAAGGCACACCAAAATTAATAATACTATAGTCCCGGTACGACTTAATACGCAATTAAAATAAAAGCGTAAAAAATATTAAATATCAAATCAATCGATAATAAAACATAAAATTTCAGGCATCCGTCGATAACGCGATCACTAGTAGTCCTCATTACTCGTCAAAATGTAAAAATAAGATGTTCAACATCAGTTTTAACTTAAATCGTCAAACATAATTGATTCAAACTCATTAAAAATTTCAAAATTTTTGTTAAATATAATTAAATAATGACCTGAAATTTCCAGATTGTCACAGCATCTCCATCTAACAGGGATCTTCGTCTCGAAGATCAATTCGCCTTATGGTTCGGTTTCTTGTTGAAATTGAACAAGTGCGGATATTTCTTCCACATTTGATCTTATCTTTCCCAAGTAAACTCCGGTCCACGCCTTGAGTTCCATCGGACCTTGACAATAGGGATTCATCTTTGCTTTAGTTGCTTCACCTCCCTATCCATGATCTCGACTGGTTCCTCAATGAAGTGTATCTTTTCATCGATCTTGACTTCATCCATTGGGATAATAAGGTCTTCGTCGAATGAACACTTCTTTAGGCTCGACACCTGAAAAGTATTATGGATTCCTTGTAGCTCCCGAGGTAGTTCAAGTTTATATGCCACCGGACCCACTCTTGATGTAACACCCCCAAATTTATACAATTCAATACAGCGGAAGACTCGTTGGTGTTGCGGGATAGTACATTACTCACATCATAGACAACGCATAAAAATCGCATCGTTTAATAATAAAGCATTTCCATTCATAAATATCAAATTCACATAGGTCCCAAGTCATTATATTTCATACAGGTTTTACAAAGCATTAGAATGGAAATTATTATTTAAGTGCGGGCCATGAATTCTTGTTGTCTTCCCGAGAATTACCTTCAAGTACCTGAGACAAAACATGTTAAAAGAAAAGGTCAGCGATAACGCCGAGTGAATTCATAGAGTTTAATGAAATCCATCAATATAACATCCGTATAAAATTATTACCGAAAATAATTTTGTACAAATCTTTGTAATGGGCCATAAAATAGCCAAAGTCATTTTATACAAATCCTTATCAAAAATCATAATATAGACTTTTGCCTTCAAAATCATTATACGAATCAAAGTCGTAAAAACATCATACAATACGTTTTATAACGTTGTATATAGTTAAATACAAACCATTATATGAATGTGGTTATGAAAAACCAAAACACGAACATAATATCAATACTAAGACCCCGTATTGCTAGTCAGGCAATATATCGTAATTTAGTGCGTATAGCAGTATTTCGTTATTTTTTGATTATTATAAGCCGCATGACCGTTACCTTACTATAACCAACAACGGGTAGCTAACCCGAAACTCATTTGCCCATCTAAGTTAGCGTGTCGTCACAATAATCACGCTTGTGTAAATCTTCTCATACATAAATTCGCTTACCAATCAATGTGGCACGACGGGGATCAACCGTCAAGGCGCGAACTGGGGTGATCGTCCCCAAATAGTACTATTATATGCATAAGCATCTACCAAATCCCGGTAGTTCACAATTCATGCTAATGGGACTTTTAGTGACATAACCTAACTTTAATAATCCATTTCATTTCATTTATCGGGTCATATATTCATTCATTTGGTCATACAATCATTCGGGTCCAAATCAATAAACAAATAATCAGGACAAATGGTGTCCTATTTTATCAAAACTAACATGTTATATCCCTCGCGGGTTTACAAAACATTTCATAAAAACATTTAAATGAGTGCGAGACTATGAACTCATGTTGATGTGGTAAGGCGGTTATCAGCGATTTGGATGTACGGTACGTGCTTCAATCACGGAAACCTAGACAAATTATACTTGTCTTAGAATCTTGTCCAATGACTTTATAAAAACAATGTCTATGTATATATATGATGATATCATGAGTATGATGACGGTCATGTGGGAGTTTATATCTTTATACACATTATAATGTCATGTGTTGGTACATTTCTAGACTAGTTATACTAGCTCAATTTATTTACATTTTGAGGCCCAATGGGCCCATTACAAGCCCAATACTTTTCATTAGCCCAATTATACTTTTATTATCAGTATTATACTTTACATGTTGGGCCCAAGTGGTTTAAGCCCAATAAGTAAATTTATAAGTGTTTAGCCAAATTAGTTGGATTAATAGTCCAATAAGGCTAACTTAACCCGTTAATGTTCATATGTTATATAGTTCGGGTTTTATCGTTTTTTACTTGTATTAAGTACTTATATCAGTATATGACTTTTAAAAGTTTACATTAGACGGGTCCGACCGTCTAAGTTTTAATTGACGCAAAACGTTAATTTTACGGTATTAGCCGAAAAGACGTAAAACTTAAGTATATAGTTTTATAACTTGGAAAAACATTTTTACTTGTAATTTATATAATGTATCCCATTTTAATATCAATATATATGTAACTCTTTATTTATAATTTTTATCAACTAGTGGGTTTTATATATGTATATTTTATATAAATTTTTGAGTGCTTATATCATATATTATTTATTTACAAAATCAGTCCTAATTTTTAAGTTCCCTAAAATGTCCATATCTAGAGTTCTATAATGAGATAGGACCTCAAATTTTTATCACAGAAACTACATGATATGAACTTCATTTTATTCCTTATAGCTACTGATGAATCAACTTCTAAATATTTTAATAAATTCGTCCAAAATAGTGTAGGCAGATTTGCACTCTAAACTTGTTTTGATCATATCTCACTCATTTTAATGATTCCATTGCATGGACAACTCTCACATGTGTATAACATCTAATACTTACTGTAAATTGATTCCACCATGCCATTTTATCAGTTTATCATTTGGTTACTTACTGTTTTTATACAACCATCATATTAAGCAAGATTTTAACCTTTTTACCTATGGTTTTCCATCTTTTTAATCATATTTATCAACACCAAATCCCCACATAATCTCTTTATCATCATTCATCATCATATGCATATACATAAATAAATAAAATACAAGATTACATAATTAAAATAACAAAAGGATAGGAAGAACAATCTCTATATCACCAAAGTGATGAAAAGATGGGATTAATGATGAACAAGGCTTGGTTTTGGGTAACCAATCTTATAAGATATCAACACCACTTCTAGGATCACCAAATATTTGTAGAATTCTCCAAAAATCAGCCCTTGATCTCCATGGAAACTCCTTGCTAGTTGTTAAAATCACCTCCAATCTTCATCTTTTTAAGTAACTATCAACATATGTTGAATATAGATGATGCTTATGGTTGAAAAGTTGATGAGGATGGTGATTTATGGTGATGTTTGGACGTTCAAATAAAGGGAGGAAGAGAGAGTTGAGAGTTTTTAGCTAGTTTGCATGTAAGAGATAATAAGGAATGGTTTTTGGGTAGTGGTTTTTGGTTTTGTAATGTTTAGGAGGACAAGTGTCCTCAAAGTTAATATAAACTTGCCACCAAAGGTGGTCTTGCGGCTTATTCTTGCCATCCATTAGTGGGGGTGGGACAAGTGTCCCACTTGTCTCGTCTCCACTAATTTACGGGTACTCCTCGATTCTAGTTTCCTCGATTTGCGTGGCCTCGGGTCGTTTTACGAAAAACGTTTTTATAAATTTTGAATCAACGACACAAAACGAATCTAATAAAATTGTCTCATCAAAAACGGAGTTCAAAAACGTAAATACGTAATCCTAAGGTTTCCGGTTTAGTCGTAAAGGACGTTAAATTTTTCACGTAAGTCCTAATCTCTTCTCGTAAATTTGTGAGTTTATGAACCAACACTAATTTAAAATCTCAAAATAATATTCACGGATAAATTTATTTTCTGAAATTCGGGCTGTCACTAAAAACGGTGTATGTAAACGTAAGCACGTAACATAGAGTCCTCCGGTTTAGACGTAGTCGATGCTACTTCAAGATGTAAACCCAAATTTCTTCCCAAAAATAAGTGAGTTCATAATATAACATTTAAAATAATGTTTTTAAATAATACTGGAGAATAAAATATCAATCATAAATTGACGCATTGTCACAGCATTTACCCCTAAACAGGATCTTTGTCCTCAAAGATCATTTTATATTACTACTCGCTTCTTATAGAGTTAAAGCCATGTGGGTATTTCCTCCACATTTGGTCTTTTCTCACAAGTGTAATCCGTTACAATACGTGAGTTTCATCAAACATAGCTACGCGAATAAGATCAGGCTTAATGTCTACTTACTTTCTCTATCCATGATGTTCACGGGTTTTTGATGAATGCAACTTTTCGCCGATCTAAACTTCATTAAGGAATAGTCAGATTTTCACTTGATAGACAATTTATCAAGTTCGATTTACGAAACATAATGCACGCAGCCCTTGAAGTCACAGGGTAGATCCAGCTTATATGCCTTTCAAACCAACTTTTATATCATCTCAATGGTCCCATACAACGGGGACTTACTTCCCATGATCTTTCAGATCATTAATTCATTTTTCCAAGGTTAAAATTTTTGGCATAACTTTGCTACCCATTTTGCACTTCAGGATCTACATTTCATATTCATATAACCTCCTGCCTACTACCGGCAGTCAATAATCAGATCCTAATTTCAACAACCATTTCAGGTCTCGCGGGTCGGGTACTTTGTAAGGTTAGGTTTGTCATCATAGGCAACCTTTAACCTAAAAGACATGTCCAACTCACAATGGGTGTATGTCAGATGTCTTCATCCAAACCCCTGCTTACAGATGCTCTTATATTTAGATCCTAACAAGATTCGATCTCGATCCTAATACGATAATTATCAATGATAATCTTTCCTAAGGAAAGCGATTATACGGTTTATTACCAAAGGTCAATCATTCAAGCATAAAACAACACTTATAGTATTTTATATCGTTACTTTACCTCGTCCCTTCGATTGGGGTGGTAAACAGTACTCTCATCAAGATTCGTTCTCAATGACATCTGAGCAAATCTCTAGAAATTCGATGCGAAGCGAGGATCTCGATAGAGATGATCGATACAGGCACACCATGTTTACACAACTCCTTTAGATACAAAAGAGTCAATTTCTTCATCGAGAATTTATCATTAACTGGAATGATATTAGTAGATTTGGTCAGTCTGTCGACGATGACCCAAATCGAATCAAATTCAGATGATGACCTTTGCAATAGTTAGACGTTTACTAATGTATGAGGCGATGTCTGCCTTCATAATTTGCCATCAGTACAACTTCTTCAGATGAGATACACTTAATCAGAAATGACATGAATAGAATACTTATACTTACGAGATTCCAACATGACTAAATCTCAAATTCTCCACATTTAGGCAACTACAAGTGGCTCTTTTTTTTTACATTTAACGCCATCGGCTCCTCAATTCTAATGGTTCACATTAGCTGCAAACCCCTTTTATTATCTATATTTTTCCATTTCACAAGCATCGGCTATATTTAAAATTGTTTGGGCAAGTTATTTTGCACAGTCATTATTAAGGAACACATTGATGTGTAAATACGTGTTTAGGAACACAACGTATAAGTGCGGCAAGTATTAAGTTATACGATTTAGGAAAAACGTAAAACCGAATAAATGCGGGTTCGTTCTCGTAGGAGGTGTGTGGATTAATGTGCCAATTATATAAAATCAAAGTTTGGATTAGTGACGTTTTTGGTTTAAAGAGAGAAAAAGTAAAGACGAGCTACGACTACGATTACGCTAAGACGTTGACGTAAAACGATGACGTAATTACGTAAAACGCGACAAAATTAAAAATTAAACCTAAAAATTAATTAAAAGCTTAAACAGAGTCTAAAATAATATAAATAAGAATAAAAATCCAACAAAAATATTTTAAAACCTTTTATTAATTAAATATTCAATTTTTAATGCTAATTAAAGCCCTAAAATCAAATATAATTAAGAAAAAGCCCAAAATATTATTTTATTGAACTAATAACTCACATATATTATTTAAAGACCAAAAAGTATTTTTCCTAAATTTTCAAAACTATTTTTCTATTTTTAAATCACTAAAAACTATTTTTAAACTAAAATAATCATAAAAAATAATAAAATAATGTCAAAAATAATTTGACGATTTTAAAAATCCTAAATTACACTAATTAACAGTAGAAAATTGAAAAAATTTGAAAAATGTAAAATTTTGCACTAAAAGACAAAACTGATTAATAATTAAACCCTAATCAAACTAATTTAATTCTAAAATTAATTAAAACAGTGAATAGTAAAATAATTTTTGACTAAAAATCTTAAAACATTTTCCTAAGTCTAACAAAATTTTTAAAACTGAAAAATAATGATTTTTTACACTAAATGCCAAAAACAGAAATTAAAAAGTAATTTAAAATAGCTATTTAATCTAAAAAAATTACTTAATGAACAGTAAAATAAAAAATAATTAAATAGAAAAATCCTAAATAAAATAAGAAAAATATTGAAACAGGTTTGAAGTCCTAATACCTAATTTGAAGCACTAAAGACAAAAAAACTAAAAAACTGAAAGTGACATGTGGGACTACTTTGTCTGGTAGCCAAGCAGTACTAACCAATACACTAGCAGGGGTAATTGAGTTCCCACTGCTAGTGTAAAAACAAGGTCTGGGAGGTTTTTGGCTTATAGCTTGAGCTTGAGTTTGTTTTATGGGCAAAGATTGGCACCCCCACAACCAGTTGGGTTGTGGGGAGTCACAAAAGTTTTAAAAACAAGCACTCACAAACAAAAATCACACAAAAGACCCCACAATAGGTTACTGTTCATCAGAAGAGAGGTCTGGTTTGTTTTGCTGGTGCAATTGGTCACAAGGCTTAATTTCAGAAGCTTAATTCTTTCATACAACCCACCCAAATAACATGCAATCAACCCAAAACCCTAGATGGACCTATACTTAAATAATCAACAAACTTGTGAGCAAAAATTCACACAAAACAAGGAAGAAATCTGTCTTACTGATTTTTAGCCATGTTTTACCGAGCATGCAATTGTTTAAATCCTATCTAAACTCAACACCAATGGCTGATATCATCTAAAGCTAGCATTTAAAGTGTGTGTAGACTAGTATTAACACCAAACTTTGTCACCAACTTCAGTTAAAATACAAATCCAAACACCCCCTTAAAATCAGAATTCTAAAATTAACAAAGGAAACCCATTCAAAACTACATAAATATGATTACCATCTATCTAAGCATGCATATAAATCATAAATAAGCAATATTAAATCAGAAAATCAACAATACAACACATGCTACACAAAATCACATAAATCATATAAAGAAGCTTTAAAAGCAAAACCAAAAGGGGTTCAAGCCAATTACCAGGCTGATGCCTTCCAAGAGGAATGCTATATGAGCTTATATAAGCTTATGTGAGCTTTTGTAGAGAGCTTTTAGTAGAGGAATGCTAGTGGTGGGTACAAGAAACCACACACACCCAATATATCTTCAACAAACTTGAAGATCTTTGAACCTGCCAAGATTAAGGAAACCACAAAAGAGTGACCTGTTACACAAGCTAATAAGCTATAAAGCAAGCTTATTAATTAAGCTGGTTATAGCTTATTGCTAAAAATAAATGAAAATCAGATTTCTCTTCTTAAATCTTTTGTAACCATCAAAAATTTAACAAACATATCCTAACAAGACTTGGATTAAAAACTTGGTTCCACTTTCACTTTCCCAAATTATTTAACCCAAGCCTATGCAACAATTTTCCAAAGAACAATGAACCCAAAACTGAATTTCTGAAAATGAGTAATAAAAAAAAACGACTTGAATCTTTTTTTTTTGAACCAACTTTTGCCAAACAGAAACTTGAAAGATCTTATACTAAGTTATGCAAAACATAAGGTATGGAACACAGGATTCTTGCAATGATTTTTAAACAATACACTAAATATTAATTACTTTAAAATATATTACAAGAAAACTGGAACCAATAATAATAGGGTATATGCACCCTATTTATACAACTAAGCAGAACATACTAGAATCAAAGATTAAAATATTAAATTCCTAAAACCCTAATGTAGAAAAATCCGAAATTGCCCTTTGAAGAATCTTGAAATTCAGTCAAAATGCCCCCATGTGATTGCCAGCTCTCTCCTTTTGATCTTGGACGTTTATCTGAACATTGGGGAGAACGAAATGCGCCTTGGAGCGTTGATTTACTGTATGATTCTCTTTTTGCCAAAAATGAACAAACAGGGAAAGACGGGGGTCCCACTGGAGGTCACGAGATGGGTGGTTTTTGGTGGGTTTTGGTGACAATGGGGTTAATCACATTTCTGGAAGGTTGGGGTGAAAACCCCTTTGTTTTTGGGGAGATTAGGGATTAGGGTTTAAGGGGTGGGGGTGATTAAAGAGGGGTGTTTGATTTGTTTTGGGTAATTAAAATTTAAAAAAGATGTTTACCCCCATTTTTTTAGTTAATAAAACCCGGTTTTATAAAGTGGTTAGTGGGTGTGTTTGACCGGGTGTTGACTGGTGAGGTGGCGAAGGGTGTGAGGTGGATGAAGGAGAGTGGTGGGGATGGGTGAGGTGGACAGATGATTGGATGGGGTAATTTGTAATGTTTTGGCAGTTCAGTCCCCCAAGTTTCCATTTGTCTTCATATCAAGTTACAACAGCTTATACAACAATTCCTTTGTAAATAACTTAGGGCAAATTTCATTTTCAGTCCTTGTATGTTTTGTAAACATGGAATGAGGATGAAAAATGTAGATTTTTGATCTTCAAGGGCCATTAATTCCAATTCTTGAAACTTTTGGACCAATCTTGTATTTTAGAGTTTTACAAGGGTCAAAAGTGACAAGTCTTTAAAAGTTGAGGGACCAATCTTGCCAATCTTCAATTCTTCAGGACAATTTTGGAAATTCCATACTTGGGCCCGGTTTCTTGTGCGGCTTCGTTTCCCGTGTTCGTTTTTGCTCTATTCTTGTAATCTTTTGGTGAGTTCACGATATCCGTACCTGAAATACACAATGAACAAACACATGCATATTTTTGGGTATTTTGATGATATTTTAAGCGTTTTAAGCCCGATTTGGACGATGAGACTATGTATAAATTCAGTCTCATCACTCCCCCATACTAAACCATTGTCGTGTCCCCACGCAATGCTAGAATTAAGTATCATAGCACTTCCAAAATTCATTTTATGATGACATTTATTGAAAACGTAAACTCAAATAAACTACTACACGCGTTTTAGACATAATGTATTATTTTCATCACAATTAAGTGACTTTTGGGATCATAGAACAAGAACACGTGAATGCTTTGTTAGAAATAATTTCTTCGTCCTCGATTTTCACCCAATTCCATGCTAAGCGTGTAACGAGATCATTGTTATTATAAGTTAGCAACACGATCACATCTCATGAGTGTTAATTACGAACCTAAACTCCCTTATTCCTACTTGGTATCTCTTATATTTTATTTAGTCTTAATGATCACGAGGATAAATCATTGACTTATGCGTGAATAGAGATTAAGTCTAAAAATAGAGTTTTAACGGTGTAACCAAAATCATTAAATTAATAATTCATCCTAATAGACAACGATGTTAAAAAATTAAGTCAACAAGAAGGATCGATAAACACGGTTTTATAACGGTTTTGAACATGATACTTATTACCAAGACTTTTATACGCCCCCTAACAGAAGGGCCTTATTATCATAGGTTTACCTCCATCTTTTATTCAACTCCGTCATGGAGCTTTTATTATGACTTCGGTCTTGCCTTGCCTTTTATTATCCGCATCATCGGTGGTTTTATTAGCCAAAGACGTATATCCTCACGCTAAAGAGAATTTTGGATCTTTAAAGCTTCAAAGATTAAGGCTTGATTCACTTTCAATTTGGGCATAGATTTTTCGGCCTTGTGAGCTTCAAATTTTTTGCTTAATTTAGGTGAGCACTTGAAATCTTATTATTGGGTGAAGCTTTCGATTATTTGGGTGCCAATACTTCAAAACCGTGACGCTGGTGATACCTTAATGTTTTCCCAATTTAATTACATGGAAGCTACTAAAACAAATTAGAAACCAACAATAGTGACTAAACCGCTAAATCAATATTTATTAACAATTTATTATGCAAAATCGTGGGGAGAATAAGCTAATAATTACTACACATGAGATCGTGACGATTACGAGACTTATAAATAACTCTATCATTTCTCGTCCTCATTTAAGAGACTTAGCCTAAAAAGTTAAGGACTCGAAGCTAAGTGCTCAACTCGCACGGTCGGGTAAAAAATTACTCTTATTCTCACCATCGGAAAACCTACATTAGTGTCTTAAACACTTATGAAAAACAAGAAAAATTTTAAATTTGGCCATTTTTAGCCTTATTTGCAAAAAAACGATAACAAAATGATGAAAATTGGATTGCGTGTTGACGTAAGCAAGGTGAAGTATCTACTCACCCCCCATACTAAAACTAAACATTGTCCTCAATGTTTTGAGTCTAGGGGTGAAAACACCCCCATACTAGAGACGAAGTCGAATGCTTAATCTTGATAATGGAAAGGGTAAAACGAATAACCTAAAAGCCGTTTATGAATTATGCTAATAAGATACACGTTAGAACATAAAAGGATATCATCGGATATCGGAATCTCCAAAGGCAACGATCGAAGCTCGAGTGATCCGTGAAACGAACACGAGAGGATTCAATGATGACGATGAACCTAATGAATCACAATCACAAACAACCACGGAACAAAGGTTGGAAGAGCACAAGTCCCCTCGTTACATTAACTAAGAAAGCGATAATATTTACAAGGATAAGCATGAGAATCCCCCACGAGGCACGTTGTTTTTTATAACCGAGTCAAAAGCTCGACTAGAATCCCCATAAATGTGATCATTTAGGGATAATCTTGGTTTGGTCATTTTTGGTGGGACTTACATGATAAACAAGGCCCAAAAGCACATGGAGTACTTTAAAAACCCGATATACGTATATCGGGGTCAAAGATAGCGTCCTCGTTTTCGGATGAAAGATGAAACAACACCACTCCAACACGAACCCCAATGGGGTAGAAGAAAAGAGATGAGAAATAGAAAGGTGGGGAAATGGGTAAGTCACTAAAACAATGAGCTACTCGAGGTAGACTCACACCAAGCAAACGAAAAGATTTTCCATTTATTGCATCGGTGGAAGACCGAGATTTCCCTTTACAAGCAATTCTGGGATCGTAAATCTCGTCCTCGGTGGAGAAATGTGAGGGAACAAAAGGGGCTTCCCCCACACTAAAACCACACACACCATCGTCAAAAGGAGTAGACGAGGTGGTAGCACTCATAAAACGCGGTGATGACGGAGTTAAACATGTAGAAAAATCTTTTAAAACATTTTTAAAATCCTTTCCTTTTTCATCGTTTTTAAACTCTTTATGAAAACCCGATTTGATAATGTCGAAAATATTTGGCGTGTCAAATTCAAAATTAGTCGCGCTAAAAATCCTCACATTTAAGTCTTTGGCGGGAGGGGGTGGCGGATTATATAAGTTCTCAAAACGTTTGTCAATAAAGAACACCGCCCCCTCAGGGTAAACATACTCGTCATCCTCATGAATGTCGATCTCATCGATTTCTTCATCAAAGATAGGCTTGTCAAACCAAGGTTTGTCATTCCCCTCCTCGAGTATCTTAGAAACTCTCTCGAAAAGATCACGATCAAGCACGAAACCATCATTCTTTTGTGGGGATTGTTGATAAGTTAAATCCTCACGAATGTGGTAAACGTAATTCTCATTTGAGGAGTGTTGATTAGGTAACTCGTCGAGAATTGGATTCTTAGTGGTCACATGAGTTGGCTCGTCAAAAATAAGACGTTCCAACTCATTAAGTTCATCCTCGATTTTGGAAAGATTGACCTCACTCGTAGGTGGAAGTAAAGGCATAAGAGCTAGCTCTCGTTCAATGATTTCCTCAATATCGGGATCAAACTCGTAATCATCGTACTTCACATGTTTCTTTTTAGGAGAATCAAAAATTGCATGTGGATTTCGAAGTACGTGATCAATCTCGGCAAAATCGCCATCATCATCGTCAAAGAAAGAGTCGATGTGAGCACTCACAACCATGGTCTTACAAGTCGAATGACTATGCTTAGGTGACTTTTCTAAGACGAGAGGATCGATGTCGATAAACCCTTTACCCTCAACAGGTGTTGGGCTAGGCAAAGGAGGCACTTCGATGGAGTTAGAAGTTGAAGCCTCAAAGACGTGGTCCTTCGAAGGTGGTGAAGACGAGTCCATTTTGGTTATTGTCGTGATGGCACTAACGTAGCCCTTCGGAATTGGTGTTTCACTTGTTTCGCTAAAAACATCCCAAAGTGAGTTTTCATCCATAAATTTACACATACCCTTTTGAATTAGGTACACGTATTCTTTATCATTAAAATCATCATCTTTAAAACTGTTTTTCTTAATTCTTTCAAAACATGCATTAAGCCTCATTTGTTCCGCTAAAGTGAACATTTTGAAATCATTAGGATTTGAATCATTAGGTTTTGAAACCTCGGTTTTTTCATTCTCATTAAACCCTTGGGATTTTCTAGCGAAAAAGTCCATTTTCTCATCCCCATATCTCATAGTAAGTCTCCCCTCGTGAACGTCGATTACGGTTCGAGCCGTCGATAAGAATGGTCGGCCTAAAATAATAGGGCATTTAGGGTCACACTCGTAATCGGATATAACGAAATCCGCGGGAAAAACAAACTTTCCAATCCTAACATAGACATCCTCGGCTATTCCAATTGGTATTAAAGGTGTACAATTTGCAAGCTCGATTGTCATGTTCGTGGGGGTAAGTGAAGGCAATCTCATCAATTTCCAAAGAGAATGAGGCATGAGATTGATGCTAGCACCTAAATCGGCAAGGGCTAAACATCCCTCAATCTCGGAAAAATCACAAGGTAAAAGAAATTTGCCCGGATCCTTTTCCTTTCTCGGCATACGCCTTTTGGGTTTTTTAAGAAGGATAGAAGCACAAGTTTCTTCAAGGGTTACTTTTGTAAGGTCAACAAAGCTCTCTTTTTGAACCGTGGATGGAATTTGAGGTACACGAGGGTGTGCACTCTTTTCCTTGGTCGCCACGTTCACCCCATCGACTTTAGAACAAGAAGACGTCTTAGAAGTCGAGGGTTGAGAAGCATAAACAACTAGAAATCCTTCAAGGTTAGGGGTAATCACACGACCTTTCTCACGAGACGAGGCGGCTTTACATTGTTCCTTCGAATTTGCAACGGTGTCACTAGGTAACGAACTCGATGACGCACCCGAGGACTTGTTCATTATGGCCGAAAACATCTTTTTTATGTCAATTTGCCCTTGCTCAATCTTCGTGTTTTGCAATTTCAATGTATTAGAAAAGTCGTTTTTCAAAGTACCAATTTCTCCCTCAAATCGTCTCATATTAGCCTCATTCGTTTTCATGTAATTTTGAAAATCGTTTGACGAACTATTTTGATTTGAATTAAAGTTCCCTTGGTTTTGATTACTTTTTTGAAAATTGTTTTGATTCCCACTTGAAAAATCGTTACCTTGATTGTTGTTGTTTGAAAAATTCGAGTTTTGATTATTGTCTCGATTTTGCCAACTTATATTACGACCTTGACTATAACCTCCTTGATTTTGATTCGAAAAATTTCCTTGTTGATTGTTTCCTTGAAAATTGTTTCGGTTTTGATTTGAAAAATTGTTGCCTTGGTTATAATTGCCTTGTTGTGATGGACCCGCGTTATTATGATTTTGAAAGTTGTTGTTTCCATTTAACGCACTCACATTCGACGTTTGGCCATCCGTAGCCGCACACTCGTAATAATTATGAGGTCCACCACAAAACGTACACGAAACCTCAACTGCTTTCACCGTAGCGGGAGCGTCTTTCTTTTGCATCTCAACGAGAAAAGACGTAAACACATTCGTCAACTTGTCGACTTTTGCATCAACCCTCTCAATGTCGCGATTAGAATTACTAACATTGGCGACATTGGCAACACTCGGTGCGTTGCGGAGTTGGTAAATATTGGATCGGTTTTCGATAATTATCAATGCATCTTTCAGAGTTTTACACAAAAAGTTGCCACCGGCGGCGGAATTCAACGAATCTTGTTCTTGAAAATTAAGACCGTTGTAAAACGTATCGATTTGGTGCAACTCGGAAAAACCATGGTGAGGAAATTGCCTAAGCAATTCCTTAAAACGATCCCACGCGTCTCAAAAATATTCATTCGGTTTTTGCTCAAATTTCGTAATTTCATTTTTGAAAAACGTTGTCTTAGACGGTGGAAAAAAATAATTAACGAACTTGGAAACGAGATCCTTCCACGTAACTATGGAATTAGGTGGCTCTTTCTCGTACCAATCCTTGGCGGCACCATCGAGCGAGTACGGAAAAAGCATAAGCTTGACGACATCGGTGTCGACGTTCTTAAACTTGCTCGTGGCCAAAAGACGATCAAAATTCCGAATATGGTCGTGAGGATTATCGGCTTCACGACCTCGAAACTTTGTAGCTTGAATCAACGAAAGCATTCCGCTCTTAATCTCAAAATTCTCCGCTTCGATAGCGGGAATTACGATCGCGTCTCCATAATCCTCGGTGGGTGCTTGGAGCAATTCCATCATCGAACGATTGTCGGCCATCTCCTCTACGGTTTCTTCAACAACGATATTAGGAACGTCGGTTTCTAATTCTCGTCTACGTCGTCGATTCCTTCGATTACGATTGCGTCGATTCGAAGCTTCGCTAGAATTGGAATAATACTTCGATCGAGTGCGCATGCACTAAGCGTAGAATGGGTGGTAGCAAAGAAGATTCTTTTTGCGGTTTTTCGATTTTTTAATTTTTTTTTGGTTTTTGATTGGTTTTTTTAATTTTTTTGGATTTTTGAATGTATTAGGTAGACAAAAATCTACAAATCTCCCCTCGAATCGATCTTCTCGATTAAAGGAGCCTCAAGGAATGAAAACGATCACATGGAGTGAACGCCTTCGATGACTTTAGAACGTTGGTGGAACACCAAAACGTTCAAGAGGGTTTAATCTTGAAAACAAGCAAATATATATGATACGTAGATAATACTTGGGCGGAAAACCCTCGATTAGCCTCCTTTCTCAAAACACGCACAAGCAAGCGGGGGAAACGAGGCGGCGCTAAGCACTTAAGAGCCTTTTTCCCTTAGGTCGTGAAATACAACCGCCTTATACCCACCTTAGAGTTTGTGTCAATTGAAATTAAGCCTCACGAAAGTATTTATCTATTTTGCCTTTAAACTTTTGCTTTAGATTCGAATACAATGATCGAGTGATAAAATCCCGAATCAAGGTTGCGTTTTCACGCTTTTGGAGTACTTGTATATTTATTGTTCTACGTAAGTACAATATAGTCATAATAATATATTCACAATAAAAACGAAAACCAATATATCTACAATATTGTAAAAGATTGTTGTGTGTTTAATTTAGGAAAATTAAACACGATTTATTTTGATATTATACTATAATAGAGAAAAATAACAAAAATGAGTATGTACGATATTCACGCTTTCCAAAAAATGAAAAGCTAAAACGCACTACTCACACAAACACGATACTAATAATGGCACACTAAACACCTCCCTGGCAGCGGCGCCAAAAATTTGATGTGTAAATACGTGTTTAGGAAAACAACGTATAAGTGCGGCAAGTATTAAGTTATACGATTTAGGAAAAACGTAAAACCGAATAAATGCGGGTTCGTTCTCGAAGGAGGTGTGTGGATTAATGTGCCAATTATATAAAATCAAATTTTGGATTAGTGACGTTTTTGGTTTAAAGAGAGAAAAAGTAAAGACGAGCTACGACTACGATCACGCTATGACGTTGACGTAAAACGATGACGTAATTACGTAAAACGCGACAAAATTAAAAATTAAACCTAAAAATTAATTAAAAGCTTAAACAGAGTCTAAAATAATATAAATAAGAATAAAAATCCAACAAAAATATTTTAAAACCTTTTATTAATTAAATATTCAATTTTTAATGCTAATTAAAGCCCTAAAATCAAATATAATTAAGAAAAAGCCCAAAATATTATTTTATTGAACTAATAACTCACTTATATTATTTAAAGACTAAAAGTATTTTTCCTAAATTTTCAAAACTATTTTTCTATTTTTAAATCACTAAAAACTATTTTTAAACTAAAATAATCATAAAAAATAATAAAATAATGTCAAAAATAATTTGACGAATTTAAAAATCCTAAATTACACTAATGAACAGTAAAAAATTGAAAAAAGTTGAAAAATGTAAAATTTTGTACTTAAAGACAAAACTGATTAATAATTAAACCCTAATTAAACTAATTTAATTCTAAAATTAATTAAAACAGTGAACAGTAAAATAATTTTTGACTAAAAATCTTAAAACATTTTCCTAAGTCTAAAAAAATTTTTAAAACTGAAAAATAATGATTTTTACACTAAATGCCAAAAATAGAAATTAAAAAGTAATTTAAAATAGCTATTTAATCTAAAAATTACTTAATGAACAGTAAAATAAAAAATAATTAAACAGAAAAATCCTAAATAAAATAAGAAAAATATTGAAACAGGTTTGAAGTCCTAATACCTAATTTGAAGCACTAAAGACAAAAAACTAAAAAACTGAAAGTGACATGTGGGACTACTTTGTCTGGTAGCCAAGCAGTACTAACCAATATACTAGCAAGGGTAATTGAGTTCCCACTGCTAGTGTAAAAACAAGGTCTGGGAGGTTTTTGGCTTATAGCTTGAGCTTGAGTTTGTTTTATGGGCAAAGATTGGCACCCCACAACCAGTTGGGTTGTGGGGAGTCACAAAAATTATAAAAACAAGCACTCACAAACAAAAATCACACAAAAGACCCCACCATAGGTTACTGTTCATCAAAAGAGAGGTATGGTTTGTTTTGCTGGTGCAACTGGTCACAAGGCTTAATTTCAGAAGCTTAATTCTTTCATACAACCCACCCAAATAACATGCAATCAACCCAAAACCCTAGATGGACCTATACTTAAATAATCAACAAAATTGTGAGCAAAAATTCACGCAAAACAAGGCAGAAATCTGTCTTATTGATTTTTAGCCAAGTTTTACCAAATTTTAGAGCATGCAATTGTTTAAATCCTATCTAAACTCAACACCAATGGCTGATATCACCTAAAGCTAGCATTTAAAGTGTGTGTAGACTAGTATTAACACCAAACTCTGTCACCAACTTCAGTTAAAATACAAATCCAAACACCCCCTTAAAATCAGAAATCTAAAATTAACAAAGGAAACCCATTCAAAACTACATAAATCTGATTACCATCTATCTAAGCATGCATATAAATCATAAATAAGCAATATTAAATCAGAAAATCAACAATACAACACATGCTACACAAAATCACATAAATCATATAAAGAAGCTTTAAAAGCAAAACCAAAAGGGGTTCAAGCCAATTACCAGGCTGATGCCTTCCAAGAGGAATGCTATATAAGCTTATATAAGCTTATGTGAGCTTTTGTAGAGAGCTTTTAGTAGAGGAATGCTAGTGGTGGGTACAAGATACCACACACACCCAATATATCTTCAACAAACTTGAATATCTTTGAACCTGCCAAGATTAAGGAAACCACAAAAGAGTGACCTGTTACACAAGCTAATAAGCTATAAAGCAAGCTTATTAATTAAGCTGCTTATAGCTTATTGCTAAAAAAATGAAAATTAGATTTCTCTTCTTAAATCTTTTGTAACCATCAAAAATTTAACAAACATATCCTAACAAGACTTGGATTAAAAACTTGGTTCCACTTTCACTTTCCCAAATTATTTGCCCCAAGCCTATGCAACAATTTTCCAAAGAACAATGAACCCAAAACTGAATTTCTGAAAATGAGTAATAAAAAAAAAACGACTTGAATCTTTTTTTTTTAACCAACTTTTGCCAAACAGAAACTTGAAAGATCTTAAACTAAGTTATGCAAAACATAAAGTATGGAACACAGGATTCTTGCAATGATTTTTAAACAATAATCTAAATATTCATTACTTTAAAATATATTACAAGAAAACTGGAACCAATAATAATAGGGTACATGCACCCTATTTATACAACTAAGCAGAACATACTAGAATCAAAGATTAAAATATTAAATTCCTAAAACCCTAATGTAGAAAAATCTGAAATTGCCCTTTGAAGAATCTTGAAATTCAGTCAAAATGCCCCCATGTGATTGCCAGCTCTCTTCTTTTGATCTTGGACGTTTATCTGAACATTGGGGAGCACGAAATGCGCCTTGGAGCGTTGATTTGCTGTATGATTCTCTTTTTGCCAAAAATGAACAAACAGGGAAAGACGGGGGTCCCACTGGAGGTCTCGAGATGGGTGGTTTTTTGGTGGGTTTTGGTGACAATGGGGTTAATCACATTTCTGGAAGGTTGGGGTGAAAACCCCTTTGTTTTTGGGGAGATTAGGGATTTGGGTTTAAGGGGTGGGGGTGATTAAAGAGGGGTGTTTGATTTGTTTTGGGTAATTAAAATTTAAAAAAGATGTTTACCCCCATTTTTTAAGTTAATAATACCCGGTTTTATAAAGTGGTTAGTGGGTGTGTTTGACCGGGTGTTGACTGGTGAGGTGGCGAAGGGTGTGAGGTGGATGAAGGAGAGTGGTGGGGATGGGTGAGGTGGACAGATGATTGGATGGGGTAATTTGTAATGTTTGGGAAATTCAGTCCCCCAAGTTTCCATTTGTCTTCATATCAAGTTCCAACAGCTTATACAACAATTCCTTTGTAAATAACTTAGGGCAAATTTCATTTTCAGTCCTTGTATGTTTTGTAAACATGGAATGAGGATGAAAAATGTAATTTCTTTGATCTTCAAGGGCCATTAATGCCAATTCTTGAAACTTTTGGACCAATCTTGTATTTTAGAGTTTTACAAGGGTCAAAAGTGACATGTCTTCAAAAGTTGTGGGACCAATCTTGCCAATCTTCAATTCTTCAGGGACAATTTTGGAAATTCCATACTTGGGCCCGGTTTCTTGTGCGGCTTCGTTTCCCGTGTTCGTTTTTTCTCTATTCTTGTAATCTTTTGGTGAATTCACGATATCCGTACCTGAAATACACAATGAACAAACACAGGCATATTTTTGGGTATTTTGATGATATTTTAAGCGTTTTAAGCCCGATTTGGACGATGAGACTATGTATAAATACAGTCTCATCACACATCCTAATTGATTCTTTATCCTTTCTATATTATGTGTCAGTATCTACATTCACCTTCCCTGATGAAAGAATTATCATGACCGTATTCATTCAAAATTTCTTTCTTCATATTTTCTAAGTTTTAGTTTCGTCTCAGTTATTATTTTTATCAGTTTTGCTCAGTCCGGCGTCTAAAGCGTCGATAATTATTACAAGTAATTAAATAATAAATATTTAATTTTATGAAATGTAAACGTAAAAGTTTTAAATTTTCTTAGTTCGTCTAATTATAGAAAAATGTTCAAAATAAATCTGAATTTAGTTAACACGATTTTTGTTGATTTATAACTAATAAGATTCGTAAATGTTCGAAAAGTTCTTTGTTTACACTTTTGTCAAAATTTTCTTAGTTGAAAAGCAAAATTTGTCGCTTCAAATTTCAAGTCATGGTTTAAATGTTTTCCTCAATCCCTTTTAGGTTGTTTTGAGGTATGCACAAACATTTACCCCTAAACAGGAGTTTAGTTAAATGATTTGTGTATAAGGGAATAATCCCTTAAAAATCCTTTGTTAAAACATTTGTCAAAACATATTTCCATTTTCTTTTTGGTAAAACCCAAATCCTTAATGGTTCCAATTTTTGAAGAGTCAATATATTCCATTTTCTATTAATCACACGGTCATTTAATGTAAGGGATTAAGCCTTAAATCACATGTTAAACAATTAAGGTACAGGTTTTCACTACTCGGCCAATTCAGGGCAGTCTATAAATAATTATTAACTCCTTCCTATTCTTACAAACAAACAGACGGTCCTTAATGATCACAAGCATGAATTTATCAAATTACAGCCTACACACGTGATTCACCAAATTTATGAATGCTACATGTGTATTAGTCAATCCAAACGACATAACATGAAACTCATAATGTTCATTACAAGTTCTGGATGTAGTGATTGGAATAGATAATCTTTTTCGCGGACGCGAAGTTGATGATAACCATGTCGTGGATCAAATCTTCAAATATACGCTAGAACCTTGTAAATGATCGAACAATCTATCATCTTGGGTAGTGGATATAGATTTTAATCGTCAATTTACTTAGTTCACAGTAATTCAACAAATAAATATAAGGAATGATAACACCATAGCTCTTCATAATGACGAGCTCGGTAGAATAAAAGCTTTCCCCGACAAATCTTTCAGTTGTACGGTAACACTCTCGATTTAGATGGTGCTGATGTATAGTTCACATGTCACAGGTGCAGCACCAGGAATATAATCAATACGAATTCAACTTGCCTTAATGGTGAACGTCTAGGTAATTCATCAACAAATACCTCCTAAAGTTTCAGATAACGGAAACATCTTTTAATACATTCACTTTTAAGTTCTTTCTAGATTATAATATCTATGACTAATTCACAACCCTTCACGGTAAAATTTCAAGTCTAAATGTAGGATATGGTCACCTATCAAGAATTATTTAGATCACTTTTGATAATCAACATCTTATCTTTTAGGGGAATTCTACTTGAGTTCCCATCAATTAAGACAATGTCGTCATGTTAGAATCAATCAATCCATTCTACTGGCACTATCAAATTTCCAGTTTCTTTACTGTTGATAAGATGTGAATTTCTCAAAAGACTAATAATAACTCATAATCCTTCACAATTCAAGGATATCTAGAGACATAACTAACCTTAAAAGAGCAAGGTCAACGCATAATCTACGAGAGAGAATTTCAAATCAGATATAGACGAAAACATTTAACGAATATGAATATATCCCATGTTTTCATAATTTGAGTACGCATTTGAAAGCTCCTCGGATCGTTACCCAGTTCATTCAGATGAAATCTAATCAAAAGAAATGATAGGAACATCGATACATTCAATCGAGTATCAACACTCGGTAATCAGATACTTTTTCCTAAGAATCTCACTACGGGAGAATTGGACAAGAAAGAATTGCAATTGTCAAATAAGACAATTTCCACAGATGAGTAAATTCGACTCAGAAGAATAGATGCTACAGGCACATATGTAGGTGTCCCTAACACTATGTCCCTATTTTTCACTTCTTGCAGATCTCATAAAAATTAATCTTTCACAAACTTCAAAGAAAATGTAGTGTTTATTAATCAGTTTTATGGTTACTACTAATCAGCCTTGCATGGTCCATTCCAAATTGTATGTAGGCGCGCAACTATATACAATTTCAAGATTAACTATGCAATACTCGGTTCGTCAAAATTTTATCATCACGTTTATAATAAAAACATTTTCATGCTTAATTCTTAAATAAGAATCAAGAATAAATTTGCAAAGATTTTCTTTGTTATGAAAACAATTAAGTTTTCCAAGGTGTTTTATAAACAACCTCATTTCAATAACAATCACATATAAATCTCACTTTGAATAATCCTTATAGTGATGAAAATTCAATTTTCTCAAAGGATACTGTTTTAACTTTATAAAAACAATGTCTGATATGCAAAAGAGTGATGAAGAGTTGTCCTTCAAGAACTAACTACAATATAATAGGAAATGAGCTTATCCAATTAATCATGAGGTTCATGACTTCGATGGCACTCAAAAGAATAATTCACAACGTAACTCAAATCGAGATGAGTACTTGTTCACTGGTTGTATCACTAATACGAACATTAGGATAAAGCAATAAAAGATAGATAACATCGATACATGTAGGATTTAGCAATCAAATGTAGTCTTTTCATTAATCACAAACAAGTAAAAATTGTTCTGTAACACATTACGTGTCACTATGTCATACAATTCCAAGAACTCATCCTACCAACTGATGTCTCAGTTAAGTTAGGGAATATTTTTAAAAGATACCATAATGAATACTAATCTACAAGAGTCATTAGGTGTCCCACCTGTCCCGGAAGATACATCGGTCCCAATTTAGAAGAAGATTTCTTCAATTTATTTCTTGGACACTGGGCATCCTCATTAGTGGACAATGGCCTAGGAACAACCCTTAACACGAACCAACAGTCAATTAAAACCTTATAATTCAACCACAGGACTTAATGACTTCCTCTTAACAATCTCATATGCCATACGGGTTAAATTTTACTTCATTCAAGTTTCAATCAACTTATACTCAATGCGACATCCTACCTTATTTTCCAATACTTTCAACTTTATTTTTAGACCTTGAAAGGGCAATAAAAGCTCAATATGAATAACACTTAATTTTCAATCCTATAGATCCTTCATCAGTAGTTATCAAATGAGTCACTAGTATGAAATGACTTACACATTCCATTAGACTTCTCGGAAAGGTACTAGTGGCATGAGGCTTTTGGGTAATGGTTCCAATAACAGCCTCAAGTGAAACATTCACCTCTTCGATTTCAAATTTAAGAATTGTGTGACAACGACTCAGATAACATCTTTCTAGGTGGTAATGGTTTTGTCCAACTCCACTCTATAAGTAAAGATCGTCATGACATCGATATCCATTTTAATCTTGCCAATTCTTCTTCAATATCACAATCAACTAATATCTATATTTTTACGAATATCAACCATTTTGTTGGGATCATAAATATCCACAACTTGGTTTAGATCTGGAATAGCTAGAATTCTACGGGAATAGCTTCGATTGATTTACTAGGGGAGTTAGGGTTCCTTGTGACAATCTACGTCGTATAAATACCTCGTATAAATATCGAAATAATCATCAAACAATCATGTAATAAAATTACATCATATATATATATATAATTCAAGTTATATATATATTAAAATAACACTTCTCAGTCTGGCCTTATCGGTAACTCGGGAATTCTTCGGCACCGTTATAGTCAAAAGATTTTTAGACATTTTGTGAAAAATGTTTATAGTTAAAAGATTTTGAAATGTTTTATTCAAAACCTTAGTTTTAAAAATCTTTCGTTCTCTATAACGAGAGCTCTGGGACCAAACTGTAACACCCCCAAATTTATACAATTCAATACAGCGGAAGACTCGTTGGTGTTACGGGATAGTACATTACTCACATCATAGACAACGCATAAAAATCGCGTCGTTTAATAATAAAGAATTTCCATTCATAAATATCAAATTCACATAGGTCCCAAGTCATTGTATTTCATACAGGTTTTACAAAGCATTTGAATGGAAATTATTATTTAAGTGCGGGCCATGAATTCTTGTTGTCTTCCCGAGAATTACCTTCAAGTACCTGAGACAAAACATGTTAAAAGAAAAGGTCAGCGATAACGCCGAGTGAATTCATAGAGTTTAATGAAATCCATCAATATAACATCGGTATAAAATTATTACCGAAAATCATTTTGTACAAATCTTTGTAATGGGCCATAAAATAACCAAAGTCATTTTATACAAATCCTTATCAAAAATAATAATATAGGCTTTTGCCTTCAAAATCATTATACGAATCAAAGTCGTAAAAACATCATACAATACGTTTTATAACGTTGTACAGAGTTAAATACAAACCATTATATGAATGTGGTTATGAAAAACCAAAACACGAACATAATATCAATAGTAAGACCCCGTATTGCTAGTTAGGCAATATATCGTAATTTAGTGCATGTAGCAGTATTTTGTTATTTTTGGATTATTATAAGACGCATGACATTGTTACCTTACTATAACCAACAACGGGTAGCTAACCCGAAACTCATTTTCCCATCTAAATTAGCATGTCGTCACAATAATCACGCTTGTGTAAATCTTCTCATACATAAATTCGCTTACCAATCAATGTGGCACGACGGGGATCAACCGTCAAGGCGCGAACTGGGGTGATCGTCCCCAAATAGTACTATTATATGCATAAGCGTCTACCAAATCCCGGTAGTTCACAATTCATGCTAATGGGACTTTTAGTGACATAACCTAACTTTAATAATCTATTTCATTTCATTTATCGGGTCATATATTCATTCATCGGGTCATACAATCATTCGGGTCCAAATCAATAAACAAATAATCAGGACAAATGGTGTCCATTTTTATCAAAACTAACATGTTATCTCCCTCGCGGGTTTACAAAACATTTCATAAAAACATTTAAATGAGTGCGAGGCTATGAACTCACGTTGATGTGGGAAGGCGGTTATCGGCGATTTGGATGTACGGTACGTGCTTCAATCACGGAAACCTAGACAAATTATACTCGTCTTAGACTCTTGTCCAATGACTTTATAAAAACAATGTCTATGTATATATATGATGATATCATGAGTATTATGATGGTCATGTGGGAGTTTATATCTTTATACACATTATAATGTCATGTGTTGGTACATTTCTAGACAAGATATACTAGTTCAATTTATTTACATTTTGAGGCCCAATGGGCCCATTACAAGCCCAATAATTTTCATTAGCCCAATTATACTTTTATTATAAGTATTATACTTTACATGTTGGGCCCAAGTGGTTTAAGCCCAATAAGTAAATTTATAAGTTTTTAGCCAAATTAGTTGGATTAATAGTCCAATATGGCTAACTTAACCCGTTAATGTCCATATGTTATATAGTTCGGGTTTTATCGGTTTTTACTTGTATTAAGTACTTATTCAGTATATGACTTTTAAAAGTTTACATTAGACGGGTCCGACCGTCTAAGTTTTAATTGACGCAAAACGTTAATTTTACGGTATTAGCCGAAAAGACGTAAAACTTAAGTATATAGTTTTATAACTTGGAAAAACATTTTTACTTGTAATTTATATAATGTATCCCATTTTAATATCAATATATATGTAACTCTTTATTTATAATTTTTATCAACTAGTGGGTTTAATATATGTATATTTTATATAAATTTTTGAGTGCTTATATTATATATTATTTATTTAATAAATCAGTCCTAATTTTTAAGTTCACTAAAATGTCCATATCTAGAGTTCTATAATGAGATAGGACCTCAGATTTTTATCACAGAAACAACATGATATGTGCTTCATTTTATTCCATTGTAGCTACTGATGAATCAACCTATAAATATTTTAATAAATTCGTCCAAAACAGTGTATGCAGATTTGCACTCTAAACTTGTTTTGATCATATCTCACTCATTTTGATGATTCCATTGTATGGACAACTCTCACATGTGTATAACATCTAATACTTACTGTAAATTGATTCCACCATGCCATTTTATCAGTTTATCATTTGTTTACTTATTGTTTTTATACATCCATCATATTAAGCAAGATTTTAACCTTTTTACCTATGGTTTTCAATCTTTTTAACCATATTTATCAACACCAAATCCCCACATAATCTCTCTATCATCATTCATAATCATATACATATACATCAATAAATAAAATACAATATTACATAATCAAAATAACAAAAGGATAGGAAGAACAATCTCTATACCACCAAAGTGATGAAAAGATGAGATTGATGATGAACAAGGCTTGGTTTTGGGTAACCAATCTTATGAGATATCAACACTACTTCTAGGATCACCAAATATTTGTAGACTTCTCCAAAAATCAGCCCTTGATCTCCATGGAAACTCCTTGCTAGTTGTTAAAATCACCTCCAATCTTCATCTTTTAAGTAACTATCAACATATTTTGAATATAGATGATGCTTATGGTTGAAAAGTTGATGAGGATGGTGATTTGTGGTGATGTTTGGACGTTCAAATAAAGGGAGGAAGAGAGAGTTGAGAGTTTTTAGCTAGTTTGCATGTAAGAGATAATGAGGAATGGTTTTTGGGTAGTGGTTTTTGGTTTTGTAAAGTTTAGGAGGACAAGTGTCCTCAAAGTTAATATAAACTTGCCAACAAAGGTGCTCTTGTGGCTTATTCTTGCCATCCATTAGTGGGGGTGGGACAAGTGTCCCACTTGTCTCATCTCCACTAATTTACGGGTACTCCTCGATTCTAGTTTCCTCGATTTGCGTGCCCTTGGGTCGTTTTACGAAAAACATTTTATAAATTATGAATCAACGACACAAAACGATTCTAATAAAAATTATCTCATCAAAAACGGAGTTCAAAAACGTAAATACGTAATCCTAAGGTTTCCGGTTTAGTCGTAAAGGACGTTAAATTATTCACGTAAGTCCTAATCTCTTATCGTAAATTTGTGAGTTTATGAACCAACACAAATTTAAAATCTCAAAATAATATTCACGGATAAATTTATTTTCTGAAATGTCGGGCTGTCACCAAAAACGGTGTATGGAAACGTAAGCACGTAACGTAGAGTCCTCCGGTTTAGACGTAGTCGATGCTACTTCAAGATGTATACCCAAATTTCTTCCCAAAAATAAGTGAGTTCATAATATAACATTAAAATAATGTTTTTAAATAATACTTGATAATAAAATATCAATCATAAATTGACGGATTGTCACACTTGATGTGATCTCGAATGGTCCAATATAGCGGGGACTTAACTTCCCGCGCTTTCCAAAGCGTATGACGCCTTTCCATAGAGATACTTTAAGCATAACTTTGTCACCTACCTCGAATTCCAAAGGTTTTCGTCTCACATCTGCATAACTATCCTGTTAACTACGAGCAGCTAACAAACGATTCTTGATTTGCACAATCATTTTAGTAGTCTCACGAATCAATTTTGGTCCGGTGAGTTGAGCATCCCCAACTTCACTCCAACATACAGGCGATCGACATTTCCTTCCGTAGAGAGCCTCGAAAGGTGCAGATTTAATGCTAGCATGATAACTATTATTGTAGGAGAATTCTGCCAATGGTAAGTGCTTATCCCAACTACTACCAAAGTCAATCACGCAAGCCCGCAACATGTCTTCCAATGTTTGTATTTTCCTTTCACTTTACCCATCGGTTTGAGGATGATAAGCAGTGCTCATATCCAGATTACTCCCCAATGATTTTTGAAGTGATTCCCAGAATTTTGATGCGAAACGACTATCACGGTCCGAGATAATGGATATAGGAACACCGTGTTTACAAAAAATTTCCTTCAAGTAAATAAGAGTAAGTCTCTACAACTTGAACTTTTCGTATTTCGGAATAAAGTGGGCTGACTTGGTAAATCTATCCACAATCACCCAAATAGAATCGAAGCCCAATGGAGTCCTTGGAAGCTTTGTAATAAAGTCCATGGTAATGCGTTCCCATTTCCAAATAGGAACTTCGGGGTGTTGAAGTAGTCCATATGGATTTTGGTATTCAGCCTTGACCTTAGCACATGTCAAGCACTTGCTAACATATGTTGCAACATTCGTCTTCATGTTTGGCCACCAGTACAGCTTCTTCAAATCATGATACATTTTACCCGACCCGGGATGAATGGAATACTTGGACTTGTGAGATTCCAACATAATTAGGTTTCTCAATCCTACAAATAATGGTAGCCATACTCGTCCCTTTAGACATCTCGTACCATCGGATCTAATTTCAAAGGGTTCACCTTCACCACAAAAGTTTTTAGATTTAATATTTTCAGATTTCATAGCTTCAGTTTGTGCTTTTCGAATCTGTTCTGGTAAGTCATTATGTACCGTTACCACTAAAGCACGCACTCGGAGACGTTTGTCCCTTTCCTTCCTGCTTAACGCATCAGCTACTACATTTGCTTTTCCAGCGTGACAACGAATTGTACAATCGTAATCACTCAAAAGCTCGATCCAACTACGTTGCCTCTTGTTTAGCTCTTTTTTATCCATAATTGTGACAATCTGTGAATTTATGGTTGATATTTTATTCTCAAGTATTATTTAAAAACATTATTTTAATGTTATATTATGAACTCACTCATTTTTGGGAAGAAATTTGGGTTTACGTCTTGAAGTAGCATCGACTACGTCTAAACCGGAAGACTCTACGTTACGTGCTTACGTTTACATACACCGTTTTTGGTAACAGTCCGACACTTCAGGAAATAAATTTATCTGTAAATATTGTTTTGGAATTTTAAATTTGTGTTTGTCACACCCCACCATGGCGGAATATGAGGCGCGACGTATGGATATCATCACAACAACAGCGTGTCTATAGAGAGAACTAAATGAAATTGAAATATCATAGATGGCGACACAAATGTCGTGACAATATCTCAACAATGCAGGCGTCTAGGTAAGTAGGTAACAGGCCTACCTCTTACCAAAGACATACAAATAAACAAACATTAAACATATAGGTACCACAAAGTTCACCTAATCAAAACACAAAATAAAATATAAGAGGAAAGGGGATTCCTCCTAATGCAGTCTTAGTAGCCTCTAAACTCTAGCCACTTCTAACCTCATCTTGCACAACTACCTCACCTGAAAATGACACTAAAATCTGTCAACATAAAGTTGGTGAGAACATAGGTTTAAGTTATCAAAATATCTTAAGAAATCTTGTCAACCGCTGTAAATAAGTTGAAGAAAACAAGTTATAGTAATGGACCATAATGTGATAATCATGCTACATGCATCCACAACAAAACTCAAGCCAAGTACCAATCACATCTACAATTCACAAAGTACATTATAACAATCAAGAAGCATCCTGTCACACGCACAAGAACACACACAACTATCCGGATCTTTCCCACACCACCTGTGGAAGATGAACTATATCCCCGTCGAGATATCTTGCCTCCGAAGAGACGATGCACAAGTACTCAGGACGGATCGTGTCCCCCGAACCACACACATCACAACTGGTCCCATAGACGCCCATACATCTATGTACCAATACCAATCATACCACAATCAAGATTCACATATCATAACACATATCAATGCACATATGAGAACATATAAGCACGCAAGTCACACAATAGCACAATTATGTCCACACATTTTAAAACATAGTACTAAATCATGTTAAAGAACATTTCAAGTGTCATCTCCATCCCATACTGGAAAAAAACATTTAAAAACGTAGTAAAATGAGACTATGAACTCACCTGATTGCTTCTCCAAAGTCCTTGCTCTAGCCCCAAGCTAATAATCCAAAAACACATAAATCAATACATGAACCAACCTATAAAATGGTTCATCAACCTATGATGGACATATAACCTCCTCTCATATAAATACCCCATTTATAACTCTAAACACCCCATTACCCTTCCCTAACAAGTCCTTAACTTGGTTAAGTTTAATAGCTATCCCGTTCACAATTTTACACAAAACAGTCCCAGTTTTAGGTCTCAAAACTTTAAGTCAAACGTCCACTTAAGCATACCCATGGTTTCTGTAAAAGGAATATTCATACCCTTACATATGTTGGCTAACACCTCCCACTTGCCCTAACCTTAAAGCTACTGTTAAGTCCCTGATATATATATATATATACTTTTGTCATTCCAGTTTTCCTGATTTTAAACGTATGAAAAGTTCATTACCATTAGAGGGTCTTACCCTAAACCACAATCTTAGCCCAAGTGCAGATCCTTATTACAATATATAAACCATCTCTCATGTTCGTGAGAAGATCCCAATGCAACCCTAAGTACCCCAAACAACCCAAAACTTAAAAAGAAAACAGGCTGAATTTAAAACTGTTTTGACCTCCGACTGTTGTAACCTATTTTTGACCCCCTTCCCAACCTCCAATTTAGTTCTAGTTTCTTGCATTGGAAAGCCACTTCAAATACCTTTTCAGGGGTATGTGGATCGTAAGATAAGAGTTTGTAGAACTCCCAATATGATCAAAACAATTGACTCAAAAATCTGTCCAGTTTTTAAAAACGGGTTTAACAAAATCAACCACATTAATTAACCCTAATTCCTCT
Organism: Glebionis coronaria; assembly: GCA_025667525.1. Lineage (NCBI taxonomy): Eukaryota > Viridiplantae > Streptophyta > Magnoliopsida > Asterales > Asteraceae > Glebionis > Glebionis coronaria. The sequence continues at coordinate 269,783,227 of CM046879.1, forward strand.
AATTACAAGCCCTAACCCATGTAATCATTATATTATGATTATTACAACATTAATTTACTGTTTATATATAAACCCTAACCCTTAAGCCATCATAAGAATGATTAATTAAACATAAAAACAATTAATATGAAAAGGGTTATGAAGATTTTACCTTTTATTTAATGGAAGATGAAGAAAACCTAATTTTATGAAGAACCTTAATTTTCCTCTTCTTTTAGTCGACTATAACTCCAGGGAAAGAAAAAAAAATGCGTTTGATTTAGTGTTGGGGGTTCCTTATATAGCCAAAACAATCCTTGTCCAACCCAATTACCACTTACCATAAATCTTTTCCTTTTTCCTTTTTTTTCTCTTCTAAACCGACCCAAACACCCCTAATTTCGTTTTTTTTTCTTTATTTTTTTTTCTTTTTATTGTTAATTAATATCTTATTAATATTACCTTAATTTAACTTAATTTATTTCAGCTCCTAAAACTCCCAAAACCTCAAAACCGTAAAACTAGTCAAATTTACGCGTTTTACCGTAAAAGACGTAAAATATACACTTTTAAAAAAAATCTCAAATTCTTAAATAAACTTTATAACTAAGTCCTAAATGACTTAAAACCATCCCGAAAAATATTCTTTTGGATAATTACCTCACCCGAGACCTCTAAATGCTAAACCGTAAATCCTAAAAAAATACTATTACTATAATACTTATACGTATACGTAAACACCACAATATCACCATTTTCATTTCATAGTCACCACTTGTGAGCTCATGAACATGAAATAACCGTTTCTAGATTTACTTATGAGTACTCTATACTCATAAACGATAACCACACCAACCTCGTTCACACAAAATAAACACGTAAACACACAATTCAAGTAAGCACACATAAAATAACCTAAAAGTAAGACCAAGTGACAAACCCAAAACCACGGTTGTCACAATGTTGGTTCATAAACTCACAAATTTACGAGAAGAAATTAGAGCTTACATGAATAATTTAACGTCCTTTACGGCTAAACCGGAAACCCTAGGTTTACGTATTTACGTTTTTGAACTCCGTTTTTATGAGACAATTTTTATTAGATTCGTTTTATGCCGTTGATTCATTATTATAAAAACGTTTTTCGTAAAACGACCCAAGGGCACGTAAATCGAGGAAACTAGAATCGAGAAGTACCCGTAAATTAGTGGGATGAGACAAGTTTACAGTTGCCTCACCCCACAAATGGGCGGCAAAACTTAAGCTACACACCTCATGAGGTGTCAACTTATTGCAACAAGTGATAACACTTGTCCTTCTCTTGTTACAAACCACTTAACCATAACAAAACTAGCTACCATAAACCATTCACTCATTTCACAACATGCAAACAACTCATTTTTTCTCTCCGCCCTCCATTTTGGCCGTCCATACTTCATCACCACCACCACCATTCATAAAAAATTTACCATAAACAAAGGCTACAATCTACATATGTTGAAGGCCTATTGAAGGCCTATTGAAGTCTTGTTGATTAGAGGTGATACTAACATCTACATAGAAGTTTTCATGAAGATCAAGGGCTGATTTTTCAAGGATTCTACAAATACTTGGTGATCCTAGAAGTGGTTTTGATGTCTCATAAGATTGGTGACCCAAAACCAAGTCTTGTTCATCCAAAAACTCATCATTTCATCACTTTGGTGGTATAGAGATTGTTTCTTCCTATCCTCTTGTTATTTTGATTATGTAATCTTGTATTTTCTTCATATATGTATATGTATATGATAATTAATGATGATCAAAATATTATGTGGGGATTTGGTGTTGATTGATTTGATTAAAAAGATTAAAATCTATTTGAAAGGATGTTAAAATCATGGTTAAATATGTAGGATGTATAAAACAGTAAAGATCTAGATGATAACTTGTTAAAATAACTTGGTAAAGTTAATATACAGTAAGGTATGTGTCTTGTACATATGTGAGACTTGGCCGTACAATGGAATGTTTATAATGAGTGAGATATGATCAAAACAGTATTGGAGTACAAATCTGCATAGACTGTATTAGACGAATTTATTAAAATACTTAGAGGCTGATTCATCAGTAGCTATAATAGAGTTAAAGGAATCACATATCATGTAGTTTCTGCTATAAAAATTTGGGGTTCTATCTCCATATAGAACTCTAGATATGGACATTTTTGTGGACTGAATATTTAGGATCAGATTTATAAAATAAAAAGTATATAATATAAGCACTCAAACTATGTACTTATAAAATATACATATATAAAAACCCACTAGTTACTAATAATAATTATAAATGAGAGTTATATATTATAATATTAAAATGAGACATTTTATATAATTTACAAGTATAAATGTTTTCTAAGTTATAAAAACTATATACATAAGTTTTACGTCTTTTCGACTAAAACCGAAAGATTAATGTTTTTGTCAAATAATACTTAGACGATCGGACCCGTCTAATGTATACTTTTTATAAACTCACATAATGATGTATAAACTTATATAACAAGTAAAAACCTGATAAAACCCGAGCTTTAGAACATATGGACATTAACGGGCCAAATTAGCCTTATTGGACTATTAATCCAACTAATTTGGCTAAACACTAATGAACTTACTTATTGGGCTTAACCCACTTAGGACCAACATGTAAGCATAGGACTGATTTTAAAAGTATAATATGGACTAATATAAGGTAATGGGCTTATAATGGACTTATTGGGCCTTGACAAGTAAAGAAGTTAAACTAGTGAAACTAGTATGAAAATTTACCAACACATGACACTATAATGAGTAAAAAAAGATGTACAATCCCACTTGATCATCATCATATTTATAAAATTATCATATATATACATAGTTATTATTTTTATAAAGTCATTGGACAAGATTCTAAGACAAGTATTATTTGTCTAGGTTTTCGTGATTGAAGCACGTACCGTACATCCAAATCGTCGATAATCCGCCTTTCCCAAATCAACGTGTGTTCATAGCCTCGCACTCTTTTAAATATTTTTATGAAATGTTTTATAAACCCGCGAGGGAGATAACATGTTAGTTTTGATAAAAATAAGACACTACTTGTCCCGGTTTTTTGTTTATTGATTTGGACCCGAATGATTGTATGACCTGAAGAATGATTATATGACCCGATGTATTAAATAAAATGGATTAGTAAAGTTAGGTTATGTCACTAAAAGTCTCATTAGCATGAATTGTGAACTACCGGGATTTGGTAGACGCTTATGCATATAATAGTACTATTTGGGGAAGATCACCCCAGTTCGCGCCTTGACTGTTGATCCCCGTCGTGCCACATTGATTGGCAAGCGGATTTATGTATGAGAAGATTTATATAAGCATGATTATTGTGACGACACGTTGTTTTAGATGGGTAAATGAGTTTCGGGTTAGCTACCCGTTGTTTGTTATAGTAAGGTAGCAATGTCATGCGGCTTATAATAATCCAATAACGAAAATACTGCTATACGCATTGAATTACGATATATTTCCTGACTAGTAATACGGGGTCACATTATTGATATTATGTTTGTGTTTTTGTTTTACATAACCATTTTCTTATAACGGTTTTTAATAAACTCTATACAACGATATAAACGTATTGTATGATGTTTTTACGACAATGGTTCGTATAATGGATTTGAAGGCTGAAGCCTATATTATGATTTACAACTAAGAGTTGTATAAAATGTCTTTGGCCTATTTTATGGCCTACTACAAAGATTTGTAGAAAATGATATTCGGTAATAATTTTATACCGATGATTTATTAATGGATTTCATTAAACTCTATGAATTCACTCGGCGTTTTCGCTGACCTTTTCTTTTAACATGTTTTATCTCAGGTAATTGAAGGTAATTCTAGAGAAGACGACAAGAATTTATGGCCCGCACTTAAATAACAATTTCCATTCAAATCTTTTGTAAAATTGTATGAAATACTATGACTTGGGACCTATGTAAATTTTATATTCATGAATGGAAACTGCTTTATTATTAAACGAAGCGATTCTAAGCGTTGTCTATGATTTGATTAATGTGCTATCCTGTAACACCAACGACTCTTCCGCTGAACTAAAGTATGAATATTTGGGGGTGTTACAGTTTGGTACCAGAGCTCTCGTTATAGAGAACGAAAGATTTCTAAAATCAAGGTTTTGAATAAAACATTTCAAAATCTTTTTAACTATAAATATTTTCTCGAAATGTCTAAAAATCTTTTGACTATAACGGTGCCGAAGAATTCCCGAGTTACCGACAAGGCCAGACTGAGAAGTGTTATTTTAATATATATAACTTGGATTATACATATATTATAATTTGATTACATGATTGTTTGATGATTAATTTAATACTTATACGAGGTATTTATATGACGTAGATTGTCACAAGAAACCCTAACTCCCCTAGAAAATTAATCGAAGCTATTCCCGTAGGAATTCTAGCTATTCCAGATCTAAACCAAGTTGTGGATATTTATGATCCCAACAAATGGTTGAAATTCATAGAATGTGTGAGTCATTTCATACTAGTGACTCATTTGATAACTATTGTTGTAAGAGCTATAGGATTGGAAATTAGGTGTTGTACATATCGAGATTTTAATTCCCTTTTAAGTTCTAAGAATAAGGTTGAAAGTATTGGAGAATGAGGTAGGATATCGCATTGAGTATGATTTGGTTGAAACTTGAATAAAGTTAAATTTAACTCGTAAGGAATATGAGATTGTTAAGAGGAAACCGTTAATTCCTGTGATTGAATTATAAGGTTTTAAATGGTTGTTGGTTCGTGTTAAGGGTTGTTCCTAGCCATTGTCCAATGACGAGGATGCCTAGTGTCCAAGAAATAAATTGAAGATATCTTCTTCTGAATTGGGACCGATGGATCTTCCGGGACAGGTGGAACACCTAATGACTCTTTTAGGTTAGTATTCATTGTGGTATCTTTTAAAAATCCCTAACTTAACTGAGACATCAGTTGGTAGGATGAGTTCTTGGAATTGTATGACATAGTGACACGTAATGTGTTACGGTACAATTTTGACTTGTTTGTGATTAATGAAAAGACTACCTTTGATTGCTAAATCCTACATGTATCGATGTTATCTATCTTTTCTTGCTTCTTTCTAATGTTCGCATTAGTGATGCAACCATTGAACAAGTACTCATCACGATTTGAGTTACGTTGTGAATTATTCTTTTTGAGTGCCATCGAGATTATGAACCTCATGATTATTTGGCTAAGCTCATTTCCTATCATATCGTGGTTAGTTCTTGGTGAATAACTTTTCATCACTCTTTTGCAGATCACTCATTGTTTTTATAAGATAGAACAGTATCCCTTGAGAAAAATTGAATTTTCATCACCGTAAGGATTATTTAAAGTGAGATTTATAAGTAATCGTTATCGAAATAAAGTTGTTTATGAAACACTTTGGAAAACTTAATTGTTTCCATAACAAAGAACATCTTTGTAAATTTATTTTTTATTCTTATTCAAGAATTAAGCATGAAAATACTTTTATTTTAAACATGATGACAAAGTTTTGACGAACTGAGTATTGCATCGTTAATCTTAAATTGTATATAGTTGCGCGCCTACATACAATTTGGAAGGGACCATGCAAGGTTGATTAGTAGTCACCATGAAATTTTTAATAAATACTACATTTTCCTTGAAATTATGAAAGATTGAAATTTTATGAGATCTGCAAGAAGTGCAAAAATAGGGACATATTGTTAGAGACACCTACATATGTGTCTGAACCATTTATTTTCTGAGTCGAATTTAATCATCTGTGGAAATTGTCTTAATTGACAATTGATATCCCCTCCTTGTCCAAGTCTCTCATGATGAGATTCTTTGGAAAAGTATCTAATTATTGAATATTGATACCCGACTGAGTGTATCGACGTTCCTATCATTTCTTTTGATTAGATTTCATTTGAATGACCTGGGTAACGATGCGAGGAGCTTTCGAATGCGTACTCAAATCATGAAAACATGGGATATATCCATGCTCGTTAATGTTTTCGTCTTTATCTGATTTGAAATTCTCTCGCGTAGATTATGCGTTGAGCTTAATTTTTTGATGTTAGTTATGCCTCCAGATATCCTTGAATTGTGAAGGATTACGAGTTATTATTATTCTTTTGAGATGTTCATATCTTATCAACGGTAATCAAAACTAGAATGTTGATAGTGCCAGTAGAATGGATTGATTGACTACGACATAATGTCATTGTCTTAATTGATGGGAACTCGAGTAGAAATCCCCTAAAAGATAAGATGTTGATTATCAAAAGTGATCTAAATAATTCTTGATGGATGACCATATCCTGCATTTAGACTTGAATTTATACCATGAATGGTTATGAAATGATCATAGATCTTGTAATCTAGAAAGAACTTAAAGTAAATTTATTAAAAGATGTTTCTGTTATTTGAAACTTTAGGAGGTATTTGCTGGTGAATTACCTAGACTTTCGCCAATAAGGAAAGTTGAATTTGGTATTGATTATATTCCCGGTGCTGCACCTGTGGCATGTGCACTATACGTCAGCACCATCTGAATTAAAAGAATTATCGTACAACTGAGAGAGTTGTCGAAGAAAGATTTTATTCTACCAAGCTCGTCATTATGAAGAGCTAAGGTGTTATTATTCCTTATATTTGTTGAATTACAGTGAACTAGTTAAATTGATGATCAAAATCTATATCCACTACCGAAGATGATAGGTTTGTTCGATCATTTACAAGGTTCTAGTGTATATTCAGAAATTTGATCCACGGCATGGTTATCATCAACTTCGCATCCGCGAAAAAGATTACCTATTCCAATCACTACATCCGGGACTCGTAATGAACATTATGAGTTTCATGTTATGTTGTTTGTATTGACCAATGCACATGTAGCATCCATAAATTTGGTGAATCATGTGTGTAGGCTGTAATTTAATAAATTCATGCTTGTGATCATTAAGGACCATTTGTTTGTTTCTGAGAATAAGAAAGAATTAGTAATCATTTGTAGACTGATCTGAATTGTCCGAGCAATGAAAACCTGTACCTTGAATGTTTAACATGTGATTTAAGGCTTAATCCTTTACATTATATACTGACTCTTAAAAAATTAGAGCCATTTAAGACTTCGGGTTTTACCAAAAAGAAAGTGCAAAAATGTTTTGACAAATATTTATCAAAGGATTTTTGAGGAATCATTCCCTTAAACCCAAATCATTTAACTAAACTCCTTTAGGGGTAAATGTTTGTGTATACCTCAAGACAGCCTAAGAGGGCTTGAGGAAACCGTTTAAACCATGACTTGAAAATTGAGACGACAATTTTTGCTTTTCAACTAAGAAAATTTTGACCAAAGTATAAACAAAAAATTTTCAAATATTTACAGATCTTACTAATTATGTTCGATAAATCAACAAAAATCGTATTAATTAAATTCAAATTTATTTTGAACATTTTTCTATAATTGTACGAACTGAGAAATTTTAAAACTTTTACGTTTACGTTTCATAAAATTAAATATTTATTATTTAATTACTTGTAATAATTATCGATGCTTTAGACGCCGGATTGAGCAAAACTGATAAAAATAATAGTTGAGACGAAACTAAAACTTGTAAAAATATGAAGAAGAATTTTTGAGTGAAGTGTGGTCATGATAATTATTTCATCAAGGAAGTTGAATGTAGATACTGACACATTAAAAAAAATAAAAAAAAAAGATAAAGAATCAATTAGGATGTGTTCCTTAGTAATGAACTGTGCAAAATAAATTGTTGAGCAATTTAAAAATAGTCGATGCTTGTAAAAAGGATAATATAGGCTAATGTGAACCATTAGAATTGAGAAGCCTATAGCGTTAAATGTATAAAAGGCCGCTTGTGGCTTCCTAAATATGGAGGATTTCGAGATTTAGTCATGTTGGAATCTCATAAGAGTAAGTATTCTATTCATGCCATTTTTGATTTAATGTATCTTTATCTAAAGAAGATGTACTGATGGAAAATTATGAAGACAGACATCGCCTCATACATTAGTAAACGTCTAACTAATGCAAAGGTCATCATCTGAATTTGATTCGATTTGGGTCATCGTCAACAGACTGACCAAATCTACTAATACCATTCCCGTTAATGATAGATTCGCGATGAAGAGATTGACTCTTTGTATTTAAAAGAGTTATGTAAACATAGTGTGCCTGTATCGATCATCTCTATCAAGATCCTCGCTTCGCATTAAATTTCTAGAGATTTGCTCAGAAGTAATTGGGAACGTACCTTGATGAGAGTACTGTTTACCACCCCAATAGAAGGGACAAGGTAAAGTAACGATACAAGACACTAGAAGTGTTGTTTTATGCTTGAATAATTGACCTTTGGTAATAAACCGTATAATCGCTTTCCTTTGGAGAGATTATCATTGATAATTATCGTATTAGGAACGAGATTGAATCTTGTGAGGATCTATATGAGAGCATCTGTAAGCAGGAATTGGGATGAAGACACCCGACATACACCCGTTCTGAGTTGGACATGTCTTTTAGGTTTAAGGTTGCCTATGATGACAAACCTAACCTTACAGAATACCCGACCTGTGAGACCTGAAATGATTGTTAAAATTAGGATCTGATTATTGACTGCGGTAGTGGGCATGAGGTTATGTGAATATGAAATGTAGATCTTGAAGTGCAGGATGGGTAGCAAAGTTATGCCAAAAATTTTAAACATGGAGAAGTAAATTGATGATCTGAAAGATCATGGGAAATAAGTCCCCGTTGTATGGGACCATTGAGATAATATAAAAATTGGTTTGAAAGGCATATAAGCTGGATCTACCCTAGGACTTCAAGGGCTGCGTGAATTATTTTCGTATATCGAACTTGATAAAATGTCTATCAACTGAAAATCTGATTACTTCTTGATAAAATTTAGATTGGCGAAAAGTTTCATTCATCAAAAACTCGTGAACATCATGGATAGAGAAAGTAAGCCAACATTAAGCCTGATTGTATTCCCGTGGTTATGTTTGATGAAACTCGCGTATTGTAATGAATTACACTTGTGAGAAAGGACCGAATGTGGAGGAAATAACCACATGGCTCTAACTTTATAAAAAGCGAGTAGTAAGATAAATCGATCTTTGAGGACAAGGGGTAAATGCTGTGACAATCCGTCAATTTATGGTTGATATTTTATTCACAAGTATTATTTAAAAACATTATTTTAATGTTATATTATGAAGTCACTCATTTTTTGGAAGAAATTTGGGTTTACGTCTTGAAGTAGCATCGACTACGTCTAAACCGGAAGACTCTACGTTACGTGCTTACGTTTACATACACCGTTTTTGTAACAGTCCGACACTTCAGAAAATAAATTTATCTGTGAATATTGTTTTGGAATTTTAAATTTGTGTTGGTTCATAAACTCACAAATTTACGAGAAGAAATTAGAGCTTGCGTGAATAATTTAACGTCCTTTACGACTAAACCGGAAACCCTAGGTTTACGTATTTACGTTTTTGAAATCCATTTTTTATGAGACAATTTTTATTAGATTCGTTTTGTGCCGTTGATTCATAATTTATAAAAACGTTTTTCGTAAAACGAGCGAGGGCACGCAAAACGAGGAAATTAGAATCGAGATGTACCCGTAAATTAGTGGGATGAGACAAGTTTACACTTGCCTCACCCCACAAATGGGCGGCAAAGCTTAAGCTACACGCCTCATGAGGTGTCAACTTATTGCAACAAGTGATAACACTTTTCCTTCTCTTGTTACAAACCACTTAACCATAACAAAACTAGCTACCACAAACCATTCACTCATTTCACAACATGCAAACAACTCATTTTTTCTCTCCACCCTCCATTTTGGCCATCCATACTTCATCACCACCGCCACCATTCATCATAAATTTACCATAAAAAGAGGCTACAATCTACATATGTTGAAGGCCTATTGAAGTCTTGTTGATTGGAGGTGATACTAACATCTACAAAGAAGTTTTCATGAATAACAAGGGCTGATTTTTCAAGGAATCTACAAATACTTGGTGATCCTAGAAGTGGTGTTAATGTCTCATAAGATTGGTTACCCAAAACCAAGTCTTGTTCATCCAAAAACTCATCATTTCATCACTTTGGTGGTATAGAGATTGTTTCTTCCTATCCTCTTGTTATTTTGATTATGTAATCTTGTATTTTCTTCATTTATGTATATGTATATGATGTTTTTCCGGTTCTGAAACAACTTGGGCGAAATAGGATGAATGATGATCAAAATATTATATGGGGATTTGGTGTTGATAGATTTGATTAAAAAGATTAAAATCTATTTGAAAGGATGTTAAAATCATGGTTAAATATGTAGGCTGTATAAAACAGTACAGAGCTAGAAGATAACTTGTTAAAATAACCTGGTAAAGTTAATATACAGTAAGGTACATATGTACGAGTTGGCCATACAATGGAATGTTTATAATGAGTGAGATATGATCAAAACAATATTGGAGTACAAATCTGCATAGACTGTTTTGGACGAATTTATTAAAATTCTTAGACGCTGATTCATCAGTAGCTATAATCGAGTTAAATGAAGCACATATCATGTAGTTTCTTCTATAAAAATCTGGGGTTCTATCTCCTTATAGAACTCTAGATATGGAAATTTTAGTGGACTGAATATTTAGGATCAGATTTATAAAATAAAAAGTATATAATATAAGCACTCAAACTATGTACTTATAAAATATACATATATAAAAACCCACTAGTTACTAATAATAATTATAAATGAGAGTTATATATTATAATATTAAAATGAGACATTTTATATAATTTACAAGTATAAATGTATTCCAAGTTATAAAAACTATATACATAAGTTTTACGTCTTTTCGACTAAAACCGAAAGATTAACGTTTTTGTCAAATAAAACTTAGACGATCGGACCCGTCTAATGTAAACTTTTTATAAACTCACATACTGATTTATAAACTTATATAACAAGTAAAAAATCGATAAAACCCGAGCTTTAGAACATCTGGACATTAACGGTCCAAATTAGCCTTATTGGACTATTAATCCAACTAATTTGGCTAAACACTAATGAACTTACTTATTGGGCTTAACCCACTTGGGCCCAACATGTAAGCATAGGACTGCTGTTAAAAGTATAAGATGGACTAATATAAGATAATGGGCTTCATAGGTGTGTAAACACCCATCCTTTTTACCACTTAATTACAATAATAACCGAGTCGAAACGTGTATTTTACGTCTTTTATGTCGGAGTTATGCGTGGTTTGTGTTTTTGTTATGATTTAGAAGAAAAGGTGAAAAGTGGAGAAAACACGGGCATTTACGGGCTTTTATTGAAGAAAAAGATGAAAGACGAAGTCAAGAAGTCTAGAGTGCAAAAAGAACGGAAGTCCAAGACCAATTCTGAAGATTTATCGAAGAAAAAGTCAAAAGACGGAAGTTTACTAAAAGTCGAAGAACTCAAGTCTTATTTATTGAAGAATTAAAAGACGAGTCTGAAGAAATCCCGAGCCAAAAGTCATTAAAGTCCAAGATTTAAGAAGATTAAAAGTCTTAAGGACTAATGGTGCAAATAACAAAAGATTAAGAAGAGAAGGACCAATGATGCAATTAAGAAGAAATGAAGGAGGGAAGGAAGCTTCCTAAGCACTCCTTAATCCTCCCCTATAAATAGATTAGGAAGTTAATCATTTCATTTTGTTGGCTAATAGTGACAATTAGTTCTTCCACTTTTAATTACCTTGTCATTTAATTACTTGTCAAATTTAAATACTTGTCTTGCACCTTAATTACCATTTAATTTCAAGTAAGTGTTCTTTTAATTCTTGTTAATCTTTATCTTTATTGTTTGATCTCATTCTACCTTTCTTTAATCTTTGATTTATATGTTTATTATTCATGTTCATGTTCTTGAGTTTTTGTTAAATTTATTAAGTGGGTTTTGATTATCTTGATCATTATTGTTAGTTTGTTGTTTTGGATTGATTGTTTATGATTAATAGATGTTTTGTGATTAGTTTGATTTAATCTTGTGGTTGATTTTGCTTAATTTTTATTAGATCCGTAACTTTTTCTTGTTCCTTGTTATTCGCCTGTATTGTTACTGTATTCCCAGGTTCTGATCTTCCCAGACATTCCGAACGAAGGATTTCAAAGGCTGTTCATCCGGAATATTGGATATTCCGGATCATTTGGGTTTATTCGGAATAATATTTATTCCGCATCAAGGTGCTTTATTCGGAATATTAAAACATTCCGAATCAAGGGCTTTATTCGGAATAATATTCCGGATCAACCAAAAATTCCGGATCAACCTTTTATTCCTGATCAGCAGGATATTCCGGATCAACCTAACATTCCGAATCAAATAATATTCTGGATCAAGCAAGTTCATCCGAAATAATTTATTATTCCGGATCAAGGTGTTTATTCGGAATATTAGGATATTCCGAATCAAGGGTTCTATCCAGAATATTATTCCGGATCAAGAATTATTCCGGATCAAGGGCAATATTCCGCATCAAGGTTTTATTCCGAATAGAGAAGTTATTCCGGATAGGTGACATATTCCGAGTAAGAGATTTATTCCTGATAAAAGACTTTGGTTGATATTCCGAGTAAAGAAAAACATTTCGAACGAAGGTGACATTCCGGATGAGTGTTTATTCCGAATGAGGGTATTATTCCGGATGAGCTAATTTTCAGGTTTCTTTAATTTCAGTTTTTAAGTTTCTGCTTTTTAATTTCAAGCTTTATTTTTCCCGCCTTTTTACTCAGTCGCACTTTACGTTTATTTGCCTTAGATTTATTTTAGCCTTGCCTTAGTTTAAGTTTTAGTTTTAGTTGCGTTTTAAGTTTGCCTTAGTTAGATTTAAATTTGCGTTATTTACTTTTAGTGCCTAGTAATTCCTGTCACGCTTTTAAATACTTGCACAATTTACTTTAAATTAGACTTAGACTTACATTACTGCACTTTTACTTTTAAAGTTTTACACTTTTTATTTTAAAAAACACCCAAAATATTTGTTTCACCAAAAACAATAAAGTCACACATAGAACCTAGATCAATTCATTAAGATACCGAGAACAACAATTGAAACTAGCAAAATCTATTCATTAGGGCTTATAATGGGCTTATTGGGCCTTGACAAGTAAAGAAGTTAAACTAGTGAAACTAGTATTAAAATTTACCAACACATGACACTATAATGAGTAAATAAAGATGTACAATCCCACTTGATCATCATCATATTTATAAAATCATCATATATATACATAGTTATTATTTTTATAAAGTCATTGGACAAAAGTCTAAGACAAGTATTATTTGTCTAGGTTTCCGTGATTGAAACACGTACCGTACATCCAAATCATCGATAATCCTCCTTTCCCAAATCAACGTGAGTTCATAGCCTCGCACTCTTTTAAATATTTTTATGAAATGTTTTATAAACCCGCGAGGGAGACAACATGTTAGTTTTGATAAAAATAAGACACTAGTTGTCCCGATTGTTTGTTTATTGATTTGGACCCGAATGATTGTATGACCCGAAGAATGAATATATGACCCGATGTATGAAATAAAATGGATTATTAAAGTTAGGTTATGTCACTAAAAGTCCCATTAGCATGAATTGTGAACTACCGGGATTTGGTAGACGCTTATGCATATAATAGTACTATTTGGGGAAGATCACCCCAGTTCGCGCCTTGACGGTTGATCCCCGTCGTGCCACATTAATTGGTAAGCAAATTTATGTATGAGAAGATTTATATAAGCGTGATTATTGTGACGACACAATGTTTTAGATGGGAAAATGAGTTTCGGGTTAGCTACCCGTTGTTTGTTATAGTAAGGTAGCAATGTCATGCGGCTTATAATAATCTAATAACGAAAATACTGCTATACACATTGAATTACGATATATTGCCTGACTAGCAATACGGGGTTATATTATTGATATTATGTTCGTGTCTTGGTTTTACATAACCATTTTCTTATAACGGTTTTTATTAAACTCTATACAACGATATAAACGTATTGTATGATGTTTTTACGACAATGTATAATGGATTTAAAGGGTGAAGCCTATATTATGATTTACAACTAAGAGTTGTATAAAATGTCTTTGGCCTATTTTATGGCCTACTACAAAGATTTGTACAAAATGATTTTCGGTAATAATTTTATAACGATGATTTATTAATGGATTTCATTAAACTCTATGAATTCACTCGGCGTTTACGCTGACCTTTTCTTTTAACATGTTTTATCTCAGGTACTTGAAGGTAATTCTCGGGAAGACGACAAGAATTTATGGCCCGCACTTAAATATCAATTTCCATTCAAATGTTTTGTAAAGTTGTATGAAATACTATGACTTGGGACCTATGTAAATTTTATATTCATGAATGGAAAATTCTTTATTATTAAACGACGCGATTTTAAGTGTTGTCTATGATTTGAGTAATGTGCTATCCCGTAACACCAACGACTCTTCCGCTGAACTAAAGTATAAATATTTGGGGGTGTTACAACAATATACTTTAGACTCTTATGATCGGTGAATACCGTACACTTAGTACCGTACAGATAATGTCTCCAAAGGCGAAGAGCAAAAACCACCGCGCCCAATTCCAAGTCATGAGTGGTGTAGTTTTTCTCGTTCTTCCTAAGTTGCCTAGAGGCATACGCAATGACTTTTTCTCGCTGCATCAAAACAGCCCCAAATCCTTTAAGAGACGCATCACAGTAGACAACGAAATCTTCGCTGCCCTCCAGTAATGACAAGATTGGCGCACTACACAATTTAAGTTTCAATGTTTGAAATGCCTCCTCTTCATTGTCACCCCATACATACGGTTTATTTTTTTGTGTAAGCTTTGTTTATGGTTTGGGTATTAATGAAAATCCTTCAATAAACCTTCTATAGTAACCGGCCAAACCCAAAAATTGTCGCACTTCGGTAGGAGTAGTAGGTGCAGCCCAATTCTTAATGGCTTCGATTTTTGCGGGATCGACATGAACTCCATTGCTATCAATCATGTGACCGAGGAATTGTACGAAATCTAGCAAAAATCACATTTTGAAAATTTTACGTATAACTTTTCATTTGTTAGCAATTCCAAGATAGTCTTCAAGTGTTCGCCATGATCTTATTTATTCTTGGAATAAATCAGAATATCGTCGATGAACACGATCACGAATTTGTCAAGATACGGCTTGCACACGCGGTTCATTAAATCAATGAACACAGCCGGTGCATTGGTCAATCCAAACGGCATTACTTGAAACTCATAATGTCCATATCGAGTTCTATAAGCTGTAATTGGAATATCTTCCTCACCAACGCGAAGTTGATGATAAGCAGACCGCAGATCAAATTTGAATAAACACTAGAACTTTGCAATAGTCGATACACATGTGAAATGAACCATCTTTCTTTTTCACGAATAATACTGGAGCTCCCCATGGTGACGAGCTCGGTCAAATAAAGCCTTTCTCGGATAATTCTTGCAATTTCTCTGATAATTCTTTCATTTCAGATTGTGCTAAATAATATGTCGCACGCGCCACAAGTGCAGCACCAGGAATAAGATCAATACGAAAATCAACTTGCCTTGGTGGCGGAAGACCGGGCAGTTCATCAGGAAATACATCAGGAAAATCACGCACGACAGGAACATTATCAATTTGTTACTTTTTAGTTTCAACTTCGGTAACTTGAGCTAGGAATAATTCACAACCTCTTTCTATGTATTTTCTAGCCTTAATACACAAACGATCTTTAACCTAGAAATATTCTTGTTGTCTTCGATAACCGAAGTTCTGACATTCAAGGGAATCCTAACCTTTTTCTCACCGCACAGGGTAGATGCATTATACTGGGACAACCAATCCATCCTAGTTATGACATCCAAACTTCCTAATCCTACAACCATTAAGTCGATTGAAAAGGAATGGTTTAAAAGATTAAGAGTACACCCCCTTAAAATGTTATTGGTACGTATTATCTTTCCATCGGCCAATTCGATTTCATAATTAACATCTAACACAACTGGATTAATATCAATAAGGGTACTAAAAGTAGTAGATATGAAATTCTTATCAGCACCCGAATCAAATAAAACAGTACAATAACGATTGTTGAGTAAAAACGTACCAGTGACGACTTTCGGATCTTTTTGAGCCTCTGCAGCTCCCAACTGAAAAGCAGCACTACGATTATTACCACCCTGACCACCCTTGTTCAGATTTGGGAAATCCCTCTTCATATGACCCTTTTCATTACAGTTGAAGAAGGTCACATTCTTGGCAATGGCTCGACACTTGTTGGCTTTGTGTCCCAACTTACCACAGTTATTACACTTCAAACAATCACCAGCATGCTTCTTGCTTTTGCAAATTGGGCAAGCATCCATGTTGTTTGGTGTAGCATCAACCATAGCAGTTGCACTAACTCTCCTTTGGTTTTGATGACGGTTGTGGTCGCTTTTGTCATCACCACGACTCTCACGATCAACTCCATCCTTCCTTTTCTCACAAGAAGTGGCCTCATCTGCCTTATCTTGAATAATTTGTCCCATAAGCTGGTAAGCCATACGGACAACCTTATCAATGTCAGTCGGTTCAGATGAAGTCACATCACCGCGGATATTCTTGGTTAGTCCACGGATGTACTGTTCCACCTTAACTTGTTCAGGTTCCACCATTCTTGGGCATAGAAGCGCTAACTCATGAAAACGATTAGTATACCCATCGATGTCAGTTCCCTTTAGTCTTAGGTTATACAACTCTTGTTCCAACCTCTGAATCACACTACAAGGACAAAATTCTTCTGTCATCCACCTTCTTACCACAGCCTATGGTGTCCCATAAGCAGTATCAATACCATAGAGGCAAGTCTCCCATTCCACCAAGTCAAAGCACGACCTTGTAGAGTAGCCGTAGCAAACTTGACCTTATCAGCTTCATCACAGTTACTGATCCGGAAGAAAGACTCCTGTTTTTCAAACTATTGGCACAAACCCACGGCACCCTCAGTTCCCTTAAAAGTTTGTGGTTTGCACTTCATAAATATAGTGTAATCACAGCCGCTTAATGCATGTGCATTAG
The DNA here is from genome assembly GCA_025667525.1 of Glebionis coronaria. Classification (NCBI taxonomy): domain Eukaryota; kingdom Viridiplantae; phylum Streptophyta; class Magnoliopsida; order Asterales; family Asteraceae; genus Glebionis; species Glebionis coronaria. The sequence continues at coordinate 269,800,438 of CM046879.1, forward strand.
GTAAGTTTGCACCGCCAGTATTTGCACCAGCTCCACCATTTCCAACACCATTAGTTCCAGTACCATCAGTTCCACCACCTGAACTGCCAGCTCCACCAGAACTGCTAGCTCCATTACTAGAACCACCATCCCCACCAGAACTACAGCTCCAACAGAACCTCCAGATCCACCATAACCTCCAGTACCAGCAGTGTAGTTAGCCATAAATTCTGCCATAGCCGTTGCAACTTGCTCACTGATAAGTGTAGGCATTTGTGTCTCATTCATATTCTTTGGTGGCATGATTCTGTTACAACACAAATCAAATCATAATGAGTATTCATTCAATGATTGTATTTGAATAACAAAAGAAATATATGGGAGGAATGAGGAACTAAGAAAGAACGAAATAGATATCGAGAAGGAAACAATTAATCAAAGATTAATTAATCAGGAAAGGATCAAGTCCCTAAACCAAGCAATCGAATTTATTCATGCAAACTATTTATGCTTGAGCCTACATATTTATAAGCTCTTATTTCCATGGGTCGATCAAACTTATGTGAATAAGTTTTTATAAACTAATAGTTCAACAATTTATAATTTCCTTGTTCAAATAAACGGTCAATTTATTTCAACAAGATTATGATAAATTACTTTATTTGAGCATCATTCTTTAACATAAAAGATCAAGATCGAATACAACAAAGACCGATATGACGAAATTCTGGTGATATGGCATGAAATTTTAGTAGGCATGTAAACACCGTACCAATGAATACAAATTTCTTACGAACAACAAATAATATTTCAGAAAACATATTTCTAAAACAATAGAAAGTCGAAGATCAAATGAGAACGAAGAGAAAATCTACTAAACAATATGAATGGATCGATAATTAAAGAATAAGAGTGAAGGAATCAAAAATATTTGAAACCATATGATTATCATTAGGATTGGAAACTATTTTGTCGGGATTATAGATATCCACAACGTAGTTAAACTCAGGAATAATGAATTTTATCTTGGAAATGACTTCGTGACAATATACGTCATAATAATACCTCGTATTAATATAAAACTAACATTTATAATAAAATAAATGTAATTATGACTTGTGGCTTACAAGTACAAATGATTTAAATTATAACATATATATATATATCCCGTATATATAAATACTCTCTTTCCAGTCCCATTGGTAAGTCGGAGATTTCGCTTGCGATAGTTATAGTTAAAAGATTTCAAAACTTTTATTTTGGAAAATCTTTTGTTCTCTATAACTTAAGCTCTGATACCAATATGTAACACCCTGAATTTCGTGTCATATGCGGAAGCTCATATGGGGGGTGCAACTTCATAATATAACAGCTCAAGTAATAGAAAACGACTCGAAAAGAATCGTTTTAAAAGTAAACATTGGATTGAAATAAAAGTTTATAAATCGTTCATAACATGGTCCCCAAACATTTATCAAACAAGTACACAACATCTTTTCATAATGAAAATCATTGAATGATTTTCACAAAATGGTGAGCTTTTAACACCTTTATTATAAATCCGCAAGCACTTAAATCTCTCCTTTTCCATTACCTTCAAGGACCTGAGATAAAACATGTTAAACTTATCAACAACAGTTGAGTGAATCTATGGAGTTTATAATAAACATTACCGAACATAAGTATATTTTAAAACCATCAAGAATTAACGATGTGGATCAAACAACGTTATATATATTATTATAAGCCTCGTGACATTGAAATGTTACCATAATATTTTCCCACCATACACCTCGCTAAGTGTATAGGAAAACTCTCGCACATGTATCCACTTCGAGCAACAAGGTGCTCAAACGATAGCTAATCGTTGCCGGACGGGGGGGTGCCTCCCGAATAGTACTATTCTATGTATAAGCGCCTACCATAACTCAGTAGCTAACAATTCATGATATAATTGGGAGTTTTTATCTAGCGACATAGCTAACTTATAATAATCAAGGCAACAATCATAAATCAGGTCCATTGTGTTCTAATTTCAAAACAAGCATGTTATCCCCCTCGCGGGTTAATAAATCATCTTTAAATATTTAAAAGCAAGGCTAAGACTCACATTAGTATAGAGACATAGCAAGATGATCGTCGACGATAAGTGATGCCCGTTAATTACGAAAATTGCAACCTATCAAATAAGGCAAGCTCGTTAATAATAGACTCAAGTATAAACCATACATAATAACATCAAACTCAAGGTCATAAAATGACGACAAAACCGAAAGAAATCCATACAAGTGATACTGTTGTACTATCCTTTATGTTTACTTTATTAAACCGTTCTATCGAAAAAATCTACCGGTACATAACAAATGTACGAGCTCATTTACCCCACTTAAACACATCAACAATTTATGATACTACACAGAGAACTCAATTAGTATATACGTAAAGTTCTTCCAAAATTTTATCAATTGATTTTACTTTTAAAGTTCCTTGCCAGACACATCTTTGATTTACAAAATTCGGACAGTTTAGCGATCTCGACTTACGAAACCATTTTAACCAACTTAAACAACTCCATTTGTAAAACCGACTCTTGATTCTAAATATAGACTCAACATAATAAATTTAGAGTCTGAGAACAGCCCTTGACTCTTTTTGAAACTCATTTTATAGTCATGGAGATTCGATCCAAATATCGACAACAATTCTCGGATTGTGTCAATACTCGATTCTCGGTACACGAAAATCAAAATATCATAACTTCCTCGTCGTTTGGAGTTGGAAGTCCTACTTTATATCAAATCGAAGCTAACAAAATTTTCTATAACATGATCCCATCATATCAACCTATACTTAGACTTAAAACATTCGAAAATAGCTTCTAAGCCACTGCCCAAAATTAACTATTTAAAAACCATACAAAATCAATTTTTCAACACAATATACCCATTTCCATACCACTAATATGATCATTCTAACATCCTTACACTATGATCAAACCTCAATTACCCTTGCATGTAACTTTTATAAATTTCTTTCCAAATTTTCAAACATAAAAACTAACAAAATAGCTTCGAAGCTACTGCCCAAAATAGCCTCAAAGCTACTGCCCAAAATTAACTATTTAAAAACCATACAAAATCAACTTTTTAACACAATCTACCCGTTTCCATACCACTAATATGATCATTCTAACATCCCTACACTATGATCAAACCTCTATCTCCCTTGCATGTAAGTTTTATAAATTTCTTTCCAAATTTTCAAACATAAAAACTAACAAAATCACTAGCTACAATATAAAACAATATAAAAACATGATCATACAATTACGTACTTGATCAAAATTCACAAAAATAAAAAGACAATGTGTAGCCCTTGAGATTTCCAAGATGGGTCTTTGATTTATTTTTGAAGATTCAAGCTAGAAAAATCATAAATTTGGTGTTTATGGTGATGGTGGTATACGGATAGAACAAAGAAAAGGGGTGGATGGATTTGTTTTATTTTTATAATGATTTTAGTGAAAAACTAGGTAGTGGAAATTCCTTATATAGTGTAAGGTTAGGGTAATTTTTGCCAATTTGCAATTCTTTGAGCCAAAAATGTATATAATAACTTAAGTAGCGAGAAATGACTAAAAGTAATTTTTGAAAATACTTACTGGTCTCGGGTTTCATAATAATACTTCTCCAAAGTTAAAACGCACACCAAAATTAATAATACTATAGTCCCGGTACGACTTAATACACAATTAAAATAAAAACGTCAAAAATATTAAACATCGAATCAATCGATAATAAAACATAAAATTTCGGGCATCCGTCGATTCGCGATCACTAGTAGTCTTCGTTACTCATCAAAATGTAAAAATAAGACGTTCAACATCAGTTTTAACTTAAACCGTCAAACATAATTGATTCAGACTCATTAAAAATTTCAAAATTTTCGCTAAATATAATTATATAATGACTTGAAATTTCCAGATTGTCACACTTAGCATCATGTAATTGCTTAGTCTTTTCCTTGTAAAGCAACTAGTTTTCATAGGCATTGGCTCTCAATTTATCCATCTTAATGAGTTGGTCTTTTCTATGTGAACCGGCTTGGTTTAAATCAGAGTTAGCCCACTTGAGAGCCCATGAAGCCTTTTGTTGTAACTCGAATGGGAGGTGGCATGCTTTTCCATAGACAAGCCTATATGGAGTACAACCAATTGGTGTCTTAAAAGCCGTCCTAAAAGCCCATAAAGCATCATCAAGCCTATCCGACCAAGAAGCTCGATGCTCTCCCACCGTTCTCACTAAAATCCTCTTTAATCCACGATTTGTGACCTCAGTTTTCCCATTGGTTTGAGGGTGATACGCGGTAGAAAGTCTATGGTTAACACCATATTTCTTCATGACTCTTGTAAATTGATCATTACAAAAATGAGTCCCACGATCACTTATGATAGCCCGAGGTATACCAAATCTAGCAAATAATTGCTTCAAGAACTTCACTACAACTCTATCATCATTAGTAGGCAAGGCTTTAGCCACAACCCACTTTGAAACATAGTCCACGGCTACGAGTATGTACTTATTGCCCTTTGAGGATGTAAAAGGTCCCATGAAGTCTACACCCCATACATCAAAAATTTCACAATCTTGTATGAAATTTTGTGGCATCTCATCTCTTTGATTAATTTTCCTTGTCTTTGACATACATCACAAAATTTCACCATCTCTTGGGCATCTTTGTATATTTAAGACCAATAGTAACCCGAATCAAAGACTTTCCTGGCGGTGTAGTTGGGCCCAAAATGGCCTCCCGTAGGTCCTTTGTGACAAGCTTTAAGATCTTAAATGCTTCGGGCCCATCTACACACCGTCTTATGATTTGGTCCACACATTGCCTAAAGAGGAAAGGGTCATTGATGAGACTGCTTTTATACATAGTCTCATCTTCCAAATAGGGCTTAAAATGCATTAAATTTCATCAAAATACCCATATATATGCTTGTGTTTGTTACTTGTGTATTTTAGGTACGGATATTGAGAAAATGACAAAAGATCACAAGAATCATGCAAAAATGAACACGGGAAACGAAGCCGCACAATGAACCAAGCCCTAGTGAAGACTTTCCCAAGATCAACCCTTGAAGACTTGAAGAATTATGAAGAAGGGTCCTCCAATATGGAAGAATTGACACTTTATACCCTTGTATCCTCATAATTACAAGTTTGGTCCCTAAAGTTTGTCAAAATTACAAAAAGGGCCCTCCACTTTGAAGAATTGGCAAGTTTAGCCCCCCAAAAAAGCTAAATTGTCAACCAATATCATCCACAAAGTCAAACACATCATGAAGTCCTTCAAAGTACAAGAAATTACAAGTTTGGTCCTTCGAAAATCCCAAAATTACAAAAAGGACCCTCAACTTTCAACATTTGGCAAAAATGGTCCCTCAATCATCAAGACTTGGCAATTTCAGTCATCCAAAATGTCAATTATACAAGTCTAGACCATTATCATTGAAGACAATACCAAACCAGTCCTTCAAGAATGCAAAAATGGCAAGAAATACCCCTGAATTCATTTTGTAAAAGTTTTTGGGCCAAAAATGCAAAAGTTCAAAAGTTGTTAAGGCAAAAATGGGCGTTGATGGCTTTGTTAACTGAAAAGACAAGAAGAAAGGAAATGAGGGACTAAACATGGCTAGACAACATAGTAACCTAGACCAGTGGTGTGGTGACACGTGCCCCACTCACTCTCTCCACCAATGAAACCTCACCATCCTTCCATGTCACAATCCCACTCATCCGGTTTAAGATTAAATTAATCTTGGCGCCTAAACAAGTTTTTAAACTTAATCCACCCCCAAAACAGATTAAAAACCTGTTCTTAGTGTTCTTCACTCAAATTGGGTTTTTCTTCATCATCAACAATTAAGTGATAAAACTCTCCAAATTAGTGATTAATGGTCCCCTAATCACATCCCAACCTTAAACATGGACACCTCATCACCCCATTGTCCCACACATGCCTCTCCTGCTACAAAGAGAGGAAGAAGACAAACAGTAGGGCCACAATCCAACGTCCCACATTCATGCTTACTTTCTAAGCATCTTATGAGCCATTTGATCACATCTTCATGCCAGCTATCACCACAAACGTCCAAAAATCAGTCACATGAAGCCAATGAGTTCAAATCCACAAGGGCAATTTTGGGACTTCACAACTAGGGTTTATGTATTTTTCAGCTTTCTTAGGTCACATGTGAGGCTATATATAAAGCCCTTAGGTCTCATTGAGACGTTTGCTTTTGGTTTTTCCTTTGTTCAAACACTTGTAAATCCTCTTTCTGATTAATGAATTTGAGTTAAGTGCTTTGAAGAAAGACCAAGTGCCATCTTTATTCTGCTTGTTTATGTTCTTATTTTACTGCTTTTGAAGTTTAAAATCTGTTTTCAAAAGAGGAGTGTGCAAAAGTTTGCACATTTTCTCATTTTCTTGATATTTTGCTAAGTCTTGTTCCAATCTTGGAATTCTTGGGCTATAGGGCTGATCATAGCATCCTAACTGAGTTAGTTAAGTTGTGGTGAGGCTTATAACTTGGGGATAATCGAGTGTGGGGTAACAAGTTTGCATCAATCAAGATTTTCAAAGTTTCTGATTTTTATGTTATTGTGCATTAACCTTGTTCAATCTTAGCAGGCTTATTGTGGAAGCTTGTGCTTGTTCTTGCTAGCACATAAGCTCAAAATTCGTGGTGTGGATGTACATCCATGAGGTTTGCATACTCAATCTTAAAATCTGCTTAATTTGTGATTTTTGGTGATATTTGTATGAAACTTGTGTTCTTGTGAATTTTGTGGCTTAAATCTGCTTGAATCTGTTTATCTTACTTGTTTTAGTGTTAATTGATGCTTGGTTGGCCTGAAATCTCACTTTGCCTTTGAAAAATTTTATTTGGAAAAGATAAAGGGGTGTTTGGGACTAACTGTTTATACTTGTAACTTGTTATTGTGTTAAGGGAAGTTGTTGTTTATGCTTTGTATCTGATAAATACCTTGTTGAGAGTATTTTGCTGCAACTTTTTGGGTTTGAACAATTGAATCAAACAATCTGCTATATAGACCTTGTTTGTGCTTGTTTTGACCTAGTATTTTGGGAACACTTAGTGTGTATGCATGCTTAGGGCTAAAAGTGGTTTAAACAAAGTTAATATAACCTGTTTGAAAGATTTGAGGTGTTGAATATGGCTTAAGTGTCAAATACATCAGCAAAAGTAGAAAAACTGCATGTGTTAGTGTTCATCAGTAACTTTCATTGCTTGAATCTTGCTTAATTCTTTGAACCACTGCATGAAACCTGTTTAGACTTGCTTATTGGAGTTTATAATAGCTTGTGTGTGCATTTGGTTGAATTTGGCTGGCTGATTATTGCTAAAACTGCTTATTTGTGCTCAACTGCTTATTGTTCATATCTGTGCAATGTCTGATGATTACTTGATTAAACTGTATCAATTGGGTGTTAGTGATTGTGTTATTTTGATTGTGATTGACTCCTTTTGATCTAAAGATCATTTGGGTGCCTTTGTGAAATCTGAATCTCCAAAAAAGTCACTAAAGACAAAAGGTCAAACAAGTCAAGCAGTGGAAAAAGTTTCCACTGCTCAACATCCAAAAATAGCCCCTGCTAGTGCAATTTTGTCATCAGCTTATCAATAAGCTATTCTAGCTTATCCAGACTTGCAACAACTTATTTTTGTAACAGGTCTTCATTATTTGACCCATTTAAGTAGACTGGAGCTTATTGGACTTTGACTTTGACTTTTTACTAGAAAACCAACTACTTTGACTTTTAACATAAGTGCTTATTTGACTTTCCAGCTTATTGAGTGTGCTTATTTGAAAACTCTTTGTTCATTTTGCTTAATTAAGTCATTTAAAAGCTTTTGGAACTTGAATCAACACTTGGGGTGGCCTAGAACTCAAAAACGACTATTTTGTCGTTTTGTGTAGATTGCTTATTGCATATTCAGGCTTATTCCTTGGGCTTATTTCAAATTTCTTTTTGCAGAAGTCTTTGTTAGGTCAAAAGAAGCTTGTGTGTCAAATTTTAGCTTATGGCATCAGCTTATAGCTTAATGGGCTTAAAAGCCCATTAAGAATAAGTTGCTTATTATAAGTTAGCTTATTTCACATTTTCAGCTTTTGAGCCTTTGGAAAAAGTTGTTTAAAATCAAATTTTGAGTCAACCTATGCTTTTTGGGCTTATTTTGAACACTTTTTCTTATTGGGCCTTAATTTGGCCCAATAAGGGTCTGTTTTGGGTTTAGCCCATTTTCTAGGCCCAATAGGGGTATTTAGGTAATTTCACTTTCATTTCTGAGTTATTTAGGTTAAATTAAGCTAGTTTGCAAGTTTTTAGAATTTTTTATAATTTTTGGATTTTTAATATTATTTTAATATTATATTATTATTAAAAATTAAAAGTCTGATTTTCTAGGTTTTTATATTTTTTCTAGGTTCTAAACACTTAATTAGGATTTTTGCAACTTTCCAAATATTTTTTAGGTCTTTTAATTATTTTCTATAATTAATTTAAGTTTTAATTGATTTTAGGAGTTTAATTGTTTAAAAAATAGTTTTAATTGGTTTTAAAATTTTGAAGAATAGTTTTTAGCTTAATTAGAGTATTTTTGAGGTTTACAAACTTTAAAATCTTGTTTAGGGCTTTTTAATAATTAATTTTGATTTTTAGGGCTTTAATTAGCATTAAAAAGTCATTATCTAATTAATTAAAAGGTTTTTGCAAGTTTTGATTTTTTGTAAACTCTTAGAATATTATTAGGGATTTTTGGTAATTTTTAGGAATTTTAAGGTTAAAATTTTAATTTTGGTACTTTTTACGACTTTACGTGTACGCCTTTTTAGACTTAGTTTAATCCGTCTTCATAACCGTCATTCTCTTCTAATCCCTTTTCTATTTTTCTTTCTCAAATATAATCACAAATTATTCCATATCATTACACACATAACACACTAGCCTCCTTGGGAAACGAACTTGAACTTAATTGGTCATTAGTGCTTGGTTTTTTCCTAAACCGACACCTAATACTTGCCACTTTTTCTCTCTTTTCCTAAAGAGTAGTAAAACCACTACATCATTTTGGCGCCGCTGCCGGGGAGGCGTATTGTGTTTTGATTTGGCATTGTTGTTTTTATATACTAACCATAAATAGTATTTGTATTAGTAGCACTCTACTAATACGTATTATCGGTTTTCGGTTTTTGTGTGAATATTATTAATATATTGTATACGTAGAACAATAAATTCACAAGTACTCCAAATACGTGAGAAATTACAACCTTGACTTGGGAGGTCATTACCCAATCGTTGTATTCGAATCTCAAACCAAAGAAAAAGGCAAAAATAGATAAATACTTTCGTGAAGCTTAATCTTGAAAATACAAACTATAAGGTGGGTATAAGGCGGATATTATAAAATATATCCTAAGGAAAAAGGCTCTTAAGTGCTTCGCGCCGCCTCGTTTCCCCGCTTGCTTGTGAGTATTTGATTGTGAGAGCTAATCGAGGGTTTTGCCGCCCAAAGTATTACTAAGTATCATATATATTTTCTTGGTTTTCATTGATTAAACCCTCTTGAACGTTTTGGTGTTCCACCAACGTTCTAAAGTCATCGAAGGCGTTCACTTCACGTGATCGTTTTCATTCCTTGAGGCTTCTTTAATCAAGAGATTTGATTAAGGAGGAGATTTGTAGATTTTTGTCTACTTAATACATTCACCAATTTCCAAAAAGGTTAATACAATCAAAAACCACAAAAAAAAAATTGAAAAATACAAAACACCAAAAAGAATCTTCTTTGCTCGTCCCCTCGTTGTACGTGACGTTTATGCTAACTCGAAATCAAGCAAGACGTGCACGTAAACGAAAGAACAAAACTCCCACTCCCAACAATTCTAGTGAGGAGTCTCCTATTGACGAACCGATTGTAAGAGAAGCACCAACCATGGCGAATCGAACTATGATGGAGTTACTTCAAGCACCCACCGAGGGTTATGGAGAGGCTATTGTGATTCCCGCTATCCTTTCGGAGAATTTTGAGGTGAAAACGGGTTTGTTATCAATGATCCAAAACAACAAATTCCGAGGTGATGAGAAGGACAATCCCCAAACCATATCCGCCAATTCAATCGTCTTACCGCTACTTGCAAGTTTAAGGATGTCTCGAAGGACTCGATTAAGATGATGCTTTTTCTGTATTCCTTAGCGGGGCCCGCTAAAATTTGGTTAGAGAAAGAGCCACCCAATTCTATATTGACGTGGAAGGATCTCGTGTCTAAGTTTGTGAACCAATTTTTTCCGCCCTCTAAGACTACACACTTGAAAAACGAGATTTCAAAGTTTTCACAAGAATTTAATGAAAGTTTTTCAACGGCTTGGAATAGGTTTAAGGAAATGTTACATGAATGTCCTCATCACGGTTTTTCCGATTTGCATCAAATTGACACGTTATACAATGGACTTAATGATCATGAAAGGGATTATTTGAATGCCGCCGCGGGTGGTAATTTTTTGTGTAAAACGGTTGAGGAAGCTTTGGTGATAATTGAAAATAGATCTAAGGTGTATAGTCCTCATAGCACGTCTAGTGTTCGTAAGGCTTGGTCTTCGGCTTCACCTTCTTTGTCTACTACCATCGATGCTTGCCAAATTGAGGCGAACTTGGAAAACAAGATTTTTGATAAGTTGAAAGGACTTTTGATTGAGTTTAAAGTTGGTGAACAAAGTGCTCCCGCTACGGCTAAAGCGGTTGAGGTTTCTTGCATGTATTGTGGTGGAGGTCATGATTTCTCCGAGTGCATTACCAACGGCGGTAACACTTCGAGTGCCTTCGCGGCCACGGGAAATTACAACCAAAACGGTCAAGTTTCCCGCTCTAATCAAATGACTCCACGGGGTTTTGGTTCAAATCAAAATGCTAACAGCAATTATCGCAACAATCAAGTTGGTTTTAAAAACAATTACAACAAGGGAAACTATGGGAATCAAGGGGCTAATAATCAAGTTTCAAACAAAAATGATTTTCAAAATAACAACAAAAGTTTGCAAACATTGAAAGATCTTCCAAGTGAGTTTGTTGAATATGCTAGTGGGAATGATGCTAGGTTTGACAATATTCAAAGAGAAATCATTAGCCTAAGATCCGAGTTTAAGAACAACTTGAAGAAAGAGTTGAAAAATGAGTTAGCTAATGAACTTAAAATCCACACCAACAAGATGGAAGGAAATGTCACTAGGTTGCAACAAAACCAACAAAAAATGGAACAAGGGCAACATGAGATTAAACAAGAGATGATTAAGACCGAGAAAAGGCAAACCGAAGCCGTATTGAGGCAATCTAATTTTGAAGATAAAATCTCGTCTATGTTTGAGGCAATAATGTGTAAACCGTCTTCGAGTGGTCTTCCTAGCAACACCATATCCAACCCTAAGGGTGAGATGAAAGTAATTACCACGCGTAGTGGTAAGACACTTAAGGAACCGACTCCTCAACCAATTGCTCCTACGGAGGAAGCAATTGAGGAAGAACCCGAGGTGGTGGTCCAAAAGGAGCATGTCCTAATCCCACGAAGTACCGCTCATGCCACACCTACGGTTGACCCATTACCATCATTGGAACCCGAGATTCCAAAGGCTATGCCTACTATGCCTCAACCCACACCACCTTTGCTCTATCCATCGAGACTTAGGAAGGAGAAACGTCAAGAGCGCGAAAATTATCAATTTGAGCTTTTTATGAAAATGTTTCATGATTTGCACCTTAATGTGAGTTTCGCTGATGCTTTGGTCATGATGCCTCGATTTGCCGCTAACTTTAAGAGTATGTTGAACAACAAGGAGAAATTGCACCAATTGTCTAGTTGTTCGTCGGTTTATCTTAATCGCATACCTCAAAAAGTAGGTGATCCCGGTAAATTTTTGATCCCTTGTGCAATCCAAGATATGGAAGAATGCTTCACCTTGGCCGATCTTGGTGCTAGCATTAACTTGATGCCACTTGCAATCTTCAAGTCGCTCAATCTTCCTAATCTTACTCCTTCACTAATGTCTATCGAGTTGGCCGACCATTCCACGATTCCCGCATGTGGTTTGGCGGAAGACGTTTTTGTGAAAGTGGGGAAGTTCTACTATCCCGTGGACTTTATCGTTGTTGATATCCCCACGGATCCTCAAGTTCCTCTCATTTTAGGTCGTTCGTTTTTAGATACGTCTATGGCTTTGATTGATGTGCATGCTAGAAAGATCACCTTACGTTTCAACGACGAGGAACTTGTTATAAACGCAACTCAAAACTCTCAAATTTCTCATGTTTATTCCGTTGCAACCATAAACCTCGTTGATATGATTGACGTGGTTTGCGAGGAATTTTCACAAGAAGTTCTAGGTTTTGGCGATGAAGAAACTAGTGGCAATCCCACTATGTTAGATCCAATTCTTGATAATTCGACACCAACCTTCACTCCTTTTGAAGGTGGTGGTTTTACGTTGGAAGAATGCAATGTTCCACGTACTTGTGACGAAGACCTCGACAACGATGAGGACTTCTCGATTATCAAGGATTTTCTTAACGATTTCCCATATCCTCCGCCCGAGGAGGTTATGAGTATCGAGCCCAAATCTTCACTTGAGGAACCACCTATCCTTGAGTTGAAAGATTTACCTCCTCACCTCGAATATGTCTATTTGGAGGAGGGCTACAAGTTGACGGTTATTATTGCGAAGGATCTTTCGAATGATGAAAAAACCGCACTTGTCGATGTTCTAAAGGACCACAAGAGGGCAATTGCGTGGATTTTATCCGACATTAAGGGAATCGATCCCAAGTTTTGTACCCACAAAATATTAATGGAGGAGGATTTCAAGCCCACAATCCAAAGTCAAAGAAGGGTGAACCCCAAAATTCACGACGTCATCAAAAAGGAGGTCCTTAAACTCCTTGACGCGGGAATGATTTACCCTATTTCCGATAGCCCTTGGGTGAGTCCTATTCATTATGTCCCTAAAAAGGGAGGAATGACCGTTGTGCCAAACGATGCCAACGAGTTGATTCCCACTAGACTCGTGACCGGATGGAGAGTGTGCATTGACTATCGAAAGTTGAATGAAGCCACTCGAAAAGACCATTTTCCCTTGCCCTTCATGGACCAAATGTTAGAGCCTCTTGCGGAAAACGATTTCTATTGCTTTCTAGATGGTTTTTCCGGTTACTTCCAAATTCCCATCAACCCTCGTGATCAAGAAAAAACTACGTTTACGTGTCCATATGGAACGTTTGCCTATCGTAGAATGCCATTCGGACTTTGTAATGCACCGAGAACCTTTCAAAGGTGCATGATGGTTATTTTTCATGACATGATCGAGAAGACGATGGAAGTCTTCATGGATGACTTTTCCGTGTTTGGTGATTCTTTCACTTTGTGTTTGTCGAACTGATGAGACTGTATTTATACATAGTCTCATCGTCCAAATCGGGCTTAAAACGATTAAAATATCATCAAAATACCCATATATGTGCTTGTATTTGTTCATTGTGTATTTCAGGTACGGATATCGTGAATTCACCAAAAGATTACAAGAATCAAGCAAAAACGAACACAGGAAACGAAGCCGCACAATGAACCGGACCCGAATCATGATTTTCCATTGAAGTCCTTGAAGATAGAAGAATTGACAAGAATGGTCCCTCTACTTTTGAAGACTTGACATTTTATACCCTTGCAAAACTCATAATTTCATCTAGGTCCCTAAAATGTTGATTATATACAAGTTTGGTCCTTGAAGATTGGATTTATTACACTATTGGTCCTTATACAAAGTTAACAAACCAATTGTGCCAAATTTGACAAGATGGGCAAAGATTTTATAAAGGGGAAGTGAAATTTTGGCTGATTATTACAAAATGAAAATGTGAAGAGAGATAAGGGGGTGTTTTGTTATTTGTGAAAGATTAAGACCAGTTCATAACCTTATTTCGACCCTGTCACAACTCCTTTTTGAACCCTTTCTTTTATTAAACATGTTTATTTAATAAGAAGTGGGGGAAACATAGTTTTTAAAACTAAACACCCCAAAAACAGATTTAACCCTTACTGCTTAACCACCCTTTTCCCATAAACCCTAAAAAACCCGTCCTAGTTACTTCTTTAAATCAAAGGGGTTTGCCCCACAACTTTCCAGATCATCAATTTACCCCATTGTCATCAAATCCCACTCACTTTGTCCCTCACCCGTGCACCCTGGACCCCACAAGGACCTCCCCTGCTTCAACAAAAATGGTAATAAGAGAATCTGACAGCAAAATCAACGGCCAAGGTGCCAAACTTGGTCCCCAAGGAGAAATGGACGCTCATGATCAATGTTCACAGCTCAGCAACATCACCATCACCCACATGGGCTCTTCTTTGACCGAATTTTCAAAGACCCAAGGGCTTTCTTGGAAATTCGTTACTAGGGTTTCAATATTATTTTATATTCTAGATAGTTCTTGTTTGCCTATAAAAGGAGCACCAAACATGTTGGTTTGCCCTTTGTTCCAGTTTTTATTGTAAGAAATCTTTGAGTGATTAATGATAATGAAAACTTTTTAATTTTGAGAAATAAAATCTGTGTTCCATCTCTTGTTTTATATTAAGTAACTCTTTACTGTCTTTTAAAAATTCAGTTTAATAGTTTAAACAGGGCATTTTCAGATTTCTAGTTCTATTTTTATTCTATCCGGATTTAAATCCCAAGTTACATGGAAGTGAAAGTGGAAGTGTAACTTGGGTTTTCATCTTCCAAAAGTTTGGTTTGCAAAAAAATCAGTTGTTTAATATAGCTTTGGTTGAAAAACCAATTTCTCCATATTTTCATTTCTTTTTATCATTTCACTGTAGCAAAAGCTACAAGCCAAAAGCTTGTAGCTCTTGCTACTTGCTGTTTGATTATTTTGTGTTTGTGTGCAGGTATCAAGGAAGCAACAAGAAGAATCATTTATTTCCCTTTTCCATTCATTTTTTTTTTTGAAGATATTGTTTTGGCTTAGGGTCCTCTTGGATTCCTCCAGCAAGCCTTTCTCTACTTGTTCATAAGCCATTGAAAGCTCACTCACAAGCCATTGGAAGGCCATCAGCCCAGGTATAAGGCTTGAACCCCATTGGCATGCTTTTATGAGATTTTTTATGTGAATTATGTGATTTGTGAGAAAGTGCTTGTTTTATGTGTTATGAATTGCTTATTCATGCTTATTTGTGTTCTATATGCATGTTAGATCTGATAGAAATAGATTTGTTGTTGATTTGAAACGTTTTGGTTTGAAAAATAGTATTAACTGATTTTAAAGGGGTGTTTGGGTCTGCTTATTAAGTCAAGTAATTGACATCTATTTGGTTTAAAAACAGGCTAGACATACTCTTTAAGTTGTTTTTAGGAGTATTTGATATTTGGTTTGCACTTTGGTTAGGATTTAGAAGTAGTTGCTTGATAAAACTTGGCATTATTGCATAAACAGTAATCACACTTTTCTGTCTGATTTAGTGCAATATTTTCCTTGAACTTGTATTGATTGTTAGAAGGTAGGGTGACCTAGGGTTTGTAACCATTTGTGTGTGATTAGGTTGGGTATTAAGCAAGTACTTGGCAGTTAAAACTCACCATTGTGCCATTTGCACCAGCAAAAGGTTCATCAGACCCCCCCTATAGTAACAGTCACTATATATGCCCATTTGTGTTTGATTTTGTGAAACAACTTGTGCTTTTAATCATTTATTTGACTCCCCACAACCCAACTGGTTGTGGGGGTGCCTTTGGATTTTATTAAAACCAAGAATCAAACAAGTTACAATCAAAATAGTGCTCAGACCCGTTTTTTAATACAAGCAGTGGGAACTCCTTTCCCACTGCTAGCTTTGATGTTCTCACTGCTTAGCTAAAAGACAGAAAGTGACCAAAGGTCACTCTCAGAATCTTAATTTTTTGTCTTTTGTGCCCTTAAATAGGAATTAGGGGTTCAAACTTTTTGCATTATTTTTCTTATTTTATTTTTGATTTTTTTGTATAATTTATTTTCGAGTTACTGTTCATTTAGAATTTTTTTAGGTTTTATTGTTATTTTTAATTACTTTTAAACTTTCTGTTTTTGTCTTTTAGTGGTAAAATTCAGTAAATTTTAGTTTTAAAATTTTTCTTAGATTTAGAAATTTAATTTAAGATTTTTAGTTTAAAAATATTTACTGTTCATTCTTTTTAATCATTTTTTATAATTAATTTAGTATAATTAGGGTTTAATTATTAATCAGTTTTGTCTTTTAGTGCAAGATTTTACATTTTTCAGACTTTTTCAATTTTCTACTGGTCATTAGGGTAATTTAGGATTTTTAAAATTGTCAAAGTAATTTTGGCATTATTTTATTATTTTTTATGATTATTTTAGTTAAAAAACAGTTTTTAGTGATTTAAAAATAGAAAAATAGTTTTGTAAATTTAGAAAAAATAGTTTTTAGTCTTTAAATAATATAAGTTAGTTATTAGTTCAATATATTAATATTTTGGACATTTTGTTAATTATATTTAATTTTAGGGCTTTAATTAGCATTAAAAATTGAATATTTAATTAATAAAAGGTTTTAAAATATATTTGTTGGATTTTTATTCTTATTTATATTATTTTAGACTTAGTTTAATCTTTTAATTAATTTTTGGGTTTAATTTTTAATTTCGTCACGTTTTTCGTATTTACGTTCGCGTTATACGTCAACGTCGTAGTTTAAATCGTAGTCGTAGCTCGTCTTTAATTTTTCTCTCTTTAAACCAAAAACGTCACTAACCCAAACTTGATTTTATATAAATTGGCACATTAATACACACACCTCCTTCGAGAATGAACTTGGAATTTATTCGGTTTCGCGTTTTTCCTAAAGCGTGCAACTTAATACTTGCCACTCATACGCGTTTTTCCTAAAACGTGTACGAAAAATCTACATCAGAATTTTGGCGCCGCTGCCGGGGAGGTGTTTAGTGTGCCATTACTATTAGTATCGTGTTTGTGTGAGTAGTGCGTTTTTGCTTTTCAATTTTTGGAAAGCGTGAATATCGTACATACTCATTTTTGTTATTTTTCATTACTATATTATAATATCCAAATAAAACGTGTTTAATTTTCCTAAATTAAACACAAATCAATCTTTACTATATTGTAGATATATTGGTTTTCGTTTTTTTTATTGTGAATATATTATTACTATATTGTACTACGTAAGAACAATAAATATACAAGTACTCCAAAAGCGTGAAAACGCAACCTTGAATCGGGATTTCATCACTCGATCATTGTATTCGAATCTAAAGCAAAAGTTTAAAGGCAAAATAGATAAATACTTTCGTGAGGCTTAATTTTGATTAACACAAACTATAAGGTGGGTATAAGGCGGTTGCATTTCACGACCTAAAGGAAAAAGGCTCTTAAGTGCTTCGCGCCGCCTCGTTTCCTCCGCTTGCTTGTGCGTGTTTTGAGAAAGAGGGCTAATCGAGGGTTTGCCGCCCAAGTATTATCTACGTATATTATATTTGCTTGTGTTTTCAAGATTAAACCCTCTTGAACGTTTTGGTGTTCCACCAACGTTCTAAAGTCATCGAGAACGTTCACTCCACGTGATCGTTTTCATTCTTTGAGGCTCCTTTAATCGAGAAAGTCGATTCGAGGAGAGATTTGTAGATTTGTGTCTACGTAATACATTCAAAAAATCCAAAAAAATTAAAAAACAATCAAAAACTAAAAAAAATTGAAAAATCGAAAAACCGCAAAAAGAATCTTCTTTGCTACCACCCATTCTACGCTTAGTGCATGCGCACTCGATCGAAGGATTATTCCAATTCTAGTGAAGCTTCGAATCGACGCAATCGTAATCGAAGGAATCGACGACGTAGACGAGAATTAGAAACCGACGTTCCTAATATCGTTGTTGAAGAAACCATAGAGGAGATGGCCGACAATCGTTCGATGATGGAATTGCTCCAAGCGCCCACCGAGGGTTATGGAGACGCGATCGTAATTCCCGCTATCGAGGCGGAGAATTTTGAGATTAAGAGCGGAATGCTTTCGTTAATCCAAGCTACGAAGTTTCGAGGTCGTGAAGCGGATAATCCTCACGACCATATTCGGAATTTTGATCGTCTTTTGGCCACGAGCATGTTTAAGAACGTCGACACCGATGTCGTTAAGCTTATGCTTTTTTCGTACTCGCTCGATGGTGCCGCCAAGGATTGGTACGAGAAAGAGTCACCTAACTCGATAGTTACGTGGAAGGATCTCGTTTCCAAGTTCGTTAATTATTTTTTCCCACCGTCTAAGACAACGTTTTTCAAAAATGAAATTACGAAATTTGAGCAAAAACCGAATGAATCTTTTAGAGACGCGTGGGATCGTTTTAAGGAATTGCTTAGGCAATGTCCTCACCATGGTTTTTCCGAGTTGCACCAAATCGATACGTTTTACAACGGTCTTAATTTTCACGAACAAGACTCGTTGAATTCCGCCGCCGGTGGCAACTTTTTGTGTAACACTCCGAAAGATGCATTGAAAATTATCGAGAACCGATCCAAGGTTTACCAACTCCGCAATGCACCGAGTGTTGCCAATGTCGCCAATGTTAGTAGTTCTAATCGCGACATTGAGAGGGTTGATGCGAAAGTCGATAAGTTGACGAATGTGTTCACGTCTTTTCTCGTTGAGATGCAAAAGAAAGACGCTCCCGCTGCGGTTGAGGTTTCGTGTACGTTTTGTGGTGGACCTCATAATTATTACGAGTGTGCGGCTACGGATGGCCAAACGTCGAATGTGAGTGCGTTAAATGGAAACAACAATTTTCAAAATCAAAATAACGCGGGTCCATCACAACAAGGCAATTATAACCAAGGCAAAAAATTTCAAAATCGAAACAATTTTCAAGGAAATAATCAACAAGGAAATTTTTCGAATCAAAATCAAGGAGGTTATAATCAAGGTCGTAATATAACTTGGCAAAATCGAGACAATAATCAAAACTCGAATTTTTCAAACAACAACAATCAAGGTAACAATTTTTCAAATGGTAATCAAGGAAATTTTCAAAGAAGTAATCAAAACCAAGGGAACTTTAATTCAAATCAAAATAGTTCGTCAAACGATTTTCAAAATTACATGAAAACGAATGAGGCTAATATGAGACGATTAGAGGGAGAAATTGGTACTTTGAAAAACGACTTCACAAATACTTTGAAATTGCAAAACACGAAGATTGAGCAAGGGCAAATTGATATTAAAAAGATGTTTTCGGCCATAATGAACAAGTCCTCGGGTGCGTCATCGAGTTCGTTACCTAGTGACACTGTAGCAAATCCGAAGGAACAATGTAAAGCCGCCTCGTATCGTGAGAAAGGTCGTGTGATTACCCCTAACCTTGAAGGATTCCGTGTTGTTTATCCCTCTCAACCCTCGACTTCTAAGACGTCTTCTTGTTCTAAAGTCGATGGGGTGAACGTGGCGAACAAGGAAAAGAGTGCACACCCTCGTGTACCTCAAATTCCATCCACGGTTCAAAAAGAGAGCTTTGTCGACCTTACCAAAGTAACCCTTGAAGAAACTTGTGCATCGATCCTTCTTAAAAAACGCAAAAGGCGTATGCCGAGAAAGGAAAAGGATCCGGGCCAATTTCTATTACCTTGTGATTTTTCCGAGATTGAGGGATGTTTAGCCCATGCCGATTTAGGTGCTAGCATCAATCTCATGCCTCATTCTCTTTGGAAATTGATGAGATTGCCTTCGCTTACCCCCACAAACATGACAATCGAGCTTGCAAATTGTACTCCACTTATACCAATTGGAATAGCCGAGGATGTCAATGTTAGGATTGGAAAGTTTGTTTTTCCCGCGGATTTCGTTATATCGGATTACGAGTGTGACCCTAAATGTCCCATTATTTTAGGCCGACCATTCTTATCGACGGCTAGAACCGTAATCGACGTTCACGAGGGGAGACTTACTATGAGATATGGGGATGAGAAAATAGACTTTTTCGCTAGAAAATCCCAAGGATTTAATGAGAATGAAAAAACCGAGGTTTCAAAACCTAATGATTCAAATCTTAATGATTTCAAAATGTTCACTTTAGCGGAAAGAATGAAGCTTGATGCATGTTTTGAAAGAATTAAGAAAAACGGTTTTAAAGATGATGATTTTAATGATAAAGAATACGTGTACCTAATCCAAAAGGGTATGTGTAAATTTATGGATGAAAACTCACTTTGGGATGTTTTTAGCGAAACAAGTGAAACACCAATTCCGAAGGGCGACGTTAGTGCCATCACGACAAACACCAATATGGGCTCGTCTTCACCACCTTCGAAGGACCACGTCTTTGAGGCTTCAACTTCTAACTCCATCGAAGTGCCTCCTTTGCCTAGCCCAACACCCGTTGAGGGTAAAGGGTTTATCGACATCGATCCTCTCGTCTTAGAAAAGTCAGCTAAGCATAGTCATTTGACTTGTAAGTCCATGGTTGTGAGTGCTCACATCGACTCTTTCTTTGACGATGACGATGGCGATTTTGCCGAGATTGATCACGTACTTCGACATCCACATGCAATTTTTGATTCTCCTAAAAAGAAACATGTGAAGTACGATGATTATGAGTTTGATCCCGAGATTGAGGAAATCATTGAACGAGAGCTAGCTCTTATGCCTTCACTTCCACCTACGAGTGAGGTCGACCTTTCCAAAATCGAGGATGAACTTGATGAGTTGGAACATCTTATTTTCGATGACGAACCAACTCATGTGACCACTAAGAATCCAATTCTCGAGGAGTTACCTAATCAACACTCCTCATTTGAGAATGACGTTTACCACATTCGTGAGGATCTAACTTATCAACGATCCCCACAAAAGAATGATGGTTTCGTGCTTGATCGTGATCTCTTCGAGAGAGTTTCTAAGATACTCAAGGAGGAGAATGACAAACCTTGGTTTGAAAAGCCTATCTTTGATGAAGAAATCGATGAGATCGACGTTCATGAGGATGACGAGTATGTTGACCCCGAGGGGGCGGTGTTCTTTATTGACAAACGTTTTGAGAACTTATACAATCCGCCACCCCCTCCCACCAAAGACTTAAATGTGAGGATTTTTAGCGCGACTAATTTTCAATTTGACACGCCAAATATTTTCGACATTATCAAATCGGGTTTTCAGAAAGAGTTTACAAACGATGAAAAAGGAAAAGATTTTAAAATGTTTTAAAGATTTTTCTACAAGTTTAACTCCGTCATCACCGCGTTTTATGAGTGCTACCACCTCGTCTACTCCTTTTGACGATGGTTGGTGTGGTCTTAGTATGGGGGAAGCCCCAAATGTTCCTTCACACTTTACCACCGAGGACGAGATTTACGATCCCGGAATTGCTTGTAAAGGGAAATCTCGGTCTTCCACCGATGCAATAAATGGAAAATCTTTTCGTTTGCTTGGTGTGAGTCTACCTCGAGTAGCTCATGTTGTTGACTTACCCATTGCCCCACCTTTCTAATTCTTATCTCTTTTCTTCTACCCCATTGGGGTTTGTGTTGGAGTAGCGTTGTTTCGTCTTTCATCCGAAAACGAGGACGCTATCTTTGACCCCGGTATACGTATATCGGGTTTTTAAAGTACTCCATGTACTTTTGGGCCTTGTTTATCATGTAAGCCCCATAAAAAATGACCAAACCAAGATTATCCCTAAATGATCACATTTATGGGGATTCGAGTCGAGCTTTTGACTCGGTTATCAAATACAAGGTGCCTCGTGGGGGATTCTCATGCTTATCCTTGTAAATATTATCGCTTTCTTAGTTAATGTAACTAGGGGACTTGTGCTCTTCCTACCTTTGTTTCGTGGTTGTTTGTGATTGTGATTCATTAGGTTCATCGTCATCATTGAAGCCTCTCGTGTTCGTTTTACGTAGCACTCGAGCTTCGATCGTTGCCTTTGGAGATTCCGATATCCGATGATATCCTTTTATGTTCTAACGTTTATCTTATTAGCATAATTCATAAACGGCTTTTAGGTTATTCGTTTTACCCTTTCCATGCTCGAGATTAAGCATTCGACTTCGTCTCTAGTATGGGGGTGTTTACACCCCTAGACTCGAAACATTGAGGACAATGTTTAGTTTTAGTATGGGGGGGTGAGTAGATACTTCACCTTGCTTACGTCACCACGCAATCCAATTTTCATCTTTTTGTTATCGTTTTGTTGCAAAATAAGGCTAAAAATGGCCAAATTTTAAAATTTTTCTAGTTTTTCATAAGTGTTTAAGACACAAATGTAGGTTTTCCGATGGTGAGAACGAGAGTAATTTTTTACTCGACCGTGCGTGTTGAGCACTTAGCTTCGATTCCTTAACTTTTTTAGGCTAAGTCTCTTAAATGAGGACGAGAAATGATAGAGTTATTTATAAGTCTCGTAATCGTCACGATCTCATGTGTAGTAATTATTAGCTTATTCTCCCCACGCTTTTTCATAATAAATTGTTAATAAATATTGATTTGGTGGTTTAGTCACTATTGTTGGTTTCTAATTTGTTTTAGTAGCTTCCATGTAATTAAATTGGAAAAACATTAAGGTATCGCCAACGTCACGGTTTTGAAGTATTGGCACCCGAATAATCGAAAGCTTCACCTAATAATAAGATTTCAAGTGCTCACCTAAATTAAGCAAAAATTTGAAGCTCACAAAGCCGAAAAATCTATGCCCAAATTGAAAGTGAATCAAGCCTTAATCTTCGAAGCTTTAAAGATCCAAAATTCGCTTTAGCGTGAGGATATACGTCTTTGGCTAATAAAACCACCGATGAGGCGGATAATAAAAGGCAAGGCAAGACCGAAGTCATAATAAAAGCTTCATGGCGAAGTTGAATAAAAGATGGAGGTAAACCAAAGATAATAAGGCCCTTCCGTTAGGGGGCGTATAAAAGTCTTGGTAATAAGTCTCATGTTCAAAACCGTTATAAAACCGTGTTTATCGATCCTTCTTGTTGACTTAATTTTTTGACATCGTTGTCTATTGTGGTGAATTATTAATTCGATGATTTTGGTTACACCGTTAAGTTTCTATTTTTAGACTTAATCTCTATTCACGCATAAGTGAATGATGTATCCTCGTGATCATTAAGACAAAAACAAAATATAAGAGATACCAAGTAGGAATAAGGGAGTTTAGGTGTGTAATTAACACTCATAAGATGTGTACGTGTTGCTAACTTATAATAACAATGATCTCGTTAAACGCTTAGCATGGAATTGGGTGAAAATCGAGGATGACGAAATTATTTCTAACGAAGCATTCACGTGTTCTTGTTCTATGATCCTGAAAGTCACTTAATCGTGATGAAAACAATACATTATGTCTAAAACACGTGTAGTAGTTTTTTTATGTCTTCAATAAAAATCATCATAAAATGAATTTTGGATGTGCTATGATACTTAATTCTAGCATTGCGTGGGGACACGGCAATGGTTTAGTATGGGGGAGTGATGAGACTGTATTTATACATAGTCTCATCGTCCAAATCGGGCTTAAAACGATTAAAATATCATCAAAATACCCATATATGTGCTTGTATTTGTTCATTGTGTATTTCAGGTACGGATATCGTGAATTCACCAAAAGATTACAAGAATCAAGCAAAAACGAACACGGGAAACGAAGCCGCACAATGAACCGGACCCGAATGGTCACTCTACTTTTGAAGACTTGACATTTTATACCCTTGCAAAACTCATAATTGCATCTGGGTCCCTAAAATGTTGATTATATACAAGTTTGGTCCTTGAAGATTGGATTTATTACACTATTGGTCCTTATACAAAGTTAACAAACCAATTGTGCCAAATTTGACAAGATGGGCAAAGATTTTATAAAGGGGAAGTGAAAGTTTGGCTGATTATTACAAATGAAAATGTGAAGAGAGATAAGCGGGTGTTTTCTTATTTTTGAAAGATTATGACCAGTTCATAACCTTATTTCGACCCTGTCACAACTCCTTTTTGAACCCTTTCTTTTATTAAACATGTTTATTTAATAAGAAGTGGGCGAAACATAGTTTTTAAAACTAAACACCCCAAAAACGGATTTAACCCTTACTGCTTAACCACCCTTTTCCCATAAACCCTAAAAAACCCGTCCTAATTACTTCTTTAAATCAAAGGGGTTTGCCCCACAACTTTCCAGATCATCAATTTACCCCATTGTCATAAAATCCCACTCACTTTGTCCCTCACCCATGCACCCTGGACCCCACAAGGACCTCCCCTGCTTCAACAAAAATGGTAATAATAGAATCTGACAGCAAAATCAACGGCCAAGGTGCCAAACTTGGTCCCCAAGGAGAAATGGACGCTCATGATCAATCTTCACAGCTCAGCAACATCACCATCACCCACATGGGCTCTTCTTTGACCGAATTTTCAAAGACCCAAGGGCTTTCTTGGAAATTCGTTACTAGGGTTTCAGTATTATTTTATATTCTAGATAGTTCTTGTTTGCCTATAAAAGGAGCACCAAACATGTTGGTTTGCCCTTTGTTACAGTTTTTATTGTAAGAAATCTTTGAGTGATTAATGATAATGAAAACTTTTTAATTTTGAGCAATAAAATATGTGTTCCATCTCTTGTTTTATATTAAGTAACTCTTTACTGTTTTTAAAAAATTCAGTTTAATAGTTTAAAAAGGGCATTTTCAGATTTCTAGTTCTATTTTTATTCTATCCGGATTTAAATCCCAAGTTACATGGAAGTGAAAGTGGAAGTGTAACTTGGGTTTTCATCTTCCAAAAGTTTGGTTTGCAAAAAAATCAGTTGTTTAATATAGCTTTGGTTGAAAAACCAATTTCTCCATATTTTCATTTCTTTTTATCATTTCACTGTAGCAAAAGCTACAAGCCAAAAGCTTGTAGCTCTTGCTACTTGCTGTTTGATTATTTTGTGTTTGTGTGCAGGTATCAAGGAAGCAACAAGAAGAATCATTTATTTCCCTTTTCCATTCATTTTTTTTTTGAAGATATTGTTTTGGCTTAGGGTCCTCTTGGATTCCTCCAGCAAGCCTTTATCTACTTGTTCATAAGCCATTGAAAGCTCACTCACAAGCCATTGGAAGGCCATCAGCCCAGGTATAAGGCTTGAACCCCATTGGCATGCTTTTATGAGATTTTTTATGTGAATTATGTGATTTGTGAGAAAGTACTTGTTTTATGTGTTATGAATTGCTTATTCATGCTTATTTGTGTTCTATATGCATGTTAGATCTGATAGAAATAGATTTGTTGTTGATTTGAAACGTTTTGGTTTGAAAAATAGTATTAACTGATTTTAAAGGGGTGTTTGGGTCTGCTTATTAAGTCAAGTAATTGACATCTATTTGGTTTAAAAACAGGCTAGACATACTCTTTAAGTTGTTTTTAGGAGTATTTGATACTTGGTTTGCACTTTGGTTAGGATTTAGAAGTAGTTGCTTGATAAAACTTGGCATTATTGCATATAAAACAGTAATCACACTTTTCTGTCTGATTTAGTGCAACATTTTCCTTGAACTTGTATTGATTGTTAGAAGGTAGGGTGACCTAGGGCTTGTAACCATTTGTGTGTGATTAGGTTGGGTATTAAGCAAGTACTTGGCAGTTAAAACTCACCATTGTGCCATTTGCACCAGCAAAAGGTTCATCAGACCCCCCCCCTATAGTAACAGTCACTATATATGCCCAATTGTGTTTGATTTTGTGAAACAACTTGTGTTTTTCATCATTTATTTGACTCCCCACAACCCAACTGGTTGTGGGGGTGCCTTTGGATTTGATTAAAACCAAGAATCAAACAAGTTACAATCAAAATAGTGCTCAGACCCATTTTTTAATACAAGCAGTGGGAACTCCTTTCCCACTGCTAGCTTTGCTGTTCCCACTGCTTAGCTAAAAGGCAGAAAGTGACCAAAGGTCACTATCAGAATCTTAATTTTTGTCTTTTGTGCCCTTAAATAGGAATTAGGGGTTCAAACTTTTTGCATTATTTTTCTTATTTTATTTCTGATTTTTTTGTATAATTTATTTTCTAGTTACTGTTCATTTAGAATTTTTTAGGTTTTATTGTTATTTTTAATTACTTTTATACTTTCTGTTTTTGTCTTTTAGTGGTAAAATTCAGTAAATTTTAGTTTTAAAATTTTTCTTAGATTTAGAAATTTAATTTAAGATTTTTAGTTTAAAAATATTTATTGTTCATTCTTTTTAATCATTTTTTATAATTAATTTAGTATAATTAGGGTTTAATTATTAATCAGTTTTGTCTTTTAGTGCAAGATTTTACATTTTTCAGACTTTTTCAATTTTCTACTGATCATTAGGGTAATTTAGGATTTTTAAAATTGTCAAATTAATTTTGGCATTATTTTATTATTTTTTATGATTATTTTAGTTTAAAAATAGTTTTTATTGATTTAAAAATAGAAAAATAGTTTTGAAAATTTAGAAAAAATAGTTTTTAGTCTTTAAATAATATAAGTTAGTTATTAGTTCAATAAATTAATATTTTGGACATTTTGTTAATTATATTTAATTTTAGGGCTTTAATTAGCATTAAAAATTGAATATTTAATTAATAAAAGGTTTTAAAATATATTTGTTAGATTTTTATTCTTATTTATATTATTTTAGACTTAGTTTAATCTTTTAATTAATTTTTGGGTTTAATTTTTAATGTCGTCATGTTTTTCGTATTTACGTTCGCGTTATACGTCAACGTCGTAGTTTAAATCGTAGTCGTAGCTCGTCTTTAATTTTTCTCTCTTTAAACCAAAAACGTCACTAATCCAAACTTGATTTTATATATATTGGCACATTAATACACACACCTCCTTCGAGAACGAACTTGGAATTTATTCGGTTTCGCGTTTTTCCTAAAGCGTGCAACTTAATACTTGCCACTCATACGCGTTTTTCCTAAAACGTGTACGAAAAATCTACATCACGAACCTTGAGAGAATGTTGAAACGTTGTGAGGAAACCAACATTGTGCTAAATTGGGAAAAATGTCATTTTATGGTTAAGAGTGGAATCGTCTTAGGGCACAAGGTCTCGAAAGCGGGGATTGAGGTAGATCAAGCTAAGGTAGACGTCATCGCCAAATTACATCACCCCAAAACCGTTAAGGGAGTTAGGAGTTTCCTAGGCCACGCGGGCTTTTATCGTCGATTCATCAAGTATTTTTCAAAGATTTCTCGACCCATTACACATCTTCTTGAAAAAGAGGCACGTTTTGTCTTTGACGAAGATTGTGTACGAGCCTTTGAGATCCTTAAGAGGAAACTTACCGAAGCTCCCATTCTTGTTGCTCCCAATTGGAACCTCCCCTTTGAGCTCATGTGTGATGCTAGTGATTACGCTATTGGGGCCGTTTTGGGGCAACGTCATGATAAGCACTTCTTGCCTATTCACTATGCTAGCAAGACGATGACCGAGGCTCAACTAAAATACACTACAACTGAAAAGGAGTTCCTTTCCGTGGTGTATGCATTTGAGAAGTTCCGACCTTATCTCGTCTTAGCTAAATGCATCGTGTATACGGCTATCAAGTATCTCATGGCAAAGCAAGATGCTAAGCCTAGATTAGTTCGTTGGATTCTCCTCCTTCAAGAATTTGATCACACCATCGTTGACAAAAAGGGAGCCGAGAATCTAGCGGCCGATCATCTTTCTCGTTTGGAAGATCCTCACCAAAGTGTTTACGAGCCCAAGGAAATCACCGAAACATTTCCGCTTGAAACACTTGGTGTAGTGAATTCTAAGCTTGATCCTTCCACCCCATGGTTTGCGGACTTTGCAAATTACCATGCGGGTAACTTCATCGTTAAGGGTATGACGACTCAAGAAAAACGAAAATTCTTTCGTGACGTCAAGTTCTACTTTTGGAACGACCCTTACTTGTTTCGAACTTGTGCGGATCAAATCATCCGACGTTGTGTATTTGGCACCGAAGCTTCTAACATCCTTAGAGCTTGCCATGAGGGACCCACGGGTGGTCACCACGGTGCTAATCTCACGGCTAAAAAGGTGTTTGATGTCGGCTTCTTTTGGCCTACTATTTACCGAGATGCATAAGATCTTGTGAAGTCTTGTGATTCATGCCAACGACAAGGAAAAGCCTCACAAAAAGATGAAATGCCACAAAATATCATCCAAGTGTGTGAGATCTTTGACGTTTGGGGTATAGAATTTATGGGGCCGTTCCCATCATCTCGTGGTAATAAGTACATCCTTGTTGCGGTTGACTACCTATCTAAGTGGGTGGAGGCCAAAGCTTTGCCCACCAATGATGCTCGTGTGGTAGTCAGGTTTTTGAAAAGTTTGTTTTCTCGGTTTGGAACCCCTCGTGCTATCATAAGCGATCGTGGAACCCATTTTTGTAACGACCAATTCGAAAGGTTCCTAAGGAAATATGGGGTTACACATCGGCTTTCTACGGCTTATCACCCACAAACGAGTGGGCAAGTCGAGGTTTCAAACCGA
This sequence comes from Glebionis coronaria, assembly GCA_025667525.1. Taxonomy (NCBI): domain Eukaryota; kingdom Viridiplantae; phylum Streptophyta; class Magnoliopsida; order Asterales; family Asteraceae; genus Glebionis; species Glebionis coronaria. The sequence continues at coordinate 269,829,032 of CM046879.1, forward strand.
GCGTTGAAGAGGATTTTGGAGAGATCCGTTAGATAAAACCGACAATTGTGGTCGGATAAGTTGGACGATGCTTTATGGGCCTCTAGAACCGCTCATAAGCCGCCCATTGGGTGCACTCCCTATAAGCTTGTGTATGGAAAGAATTGTCATTTGCCTATCGAATTAGAACACAAGGCTTATTGGGCCCTAAAGCATTGTAATGATGATATGGAGACCGCGAGAAAACATCAGAAAATGCAATTGAATGAATTAGATGAATTGAGGGATATTGCTTATGAAAATTCATTGATTTACAAAGAAAAAACTAAAAAGTTGCATGATTCTAAAATTAAAAACCGGGTTTTTAACATTAGGGATCAAGTTTGCTTTTTAATTCAAGGTTAAAAATCTTTTCCGGTAAGTTGAAATCCCGTTGGTCCGGTCCATTCATCGTGACTCAAGTGTTTCCGTATGGGACCATCGAGCTAGCTCAAGATGATGGTCCTAACTTCAAGGTGAATGGACATAGGTTGAAGCACTACTTTCGCGGGGAAGTTCCATCCTTGAACTACCTCGACCAAGTCACCTTCCCGAATGATAATTAGTATTGAGGGGATCGAGTCGAGCTCATGACTCGGTAATCAAAAACGAGGAGCCTCGTGGGGGAGTCCCATGCTTATCCTATGTACATATTATCTCTTTCTAATGTAGTTAACGTGTGGGGATTTGTGCCCTTTCAACCTTTGTTCCGTGGTTGTTTGTGAATTGTGAACTTTAGATGATCATGATCTTCACGATTGGAGCCTCTCGTGTTCGTTTTATGGGAGCACTTGATCGTTTGCTTTGAAGACTTTCTCAATATCCATGATATATCCTTTTGATGTTCTAACCTTAGGTTTTTAGCACACTTCATAAACGGCTTTAAATTTAATGGTTACACCATTTCCATGCTAGATTAGGCATTCGACTACGTCTCTAGTATGGGGGTGTTTGCACCCCTAGACTCGAAACATTGAGGACAATGTTTAACTTTAGTATGGGGGGGTGAATAGATACTTGCCTTGCCAAACCTTCACGCTTTCCAAAGTTTATCTTTTTGTTTATCGTTTTTTAGTGCAAAATAAGGCTAAAATGGCTAAATTTTAAAATTGTTCTCATATTTTATAAGTGTTTGAAGACACGAATGTAGGTTTTCCGATGGCGAGAATAAGAGTAATTTTTGACTCGACCGTGCGTGTTGAGCACTTAGCTTTGGTTCCTTAACTACACATTAGGCTAAGTCTCTTAAATGAGGACGAGAAATGATAGGGTTAATTATAAGTTACTATGCTAAACGTAGAGTACTCGTATTCTTTCAAAAACTCATGTGTTCTCGTTGTTTGCTTATTCTCCCTTCACATGTAAATATTTTTTGCTTAATAAATATTGACTTAGCGGTTTAGTTGGGATTGTTGGGTTTCTAGTCTTTTCTAGTAGCTTCCGTGTAATTAAATTGGGAAGACATTAAGGTATCGCCAGCGTCACGGTTTTGAAGTATTGGCACCCCAATAATCAAAAGCTTCACCCAATAATAAGATTTCAAGTGCTCACCTAAATCAAGCAAGCAATTTGAAGCCCCAAAAGGCCGAAAAATCTATGCAAAAATTGAAAGTGAATCAAGCCTTAATCTTCAAAGCTTTAAAGATCCAAAATTCGCCTTAGCGTGAGGATATACGTCTTTGGCTAATAAAACCACCGATGAGGCGAATACTAAAAGGCAAGGCAAGACCGAAGTCATAATAAAAGCTTCATCGCGAAGTTGAATAAAAGATGGAGGTAAACCAAAGTTAATAAGGCCCTTCCGTTAGGGGGCGTATAAAAGTCTTGGTAATAAGTCTCATGTTCAAAACCGTTATAAAACCGTGTTTATCGATTCTTCTTGTCAACTTAATTTTTTAACATCGTTGTCTATTGGGAGGGGTTATTGATTTGATGGTCTTAGTTACACCGTTAGGACTCTATTTTTAGACCTAAATCTCTATTATCGCATAAGTCAACAATGTATCCTCGCGAAACATTCAAGACAATATAAAATATAAGAGATACAACTTAGGAATAATGGGAGGATAAGTACGTGATTAGGGCATATGAGTAGTGTTAGCATTACTAACTTATAATGACAATGATCTCGTTGCACGCTTGGCATGGAATTGGGGTGAAAATCGAGGACGATGAAATTATTTCAAAACGAAGCATTCACGTGTTCTTATTCTATGAACCTAAACGTCCCATTTTGCGATGAAAATCATACATTATGTCTAAAACACAAGTAGAAGTAGCAATAGTAGTAGTGTAGCTATTTTATCGTTCAATAAAGTGAATAAAAATGAATTTTGGAGATGCTGCGATACTTTATTCTAGCATTGCGTGAGGGCACGACAATGGTTTAGTATGGGGGAGTGATGAGACTGCTTTTATACATAGTCTCATCTTCCAAATAGGGCTTAAAATGCATTAAATATCATCAAAATACCCATATATATGCTTGTGTTTGTTACTTGTGTATTTTAGGTATGGATATTGAGAAAATGACAAAAGATCACAAGAATCATGCAAAAATGAACACGGGAAACGAAGCCGCACAATGAACCAAGCCCTAGTGAAGACTTTCCCAAGATCAACCCTTGAAGACTTGAAGAATTATGAAGAAGGGTCCTCCAATATGGAAGATTTGACACTTTATACCCTTGTATCCTCATAATTACAAGTTTGGTCCCTAAAGTTTGTCAAAATTACAAAAAGGGCCCTCCACTTTGAAGAATTGGCAAGTTTAGCCCCCCCAACAAAGCTAAATTGTCAACCAATATCATCGACAAAGTCAAACACATCATGAAGTCCTTCAAAGTACAAGAAATTACAAGTTTGGTCCTTTGAAAATCCCAAAATTACAAAAAGGACCTTCAACTTTCAACATTTGGCAAAAATGGTCCCTCAATCATCAAGACTTGGCAATTTCAGTCCTCCAAAATGTCAATTATACAACTCTAGACCATTATCATTGAAGACAATACCAAACCAGTCCTTCAAGAATGCAAAAATGGCAAGAAATACCCCTGAATTCATTTTGTAAAAGTTTTTGGGCCAAAAATGCAAAATTTCAAAAGTTGTTAAGGCAAAAATGGGCGTTGATGGCTTTGTTAACTGAAAAGACAAGAAGAAAGGAAATGAGGGACTAAACTTGGCTAGACAACATAGTAACCTAGACCAGTGGTGGGGTGACACGTGCCCCACTCACTCTCTCCACCAATGAAACCTCACCATCCTTCCATGTCACAATCCCACTCATCCGGTTTAAGATTAAATTAATATTGGCGCCTAAACAAGTTTTTAAACTTAATCCACCCCCAAAACAGATTAAAAACATGTTCTTAGTGTTCTTCACACAAATTAGGTTTTTCTTCATCATCAACCATTAAGTGATAAAACTCTCCAGATTAGTGATTAATGGTCCCCTAATCACATCCCAACCTTAAACATGGACACCTCATCACCCCATTGTCCCACACATGCCTCCCTTGCTACAAAGAGAGGAAGAAGACAAACAGTAGGGCCACAATCCAACGTCCCACATTCATGCTTACTTTCTAAGCATCTTATGAGCCATTTGATCACATCTTCATGCCAGCTATCACCATAAACGTCGAGTTCAAATCCACAAGGGCAATTTTGGGACTTCACAACTAGGGTTTATGCATTTTTTAGCTTTCTTAGGTCACATGTGAGGCTATATATAAAGCCCTTAGGTCTCATAGAGACGTTTTCTTTTGGTCTTTACTTTGTTCAAACACTTGTAAATCCTCTTTCTGATTAATGATATTGAGTTAAGTGCTTTGAAGAAAGACCAAGTGCCATCTTTATTCTGCTTGTTTATGTTCTTATTTTACTGCTTTTGAAGTTTAAAACCTGTTTTCAAAAGAGGAGTGTGCAAAAGTTTGCACATTTTCTCATTTTCTTGATATTTTGCTAAGTCTTGTTCCAATCTTGGAATTCTTGGGCTATAGGGCTGATCATAGCATCCAAACTGAGTTAGTTAAGGTGTGGTGAGGCTTATAACTTGGGGATAATCAAGTGCGGGGTAACAAGTTTGCATCAATCAAGATTTTCAAAGTTTCTGATTTTTATGTTATTGTGCATTAACCTTGTTTAATCTTAGCAGGCTTATTGTGGAAGCTTGTGCTTGTTCTTGCTAGCACATAAGCTCAAAATTCGTGGGTGTGGATGTACATCCATGAGGTTTGCATACTCAATCTCAAAATCTGCTTAATTTGTGATTTTTGGTGATATTTGTATGAAACTTGTGTTCTTGTGAATTTTGTGGCTTAAATCTGCTTGAATCTGTTTATCTTACTTGTTTTAATGTTAATTGATGCTTGGTTGGCCTGAAATCTCACTTTGCCTTTGAAAAATTTGATTTGGAAAAGATAAAGGGGTGTTTGGGACTAACTGTTTATACTTGTAACTTGTTATTGTGTTAAGGGAAGTTGTTGTTTATGCTTTGTATTTGATAAATACCTTGTTGAGAGTATTTTGCTGCAAGTTTTTGGGTTTGAACACTTGAATCAAACAATCTGCTATATAGACCTTGTTTCTGCTTGTTTTGACCTAGTATTTTGGGAACACTTAGTGTGTATGCATGCTTAGGGCTAAAAGTGGTTTAAACAAAGTTAATATAACCTGTTTGAAAGATTTGAGGTGTTAAATCTGGCTTAAGTGTCAAATACATCAGCAAAGTAGAAAAACTGCATGTGTTAGTGTTCATCAGTAACTTTCATTGCTTGAATCTTGCTTAATTCTTTGAACCATTGCATGAAACCTGTTTAGACTTGCTTATTGGAGTTTATAATAGCTTGTGTGTGCATTTGGTTGAATTTGACTGGCTGATTATTGCTAAAACTGCTTATTTGTGCTCAACTGCTTATTGTTCATGTTTGTGCAATGTCTGATGATTAATTGATTAAACTGTATCAATTGGGTGTTAGTGATTGTGTTATTTTGATTGTGATTGACTCCTTTTGATCCAAAGATCATTTGGGTGCCTTTGTGAAATCTGAATCTCCAAAAAAGTCACTAAAGACAAAAAGTCAAACAAGTCAAGCAGTGGAAAAAGTTTCCACTGATCAACATCCAAAACTAGCCCCTGCTAGTGCAATTTTGTCATCATCTTATCAATAAGCTATTGTAGCTTATCCAGACTTGCAAAAACTTATTTTTTGTAATAGGTCTTCATTATTTGACCCATTTAAGTAGACTTGAGCTTATTGGACTTTGACTTTGACTTTTTACTAGAAAACCAACTACTTTGACTTTTAACATAAGTGCTTATTTGACTTTCCAGCTTATTGAGTGTGCTTATTTGAAAACTCTTTGTTGATTTTGCTTAATTAAGTCATTTAAAAGCTTTTGGAACTTGAATCAGCACTTGGGGTGGCCTAGAACTCAAAAACGACTATTTTGTCGTTTTGTGTAGATTGCTTATTGCATTTTTAGGCTCATTCCTTGGGCTTATTTCAAATTTCTTTTTGCAGAAGTCTTTTTTAGGTCAAAAGAAGCTTGTGTGTCAAATTTTAGCTTATGGCATCAGCTTATAGCTTAATGGGCTTAAAAGCCCATTAAGAATAAGCTGCTTATTATAAGTTAGCTTATTTCACATTTTTAGCTTTTGGGCCTTTGGAAAAAGTTGTTTAAAATCAAATTTTGAGTCAACCTATGCCTTTTGGGCTTATTTTGAACACTTTTTCTTATTGGGCCTTAATTTGGCCCAATAAGGGTCTGTTTTGGGTTTAGCCCATTTTCTAGGCCCAATAGGGGTATTTAGGTAATTTCACTTTCATTTTTGAGTTATTTAGGTTAAATTAAGCTAGTTTGCAAGTTTATAGAATTTTTTATAATTTTTGGATTTTTAATATTATTTTAATATTATTTTATTATTAAAATTTAAAAGTCTGATTTTCTAGGTTTTTATATTTTTCCTAGGTTCTAAACACTTAATTAGGATTTTTGCAACTTTCCAAATATTTTTTAGGTCTTTTAATTATTTCTATAATTAATTTAAGTTTTAATTGATTTTTGGAGTTTAATTGTTTAAAAAATAGTTTTAATTGGTTTTAAAATTTTGAAAAATAGTTTTTAGCTTAATTAGAGTATTTTTGAGGTTTACAAACTTTAAAATCTTGTTTAGGGCTTTTTAATAATTAATTTTGATTTTTAGGGCTTTAATTAGCATTAAAAAGTCATTATCTAATTAATTAAAATGTTTTTGCAAGTTTTGATTTTTTGTAAACTCTTAGAATATTATTAAGGATTTTTGGTAATTTTTAGGAATTTTAAGGTTAAAATTATAATTTTGGTACTTTTTACGACTTTACGTGTACGCCTTTTTAGACTTAGTTTAATCCGTCTTCATAACCGTCATTCTCTTCTAATCCCTTTTCTATTTTTCTTTCTCAAATATAATTACAAATTAATCCATATCATTACACACATAACACACTAGCCTCCTTGGGAAACGAACTTGAACTTAATTGGTCATTAGTGCTTGGTTTTCCTAAACCGGCACTTAATACTTGCCACTTTTGCTCTCTTTTCCTAAAGAGTAGTAAAACAACTACATCAGTCATCCCAAAAGTAGTATTTTGCTTCCTTGAGAAACTTTTTCTTTTGTTGGGAAGTAAGACCCTCTATAAGCACATCCCTTACAAGATAGTTTACAATATCTGCAAACCAAGGGGTGGCATCCTCTTGTGAAGAGATAGACATGAGCTCCTCTAATGAAAAGGATTCATTAATTTCCTTATGAGGTAATTCACCTTGAAAAGGATGCTCAAGTCTACTCAAGTGATCCGTCGCTAAATTTTTGGCTCCTTTCTTATCACGTATCTCTATGGAAAACTCTTGTAGCAATAAAACCCATCTCAAAAGCCTAGGCTTAGCATCTTGCTTTGTCATGAGATACTTGAGAGATGAATGATCTGTATACACTATGGTCTTAGAAAGCATAAGATAGGGTCTAAATTTTTCAAAGGCATAAACGATAGCAAGCAACTCTTTTTCCATGGTGGTATAATGAAGTTGAGCACCCGTCATTGGCTTACTCGCATAGTGTATAGGTTAGAAATGCTTATTAACTCTTTGTCCCAACACGGCCCCCACGACATAAACACTAGAATCACACATGAGTTCAAAAGGCAAATCCTAATTTGGTGAAACCAAAATGGCAGCCTTAGTCAACTTTTCCTTAAGTATCTAAAAAGAGTCTAAAAACTCTTGTGTGAATATGAAAGGAGCCTCTTTTTCCAAGAGGTGGGTCATGGGTCTTGCTATTTTAGAAAAGTCTTGTATAAAACGTCTATAGAAACCCGCATGACCCAAAAAGCTCCTAACTCCTTTCATCGTGGTAGGTGGGGGAAGTTTGGCAATAACATCAATTTTAGCTCGATCCACTTCTAAACCTTTATTGGATATCTTATGTCCCAAAACTATCCCATCTTTGACCATGAAATGGCACTTCTCCCAATTTAGAACAAGACGTGTTTCTTCACACCTCTTAAGCATACGTTCCAAATGGGAGAGACAAAAAGTGAATGAATCTCCAAAGACCGAGAAATCATCCATGAAAACTTCCATAGTGTGCTCAATCATGTCATGAAAGATTGCCATCATACACCTTTGAAATGTCCCCGGTGCATTGCACAAGCCAAAAGGCATTCTCTTATAAGCAAATGTACCATAGGGACAAGTGAATGTGGTCTTTATTGATCCTTTGGATCAATGGGTATTTGGAAATAACCCGAGAATCCATCTAGAAAGCAATAGTACTCATTTCCCGCCAAGCGTTCAAGCATTTGGTCCATGAAGGGCAATGGGAAATGATCTTTCCTAGTAGCATCATTGAGCTTCCTATAATCAATACAAACTCTCCAACCCGTGACAAGTCTAGTAGGGATAAGCTCATTGTTCTCATTAGGCACAAGGGTTATTCCACCCTTCTTAGGAACACAATGCACTGGGCTAACCCATGGAGAGTCGGAAATGGGGTAAATCATACCCGCATCAAGGAGTTTAATAACATCCTTTTTGATGACCTCATGAATTTTTGGGTTAGCCCTTCTTTGGTTTTGTATTACGGGTTTGTAATCATCCTCCATAAGGATTTTGTGTGCACAAAATTTGGATCAATTCCCCTTATGTCGGATATTTTCCATGCTATAGCTTTCTTTAGTTTCTTAAGCACCTCTATGAGTTTTTCGTTCTCCTCATCTTTCAAGTATTTTGCTATGATCACAGGTAATTGGTCCTTTCCCTCTAAGAAGGCATATTCAAGGTTTGATGGAAGATCCTTAAGTTCTAGGGAAGGTGGACTTTCAATGGAAAGTTTCACTATAGAGGGATCATCAATGAAACTTCTTGTGGAGTAGGTAAAGGAATGGGATCCTCATTGAGCAACTTTTGGATAGTTAGAATGTCTTCTTCCCAATTAATAGGAGAATCATCATTACCATGGAAGTTGGACTCAAATTCCTCTAAGTGAAAATCACTCTCTCCAAATGGTGTTAAGGAGGGAGCAATTGAGGCAACGGTCTAGACATGTGGCATGTTCTCACTCTCATTCTTGCAAGCTTCATGAAAATGTTCATCACACACCTCATCAAGAACATCCACTATATTAATTGTTCACAACTTTGAGTTTTCTTAGTGACTTTCCATGGCTTAAACACTACCTTCTCATCCTCAACTCACATAATTAGTTCTCCCTCCGCCACATCAATAAGAGTATGATCCGTCCTCAAGAAAGCTCTACCAACAATAAGAGGAACTCTTGGGTCCATATCATAATCAACCACTACAAAATCCGTGGGGAATGTGAATTTATCAACCCCTACAAACACATCCTCCGCAATGCCTACCGGATAAGCTATGGTACGGTTTGTTAACTCAAGGGTCATCCTAGTAGGAGTGAGCTCGAGAAGAGAGAGTTTTTGCCAAACCGATAAAGGCATGAGATTGATGCTTGCCCCAAGATCCGCTAGTGCCATGTAATTTTCCACCCCGGGAAAATTAAAAGGGTTCAAAATTCGCCCAGATCTCCAAGTTTTATAGGTAGAGTCTTAAGCAACACGGCGGACCAATTCTCATTAAGTGATTTGTTAGGAATATCCACCAAATTTTCCTTGTTTGAGAGGAGATCTTTGAACATTTTAGCAAACTTTGGCATATAGGCAAGAGCTTCCGCAAAGGATATGTTAATGTTTAATTGTTTGAACATCCTCAAAAAGTTAGAGACTTGAATATCATCCTTGTTTTTAAGTTTATCCTTTCTCAATCTTAGTGGGTATGGAAGACTTGGTTTTGGTATAGGTTGAGTAGTTGTGGTTGAAGGGTTCTCTTTGTTGGTTTCTTCATTGGTAGGTATGGAAGGTAAAGTAGTAGTAGGTGTAGGATGAGGAGGTGTAGGTGTTGAAGTTGTAGAGCTTGAAGGTGTGGAGTTTGATTTTAAAGGCTTATCAAAAGGTGGAACCATAGTAGGCTTAACCAAAGGAGGTGCAGTAGGCATTGTAGGATCAATAGTTGTCTTTCCACTCCTTGTTGTGATTTCATTAACATTAGCCCTTGGATTTGTTTGTGTGTTTGAAGGTAGAGCACCTTGTGGCCTTTGATTAAGAATCATCATAATCCTCTTGTTAGTCTCCTCATTCATAGCTCTTATTTGATCATGTGTTCTCTTTTCACTTTCACGAATTCTTCTTTCGGTTTATTGGGTCATCTTTTGAAGTATCTCAAATGTATCATTTTGCCCATATCCTTGATTGTATCCTTGATTATGAAAGGGTTGAGGTGGTTGGTTAAATCCTTGATTGTTTGCATAAAAGTTGTTTCCTTGATGTTAAAAGTTATTGGGTGCTCTATAGTTGTTTCCTTGGTAGTTTGGCCTAGGCCCTTGATTTCTTTGAAGTAATTGAGGAGGGTTTGTTTGGTTTTGGGTGGGTGGATAGGGTGGAAATCCGGGTAGAGCTAGGTAGTTGTTTTACTTGTAAGAGAGATTGTTAGGGTTGATGTTAGGTTTGAAGTACTCTCTATGTTCATCTTGATAAGCATAACATTCACCTTGGTAAATTTGAACCTTCTCACGTTGTAGGTAAGAATGAGGATCTCCATATATTTCACAGCTTATGGTAATAGCATTGACATTATTGGTGGAATTATGGACCAAGGAAACCTTCATAATTTCTTCCATCATTGCTTGTTGCATCTTTTGGCTTTGGGTCATTTCTTGCATTTGTAGAAGGAGTTGACTTTCAAATGATTTAGAAACACCATCTTGAACAACATGAACCCTCTCATCTCTTTGGTTATTTGTTTGCACCATGGATTTAGTCTCAATAATGTCCCATGCCTCTTGTGTGGATTTAGCAAGAATGTTCCCACCCGCGGAGGAGTTGAGGGAATCTTGATGATGTGGTCTTAATCCATTGTAAAAGGTATTGATTTGGTGAACTTCATTAAATCTATGATTGGGGCATTTTCTCAATAACTCCTTGAACTCTTCCCAATCATCACTAAAGGTTTGATCATGCTTTTTTTGAAATCCAATAATTAGGTTTCTCAAAGCCGTGGTTCTAGATGGAGGAAAGAACTTGTTCAAAAACTTCTTGGTAAAGTCATCCCATGTGGTAATGCTCTTAGGTGGTAGTCTATCTAGCCAATACCTAGCATGTCCCTCTAAGGAGAATGGAACTAAGATCAACTTAATGGCATCATGAGGGACCCCATTGTACTTAAGTGTATTGCAAATGGATAGAAACTTCTTGATATGATCATGTGGATCATCCATGGTGTGACAACCACAGTTTTGAGGTTCGTCACTCAGTTTTATTTTGTCCATATTTCGTGGAATTACGTGTCTTTATGTGTTTATGAGTTATGTGGTGTGAATAGAATGTGGTTTGGACATCGTTTTCGGGTGCGGGGTACCATGTGAGTGAAACGATGTGTGATGTTTTCATTTTCATGAGATCACATAGTAGTGACTATGAAATATGATGGTGTTATTTAGTGGTTTTACGTATACGTATATGTATATAGAAAATCGTATTTTTACGATTTAGGGTTGTGCATTTAGGGGTCTCAGATGAGCTATTTAGTCACGAGAATAATTTACGGGATGGTTTTAAGTCATTTATGACTTAATTATATAGTTTATTTCATATTCTAAGAATTTTTATAAAACTGTATATTTTTACGTCTTTTACGGTATACGCGTAAATTTGACTAGTTTTACGGTTTTGAGGTTTTGGAGGTTTTTGAAGCTGAAAAAAATTAAGGTAAATTAAGGTAATATTATTAATTAATTAATTAATAATAAAAAATAAAATAAAAAAATAATAATAAAGGGGGTCGGTTTGGACGACACAAGAAATAAAGAAGGAAAAGCCCAAAACAGGCCCAATGGACTTGTAATGGGATTAGGGGGCCTTTAGGACATAATCAAACCCAACCAATAACCAAAATAATCATATTTTTAACCTCCATAACAGCTCCTAGCCGAAATTCAACAATGGTGGCCAATTAGGGTTTCAAAAATAGAGATATTCTATTGATTTCTAAGGTAAAACCTTCAAAACCCTTGTTCTATTAATGATTTTAATCAATTTAATCATGTAATTGATCTTATGATGTATTAGGGTTTGTGAGTTTTATGAGATTAGGGTTCATATGAATTGATTACTTTGGTTATTATGAAGATTAGTGATCGTAATTAGGGTTTAATCATGTTTAAATTCGTTTTTAAAAATTAGGCAGAATTTTTGGTCCATTATTCTGATCATATCTAGAGTTCTACAAACTTTTAAATTTCGAATATTATGTACCTGGAAAGGTAATTGAATTAGCTTTCAAATGAAAGAAACTATAACTAAATTGGAGGTTGGGAAGTGGGTCAAAAACATGTTATATCAGTCGGGTGTCAAAACAGTTTTTGGATCAGTCTGTTTTCATTTTATGTTTTGAATTGTTTGGGGTACTTACGGTTATAGTTAGAGCTTCAAATGAACATGAGATTTTATATTATATATTAAATAAAAGATCTGGAGAAGGGCTAAACAAATGGGATAGGTTAAGACCCTATGGTCATAACAAACTTTTCATATGATCAAAATCAGTAAATTCTGGATAGGTCAAAGTATATATATATATATATATATATATATATATATATATATATATATATATATATATATATATATATATATATATATATATATATATATATATATATATATATATATATATATATATATATATATATATATATATATATATATATATATATATATATATATATATATATATATATATATATATATATATATATATATATATATATATATATATATATATATATATATATATATATATATATATATATATATATATATATATGGAGGCCTTAACAGTAGCTTTAAGGTTGAGGCAAAATGGGAGAGTTTGCTAACACATGTAAGGGCATAGGGTTTATTTTACAGAGCGTGTTATTTTTGTTAAGGGGGTGTTCGACCAATAGTTTGAAGTATGAAAAACGGGACTGTTTTGGGTTAAATGCTAACGGGACGAGTTATGAACTAAACTAAGTTAAGGGCTTTATATAGGGGTTTAATGAGATTCATATGGCATATAAATGGGGTTAAGTTTTAGGAGAAGGTTAGATATCCATCATAGATTGCTGAGCCATTTTGGTATGTGGTTCATGTCTTGATTGTATACGTTTGTGTGTTTCGATTTGTGCTAGAGCGCGGGTACTTGGAGAAGCTTGTTCAGGTGAGTTTCATAGTCCCATGTCTTTTTATGATTTGATTTCCAAATGGGATGGAATAGACACTATATGGTTTTGTAAAGAATGCTGTGAATGTTTTTATGGTTTGTGATGGACTTGTGTGTACACTTATGTGATTAACTGCTATGTGAATTCTTGATTGTGTTTATGATTTGGATCGAAGGACACGTACCGTCTCAGTTATTGTGGTTTGACTTGGTACCAAGGGGATGTTGACAAGGCGGGTCCTTGGAATTGGTTCATAGGTGTATGGGCGCCTATTGGACCATGGTTATTGGTAAGGCTTAGAGCCTTGGAATTGTGGTTATTGGTAAGGCTTTGAGCCTTAGATTTGTGGTGATTGGTTAATCTTGACTGCTAGTTGTTAATACATAATTGTAGCACATTGTCCATATGTTCTTTTGTTAATGGTTGTTATTCACAGCTTATAACTGACTTTGCATTGGAGTCTAAACCTATGACTCTCACCAACTTTATGTTGACGTGTTTTAGTGTCTCTTTCAGGTGAGAATGTGGTTAAGCATGAGAATAGGAGTGGCTAGTTGGAAGGCTTAGGATTGCATTTGGAGGAACCCCCTTTCCTTTTAGTCTTTATTTATGTTTGTATAAGTGATACTTTGTAGACACATATATGTTTGTTATTTGTTAATTGAATGTATTTGGTAAGAGGTAGACCTGTTACCTACTTACCTAGATGCTTGCATTGTTTGAGATATCTTCATGACATTGTGTCACCATTTATGATATTTCCATTTCATTTAGTTATCTCTATAGACACGCTATTGTTGTGATGATATCCATACGTCGCGCCCATATTCTGCCATGGTGGGATGTGACAAAATGGTATCAGAGACAATGGTTATAGAGAATTAGGTTGCCTAGCCTAGTCTATAGCTTAAGGATCCCTGCATATAGGCGTCATAGGATTACGTGTGGTCTTGATTGTATTTTCCTAAATTTTATTTTTTGTGAATTTTGACTAGTATGAGTTGAACTGTAGTTGCCCATACTTAGTCACCTGTTAATTTTTGTTTTGCTTTTGATATATAAATTACTTTCACCATAGTAAGTTATTTGGTGTACCTAATGTGTAGTATTTTTCTTTTGATGTTTAAGTCATGTTCCCTAAGAATCATGTGGTGATTCAAGTTACTAGGAGTAGGTGGATAGGAAGGATTTTAAGTTGTTTCCACTCTTATGGGCGACATGACTTATAACTTATTATGATGTTGTGTTGGAGTTTGTCTATGATGTTTAGCTAGACTATGGATTTATGTATTCCAAGAGTTTGACTATATTATTTTAAAAGATGGAGTTTTGGACCTTATTGTTTATGTGGTTATGAGCTTATGTGAGTAGATGGATTTATGTGTTATATGTTGTATTGATTCTTATAAGTGTCATCATAGGAGGGAGTGCATTGAGGAAAGGGTAATTGTATAAGTATGGTGGCCAACATAGTTATACAAGTACCACAACTTCAATGGGTTCTTAAGTATGATTGCATAAAAGAGGGTTAGTACATGCTTGTATATGATGACATGTGGATTTTTGGGTATATGTATAATATATGTGTTTATGTAATGGTTGTCTACCATATGGGTATTTTTTAGTGTGTTATATGTTTTGGGTTATACTCATGTTGTGTGATTATGGGGTCACACGATATGGACTGGTTTTAGTGATGGGTTTTATGCCTTGTTGTAAGATGGTGATTACTCATATGGAAAAACGAGTGTATGACGCGATTGAATGATCTGACATGTATGGTAACGAGTATGTTTTGGGTGATTTAATTGGTATATATATGCGGATGTATATATACTAGTATGTGTTAAGTTATGATATATGGTCGTTCAATAGTTATTATAACTTGAACGTACCTTGTGTTTGCTCGTGTTTTATGGTGCTGGATTTTGATGGAGTTCCAACGACGTTTTGAGTCTTTTGATGTGTGTCTACATTTGGGTATGCATTTTAATTAATGAGAACTACTAAATTTTCTTGCAAATAAGTCTGGCTAATTATAGGAAAACGATTTTGAAAATAATTTGTAAGTGTATGGTATGATACCGTGACTTATATATCTTTTATATAAGTTTGTGGTTGTAAGTTATAAAAAAAATTTGTCTTGAAAATAATTGGATTAGTTTTCTAGGTAACATGTGATAATACATTTTAAAGGGTGAAGAAATTTTACAATGATTTTCTTAAGTGGAGTTAAAATTTTAGAAGTATTTAACTAGACGGAAAGAGTAAAAAGGGAGATTTTATTATAGTAATGATAATAATAACACCACACCTTGTAAACTTGTAATAGTTTAGTTATAACCAGCCTAAATGGATTATATAAATTAATAATAATAATAATAATATAGATTAAAATGAAGGAAAAAACACTATATTTTATAAACATGTTATGGTTTCATAATAACAAGCGAAATAAGTTTAATATGGGTAAAAAAGATAATGGTTAGAATAAGATTGTAGTATACCAACTAGTTGATATCCTTGATAAAATAATGAAGATAAAAGATGAGTTTATGGTTAAAAATGAGTATGATTGATTTTAGTTTATTGAAGTTTGGTTCTTATGAGAAGTAACTAATTGGGACAAAAGTTTAAAATTTTCTAAGGTATCGAAATTTGGTAATACTAATCGTGACGAGTCTAATTTTTCATTGTTGGCACACTCCATTGATATTTCGAATTACATTGTTTTATTTTCAATTGTTTTTGCTAGGGTTCATTTTACCCTATTCTTTATTTTGGGACACGATTGTTTGGAATTCTTTTGGTACACGTCATGATTTAGTTATGCGGGTGTGGAAACGTTAGGATGAGAGGATAGAGTTAGGTAGTATTTTTTATGGTTAGATATTAAATGGAGAGAGGTGTTTTGGTTTAAAGGTTGTGTTGAAGGAATGATTAAGATTTATGGAGTTTTGAAACTTAGATTGGTTACGGGAATAAGGGAGTAAGTAAAGTTAATTGACTGGTCGTGGGAACGAGATGTCATGCTATGAGAAGTTCGTTGAAGTAGCATAGGAGATTGATGAAAGTACTAGCGGATGTGAGGGTAGAGTAGAAAGTTTCTACCAATGGAAATATTGGGCAAATAACACGCAAGGAATTGGTATAGCTATGGAGGAAAGGTAGTAGTAGATACGTGAAGAAAAACATGGATGTGAAAGAATGATTAGTAAGAAGCTGATTAATGGTGAAGTACAATAAGTAAGGAAGAGTGAGCCATTGAGGGGTTCAAGTACCTTTAGAAATATTGTGGTAGATGGGTTGAAGTTAGAGTCTACTGGGTAGTGTGAAGTTCCTAGGTAATATCATAGAGACGAGAAGGAGTGCGTGAAGAGCCACATCGTGAATCAAGGAGCTGAAAGGACTACGTACCGGCTACTAGAAGGAAGCAAGAGATTTCGAAGGAGTCACAGAAGTTGCAAGGACTGGAAAGGTGACAAGCACTATGATGGGAATCTCCGTATGGTTCATGACGAAGAAGGACAGATCGAGTACCAGAGTGGAGTTACAAAGAGCTGAACTAGTGGATCGTGATGAATTGAATACATAACATGGGAGATTAAGAACTCGAGAAGGTAACAAGGGGAGTCGGGTGACTATGCGGATAGAATTTTTGTGTCCATCAATATCGAGGGATGAGTAGTGAAGCTGAGCTGAATAAGTTCATGGAGAAGTGATTAGAGAGTCGGTTTTGTGAAGGTGTTATGAAAGATCTTTGGAAGAGACAGTTATACATTATCCAATGCACTAGCGATTTCCATAGAATTGATGAATGAAGTATGGAATTTCTATTGGACGGGATAGTGTAGGAATTAGGGAGCACCATGGAAGGAGAGAACCAAGTATTCCTAGAAGATGATGATTGAAAGTACCTCAGGTTAGGTGGAAGATCAAAACAGAAGTATGAGATTTGAATAAGAATTTAAAATATGGCTTAGTTTAGACAAATGCAAACTAATATGGGTATAAGATGAGAGTGTGATCCGCATGGGATCACATACAACTCTTGTCTATCCCTATTAGGAGGGGTTAGGAGAACTGATTGTGAGGAAAAACAAGTGAAGCTACTTTGAAAAATTTTGAGGTATAGCTAACTTGAAAGACGGGAAGCATAACATCGTGATGTATGTCATGAGATAAGGAAGAAGAAGGAAGTATGGATAGATGTGAATCATGAATGTAATAGGCCGAGATAGTAACCAAAGGTAAAACTTTGGTATAGCCTAATGAGTAGACTAAGGCACTAAGCATGCTAATATTGTTGTACTGTGGAAAGAAAATGGTACTGACCTATATTGTTTGATTGGAAGGCTTAGTATCGATAATCAAATGGTTGAGGAGTTATAGATGTGATGTGTCATGAGAGACGAAGGGCTTGGTCTAACTGAGACAAGATGAGGAGCACTATGACCTTGAAGGTAAGACATTGTGTAGGTATAAAAGAAGTGTTGAGTATCGGGGAAAAAATCTTTCATGGAGAAAAGTGAGAAAGAAGTGTATAGGTTCTACTAATGATCTATCCAAATTATATGGAAGTAGTTGTAGCATGGGTTTGGATGGCAGTTAATAGACTAACTGAGATAACCGTCCTTTTGGTGATGTGTATAGATCATAAGTTGATTTGGATTAGAGGAGCCTCGTTTTGATAAACTAATCAATATGTGAAATATCATCATAGGTCACTTGTGTAAGGAAATTGGAATTTTTAAGTAGTTTGCGGTATGGACTAAAGGGAGTTGATGAAAATGATTGGATATGAGTATATCCAGCTAATTAGAAAATGATGGACGAAGTGGGAAATTGATACAAGTATAGGAGTCATGTTGAGAGCTTGGGTGACTGATTTAGAGGGATGTGGGAAACTTGTTAGCGATGTCTGAGTTTTCATATAATGATAGTTGTCATAATAGAAGTCGATGAATGCCATTTGAGGCACTATATTGAAGGATAGGGTGAGTTGTCCTTATGGTGGACTAAAATTCGTGAGAGAGACTACTAATGTGGAAATGGTGTTTGTGGAAAGGATGAGTGTAACAAGAGATGATATATTGAAAAAGAGGAAAATCACTAGAGTTTAGTGACAAAGTTATGTAGGAAGTTTCAACCATAGTAACGGGTGGTATGTTTTGGTAAAAAGGGAAAAGTTGATGTCAAGTTTTGTAGGTCCATTTATTATCTTTGGAAAGATCGGACCAGTAGCTTACGGGTATAGAATTATCTGGGGAATTAAGTGGTGTACATGATATATTTCATGCATTAAGATTTGGGAAACATGGTTTGAGAATGCATATTTGAATATACGGTTATTCGGGATTTGTGATAATTAGAGTCTTTGATTTTCAAAGAGTCATTGTAAGATTTATGGACTATGAGGTCAAGAGTTTGAGAATGAAGTTAAATACTTTTGGTTAATATATCTAGTAAATTGAGTCATGAACTAAAGTTCACGTGGAAATGAGAGAACCGGGTTCTTTTAGAACAAGTATCCTCATGTGATTTGTTGCTGATGTGACTAATCCTAAGGAATAAATCTCGGGACGGGATTTCTATTAGGAGGGAGTGATGTGACAACCACGGTTTTGAGGTTCGTCACTTAGTTTTATTTGGTCCATATTTCATGGAATTACGTGTCTTTATGTGTTTATGAGTTATGTGGTGTGAATAGAATGTGGTTTGGACATCGTTTTCGGGTACTGGGTACCATGTGAGTGAAACGATGTGTGATGTTTTCATGTTCATGAGCTCACAGAGTAGTGACTATGAAATATGATGGTGTTATTTAGTGGTTTTACGTATACGTATATGTATTATAGAAAATCGTATTTTTACGATTTAGGGTTGTGCATCTAGGGGTCTCAGATGAGATATTTAGTCACGGGAATAATTTACGGGATGGTTTTAAGTCATTTAGGACTTAATTATATAGTTTATTTCATATTCTAAGAGTTTTTATAAAACTGTATATTTTTACGTCTTTTACGGTATACGCGTAAATTTGACTAGTTTTACGGTTTTGAGGTTTTGGAGGTTTTTGGAGCTGAAATAAATTAAGGTAAACTAAGGTAATATTATTTAATACATTAATTAATAATAAAAAAGAAAATTAAAATAAATAATAATAAAGGGGGTCGGTTTGGACGACACAAGAAAGAAAGAAGGAAAAGCCCAAAACAGGCCCAGTGGACTTGTAATGAGATTAGGGGGCCTTTAGGACTTAACCAAACCCAACCAATAACCAAAATAATCAGATTTTTAACCTCCATAACAGATCCTAGCCGAAATTCAATAATGGTGGCCAATTAGGGTTTCAAAAATAAAGATCTTCCATTGATTTCTAAGGTAAAACCTTCAAAACCCTTGTTCTATTAATGATTCTAATCAATTTAATCATGTAATTGATCTTATGATGGATTAGGGTTTGTGAGTTTTCTGTGATTAGTGAGATTAGGGTTCATATGAATTGATTACTTTGGTTATTATGAAGATTAGTGATCGTAATTAGGGTTTAATCATGTTTAAATTCGTTTTTAAAAACTAGGCAGATTTTTTGGTCCATTGTTTTGATCATATCTAGAATTCTACAAATTTTTAAATTTCGAATCTTATGTACCTGGAAAGGTAATTGAATTAGCTTTTAAATGAAAGAAACTAGAACTAAATTGGAGGTTAGGAAGTGGGTCAAAAATATGTTACATCAGTCGGGTGTCAAAACAGTTTTTGGATCAGCCTGTTTTCATTTTATGTTTTAAATTGTTTGGGGTACTTAGGGTTATAATTGGAGCTTCAAATGAACATGAGATTTTATATTATATATTAAATAAAATATCTGGAGAAGGGCTAAGCAAATGGGATAGGTTAAGACCCTATGGTCATAACAAACTTTTCATATGTTCAAAATCAGTAAATTCTGGATAGGTCAAAATATATATATATATATATATATATATATATATATATATATATATATATATATATATATATATATATATATATATATATATATATATATATATATATATATATATATATATATATATATATATATATATATATATATATATATATATATATATATATATATATATATATATATATATATATATATATATATATATATATATATATATATATATATATATATATATATTTACTAGGCGAGTACCCGCGCATAGCGGCGGAAATGCTTAGCGGTAGATAAGATACGACCAAAATGACGCATAAGTAAAAAACTCATCGCGACAGCGCATCAGGTACCTGATTCAGATTATTATATGCGGTAACTTACATTAACACATGTATTCTCTAAACAAATCCATAAGAACCTTTTAATCAAGTCTCATTCTTTCAATAGTTTCCACCTTGATGTAGTTTTTCTACAGCACAATTCAGAAAGAAAGTAAGCTATAAAGTAATTGCTAAAATGTAGCTTTAACAAGAAAATTGGAGATCATACATTTAAAAATCTGATCGAGAAGATGGTCGACATAAACAATGACGGTTTTCTCAAGACAAGACTCAACAAATCGCCTAATGATCTTTCTTCGATATACCTAAAAAAATTTAAATCATGAAAGAAATTAGGAAAGACTACTTAAGCTCCGAAATTAGTTATGCTTGATCTACATAATTACAAAATTCAAGTCGATAACTTTAAGACTTAAGAACTTACATCTTCAAATCTTCAAAATAATCACCAAATCTTGCAACCCGGTATTCAGTTTCTTGTCCTTTGCTCCATTATGCATAAGGACGAAAATAAATAACTCCATTAAAAAGTGAAAAGGGGGAAACTTGAAAAATCCTTTAGTAGTAACAAAAATCCAATTCATCTTTATGGCAAAACTTGACCAATAGCTCTTGCACTCCTTGATCATCAAAGATGACATTGATGATTTGATGCACAACTTCCTAAATTCATTAGAAAACGTTAATATACAAGAATTTTACACAAATACCTTTGCAACTTCCAGAAAGCCTTTACAGGTGTCTTCAAAATTAATTTGTTGCAAAAAGTCCAAGGTTTAAGTTTTGACTAAATGTACATCGAGACAACAGATAGACAATAGTCTCTTACTTCATGTTAAAAAAATACTTGTTGGGCGTAACTTTCTATAAGGGTTTCAACAGTGCTAGAAGCTAGCTCCATAGCAGGATCATAACAATGCATATTATTGTTAATCATAGCACATATTAGTTCTAAACCAATTTCCAAAGCAATTTATTCTAGTCTTTTTTTCTTGGTTGTTTGGAAGTCGATCACCACCTACATTAAGATTTAAAAAAGACTGTAATACTTAAATGTGTAGCTACATCATCTTATAATATTATATCATTAAATACATATAATTTTTATAGTAGTGGAAATACTAAGCTACAACTCCTATAATAACTATGAACTTAAGCAAATATAAACAAAAAATAGTACAATGAGAGCAATTAGTTGGGTGGATCTCATATGATTTAATGATGCTTCCGAAGATAGTCTCTTGATCTTATGTCACTATACAATCAAAAGAAGGTAAACGATGAGTTGCAAATTTGAGTGCCAATCAAAAATTCTACCATTGACAATTTTTAACATTATATAGGGATATGACAAACATTAAAAAACCATAAAAACACATTTCGCCTTAACGATGATTAAAATACTAAATACTGTGTTAAATTGTTTATTTGCCTGACTTCAACCTTCGTGAGAGGGTAGATTTCAGCCTCAAACTTCGTGTATGTTTTTTACTCTATTGGGCTTTGCAATGACCTGTACAAAATGAAAGTAATATACGAAAGGTCATTAGTCAAGTTGCAAAAATTAGATGCTTATACGTGATGTGGTATCAATTTTGTATTGGGTCGCAAGAGCTTAAAAAAGAGTTGTAAAATTAAGTTGATTACAACTAATTCGATTACCTGTCCTCGCTGGATATCAGTCATGCTTATACCACGTAAAAGGAGATCGACATTATCACCCGCCTAAGAAACATAGGAAGAAAATATAAAATCAATATGACATGGAAGACCAATAGCTAAGGTTATAAAAAATATCACTTATCCGTAATCTAAACTCTTATTGAACATCTCAACACCAGTGACAATAGTTTTTTCGAACCCTACAAGTACAAAAGTAATATTAACGACCCACTTCAGCATAAACTGATTATTCGAAGTAATAATCAAATAAACTCCAAAAACTAACTTGCATCAGCCCCATGATCTCAACTTGCTCCCCAACTTTAATCGTCCCCTGTTCAACACAACTAGTAGCGATAGTACCACGTCCCTACATTGAAAACAATTGTGATATAAGGTATATTAGTATGACGTTTAGGCTTTATTTTGAAACAAATAAACATTATACTTTATGCGGATTATTTTAAAGCTTTTGTAGGTTCATTACGACGTAATAAACTTATATAAGCTAAAAAGTCCTATTATAACAAAAAAAGAGCACATGAAATATAATCAGGTAACCAGAGGCCTAAGCCGGCTATATAAACCAAAACAATCACCCATTACGTAATCTCAAATAGAAAATGTTATAACTCATGACGGTATCTCACATCTTCGTACCGCGTAATGTCCATGACTATCCAAACAACCTCTACTTATCTTCTTCTATAACCTAAAATCTAAAACCCACAAAAACAAAACCCATAATAAATCAAAATTCAAACTTTATTACAAAAAAACTGAACAATAACAAAAATGAATAAGGGGTATATTTTTTATCACTTGTTCATAAAATATTTTCAGTACCGTTCTATCTTCCGAAAGGACTTCCGTATATGAAACTTACTCTTATGGCCCAACTTCAAGTCTCTCCACATTAAAAAAACAAAATATAAGCATAAACATCAACAAACCAAAACTTAATAATGATTCTGCTAAACTGAGGTGAAACAAAATAATTAAAACTAAATTCACCTCCATCCAAATAAGACAAAGACACATATACACTTAGATTTAGGAACGATGAGATCCATAAAAGACAAAACACTTAAAAACAAATACTAAAACGCTCATAAAAAGTACAAATCGGAGCAGTATGTATTCGGTGGATCTTGAAACCCTACGCAATCAAAATAATGAATTGCATACATAAACATCAGATTGATGTGATACATATTTGAATAAATATAAAATGAAGCATACGATATTGATATTGAGACGAACCTTTTCGGGATTCGATGCGTATTACAAATCGAGATTCTGGAACCATATCCGCAATGAAGGTGTCATCGATTTCTGCAAATAGTACACGGTTCATAGTTTAAAAAAAACATATAAAAAACACAAAATATCAACAAATGGCCAAACCATAACAACCATAAAAGTGATTACCTGATATCAATATATTCATAAGAAAGTAAAAGATAAGCGAATTGAGAACTCTGTTGTAATGATTACCTAAGACCCAATAACAAGATGAAAAAAACACAATCATTATCACATATAGGAGACGTATATTATTTCACAATTGATTTAAGAAGGTGAAGAAGATGCACACTAAAAATAGCAAATTATCTACAACTGAAGATGATGAGAGCGACATATGTCTTCTGTAAAATTACGGGCATAAAATTTTTAACAAACACATTTCAATGATTATGCAGCTTCTCTCCAAAGTTTGGAATCATTAAATTTTCAACATTTCCCTAAATAAAAAAAATCAAAGCTGTCAATTGTATACTATTGCTCTACAGTTTTATACTTACCATATGATGCAAGACGTTTCTAATTACCAAAATTGCATGCATGGTATACTTGTATATAGTTGTAAACTTACCATATGATGCATGGCGTTTCAAATTACCAAATAATTACCAAATTCAACGTGAGAAGATTACACCAGACATAGTTCCTTACAATGCATGACAACATATTCCAAACTTTCCATACGTGAGTATACAAGAAGTCAACATAAGGAATTCCAAACTTTCCATATGTGATACAAGAAACTTACAGAAGAAGATACAAAGGAAAAATTTCAAGTTTCAACATTTCATATCCCTCCTTTATAGTTAGTATAGATATGGAGGCCTTAACAGTAGCTTTAAGGTTGAGGCCAAAGGGGAGAGTTTGCTAACACATGTAAGGGTATAGGGTTTATTTTACAGAGCATGTTATTTTTGTTAAGGGGGTGTTCGACCAATAGTTTGAAGTATGAAAAACGGGACTGTTTTGGGTTAAATGCTAACGGGACGAGTTATGAACTAAACTAAGTTAAGGGCTTTATATAGGGGTGTAATGAGATTCATATGGCATATAAATGGGGTTAAGTTGTAGGAGAAGGTTAGATATCCATCATAGATTGCTGAGCCATTTTGGTATGTGGTTCATGTCTTGATTGTATACGTTTGTGTGTTTAGATTTGTGCTAGAGCGCGGGTACTTGGATAAGCTTGTTCTTGTGAGTTTCATAGTCCCATGTCTTTTTATGATTTGATTTACAAATGGGATGGAAGAGATACTATATGGTTTTGTAAAGAATGTTGAGAATGTTTTTATGGTTTGTGATGGACTTGTGTGTACACTTATGTGATTAACTGCTATGTGAATTCTTGATTGTCTTTATGATTTGGATCAGGGGACACGTACCGTCTCAGTTATTGTGGTCTGACTTGGTACCAAGGGGATGTTGACAAGGCGGGGCTTTGGGATTGGTTCATAGGTGTATGGGCGCCTATTAGACCATGGTTATTGGTAAGGCTTGGAGCCTTGGAATTGTAGTTATTGGTAAGGCTTGGAGCCTTAGATTTGTGGTGATTGGTTAATCTTGAATGCTAGTTGTTAATACATAATTGTAGCACATTGTCCATATGTTCTTTTGTTAATGGTTGTTATTCACAGCTTATAACTGACTTGGCGTTGGAGTCTAAACCTATGACTCTCATCAACTTTATGTTGACGTGTTTTAGTGTCTCTTTTAGGTGAGAATGTGGTTAAGCGTGAGAATATGAGTGGCTATCTGGAAGGCTTAGGAATGCATTTGGAGGAACCCCCTTTCCTCTTAGTCTTTATTTATGTTTGTATAAGTGATACTTTGTAGACACCTATGTTTGTTATTTGTTAATTGTATGTCTTTGGTAAGAGGTAGACATGTTACCTATTTACCTAGACGCCTGCATTGTTCGAGATATCTTCATGACATTGTGTCACCATATATGATATCTCCATTTCATTTAGTTATCTCTATCGACACGCTATTGTTGTGATGATACCCATACGTCGCGCCCCATATTCCGCCATGGTGGGGTGTGACACATGGGTCTCCCTAAAAAGGGTGTAGAAGAAACCAAAGTAATCATAGGTGTCTTAAGCTCAGGTGTTTGCGAGTATCTTGGGTATAACAATGTCATCGACATTTCCCTCCACATTTGATTGGAGGATCTCCATAAATGGTCTATTGTCAACGGCGGCCATGGCTTCTTGTGTGTTGTTCAAAGCACGATGCTCGGGATCGGCTTGATGGACGGTGTTGTGTTTGTTCTTTCTCTTGTTCTTCCTTTTAGGAGGAAGGGGTTGTACACCAAAAGGTATTTATGCACGCTCTCGAGTGAGCTTGCAACTCAAATCAAGGAGTGAGAGAGGAGCTCTCGTTCGACTTAGGAAAAGAAGGGATTATCCTTTCCGAGTTTCAATAAGTAATATCCACAAGAAAATGTAGTATATGTAAGTAATACTTTGGGTGGCAAAATCCCCAAGAAGCTTTCCTTCTTAGAATACTCACTAGTGAATGGGGGGTTAGGTGGCGCGAAGCACTTAAGTACCTATTAACCCTTAGACGGAATTTTATAGCGCGTCGCCTATCTATTCATTTTAATAGTTTGTATTCTTCGAATTCTTGCCTATTGGAAGTATTTATCTATTTTTTCCTTTAATTTAATTTGATCGATACACGAACTTAGGACCGGAATGCCCCCAATAACAGTGTATTGCAAAAGCAATAATTATGGAAGTATGTATATTGGTTGTTCGTATACGGATATGTATCTACATATAATAATATAGAGAAAATATTATTGTATTTATTGGGTTTTTTTAAAAAAATACTATATCTACGTAAAAACGACGAAAACCGATATATACAATATATTTTTGGGTGTAATCTTTTAGGAAAAAGATTACTTGTTGGATTTTTTATTTTTTTGGTTCAATTATTTAGGAAAAGAATTGATTTTGTGATTTTTTATTTTTTTATATTTTTATATTTTTATATTTTTTATTTTTTTATCTTTTGGGTTTATGATACGTAAAAGGAACGCTCACGAGGTGAACGGATCCCAAAATCCAATCGAAACCGTCAATCAATAGTCTCTCGTAATATCATGAACCGGCAGCGGCGCCATTTAATGTGTGTATTTATTCAAGTTCGTTTTTCCAAGCTCAAGACAAATTGAAAATCTAACCAATCTCAAGTCATTAATTGTTTTAGGTGTTACAAAGTTATTTGGTATCTATGTCTATTTTAAACAAACACTTAAAAAGATGAAAATAGTATATCTATTTATCCGTGAAACAAGTTGCAAATACCACACTATAAGCACAAAGTACAAGTTTCAAATGCACAAGTGTAAAAATGCTTAAAATGTAAAAAAATGGAAGTACAAGGGCTGAATGTGTAAATTCAGAAAGTATAGGGACTATAAATGAAAAATGTAACAAATAAGTTAACTAACTAACAAATTCACAAATCTGCCAAACTGAAATGTAACTAACTCAAATTGTAAGGACTGATTAAGCAGACCCTAAAAAGTTAGGATTAACAAAACAGATTAGCAAAATTATGAAAGACTGAGGACTAATTTACAATTAAACACAAGTTTTAAACAAAAACCTGTAACCAAACTCGAATAAGCTCGTGTGAGCTTATTATCACACCAAATTTGTTCTAGTTTTTTCCAAAATTCTTAAAAGTGAAATTAAGCTAGGCTTGTAAAGGGAATTCAGCTAAAAGCCAATAAATCAAAAGCTAGCTTATCCCAATAAGCTCAAAATAAGCTATAAGTCAATCCAGACTTCCACACTTGGATTTTCTTGTTGAAAATGATTAAACAAGGGATGAAAAGGTTGGAATGTCAAAAAGATTTAAAAATGATCAAGAAAATAAGTTGGAATCTCAAATAAGCCAAAAGTGCTTATAGTTGACCAAGATTTTTAAAAAAGCTGAATTTCTCAAAACTTACTCAAGACATGTTTGTAAAGATAATTGTGAAAGAAAATAGGATGTTTTATGAAGTAGATTTCTTGAAATGAAATAAGCAGCCTACTTTTATCACATAAACTTCAATTTGCTAATGTGCTTATTATTAAGCTATTATCTCACTAAAATCAGCAAACTGTATTTGTTAGCCCTATATTTTATATAGTCGAACAAGAATGTAATAGGTCATCATAGTCGTTAAAGGTCTTGCATTGTAATAGGTTAGTCGAGAAAACCGGGCTTGGACTTTAAGCTAATATTGTATTAGTTATGGGCTCTAAGCCCAAGACAAGCCAAGCCTGGCCCATGGAAACAAACCCACGGCCCATGGAAAGCCCATGTGGTTCGTGGGTATATATACCCTCTTCCATGTGTGGAAGAGGTGTTGGTTCATTTCTTTTCACCTAGTAAAAGTGCAACCTCCCACCACTCTCTCTACTTTCTCTCTCAAGTTTCTCTCTCTAACTTTCTTCTCTTTATACTCTAAATCTTGTGTTATGGATTGATATGGGAATAACCTTTGGTATCAAGAGCTTATAGTGGATAGGTGATTGAAGATTCGTGTGTTGTGTTCTTGATTTTTCGTGACTATTTTGATCTAAAACTCATGTACCAATTTTTTTTTTGTGTTTTTATGGTTTATTCTTGATACAAATCATCTACATACTATTGGTAGTGATTTAGTATTGTCTTTGGTTAAAAACACAAAATTTTTGGTTGCTTGGATCAATTTTAGGCTAAAAATCTCGAACAGTTGTGTATTATCCGAGAACAGTGGGACTTATTTTGATCACAAAGTTTGACAGTTTCTTACTCCGATCTGATATTGCGATATGATATTGCGATCTGATATTCCGATCCATATTGCGATCTGATATTGCGATCCATATTACGATCTGATATTGCGATCTGATATTGAGATCCATATTGCGATATGATATTGCGATCCATATTACGATCTGATATTGCGATCCATATTGCGATCTGATGAACCATGTTATGATCTGGTATTGCGATCTGATATTGCGATCCATATTGCGATCTGATATTGCGATCCATATTGTGATCTGATATTGCGATCATTATTGTGATCTGATATTGCGATCACACATTGCGATGGGTATTCCGATGGGTTACATTTCAATGGGTATTCCGATGGATATTTTGTTTGACTACTTTTCAGACTTAACCACTATCTAGACTTGTCCCAGAACATAGTTTACACGGAGATTAAAAAAAAATTCGTAGACCATTTTTAGGCCATTTAAGCTTCGATTTATTTTTTCCTAGACCATTTTTAGGCCATTTAAGCTTCGATTACAAATTTTGGCGATGTGAAAAATTTTTCGACCAAAAATTCAAATTTTCGGACCAATATTCAAACTTTTAGGCCAAATTTCATATTTTTCATTAGAATTTTCATTTTTCAAAAATTTTCCCTACTAATTATTAGCTATTTCTAAATTGATTTCAAAATTTTGTGATTCAAATTTTTTGGGCTTACCATTTTGTCGGACTGAGGAATTTATTGTAAGACTGAGAAAAAATCGGAATTTTCGGAATTTTAACCACAATCAAATCACAACACATCCACTAAGATCCATAATCCATATACACCATATCCTCTTACTACATCCGCTCAATGGACATTTCAATACAACGGATTCCACAACAACAACGTCTATGAATGCGGTGAGTAAAGAGAAGATGCAGAATCCAGAGGTTCAGAGAAATATTGAGACTCCAACCAGCAAACCTACTAACAAGGATTCTACAACCAAAACCGTTCATGCAATCAAATACAAGATGTTGAAAGCAAAAGAAAGATGCATGGAACACTTAAAGTTGCTTCAGTCACACCTTCAGGTTCTTTCAAGAGAAGACCTAAAAGGCACTCGTCTTGTTATTGGACTCAAAAGGGTATTCGTTCTACTATTTAGTCAAGATGTTGAGACATTCATCAGAACGATGCTATTTAATGTGGACCATCTTCAACTCGAACTTAACGGAGATGATCTTCACGAGACTCTATCAATGGACATCCTTTTATCTCTCAACATTCAGTTCCATCAATTCATTGACTCAAGTGGCTTATCCAACAATCATCGAGAGTTCGCAAGTACATACTTTACCAAATATACTCTCGTAGATCCTCAAGTGTTCAAAGAGTCACTTCTTTAACATTTGAGTAATCTAAAGAAGTCAATTGCTGAAAGACTACGCCATCAAAGGCAATTTGAACGAAGGGTGAATCAACGCCTGATGCAGACGAAAGACAGCAACGTCGATAAGGGTCAAGCATTGGATGCTTCTCGGTTGATACAGAAAGCAGCGGGACAGAATCCTAAAATCAGCATACCAGCAACAGTTCAGAGAATGATCACACAACCAATGATGCGGATATCAGACCCATTTTTGATAATGATCCAATGGCTACGGTACATTTAAATGCTGAATATGATGTTCCTCAACATACTGAGCAATCTGAACCCATTCTTGACATGTATCTAGTGGAAAAGGTTAATAGCAATACCACACCTGATTCATCAGATACGAGTACTAATGGAGGAGAGACTTCTCAGGATGTTGATTCTAAGATTCACGAGCTTGAAATTCAGTTATCTCAGAAGACTAAAGATTTTGAGGATGCCAAAGTCAATTTTTCAAAGAAAAATAACAAATTTGAGGCTTACTTTGAAAAACTTGAAAAAGCAAATGTTGTTCTTGAACTTAAATTGGATCGTAAGATTCAAGATTTTAACACAGAAAAAGAACATTTTGTAAAACAAATAAATTTGTTAGAATCAAAGTTGGCTTCTCAAAATCCTAGTCCTCCTCCTGCTTCACTAAGTGAAATATCTGTGCAACATATCGACACTGTAGATAGTAATGACGTGAATGCTGATAACGTCATATTTGATAATATGAACATTAAGTTAGAACAACGTGTCGCTCAATTACTTCTACAAAATGAGAAATTAAAAGCTCAGATTTAGGAAAAGGTTTTTGCACTGACAGCAGTGAAAAATGAATTAAGGAAGTTAAAAGGAAATAGTGTGGATACTAAGTTACCAAAACAGTCAGTCTTGGGGAAACCTCCTTCTCAACCATTCAGAAACCGCTCAGTTGCTAGACAACCTAATGCGTTTAAATCTGAACGACCCAAAACGTCGAACCTGAGGTTTGCATCCCAAGTTGACGTGCATAGCAATTTGCCTAAACTAGTCACTCCACAATCTAGACCCTTCTTAAGAAAGTCTGCTTCTACAAAACTCGATCACAAGAATGTTTCAAGCAACTCTAGATCTAGCTCCAAGAACATGCCTAGGCGTAGTTCAACTGACACCGGTCACAAAAGCTATCTAGAGGATGCTAAGAACAAGACACAAGCAAGAGATAGGACCAAACCACAACCTAGGAGCGAGAATCACACATCTAGGAATTCTAGACTCTTCTATGATGTGCACAAATCCGCCAACCTTAGGAACTCTATAGCCTTCTCAGATGCTAAGCACTTTGTTTGTACGAAATGTAAAAAATGCGTGTTTAAGGCCATTCATGATGATTGTATAACTGAAATTGAGTATTTTGAAGTTCGTTTTCTCTCGATTCTTGACAAATTGAAAGTCCTAAAAATCTAAATTCTTTAATTGTTCTTGGTTGTTAGGGTATTTGGCAATTCTATGTCTATTTCAATCAACAAGTAAAAAGTGAAAATATTAAACCTACGTATCCGTAAAACACTTTGCAAATACCAAGTAATATTCACAAAAGTTCAAAATTAAAATTCATAAAAGTAAATTGCTAAAAATGTAAGCTAAGTGAAAGTAAAGGACTGGAATGTAAATTTCAGAAAGTAAAAGGACCAAAAGTGTAAAATCTACCAACTTATAACAAATTTTTAACCAATTAACAAACTTCCTAACTGAATATGATAAAAATATGAAACTTAAGGGACTTAAATCTAGCAAACCTTAAATTTAAAAAAGTTTAGCAACAAATGAAGACTGTTACAAACAAGAAGGACCAAAGAGCAATTAACTTGTAAAGTTTTCCAAAAATAGGCACAACTAAATGAATAAGCTCGTATGGGCTTATTAATGGACCAATTAAGCTCTAGTTTGTTTTAAAAGGCTTAAAATGGAAAACTAGCTAGGTATGCAAAAGGAATCTGCTTAAAAGCTAGTGAAACTCAAAGTAAATAAGCGAACTTTAAGCAAACTGAAAATCCAGACTTCCACAATCAGATTTTAATGCTCAATCTTGTTAAACATCTGACAAGGAGTATGGAATGTCTTTCCAATTTGAAAATGATTAACTAGATAAGCTGGAAACTGATTTTAAGCTGAAAAGAGCTTATTTGACCAACGTTGACCATATTTTTCAATAAGCTGAAAATTTCAAAACTCACTCATGACATGTTTGTAACAAGGTTTGTGAAAGAAAATGAGCACATTTATGAAGTAGAAATGGAGATACAAGAAAACAGTTTGGATCTTATTATAGAAACTTGCAAATGCTATTGAGCTTATTAAAAAGTTTATTTCTCAATGAAAACTAGATACTGTAGAATTTCCTCTTACAAACTTAATCTTTGGATGTTAAATTTCAATTGAGAACTGGTTTCAAGGAAAATGGTTAAGTTATGAAGACATGGCATTGATTTGAATCTAGCAAGTTTTCTGAATATTTGATGAAAATACTTGACCCAAACTTTTTTCTAACCAATTGCCTTTCTAACCAATGTTTTGACTTCAAAACTGAACAAATGAGTTTACACTAGTTTTCTAAATGTAAATGAACACTTATCATAGAATCTATCAATCTTGAATCACAAAAACTAGGCAAATCCAAACACCATTTCAAAAACCTATTATCAACTCTTACAAAGCAATTTAGAATATAAGAGTGAATCAGGCTATGACTGCTATCAAGTCTTGTTTATATGACCAAATGAAATAAGTTTTAGCTAAAAGCAGGCAAGTAAACAACCTTAACCACAATATGATGTAGATGACCTTTTACTGATGAATAACAAAGATGAAAGTCAAGTAAACATAAAGTAAAGCTACAATAATACTCAAAAGCTATCAAACTAACTCAATTACACTAACATCAAACTAAACACATGATCATAGCAGCACGTAATGTTTACACTAGGAATTTAACATGCAATTCAATTCAGGGGAACAAAAATCAGAAATATGTCACCTTCTAGATTGAAGCCTCCATTGATGGAGTAGAGGAGTGCTGAACTCTCTAACACTACTTCCTTCAAACCAATTCAGCTACAATCAACTACCAAATCACCTCCATAAGCTATTTCTAATTCAAATCAACAAGATCTGCTACTAAACTGCTATAATAGGTACTAGAATGAACTGCTAGGCTGAATCAAACTGGATAGCTTCCAAAATACTCAGAAACACTTCGTTGATCCGTTATGATCAATGACATCACATAGCATTAACAAAAATGCATGATTGAGTAGAGTAAATGAAGATGAGAATATGAAATAAATATTTTTGTGCTTTTATTGATTTAGGAGGGAAAAGTGGTTATAGAATCTAACTGAATAACTACCTATCAAGTGTGTGTCAAACACTTAAGAGAAGCTAGCTATAAAATGTAAACTAGAAATTGGGAGAGAAAATTACACGTGTGTGTTTTTTCACACTTAGTTACACACTAAAAATGAAAGGCCTAACTTCTATTTATAGAGGTTTGATGACAAGTTGTTGGAGATTGTGACATGTTACAAACAATGGGGAGATGTCAGGTGTCAAGAACTGGTGAATTATAGATTCTTAATCAAGAACACCAAAGGAGATTTTTGATTCCTCCAATTTTAGTCTAATTTACTTGTGTAGTTGGATTTGTCTTCTTATTCTGAGTCTTTTTCATGTAGAAAGTATTTCATAAAATGCCTTATAGCTCTTTGTCGATTCTGGGCTTGTTCTTGGAGAAGATGACACGTGTCATTATTTGATTGGATTATGGCCTTTCACGCGGATCATTATCCATTATGGATATAATGAATATTGGTTGTAGCTCTCTGATTGGATGATAAAGGATAGTGCGTTTCCACTGTTTTTGGATTTGGCTATTAAATGAACTGGTGAGCTGGCCCATTAGGTGGCAATCCGCACCTTATTTTCCTTGAAATTTGATTGGTTTAAATGGTAATGACTCGGATCAAACCCAAAGTATATGCAAATTTGACATTTTCAGTCCCTCACTGTAACACCCCCAAATTTATACAACTCAATACAGTGGAAGACTAGTTGGTGTTACGGGTTAGCACATTACTCACATCATAGACAACGCATAAAAATCGCGTCGTTTATTAATAAAGCATTTCCATTCATAAATATCAAAGTTACATAGGTCCCAAGTCATATTATTTCATACAAAGTTTTACAAAGTATTTGAATGGAAAAATATTGTTTCAGTGCGGGCCATGAATTCTTGTCGTCTTCCCGAGAATTACCTTCAAGTACCTGAGATAAAATATGTTAAAAGAAAAGGTCAGCGATAACGCCGAGTGAATTCATAGAGTTTAATAAATTCCATCAATATAACTTTGGTATAAAATTATTACCAAAAATCATTTCGTACAAACCATTGTAATAGGCCATAAAATAGCCAAAATTATTTTATATAAATCTTTATCAAAATCATAATATAGGCATTTGCCTTAAAAATCATTATACGAATCATTGTCGTTAAAAATACCATACAATACGTTTTGCAACGTTGTATAGATTAAATAAAAACCGTTATATGAATATGGTTATAAAAACCAAAACACGAACATAATATCAATAGTATGACCCTGTATTGCTAGTCAGGCAATACATCGTAATTCGGAGCGTCTAGTAGTATTTCGTTAGTTTGGATTATTATAAGCCGCATGACATTGTTACCTTACTAAACCAACAACGGGTAGCTAACCCGAAACTAAATTTGCCCATCTAAAGTAGCGTGTCGTCAC
The DNA here is from genome assembly GCA_025667525.1 of Glebionis coronaria. Taxonomy (NCBI): domain Eukaryota; kingdom Viridiplantae; phylum Streptophyta; class Magnoliopsida; order Asterales; family Asteraceae; genus Glebionis; species Glebionis coronaria. Next base: position 269,863,102 of record CM046879.1, read on the forward strand.
AAAGGTCACGCTATGGAAATCTTCTCATACATAAATTCGCTTACCAATCAATGTGGCACGACGGGGATCAACCGTCAAGGCGCGAACTGGGGTGATCGTCCCCAAATAGTACTATTAAATGCATAAGCGTCTACCAAATCCCGGTAGTTCACAATTCATGCTAATGGGACTTTTAGTGACATAACCTAACTTTAATAATCCATTTAATTTCATCTATCGGGTCCTTTAATCATTTATCGGGTCATACAATCGGGTCATACAATCATTCGGGTCCAAATCAATAAACAAACAATCGGGACAAATGGTGTCCTATTTTATAAAAACTAACATGTTATCTCCCTCGCGGGTTTATAAAACATTTCATAAAACATTTAAAAGAGTGCGAGGCTATGAACTCACGTTGATGTGGGAAGGCGGGTTATCGGTAAATCGGACGTACGGTGCGTGCTTCAATCACGAAAACCTAGACAAATAATACTCGTCTTAGACTCATGTCCAATGACTTCATAAAAATAACGATTATGTATACTATTGATGATTTTATATATGATGATCAAGTGGGTTTACATATTCTCTTTTACTCATTTTAGTGTTTACGTTTTGGTAACTTTTTACTAGTTTGCTAGTTTTACCTATTTACCTATTTTAAGTCCAGTAAGCTTAGTATAAGTTCTTTAACTTGTTTTAATCCATTTTATACCTATATTATCAGTATGTATACTTTCCATGTTGGGCCCAAATGGGTTAAGCCCAATAAGTTCTTTTTATAAGTGGTTAACTTATTTAGTCCAATTATTAGTCCAATATGTTTAGTTAGCTCGTTAATGTCCGTATGTCCTATAGTTCGGGTTTTATCGGTTTTTACTTGTATTAGTTACTTATATATCAGTATATGACTTTTATAAACTTTACATTAGACGGGTTTGATCGTCTAAGTTTTATTTGGCGAAAAACGTTAATTTTACGGTAATAGCCGAAAAAGTCGTAAAAATCAAGTTTATAGTTTTATAACTTATAAAACTTAACAAGTTACCATTTTTATAAAATGTCCACTTATTTACCTTTGTACATATTTATATAAATTTAATATATAAGTTAGTGGGTTTTAATTTATATTTTATACTATTAAATTTTGAGTGCTTATATAATAGTATTATACTTTAATTTCCAAAATCTGATTTTTATTTTCATCTTCACCAAAACTGCCATATCTAGAGTTTTATATGAAGATAGAATCTCAAATTTTTATCACATAAACTACATGATATTTTCTCCATTTAACTCTTCTATAGCTACTGTTGAATCATCCTCTAAGTATTTTCTAAAAATCGTCCAAAACAGTGAACTCAGATTTGTATCTTGAACTTGTTTTGATCATATCTTACTCATTACAATGATTCCATTGCATGGCCAACTCTCACATGTGTACAAGACCCATAGCTTACTGTATATTAATTCTATTTAATCATTTTATCAGTCCATGACATGTTTCTTTACTGTTTTATACAGCCATCATTTTTAAGCAAGATTTTAGCCTTGTTCTTTATAGTTTTTCACCTTTTTAATCATGTTTATCAATACCAAATCCCCACACAATACTTTTATCATCATATAATCATCATATACATATACAATAGGAAATAAAATACATGATTACATAACAAAAATAAAAAGAGGATGAGGAGAACAATCTCTATACCACCATTAGTGATGAAAAGATGAGTTTTGATGAACAAGGCTTGGATTTGATGGAAAGACTTGTGATAAACCAACACCACTTTAAGATCACCAAATCTTCATAAGCTTCTCATGGAAAATCAGCCCCTACTTCACTTGAAAACTCCTTTTTGGATGTTAAAACTTGCACCAATCTTCATCTTTTTGAATGGAGATTAACATATGTTAATTATAACAAATGTTTGTGGTTAAAATTGATCAAAATAGGATGGATGGTGAGGATGGGACGAATTTTAGAGAGAGGGAGGAGTGTTGTGTGGTTTTTGCATGTAAGAATGGAAGCTAATGGGAAGTTTGAGGTGGTTTTGTTAGGTTAGTGGGAAATGTAGCTTACTTTGTAAGCCATATGCAACAAGTGTAAGCTTGTTGCTACAAGCTTGACACATCACAAGTGTGGTGTCACTTGTGTAGCCTTCCCATATTGTGGGGTGGGACAAGTGTATACTTGTCTCATCCCACTAATTTACGGGTATTCCTCGATTCTAGTTTCCTCGATTTACGTGCCCTCGGGTCGTTTTACGAAAAATGTTTTTATAAATTATGAATCAACGGCATGAAATGAATTTAATAAAAATTGTTTCATCAAAAACGGAGTTCGAAAACATAAATACGTAATCCTAAGGTTTCCGGTTTAGTCGTAAAGGACGTTAAAATAAAATCGTAAGTCCTAATCTCTTCTCGTAAATTTGTGAGTTTATGAACTAACACAAATTTAAAACTCGAAAATAATATTTCACGGATAAATTTATTTTCTGAAATGTCGGACTGTCACCAAAGACGGTGTATGTAAACGTAAGCACGTAACGTTGAATCCTCCGGTTTAGACGTAGTCGATGCTACTTCAAGACGTAAATCCAAATTACTTCCCAAAAATAAGTGAGTTCATATTGTAACATTAAAATAATGTTTCCAAATAATTATTGAGAATAAAAATATCAACCATAAATGGACGGATTGTCACAGCATTTACCCCTAAACAGGATCTTTGTCCTCAAACATCATCTTACCATACTACTCGCTTCTTATAGAGTTAAAGCCATGTGGGTATTTCCTCCACATTCGGTCTTTTCTCACAAGTGTAATTCATTACAATACGCGAGTTTCATCAAACATAACTACGGGAATAAGATCAGGCTTAATGTTGACTTACTTTCTCTATCCATGATGTTCACGGGTTTTTGATGAATGCAACTTTTCGCCGATCTAAACTTTACTAAGAAGAATTCAGAATTTTCACTTGATAGATATTCCATCAAGTTCGATTTACGAAACAAAATTCACGCAGTTCTTGAAGTCCTAGGGTAGATCCAGCTTGTATGCCTTTCAATCCAAAATTTTACATCATCTCAATGGTCCCATACAACGAGGACTTATATCCCATGATTTGTCATATCATGAATTCATTTTTCCAAGGTTAAAATTGTGGCATAACTTCGCTACCCATTTGGTACTTCAAGATCTACATTTCATATTCACATAACCTCTTGCCCACTACCGGCTGTGAATAATCAGATCCTAATTTCAACAATCATTTCAGATCTCGCGGGTCGAATATTTTGTAAGGTTAGGTTCGCCATCATAGGAAACCTTAAACTGAAAAGACATATCCAACTCACAATGGGTGTATGTCGGGTGTCTTTATCTCAACTCCTGCTTACAAATGCTCTAATATAGATCCTAACAAGATTCTATCTCGATCCTAATACGATAACTATCAATGATAATCTTTCCAAAGGAAAACGATTATACGATCTATTACCAAAGGTCAATCATTCAAACATAAAACAACACTTATATTACTTTGTATCGTTACTTTACCTCGTCCCTTCGATTTGGGGTGGTACATAGTACTCTCATCAAGGTTCGTTCTCAATGATTTCTGAGCAAATCTCTAGAAATTCGATGCGAAGCGAGGATCTTGATAAAGATGTTCGATACAGGCAAACTATGTTTACATAATTCTTTTGCACTTATCATTAACGGGAATGATATTGGCAGATTTGGTCAGTCTGTCGACGATGACCCAAATCGAATCAATTTTAGATGATGACCTTTGTAATAGCTAGACGTTTACTAATGTATGAGGCGATGTCTGCCTTCATAATTTGTCATTAGTACAACTTCTTCAGACAAAGATACTTTTAGTCATAAATGACATAAATAGAATACTTATACTTACAAATTCCAACATAACTATATTTCACAATCCTTCACATTTAGGCAACCATAAGTGGTCTTTAAAACATTTAACGCTATCAATTTTAATGGTTCACATTATCCGCGAACCCCTTTTATTATCTATATTATCCTTTTTATAAGCATCGGTTATATTTTAAATTGTTCGGCGACTTGTTTTGCACCTTCATTATTAAGGTACATATCCTAATTGGTTCTTTATTCTTTCTTTATAATGTGTCAGTATCTACGTTCACTTTCCTGATGAAATAAATATCATAACCGTATCTATTCAAAATTCTTTCTTCATATCTTCTATGTTTTAGTTTCGTCTTTACTATCATTTTTATCAGTTTTTCTCAATCCGGCGTTTAAAGCGTCGATAATTATTACAATTAATTAAATAATAATTATTAAATTTTTATGACACGTAAACGTAAAAATTTTAAATTTCTTAGTTCGACCAATCATATAAAATGTTCAAAAATAATTTGAATTTAATTAACAAGATTTTTGTTGATTTATCGAAAATATTTAATAAGATTTCGTAGATGTTCGAAAACCTTCGTTTATACTTTGGTCAAAAATTTTCTTAGTTGAAAAGCAAAAAAAAAAATGTCGTTTCAAATTTTTAAGTCATGGTTTAAATGATTTCCTCAATCCTTTTTAGGTTATCTAGAAGTATACACAAACATTTACCCCTAAACAGAAGTTCAGTTAAATGGTTTGTGTATGAGGGAATAATCCCTTAAAATCCTTTGTTAAAACATTTGTAAAAATAAATTCGCACTTTCTTTTTAGTATAACTCAAAGTCTTAAATGACTCCTAAATTTTGAAGAGTCAATTTATATTCCATTATCTATTATTCACACGGTCCATTAATATAAAGGATTTAGTCTTAAGTCTTATGTTAAATATTCAAGGTACAATTTTTAATTGTTCGGCTAATTCAGGGCAATCTATAATTAATTATTAACTCATTCTTATTCTTATAAACAAATAAATGGTCCTTAATGATCACGAGCATGAATTCATCAAATCATAGCCTACACACGTGATTCACAAAATTTATTAATGCTACATGTGCATTAGTCAATCCAAACGGCATCACGTGAAACTCATAACGTTCATTACAAGTACCGGATGTGGTGATTGGAATAGATAATCTTTTTCGCAGATGCGAAGTTGATGATAACTATGCTGAGGATCAAAAACCTTGTAAATGATCGAACAAATCTTCCATTTCGAGTTATGGATATCGTTTTCGATTGTCAATCTACTCAGTCATAATAATCTATTAATATAAGGAATGATAACACCATAGCTCTTCATGATGACAGGCTTGGTATAATAAAATCTTTCTCCGACAACTCTCTCAGTTGTACGGTAATTCCTTTAATTCAGATGGTGCTGACATACAGTGCACAAGCCACAGGTGCAGCACCGGGAATAAAATCAATACCAAATTCAATCTTGCCTTAATGGCAAAAGTCTAGGTATTTCATCAACAAATACTTCCTAAAGTTTCAGATAACATTAACATCTTTTAATACATTTATTTTAAGTTCTTTCTAGATTATAATATCTGTGACTAATTCACAATCATTCATGGTATAATTTTATGTCTAAATACAGGATATGGTCATCCATCAAGAATTATTTAGATCATTTTTTTATAATCAACATCTTATCATTTAGGGGAATTCTATTCGAGTTCCCATCAATTAAGACAATGTCGTCATGTCATAATCAATCAATCCATTCTACTGGCACTTCCAACTTTCCAGTTTTATTGCCGTTGATAAGATGTGAACTTCTCAAAAGACTAATAATAACTCATAATCCTTCACAAATTCAAGGATACATGGAGACACGACTACCATTAAAAGAGTAAGGTCAACGCATAATCTATGCGAGAGAATTTCAAATCAGATACAGATGAAAACATCTAACGAATATAAATATATCCAAGTTTTCATAATTTGAGTACGCATTCGAAAGCTCCTCGGATCGTTACCCCGGTCATTCAAATAAAATCAAATCATAAGAAATGATAAGAACGTCAATACATCCAGTCGGGTATCAACACTCGGTAATCAGATACTTTTCCTAAGAATCTCACTACGGGAGAATTGGACAAGAAAGAATTGTCAATCGTCAAATAAGACAATTTCCACAGATGAGTAAATTCGACTCAGAAGAATAGATGGAACGGGCACATATGTAGATGTCTCTAACATTATGTCCCTATTTTTCACTTCTTGCAGATCTCATAAAATTTTATCTTTCACAATCTTCAAAGAAAATATAATGTTTATTAACAATTTTATGGTGACTACTAATCAGCCTTGCATGGTCACTTCCAAATTGTATGTAGGCGCGCAACTATATACAATTTCAAGATTACCGATGCAATACTTAGTTCGTCAAAACTTTATCATTATGTTTATAATAAAAACATTTTCATGCTTAATTCTTAAATAAGGATCAAGAATAAATTTACAAAGATATTCTTTGTTATGGAAACAGTTAAGTTTTCCAAAGCGTCTCATAAACAACTTCATTTTGATATCAATCACTTATAAATCTTACTTTGAATAATCCTTATTGTGATGAAAATTAAATTTTCTCAAAGGATACCGTTTTAACTTTATAAAACAATGTGTGATCTGCAAAAGAGTGATGAAGAGTTGTTCATCAAGAACTAACTACAATACGATAGGAAATGAGCTTAGCCAAATAATCATGAGGTTCATGACCTCGATGGCACTCAGGAATACAAAGAGAATAATCCACAACGTAACTCAATTCGAGATGAGTACTTGTTCAATTATTGCATCACTAATGCGATCATTAGGAAGAAGCAATAAAAGATAGATAATATCGATACATGTAGAATTTAGCAATCAAAGGTAGTCTTTCTCATTAATCACAAACAAGTCAAAATTGTACCGTAACACATTACGTGTCACTATGTCATACAATTCCAAGAACTCATCCTACCAACTGATATCTCAGTTAAGTTAGGGATTATTTTTAAACGATACCATAATGAATACTAATCTACAAGAGTCATTAGGTGTTCCACATGTCCTGAAAGATCCATCGGTCCCAATTCAGAAGAAGATTTCTTCAATTTATTTCTTGGACACTGGGCATCCTCGTTAGTGGATAATGGCCTAGGAACAACCCTTAACACAAACTAACGATCAAATAAAACCTTATAATTCAATCACAAAACTTAACGACTTCCTCTTAACAATCTCATATTCCATACGGGTTAATTTTTACTTTATTCAAGTTTCAACCAAATTATACTCAATATGATATTCTACCTAATTCTCCAATATTTTCAATCTTATTCTTACATCTTGAAAGGGCGATAAGAGCTCGATATCAACAACGCTTAATTTTCAATCCTATAGCTCTTACAACAACAATTATCAAATGAGTCACTAGTATGAAATGACTCGATCATTCAACTAGACTTCTCGGAAAGGTACTAGTGGCATGAGGCTTTTGGGTAATGGTTCCAATAACAGCCTCAAGTGCAACATTCCCCCTTTCGATTTCAATTTAAGAATTGGATGACACGAATCAGATGACATCTTTCTAGGTGGTAACATTTTGTCAAACTCCACTTTATAAGAAAAGATCGTCATAACATCGATATCAGTTAAATCTTGCCAATTCTTTTTCAGTATCACAATCAACTAATATCTACATTTCTATGAATATTAACCATTTTGTTGGGATCATAAATATCCACAACTTGGTTTAGATCTAAGATAGCTATAATTCCTACGAGAATAGCTTCGATTAATTTACTAGGGGATTTAGGGTTACTTGTGACAATCTACGTCGTATAAATACCTCGTATAAATATCAAAATAATCATCAAACAATCATGTAATCAAATTACATCATATATATATATATATAATCCAAGTTATATATATATTAAAATAACACTTCTCAGTCTGGCCTTGTCGGTAACTCGGGAATTCTTCGGCACCGTTATAGTCAAAAGATTTTTAGACATTTTGTGAAAAATGTTTATAGTTAAAAGATTTTGAAATGTTTTATTCAAAACCTTGGTTTTAAAAATCTTTCGTTCTCTATAACGAGAGCTCTGGTACCAAACTGTAACACCCCCAAATTTATACAACTCAATACAGCGGAAGACTAGTTGGTGTTACGGGTTAGCACATTACTCACATCATAGACAACGCATAAAAATCGCGTTGTTTATTAATAAAGCATTTCCATTCATAAATATCAAAGTTACATAGGTCCCAAGTCATATTATTTCATACAAAGTTTTACAAAGTATTTGAATGGAAAAATATTGTTTCAGTGCGGGCCATGAATTCTTGTCGTCTTCCCGAGAATTACCTTCAAGTACCTGAGATAAAACATGTTAAAAGAAAAGGTCAGCGATAACGCCGAGTGAATTCATAGAGTTTAATAAATTCCATCAATATAACTTTGGTATAAAATTATTACCAAAAATCATTTCGTACAAACAATTGTAATAGGCCATAAAATAGCCAAAATTATTTTATACAAATCTTTATCAAAATCATAATATAGGCATTTGCCTTAAAAATCATTATACGAATCATTGTCGTTAAAAATACCATACAATAAGTTTTGCAACGTTGTATAGATTAAATAAAAACCGTTATATGAATATGGTTATAAAAACCAAAACACGAACATAATATCAATAGTATGACCCTGTATTGCTAGTCAGGCAATACATCGTAATTCGGAGCGTCTAGTAGTATTTCGTTAGTTTGGATTATTATAAGCCGCATGACATTGTTACCTTACTAAACCAACAACGGGTAGCTAACCCGAAACTCAATTTGCCCATCTAAAGTAGCGTGTCTTCACAAAGGTCACGCTATGTAAATCTTCTCATACATAAATTCGCTTACCAATCAATGTGGCACGACGGGGATCAACCGTCAAGGCGCGAACTGGGGTGATCGTCCCCAAATAGTACTATTAAATGCATAAGCGTCTACCAAATCCCGGTAGTTCACAATTCATGCTAATGGGACTTTTAGTGACATAACCTAACTTTAATAATCCATTTAATTTCATCTATCGGGTCCTTTAATCATTTATCGGGTCATACAATCGGGTCATACAATCATTCGGGTCCAAATCAATAAACAAACAATCGGGACAAATGGTGTCCTATTTTATAAAAACTAACATGTTATCTCCCTCGCGGGTTTATAAAACATTTCATAAAACATTTAAAAGAGTGCGAGGCTATGAACTCACGTTGATGTGGGAAGGCGGGTTATCGGCAATTCGGACGTACGGTGCGTGCTTCAATCACGAAAACCTAGACAAATAATACTCGTCTTAGAATCATGTCCAATGAATTCATAAAAATAACGATTATGTATACTATTGATGATTTTATATATGATGATCAAGTGGGTTTACATATTCTCTTTTACTCATTTTAGTGTTTACGTTTTGGTAACTTTTTACTAGTTTGCTAGTTTTACCTATTTACCTATTTTAAGTCCAGTAAGCTTAGTATAAGTTCTTTAACTTGTTTTAATCCATTTTATACCTATATTATCAGTATGTATACTTTCCATGTTGGGCCCAAATGTGTTAAGCCTAATAAGTTCTTTTTATAAGTGGTTAACTTATTTAGTCCAATTATTAGTCCAATATGCTTAGTTAGCTCGTTAATGTCCGTATGTCCTATAGTTCGGGTTTTATCGGTTTTTACTTGTATTAGTTACTTATATATCAGTATATTACTTTTATAAACTTTACATTAGACGGGTTTGATCGTCTAAGTTTTATTTGGCGAAAAACGTTAATTTTACGGTAATAGCCGAAAAAGTCGTAAAAATCAAGTTTATAGTTTTATAACTTATAAAACTTAACAAGTTACCATTTTTATAAAATGTCCACTTATTTACCATTGTACATATTTATATAAATTTATTATATAAGTTAGTGGGTTTTAATTTATATTTTATACTATTAAATTTTGAGTGCTTATATAATAGTATTATACTTTAATTTCCAAAATCTGATTTTTATTTTCATCTTCACCAAAACTGCCATATCTAGAGTTTTATATGGAGATAGAAGCTCAAATTTTTATCACATAAACTACATGATATTTTCGCCATTTAACTCTTCTATAGCTACTGTTGAATCATCCTCTAAGTATTTTCTAAAAATCGTCCAAAACAGTGAACTCAGATTTGTATCTTAAACTTGTTTTGATCATATCTTACTCATTACAATGATTCCATTGCATGGCCAACTCTCACATGTGTACAAGACCCATAGCTTACTGTATATTAATTCTATTTCATCATTTTATCAGTCCATGACATGTTTCTTTACTGTTTTATACAGCCATCATTTTTAAGCAAGATTTTAGCCTTGTTCTTTATAGTTTTTCACCTTTTTAATCATGTTTATCAACACCAAATCCCCACACAATACTTTTATCATCATATAATCATCATATACATATACAATAGGAAATAAAATACATGATTACATAACAAAAATAACAAGAGGATGAGGAGAACAATCTCTATACCACCATTAGTGATGAAAAGATGAGTTTTGATGAACAAGGCTTGGATTTGATGGCAAGACTTGTGATAAACCAACACCAATTGTAAGATCACCAAATCTTCATAAGCTTCTCATGGAAAATCAGCCCCTACTTCACTTGAAAACTCCTTTTTGGATGTTAAAACTTGCACCAATCTTCATCTTTTTGAATGGAGATTAACATATGTTAATTATAACAAATGTTTGTGGTTAAAATTGATCAAAATAGGGTGGATGGTGAGGATGGGACGAATTTTAGAGAGAGGGAGGAGTGTTGTGTGGTTTTTGCATGTAAGAATGGAAGCTAATGGGAAGTTTGAGGTGGTTTTGTTAGGTTAGTGGGAAATGTAGCTTACTTTGTAAGCCTTATGCAACAAGTGTAAGCTTGTTGCTACAAGCTTGACACATCATAAGTGTGGTGTCACTTGTGTAGCCTTCCCATATAGTGGGGTGGGACAAGTGTATACTTGTCTCATCCCACTAATTTACGGGTATTCCTCGATTCTAGTTTCCTCGATTTACGTGCCCTCGGATCGTTTTATGAAAAATGTTTTTATAAATTATGAATCAACGGCATGAAACGAATTTAATAAAAATTGTTTCATCAAAAACGGAGTTCGAAAACGTAAATACGTAATCCTAAGGTTTCCGGTTTAGTCGTAAAAGACGTTAAAATAAAATCGTAAGTCCTAATCTCTTCTCGTAAATTTGTGAGTTTATGAACTAACACAAATTTAAAACTCCAAAATAATATTTCACGGATAAATTTATTTTCTGAAATGTCGGACTGTCACCAAAGACGGTGTATGTAAACGTAAGCACGTAACGTTGAATCCTCCGGTTTAGACGTAGTCGATGCTACTTCAAGACGTAAATCCAAATTACTTCCCAAAAATAAGTGAGTTCATATTGTAACATTAAAATAATGTTTCCAAATAATTATTAAGAATAAAAATATCAACCATAAATGGACGGATTGTCACACTCACTTTAGCAGATTCTTCAATTGAGCTCCTCTCTTCATTCTTTTTGCAATTAAGGTCCTTTGAATTGTATTCTTGACTTTTTAAGCCCATCGACTTGTTTGACTTGAAGTTTGACCAAGTTTGACTTTAATCTTGACTTTTTTCAAACTTAGCATTCAAGTCTCTCAACTTTTGAATATTGTCAAGATAGGTCCTTCATCTTCAAATGGCTTGACATCTTTGATCCTTCTCTTGTCTTTACATCATAAATGAGCTTGATTTCCTCTTGTTTGATTGAAATTGTATCCTTGTTACCTATTTAAGCACAAACACAAAACATACCACATAGTACTGCTTTATGCACAAAAGTTAGGTATTTTCTATGTGTTTTAGGGTGATTTGTTGATTAATTGATATGAGATTTTGCTCATATAAAATCCCCTACACTTGAACATTGCCATAACCTCATGCAATGCTATATTTTAAAGCATCAATTTACATTTTCCTCGTAATTAGCCCACCTTGGCCAATATGGAATGTCTTTACACTACTCTACACTATATGATGCATGATTTTGATTTTGTACAATGCAATGCAAAGAAAGCAATTCTATTTATGTATTTTTGATTTTTCATAAATGGTTTTGATGGAAAAACTCATAAAGGACTTAAATTAGGGCTTTGGTACCATGGACACTTATCACCCTCAAGTTTCACTTTCCCCATACCAAGATTAAAAATGGGATCATTGCATTCACAAGTAAAAGGTGCATCAATTTATTCATGACAATTAAATGTGGTACCGGTTATTATTTGAGCAAATTGCCTGAAGGAAAATTTTTCATTATTTGAAGCGTGAAATATAAGAAATGTAAAATCCAAAAATAAGGAAGCACGGTTTTAATCCTAAGTAATCCTCTCATCCATTACTTGAAAAACCGCTCACAATTAATATAAGTCTGTTTCAAGAGTAATAAGTCATTCGCCTTATGTGTAAAATCCTCATGTCATGCATTAATAGGTAGCTACACACTCGCTAAAAAAATAAAAATAAAACTCACGCAATAATTTACATCCGCCGCCTTTTTGGGACTTTGGATCTTCAACCCCGTAACCCGTTAAGGTAATATTAGATTGGAGCAACTATTAAATCCCTGCAACCCGTCAAGGTAATATTGGAATCTAATAGTTACTATAATTAACACTTCACTGCCCCTCTTGGGAGTCTTGTACAATTATTTTTTTCCTTTTTCTTTTTTTTCTTTTTTTCTAGCCACTCATTTTTTGTAAGCCGCTCTTATTTTTCTTTATTCCTCACAAAGAAAGTTAAAAAGAATTAAATGAAGAAGACCCGCTAAATATTAAGCATGAAATAAGTCTGGTACACATAAAACGTTCTAACTTAGAATCTTAAGACGTACTTATACCAACCATGAATGATTAGTCAAAAATGCATAAGAGACTACAAACCAATTAAAACCGTTCTTGATTATTTATTAACATATATACATACGAAGAAAATAGAGGCAAAGAAAGAGAAGGGTTTAGCCACAAGTAATTATCATGAAGTTTATCTAGCCCTTTTATACTTGCTTCAACTCTATCATTTCCCATTCTCCACAAATTTAAAATCTCAAATAATGAGAGTCGTGGATGCTTAGCCTAATAGACCAATAAAGGACTACATGGTTAAGGATAATAGCTAGATAATTCTTGGATAAGCAAACTCGGGTTGAGTCAAAGTATCCATGGCGGGCCTAATATGTCAAAGAAATCTAAATTTGTTAAACCATGTTCTTATAATATTTTTTTTCCTTTTTTTATATATTTTTGATGAAAAATAAAAGAAGAATATATAAAATGCAAATGTGTTATGCAAATGAAAAATGATTAATGCAAATATTATGAATGCATATTTTTGGTGGCCAAAGTAGATCAAAATTTTGAAAAATGTTTGAAAAATTAATTTTCCATGTTATCATGAAGGTCAATGACAAAGTCTAGGTAAGGTCACTTCGATAGAAGACCCCCCTACACTTAAGCTAAACATTGTCCTTAATGTTTAAGAGCATGGAAGTATAAACTTCCACTACACTTATGACAATGAATAGACTTTGCTTAACCCAAGCTAAGGAAAGATCAACTAAAGTGAATTCATTTTAAGCACAATGTGTCTATGAAAAATCACAATAGTAACGAAGTGAACCGGATACAAGGGCCTCCTCCATTAGCTCCAAAGCACGTGATGAGTGAGCAACCCTACAAACAACATGAAGACAAAAGGAAGGTCTCCCCTACACTTCTCATCAACTCTAGATCCTTATTTCTAACCTACAACACTCTAAGTCTAAAAACTCTAAACCTAGTTATTCAAGCTTGATTTAAGGAGTCTCTAGCTCGACTCTTCCCATAATGAACTAATTCATGGGTAAAATGGGGATCTCTTGGACCATTTCCACGAAAATGTCCTCCCCAAAATAGTGCTTAACACGGTGACCATTCACTTTGAAATTTGGACCATCGGGTTGTGACAACTCAATAGTTCCATATGGAAATACTTGAGCAATAGTGAATGGACCGGGCCATCTCGACTTAAGCTTGCCCGCAAAGAGTTTCAACTTTGAGTTAAAGAGGAGAACCGGCTCTCCAACTTTGAACTCACGGTTCTTGATCTTAACATCATGCAATTACTTAGTCTTTTCCTTATAAAGCAATGATTTCTCATAAACATTTGCTCTCAATTCATCCATTTCATTGAGTTGGTCCTTTCTGTGTGAACCAGCTTGGTTTAAATGAAAGTTAGCCCACTTGAGAGCCCAAGAAGCTTTATGCTCTAACTCGAATGGGAGGTGGCATGCTTTTCCGTAGACAAGCCTATATGGAGTACAACCAATTAGTGTCCTAAAAGCCGTCCTAAAAGCCCACAAAGCATCATCAAGCTTATCCCACCAAAAAGCTCGATGCTATCCCAACGTTCTTTCCAAAATTCTCTTTAAACCACGATTTGTGACCTCGGTTTGACCATTGGTTTGAGGGTGATACGCGGTAGAAAGTATATGGTTAACACCATACTTCTTCATAACTCTTGTAAATTGATCATTACAAAAGTGAGTACCACTATCACTTATGATGGCCCGAGGTACACCAAACCTAGCAAATAATTGCTTCAAAAATTTCACTACAACTCGAGCATCATTATTAGGTAAGGCTTTGGCCTTAACCCACTTGACACATAATCCGCCGCTACGAGTATGTATTTATTTCCCTTAGAATATGGAAAAGGTCCCATAAAATCTATTCCCCATACATCAAAAATCTCACATTCTTGTATGAAATTTTGTGGCATCTCATCTCGTTGAGTAATTTTTCCTTGTCTTTGACATACATCACAAAATTTCACTATCTCTTGGGCATCTTTGTATATAGAAGGCCAATAGTAACCCGAATCAAAGACTTTCTTGGCGGTGTAGTTGGGCCCAAAATGTCCACCCGTAGGTCCCTTATGACAAGCTTCTAAGATCTTTAATGCCTCAGGCCCATCTACACACCATCTAATGATTTGGTCCGCACATTGCCTAAAGTGGTAAGGGTCATCCCAAAAGTAGTAGTTCACTTCCTTAAGAAATTTCTTTTTTTGTTGTGAAGTGAGACCCTCTATGAGCACATCCCCCACAAGATAATTTGCAATATCCGAAAACCAAGGGTTGGCATCCTCTTTAGAAGAGATAGACATGAGCTCCTCTAATGGAAAGGATTCATTGATTTCCTTATGAGGAAACTCTCCTTGAAAAGGATGATCAAGTCTATTCAAGTGATCCGCCGCTAAATTCTCGGCTTCTTTCTTATCACGAATCTCTATCTTAAACTCTTGTAGCAATAGAACCCATCTCAAACTTCTAGGCTTAGCATCTTGCTTTGTCATGAGGTACTTAAGAGCGGAATGATCCGTATACACTATGGTTTTGGATAGCACAAGATAGGGTCTAAATTTCTCAAAGGCATAGACTATAGCAAGCTATTCTTTCTTTGTGGTGGTATAATGAAGTTGAGCACCCGTCATGGTTTTACTAGCATAGTGTATAGGTTGAAAATGCTTATTCACTCTTTGTCCTAACACGGCCCCCACGACATAATCACTAGCGTCACACATAAGCTCAAAAGGCAAATCCCAATTTGTAGAAACCAAAACAGGAGCCTTAGTTAATTTTTCCTTAAGAATCTCAAAAGAGTCCAAACACTCTTGGGTGAAAATGAAAGGAGCCTCTTTTTCTAAGAGGTGGGTCATCGGTCTTGCTATCTTAGAGAAATCTTGTATGAAACGTCTATAAAATCCCGCATGACCCAAAAAACTTCTAACTCCTTTCACCGTGGTAGGTGGGGGAAGCTTAGCAATCACATCTGTCTTAGCACGATCCACTTCTAAACCTTTGTTTGATATCTTATGTCCCAAGACTATCCCCTCTTTGACCATGAAATGGAACTTCTCCCAATTAAGAACAAGACGTGTTTCTTCACACCTCTTAAGAATACGTTCTAAATGGGAGAGACAAGAAGTGAATGAATCTCCAAAAACCGAGAAATCATCCATGAAAACTTCCATAGTTTGCTCAATCATGTCATGGAAAATTGCCATCATACACCTTTGAAATGTCCCCGGTGCATTACATAAGCAAAAATGCATTCTCTTGTAAGCAAATTTACCGTAGGGACAAGTGAATATGGTCTTTTCTTGATCCTTAGGGTCAATGGGTATTCGAAAATAACCCGAGAATCCATCTAGAAAGCAATAGTACTCATTTCTCGCTAAGCGTTCAAGTATTTGGTCCATAAAAGGCAATGGGAAATGATCTTTCCTAGTTGTCATTGAGCTTCCTCTAATCAATACAAACTATCCAACCCGTAACAAGTCTAGTAGGAATAAGCTCATTGTTCTCATTGGGCACTATGGTAATTCCACCCTTCTTAGGAACACAATGTACCGGGCTAACCCATGGAGAGTCGAAAATGGGGTAAATCATGCCCGCATCAAGGAGTTTGATAACTTCCTTCTTAATGACCTCATGGATTTTAGGGTTAACCCTTCTTTGGCTTTGAATAGCGGGTTTGTAATCATCCTACATAAGGATTTTGTGTGTACAAAAATTTGGATCAATTCCCCTTATGTCGGATACTTTCCATGCTATGGCTTGCTTATGTTTCTTAAGGACTTCTATGAGTTTTTCTTTCTCATCCTCTTTCAAATATTTAGCAATGATCACGGGTAATTGGTCTTTCCCCTCTAAGAAAGCATACTCTAGGTGGGATGGAAGGTCCTTAAGTTCAAGGGTAGGTGGACTCTCTATGGAAGGTTTCACTATGGATGGATCAACATTGGTAACTTCTTGTGGGATGGGTGAAGGAATAGGATCCTCATTGAGGAACTTTTGGATAGTGAGAATGTCTTCTTCCCAATTGATGGGATAATCATCATTACCAAGTAAGTTGGACTCAAATTCCTCCAAGAGGAAATCACTCTCTCCAAAACGTGTTAAGGAGGGAGCAATTGAGCCAACGGTCTCTACATGAGGCATGTCTTCACTATTACTCTTACAAGCGTCATGGAAATTCTCATCACACACCTCATCAACTACATCCACTATGTTAGTTGTTTCACAAGCTTGAGACTTCTTAGTCATTTTGCCTAGCTTAAACACCACTTTCTCATCCTCAACTCTCATAATTAGTTCTCCCTCCGCCACGTCTATGAGAGTACGACCCGTCCTCAAAAATGGTCTACCAACAATTAGAGGAACTCTCGGGTCCATGTCATAATCAACCACTACAAAGTCGGCCAGAAAGGTAAACTTATCCATACCTACAAATACATCCTCCGCAATACCTACCGGGTAAGCTATGGTACGATTGGCTAACTCAAGGGTCATCCTAGTTGGAGTGAGCTCGGGAAGAGAGAGTTTTTTCCAAACCGATAAAGGCATGTGATTTATGCTTACCCCTAGATCCGCCAATGCCATGCAATTTTCCACCCTGGGAAAATTACAACGGATCAAAAAGCGCCCCGGATCACCAAGTTTTGTAGGTAAGGTTTTGAGCAACACGGTGGAGCAATTCTCATTAAGGGATGTGTTAGGCAATTCCACCAATTTTTCATTGTTGGAGAGGAGATCTTTGAACATCTTAGCAAATTTTGGCATATAAGCAAGAGCTTCCGCAAAGGAGATGTTTATGTTAAGTTGCTTGAACATCCTCAAAAAGTTTTAGACTTGTATATCATCCTTGTTTTTTAATTTATCCTTTCTCAATCTTGAAGGGTAAGGAAGGTTTGGTTTAGGTGTGGGTTGAGTAGGTGTTGTGGTGGAAGATTTGTCTTTGTTAGCTTCTTCATTGGTAGTTGTGGAAGGTAAAGGAGAAGTGAGTATAGGTTGAGAAGGTCTAGGTGGTGAAGTGGTAGAGCTTGGAGGTGGTGAAGAAGATGTAGAAGGCTTATCACAAGTTGAAATCAGAGTAGGCTTAACAATAGAAGGCTTAGGAGATGAAGGATCATTAGTCGTTTTTCCACTTCTTGTTGTGATAGCTGTAACATTGGCCCTCGGGTTTGTTTGTGTGTTAGAAGGTAAAGCCCTTGTGGTCTTTGATTAAATTCCATCAAAATCCTCTTGGTATTCTCCTCTATTATAAGTCTCATTTACTCTTGCATTCTCTTTTCACTTTCACGAATTCTCCTCTCAACATACTCATGATTATCATGTGGACCATATCCTTGGTCTTGAACTTGAGAGTATCCTTGATTTGGGAAGGGTGGGGGTGGTGGATTAAATCCTTTATTGGGTGGATGAAAATTATTTCCTTGATTATGAACGTTTTTGGGTGTTTTATAGTTGTTCCCTTGGTATTGTGGCCTTGGCCCTTGGTTCCTTTGTAACAATTGAGGGGGATTGGGTTGAGTATGGGTGGGTGGATGGGGTGGGAATCCGGGTGAAGCAAGGTAGTTTTGTGACTTGTAAGAAAGGTTGTTTTGATTGATGTTGGGTTTAAAATGTTCTCTATGTTCTTCTTGGTAAGCATAACACTCAACTTGATAACCTTTAACTTTGTCACATTGTTGATAGGAATGGGGACCTACACAAGTCACACATGAAAGAGCAATAGCATGCACATCACTAGTGGAATTATTCAAGGAAAGGCCCTTAATGGTTAGGATTAATTCTTTATTTGACTTAAGATTCATGTCTTGATTTCTTTGCATTATTTTGAGTATCTCTTGGTGACTCTTGAGGAATTGGTTATCACAAGGTGTTTGAGAACTATCTTGCACAACATGAACCCTTTCATCAAATTGTGTGTTAGTTTGCACCATTGATTTGGTCTCAATAATGTCCCAAGCTTCCTGAGTGGAAATAGAAAGAATATTTCCACCCGCGAAAGAGTTGAGTGAATCTTGGTGATGAGGTCTTAATCCATTATAGAAAGTATTGATTTGGTGAACTTCATTGAATCCATGATTTGGGCATTTTATCAATAACTCCTTGAACTCATCCCAAGCATCACTAAAGGTTTGACTAGGTTTTTGTTGAAAGCCAATAATTAAGTTTCTCACAGTCGTGGTCTTAGATGGGGGAAAGAACTTGTTCAAAAACTTCTTTGTGAATCCCAAGTAGTAATGCTCTCGGGTGGTTGTGTATCTAACCAATACTTGGCATTGCCCTCTAGTGAAAATTGTATCAATATCAACTTAATGGCGTCATGTGGAACTCCATTGTACTTAATGGTGTTGCAAAGAGCAAGAAACTTCTTAAGGTGATCATGTGGATTATCATTAGATTTCCCAAAAAATGGTGTCTTTGAAACCATGTTAATCATATATGTCTTAAGCTCAAAGATGTTTGCGGGAATCTCGGGTATCTTAATAGCATCAGCATATCCTTTCACATTGGATTGAAAGTGCTCCATCAAAGGTCGAGTGTCAATGCCGGCCATGGCTTCTTGTTATGTGTGGATCAAAGCACGATTCTCGGGATTGGCTTGATGGACGGTGGTGTTTTTACTCTTTCTCTTTTTCTTCCTTTTGGGAGGAAGGGGTTGTACACCAAATGGTATTTGTGCACGCCCGTGGGTGAGCATGCAACTCAAATCAAGGAGTGAGAGAGAAACTCTCGTTCGACTTTGAAGAAGAAAGGATTATCCTCTTCGAGATTCAATATGAAATATCCACAAGAAAGTATAATATACGTAAGTACTACTTGGGTGCAAGATCCCCAATCAAGCTTTCCTTCTTAGAATACGCACTAGTGAACAGGGGGTTAGGTGGTGCGAAGCACTTAAGTACATATTAACCCTTAGACGACATTTTATAGCATCTCGTCTTTCTATTCACTTTGTAGTTTGTATTCTTCGAATTCTTTCCTATTGGAAGTATTTATCTATTCTTGCTTAATTAAATTTGATCGATACACGTGTCAAGGACCGGAACGCTCCCTAACATGGTGTATTGCAAAAGCAATACTTATGGAGATATGTGTATTGATTGTTCTTATACGTATACGTATCTACATATAATAATATAGAGAAAATATTTTTGTATTTATTGGTTTTTTTAAAGAAAATACTATATGTACGTAAAAACCGAGGAAATCCAATAATATATATTTTTGGTTGCAATCTCTTAGGAAAAAGATTGCTTTTTGAATTTTTTTTATTTTTTTGGTCAATTCTTTAGGAAAAGAATTGTTTTTTGTTATTTTTAGTTTTTATATTTTTATATTTTTGATTTTTTCTTATGTTTTTTATTTATGATACGTAAAAATAACGTTCACGGGGTGAACTGTGACAATCTAACATTTTCAGGTAGTGAAATATTTTCTCGTATAATATTTTGAAACTTATTTTTGTGTTGGTTGACGAACTCACAATTTACGGATTTAAATTTGGGCTTACGTGCATAATTTGACGTCTTTTACGACTAAACCGGAAACCTTAGGATTACGTATTTACGTTTTTGAACTCCGTTTTTTATGAGACAATTTTTATTGGATTCGTTTTGTGACGTTGATTCATAATTTATAAAAACGTTTTTCGTAAAACGACCCGAGGGCACGCAAATCGAGAAAACTAGAATCGAGAAATACCCGTAAACTAGTGAGATGGGACAAAATACATTGTCCCACCCCACTAGCAATGTTGGACGGCACACTTGACACCACACCATGAAGGTGGCATCAAGTTAGCCAACTTGTTACATGTGTAAGCAAGCTTACTCTTTAAGCTACTATCCTTTACCACTAACTCAAAACTAGCTACACTTTTCACTTACACCATTTCTTACATACAAATCAACATCAAAATCCTCTCAATACTCTCACCCTTGCCGTCCAAAATAAAGCTACAAACACCTCTCTTGATCTTTTCTAGCCATGAAACACATGTTCACTAGCTCTATTAAGGAGTTATCTTGAAGCCTTGATCATTTGGTGGCCATATTAACAACTTTGGAGGTGATTTGCTTGTGTCCTAGGGCTGATTTTCCAACATATGTTCTTGATATTTGATGGTCTTGGAGTTACTTGTTGTGTTCATCAAGTTCTTGTCTTCCAAAAACAAGAAATCCACTTGGTTGGTAAAGAAGATCATCCTCTCCATTTTTCTCTTGTTATTTTGTAAAGAACAAATGTATTTTCTTTCATTTTGTATATGTATATGATTTATATATGATGATAAAAATGTTGTGTGGGGATCAAGTGTTGATAGATATGCTTAAAAATGTTAATAACTATAAGAAAAGAGGCTAAAATCTTGATTATTTAGTTGGCTGTATAAAAACAGTATATAACTAAAACAAGAACTGATAAAATTGCATGGTATGATCCATTTACAGTAAGTACAAGATGTTATACACATGTGAGAGTTGGCCATGCTAAACAAGTTAGGTGGTCTAATCTGAATAAGCAGTTTTGTAGGGACTGTTAAGGCATGATAAACTTAAAATGGGCAGTAGCTATAACTAAGTTAAATGTATCACATAATATGAAGAACATGTCACCCAAAAATGAGCTTCTAATTCATTATAGAACTCTAGATATGGTAAAAATGGTGAACATGAAGATAAAAATCAGATTTTAAGAATTAATGTTTATTATTATTATATAAGAACTCACATTTTATTTTATAAAATGTATAATAAAAACCCACTAACTTATAAAACTTATTTATATAAATATATAAAAGGTTAATTAAATGGATAAATTATATAAAAGGTAATGAAATAATATTTATAAGTAATAAAACTATAAACTTGATTTTTACGACTTTTTCGGCTATTACCGTAAAATTAACGTTTTTCGCCAAATAAAACTTAGACGACCAAACCCGTCTAATGTAAAGTTTATAAAAGTCATATACTGATATATAAGTAACTAATAAAAGTAAAAACTGATAAAACCCGAACTATAAGAAATACGGACATTTACGAGCTAACTAAGCATATTGGACTAATAATTGGACTAAATAAGATAAATACTTGTAAAAAGAACTTATTGGGCTTAACCCATTTGGGTCCAACATGGAAAGAATATATACTGATAATATAGGTATAAAAGGGATTAAAACAAGTTAAGGAACTTATAAAAGGCTTAATGGACTTAAAATAGGTAAATAGGTAAAACTAGTAAACTAGTAAAACATTACCAAAACGTAAACGCTAAAATGAGTAAACAAGGATGTATAAACCCACTTGATCATCATCATATGTACAAAATCATCATATGTATATTTTTATTTTGATAAAAGTCATTGGACCGAGTCTAAGACCGATTATTATTTATATAGGTTTCCGTGACCGAAGCACGCCCGTAGCCGATAATCCGCATTTCATTAACAACGTGAGTTCATAGCCTCGCACTCTTTTAAATGTTTTATAAAATGATTTGTAAACCCGCGAGGGAGATAACATGCTAGATTTTGATAAAAATAGAACAGAAGTAGTCCCGATTGTATGCTTAATGATATGGACCCGAATGATGCTATGACCCTGTAAACGAGACTAAAAGGATTATTAGTAGTTAGGTTATGTCATTTAAAGTCCCATTAGCATGAATTGTGAACTACCGGGATTTGGTAGACGCTTATACATTTGATAGTACTATTTGGGGACGATCACCCCGGTTCGCGCCTTGACGGTTGATCCCCGTCGTACCACATTGATTGGTAAGCGAATTTATGTATGAGAAGATTCCATAGCGTGATTTTGTGACGACACGCTAACTTAGATGTACAAACTGTTTGTCGGGTTCGCGGCCCGCTGTTTTCATAGTAAGGTAACAATGTCATGCGACTAATAATAATCCTATATAATCTAAATATCCGATATGATACGACGCTATTAACGATGAATATATTACCTATCATGGTAATATAGAGACTACGGTCTCATGGACGGTTTAAGATGTATGCTTGATTTATATATTGCCTGACTAGCAATATGAGGACTTACTTCCGATATTATACTTGTGTTCTGATTTTAAATGATTGTTTTATATAACGGTTTTTATTAAACTCTATGAATTCACTCGGCATTCGCTGATATGATTTTTGCATGTTTTTATCTCAGGTGCTTGAAGGTAATCAGGATGGAGATCGACTCTGATGGCCCACATAATATTAAAAATGTTCATTCGATCTATGTTTTGTAAACTAAATGACCTGTATAATTTGGGACCTGTTGTACACTTTGAAACTTTAAATCGAATGAATGTATGTTAAACCTTGAACAACCGTTTTTATGTGTTGTCTATGATTGGAGTTATTGTGCTATCCCGTAACACTCTGAAAGACCCTTCCGCTGTACCGATACGAAAAATGAGAGTGTTACAGTTTGGTACCAGAGCTCTCGTTATAGAGAACAAAAGATTTTAAAAACCAAGGTTTTGAACAAAACTTTTCAAAATCTTTTGACAATGAACATTTGAGAAAATATTTGAAAAAGAATTTTTTTTTTGACTATAACGGTGCCAGAGATCTCCGACGTTACCAACAAGCCCTATTGAGAAGATATATATTTTGATATATATAATTTAATTTATATATATGTATATATCGTGGTTTCATTATGTAATTGTTTAACTAGTATGTTATCTTAATACGAGATATATATATAAATGCAGATTGTCATGGCTGACCCTAATATTCCTGTAGAAAACCATGCTATTCCCGTACCTAATGTAGATGATGATCCTTATTTAGACTTAGTAGATTATGATATGGATGATGAGGAGGAACCATTTGAGGATCCCGAGCCCGAGTTAGGACTAGGAGAT
The DNA here is from genome assembly GCA_025667525.1 of Glebionis coronaria. Taxonomy (NCBI): domain Eukaryota; kingdom Viridiplantae; phylum Streptophyta; class Magnoliopsida; order Asterales; family Asteraceae; genus Glebionis; species Glebionis coronaria. Next base: position 269,886,899 of record CM046879.1, read on the forward strand.
CAGATTGCCCCTCAGGTTGACTTGGTAGAGAATGAGATTGAGAATGTGGATATAGAGAATGATGAGGAGATTGGGTTAGATAATTTAGATGATGAGATTGACGACGAGGATGTCGAGGAGGATGTAGGTATAGATGTTGAGGTCGATGATGATGAGGAAGCCGAGCTTATTTATCCTTATGATGTTCCAGAGGGCGAGCCTTTGCCCCCACCAGTTTATTTGTCTGATTCTGAGGTGGAGTTACCTAGGGATGAAATGTCTGAATCATCTGAATCTGATTCTGAATCAGAGGAGGATGAGGATGATGATGCACCTGACGGTACGGATGGTATTGCTACTCGTAGATGTGAGATAGGAGAGTCGTCTAGTGCTCGAAAGGCTACTCATATTGATGGTCTTGCACCATAGGCCTTGAGACGTGATCTAGATGCTTCCCGTTTTAAGAGTTGTATGACAGAGGTTGGATTAGGTGTTGTTCAGACTCAGGTTGCTTATTTGGATTCGAAGGCTAAGGTTGGCGAGAAAGAGCGGGAATTGCTTAGTTTGGATTTGAGTGATGTTGAGCGTGGTTTGAATGAGGCTTTTAGGAGGTTATCGGTGTTGGAAAGTGGTGAGTATGCTGCTATGAAGAGAAAGGTGAATTCTATGGAGATTCAGTTGAGTGTAGCTCATGCGATGCGTGAGAAAGCTGAAAAGGAGTTGAATATATCTGTGGGATGGAATAGTAGATTTTATGCCGACATGGTTGAAAGAGGAGTGATCCGTAAGCGCCCAGCTGAAGATGTGTCTAGTGATCGTCCGACAAAGATTCAGAAGACGATGGATGATGGACCATCTGGCGGTTCTCAGTAGACCAGTCTGTATTTAGTAGTGACCTTTGTATCTTTTGTACTTTGTAGCTTTGACTGAACCGACTTGTTAGTAGTAGACTTGGCACGAATTTTGAGTGTAGATAGTGCTAGAACTTTGATACGGGATGTACTAAGACAATACTTTTGTTTCATATCGAATGAAATATGTATCTTGTCTTGAATTCCATATTGTGCTTTATTTGTATCTTGATTATGAATTTGATCCATATTATATAAATCCTTGTTGGATGAATGCTTAATACTTTGAAATTGTGAAATTATAGAACTATGCCGCCCAAGAAGGTTGTGACTGGGGATGATGTACGTAGGATTATTACGGAGCAAGTTACCGCATCTATGACTGAATTTATGGCAAATGCTAGAAATGAAGCTGGCGGTAGTGGAGCTGGCGGTAATGAAGCTGGCGGTAGTGGAGCTGGCGGTAGTGGAGCTGGCGGTAGTGGAGCTGGCGGTAGTGGAATTGGCGGTACTAATGTGAATGTGAATGCTAATAATGTGAATGCTAATGCTGGAGGAAATGTAGGAGGACTTGGAACGAATGCACCTGAAGTTGGTGGTTGTACTTATGTGACGTTCATGAAGTGTGAACCTCTACCTTTTAATGGAACTGAAGGTGCTGTAGGATTAAGCCAGTGGACTGAGAAGATTGAATCAGTGTTTCGGATTAGTAAGTGTAAGGAGGAAGATAAGGTGACTTTTGCTATGGCTACTCTTAAAGGTCGTGCGTTGACTTGGTGGAACGGGAGAATTGCTTTCATGGGTCTTGATGCTGCTAATGCTACTCCTTGGGCCGAAATTAAGAAGTGGATGACTTTGGAGTTTTGTCCTCGTAGTGTGATTATTAGGTTAGAACAAGAGTTGATTCATTTGAGAATGAAAGGTGTGGACATCAATAGTTACACGAACCGATTCCATGAGTTGGCCTTGCTATGTCCTCGATTGGTTAAACCCGAAGAGATCCGAATTGAGCAATATGTTAAAGGGTTGACCAGGAATATCCGGGGGGACGTGACATCATCGAAACCACTGACCGTTGATAATGCTGTTCGAATGGCTTACCAACTCACTGGACAAATAATTCAGGATAAGGAAGATGAAGCCCGTGTAGGTGAGCAAAGAAAGGGAGACGGTGATCGTGTAGACAGAGGTGATAATAGGAAGAATTTCAATCGTCGTCAGAACAAGAGAAAGGGGAATGCAAATGCTCTTACCTACAACACACCACGCAACGATGATAGATGTCCTAAGTGTGGCAACAAGAGGTATGCTGGCGACTGCTGGAAGTGCCGAAATTGCGGAAAGCTTGGACACAAGGTTGAAAGGTGTAAGAAGGGAACCATTTGCTTCAATTGTAATGAAGAAGGTCATAGGAAATCGGAATGCCCCAAGTTGAAAGCGATTTTACCTGGAAGAAACCCCCAGGGTGGTATCTACCAACTTGGAACAATTGAGGTGAAGAAAGAGGATCCGAATGTCGTTACCGGTATGTTTTTACTCAACAATCATTATGTTGTTTCTTTATTCGATTCGGGTGCTGATAGGAGCTTTGTATCCACTAAATTTAGTGCCCTTATTGACATTGAACCTGTTGAGATAAGTACCAGTTACGAGGTGGAATTGGCTGATGGTAAATTAGTGAAAACTAATAAACTATTAGAAGGATGCTCTCTAAATCTCTTAAACCATTCCTTTCCGATTGATTTGATGTTGATAGAATTAGGTAGTTTTGATATTATTATTGGTATGGATTGGTTGTCGTTGAATAATGCTACTAATTTTTTTATGTGGAGAGAAGAAGGTTAAGATTCCTCTTAGGAATAGGACGTTAGTAATTGATGGTAGTCGAGGTGAATCCCGTTTGAAAATCGTTTCATGTATTAAAGTCCAAAAGTACATCAGGAACGGTTGTGAGTTATTCTTAGCTCAAGTGACCGGGAATGAGTCTAGGGAGAAACGATTGGAAGATGTACCTATTATTTGTGAATTTCCTGAGGTATTTCCTAAAGATTTACCCGGACTTCCACCGATAAGGCAAGTAGAGTTTCGAATCGATTTAATTCCTGGTGCTGCACCGGTGGCACGTGCGCCTTACCGATTAGCCCCTTCTGAATTAATGGAGTTATCTGAGCAACTTAAGGAGTTGTCTGATAAAGGTTTTATTCGACCGAGCTCGTCGCCTTGGGGAGCTCCAGTCTTGTTCGTTAAGAAGAAGGATGGATCTTTTCGTATGTGCATTGATTATAGGGAACTGAATAAGTTGACAATTAAAAATCGATATCCTTTACCTAGGATTGATGATTTGTTTGATCAACTGCAAGGATCTAGTGTGTATTCTAAGATAGATTTGCGGTCAGTATATCACCAACTTCGCGTCCGTGAAGAAGATATTCTTATAACTGCATTTAGAACTCGTTATGGACACTATGAATTTCAAGTAATGCCATTTGGGTTAACTAACGCACCTGCGGTTTTCATGGATTTAATGAATCGAGTGTGCAAGCCCTACTTGGATAAATTTGTGATTGTGTTTATTGACGATAATCTAATCTATTCTAAGAATAAAGATGAGCATAGAGAACATTTGAGGATTGTTTTGAATTTGTTGAAGGATGAAAGGTTGTATGCTAAGTTTTCGAAGTGTGATTTCTGGTTAGATTTTGTGCAATTTCTTGGTCATGTGATTAACAAAGATGGAATTCATGTTGATCCTGCAAAGGTTGAAGCTATTAAGAATTGGTCTGCACCGACAACGCCAACGGAAGTGCGACAGTTCTTAGGATTGGCTGGCTATTATAGGCGATTCATTAAAGAATTTTCTTTGATAGCTAAACCCTTGACTAAGCTTACTCAGAAGAATAAACCTTTCGTTTGGGGAAGTGATGAAGATGGAGCATTTCAGACATTGAAGCAAAAATTATGTAGTACGCCAATCTTATCATTACCCGACGGGAGTGAAGATTTTGTAGTATATTGTGATGCATCTCTTAGAGGTTATGGAGCTGTTTTGATGTAGCGAGAGAAAGTGATAGCTTATGCTTCTAGGAAATTAAGGAAGAGTGAGGAGAATTATACTACTCATGATCTTGAGTTAGGAGCTGTAGTCTTTGCTCTTAGGTTGTGGAGACATTATCTGTATGGCACCAAGTGTACGGTATTCACCGATCACAAAAGCCTACAGTATATTCTCGACCAGAAGGAATTGAACATGAGGCAACGAAGATGGATGGAGTTGTTAAGTGATTATGAATGTGATATAAAATATCACCCAGGAAAAGCCAATGTTGTTGCCGATGCGTTAAGTAGGAAAGATAGAGAGCCTATCAGGGTACGTTCTCTAGTCTTGACCATGCATAATAATTTGCCTGAGCAAATTAGAAATGCGCAAATAGAAGCTTGTAAGATGGAGAATTTTGTTAATGAAGGGTTCCGAGGAGAAGGAGATCCTTTAGAGGTTAGAGCTGATGGAGTGAAATGCTTAAGAGGTCGTATGTGGATACCTAAGTTTGGAGGCTTAAGAGAATTGATTATGTTAGAATCCTATAAATCCAAGTATTCCATTCATCCGGGATCTGATAAGATGTACCATGATTTGAAGAAGTTGTACTGGTGGCCGAATATGAAAGCTGACATAGCTATGTATGTTCTTCAATGCTTGACTTATGCTAGAGTCAAAGATGAACATCAAAAGCCATCAGGACTACTTCAACAGCCTAAGATTCCTGAATGGAAGTGGGAGCGAATTACGATGGACTTTATCACCAAGCTTGAACATCATCTGGAAACAACTCGATTTGGGTTATTGTCGACAGACTGACCAAATCAGCACACTTCATTCCGGTTAAAGAGCAGTTCTCACTGGAGAAGCTGACTCGTATATACCCGGATAATGTTGTATGCAAGCATGGAGTGCCTGTATCGATCATTTCACATCGAGATCCTAGATTCGCATCGAATTTTTGGAAATCTCTCTAAAGATCTTTGGGAACGAATCTCGATATGAGCACTGCTTATCGCCCCCAGACTGATGGGCAGAGTGAAAGGACGATACAAACACTGGAAGATATGTTGAGATCTTGTGTGTTAGACTTTGGTAAGAATGGGGATAAACATTTGTCGTTAGCAGAGTTTTCGTATAACAATAGTTACCATTCTAGTATTAAGGTTGCACCGTTTGAAGCTTTGTATGGTAGGAAGTGTAGATCTCCTGTATGTTAGAGTGAAGTTGGGGATACCCAGCTCACGGGACCGGAATTGATCCGGGAGACTACGGAGATGATAGTTCAGATTAAGAAGAGGTTGTTGACTGCCCGTAGTAGACAGAAAAGTTACGCGGATGTGCGGCGGAAGCCAATGGAGTTTGAAGTGGGTGACCGAGTAATGTTGAAAGTATCGCCATGGAAAGGCGTTATTAGATTTGGAAAGCGAGGAAAATTGAATCCCCGTTATATAGGATCCTTTAAGATTTTATCTAGAGTAGGTCCAGTGGCTTACAAACTAGAGTTACCCCCAGAACTTCATGGTGTTCACAACACATTCCATGTATCTAATATGAAGAAATGTCTAGCAGTGAGTGATGAGAAAATTCTGTTAGGTAAGGTTCGAATAGATGGGAAGTTGCATTTTATCGAAGAGCCCGTAGAAGTTATGGACCGTGAGGTAAAGCAACTAAAACAAAGTCGGATACCTATTGTCAAGATCCGATGGAATTCAAAGCATGGACCGGAGTATACTTGGGAACGAGAGGATGAAATGTGGAAGAAATATCCGCACCTCTTCGATTTCAATAAGAAACGGACATCCAATGAAATGGATCACGAGGACGTTGATCCCTTTTAGGAGGAAAAGCTGTGACAATCTAACATTTTCAGGTAGTGAAATATTTTCTCGTATAATATTTTGAAACTTATTTTTGTGTTGGTTGACGAACTCACAATTTACGGATTTAAATTTGGGCTTACGTGCATAGTTTGACGTCTTTTACGACTAAACCGGAAACCTTAGGATTACGTATTTACGTTTTTGAACTCCGTTTTTGATGAGACAATTTTTATTGGATTCGTTTTGTGACGTTGATTCATAATTTATAAAAACGTTTTTCGTAAAACGACCCGAGGGCATGCAAATCGAGAAAACTAGAATCGAGAAATACCCGTAAACTAGTGAGATGGGACAAAATACATTGTCCCACCCCCACTAGCAATGCTGGACGGCACACTTGACACCACACCATGAAGGTGGCATCAAGTTAGCCAACTTGTTACATGTGTAAGCAAGCTTACTCTTTAAGCTACTTTCCTTTACCACTAACTCAAAACTAGCTACACTTTTCACTTCCACCATTTCTTACATGCAAATCAACATCAAAATCCTCTCAATACTCTCACCCTTGCCGTCCAAAATAAAGCTACAAACACCCCTCTTGATCTTTTCTAGCCATGAAACACATGTTAACTAGATCTATTAAGGAGTTATCTTGAAGCCTTGATCATTTGGTGGCCATATTAACAACTTTGGAGGTGATTTGCTTTTGTCCTAGGGCTGATTTTCCAACATATGTTCTTGATATTTGATGGTCTTGGAGTTACTTGTTGTGTTCATCAAGTTCTTGTCTTCCAAAAACAAGAAATCCACTTGGTTGGTAAAGAAGATCATCCTCTCAGTTTTTCTCTTGTTATTTTGTAAAGAACAAATGTATTTTCTTTCATTTTGTATATGTATATGATGTATATATGATGATAAAAATGTTGTGTGAGGATCAAGTGTTGATAGATATGCTTAAAAATGTTAATAACTATAAGAAATGAGGCTAAAATCTTGATTATTTAGTTGGCTGTATAAAAACAGTATATAACTAAAACAAGAACTGATAAAATTGCATGGTATGATCCATTTACAGTAAGTACAAGATGTTATACACATGTGAGAGTTGGCCACGCAATGGAATCAAAATAATGAGTGAGATATGATCAAAACAAGTTAGGTGGTCTAATCTGAATAAGCAGTTTTGTAGGGACTGTTAAGGCATGATAAACTTAAAATGGGAAGTAGCTATAGCTAAGTTAAATGTAGCACATAATATGAAGAACATTTCACCCAAAAATGAGCTTCTAATTCATTATAGAACTCTAGATATGATAAAAATGGTGAACATGAAGATAAAAATCAGATTTTAAGAATTAATGTTTATTATTATTATATAAGCACTCACATTTTATTTTATAAAATGTATAATAAAAACCCACTAACTTATAATACTTATTTATATAAATATATAAAAGGTTAATTAAATGGATAAATTATATAAAAGGTAATGAAATAATATTTATAAGTAATAAAAACTATAAACTTGATTTTTACGACTTTTTCGGTTATTGCCGTAAAATTAACGTTTTTCGCCAAATAAAACTTAGACGACCAAACCCGTCTAATGTAAAGTTTATAAAATTCATATACTGATATATAAGTAACTAATACAAGTAAAAACCGATGAAACCCGAACTATAAGAAATACGGACATTTACGAGCTAACTAAGCATATTGGACTAATAATTGGACTAAATAAGATAAATAATTGTAAAAAGAACTTATTGAGCTTAACCCATTTGGGCCCAACATGGAAAGAATATATATTGATAATATAGGTATAAAATGGATTAAAACAAGTTAAGGAACTTATAAAAGGCTTAATGGACTTAAAATAGGTAAATAGGTAAAACTAGTAAACTAGTAAAACATTACCAAAACGTAAACGCTAAAATGAGTAAACAAGGATGTATAAACCCACTTGATCATCATCATATGTACAAAATCATCATATGTATATTGTTATTTTGATAAAAGTCATTGGACCGAGTCTATGACCGATTATTATTTATATAGGTTTCCGTGACCGAAGCACGCCCGTAGCCGATAATCCGCCTTTCATTAACAACGTGAGTTCATAGCCTCGCACTCTTTTAAATGTTTTATAAAATGATTTGTAAACCCGCGAGGGAGATAACATGCTAGATTTTGATAAAAATAGAACACAAGTAGTCCCGATTGTATGATGCTATGACCCTGTAAACGAGACTAAAAGGATTATTAGTAGTTAGGTTATGTCACTTAAAGTCCCATTAGCATGAATTGTGAACTACCGGGATTTGGTAGACGCTTATGCATTTGATAGTACTATTTGAGGACGATCACCCTAGTTCGCGCCTTGACGGTTGATCCCCGTCGTACCACATTGATTGGTAAGCGAATTTATGTATGAGAAGATTCCATAGCGTGATTTTTGTGACGACACGCTAACTTAGATGGGCAAACTGTTTGTCGGGTTCGCGGCCCGCTGTTTTCATAGTAAGGTAACAATGTCATGCGGCTAATAATAATCCTATACAACCTATATAATCTAAATATCCGATATGATACGACGCTATTAACGATGAATATATTACCTATCATGGTAATATAGAGACTACGGTCTCATGGACGGTTTAAGATGTATGCTTGATTTATATATTGCCTGACTAGCAATATGAGGACTTACTTCCGATATTATACTTGTGTTCTGATTTTAAATGATTGTTTTATATAACGGTTTTTATTAAACTCTATGAATTCACTCGGCATTCGCTGATATGATTTTTGCATGTTTTTATCTCAGGTGCTTGAAGGTAATCCGGATGGAGATCGACTCTGATGGCCCACATAATATTAAAAATGTTCATCCGATCTATGTTTTGTAAACTAAATGACCTGTATAATTTGGGACCTGTTGTACACTTTGAAACTTTAAATCGAATGAATGTATGTTAAACCTTGAACAACCGTTTTTATGTGTTGTCTATGATTGGAGTTATTGTGCTATCCCGTAACACTCTGAAAGACCCTTCCGTTGTACCGATACGAAAAATGAGAGTGTTACATGAACGAATCCCAAAAGCCAATGAAAACCGTCAATCAATAGTCTCTCATAATGTCATGAACCGGCAGCGGCACCATTTGAAATTGAGTATTTTGAAGTTTGTTTTCTCTCGATTCTTGACAAATTGAAAGTCCTAAAAATCTCAAGTCTTTAATTGTTCTTGGTTGTTAGGGTATTTGGCAATTCTATGTCTATTTCAATCAACAAGTAATAAGTGAAAAATATTAAACCTACGTATCCGTAAAACACTTTGCAAATACCATGTAATATTCACAAAAGTTCAAAATTAAAATTCATAAAAGTAAATGTGCCAAAAATGTAAGCTAAATGAAAGTAAAGGACTGGAATGTAAATTTCAGAAAGTAAAAAGACCAAAAGTGTAAAATCTAACAACTTATAACAACTTTTTAACCAATTAACAAACTTCCTAACTGAATATGACAAAAATCTGAAACTTAAGGGACTTAAATCTAGCAAACCCTAAATTTAAGCAAGTTTAGCAACAAATAAACACTGTTACAAACAAGAAGGACCAAAGAGCAATTAACTTGTAAAGTTTTACAAAAACGGGCACAACTAAATGAATAAGCTCGTATGAGCTTAGTAATGGACCAATTAATCTCTAATTTGTTTTAAAAGGCTTAAAATTGAAAAATAGCTAGGTATGCAAAAGGAATCTGCTTAAAAGATAGTGAAACTCAAATTAGCTTATTCAAATAAGCCAACTTTAAGCAAACTGAAAATCCAGACTTCCACAATCAGGTTTTAATGCTCAATCTTGTTAAACAACTGACAAGGAGTATGGAATGTCTTTCCAATTTGAAAATGATTAACTAGATAAGCTGGAAACTGATTTTAAGCTGAAAAGAGCTTATTTGACCAACGTTGACCATATTTTTCAATAAGCTGAAAATTTTAAAACTCACTCATGACATGTTTGTAACAAGGTTTGTGAAAGAAAATGAGCACATTTATGAAGTAGAAATGGAGATTCAAGAAAACAGTTTGGATCTTATTACAGAAACTTGCAAATGCTATTGAGCTTATTAAAAAGCTGATTTCTCAATGAAAACTAGATATTGTAGAATTTTCTCTTACAAACTTAATCTTTTGATGTTAAACTTCAACTGAGAACTGGTTTCAAGCAAAATGGTTAAGTAATGAAGACATGGCATTGATTTGAATCTAGCAAGTTTTCTGAATATCTGATGAAAATACTTGACCCAAACTTTTTTCAAACCAATTGCCTTTTTAACCAATATTTTGACTCCAAAACTGAACAAATAAGTTTATAGTAGTTTGCTAAATTTAAATGAACACTTATCACAGAATCTGTCAATCTTGAATCACAAAAACTAGGCAAATCCAAACACCATTTCAAAAACCTGTTATCAACTTTTACAAATCAATTTGGGATATAAGAGTGAATCAGGCTATGACTGCTATCAAGTCTTGTTTATATGAACAAATGAAATAAGTTTTAGCTAAAAGCAGGCAAGTAAACAACCTTAACCACAATATGATGTAAATGACCTTTTACTGATGAATAACAAAGATGAAAATCAAGTAAACACAAAGTAAAGCTACAATAACACTCAAAAGCTATCAAACTAACTCAATTACACTAACATCAAACTAAACACATGATCTGTTGGGCCAATGAAAGTTTTAACTATGGCCTAGTCTAGATTTGTTTAATTAGACTAAGTGTTACTGATCGTTGAGAGGACCAGCGACAGAGACCAGACTAGTGGAAGGCAAAGCCTCAGTTGGCACACCAGGAATATTCAAGTCAAAGACAACGTCCGAGAAGTCGAAGACAATCTGAAGTTATACTCACCAGCGATTATGGATAGCTGGGATGTAGAAGGAATGTGCTGGTGTTCAAGGATCTCTGAGTTGACAATACTCAGAGATCACTTAAGAACCCTAGAAGTTTGATATAAGAAAAGCTTGTCTAATCCTTTTATAGTTTAGGCGGGAGAATCTACTAAGTGATTTGAGCGGGACAAAACAAGAGATTCAAGATAAAGCCTAGTACGACCTAGTGGGACAAAAGGTGAACAGTTCGCAGAAGTGTTCACCTAAAGTTGTTTAAAGGTATGTCTCGATTTGGACATGCATTTAATACGTTGTACTCTTCCATTCAGAAGGTGACACGTATCAACTACTCCCACTAAAGAAGCAACCTCGTACCACTATAAATAGGAGTGAAAGGAAAATTAAATCAACCCTTGTGCTTGGACAAATTATCTAAGTTATTTCTCACTTTGGAACCGCTGAGCCCTCAGCTGTCTACCAGCGTCTCGTTGGTTCCCTTGTAAACTTGAGTCTCGAATCTAGTTTACTTGTTCTAGGGTTAATTTCTTATTGTCATTCAATGAGTGTATTCATAGCACTTTGTAATACTTTGTTTATAACAGTTAATAAAGCATTACGTGTTTGAAAAGTATTTCATTGTGTTTTCGTGGTTATACGAGTTATAGTTTTAACAATTGTCATATTAAGGGACTTTCAATTGGTATCAGAGCGGTTTCATTTATAAAACATTTTATAGTTCTTGTTTTTAAAATCAAGATCCTAATATGACTGATACTATACCTCCTCCACCCTTTGGTCAAACAAGTCAAGGTACCACTTCGACCACCACACCGGCCACCTCATCTACTACCATGCCTACACCAGTTGTAAGCACTGGTAATAATGATGATGACCTTCCCCAACTACTTGATGTTCGTGGGGGGTCATATGTGTCCAATGTTCCAGCGTTTGATGAAGAAGATTTTTCAAGTTGGAAAAGTGAATTTCTTATATATTTAGATGGCTTAGAACCCTTCTTGATAGAAATATTAGAAAATGGTCCCTATGTACCACTGGTCGTTTCCTCTACCCCTGAGAGACCCATTAAGAAGCCTGTTAAGCAATAGTCTCCATCGGATAGACGCCTGGCTAACCAGGACAAGAGACTCAAAAGTATCATAGTCTCTTGCCTACCCAAAAACATTATTAAGTCCATCATTAAATGAAACTCTGCTAAGGAGATGTGGACTGAGTTAGTTCTAGGGTATGAAGGTCTAGAGGAAACAAAAGAAACCAAAATCCAAGCCCTTAGACTTAAGTTTAATGCTTTTAAAGCTTTGGAAACAAAAACTGTTGCTCAAACTTATACTAGGCTTAAGATTTTGTTGAATGATTTGAGAAATAATGGAGTTGTTCTACCCAAGGCTGAGGTTAATGCTACATTTGTCAATAGTTTACCTAGAAAATGGCTTAGCCTAAATCAGACCTTAAGAGCAAATAATGTTATCAAAAATGATACTTTAGGCCAGCTCTTTGGTAGATATAACTATGAAGAAGGGCTAATTGACTCCATTTACAAATCAGAGACTGATAGGTTTACCACCAATATCACTGGATCAAAAGCTCTTGTTGTTAACCATTCTTTTCAGGACAACGACTCTGACATAGAAGAGGACACCAAAAGCAGTCAATAATTTCTTGATGAATTACATCATGAGTTCCATGACAGAGCCCTTCTAGCTGACCAAAAGAGGTACTACAAGAGATCTGGTAGAGTTGGAGCTGCAAAGGTTGATAAATCCAAGGTGTCATGCTACACTTGTGGAAAGACTGGTCACTTTCAGAAGGATTGTTGGTCAAATAAAACCTCCTCTCCAAGCTTTCCTTCATCCAACAACAACCACAGCAGCAAGAAGAAGTTTTCCACCTCATCTTTCAAGCAAACTTCCCACTCTGAATTAGAGGGCAAGAAGGACTACAAAGTTAAGTACAAAGCCTTGAAAGCTGAGCTGTTAAAATTCAACCAGAAAGCTTATGATGCAGCAAAGAAAAAGGATGGTAAGAAGACTGAAAAAGGTCTAATTGCTGCTTCATTTGACTAGGATGATGAACCCCTTACATCTGAGGATGAAGGAACCACTACCGTAAGAGCCTTTATGGCCGTCGCTGATGAAGAACCTGCTGTGGGAAAAAGTGAAGCAAGATCTAGTCAATGGGTGGACATCACCATGAAAAAGGTACAAATATTGCTATCTATGCCTTAAGGTCCGGACAGAGACCATGTCAGTGACTATACCTTGGTTGACCTCCACTTTGTGGAAGATCAAAGAAAAAACCTGTTAAACAAATTTCATAGTCTTAAAACAGAGTTAAATCTTTGCCAATCTGAATTAACAAATCTTAAACCATTTGTGAATCTTGCAAATCAACTTCAAAATGAAGTAAGCAAATTATCCATTGAAAATGAGTCTTTAACTGATGAAAACACTGAACTCAGAAAAACCATTGAAAAATGGAATTTGGCTCAATCCACAGTGGAAGAAATAGTCGTTGAATCCATACCAGGTGATGTGGTTCAGGCTATTGGAGGAAAGGGTAGATACAAAAACCATATACATGTTCCCAGTGTTAAATTTGTCCCTTCAGATGTTTCTTCTCCATCTTCCACCTCTGTGGATGAGATAAACTCTGACAAGCAATCATAGGTGCCAGCCTTACCAAGACTCGCTGGTGCTAACCCATCTGATTCCTTGCTTGGCCCAAAACCTCCAACCAAAACCCCTGGGAATTCAATTCTCAAAGTCGTTGATAAAGCGAACAAAAACGTTTTTGTGGCCAAGGACTACAACAAAGCCACTCCTCCCCCTGAAGAGCTTTCACCCACCAAACAACTTCTCCTCACCTTGATGGAAGAAGTAAAGGGGTTGAAAGAACAAATCAACCCCAGAGTTTATAGTCCATCTGTTAACTCTCTTGGTGAAGGATCTAGTAGCTCTAAGGGGAGAGCTTTATTCAGACCTTGCAAGCATTGCGGTTTCAAAAATCACTCTTCAGAGGATTGCTCAAAGAAACCAAAGTGTATCACATGCGAGTCTACTGAACACACCTCTAGAGAGCATGAGGAGATCATTGCTATTCAAAAACCAGAAATAAATTGAGATAAAAAACTCCTCACAGGCCCTCGAGAAGAGCTGAGCCCGAACCCAGAGAAAATTCTCAGGGTTACAGACCAAATCCCCCATGCAAGTATTGCGGCTTCTTCGACCATCACTCTGATGAGTGCGAGCATTATCCCGGATTTGACATCTGTGGAAGTATGCGTCATGAACCCAGACACTACAACCAAATAGGGGGAGGAAACCAGAGAAGGACCAATGTCGCTGGTCAGCGACAGCATGGACCCACTGGAAAGTGGGTTCACCATAGAAACTAATCTGGCTTTGTTATATCTATGTAGGAATATCTGAAGAAATATGTTTGGTATCTGGATAGTGGGTGCTCCAGACATATGACAGGGGTTACTGAGGGTTATGGCTCAGTGGATTGAAATGAAATAACCTTCACAAGAGTCGCTTATGTCAATGGACTGAAGCACAATTTAATCAGCATTAGTCAACTCTGTGATGCTAGCTTCAAAGTTTGGTTCACTAAGACCCAGGGAACAATCTTCAATCAAAATGATGATGTTGTTCTAATTGAACCCAGAAGAAGGGATGTGTATGTCATTGACATGAGATCATGTCCAGAAGGGACAAACACCTGTCTCTATGACAAATCATCTGATAGTGAAAATTGGCTATGGCATAAGAGACTCTCCCACCTCAACTTCAAAAACATCAACAAACTGGCCAAGAATGATTTAGTATCTGGGCTTCCCTCTCTGACCTTCACCAAAGGCAGGCCCTGCTCAGCCTGCGAGAAAGGGAAGCACCACAGAGCCTCATTTAAGACAAAACAATCATTCTCCATAAATAAGTGCCTCCATCTTCTTCACATGGACTTATTAGGACCAGTAAAACCTCAATCCCTTAATCACAACAAGTATACACTAGTCATTGTAGATGAATTCTCCAGATTCACATGGGTATTCTTTCTCAAAAGAAAGAGTGATGCTGCTGAAAGAATAATGTCCTTCATCAGAGAAATAGAGAACTTCAATGACTGCAGAGTTAAGGCTATCAGAAGTGACAATGGCATTGAATTCAAGAATCATGCCATGGAATCCTTTTGTGATGAAAAGGGAATATCACAAAATTTTTCTAACCCAGGCACCCATGAACAAAATGGTGTCGCTGAAAGAAGAAACAGAACCCTCATAGAGGCTGCTAGAACCATGCTCAGCGAATCAAGACTTCCAAAACAATTTTGGGGTGAAGCTGTGAACACAGCCTGTTACACACAAAACAGATCCATTATAGTGAAGACATACGGCAAGACCTCTTATGAAGTATATAGGAAGAGAGCCCCTGATGTAAGCTACTTCCATGTCTTTGGTTGCCATGTTTTCATTCACAACTACAGAGATCACCTGGGAAAATTTGATGAAAAGTCTGATGATGGATTCTTCGTTGGCTACTCTCCCACCTCCATAGCCTATAGAGTATTCAACATCCGCAGACAAGAACTAGAAGAATCCATCCATGTTACCTTTAATGAAGCAGATGCTGTCATTAATCACACCAACACGGGAGAATGTGACATTGACTACAATGAAGTTAAATCATATCTAAAGGATGAGTTCTCAAATCCCAAGGAATCATCTAAGTCTGTCACAAGGACTTTCCTTATGTTCATGCATTTGATCCTCATTTAATCTCTGACATCACTCCAGAGGTTGAAAATGCTGAACCAATCACTCCACCCACTATAGTGAATGCTGATCTCATCTAACCAATCTCTCCCCTTGATGAAGAGATTATGGATAAAGAAATAATATGTGAAGATCCCCCAGCATTCATTGAACATGCTGTGACTCCTGAACCCACAGAGACCCCTGCTCCTCAATCCAAATTGAGTAGGAACCAAGATATTCTTCTGGTGAATATTCTTGGTGAACCCTCTGAGGGAGTCACCACCAGAGGTAAATTGAGATCTTTGGAAACCGCCTCAGCGAATGAATGCCTTTTCGCTGAATTTCTCTCTGAGGATGAACCTAAGAATGTGGCTGCTGCGCTTCTAGATGAAGGATGGGTTGTTTCCATGCAAGATGAGTTGAATCAGATCAAGAGGAACAAGGTGTGGACTCTAGTAAAATCTCCAGCTGGGAAACAAGTGGTTGTAACTAAATGGGTCTATAGAAACAAGAGGGATGAAGCTGGCATGATTGTTAAAAACAAGGCTAGGCTTGTGGTGCTAGGTTATAATCAATCTGAGGGTATTTACTATGATGAAACGTTTGCACCAGTAGCCAGATTGGAAGGTATCAGAATCTTCCTAACCTTTGCAGCTTATATGGGGTTTACTATATACCAGATGGATGTGAAGAGTGCTTTCCTAAATGGTAAGCTTGTAGAGGAAGTATATGTCTATCAACCCCCAGGGTTTGAAAGTAGTGAATATCCTGATCACGTCTTCAGACTTTACAAAGCACTCTATGGGCTGAAACAAGCGCCTAGAGCCTGGTATGAAACCCTATCAAAATTCTTACTTGAAAATAAATTTGTTAGAGGTACCATTGATCAAACCCTGTTCACTTATAGGTCCAAGGGTGATGTCATTTTAGTACAGATTTATGTGGATGATATAATTTTTGGTTCAACCAATATTACCTTGAGCAAACAATTTTCCAAACTTATGACCAAAAAGTATGAAATGAGCATGATGGGGGAATTAACTTTTTTCTTGGGTTTTCAAATTAAACAAAATTCAAAAGGAATTTCCATTTGTCAAGAAAAATATGTTAAGGATTTGCTCAAGAAGTATGATCTGTCTAATTGTGCATCAGTGAAATGCCCCATGCTTCCTCCCAACAACTTGGGAGCTGATGACTCAGGGGTCTCTGTTAATGAGACCTTATATAGAGGCATGATTGGGTCACTGATGTACCTCACAGCAAGCAGACCAAACATACAATTTGCCACATGTCTAAGTGCTAGGTACCAATCTAACCCCAAGGAATCCCACCTTCTAGCTGTCAACAAAATTTTCAGGTACTAAAAAAGATCTCCCACTCTGGGTCTCTGGTATCCAAATGGATCAGGCTTCGACCTCAAAGCCTACTCAGACTCTGACTACGCTGGGTGTTATCTTGATAGAAAGAGCACCTCTGGGAGTAGTAAAATCCTTGGAGGAAAGTTAGTATGCTGGAGTGCTAAGAAACAAAACTCTATGGCCATGTCATCTGCTGAAGCTGAATATGTAGCGGCCGCTGGTTGTTGTGCTCAAGTTCTCTGGATGAAAAGTCAGCTGGCTGATTATGGGATCACTTATGAAAATGTTCCCATATTCTGTGACAACACAAGTGCTATAGCCATCTCCAATAATCCGGTACTTCATTCCATAACTAAGCATATTGACATCAGGTATCACTTTATCAGAGACCATATTTTAAAAGGTGATATTGAGCTTCATTTTATACCCACTGAATACCAGCTCGCTGATATATTCACCAAGCCTCAAACGTAGATTTTGGGATACACGATGGAAAGATTGCCTTGAAAAACTGTGTAGCTCTCTTGGAATACAACAATTCCCTCTACCATCCATTGTTCTCCTTCCTCAAGAACTCCACCATTTTTGAAGCCATTACCAGAGTACCTTCTACATGCTACCACCAATACTTGAAGGAGTTCTGGTAAAGCGCCGAAGTTGATCAAACCTCTTCACACATCACCTTCAACCTTTCCACACATCCCCAACCTCTCACTTTTGATCTTCACACTTTTGCCAAAGTCAATGGACTTCCAGTCAATAAGGGCATGTCCGTTGTGCCTGCCAGCGCCACTTTGAAGAAGGATCTGGCTACCCTTCGTCCTCATGAAAATAATGACAAACCTTTCACCACCCAAGGTTTCAGAACAAATCACTGATCAAAGTGAATTACTTTTCACCCATCTGGAGGACGCTGATGTTGTACATTGTGAAATGTTTGGGAGGAAACCAGGGGTCACATGATCAGCTTAATGGTTCCCCGCAAGCAATTGCTTACAGCTTAATCTGGGGGCAAGATATAGGGATCGCTCACATACTTTACTCTGACCTCATTGCTAAGCTGGAAAACAAACGGAAGAACAATCGACTGGCCACCATCTGCTACACAAGATATCTCTCTCTTCTCTTAGAAGATATGTTGGGTGAAGGCTACATAAATGATGAACTTCTCTCCTTCTCTCCTTATCACATCACTGCAGCCTGACTGAAGACTCCCTTGGAGGATGAAGTGCCTCTCAGCAGGCACATGATGCAGGTTGCTGGGCTACTCGTTGCTGATGGAGAGCCCTTGATCCCTCACAATAAGGTGAATGTTGAAAGACCAACTGCCAAGACTCTGTCCAAGACCTCTGTGCAGTCCTCTTCTCAGCCCAAGGTGCCCAAGCACAAGAAGAAGAAGAGGAAAGAAATCCCCCTTTCCTCTGAAACCCCTTCTGTTAATCCTTCAAGACAAAGAAGACCAAGAAGAACCCATCCCCTTCTTTGGAGGATGTGGTTGAAGAGCATGCCGCTGACAAAAAACCTGAGTCTAGCGTCTCCCAGTCAGCAGAGACGACTAAGAACCTTCTCAACGCTGATATCTCTTAGGTATTAGTTTGCCATTTTATTCTCTTGGAGGTTCACATACAATCACACTTAACATTCTGTAGGAGAGAGTGATGAAGTCTTAGGGTTTGCCTCAACCCATAGAGTGTATGTGTCAACACCTAGAACTCTTAGGATTATCTGTACACTTTGTCTTAACACAAGGATATGATTCATTTGTGCTCATAACGCACCTCGATGATCCTTCACCCTCTGGATTGTGCTCTTGTCCATAACAACTTGAGCATGTTATGGGTCCCGACCCAGAGTCTCTGCACCTCACGTGGTCTCTGAGTCCCCTCATATGAGAAGAGTCCCAAAGAATTTATTCTTTTGGGGGGACTGAATAATCACCCTCAGTCTTCCTAGGCGCAGCAATAAAAGGAGACCATTACCTTCAAATATGTCACAACTAAAAGAGTCCCAAAGAATTTATTCTTTTGGGGGGACTGAATAATCACCTTGAGTTTTCCTAGGGGCAGCGATAAATGGCGACCTTTAACTTTCATGAATTCACAATTAAAAGAGTCCCAAGGAGCAATCCTTCAGGGGGAGCTGGATAATCACACCCAGCTATCCTAGGGGCAGCGAACGGAGACCATTCACCACATAAATTTCACAAATCAAAAGAGTCCCAAGGAGTAATCCTTATGGGGGAGCTGGATAATCACACCCAGCTATCCTAGGGGCAGTGAATGGCGACCCTTCAACATATCTGTTTCACACTTAAAAGAGTCCCAAGGAGAAATACTTAGGGGGGGCTGGATAATCACACCCATCTTTCCTAGGGGCAGCGAATGGCGATCTATAACTTCATATTTTTTTTCACATTGGTTACTAACAAATATCATAACAGGCTCATAATCTTCATGAAGAACAGCAAAATGATGATACATATTCCATTGCTGGTGATGAAAATGCTGAAGCCCCCCACATTGATATGGATGCCATATCAGACATTGATTCCATGCCAGAGGATGAGGTCTTCATTATTGAAGATGACTTGACCATTTCAGACTATGCTGATATGGATGCTGATGATGACCAAGTTACATCAGACTTAAAACCCATCTCCTTCCCATCAATGACAAATGTTCAAGAACTAGCTGCCAAGTAGCTATTGGACCAGAGGCTCTATACACCAACCCCAGTTCCCTTCCCCACTTTGCCAAATGTCATGGCATTAGGGGCGATGCAACACTTAGAACATTTACAAAACCTCAAGCTTGTCCTTGTTCCTCGAATGAAAGATGTTCAAGAATAGCCGGTGAGGATCTCTGGGTCAAGAGGGGTGACATCAGTAAAACCAAGCCTAAAGTCACAAATGATGTCATCCTCTCTGAATTAAAAACACTCACCCATGCTGCTGAGGAACTCACCATCACCCTAGAGACTTCACTAACTTCATCTATGGAGTCCTCTATGACTGCACTACTTCCGCAACTGCTGGGAAATACCTTGCAAACTCACCTCCCAGCAGTTCTAGACCAGAGTCTTCAGCAATACATACCATCATTCCTTACAACAGTTGTCAAAGCAAATGTTGCAGCTATTGCCAAGGTGTCTGAGCCTTCCAGAAAACTTCTTCAGGAGCTCTTACAAGAGGAACTTAAAGAAATCTGCTTATTTTTCCATCAATAATTTGTTAAGTTCCTTAAACTTGGATCAGGCACAGCTACTGCCGGCGATATACCTAAGGGGGAGAATTCAGCAACCTCCACCTTTGAAGAAGAAGCAGACACTACTCAGCCTAAGGGGGAGAAATCGCTTAAACAACCAGCACCTTCAACAGTGATCCCAACACCAAAACCCATCAGATCCTTCAACCCCATCGCTGAGGTAGCAAAGGACAAGGGTAAAGGAATTGACATTGAGGTACCTGAAATAACCCTGCACTCCCTCCAAGAAGAAGGCGGATCCACATCCAAGCACTCCAAGCACTCTGACTTAAAAAAATTCAAAAGCGTTGATGAACCACCACTTACCCCAAAGCAGGCAAAGGCTCAAATCTTGGAACACAAAAGGCTAGCAAACATTAGATCAGCTGAACTCAAGAGCAAAGAAGCTTTGAATAAACTCTCCCCTGCTGTAAAGGAAGCTCAGCTGAATAAGCTCAAAGAACTTGAAGTTAAAAAGAGCAACCTTCAAAAGGAATATGAGAGAATTATGGACCAAAGAGCTGAGCCTGGTCAAATCACAAAATATGCATGTTACACTGAAAAAGACAAAAGAGTGGTGATGACCCTTTACAGAGAAAACCAACTAACCAACTACAAAGTCTTCAGTGACTTTAAACTCAGAGATCTGGGCCTCTCTGAATGGTTAGAAATGTTGTCTCTTGCCCGGCCTGGTGCTGTCCAAATGATAAAAAAACATTCAAGCAAAGCTGAATTGGGTAAGAGACACTACGAAGAAGCTAAAGGTACCTCTGCCCCCTCAACTATCACAACAACAATCTTCTCAAGGACAAAAGAAAAGGAAAACCCAAATGGGGCCTCTGGTAGAAAAGCTGGTCACTGAGAATATTGTTGTAGATGGGATGCACAAAAACTTGGTACTGCCCAAAGAGATCACTAAACCAGTAGGGGGCCAAGTATACTCAGAACCAGAGACAGGTTTGGTCTTCATGAATGGTAATTGTGAGTATTGCTTTCAGCGGATGAATGAACTACATCTGGCATCAACTATCCAACTCATCAGACTCAAACAGGGCATCCTAAGGAATTTCAAATTAGCTGATGACTTTGAGTTTAAAGTTGGGCTGATCATTAACTCTAGGAGTGACAAAGTTGAAGCCTAGAGAATCTGTGATCAAGGCCTCGATCGCTGAAGAACCTTTTATTTTTGTTTATGTTTACACCACTGGGTGTTCTTGTAATAGACTAGGTTCTTTATGTTCAATAAAACTCTGAGGTATGTTTGTTAAATTATGTGTAAGAAGAAGCTGTGTACTCACTTACAATAATTTTAGACTTGGTATAATTTATAAACAAATAGGGGGAGATTGTTGGGCCAATAAAAGTTTTAACTATGGCCCAGTCTAGATTTGTTTAATTAGACTAAGTGTTACTGATCGCTGAGAGGACCAGCGATAGAGACCAGACCAGTGGAAGGCAAAGCCTCAGCTGGCACACCAAGAACATTCAAGTCAAAGAAAACGTCAGAGAAGTCGAAGACAATCTGAAGTCATACTCACCAACGATTATGGATAGCTGGGATGTAGAAGGAATGTGCTGGTGTTCAAGGATCTCTGAGTTGACAGTACTCAAAGATCACTTAAGAACCCTAGAAGTTTGATATAAGCAAAGCTTGTCTAATCCTTTTATAGTTTAGGCGGGAGAATCTACTAAGTGTTTTGAGCGGGACAAAACAAGAGATTAAAGATAAAGCGTAGTACGACCTAGTTGGACAAAAGGTGAACAGTTGACAGAACCGTTCACCTAAAGTTGTTTAAAGGTATGTCTCGATTTAGACATGCATTTAATACGTTGTACTCTTCTGATAGGTGTGTAAACACCCATCCTTTTACCACTTAACTACAATAATAACCAAGCCAAAACGTGTATTCTATGTCGTAAATGTCGGAATTATGCGTGGTTTGTGTTTTTGTTGTGATTTAGGATCAAAATGTGAAAAGGGAGGAAAACACGGGCTTTCACGGGCTTTTATCAAAGAAAAAGACAAAAGACGAAGTCAAGTGATCAAGAGTGCAAAAAGAACGGATGTCCAAGACCCATTCTGAAGATTTATCGAAGAAACAGTCTAAAGACGGAAGTTTAATAAACCCGAAGAACTCAAGTCTAACTTATGAAGAAATTACAAGACAAGTTTAAAGTAATCCCGAGACAAAGTCTGAAAAGTCGAAGAATTTAGAAGATTAAAGACTAAAGACGAAGGATTAAATGAGAAATAAAGAAAGAAGAAAGAGATGAGGAAGCTTCCTCCCACTCCCTCTCCTCCTCCACTATAAATAGGAGATTAAGATTTCATTTTTTTCTTGTTAGTTAATTTGACAAATTAACTCTCCACCATTTACATTACTTGCACTTTAATTTCATGTCTTTTCATTAATTGTCTTGCACTTTAATTCCTTTAATTATCAAGTAAGTATCCTTTTTATGTTTATTGAATCTTTACTTTTTTTGTTAATCTCTCATCTACCTTTCTTGTTTTGATATTAATCTTCATTTTTATGTTTATATTTATGTTCTTGAAGTTTTTATTAATTTGATTAAGTGGGTTTTGATTATTTTGATTTTTATTGTTAGTTTGTTTGATTTGGTGTGATTGATTATTGTTAGTTATTCATTAGTGGTTGTTTTGGTTTAATCCTTGGGTTTTATCTGATTAGTTTTGATTTAGATTCGTTCTTTTTTGTCTCCCGTGTTCTTCGCATAGTTGTTTTCCCAGGTTATTCCGGATCAAGGCATTTTATTCCGGATCAGACAATTATTCTGGATAAGTGGATTATTCCGGATAAGCCAAATATTCGGGATAAACCATTTATTCCGGATGAACTAAATATTCCGGATGAAGGTTTATTCCGAGTGAACTTGTTATTCCGGATCAACAGATATTCCGGATAAGTGTTTATTCCGAACGAAAGCTTTATTCTGAACCAGCTCTTTATTCCGGATCAAGACATTCCGAATGAAGGCTTGAAATTTATTCCGAACCAAGTGAATTTCAAATTATTCCAAACGAAGACTTTATTCCGGATGAGAAGACATTCCGGATGAAGTACTATTCCGAATAAGCAAACATTCCGAACCAAGCCTGATATTCCGAATAAAGGAATTATTCCAGATGAGCTAATATTCCGGATGAAGGAGTGATTATTCCGCATGAACAAACTTATTCCGGATAAAGGATTTCTTTTGATTATTCCGAATAAGCAAGTATTCCGGATGAAGCTTTTATTTCGCATGAGGTAAACATTCCGAGTAAAGAAAAATCATTCCGAGTGAAGGTGACATTCCGAACGAAGGATTATTCCGAACAAAGGTGTTTTTCCGAATGAGCAATTTTTAGTTTATTTTAAGTTTATGTTTTTAAGTTTTCAGCTTTAATTTTCCCGCCTTTTTCTTTAGTCACATTTTTAGTTTACTTGCCTTAGATTTATTTTAAGCTTGCCTTTAGTTTAAGTTTAGGATAGTTTTAAGTTTGCCTTTTTAATTTCTCATCATGTTTTTATTTCCCGTCATTTAATTTCAATTAGGTTTAGATTTATTTACTGCCATTTACGTTAAAGTTTGTGCACCTTAATTTACAACAACGACAAATATTTTTCTTAACCAAAAACAATTGAGTCACACTTTAAACCAGTAATTAATTCGATTAGACCACTTCAAAGAACTTAATTTTTATACTTGGTAAAAGCCTCGTATTAAATGGCGCCGCTGCCGGCTCTTTTCGTAAAGATTAACGGTTTTTTGTGAGAGACGCGTTGCTTTTTGGGATCCGTTCATTCGTGAACGTTATTTTCTTGCTAAAAAATTTTCAAAAATCCATAAAAATTAAAAATTGTTAAAAATCCATAAAAATTAAAAATTTTGAAAAATCCAAAAAGATTTTATTTTTATTTTTATAGTGTACATATATTCTCTGTTGCTTTGGTATCTTTCTCTTTTGCTTTCGCATGTGTATGCGTACTAGATCTTCAACTTATCCAGAGCCCGAGATTCGTGAAGATTTAGCTATGGCAGGTGTGAACAACAAAAATAATCCACCGCACCTCAACAATAACAACAACAATGTTCTTCCACAGCCCGATCTACGGACAATGGAGGAGCTTTGTCAACCCATAATGTTTGGACGAGGAGGACCGATTGCGCCGATGCAAATCACGGCTCCGGAGTTTTCGTTGAAGCATCACATGATCCAACAAGTGCAAACTAATCCATTCCGCGGAATACCGGATGATGATGCCAACAAGCACCTCGACAAATTCATTACTATTACTCAAAGCATGAAGTTGCCCGGTGTTACTATAGATGTTCTTCGCCTTCAACTCTTTCCACATACTTTATCCCACCACGCCGAAAAATGGTTTGATCGTCTCCCGAAGAATTCCATTCATACTTGGGACGACATGACTCAACGATTTTTGTCGCGCTACTTTCCACCATCCATGGTCACGAGTCTTCGACATCAAATCAGCGGTTTCATGCAAGAACCCGATGAATCTCTCTTTGATGCTTGGGAAAAGATAGAATGTTTTGATCGATCGATGTCCAAACCACAACATGCTCCCCGTTACCTTAATTGATACTTTCTACAACGGTTTGACTTTTCGTGATCGTGGTACGATTAATGCAGCCGCCGGTGCCACATTTATTAAAAGAAGACCCGAGGAGTGTAGAGAGTTGAAATTGTGTATAATGCAGTTCGTTTTTCTCAGTTCTTGATAATTGAAAGTCCAACCAATATCGGGTTTTTAACTGTTTTTGGTTGTTAATCTTTTTTGGATATTCTATTTGCTAATTCAACAAAGACTTGCAAAACTGAAAAATATTACCTACTTATATGTAAAACATAGTGCAATTACCAAATTTTATTCAAGTAAGATTGAAAATGTAAAATTTTAAAACTAAAAGGACTGAAAATGTAAATTCTATGAAAGTAAAATGCTTAAAATGAAAATTCTAACAAGTTTAGGGACTGAAAATGCAAATTAGCAAACTAAAAGGATCAAAAATGTAAATCTAGTAACAAACTAACCAAATTGTAACAAAATAACAAACTTGCTAACTGATTTTAACCAACTTCAAAACTGAAAGGACTAAAATGTGCAAACCCGAAAAAGATGGAAGATTAGCCATGATTAAAAACTGCTTGAAACAAGAAGGACCAAATTGCAAATTTAGAAACTTTATAAGCAAAAACGGGTTTGTAAGAAAAATAAGCTCGTTTGAGCTTATTACTGAACCAAATTCAATGAAACCAATTGCAAAAGACTTCTAATCCAAAATAAGCTACGTCTATAAGAGGATTTTGACTGAAAGTGTAAAATAAGCAAATAAGCACTCTTCAATAAGCCCAAAATAAGCTCTAGAACAATCTAAACAAGCACAACTTGATTTTCTTTCCAAAACTGATTAAGCAACTCAAATGATGAACGAGAAATCAAGTTAGAACAAATTTCATCAAGTAATAAGCTGGAAATTTGAATTAAGCTAAAATTTGGCTTATCGTTGACCAAGCGTTGACCAATTATTTTGACAAAAAGCTGAAACTTTCAAATATCATGTAATATCATATACTAAGTGGATTTATGCAATAAAATGACTTGGTTAATGAATGGAATTAAAAGATCTCAAAATTCAGTTTCAAGTTATAGAAACATTGCTTATCTCAACCTTCCTGATTTTTGCTTATTTCTCAATGCTTAATGAAGACTGTATAAAATGCTTTTGGAATCTGAAACTTTTTGATATGAACTACAATTGAGAACTGGTTTGGCAAGATTTCATCAAGAAATCAGTAATTGCTAGCTAAATGAAAATGAGAACTTTTTGAAAGCTAAACTGAATGAAAAGTAACCCACACTTTTTATGGCCAATTGCCTGTTTGACCTGTAATTTGACTTGAAACTTACTTAAAACACTTAGTAATGACCTTATGACAGAAATTGAGCACTAACTAGCCAATACTCAATACTTGAAAACTCATTATCAGCTAATACCAAACACTCATTATCTGATTTTAATAAGAATTTTCAAAGACTTTTAAAGATCTGGTTTAAACTGAATCAAATCCTTTAGCTATCCAAACTTGAGACTCAAAATGAGATGTTTTAAAACTACAAGCAAGCAATGAGAACAGCTTTTACTCAATTAAGATACAAGGACTAAAAGTGACTGAATTAGGCTATGACTAGAACATA
The DNA here is from genome assembly GCA_025667525.1 of Glebionis coronaria. Taxonomy (NCBI): domain Eukaryota; kingdom Viridiplantae; phylum Streptophyta; class Magnoliopsida; order Asterales; family Asteraceae; genus Glebionis; species Glebionis coronaria. Next base: position 269,913,099 of record CM046879.1, read on the forward strand.
ATCCAAGACTAAAAAGCAGCAAATCAAGACTCAAGCTACAAGTAAGTACTCAATCAAACAATCAGCCAAACTAAACAACTTTGATCATGCATTCATCAAATTTACACTAAGAAAAGTAGCATGCAATTGACATGTTAAGTGGAACCAAAATCAGAAACTTCAAAACCTTTTGTAGTAACCATTGGGAAGAAGAGGAGTGCTGAACTCTCTTATCCTAGTGATAACCACCACCTTATCACTAGATCTACCAATCAACTATCAAAAACACCTACAAATCACTAGAAATCATCATCATGGCATGGATTCTTCAAAAAGGCTAAGGCTTGAACTGAAATCACTAAAACAGCTACAAATCTTCTTCAAAGTCAGTTATGATCATTCAATGATCATAACAAACTCAATGCAGCAACATAATGATCAAATAGGAGCAGGATATGAACAGTAGAATGAATATAAGATTTGGCGGGAAATGGAGAATTCAAATTTTATTCATGGAAAGTTGTTACAAAGTTGTTGAAAAGCTGCTAACTAACTAACTAACTCAAGAGTGTGTCAAACTCTTGAGTAGTTTAGCTAAAAAGGAAGAAAGATGAAAGGAATTGAAAAGTGTGTGTTATTACAAAATTAACTACTTGTTACAAATGAGGACCTAGCAGCTATTTATAGGCTTGACAAAGGAGTTTGTTGGGGATGACGACGTGTTTTGACCAATCCCAGGTCTCCACGTGGCATGATTCTGCAAACTTGATCTTCAAAGTATGAACTCGAATTGGGGCTTTCTTCTTGAGTTGATTTCATGTTAATTGGTGATGACCAATGAATTCGTCTCTCAAAAATAAGCAACTTTGGTGTTAACAACTTTTCATGAAATCGCCTCTAGCTAAAAAACGATCCTGGGAAAAATTTAGTTGCTTGAAGAAGACACGTGGCACGCTCTGACTGGTTGAAATGAGGTCACACGGATCAAACTGTTTAGATTTTGTCATTAATTGTGACGGCTGAGTGGGAATTTAATTCTTGTGAGTTGGCAATCCGTGTGCCCCTTTCTCTCTCTTCTTATTGGCTGAAATTGTGACACATGGATTAAGCTAGTAGAACTTTCCAATTTTGGCAGATTTTACCCTTGAACTTTGGTAGATTGTACTTAAAGGCTTGTAACTTCATTTCTTTGGCATTTTTAGTCCTCCCAACTTCATCTTTGAGCAGAATTGGTCCTTTGACTTTGTTGACTTGATAGTTGACCAATTTTAACTTTGATCTTGACTTTTTACAATATTTCCACTTTAGTCCTTCAACTTTGGCAGTTTGTCAAGATAGGTCCTTGTACTTCAAAGTCTTGTCACTTTTGATCCTTCTTTGTCTTTTTCATCAATTTAAGCTTGATAATTCCTTGTTTGCTTGAAAATGTATCCTTTTACCTACACAAGTGTACACAAACACAAACATACCACATAATACTGTTTTTGCAAGATAAATTGGTATTTTGCTTCATGTTTTAGGGTTATTTGTTGATAAAAGGATATGAGTTTAAGCTCATATCAAATCCCCTACACTTGAACATTTTCATGTCCTCATGCAATAATATATTAAGGCTCAAATTTACATTCTCCTCATAATTAACCCACCTTGGCCATATGGGATGCATCTACACTACTCTAAACTACATGATGCATGATTTTGATTTTTAATAATGCAATGAACAAAATACAATTCTATCTATATCTTTTTGATTTTTTCTTGAAATGGTTTTGATGGAAATAACTCATAAAGAATTCAATGGCTTAGATTAGGGCTTGGGTACCATGGACATTTATCACCCTCAAGTTTCACTTTCCCCATACCAAGCTTAAAAATGGAATCATTGCATTCACAAGTAAAAAGTGCATCAACTTATTCATGACAATTAAATGTGGAACCGGTTATTATTTGAGCAAATTGCTTGTGGGCAAATTTGTCATTTATTCAAGTGTGAAGTATAAGAAGTGTAAAATCCAAAAATAAGGAAGCACGGTTTTAATCCTAAGTAATCCTCTCATCCATTACATGAAAAACCGCTCACAATTAATACAAGTCCGTTTCAAGAGTAATAAGTCATTCGCCTTATGTGTAAAATCCTCATGTCATGCTTTCATAAGTAGCTACACACTCGCTAAGGAAAGAAAAATAAAACTCACGCAATACATTACATCCGCCATCTTTTTGAGACTTTGGATCTTCAACCCCGCAACCCGTCAAGGTAATATTGGATTGGAGCAATCTATTGAATCCCCGCAACCCGTCAAGGTAATATTGGAACTCAATAGTCACTATAATTAACACTACACTGCCCCTCTTGGGAGTCTTGTATAATTATTTTCTTTTTCTTTTTCTTCTCTTTTCACTCATAAGCCGCTCTTATTTTTCTTTATTCCTCACAAAGAAAGTAGAAAAGAATAAAAGGAAAAACACCCGCTAAATATGGAGCATGACATAAGTCTAGTACACATAAAACGTACTAACTTAGAATCTTAAGACGTACTCATACCAACCATGAATGATTAGCCAAAAATGCATAAGAGATTACAAACCAATTAAAACCGTTCTTGATTATTTATTAACAATTATATACATGCGAAGAAAGTAGAGGTAAAGAAGAGAAGGGTTTAGCCACAAGTAATTATCATGAAGTTTATCTAGCCCTTTTATACTTGCTTCAACTCTATCATTTCCCATTCTCCATAAATTTAAAATCTCAAATAATGAGAGTGGTGGATGCTTAGCCTAATAGACCAATGAAGGACTACATGGTTAAGGATACTAGCTAGAGAGTACTTGGATAAGCAAACTCGGGTTGAGTCAAAATATCCATGGCGGGCCTAATATGTAAAAGAAATCTAAACTTGTTAAACCATGTTTTTATTATATTTTATCCTTTTTATATATTTTTGATGAAACATAAAAGAAGAAATATATACAATGCAAATGTGTTATGCAAAAATTATGAATGCATATTTTTGTTGGCCAAAGTAGATCAAAAATTTGAAAAATGTTGAAAAATCAATTTTCCATGTTATCATGCAAGACAATGACAAGTTCTAGGTAAGGTCACTTCGATAGAAGACCCTCCTACACTTAAGCTAAACATTGTCCTCAATGTTTAAGAGCATGGAAGTATAAAAACTTCCCCTACACTTATGACAATGAATAAACTTTGCTTAACCCAAGTTAAGGAAAGGACAACTATTAGTGAAATCATGTTTAAGCACAAGGTGTCAATGAAAAATTACTATAGTAACGAAGTGAACCGGATACAAGGGCCTCCTCCATAAGCTCCAAAGCATGAGATGAGTGAGCAACCCTACAAACAATCATGAAGACAAAAGAAGGTCTCCCCTACACTTATCTCCAAGTCTATACCTTTATTTCTAACCTACAACACTCTAAACCTAGTTATACGATGCTTGAGTTAAAGAGTCTCTAGCTCGACTCGTCCCTCAATGAATTAATTCATGGGGAAAATGGGGATCTCTTGGACCATTTCAACGGAAATGTCCTCCCTAAAGTAATGCTTAACACGGTGACCATTCACTTTAAAATTTAGACCATCGGGTTGTGACAACTCAAGAGTTCCATAAGGAAACACTTGAGTAATAGTGAATGGACCGGACCATCTCGAATTAAGCTTGCCCGCAAAAAGTTTCAATCTTGAGTTAAAGAGGAGAACCGGCTCTCCAACTTTGAACTCACGATTCTTGATCTTAGCATCATGCAATTGCTTAGTCTTTTCCTTGTAAAGCAAAGAATTTTCATAGGCATTGGCTCTCAATTCATCCATCTCATTGAGTTGATCTTTCCTATGTGAACCGGCTTGGTTTAAATCAAAATTAGCCCACTTGAGAGCCCAAGATGCCTTATGTTCTAGCTGGAATGGGAGGTGGCACGCTTTTCCATAGACAAGCCTATAAGGCGTACAACCAATTGGTGTTTTAAAAGCCGTCCTAAACGCCCACAAAGCATCATCAAGCTTATCCGACCAAGAAGCTCGATGCTCTCCCACCGTTCTCTCTAAAATTCTCTTTAAACCACGATTTGTGACCTCGGTTTGACCGTTTGTTTGAGGGTGATACGCGGTAGAAAGTCTATGATTCACTCCATATTTCTTCATAACTCTCGTGAATTGATCATTACAAAAGTGCGTACCACGATCACTTATGATGGCCCGAGGTACTCCAAATCTAGCAAACAATTGTTTCAAAAACTTCACAACAACTCTAGCATCATTGGTAGGTAAGGCTTTAGCCTCCACCCATTTAGACACATAATCCACCGCCACAAGTATATACTTGTTTCCCTTAGAGGATGGAAAAGGTCCCATGAAATCAATGCCCCACACATCAAATATCTCACACTCTTGGATAAAATTTTATGGCATCTCATCACGTTGTGTAATTTTTCCTTGTCTTTGACACACATCACAAAATTTCACCATTTCACGGGCATCTTTATAAATGGAAGGCCAATAGTAACCCGAATCAAATACTTTCTTGGCGGTGTAGTTAGGCCCAAAATGTCCACCCGTAGGTCCTTTATGACACGCTTCTAAGATTTTAAATGCCTCGGGCCCATCTACACACCGTCTAATGATTTGGTCCGCACATTGCCTAAAAAGATATGGATCATCCCAAAAGTAATACTTAACTTCCTTAAGAAACCTCTTCTTTTGTTGATAAGTAAGACCCTCAATAAGCACATTGCCCACAAGATAGTTTGCGATATCCGCAAACCAAGGAGTGGCATCCTCTTGGGAAGAGATAGACATGAGCTCCTCTAATGGAAAAGATTCATTGATTTCTTGGTGTGGTAAATCTCCTTGAAAAGGATGCTCAAGTCTACTCAAATGATCCGCCGCTAAATTCTCGGCCCCTTTCTTATCACGAATCTCTATCTTAAACTCTTGAAGCAACAAAACCCATCTCAAAATCCTAGGCTTAGCATCTTGTTTGGTCATAAGACACTTGAGAGCGGAATGATCCGTATACACTATGGTTTTGGAAAGCACAAGATATGGTCTAAACTTCTCAAAAGCATATACTATAGCAAGCAACTCTTTTACCGTGGTAGTGTAATGAAGTTGTGCACCGGTCATGGTTTTACTCGCATAGTGTATAGGTTGAAAATGCTTATTAACTCTTTGTCCTAAGACGGCCCCTACCGCATAATCACTAGCGTCACACATAAGCTCAAAAGGTAATTCCCAATTTGGAGAAACCAAAATGGGAGCCTTAGTCAAATTTTCCTTAAGAGTCTCAAAAGAGTCTAAACAATCTTGGTTAAAAATGAAAGGAGCCTCTTTCTCCAAGAGGTGAGTCATCGGTCTAGCTATCTTAGAAAAATCTTGTATAAAGCGCCTATAAAATCCCGCATGACCTAAGAAACTCCTCACACCTTTAACCGAGGTGGGTGGGGGAAGCTTAGCAATCACATCAATTTTAGCTCGATCAACTTCTAATCCCTTGTTGGATATTTTGTGTCCTAAAACAATCCCCTCTTTCACCATAAAGTGACATTTCTCCCAATTAAGCACTAAACGTGTTTCCTCACAACGCTTAAGCATTCTTTCAAGATTGGTGAGACATGAGCTAAATGAATTTCCAAAGACGGCAAAATCATCCATAAAAACCTCCATGGTTTGCTCTATCATGTCATGGAAAATCGCCATCATGCACCTTTGAAACGTCCCCGGTGCATTACATAAGACAAAAGGCATCCTCTTGTAAGCAAATGTACCGTAGGGACAAGTGAATGTGGTCTTTTCTTGATCCTTAGGGTCAATGGGTATTTGGAAATAACCCGAAAAGCCATCAAGAAAACAATAGTACTCATTTCCCGCTAAGCGTTCAAGCATTTGATCCATAAAAGGAAACGGGAAATGATCTTTCCTAGTTGCCTCATTGAGTTTCCTATAATCAATGCAAACTCTCCAACCTGTTACAAGTCTCGTGGGAATAAGCTCATTGTTCTCATTAGGCACCACGGTGATTCCACCCTTCTTTGGAACACAATGAACCGGGCTAACCCATGGAGAGTCGGAAATGGGGTAAATCATACCCGCATCTAAGAGTTTAATCACTTCCTTCTTAATAACCTCATGGATTTTTTGGTTAACTCTCCTTTGGTTTTGAATGGCGGGTTTATAGTCATCCTCCATAAGGATTTTGTGTGTACACAAATGTGGATCAATTCCCCTTATGTCGGATATTTTCCATGCTAAGGCTTTCTTGTGTTTCTTAAGAACTTCAATAAGTTGCTCCTTCTCATCCTCTTTCAACTCTTTAGCAATGATCACCGGTAATTGGTCTTTGCCCTCTAAGAAAGCATACTCTAAGTGGGATGGAAGGTCCTTAAGTTCAATAGGAGGTGGACTTTCTATGGAAGGTTTTACTATGGAAGGTTCCTCAATGGTAATCTCTTGTGGAATAGGAGAAGGAATAGGGTCCTCATTGAGCAACTTTTGGATTGTAAGAATATCTTCTTCCCAATTAATGGGAGAATCATCATCACCAAGAAAGTTTGACTCAAATTCCTCCAAGAGTAAATCACTCTCTCCAAAAGGTGTTAAAGAGGGAGCAATTGAGGCCACGGTTTCAACATGGGGCATCTCATCACTAGTACTCTTACAAGCATCATGAAAGTGTTCATCACACACTTCATCTAACACATCAACAATGTTAATAGTCTCACAAGGTCTAGACTCCTTAACCTCTTTCCTATTACAAACTTTCCCTAACTTAAACACCACTCTCTTATCTTCTACTCTTATAATTAGTTCTCCTTCCGCCACATCTATCAAAGTACGACCCGTTCTCAAAAACGGTCTACCAACAATCAAAGGCACTCTAGGATCCATGTCATAATCAACCACTACAAAGTCGGCCGGAAACGTAAACTTATCCACACCTACAAACACATCCTCCGCTATACCTATGGGGTGAGCTATGGTTCGGTTGGCTAGTTCAAGAGTCATCCTAGTGGGAGTGAACTCGGGAAGAGAGAGTTGTTTCCAAACCGATAAAGGCATGAGGTTTATGCTTGCCCCTAGATCCGCTAAAGCCATGCAATTTTCAACACCGGGAAAATTACAAGGTATCAAGAAGCGCCCCGGATCTCCAAGTTTTGTTGGTAAGGTTTTAAGTAACACCGCGGAACAATTTTCATTAAGGGATGTGTTGGGCAAATCAACCAATTTTTCTTTGTTTGAGAGCAAATCCTTGAACATCTTAGCAAACTTTGGCATATAAGCAAGAGCTTCGGCAAAGGATATATTGATGTTGAGTTGCTTGAACATCCTTAAGAAATTGGAGACTTGGATGTCATCCTTGTTCTTTAACTTGTCCTTTTTCAACCTTGAAGGATATGGAAGAGTAGGTTTTGGTGTAGGTGGAATAGGTGTTGTAGTGGAAGATTTGTCTTTGTTAGCTTCTTCATTGGGAAGTGTGGAAGGTAAAGGAGAAGTATGAGGAGGTTGAGAAGGTGTGTTTGAGTGAATAGGAGCATTTTGAGGAGGTGAAGTAGAAGTAGAAGGCTTGTCACAAGTAGGAGCACAAGTGGGTTGAACAATAGTAGGTTTAGGAGGTGAAGGATCCTTTGTTGTTATTCCACTCCTTGTTGTAATAGCATTGACATTTTCCCTTGGATTAGTTTGTGTGTTGGAAGGTAAAGCCCATTGTGGTCTTTGATTTAATGCCATTAAAACCCTATTGGTTTGTTCCTCCATATTACGTTTCATTTGATCATTCATTCTCTTCTCAATTTCACGCATTTTCTTGTCAACATACTCTTGAGTCTCTTGCATCCCATATCCTTGATTTTGAAGTTGAGGGTAAGCTTTATTTGGTATTGGAGCATATGCTTGATTGGGGAAAAGTGGAAGTGGTTGATTAAATCCTTGTTGTGGTGCATAAAAGGTATTTCCTTGATGTTGAACATTGTTGGGTGCCTTGTAGTTATTTCCTTGGTAAGGTGGTCTTTGCCCTTGATTCCTTGGTAAAATTTGAGGAGGATTTTGTTGAATTTGGGTGGGTGGTTGGGGTGAGAATCCGGGTGGAGTAAGGTAGTTTTGGGACTTGTAAGAAAGGTTATTTGGATTGATATTTGGCTTGAAGTGTTCACGATGTTCCTCTTGGTAAGCATAGCATTCCCCTTGATAACCATTCACCTTATCACATTGTTCATAAGAATGGGGACCTCCACAAGTAACACAAGAAAGGGCAATGGCATTCACATTATTTGAAGAATTGTTCAAGGACATGTTCTTAAAAGCTTGAAGTAGTTCTTGTTGTACTTTCAAATTCCTCTCACTATCTCTATCCATCCTTTGAAACATCTCTTGTTGAAACTTGAGGAGTTGGTTGTCACAAGGAGTTTGAGAATTGTTTTGGATAACATGAACCCTTTCCTCAAATTAATTGTTTGTTTGAACCATTGCTTTAGTCTCAATGATGTCCAAGGCCTCTTGGTAGGATTTAAGAAGAATATTCCCTCCCGCGGAAGCATTGAGTGAATCTTGGTGGTGAGATTTAAGGCCATTATAGAAGATATTGATTTGGTGAACATCATCCAATCCATGATTAGGGCATCTCCTCAATAACTCACTATACTCTTCCCAAGCATCACTAAAGGATTGACTAGGTTTTTGTTGAAAGCCTATAATTAAGGTCCTCAAGGCCATAGTCTTATGTGGAGGAAAGAACTTGTTCAAAAACTTAGTGGTGAAACCATCCCATTTGGTGATACTATCGGGTGGTTGGGTGTCTAACCAATGCTTAGCGGGTCCCTCTAGTGAAAATGACACTAACATCAACCTAATGACCTCATGTGGAACTCCATTGTGCTTAATGGTATTGCAAAGAGAAAGGAATCTCTTAAGGTAATCATGAGGATCCTCATTCTTGTTCCCATAGAAAGGTGATTGTGAAACCATAGTAATCATAGATGTGTGTAGCTCAAATGTGTTTGCGGGAAAGTTGGGAATCTTAATAGCACTAGCATATCCATGAATATTGGTTTGCATACGTTCCAACAAAGATCGATTATCAATAGCCATGGCTTCTTGTGGTGGAGGAGTCAAAGCACGATTCTCGTGATCGGCTTGGTGGATGGTGGTGGTCTTACTCTTTCTCTTTTTCTTCCTTTTCGGAGGAAGAGGTTGTACACCAATCGGTATTTGTGCACGCCCGCGAGTGAGCATGCAACTCAATACGAGGAATGAGAGAGAAGCTCTCGTGTGACTTTGAAGAGAAATGGATTATCCTCTTCGAGTTTCAATATTAAATATCCATAAGAAAATAACAATATACGTATGTACTACTTGGGTGCAAGACCCCCACTGAAGCCTTCCTTCTTAGAATACTTACAAGTGAACGGGGGGTTAGGTGGCGCGAAGCACTTAAGTACCTATTGACCCTTAGATGGCATTTTATAGCACATCGCCTTTCTATTCACTTAAATGTTCGTATTCTTCGAATTGTTGCTTATTGAGACTATTTATCTATTCTTGCTTTATTTCGTTTGATCGATACACGTGTCAAGGACCGGAACGCCCCTCAACACGGTGTATTGCCTTGGCAATACTTATGGAGAATATGTAGATTGGTTGTTCTTATACGTATACGTATTTACTTATAATAATATATGGAAAATATTTTTGTATTTATGAGTTTTTTTAAGAGAAAATACTATATGTACATAAAAACCGAGAGAATCCAATAATATATATTTTTGGGTGCAATCTCTTAGGAAAAAGATTGCTTTTTGGATTTTTTAATTTTTTTGGTCAATTCTTTAGGAAAAGAATTGTTTTGTTAATTTTTAGTTTTTATATATTTTTATATTTTTGATTTTTTATTTGTTTTTTATTTATGATACGTAAAAATAACGTTCACAAGGTGAACGGATCCCAAAAGCCAATGAAAACCGTCAATCGATAGTCTCTCGTAAAGTCAAAGAACCGGCAGCGGCGCCATTTGAAATTGTGTATAATGCAGTTCGTTTTTCTCAGTTCTTGCTAATTAAAAGTCCAACCAATATCGGGTTTTTAACTGTTTTTGGTTGTTAATCTTTTTTGGATATTCTATTTGCTAATTCAACAAAGACTTGCAAAACTGAAAATATTACCTACTTATATGTAAAACATAGTGCAATTACCAAATTTTATTCAAGTAAGATTGAAAATGTAAAATTTTAAAACTAAAAGGACTGAAAATGTAAATTCTATGAAAGTAAAATGCTTAAAATGAAAATTCTAACAAGTTTAGGGACTGAAAATGCAAATTAGCAAACTAAAAGGATCAAAAATGTAAATCTAGTAACAAACTAACCAAATTGTAACAAAATAACAAACTTGCTAAATGATTTTAACCAACTTCAAAACTAAAAGGATTAAAATGTGCAAACCCTAAAAAGATGGAAGATTAGCCATGATTAAAAACTGCTTGAAACAAGAAGGACCAAATTGAAAATTTAGAAACTTTATAAGCAAAAACGGGTTTGTAAGAAAAATAAGCTCGTTTGAGCTTATTACTGAACCAAATTCAATGAAACCAGTTGCAAAAGACTTCTAATCCAAAATAAGCTACGTCTGTAAGAGGATTTTGACTGAAAGTGTAAAATAAGCAAATAAGCACTCTTCAATAAGCCCAAAATAAGCTCTAGAACAATCTAAACAAGCACAACTTGATTTTCTTTCCAAAACTGATTAAGCAACTCAAATGATGAACGGGAAATCAAGTTAGAACAAATTTCATCAAGTAATAAGCTGGGAATTTGAATTAAGCTAAAATTTGGCTTATCGTTGACCAAGCGTTGACCAATTATTTTGACAAAAAGCTGAAACTTTCAAATATCATGTAATATCATATACTAAGTGGATTTATGCAATAAAATGACTTGGTTAATGAATGGAATCAAAAGATCTCAAAATTCAGTTTCAAGTTACAGAAACATTTCTTATCTCAACCTTCCTGATTTTTGCTTATTTCTCAATGCTTAATGAAGACTGTATAAAATGCTTTTGGAATCTGAAACTTTATCATATGAACTACAATTGAGAACTGGTTTGGCAAGATTTCATCAAGAAATCAGTAATTGCTAGCTAAATGAAAATGAGAACTTTTTGAAAGCTAAACTGAATGAAAAGTAACCCACACTTTTTATGGCCAATTGCATGTTTGACCTGTAATTTGACTTGAAACTTACTTAAATTACTTAGTAATGACCTTATGACAGAAATTGAGCACTAACTAGCCAATACTCAATACTTGAAAACTCATTATCAGCTAATACCAAACACTCCTTATCTGATTTTAATAAGAATTTTCAAAGAATTTTAAAGATCTGGTTTAAACTGAATCAAATCCTTTAGCTATCCAAACTTGAGACTCAAAATGAGATGTTTTAAAACTACAAGCAAGCAATGAGAACAGCTTTTACTCAATTAAGATATAAGGACTAAAAGTGACTGAATTAGGCTATGACTAGAACATAATCCAAGACTAAAAAGCAGCAAATCAAGACTCAAGCTACAAGTAAGTACTCAATCAAACAATCAGCCAAACTAAACAACTTTGATCATGCATTCATCAAATTTACACTAAAAAAAGTAGCATGCAATTGACATATTAAGTGGAACCAAAATCAGAAACTTCAAAACCTTTTGTAGTAACCATTGGGAAGAAGAGGAGTGCTGAACTCTCTTATCCTAGTGATAACCACCACCTTATTACTAGATCTACCAATCAACTATCAAAAACAGCTACAAATCACTAGAAATCATCATCATGGCATGGATTCTTCAAAAAGGCTAAGGCTTGAACTGAAATCACTAAAACAGCTACAAATCTTCTTCAAAGTCAGTTATGATCATTCAATGATCATAACAAACTCAATGCAGCAACACAATGATCAAATAGGAGCAGGATATGAACAGTAGAATGAATATAAGATTTGGCGGGAAATGGAGAATTCAAATTTTATTCATGGAAAGTTGTTACAAAGTTGTTGAAAAGCTGCTAACTAACTAACTAACTCAAGAGTGTGTCAAACTCTTGAGTAGTTTAGCTAAAAGGAAGAAAGATGAAAGGAATTGAAAAGTGTGTGTTTTTACAAAATTAACTACTTGTTACAAATGAGGACCTAGCAGCTATTTATAGGCTTGACAAAGGAGTTTGTTGGGGATGATGACCTGTTGAGACCAATCCCAGGTCTCCACGTGGCATGATTCTGCAAACTTGATCTTCAAAGTATGAACTCGAATTGGGGCTTTCTTCTTGAGTTGATTTCATGTTAATTGGTGATGACCAATGAATTCGTCTCTCAAAAATAAGCAACTTTGGTGTTAACAACTTTTCATGAAATCGCCTCTAGCTAAAAAATGATCCTGGGAAAAATTTAGTTGCTTGAAGAAGACACGTGGCACGCTCTGACTGGTTGAAATGAGGTCACACGGATCAAACTGTTTAGATTTTGTCATTAATTGTGACGACTGAGTGGGAATTTAATTCTTGTGAGTTGGAAATCCGTGTGCCCCTTTCTCTCTCTTCTTATTGGCTGAAATTGTGACACATGTATTAAGCTAGTAGAACTTTCCAATTTTGGCAGATTTTACCCTTGAACTTTGGCAGATTGTACTTAAAGGCTTGTAACTTCATTTCTTTGGCATTTTTAGTCCTCTCAACTTCATCTTTGAGCAGAATTGGTCCTTTGACTTTGTTGACTTGATAGTTGACCAATTTTAACTTTGATCTTGACTTTTTACAATATAGTCCTTCAACTTTGGCAGTTTGTCAAGATAGGTCCTTGTACTTCAAAGTCTTGTCACTTTTGATCCTTCTTTGTCTTTTTCATCAATTTAAGCTTGATAATTTCTTGTTTGCTTGAAAATGTATCCTTTTACCTACACAAGTGTACACAAACACAAACATACCACATAATACTGTTTTTGCAAGATAAATTGGTATTTTGCTTCATGTTTTAGGGTTATTTGTTGATAAAAGGATATGAGTTTAAGCTCATATCAAGAGCTTATTGAGAACATGACTACTCATCACAAAAATTTGGATTCCTCCGCTTCTTCAAGGAACAACCCGAGAGTCAATGTTTCTTCTACTTCAGCAAACCCCGATATGACCGAATTCACCCGCATGATGGCCGAAATGAACAAAAATATCTTGCTCATCGCTACAAACCAACAACAACAAGTTAAAGCGGTAGCAATTTCTTGTGAGACATGCGGTGGTCCTCACTCATACACCGATCGTCCTTCTACTCATGGCAATCCGGAAAACGTGTATGCGGCTTATGGTAACTATTCACCGGAAAATTACCAAGCCTGACCTCAAGGGGATCGAAATTTGCTAAGTTACCGATCGAACAACTATCTTTCACCCGGTTTTTCACCTCAAAACCACAACCCCAACAACAATTACAATAGAAGCAACCAAATCCCACCTCGAGCTTCTAATCCTTATCACCCACCCGCTCAACAAGCCCCACCCATAAATCAAGATGTTGAAGCCTTAATGAGAACCGATAGAGCTTTAGTAGATGTGGATAAAGGTGAACTCATCATAAGAGTCGGGGATGATGCACAAGTTTTTGAAATGGGGAAGCTTACAATCAAATATAATGGAAGAGAATCGGCGAATATGATTAATGTGCTTGATGATTTTGTCGTCTACAACAATCCTCTATTCGATTCTTGCAATGATAATCCGTTGTTTCAAGATGATGTGGATGATTCTCTCTCCAATTTAGAACCTCCACCCATATATGATTCTCCACCGATCTATGATGCTTATGATGATGATTCTAGCTCCGATGGGGATGATTATGATGATTTTAATTCTGAGTATCCAGACATGCCCACTTATGATGATTTTGATGAGGCCGATACTCTTTCGAGTGATTCTTCTCATGATGAAGATCCTTCGCCTACAACCCTTGATCCTATTTTGGATGACTACTCATTTGAGGAAGACTTTGCTACTTTTCTCAACACTTAGTTCCCAAATGAGAGTGATGCTCCTCCTTTAGACTTTGATGATTTTGGTCGTTATCCTACTTTGGATATGAAGAAATCTGCTTCAAAGGAGAAGACACCGGATGACACCAATATCAGCAGCACTTCTGTCTTAACTCCTCTCTACCCTCCGTCTGAGGATGAGATTGCTAGATTTATGATCAGATCTTCTTTAAGATCTGCTGAGCCTGAGTGTAATTTTCCCCTGAAGGAAAAGGTGTTCGACCCCGGTATTGCAATTGTTAAGCCATCTCAGTATCCATCTGATGAAATAAAAGGAAAGATTTTTGGAAACCAGGGAGATATGCTTACACCTCTTCACCTTTGATCCCACCGTGCTCCATCTTTCCTTAAGGGAACCTTGCCTACTCTTCTTTGGTTTGCCTTGTTCACCTTAATCTTATGCTATTTTATGGACGAAAACCATGTATTTGATCCTGGTGGATGTGTTTCATGCTTCTTCCTATGCTAATCAAGGTCGAGTCAGGCTCACGACTCGGTGAACAAAAATCAAGCGCTTCTTGGGAGGCAACCCAAGTATCTATCTTTTAGCTATTTCTATCCTAAGTGTAGGGAAGACCCGTTGGTGTTTGCTATTTCCTCTCTTCTCATATTCAGGGATTCGAGCGTTCAATGATTCACTCTTGATGATTTTTGATGACCCGTGATTTCGTGTTTCCGTCTTCCCGGTTCTATCCTAAGCTCTTTTCGATTCACTATTTTATATTTTCCAATATTAAAATAGGAATCTCTTTAGTTGTCCCTTTCTTAGCAAGATTTAATCAACGTGTACAATGTCCTAAGTGTAGGGGAGTTTACTCCCACATGCTTAAACATTGAGGACAATGTTTAGATCAAGTGTAGGGGGGACTTCTATCGAAGTTAAGTGGTATTTTCCTTGTATTTGTCCTCATTTTAACCGGAAAATCAATTTTTCGACATTTTTCAAAAATTTTAATCTATTTTGGCCTATTAGTTTTTCCTTTGTTATAGTTATTTTCTTTTGTTGCTAGAATAAATTTTTAATAAAGTGGTTTTAATTTTTAAACGTTGTGAATATTTTGACTCAACCCGAGTTTACTTATCTAAGTTTACTCTAGCTAGTATCCTTAACGTGTTTAAGTCAAGTTTTGCTAGGCTTTTATATAGGGAGCTTTAAAACGCGAAAGTCTTAACTCTCACGGGTTAAGAACAAGTGAAGGTCTACGAAATACTTGGCCTATTCTCTATGATGGATTAGATGGAATTGATGTATGGATTTATTGATAAATATAAAAGAGATGAGAAGGGAGATGAGGGAGTAGAGAGAGAAAGGAGAGAAAAAAGAGAAGCGTAGAGAGAGAAAGTAAAGATTGAATTATGAATTATGAATTATGAAAATGACCAACCCCTCCTAACATGCTAGGAGGGGATATATATAACCCACCCTACATGTGGGCTATATGGACTATACATTTACTAAGTGGATCACGAGCCCATTACATAATTATCGTTGGAGCGACCGATCCTTCATAAATACGTAAAACGTATTTCCAACAATCTCCCCCTAAGGGAGGTCGCTCCAAGAGACAAAGTTCTAAATAGTCTATATCTCGTGATCTATGCTAACTAAGATGTGACCGAGACTTTATTGTGAAAAACGTATTTCCAACAATCTCCCCCTAAGGGAGGTCACATCTTTTTACAAAATCTTAAACCTAGCATCTATGCTTGAGTCTTCGATCTTGTTCTTGTGAATATGCTTGATGTGATCTTTGACTTTAGTCTTGAGCATGTTTCCTTGCCTTGACCTTGTGCATTCTTCACTTGTGATATTTGCCTCTTCGTGACTTCATGTTCCACATACTTATACTTTTAAATTCTTGAAAGCTTCAAAGTTTGATACAGCGGAAGACTTGACCTTCACGCTTTCTTGAATTTGTTGAAGTACTAATTGTATGTAGTATAAGCATGTGGTGACGACTTCTTCTGGATTGTACACCGCAATGCCACCTTCTTGTTACGCTGCATAAGACAGTTAGCAACAAACAATATACACGGATGAAATGGCCTTGAACATTTCATTCTAATTCGGTAGCATTTTACCTCCGGTCGGTGAAGACCGTTGGACGATATTAAATATCGTACTTGTGGCAGGTAGTTTCAATAAAGAACCTCCTTGACAAGATTTCACGGGTAAACACGTTCTCTTTACTCGACCGTCCAAAGCTGACTGCGAACGTAAAGAGTGAATCATTTGGATAATCTTATCCGCATGATTTGAAGCCGTCAATTCATGTTCCTGGAACAAGTGAAGTTCAATTAAGAACCGCACCGTCGTTGCTTTCCAGTTGTCACTAGCTTGATTCATATATAATCTTGCAAGTTACCTACCAAGTGTTGTTTGATGTTAACACTAGAAGGATTTCCATTCGTCGCTGTAAATACTTAATAGTATTACTCTGAATGTTCTGGCAAGATCACTAAGATATTGCGTAGAGGCCTGGAATGTGTTTAAATTCATTTAAGAATTAAACCACTGTTGCTTTCCAGTTATCACAAGTTTGATTCATGAAGAATCGCACAAGTCACCTACCATGAGCTTTTTGATATTCGCTCAAGAAGGATTTCCATCTTCATTGTAAATACTTTCGTATTACTCGGATGTTCAGGCAAGATCATGAAGATTTTGCGTAGGACTCTTAAGATCTTTCTTACTTTTCACAGTGTGTGAAGACGCAAGGAAATATGAAAGTGTGTTCTAATGAGATATTTGATGATCTCAAATGGCTCTAGACTCGATCGTGCATTTTGGATTTTTAGTGATCGGAGGCTGGAGAGGAGTGCCACCTTTTCAATACCAATTTATTCGGAGTGAATAAACCAATAGATAATGTGTTGATCTCCGTGTGATTAAAACAAATACCTTTTGAGAGATATTTGAGTTAGCTGGGAAGGGTTGTGCATTGCATCACTGGGTCCATGATGTCCTTCTTCAATATCAAGAACCATTAAACAATGATCTTAATAGCATATGTATTGACCCGGTTTCTGCCTAAATTGTAAGGAGGGCTTCTTTCTTTACACCCTTTATCTTTACAATTCTTTTTCATTCTTCAACCCCTTCAATGCTTACCAATACGTCATCACTAGCACCTTGTTGTGATTGTTCCAGTGCTAACTTAAGTACTTGGTCGGCATTCAGCTACGTTCACAATTTTTCTCCATCTTTCCTAAGGACTACTATTTCTAGCTATGGGAATGTCCTTGGGAAGATTCCTCCGGTTCTAGAGGAATCATTGGGCTTTAACCTATCCTACCATCCTTATGTCACCATAATCTTCATCATCGTGAATAGAGATGTTTTGGGTAAGTGTATGTCACCATGAAATCCATTTTGAAGTGCAAATCCATTTTTCTCCCCCTTAACATATGCCACGATATCCGAAAACATTTCGCACATGTCGGGATGAGCTAGCACGTTAAGTCAAACCATTTGTGATTAATCATTTCCCATATTAAATCACATTTTCTCCCCCATATTAAAAATATTAACTCAATCAATGTTTTTAATATCAATTGATTTAATAGTGTTTTAAGAAAATTTGGGAAGAAAAATGCAAATCCAATTATCTTCATGAATTACACAAGCTCCCCCTCAAATTAATGAGGATGTACTTGAAACGTAAATTAAATACCTTTTAAACACAAGTGTAAGGTATTTATCACGTGCAAAGATCGTATATGATAATGAATTCACAATATTAGCAATTTACGAGGTTGGACCTGAATGATGGAGAACATCATATGAAAGAAGCACATGGTTCTTGTTCACGAATGTTGGTCTTCCTCGTAACTTCTGAAGTTATCTCTTGACTCCATGTGTATGATTGATATCGTTTTCTTAACACCAATATGTGAACTTGGCACTCTCGGCATCAAGGATTCTGAATGCTGGACAATTGCTCCCCCTCAATAGTTGACCCGTGTTCTATTGAAAGAGCTGTAGTCACCGTTTGAGTAGTCGCATCGTCGAGTATGTAGATATCAATTTTAAATTTCTACGGTTGGTGGAGATGATAACTTTGGATTCTGAAGTCAAAGCTTTCCGGTGAAATGCTTGACTTCAAAGTGAAAAGCGGGTTACTATCGGAAATAATAGCAAACCATAATGGAGCATGTTTTAAATTTTTTAAACTTCTGCTCGAACTTTATTTACAATCCCGTGTCATTATTGAATGACATTTCTAGGTTCGTAAATATTATCGATTCCAGAAGACATGCTCTTTTTATCAAAACATTTTTGAACACACAATTTTGAAAGATTTAGAAAAACCTTTTGAGAAATTCTTGAAAAATTGTGTTCAAAGTTTTGAAAACCAATTACTTGAGCTTAAGATTTGGAATATCTTAGGAAAGCTCAAGTCCGAGAAGTTGTAAATTTCTCGTTGTAAGGATAAGTTACCATCGGCGATAACCTGTCCTTGTATCTGAAGAACGAGTCCTAAGCTGACATTTACTTAGAAGTCGTTTTCATGAGCTTGAAAACTTTGACTGTTTTAACGGAAAGCTCATGACCGAGAAAGGTTAATTTCTCGTTATGAGGAAAAATTCTCTTATTTAAAAGATACACTTTCCTTTATGAGCTTAAAACTTCGAATGTTTTAATACAAGCTCATGACCGAGAAAGGTGAATTTCTCATTAAGAGGATAAGTTATCATAAAAGATAATCTTTCCTTTATTTTAAGTTCGAGTTACAGTCTGACATTTAATTGTAAGTCATAGTGCATGAGCTTAAAAACTTCGAATGTTTTTAATATTAGCTCGTGCCCGAGAAAACTTAATTTCTCGTTGTTAGGATAAGTTTATCATCGGCGATAGACTTTCCTGCCTTTGAAGAGCGGGTTATAGACTGTCATTTATCTATAAGCCTTTATGCATGAGCTTAAAAACTTGGAATGTTTTTTGATATAAGCTCATGCCCGAGAAAAATTAATTTCTCGTTGTTAGGATAAGTTTACCATCGGCGATTTGAAGATCGAGTTATATTCTGTGATGTGACTATAAGTCCTTATGAGCTTAGCCATGAATCCCCTGAGACACTTGTTTCTCCGACATCTGCTTCTTCAGCAACCAAACTCTAAGAGTGTCCTTAGTTGAACGGTATACAACGATTGGACCGCTTCGTTCTTTTGGAACATCAACTTTGGTACCTGTATTCTCATTAGGAGTTTGTATACTTTTTCATGGGTTAGAGATATCTATTTTAGAAGCACGTGGGGGTTCACGGTTTTCTTTTCTTGTGTCAGAGGTGGCCTGAGGGGATGATTCACTTGTCTTAGTTGGCAAACGTTTCCTTTTATAGAAAACCTTAAGTTCAGGCTTAAGTGATGTATCATCCTTTGCAATTTCCTCCCTAGTAGTCTTCGTAGAATCAGAGACTATCCTAGTTAAAGGGCACTCGTTTTTTACAAGAGTGAAAGTTCTACCAGTGGGGCGCCACATTTTACCAATGGGTTTGATTTTAGCGACCCACAGGGATTTAAGTCGAGCACGGGAGTTCACCTCATTAAGCAATTTTTTGATACAAGAGTCATGATTTGCCGTAAAGACACATTTTCTACATGTTTTACAAGTAGCATATTTAATGTCCGAGTAATTCCTAGATGATTGATCGATTCTCCTAGGAGACGTCATGCTATGGTTAGCAGTGTTGGGTAATCTAGAAGGCATCTGACTAGGTTGGACATTGCTATCTCTTACATGTGTCTTTTGAATAGCTTCCCTATGACCAAAATCATGGCGCACATCAGTTGAACTAGTTCTAGACGTGTTCATTGAACTATTGTTAGAGAAACTAGGGGCAATCATGTGATTAGGTCTTGCAAAAGCTGTTTTAGTCACATTGGGCCTAGATGGTGGAGTGACTGGTCTAGGAAAGTGAACCAAATCAACTTGGGAGGCAAACCGCGGTCTCGAGGATTGTGGTCGCTCGGATCTAAATGCAGTAGGTTGTCTGACAATCGGTTGTCTGACGAACTGATTTGTAGGCGGTTTCCCCAAGATTGATGGTTTTTCAAGCTTAGTGTCCACACTAGGTCCTCTATTTTTCCTTAACTCGTTTTTCAACGCAGCTATAGCAAACACCTTTTCCTGAACTTGGGCTTTTAACGTTTCATTTTCTTTGAGCAATCTATCTTGGGATGCCAATTTAGACTCTAGAAACTGAATTTGTTTCAAAAGATTATCCTTTTCAGCTTTAGAATCTAAAACTTTTTGATCCAATTTTCTTTCAAGAACAACGTTTTACTTTTCAAGTTTTTCAAAGTATGTTTCAAATTTGTCCGTTTTCTTAGAAAATTCAAGTTTGGCATCCTCAAGATCTTTTGATTGTTGAGCTACAATCGTTTCGAGCTCTCTAATCTTGGAATCAGAAGCAGTCAATGAAGCAGTTATAAGACAATTATCATGATGTTTAGCATTTTGAACACTTTCTCCCCCATTATGACTCACATCGGATGAATCAGAAGTGGTATTTCTATCACTCTTTTCCATCCGATGTTTGTCATAATTAGGTTCAGAAGGCTCAATATGCGGCATGGCATCAGCATATACATCATAAACAACGTTACATAGTACCATGTTTGCCGGCTCTTCGTCATAAACGGGTAAGGTGTCATCAAGAGAGATCTCGTGAACATTCCCTGACGTGCCACTGATATCATGTTGTTCTCCTGATTCCGTGCTCTTGCCATCGTTATGCTCCAAGTTGTCAACCGTTAGACCATTCTCCTCTTGCATCTGCGTCATTGATTCTTGTACTCCATTATCATACGCTTGTTGAAGTCGTGATCTTTCATAAATCGAAGACGAGACCGATGACTTGAGTTTCAAAATTTTATCACGGAAAACTCGAAGCTCGGTATGTGTATCTCAAAGAAATGATTGGCAAATCACTGAACTTTCAGGCTTGATGATATTGAATTTGAGGAAAGGCATGAGTTGTGTCACAAGATCCTTATATACAAGTGCCGATGCAGAGTGATTAAAGTTGTCATGGTTGAGTTGCTCGGCGAGTTGGGTCAAAGTGGTGAATATTGAGTCGATGAATTTATGACGATCTTGTCCAAAGATTGTCACAAATTCGCTCCCTCCTTGAATCCTCGAAAGAGTGACAAGATGAGACTGAAGCATTTGAAATGAAGTGATGCCACTTTTCCTATCTTTGTTTTGCAGTAAATGCAATTCTCCCTTTTGACATGTCGAATCGAACGAATCCATTAAATATCGATTAAAAATGACGTGGATGTTGTTGTTTTCGGGATTTTAGAATTCGTGAAAAAACGAAAGACCCGTAAATAACACTTAAAATTCCTCGATTGATGATATAAATGAAGCCCGTTACTTTGACTCGTCACGTTTGTCTTTAAATCCGGCCACAATAACGTTTAACCCGACAAATATTTTTCCACGTTAACTTTTAAAATACCCGCCTCAACACGATTTGCCAAAAATTCATAAACAAAATATATTAAACTAGAAAAATAAAAGTGTCAAAATACAAAAATTAACTAATAACCTTAACTTATAAAATATAAAAACTAAAGATAAAAAAAATCTAGTATTTGAAAATAAAATAAAAAATAAAAGAAACTTTTTAGAAAAGAAAGCAAAGAGATAAAATAATAAAAAGAAAATTTGATACGTGTGGCTGGGAAAAACAAAACGTGTCCCAATCAAAGTGTGTCCACCGCCCCACTCCACTTCCTTGTTTAATCCGCCCCAATATCTTTGATATAAAAAACAAAAAACCTAATCTCACCTATTTTCTCTCAAGAACTAAACGAGTTATCTCTCTCTCTCCTCAAACCTTGTTACCATCGTCACTGTAAAACTCTCCCTAGTTTATGCCGCCTCTCCCTCACAACTTAATGGATACCATTAAACAACTCTAATGGATATCAAAACCGGATCCCAAAGCAGATACAAAAACAAAACAAAACTTACACCTCGAATTCTAAACTTGAAAAAGTCTAAGAGTTTGCAAGATCATATAGACGACTCGAAAACCCAAAACTTTGATTTATTTGGCTAAGCATCCACCGGTCTCATTTCTTGAGATTTTAAATTGTGGAGAACGAGAGATGATAGAGTCAATTATAAGTTTGGTATTCTTTCGTGAATTTATGTGAGTTGATTATAAGCCTATTCTCCCATCGCTTGCTAATAAATTTAATAAATAAGGTTGTACGATTTGAAAAGTTACTTAGCTTCTAGCCCAATATCGTTTAAAAATTGCTCGGTATTGATTAGAGTTCATAGCCAAGGCATAACTTATTGAAGCGGGATGCGAAGATTGGCGAGTCCGAAAAGGCCCTAACAAGGCATGAGGGCTACATTTTGTTGCTAAAGATCCAAAAGTGATGTGAAGAATCATTTATCAAAGATCAATATGAAGGATCGAGACACACGACGAAAAGCAAATACACCGCTAAAGAACATGGAGAAGTCTATCCAAAAAGGCCCTAACAAGGTATGAGGATAAATAGATCCAAGTCCTAAAAGGAGGCGGATCGTTGTATATCAAAATCCCAAATAAAGATTGGAGAAAAATGAAGAAGTCGTGGTCCAAGTATGAAGAATCTCTCAAAACTTCAAGTGAAGAAATTCCTATTATGAAGAGAAGACCATTATTTCATGAACGTCTCTCAAGATTTGAAGTATGAAGTCGCTGCCAAATATCGGTCCGAGAAAGGTATCAAATCGTGAAGCGAGTTATGCTAAGATATGAACTTTATGAGGTCCCGAGAAGCAGTTTTAAAAGATTTTGTCCTTTAGCTAACTATTGATTAAATCGTCCTACTTTATTTTCAGCCTAAATAACTATCGAAATAAGTCAACAATGCATCCTCGTGATCATTCAAGACAATAATAAAATATGAGAGATACACCTAGGAAAAAGGGAGTCTAAGTAAATAACTGGCCCACATGAGTTTGTGTTAGTTTACTAACTTGTAATAACAATGATCTCGTTTTTAAGCTTGGTATGGGGAACGTGAAACTTGAGAATGATAATCATTCACGACATTCTAAAACCCTAAGGTAAGTTTTTGATCTTTTTACTTGTTTCCTTCTTTTAAATATTTTATCTCTTTAATAAAGGCCAATGTGGATTGATTGTGATGAAAAGTGTAATCTTGCTTTGTAATTAATGCATTGCATGAGGACATTGCAACGGTCAGGTGTAGGGGATTTGATAGGTGTGTAAACACCCATCCTTTTACCACTTAACTACAATAATAACCAAGCCAAAACGTGTATTTTATGTCGTAAATGTCAGAATTATGCGTGGTTTGTGTTTTTGTTGTGATTTAGGATCAAAATATGAAAAGGGAGGAAAACACGGGCTTTCACGGGCTTTTATCGAAGAAAAAGACAAAAGACGAAGTCAAGTGATCAAGAGTGCAAAAAGAACGGAAGTCCAAGGCCTATTCTGAAGATTTATCGAAGAAAAAGTCTAAAGACGGAAGTTTAATAAAGCCGAATAACTCAAGTCTAATTTATGAAGAAATTACAAGACGAGTTTAAAGTAATCCCGAGACAAAGTCTGAAAAGTCGAAGAATTTAGAAGATTAAAGACTAAAGACGAATGATTAAATGAGAAATAAAGAAAGAAGAAAGAGAGGAGGAAGCTTCCTCCCACTCCCTCTCCTCCTCCACTATAAATAGGAGATTAAGATTTCATTTTTTCTTGTTAGTTAATTTGACAAATTAACTCTCCACCATTTACATTACTTGCACTTTAATTTCATGTCATTTCATTAATTGTCTTGCACTTTAATTCCTTTAATTATCAAGTAAGTTTCCTTTTTATGTTTATTGAATCTTTACTTTTCTTGTTAATCTCTCATCTACCTTTCTTGTTTTGATATTAATCTTCATTTTTATGTTTATATTTATGTTAATTTGATTAAGTGAGTTTTGATTATTTTGATTTTTATTGTTAGTTTGTTTGATTTGGTGTGATTGATTATTGTTAGTTATTCATTAGTGGTTGTTTTGGTTTAATACTTGGGTTTTATCTGATTAGTTTTGGTTTAGATTCGTTCTTTTTTGTCTCCCGTGTTCTTCGCATAGTTGTTTTCCCAGGTTATTCCGGATCAAGGCATTTTATTCCGGATCAGACAATTATTCCGGATAAGTGAATTATTCTGGATAAGCCAAATATTCCGGATAAACCATTTATTCCGGATGAACTAAATATTTCGGATGAAGGTTTATTTCGAGTGAACTTGTTATTCCGGATCAACAGATATTCCGGATAAGTGTTTATTCCGGACGAAAGCTTTATTCCGAACCAGCTCTTTATTCTGGATCAAGACATTCCGAATGAAGGTTTGAAATTTATTCCGAACCAAGTGAATTTCAGATTATTCCGAACGAAGACTTTATTCCGGATGAGCAGACATTCCGGATGAAGTACTATTCCGAATAAGCAGACATTCCGAACCAAGCCTGATATTCTGAATAAAGGAATTATTCCAGATGAGCTAATATTCCGGATGAAGGAGTGATTATTCCACATGAACAAACTTATTCCGGATAAAGGATTTCTTTTGATTATTCCGAATAAGCAAGTATTCCGGATGAAGCTTTTATTCCGCATGAGGTAAACATTCCGAGTAAAGAAGAATCATTCCGAGTGAAGGTGACATTCTGAACGAAGGATTATTCCGAACAAAGGTGTTTTTCCGAATGAGCAATTTTTAGTTTATTTTAAGTTTATGTTTTTAAGTTTTCAGCTTTTCTTTTCCCGCCTTTTTCTTTAGTCACATTTTTATTTTACTTGCCTTAGATTTATTTTAAGCTTGCCTTTAGTTTAAGTTTAAGTTTGCCTTAAGGATAGTTTTAAGTTTGACTTTTTAATTTCTCGTCACGTTTTTATTTCCCGTCATTTAATTTCAATTAGGTTTAGATTTATTTACTGCCATTTACGTTAAAGTTTGTGCACCTTTATTTACAACAACGACAAATATTTTCTTAACCAAAAACAATTGAGTCACACTTTAAACCAGTAATCAATTCGATTAGACCACTTCAAAGAACTTAATTTTTATACTTGGTAAAAGCCTCGTATTACTCCCACTAAGGAAGCAACCTCGTACCACTATAAATAGGAGTGAGAAAGGAGAATTAAATCAACCCTTGTACTTGGATAAATTATATAAGTTATTTCTCACTTTGGAACCGCTGAGCCCTCAGCTGTCTACCAGCGTCTCATTGGTTCCCTTGTAAACATGAGTCTCGAATCTAGTTTACTTGTTCTAGGGTTCATTTCTTATTCTCATTCAAAGAGTGTATTCATAGCACTTTGTAATACTTTGTTTATAACAGTTAATAAAGCATTACGCGTTTGAAAAGTATTTCATTGTGTTTTCGTGGTTATACGAG
Organism: Glebionis coronaria; assembly: GCA_025667525.1. Classification (NCBI taxonomy): domain Eukaryota; kingdom Viridiplantae; phylum Streptophyta; class Magnoliopsida; order Asterales; family Asteraceae; genus Glebionis; species Glebionis coronaria. The sequence goes on from CM046879.1 coordinate 269,938,583, forward strand.
TTATAGTTTCAACAATTTTCATATTAAGGGACTTTCATGATCATAGCAGCAGGTAATGTTTACACTAGGAATTTAGCTACAATTCAATTCAGGGGGAACAAAAATTAGAAATATGACACCTTCTAGCTTGAAGCCTCCATTGATGGAGTAGAGGAGTGCTGAACTCTCTAATACTACTTCCTTCAAACCAATTCAGCTACAATCAACTACCAAATCACCTCCATAAGCTATTTCTGATTCAAATCAACAAGATCTGCTACTAAATTGCTACTATAGGAACTGGAATGAACTGCTAGGCTGAATCAAACTGGATAGCTTCCAAAATACTAAGAAACACTTCATTGATCCGTTATGATCAATGACATCACACAGCATTAACAGAAATGCAAGATTGAGTAGAGTAAATGAAGATGAGAATATGAAATGAATATTTTTGTGCTTCTATTGATTTAGGAGGGAAAAGTGGTTACAAAATCTAACTGAATAACTACCTCTCAAGTGTGTGTCAAACACTTGAGAGAAGCTAGCTATAAAATGTTAACTAGAAATTAGGAGAGAAAATTACAAGTGTGTGTTTTTTCACACTTAACTACACACTAAAAATGAAAGGCCTAGCTGCTATTTATAGAGGTTTGATGACAAGTTGTTGGAGATTGTGACGTGTTACAACCAATGGAGAGATGCCAGGTGTCAAGAACTGGTGAATTGTAGATTCTTCATTAAGAACACCAAAGGGGACTTTTGATTCCTCCAATTTTAGTCTAATTCACTTGTGTAGTTGGACTCGTCTTCTTATTCTGAGTCTTTTTCATGTAGAAAGTATTTCATGAAATGCCTTGTAGCTCTTTGTCGATTATGGGCTTGTTCTTGGAGAAGATGACACGTGCCATTATTTGATTGGATTATGGCCTTTCACGCGGATCATTATCCATTATGAAGATAATGAATGTTGGTTGTAGCTCTCTGATTGGATGATAAAGGATAGTGCGTTTCCACTGTTCTTGGATTTGGCTATTAAATGAACTGGTGAGCTGGCCCATTAGGTGGCAATCCGCACCTTATTTTCCTTGCAATTTGATTTGTTTAAATGGTAATGACTCGGATCAAAGCCAAAGTATATGCAAATTTGACATTTTCAGTCCCTCACTTTAGCAGATTCTTCAATTGAGCTCCTTTCTTCATTCGTTTGGCAATTAAGGTCCTTTGAATTGTATTCTTGACTTTTTAAGCCCATTGACTTGTTTGACTTGAAGTTTCACCAAGTTTGACTTTAATCTTGACTTTTTTCAAACTTAGCATTCAAGTCCCTAAACTTTTGAATATTGTCAAGATAGGTCCTTCATCTTCAAATGGCTTGTCATCTTTGATCCTTCTCTTACCTTTTCATCATAAATGAGCTTGATTTCCTCTTGTTTGCTTGAAATTGTATCCTTGTTACATATTTAAGCACAAACACAAAACATACCACATAATACTACTTTATAGCACAAAAGTTAGGTATTTTCTATGTGTTTTAGGGTGATTTGTTGATTAATAGATATGAGATTTTGCTCATATAAAATCCCCTACACTTAATCATTGCCATGACCTCATGCAATGCTATATTTTAAAGCATAAATTTACATTTTCCTCATATTTAACCCACCTTGGCCAATATGGAATGTCTTTACACTACTCTACACTATATGATGCATGATTTTGATTTTGTACAATGCAATGCAAAGAAAGCAATTCTATTTATATATTTTTGATTTTTCATAAATGGTTTTGATGGAAAAACTCATAAAGAAATCAATGACTTAAATTAGGGCTTTGGTACCATGGACACTTATCACCCTCAAGTTTCACTTTCCCCATACCAAGCTTAAAAATGGGATCATGGCATTCACAAGTAAAAAGTGCATCAACTTATTCATGACAATTAAATGTGGAACCAGTTATTATTTGAGCAGATTGCTTGAAGGCAAATTTTTCATTATTTGAAGCGTGAAATATAAGAAATGTAAAATCCAAAAATAAGGAAGCACGGTTTTAATCCCAAGTAATCCTCTCATCTGTTACTTGAAAAACCACTCACAATTAATATAAGTCCGTTTTAAGAGTAATAGGTCCTTCATCTTCAAATGGCTTGTCATCTTTGATCCTTCTCTTGTCTTCTCATCATAAATGAGCTTGATTTCCTCTTGTTTACTTGAAATTGTATCCTTGCTACCTATTTAAGCACAAACACAAAACATACCACATAATATTGCTTTATAGCATAAAAGTTAGGTATTTTCTATGTGTTTTAGGGTGATTTGTTGATTAATTGATATGAGATTTTGCTCATATCAATAACAAAAGTCCCGAACAAGGTGAACCAAAAAGCTAGAGCACCTCCAAGACGGAACCCTAAAGGAAATAGGTTTTCTCAAACTAAGTCTTCCATTGTGCATGAGAAAACTATGACTCCTAGACCCTGTCTTAGGTGGATACCAACGGGTAGAACCTTCAAAACAATTGGTCTTATGTGGGTTCCTACTAGAAAGATATTTCCATCTAGCTCGATAAAGGTTCAGGGTAAACCCCCACATGGTTCTCATCAAGATATCGCTAACCCACATGCAAGTATACCAACGACTGATGAAAGTGCAGGTGATAAAGTAAAGGTTCAACAAGAACACAAAGGCTTTACATATTCATATTGTTCAACAACAGACACTCTCAGAGTTTGGTTGCTGAAGAAGCAGATATTAGAGAAACAAGCGTCTCAGGGATTTCACAAGTAAACCTCACAATGACTTATAGTCACATATCAGATTGTAACTCGAACGTCAATGAAAGGGAACTTTATCTCTTCAACGATAAGTTACCCTCAAAACAAGAAATTAATATTTATGGGACACGAGCTTATATTCAAACTATTCCAAAGTTTGAAGCTTGTGTAATGGCTTATAGTCAAATTACAGACTGTCACCCGGGCTCACAAGACAATAAAGTTCATCCCAATGATGACTTATCCTCAAAACGAGAAATTAAGTTTTCTCGGACATGAGCTATCTGTATAAACATTCAACGTTTTTAAGCTTACGTACAAAGACTTACAGTCACATGTCAGACTGTAACTCGTACTTCAAAAATAGGAAAGTTCATCCCGAGTATGACTTATCCTCAAAACGAGATTTTCTCGGAAACGAGCTTACAATAAAACTATTCAAAAGTTTTAAGCTCGTGTATATGACTTCTAAGCGCATCACAGCTTAGAACTCGAACCTCAACTACTGAAAGTTTATCAAGGACGATAACTTATCCTTCTCAACGAGAAATAAAGTTTTTAAGTTCATGAAAAACGATTTCTAAGCAAATGTCAGCTTAGAACTCGAACTTCAACTTAAGGAAAGTTTAACACGGATGATAACTTATCCTCCACAACGGGAAATTTGTTTTTCTCGGTCATGAGCTAGTCACAAAACAATCAAAGTTTTGAGCTCATGAAAAACAGACCCGAAAGGGAAGTGTACGTTTCAGTGCGCTTTCTCTAAGCAATAGAAGAGAAGTCTTCTATCCTGATTATATTAAAACCATTGAACACAATTTTTCAAGAATTTCTCAAAAGGTTTTTCTAAATCTTTCAAAATTGTGTGTTCAACACTCCTTTCCTCATATGTGCTTTTTATATCTCAAAATTGTCATATGTTATTTTGATCAATTTTTGAGAGGGAGCGTTTTTAAATCAAGCCTTTAATGTTGTTGGGTACATCTCTGAAATTGTCATATTTTATGTATCCAACACATTCCAAAAATGGTTTAAAACTGTCATATGTAATATACTATATCGGATAAGGCATCTCAACTCCGTACCTCAACGTATTTTGTGGTGTCGTTTTTCCAACATATTGTCAAATTTTTGTTTCAAGACACACATATATTGTTGAGGGGGATCAACCCGACTACAAAAATTTCCATATTCATGCGTGCACACATGTTTCTCTCCCAACCAGTTTTTCAGAAATTGTCATATTTTAATCAATTGGTATCTCTAATATAATGTTTTTATATTAGAGATAAGGGGAGAAAATGCGATCAAAATGTAATATATTGCAACATGTTATCTTAAAGACTCAAGTGCAACTCCTTCCTTCACATGCTAAACCAGTTCGTATATCGATGCATGTGTGTAGGGGGAGCTTTTCCGAAATGTAAAACTTTCAAGTGTTAAAAGTTTTGATTTTTATCAAGCACTTTGAATGGTTTTCAATGGTTTATGGTTACGATCTATACCCAAAACAACCTACTATCCACGACGGAACGATGGAGTCAAAAGGTGGTTAAGGATAGGAAACTAAGTCCTATGATCCAACCAGAACCGGAGGGATCTACCCAAGGACATTCCATAGCTAGAAATAGTTTTCCTTAGGAAAGATGGAGTTAAATGAAGCTGAATGCGGACCAATTACTTAAGTTAGCACTATAACAATCACAACAAGGTGCTAGTGATGACGTGTTGGTAAGCATTGAAGGAGTTTAATATTCTATGCAACTTAGGCAGAAACTGGGTTAACACATCTATCGAAGACAAGTGTCATAGACCTAGTGATGCGATACACAACCCTTCCCTAGCCATTCTAGTTTCTATCAAAAGAAACTTGTCTCATTGTCACGGAGATCAACACGTATCTATTGACTTTCTCACTCCGAGTTAGTTAATATTGAAAAGGTGGCAGTCTGCTCCAGCCTCCGATTACCAAAATGCACTTATTGAGTCTAGAGCCAAACGAGATATATATATCATCTCATTAGGACACAATCGAGTCCTACGCATTATCCTTGTGATATTGCCAGAACATCTGAGCGATATGATTCACAATGAAGATGGAAATACTGCTTGAGCCTGATACAAGGTTTTTCATTGGGTTCAAATTTTAGTTCTCGGTATCTTCTCGAATTGATCACGGTTCAAAGTGGAATAGTTGTTCTTGGTTACTAAAAAGGGGTTGGTTTTCTAATCTACTAAAAGGTTTAAATGCACTAAGATGTAAACTTAAACTAAAAGCAATTAATTTAAAAGCAATTAATAAAACTTGAATTAAAATTTAACAATTAAAACAGAAACAGTATATACCACTTAACACTGATTCGGAATGCTCAAAAGAAAACTGATCCGGAATATTTATGACAAAAACTGCTCATTCGGAAGATTAGCTTCATTTGGAAGAATTAATTGATTCGAAATAAATGATAAAAACCCTTGATTCGGAACAAACTGATTCAGAACTTTCAAAATTACTTGATTCGGAACTTTCAAAAACACTCATTCGGAACATTAAAAAAATCTGATTCGGAACTTTTAAAAACCTTTCATTCGGGACTTTTAAAAAAAGTTGATTCAGAACTTTAAAAATAAACTGATTCGGAACTTTTCAAAATGAATTGACTCGGAACTTTCAAATAAACTGATTCGGAACTTTCAAACGAAACATTGATTCGGAACTTTTAAAGATAAACTGATTCGGAACATTTAAAATGACTGATTCGGAACTTTCAAAAATCCTTCGTTCGGAACATTCAAAAACACTGATTCGGAACTTTTAACTAAGATCCTTCATCCAGAACATTTTTGTTCATTCGAAATCTGGGAAAACTCAAGAACACGAGAAACAGGGAGATTAAATGACATGATTTTTAGCCAAAATCCACCAAGTTTTTAACCAAAACTTAACCAAATTTAACCACTAATCATCTACTAATCATAAACATCAAATCAAAACAATAAAAAACAAAACCCACTTACTTTTATGGATTAAAATCAACAAAATAAGAACTTTAAACTTTAAATCAAAAAGATGAAGATGAACAAGATTAATGGAAGGATTATATTGATTGATTAAGGTAAAGGAAACAAAAGGAAAGATTAAAAAACTTACAAGATTAAAGATTCAATAATAATGAAAAATCACCAACACCTTAATGGTGTTGGCTTCCTACGAAAACAAAGAAAAAGAAAAGACTGGAATGAAAAAAACTCCTCAATATGTGTGAAGGGATCTCTTTATATAGGCCTTGTCTTTGGTTGGTGAGTGGGCTTTCTCCCGTTCTTTCTGTCTTCTCGTCTTTTTAGAAACGTTGACGTTTTCGATTTCGATTCGGGATTTGTCGACGAATAAATTCAACTCGTCTTTTAATTCCTTCGTTTAATAGACTTGAGTTCTTTCGACATATGTAAATCTTCCATCTTTGGTCCTTTTCTTCGATAAATCTTCAAATAGGCCCATTGACTTCCAATCTTTTGCATCTCTTGAACAATAGACTTCGTCTTGAGTCTTTTTCTTCGATAAAACCCGTGCAATCCCATGCTTTCTTCAATATTTATCTGGTTGACTCTGAAAACACAACAAACACACAAACCACGCATAATTCCAAACAAATGATATTAAATACGTGTTTTGGTCTTGTTTTAGCAAGAAATAAGTGGTAAAAGGATGGATGTTTTCACACCTATCAAATCCCCTACACTTAACCATTGCCATGCCCTCATGCAATGCTTAGTGATAAAGCAATTATACACTTTTCTCATAATCAATCAACCTTGGCCTTATTAACATACTACTAAAACAAAAATTAGAGTACTAAGAGAAATTAAAACTTTAAAGGAAACAAAATGACAGAAAACCATTTTCACTTGAAAATAGCTACATGGAAATAACTTGCAAAGAGATCTAAGACTTACATTAGGGCTTCGGTGCTGCGAAGATTTATCACCCTCAAGTTTCACGTTCCCCAAACTAAGCTTAAAAACGAGATCATTGCTATTATAAGTTATCAAATCAAACACCTACACACATGGCTTAATTATATGCTTAAACTCCCTTATTCCTAGGTGTATCTCTTATATTTTATTTTTGTCTTAGAATGATCATGAAGATGCATTTTTGGACTTATTTCGATAGTTTACTTAGGCTGAAAGCAAAGTAGGACGATTTGATTAATAGTTAGCTATAGGACAAAATCTCTTAAAACTGCTTCTCGGGATATCAAAAAGTTCATATCTTGGCATAACTCGCTTCACGATTTGAGACCTTTCTTGGGCCGATATTTGGCATGTACTTCATACTTCTTATCTTGAGAGACGTTCTTGAGATAATGGTCTTCTCTTCTTTAATAGAGTTTCTTCACTTGGAGACTTTTGAGGGATACTCCAACTTTGTTGACCACGACTTCATCATTATTTCTTCAATCGTTATTTGGGATTTTGAGATACAATGATCCGCCTCCTTTTTGGACTTGGATCTATTTATCCTCATACCTTGTTAGGGTAATTTCGGATAGACTTCTCCATGATCTTTATGGGAGTTGATTGCTTTTCGTCGTGAGCCTTGATCCTTCATATTGATTTTGGGAATAATGCTTTTCACATCACCTTGGATCTTTAGCAATAAGATTAAATCATCATGCCTTGTTAGGGCCTTTTCGGACTCGCCAATCTTCGCGCCCCGCTTCATAAGTTATGCCTTGGCTATGAACTCTTATCATTACCGAGCAACTTTTAAACGATCTTGGCTAGAAGCTAAGTTATTCAATAAAATCGTACGACCTTACTTATTGCAGATAAATTATTAGCAAGTGATGGGAGAAAAGGCAAATAATCACACCAAGTGTGCTTGAGCAAGAATACCGACTTATAATTGACTCTATCATTTCTCGTTCTCCACAATTTAAAATATCAAGTAATGAGACTCGTGGATGCTTAGCCTAATAAACCAATTAAGGTCTACATGGTTAAGGATACTAGCTAAAATAAACTTGGATAAGTCTATTCGGGTTGAGTCAAAATAATCGCAACGGGCCTAATATGCCAAAGACTTCAAAACTAGCTACACCACTTTATTAATATTTTTGACTTTATTGTGGGATATATACATATGAAAGCAACGATAAAAATTTAAAAATTACGACTATATGGCCAAAGTTAATTAAAAATTTGAAAAATGCTGAAAAAGATGATTTTCGGGTTAAATGAAGGCATTTTAATGGAAAAGTCCACTTAAAACTTCGATAGAAGTCTCCCCTACACTTAATATAAACATTGTCCTCAATGTTTAAGCATGTGGGAAAAGTCTCCCCTACACTTATGACATTGTGCACATTGGTTAAATCAAGCTAAGGAAGAGACGACTAACGTGATCAATTTCAAATGTGAGTATGAAGAAAATTGAATCACGATAGTTGAGAGATAGAACCGGATTTTGGATAACACGGGAGCATGGTTCTTCAAAGGTTCCAAAAGTGCATTCATCCCTGTAATCACATCACCACACAAACACAAACAACCTATATAGGTCCCCCTACACTTAGGAGGTTAAAACGGAAAAGGATAGATACTCGGGGTGCCTCCCGAGGAGCGCTTGTTTTTTTATAACCGAGTCACGAGCCTGACTCGACCCAAAACTAGTTCATGGGAAACGTGGTGAGGGATGTAATAATCTTAGGAGAGATGTCCTCACCAAAGTACAACTTCACTCGTTGGCCATTCACCTTAAAATTAGGTCCATTAGGTTGAGCGAGCTCGAGAGTACCATATGGAAAAATTTGGGCAATGGTGAATGGGCCGGACCAACGAGATTTTAGCTTGCCCAATAAGATTTTCAATCGAGAGTTGAAGAGTTAAACTTTGTCTCCAACTTGGAACTCTCGGTTTTTAATCTTAGAGTCATGAATGAGCTTAGTCTTTTCCTTATAGAACAAAGAATTTTTATAAGCCTCATTCCGAAGTTCATTGAGCTCATTAAGTTGGATTTTGCGTAGGTCACCGGCTTTGTTGATGTCGAAATTATCCCACTTCAAGGCCCAGTAAGCCTTGTGCTCCAACTCAATGGGGAGGTGGCATGCTTTCCCGTACACGAGACGATATGGTGTACAACCAATCGGGGTCTTGTATGTGATACGGAAAGGCCACAGAGCATCATCAAGTTTACCGGCCCATGAGGCACGATGCTCTCCCACGGTTCGTTCAAGAATTCGCTTTAACCCTCGGTTAGATATTTCAGCCTGGCCATTAGTTTGTGGGTGGTATGCGGTGGAAAGACGGTGATTTACACCATACTTAGCCATGACTCTTGCGAATTGATCATTGCAAAAATGAGTCCCGGGATCACTAATAATGGCACGAGGCACACCGAATCTAGCGAATAGCGACTTCAAAAAGTTACAAACCACCCTTGCGTCGTTAGTGGGTAAAGCTTTGGCTTCAACCCATTTAGAAACGTAGTCAACGGCTACAAGGATGTATTTGTTTCCTTTAGATGAAGGGAATGGCCCCATAAATTCGATGCCCCATACATCAAAGATTTCACATTCTTGTATGAAATTTTGAGGCATCTCATCTTTATGTGTGATCTTGCCTTGTTTTTGGCAAGCATCACAATGTTTAACCATCTCGTGAGCATCACGATAAATGGTGGGCCAATAAAATCCCGAGTCAAACACTTTTTTGGCGGTGTAGTTGGGACCAAAGTGACCACCGGTGGGTCCTTTGTGGCAAGCTTCGAGAATGTCTAAAGCGGCCGGTCCATCAACACATCGGCAAATAATCAAATCAGCGCATTGTTTGAAGAGATACGGGTCATCCCAAAAGTAAGTCTTAATGTCTTTGAAGAACTTTTTCTTTTGCTGGGATGTTAACCCGTCAATGAGAATTCCACCCGCCAAGTAGTTTGCAATGTCCGCAAACCACGGGGCTTCATCATTATTCGAGTTGATAGACATTAAGGTCTCAAGGGGAAAAGAGTCATTGATCTCTTTGTTCGGATGATCCCCTTGATAAGGATCCTCAAGTCTACTGAGATGATCCGCGGCTAGGTTTTCAGCTCCCTTCTTATCACAAATTTCGATTTTAAATTCTTGAAGTAGCAAAACCCAGCGAAGAAGTCTTGGTTTAGAATCTTGCTTAGTCAACAAGTACTTCAACGTGGAATGATCGGTGTACACGATGGTGGTAGAAAGGACAAGATAGGGGCGGAACTTTTCAAAAGCATAGACAACAGCTAAAAGTTCTTTTTCAGTTGTCGTGTAATGCAATTGAGTCCCCGTCATTGTCTTGCTAGCGTAATGGATTGATTGGAAGTGTTTATTCACTCTTTGGCCCAAAACCGCTCCAATAGCAAAGTCGCTAGCATCGCAGATCAACTCGAAAGGCAGCTCCCAATTAGGGGTAACCAAGACCGGTGCCTTAGTTAGCTTATCCTTAAGAAGGTTGAAGGCTTCAATACACTCTTTAGAAAAGATAAAAGGAGTATCTTTTTCCAAGAGGTGGGTCATCGGGCGAGCAATTTTAGAAAAATCTTTGATGAATTGACGGTACAAGCCCGCATGACCAAGGAAAATTCTCACACCCTTCACGGATGAAGGTGGAGGCAATTTAGCAATAACATCGACTTTAGCACGGTCCACTTCAAGACCGGCTTTGGAGATTTTGTGTCCTAGCACGATGCCCTCTTTTACCATGAAATGGCATTTTTCCCAATTAAGAACAAGGCGAGTGTCTTCACACCGCTTAAGAATACGTTCTAAATTGGCAAGGCAAGCAGAGAAAGAATCGCCATAAACCGAGAAATCATCCATGAATACTTCCATAGTTTCTTCAACCATGTCATGGAAGATAGCCATCATACACCTTTGGAACGTCCCAGGAGCATTGCATAAACCGAAAGGCATGCGTTTGTAAGCAAATGTTCCGTAGGGACAAGTGAATGTGGTTTTCTCTTGGTCTTTGGGATCGATGGGAATTTGAAAATACCCGGAGAAACCGTCTAAGAAGCAGAAATAGTCATTACCCGCTAGACGCTCGAGCATTTGATCCATGAAAGGAAGAGGAAAGTGATCTTTTCGCGTGGCATCATTGAGTTTTCGATAGTCGATACAAACTCTCCACCCAGTAACGAGACGAGTAGGAATCAACTCGTTGTGTTCATTGGGAACAACGGTGATACAAGCGTTTTTTATTGGGTTCAGAATTAATCTCGGAATCTTTTCGAATTGATTCACAACTCAAAGTGGAATGATTGTTCTTGGTGAAAAATAGGGGGTTTGGTTTTCTATTCTATTAAAAAGATAAATGAATGAAGTAAATAAAGGTTAAAACCAAAAACAGTTAATGAAGTAAAACTTGAATTAAAATTAAACAATTAAACAATAAAGCTGAAAAGTACCCTTACTGAAAACTTGCTCTATTCGGAATAATGGTGCCATCTGGAATAAAGGTGCTATGCGGAATAAATGATCTACCCGGAATAAAGAGGCTATGCGGAATAAATGTTCTACCTGGAATATTGGGCTATTCGGAATATTGGTTCTATGCGGAATAAAAATGCTATTCGGAATGACAATCCTATGCGGAATATTGGGCTATTCGGAATAACTTGGCTACTCGAAACATTAAGGCTATTCGGAATAATAAGACTATTGATAGGTGTGTAAACACCCATCCTTTTTCCACTTAATTCTGGCTAAAATGAGACCAAAACACGTATTTAATATCATTTGTTTGGAATTATGCGTGGTTTTTGTGTTTATTGTGTTTTCAGAGCCAACCGGATGAATATTGAAGAAAACATGGGATTGCACGGGTTTTATGGAAGAAAAAGACTCAAGACGAAGTCTATTGTCCAAGAGATGCAAAAGATTTGAAGTCACTGGGCCTATTTGAAGATTTATCGAAGAAAAGGACCAAAGATGGAAGATTTACATATGTCGAAGAAACTCAAGTCTATTAAACGAAGAAATTAAAAGACGAGTTGAATTTAATCGACGACAAATCCCGAATCAGAATCGAAAACGTCAACTTTTCTGAAAAGACGAGAAGACAAGAAGAAAGGGAGAAAGCCCACTCACCAGCCAAAGACAAGACTAAATAAAGACCACCCTTCACACTTTTCATTCAGTTTTTCATTTCCATATTTTCTCTCCCTTTCTGTTCGTAGTCATCACCAACACCACTAGGGTGTTTGGTGATTTTGATTTTTATTTTTCCAAGAATCTTGTAGTTTAATCTTTGTCTTGTGATTGTTAAAACCTTATTCTATCAATTTAATCCTTTCATTTCATCTTGTTCATCTTCATCTTTTTGATTCAAAGTTAAAGCTCTTATTTGGTTAATTTTGATCTTTAAAAGTTATTGGGTTTTAAGTTTTTATTGATGGGATTTGTTGCTTATGGTTAGTATATGATTCGTGGTTAGTTTTATTTAAGTTTTGGTTAAAAACTTAGTGATTTTTGGCTTGAAATCGTTTTCCCCTATTCTTCGGCCTACTGTTGTTCTTGAGTTTTTCCCAGGTTCCGAATGAGTACAAAAGTTCCGTATGAAGCATCTTAGTTAAAAGTTCCGAATCAATTCATTTAAAAGTTCCGAATAAATTTCCTTTCAAAAGTTCCGAGTCAATTTTAAAAGTTCCGAATGAATAGTTTTTCAAAAGTTCCGAATAAGTTTCAAAAGTTCCGAATAAGTTTTAAAAGTTTCGAATGAATTTTCTTTTCAAAAGTTCCGCATAAATTTCTGAATAAAGTTCCGGACCAAAGTTCCGGGTGAAGTTCCGGGTGAACTTCCGGATAAAGTTCCGGATAAAGTTCCGGACCAAACTTCCGGGTAAACTTCCGGGTGAAGTTCCTAGTAAAAGTTCTGAATCAACTTCCGTACAAACTTCCGAGTAAAGTTCCGGATCAAGGTAGTTCATTCGGAAGACTTCCGAATCAAAAGTTCCGAATCAAGGAGTTAACATCTGTTCATCCGGAAAAGTTCCGAATCAGTAAGAACTACCGAATCAATTTCCTTTTTAGCATTTTTAAGTGATACTTACTGTTTCTTCATTTTATATTTTAATTTTAATTCTAGTTTTATTAATTGTTATTAAATTAATTGCTTTTAATTTAAGTTTATATCTTAGTTCATTTAAACCTTTAGTAGATTAGAAAACCAATCCCCTTTTTAGTAACCAAGAACAATCATTCCAGTTAAAACCAAGATCAATTCGAGAGGATACCGAGAGAAATCTGAACCCATCTAAAATGCATGTATCAAATGGCGCCGCTGCCGGCTCTTCTCGTTAAGATCAACAGTTTTTTGTGAGAACTTGGATTTTGGGATCCATTCACCGTGAACGTTACTTTTTCATAAAAAATTTCAAAAACACAAAAAAATATAATATTTTCAAAAATCCTAAAAATTAAAAAACATAAAAACCAAAAATATTTTTGCTTTGTTTTTGGCCTTGTTAGTTCTTTTGCAGGTGCATGCGTACACGATCAACGTCTTATCAAGAGCCCGAGACTCTCGATAACTTAAACATGGCCGGTGTACAAAACAACAACAATAACCCACCTCTCAACAACAATAATAACAACAACAATAACAATCCTCCTCTCAACAATGAGCCTCTACCAGACAATCGCCCGATGATTGAACTTCTGCAAGCACATGTAGATGGTAACAATGATCCAATTGTCATACCCGCGATTGCAGCCAACAATTTTGAGCTCAAATCCGGCTTTATCCAGATGGTCTCTGCTCAACCATTCTTGGGGCGTACCATTGATGATCCGCATGACCACATCAAGAGATTCTTGCAACTCACTAATACGGTCAAATTCAATGATGTTCCACAAGAGGTAATCCGTTTACAACTTTTTCCCTTTTCTTTAGAGGGACAAGCCCAGTATTGGCTTGCTAAGGAACCGCCACAGAGTATTCTTTCGTGGACGGATTTGGAGACCAAGTTTATCAACTACTTTTTCCCACCCTCTCGTACTACCGCTTTGCGGAATGAAATTATAAATTTTGAACAAAAGTACGATGAGTCTTTTAGTGAATCTTGGGATCGTTTTAAAGATCTTTTAAGAAAATGCCCACAACATGGTTTTACCAAAGTGCACCAAATTAACACTTTTTACAAGGGTTTAAGCATGAATGACCAAGATTCACTAAACAGTGCCTCGGGGGGTAATCTTTTGGCTAAGACTTCCAATGCTGCTTGGGATATCATTGAGAATAAGTCTCGTGTGCAAACCAAGAGTGTTCGGACCAATGTTGCTAGTGCTAGTACTAGTGACAGCGATAAGCGACTTGACAAAATCACTACGCTTCTTGAATCGCTTGCTACCCAAACCGCCAGCAACACCAACAGCATCAATGCTAGAAACGCTAAAGACGCTCAAGTCAATGCTGTTAGCCAACCATGTGAGATATGCGGGGGTCCTCACTCTTATACCATTTGTACTGCCACCCAAGACTACCCTTCTGAAAATGTGAATGCAGCTTACGGCACCTATCCTCAACCCGCTTATCAAGCTCGTCCTCAAGGTGACCGCAACCTGCTTAGCTACCGCTCCAACAACTATCTCTCACCACCCGGTTTTCCTCCAAACAACCCAAACCAACAACAAAACCTCAATCGCCCTCCTCAACAACAACAACAACCTCGTACACCATACATACCACCTCACAAACAGCAACAACCACCTCAACAAAAACAACCAAGTTTACCAGCAACCTGCTTATCAACCACCCGCATACAATGCTCCTCCCAACCAACCCACCGCTTTACACCAAGAAGTGGAAACCTACATGAGTACTAACGATGTGATCGTAGGAAATCTTCAGCGGGAAGTGCTCAACTTGAAAGCAGACCTGGTCAAACAAGGGAACGATCTGAGAGCTGACATGAGAAACACTTTGGATAGTCAAACAAATGACTTAAAGAACATGATGGCTAGTTTCTTCCAAGGTAATCAACCCTCTTCTTCGGGTACTCTTCCGAGTAACACCGTTGCGAATCCAAGAGGGGAGATGAAAGCAATCACTACTCGCAGTGGCAAAGGTACCAAGGAACCCGGGCTTCCTATACCTCCACCGGTGGTTGTGACTACGGAAAACGAGTCACCTGCTCCTATTCCTCATCCTTCTCCTTCCCCAATTTCTCCACCTCTTACTTCTACCCCTCCTCCACCCAAGGATGCGAGTGATCCTTCGATCCCAAAGCCTTCCTCCTCTTCCGATATACCTTATCCATCTAGGTTGAGGAAAGAGAAGCTCAAAAGCAAGGATGATATTCAGGTTTCGAACTTTCTTAAAATGTTCAAACAATTGAATTTCAACATCTCCATCGTTGAGGCTCTTCTTCACATGCCTAAGTACGCAAAAATGTTTAAAGATCTTCTGAGTGACAAGGAAAAGCTTCTTGATATTGCCAACACCCAACTTAATGAGAATTGCTCTGCAGTGCTCTTAAGGAAATTGCCAACCAAGCTTGGTGATCCGGGTCGTTTCTTAATCCCTTGTAACTTCCCGGGAGTAGAGAATTGCATGGCCCTAGCTGATCTAGGTGCCAGTATTAATCTAATGCCTCTAAGCGTTTGGAAGCAATTATCTCTCCCTGAGCTAGTCCCCACCAAAATGACTTTGGAATTGGCTAACCGTACGGTTGCTTATCCATTGGAGATAGCCGAAGACGTCTTTGTAGGAGTCGACAAATTCACGTTTCCTGCCGATTTCGTTGTCGTCGACTACGAGATGGACCCTCGTGTTCCCTTGATCGTGGGTCGTCCATTCCTGAGGACCGGTCACACTCTGATCGATGTTGAAGCCGGTGAGCTTATCATGAGAGTGGGTGACGATGAAATCGTCTTCAACATAGGAAAGTTGTCTAAACAACCTTCTTCCAACAAGAGTGTTAATTGTATTGACGTTCTTGATGAGGCTTGTAAAGAACACTTCCAAAATGCTTGCAAAAGTATTCCTACTTCTCTTCCCAATGTTGAGACCGTTTCCTCTATTGATTGATCACTGTCTCTATTTGGAGAAAGTGATTTCTTTTGGAAAGATCTTGAAGCCATCATAGGAGATGTGAACTTAACTAATGACGAGTCTCCCACCGACTTGGCTGACGACATGAGTTTCTTTGAAAACCTTCTCAAAGAGGACAATCTGTCTCCACCATCTCCCACGGTTATTGCTATCGATGCTCCGACTTTGAAAACGCCTCCCATCGAAAATCCTCCAGATTTAGAACTTAAGGAGTTGCCGCCCCATCTCGAGTACGTGTTCCTTGAAGAAGAGAAGAAGTCGCCGGTCATCATCGCGAAGGACTTGAAAGAAGAAGAGAAATCTCGCCTCATCGCCGTGCTTAAAGATCATAAGAAGGTAATTGCTTGGAAAATTTCCGATATCCGCGGAATTGATCCGAACTTTTGTACTCACAAGATTCTCATGGAAGATGACTTTAAACCACAATCCAGAGCCAAAGAAGGGTTAATCCTAAAATTCATGACGTCATCAAACAAGAGGTTATCAAACTTCTAGATGCCGGCTTGATCTACCCTATTTCAGATTCGCCGTGGGTAAGTCCGTCCATTGTGTGCCCAAGAAGGGTGGAATAACTGTTGTTCCCAATGAACACAACGAGTTGATTCCCACTCGTCTCGTTACTGGGTGGAGAGTTTGTATTGATTATCGCAAGCTCAATGATGCCACGAGAAAAGATCACTTTCCTCTTCCTTTCATGGATCAAATGCTCGAGCGTCTAGCTGGTAATCATTATTACTGCTTTTTAGACGGTTTCTCCGGGTATTTTCAAATTCCCATCGATCCCAAGGACCAAGAAAAGACCACATTCACTTGTCCCTATGGAACATTTGCTTACAAACGTATGCCTTTTGGTTTATGTAATGCTCCTGGGACATTCCAAAGGTGTATGATGGTTATCTTCCATGACATGGTGGAAAACACTATGGAAGTATTCATGGATGATTTCTCGGTTTATGGCGATTCTTTCTCTGCTTCCCTTGCCAATTTAGAACGTATGCTTAAGCGGTGTGAAGACACTCGCCTTGTTCTTAATTGGGAAAAATGCCATTTCATGGTAAAAGAGGGCATCGTGCTAGGACACAAGATCTCCAAAGCCGGTCTTGAAGTAGACCGTGCTAAAGTCGATGTTATCGCTAAGTTGCCTCCACCTTCAACCGTGAAGGGTGTGAGAAGTTTTCTGGGTCATGCGGGCTTCTACCGTCGATTCATCAAAGATTTTTCTCAAATCGCTCGCCCGATGACCCACCTCTTGGAAAAAGACACTCCTTTTATCTTTTCCAAAGAGTGTCTTGAAGCCTTCAACTCGCTTAAGGATAAGCTAACTAAGGCACCCGTCTTGGTTACCCCTAATTGGGAGCTTCCCTTTGAGTTGATGTGCGATGCTAGTGACTTTGCTATTGGTGCGGTTTTGGGCCAAAGAGTGAATAAACACTTCCAACCAATCCACTATGCTAGCAAGACAATGACGCGGGCCCAACTGCATTACATGACAACCGAAAAAGAGCTTTTAGCTGTTGTCTATGCTTTTGAAAAGTTCCGCCCCTATCTTGTCCTTTCCACCACAATCGTTTACACCGATCATTCCGCGTTGAAGTACTTGTTGACTAAACAAGATTCTAAACCAAGACTTCTTCGCTGGGTTTAGCTACTCCAAGAATTTAAAATCGAAATTCTCGATAAAAAAGGAGCTGAAAACCTAGCCGCGGATCATCTCAGTAGACTTGAGGATCCTTACCAAGGGGATCATCCGAACAAAGAAATCAATGATTCTTTCCCCTTGGAGACCTTAATATCTATCAATTCGAATTCTGATGAAACCCCGTGGTTTGCGGACATTGCAAACTACTTGGCGGGTGGAATTCTCAAGGAAGGGTTAACATCCCAACAAAAGAAAAAGTTCTTTAAAGATGTTGAACATTATTTCTAGGACGACCCTTACCTATTCAAACAATGTGCCGACTTGATTATTCGCCGATGTGTTGATGGACCGGCAGCTTTGGAAATCCTTGACGCTTGCCACAAAGGACCCACCGGTGGTCACTTTGGTCCCAACTACACTGCCAAAAAAGTGTTTGACTCGGGATTTTATTGGCCCACCATCTATCGTGATGCTCACGAGATGGTTAAACGATGTGATGCTTGCCAAAAACAAGGCAAGATCACACATAAAGACGAGATGCCTCAGAATTTCATTCAGGAATGTGAAATCTTTGATGTTTGGGGTATCGACTTTATGGGGCCATTCCCTTCTTCTAAAGGAAAAAAATACATCCTTGTAGCCGTTGACTACGTCTCCAAATGGGTTGAAGCCAAAGCTTTACCCACTAATGACGTGAGGGTAGTTTGTAACTTTTTGAAATCGCTATTCGCTAGATTCGGTGTGCCTCGTGCCATTATTAGTGATCGTGGGACTCATTTTTGCAATGACCAATTCGCAAGAGTCATGGCTAAGTATGGTGTAAATCATCGTCTTTCCACAGCTTACTGGTGTAGAGTTTTTGTATACCCTTTAAGAAAAGGATGCACAAAGTAGTGGTAAGCGTTAAGTGTCGGTTTAGGAAAACCGAGCACTAATGACCCTTAAGAAAGTTCAAGTTCGTTTCCCAAGGAGGCACGTGTGTTGTGTAATGAATTGATTAATGATGATTTTATTGTTATGAGAAGAAAAGAAAATAGAAATAAGAAAGAAAAGACGGTTACGAAGACGGATTAAACTAAGACGAAAAAGGCGATCACGTAAAACTGTAAATAGTGCAAAAATTAAAATTTTAAACCTAAAAATTAATCAAAAGCTAAAAAAAATGTAAAATAATATAAATAAGAAGAAAAATCCAATAAAAATATTTTAAAACCTTTTATTAATTAAATATTCAATTTTAAATGCTAATTAAAGCCCTAAAATTAAACATAATTAATCAAAATGTCCAAAATATTATTTTATTAAACAAATAACTTACTTATATTATCTAAAGACTAAAAAGTATTTTTCCTAATTTTTGAAAACTATTTTTCTATTTTTAAATTACTAAAAACTATTTTAAAACTAAAATAATTATAAAAAAATAATAAAATAATGCCAAAAATAATTTACCAATTTTAAAAATCCTAATTTACTCTAATGAACAGTACAAAATTGAAAAAGATTGAAAAATATAAAAATTTTCACTAAAAGACAAAAACAATTTAATTTAAAACCCTTATTAACTTAAATTAATTCTAAAAAATAAATAAAAAGTGAACAGTGAAAACTTTTAAAACCAAAAATCTTAAAATATTATTCTAAGTCTAGGAAAAAATTTAAAACAGAAAAATATCAATTTTTGGCACTAAATGCCAAAAACAGAAATTAAAAAAGTATTAAAAATAGCTAAATATCCTAAAAAATAGAAAATGAACAGTAAAATAAAAAATAATTAAACAGAAAAATCCTAAATAAAATAAGAAAAATAATGGAATTGGTTACAAGTCCTAACTCACAAATTTACCCACAAAAGACAAAAGATAAAGATTTCTGAAAGTGACATGTTGCTGGTTTTGTCTTTTAGCTTTAGCAGTACTAACCAATACACTAGCAGGGGTAACTTTTTTCCCACTGCTAGTGTAAAAATAATGTATGTGGATGTTTAAGCTTAGGAAAGCTATTTGGATTTGGTTTCTTTGGACAGCAAGGCACCCCCACACCAATTGGGTTGTGGGGAGTCTGAGTAAACACAAAAAAACACAAAGTCACTTAGCAAAATCAAGCTCAAATGGCACCCAAGGTTTCTGATCTAGCTAGCACTTGACTGATGAACAATAGACCAATATCACTTGCACAAATACGAATTTCAATGGCTCTAATCTTGCATACAAATCAATCTTGCATACAAATCAATAACATGGCATAAAACTGATTACAAGCCCTAGAATGAACTATCTCCTAACAAACTTAGCAACTTGGATGGCAAAATCACACAAGTACATGCAAAAACAAGCAGTTACTGATTTGAGGCAGTTTTCCAAATTTTGAGCATACAATTGAGCTATAAACCTTACCAAATGGAAAACTAAGTGCATATATCACCTAACACCAACTCAATGAGTGAGTTTAACCAGATTATAACACAAAATTTTCCCAAGAAATTAAGTTAATACGCAAATCGAAACACTCCTTTAAATTTTCAGAAAGTGATTTTTCAAACCAAATCTCAACAAACTCAAATCAAACTGGTTATATCTACTTCTAACATGCATTCAAACCTAAAATAAGCAATATCAAACCTTTTAACAACACTTAACCAACTTCTTCACAAATTTCATGCAAAATCAACATAATCTGAAAAATGAAAAAGGGACAAGGCTTTTACCTTGTTGAACCTACATCCAGGCCCAACAATGGCTGCTAGCCATCTCCAAACAGGCCCGGGCCTGTGCAGGACCTTGGGCAAATCAAGCTCCCAATCAAACCTGCTAAGAAAAATAGAACACACAAATATCCAATAATCAGATTTTTGAAACCTTTTTAAAACCTTTTTACCAAACTTTGAACTAATGAAAACCTTTGAAAACACTTACACAAACCAGTTTCAACCTTGGAAAAACAAACCTTGAAACAAGATTTCACCAAAGGAAATCAAATTTCAGAAACTTGAAGATACCTTTTGAAAACTCAAAAGTACTTCAACAAACAATTTTTGGAACTCAGTATTCTAGCTCAAAATCATTTACCAACTTTTAAACAAGCATAAAAGGAATTACATATGACAAATACCAACTTTATATTAATTTAAAAAGGGATTACAAGAATTTGCTAGAAAAACTGGAACAAAGGGTGATACACATGTTGTATACTCCTTTTATACTACTAACAGGATGATTCTAGAACTCTGATTAAAATAATGCAAAAGAGAACCCTAGTTGATGAAAATCCGATTTTGCCATTTTGTCTTCTCTTTGAATTTCAGTCAAAGATGGTATCATGTGAGCCTTGGGTTGTTGCCAGTTGGATAGACTTGATCATGGACGTTGGTTCTTGCTTTGGGAAAAAGGAATGGCTGTGAGCTGTAGATGTTGTCTCCTTTTGGGGTTTGGGGTGAGAGTGATGGCAGGGGACCATTGGAGGGGTCCCATGGGTGTAGTAGTGAAAGGTATATGATGTGGGTTTTGGTTAGGATAGAGGGAATTAGTGTTCTGGAAACTATGGGGCAAAACCCCTTTGGTTTAATGTTGATTTAGGTTTAGGGTTCTTAGGGACGATTAGGGGTGAATTAGGGTTGAGAGTTTAACAGTAA
Source organism: Glebionis coronaria (assembly GCA_025667525.1). Classification (NCBI taxonomy): domain Eukaryota; kingdom Viridiplantae; phylum Streptophyta; class Magnoliopsida; order Asterales; family Asteraceae; genus Glebionis; species Glebionis coronaria. The sequence continues at coordinate 269,959,682 of CM046879.1, forward strand.
TTGTTTTGGAGGGAATTTTTAAACTGATTATTTAATCAGTTAAATAGGTTTAGTGGATACAGACGTGTCATGGGGTGATGAGGTGGTGTTGTATGAGTGGTGGTGGGGGCTGACATGGACGAATGATAGGTTATAAGGGGTTTTAATGTCTTGGCAGGATGAGCCCCTCAATTCCCTAAACCTTGCTATATCAAGTTTTTACACAGCCAAACCATTTCCCTTTGTAATTGAAGTTTGTATTTTCCAACTTTGGCCACAAAAGGTTTTCTAAATTTGTATCAAGGACCATTAATGCATTTTATGCATTCTTCAAGGGTTGAATAAGCAACATCTTGAAACTTTAAGGACCCCACTTGTAATTTTTGAGATTTACAAGGGCCTAAAGTGACAAGTCTTCAATAGTTGAGTGACCATACTTGCCAATCTTTAATTCTTCAAGGGTATTTTTGGAATTTCAAAACTTGGGCCCGGTTCATTGTGCGGCTTCGTTTCCCGTGTTCGTTTTTGAATGATTCTTGTGATCTTTTGCCATTTCCTCAGTATCCGTACCTAAAAATACACAAGTAACAAACACGAGCATATATTTGGCAGTTTTAATGATATTTTATGCATTTTAAGCCCGATTTGGACGATGAGACTATGTATAAAAGCAGTCTCATCACTCCCCCATACTAAACCATTGCCGTGCCCTCACGTAATGCAAGAATAAAGTATCATAGCATCTCCAAAATTCAATTTTATTCACTTTATTGAACGATAAACTAGCTACACTACTACTATTACTATTACTTGTGTTCTAGACATAATGTATGATTTTCATTGCAAAATGGGACGTTTAGGTTCATAGAATAAGAACATGTGAATGCTTCGTTAGAAGTAATTTCATCGTCCTCGATTTTCACCTTAATTCCATGCCAAGCGTGCAACGAGATCATTGTCATTATAAGTTAGTAATGCTAACACTACTCATATGCCCTAATCACGTACTTATTCTCCCATTATTGCTAAGTTGTATCTCTTGTATTTTATTATGTCTTGAATGTTTCACGAGGATACATTGTTGACTTATGCGATAATAGAGATTTAGGTCTAAAAATAGAGTCCTAACGGTGTAACTAAGACCATCAAATCAATAACCGCTCCTAATAGACAACGATGTTAAAAAATTAAGTTGACAAGAAGAATCGATAAACACGGTTTTATAACGGTTTTGAACATGAGACTTATTACCAAGACTATTATACGCCCCCAACGGAAGGGCCTTATTATCTTTGGTTTACCTCCATCTTTTATTCAACTTCGCCATGAAGCTTTTATTATGACTTCGGTCTTGCCTTGCCTTTTATTATCCACCTCATCGGTGGTTTTATTAGCTAAAGACGTATATCCTTACACTAAAACGAATTTTGGATCTTTAAAGCTTCGAAGATTAACGCTTGATTAACTTTCAATTTTGCATAGATTTTTCGGCCTTGTGAGCTTCAAATTTTTGCTTAATTTAGGTGAGCACTTGAAATCTCATTATTAGGTGAAGCTTTCGATTATTCGGGTGCCAATACTTCAAAACCGTGACGCTGGCGATACCTTAATGTCTTCCCAATTTAATTACACGGAAGCTACTAGAAAAGACTAGAAACCCAACAATCCTAACTAAACCGCTAAGTCAATATTTATTAAACAAAAAATATTTACAAGCGAAGGGAGAATAAGCAAGCAACGAGAACACATAAATTTTTGAAAGAATACGAGTACTCTACGTTTAGCATAGTAACTTATAATTAACTCTATCATTTCTCGTCCTCATTTAAGAGACTTAGCCTAATGTGAAGTTAAGGAATCAAGGCTAAGTGCTCAACACGCACGGTCGAGTCAAAAATTACTCTAATTCTCGCCATCGAAAATCTACATTCGTGTCTTCAAACACTTATAAAATATGAGAAAAAATTTAAAATTTGGCCATTTTTAGCCTTATTTTGCAACAAAAACGATAAACAAAAAGATAAACTTTGGAAAGCGTGAAGGTTTGGCAAGGCAAGTATCTAATCACCCCCCATACTAAAGTTAAACATTGTCCTCAATGTTTCGAGTCTAAGGGTGCAAACACCCCCATACTAGAGACGTAGTCGAATGCCTAATCTAGCATGGAAAGGGTGTAACCAATAAATTAATAGCCGTTTATGAAGTGTGCTAAAAACCTAAGGTTAGAACAATCAAGGATATATCATGGATATCGAGAAAGTCTTCAAAGCAAACGATCGAGTGCTCCCATAAAACGAAATACGAGAGGCTCCAATCATGAATATCATGATCTAAAAACCACAATGCACAAACAACCACGGAACAAAGGTTGGAAGGACACAAATCCCCTCACATTAACTAATTAGAAAGCAGTAATATGTACATGGATAAGCATGGGTCTCCCCCCACGAGGCATCTTGTTTTTGATAACCGAGTCAAAAGCTCGACTCGAATCCCCATAAATGTGATCATTTAGGGATTATCTTGGTGTGGTCAATTTTTGGTGGGGCTTACATGATAAACAAGGCCCAAAAACAACCGGTATTAAGGACTAAGTCCTTTGATGGTGCAAAATACCGGGATCGAAGATGGCGTTCTCATTTTCATTGGAAAAACAAATCAACGCCACTTCATCGTGTGCCAACAAAAACTCAAAGAGTTTCAAGAAAATAGATGAGAAGAAATAGAAGGGTGGGACAATGGGTAAGTCATGAAAACATTGAGCTACTCGAGGTAGACTCGCACCAATCAAATGAAAAGATTTTCCATTTATTGCATCGGCGGAAGACCGAGATTTCCTTATATAAGCAATTCCAGGATCAAATATCTCATCCTCGGTGGAGAAAGGGGAGGGAACATAAGGGATTTCCCCCACACTAAGTCTACACAAAGCATCGTCAAAAGGAGAAGACGAGCTTGTAGTATTCAATACACGTGGTGATGACGGAGTTAGAATTGTAGAAAAATCTTTTAAATTCAACTTAAAATCCTTTCCTTTTTCATCTTTTAAACTCTCTTTGTGAAAACCCGATTTAATTATGTCAAAAATATTTGGTGTATCTAAAGCAATGTTAGTCACACTAAAAATTCTCACATTTTGAAACCGTTTTGGTAAAGGTGGTGGTAAGTTTTCAAAACGTTTGTCAACAAAGAAAACTTCCCCATCGGGATCAACGTATTCATCAACCGAAGAATCACTCGAGATTGGAATCGTAGGCTTAACACTCTTAACCTCCACCGGCGTAGGAGACGGAACTTCATTTTTATCAACAACTCCTAAAACTCTATTTGAAATTCTTTTGCAAATGTTTTTGATGGGATTAAAGATGTGATAGAATACACATGAGAAAGTGTGGAGTTTTGAGTTGCATTAATGACGAGTTCTTCCTCATTGAAACGAAGAGTGATTTTTCTTGCATGCACATCGATAAGTGCTCTCGAGGTATCCAAAAAAGATCGACCTAAAAATAACGGAACTTTAGCATCGATAGGAATGTCAACAACAATAAAGTCTACGGGATAGTAGAACTTTCCAACTTTCACAAACACGTCCTCGGCAACTCCACAATCTAGAATCGTAGAATGATCGGCCATTTCGATTGACATTCTTGAAGGAGTGAGATTGGGAAGATTAGCGATTTAAAAATCTCAAGAGGCATCAAATTAATACTAGCACCAAGATCGGCCAAGGCGTAGCATTCTTCCATGTCTTGTATAGCACATGGGATTAAAAACTTGTCGGGATCACCGACTTTTTGAGGTATGCGGCTTAGAAAAACCGATGAACAACTAGACGATTTTTGCAATTTTTCTTTGTTATTCAACATACTTTTGAAGTTCGCGGCAAATCGAGGCATCATGACCAAGGCGTCGGCAAAACTTATATTAAAATGCAAGTCACGAAACATTTTCATAAAAAGTTCAAATTGATAATTATTTCGTTCTTGTGCCTTTTCCTTGTCTCGTCTTGAAGGGTAGGGTAAGGGTGGTGTGGGTTGGGGCATAGGCATAGGCATCGGCCTTGGAATCTCGGGTTCCATGATTGGTGTGGGTTCAACCGTAGGTGTGGTTTGAGCGGTACTTCGTGGGCTTGGAATGTGCTCCTTTTCAACCACCACCTCGGGTTCTTTCTCTTTTTCCTTCTCCATAGAAGTACTTGGACGAGAAGTGGGTTCTTTGAAAGTTTTACCACTACGAGTAGTAATAACCTTCAATTCTCCTTTCGGGTTCACGATGGTATCACTAGGAAGACCACCCGAAGAAGAGGGCTTACACATGATAGCTTCAAACATTTTTCCCATTCGTTCTTCAAACTTAGATTGCCTAGCATCCGCTTTTAACAATTCTTGCTTAATCTCATGTTGACCTTGCTCCATTTTTTGTTGATTTTGTTGGAGTGTTTGAACATTTCCTTCCATTTTATTAGCATGAGTTTTAAGTTCATTAGCAAGTTCATTTTTAAGCTCGTTTTTCAAATCGGATCTTAAGCTAACCATTTCACGTTTCATATTGTCAAACTTAGCATCATTAGCCTTAGCATAATTCAAAAATTCTCCTTGAAGATTTTTGGTGTGATCATTTTGAAAACCTTGAGACGTAGTTTGAAAATCACGGTTTTGGTTTTGATTTGAAATTTGCCCATTTCCACTTTGATAATTACCCTTATTATATTTACGTTGATTTCCTTGGTAACCACCACTTTGATTGTTTCGATAGTTATTAGCATTTTGATTTTGTGGAGCTTGATTTTGGCGGAAACCTTGACCGTTTTGGTTATAAGTTCCCGTGGCTACATAAGCACTCGAAGTGTTACCATCCGCGGTAATGCACTCAGAAAGATCATGAGCTCCACCACACGACAAACAACTCTTAGAAACCGCTTTAACCGAAGCGGAATTCGAAGCTTCTTGAGCTTTCCAATGGGACATAAGGCTAGCAAATCTATCAAAAAACCGATTTTCTTCATTTGCTTCATCATGTAATGCATTAATGCTACGAGACGATGATGAGCCCAATTTGGAAACACTCGGTGTGTTACGAGGGCTATAAACCTTAGACCTATTCTCAATTATGACCAAAGCTTCTTCAACCGTTTTACACAAAAAATTACCACCCGCGGCGGCATTTAGATAATCTCTTTCATGATCATTAAGTCCATTGTAAAACGTGTCAATTTGGTGCAAGTCGGAAAAACCCGGATGAGGACATTCATGTAACATCTCCTTAAACCTATTCCAAGCCGTTGAAAAACTTTCATTTGATTCTTGTAAAAATTTAGAAATCTCATTTTTCAAATGCGTAGTCTTAGAGGGCGGAAAAAATTTGTTCACGAACTTTGAAACGAGATCCTTCCACGTCAATATAGAATTGGGTGGCTCTTTCTCTAACCAAATTTTAGCGGGCCCCGCTAAGGAATACGGAAAAAGCATCATCTTAATCGAGTCATTCGAGACATCCTTAAATTTGCACGTGGCGGTAAGACGATTAAATTAGCGGATATGGTTGTGGGGATTGTCCTTCTCATCACCATGGAATTTGTTGTTTTGGATCATCGACAACAAACCCGTTTTCACCTCAAAATTCTCCGCAAGGATAGCGGGAATCACAATAGCTTCTCCATAACCCTCGGTGGGTACTTGAAGTAACTCCATCATAGTTCGATTCACCATGGTTGGTGCTTCTCGTACAATGGGTTCGTCAATAGGAGACTCCTCACTAGAATGAGTTGGAGTGGGAGTTTTGTTCTTTCGTCTACGTGCACGTTTTGCTTGATTAGGAGTTAGCATAAACGTCACGTACAACGAGGGGATGAGCAAAGAAGATTCTTTTTGGTGTTTTGTATTTTTCAATTTTTTTGTGGTTTTTGATTGTATTAACTTTTTTGGAAATTGGTGAATGTATTAGGTTGACAAAAATCTACAAATCTCCTCCTTAATCAAATCTCTCGATTAAAGAAGCCTCAAGGAATGAAAACGATCACGTGGAGTGAACGCCTTCAATGACTTTAGAACGATGGTGGAACACCAAATCATTCAAGAGGGTTTAATCAATAGAAACCAAGAAAATATATATGATATGTAATAATACTTTGGGCGGCAAAACCCTCGATTCACTCTCAAAATCAAATACGCACAAGCAAACGGAGGAAACGAGGCGGCGCGAAGCACTTAAGAGCCTTTTTCCTTTAGGTCGTGAAATACAACCGCCTTATACCCACCTTATAGTTTGTATTTTTCAAAATCGAGCTCCACGAAAGTATTTATCTATTTTTGCCTTTTTTCTTTGGTTTGAGATTCGAATACAATGATTGGGTAATGACCTCCCAAGTCATGGTTGTGATTTCTCACGTATTTGGAGTACTTATAAATTTATTGTTCTACGTATACAATATAGTAATAATATTCACACAAAAACCGAAAAACGATAATACGTATTAGTAGAGTGCTACTAATACAAATACTATTATGGTTAGTATAAAAACAACAATTGTTCAATCAAAACACAACACGCCTCCCCGGCAGCGGCGCCAAAATTGATGTAGCTTTTTGTATACCCTTTTAGGAAAAAGAGCAACAAAATAGGGCAAGTATGCACGACGATTTAGGAAAACCGTGTGTGAATGACCCTAAAAGTGGGGATCGTTCTCGAGGAGGCACGTGTGTTGTGTTAAGAATTGATTAATGTTTATGATTATATTGAGAAGAAAAGAAAATAGAAATAAGAAAGAAAAGACGGTCACGAAGACGGATTAAACTAAGACGAAAAAGGCGATCACGTAAAACCGTAAATAGTGCCAAAAATTAAATTTTAAACCTAAAAATTATTCAAAAGCTAAAACAAATCTAAAATAATATAAATAAGAAGAAAAATCCAATAAAAATATTTTAAAACCTTTTATTAATTAAATATTCAATTTTAAATGCTAATTAAAGCCCTAAAATTTAATATAATTAATCAAAATGTCCAAAATATTATTTTATTGAAAAAATAACTTACTTATATTATCTAAAGACTAAAAAGTATTTTTCCTAATTTTTGAAAACTGTTTTTCTATTTTTAAATTACTATAAACTATATTAAAACTAAAATAATTATAAAAAAAATAATAAAATAATGCCAAAAATAATTTACCAATTTTAAAAATCCTAATTTACTCTAATAAACAGTAGAAAATTGAAAAAGTTTGAAAAATATAAAAATTTTCACTAAAAGACAAAAACAGTTTAATTTAAAACCCTAATTAACTTAAATTAATTCTAAAAAATAAATAAAAAGTGAACAGTGAAAACTTTTAAAACCAAAAATCTTAAAATATTATTCTAAGTCTAGGAAAAATTTTAAGCTACGTGTCCGGTCCACGGAGAACTGCCTTCGGTCCCCCAAACTGACTTACTCGTGGCAACCTTCCGGCCGCCCAACGACCTATAACGCTAGTCACTACTCCCACTGGGGCTAGGAAGTAAGCCCCACAACCCAAAGCGGCGAAGAACAAATAGAATTTGCTACAAAAGCCGGACAATGAGCTCTTGCTGCTCCTTCCGCAGCGCTTGCTGCCTCCCCTCCAAATCCTCGATACGCTCTCTGGCAGCGCGAATGCGCGCTTCTTTCACGGCAGGATCCAGTGTTCCAACCTTATGAGTATTCAGAAAAATATTAATTTTTGGCACTAAATGCCAAAAACAGAAATTAAAAAAGTATTAAAAATAGCTAAATATCCTAAAAAATAGAAAATGAACAGTAAAATAAAAAATAATTAAACAGAAAAATCCTAAATAAAATAAGAAAAATAATGGAATTGATTACAAGTCCTAACTCACAAATTTACCCACAAAAGACAAAAAATAAAGATTTCTGAAAGTGACATGTTGCTAGTTTTGTCTTTTAGCTTTAGCAGTACTAACCAATACACTAGCAGGGGTAACTTTTTTCCCACTGCTAGTGTAAAAATAATGTATGTGGATGTTTAAGCTTAGGAAAGCTATTTGGATTTGATTTCTTTGGACAGCAAGGCACCCCCACACCAATTGGGTTGTGGGGAGTCTGAGTAAACACAAAAAAACACAAAGTCAATTAGCAAAATCAAGCTCAAATGGCACCCAAGGTTTCTGATCTAGCTAGCACTTGACTGATGAACAATAGACCAATATCACTTGCACAAATACGAATTTCAATGGCTCTAATCTTGCATACAAATCAATAACATGGCATAAAACTGATTACAAGCCCTAGAATGAACTATCTCCTAACAAACTTAGCAACTTGGATGGCAAAATCACACAAGTACATGAAAAAACAAGCAGTTACTGATTTGAGGCAGTTTTCTAAATTTTGAGCATACAATTGAGCTATAAACCTTACCAAATGGAAAACTAAGTGCATATATCACCTAACACCAACTCAATGAGTGAGTTTAACCAGATTATAACACAAAATTTTCCCAAGAAATTAAGTTAATATGTAAATCCAAACACTCCTTTAAATTTTCAGAAAGTGATTTTTCAAACCAAATCTCAACAAACTCAAATCAAACTGGTTATATCTACTTCTAACATGCATTCAAACCTAAAATAAGCAATATCAAACCTTTTAACAACACTTAACCAACTTCTTCACAAATTTCATGCAAAATCAACATAATCTGAAAAATGAAAAAGGGACAAGGCTTTTACCTTGTTGGACCTACATCCAGGCCCAACAATGGCTGCTAGCCATCTCCAAACAGGCCCGGGCCTGTGCAGGACCTTGGGCAAATCAAGCTCCCAATCAAACCTGCTAAGAAAAATAGAACACACAAATATCCAATAATCTGATTTTTTGAAACCTTTTTAAAACCTTTTTACCAAACTTTGAACCAATGAAAACCTTCGAAAACACTTACACAAACCAGTTTCAACCTTGGAAAAACAAACCTTGAAACAAGATTTCACCAAAGGAAATCAAATTTCAGAAACTTGAAGATACCTTTTGAAAACTCAAAAGTACTTCAACAAACAATTTTGGGAACTCAGTATTCTAGCTCAAAATCATTTACCAACTTTTAAACAAGCATAAAAGGAATTACATATGACAAATACCAACTTTATATTAATTTAAAAAGGGATTACAAGAATTTGCTAGAAAAAATGGAACAAAGGGTGATACACATGTTGTATACTCCTTTTATACTACTAACAGGATGATTCTAGAACTCTGATTAAAATAATGCAAAAGAGAACCCTAGTTGATGAAAATCCGATTTTGCCCTTTTGTCTTCTCTTTGAATTTCAGTCAAAGATGGTATCATGTGAGCCTTGGGTTGTTGCCAGTTGGATAGACTTGATCTTGGACGTTGGTTCTTGCTTTGGGACAAAGGAATGGCTGTGAGCTGTAGATGTTGTCTCCTTTTGGGGTTTGGGGTGAGAGTGATGGTAGGGGACCATTGGAGGGGTCCCATGGGTGTAGTAGTGAAAGGTATATGATGTGGGTTTTGGTTATGATAGAGGGAATTAGTGTTCTGGAAACTATGGGGCAAAACCCCATTGGTTTAATGTTGATTTAGGTTTAGGGTTCTTAGGGACGATTAGGGGTGAATTAAGGTTGAGAGTTTAACAGTAATTGTTTTGGAGGGAATTTTTAAACTGATTATTTAATCATTTAAATAGGTTTAGTGGATACAGACGTGTCATGGGGTGATGAGGTGGTGTTGTATGAGTGGTGGTGGGGGCTGACATGGACGAATGATAGGTTATAAGGGGTTTTAATGTCTTGGCAGGATGAGCCCCTCAATTCCCTAAACCTTGCTATATCAAGTTTTTACACAGCCAAACCATTTCCCTTTGTAATTGAAGTTTGTATTTTCCAACTTTGGCCACAAATGGTTTTCCAAATTTGTATCAAGGACCATTAATGCATTTTATGCATTCTTCAAGGGCTGAATAAGCAACATCTTGAAACTTTAAGGACCCCACTTGTAATTTTTGAGATTTACAAGGGCCTAAAGTGACAAGTCTTCAATAGTTGAGGGACCATACTTGCCAATCTTCAATTCATCAAGGGTATTTTTGGAATTTCAAAACTTGGGCCCGGTTCATTGTGCGGCTTCGTTTCCCGTGTTCGTTTTTGAATGATTCTTGTGATCTTTTGCCATTTCCTCAATATTCGTACCTAAAAATACACAAGTAACAAACACGAGCATATATTTGGCAATTTTAATGATATTTTAAGCATTTTAAGCCCGATTTAGACGATGAGACTATGTATAAAAGCAGTCTCATTACTTACCACCCACAAACTAATGGACAGGCTGAAATATCCAACCGAGGATTAAAGTGAATTCTTGAAAGAACCGTGGGAGAGCATCGTGCCTCATGGGCTGATAAACTTGATGATGCTTTGTGGGCTTTTCGTACCGCGTACAAGACTCCGATTGTTTGTACACCATATCGTCTCGTGTACGGAAAAGCATGCCACCTCCCCATTGAGTTGGAGCACAAGGCTTACTGGCCTTGAAGTGGGCTAATTTTGATATCAACAAAGCCGGTGACCTACGCAAGATCCAACTCAATGAGCTGAATGAACTCCGTAATGATGCTTATGAAAATTCTTTGATCTATAAGGAGAAGACTAAGCTCATTCACGACTCTAAGATTAAAAACCGAGAGTTCCAAGTTGGAGACAAAGTTTTACTCTTTAACTCTCAGTTGAAAATCTTTTCGGGCAAGCTAAAATCTCGTTGGTCCGGCCCATTCACCATTGCCCAAATTTTTCCATATGGTACTCTCGAGCTCGCTCAACCTAATGGACCTAATTTTAAGGTGAATGGCCAACGAGTGAAGTTGTACTTTGGTGAGGACATCTCTTATGAGATGATTCCATCCCTCACCACGTTTCCCATGAACTAATTTTGGGTCGAGTCAGGCTCGTGACTCGGTTATCAAAAACAAGCGCTCTTTGGGAGGCAGCCCGAGTATCTATCCTTTTCCGTTTAACCGCCTAAGTGTAGGGGGGCCTCTTTAGGTTTTTTGTATTTGTGTGGTGATGTGATTACAGGGATGAATGCACTTTTGGAACCTTTGAAGAACCGTGCTCCCGTGTTATCCGAAATCCGGTTCTATCTCTCAACTATTGTGATTCAATTTTCTTCATACTCACATTTGAAACTGATCATTTTAGTCGTCTCTTTCTTAACTTGATTTAACCAACGTGCACAATGTCATAAGTGTAGGGGAGACTTTTCCCACATGCTTAAACATTGAGGACAATGTTTATATTAAGTGTAGGGGGACTTCTAACGAAGTTTTAAGTGGACTTTTCCATGAAAATGCCTTCATTTAACCGGAAAATCATCTTTTTCAACATTTTTCAAATTTTTAATTAACTTTGGCCATTTAGTCGTAATTTTTAAATTTTTATCGTTGCTTTCATATGTATATACCCCGCAATAAAGTCAAAAATATTAATAAAGTGGTGTAGCTAGTTTAGAAGTCTTTGACATATTAGGCCCGTTGCGATTATTTTGACTCAACCCGAATAGACTTATTCAAGTTTATTCTAGCTAGTATCCTTAGCCATGTAGACCTTAATTGGTTTATTAGGCTAAGTGTCCACGAGTCTCATTACTTGAGATTTTAAATTGTGGAGGACGAGAAATGATAGAGTCAATTATAAGTCGGTATTCTTGCACAAGCTCACATTTGCCTATTCTCGCATCACTTGCTAATAATTTATCTGCAATAAGTAAGGTCGTACGATTTGAAAAGTTACTTAGCTTTTAGCCCAAGATCGTTTAAAAGTTGCTCGGAAATGATAAGAGCTCATAGCCAAGGCATAACTTATGAAGCGGGGCGCGAAGATTGGCGAGTCCGAAAAGGCCCTAACAAGGCATGAGGATTCCATTTTATTGCTAAAGATCCAAAGTGATGTGAAAAGAATTATTCCCAAAATCAATATGAAGGATCAAGACTCACGACGAAAAGCAATCAACTCCCATAAAGATGATGGAGAAGTCTATCCGAAAAGACCCTAACAAGGTATGAGGATAAATAGATCCAAGTCCGAAAAGGAGGCGGATCGTTGTATCTCAAAATCCCAAATAGAGATTGAAGAAATAATCATGAAGTCGTGGTCAACAAAGTTGGAGTACCTCTCAAAAGTCTCCAAGTGAAGAAACTATATGAACGATGAGAAGACCATTATCTCAAGCACGTCTCTCAAGATATGAAGTATGAAGTACATTCCAAATATCGGCCCGAGAAAGGTCTCAAATCGTGAACCGAGTTATGCCAAGATATGAACTTTTTGATATCCCGAGAAGCAGTTTTAAGAGATTTTGTCCTTTAGCTAACTATTGATCAAATCGTCCTACTTTGCTTTCAGCCTAATAAACTATCGAAATAAGTCCAAAAATGCATCTTCATGATCATTCTAAGACAAAAATAAAATATAAGAGATACACCTAGGAATAAGGGAGTCTAAGCATATAATTAAGCCATGTGTGTAAGTGTTTGATTCGCTAACTTATAATAACAATGATCTCGTTTTTAAGCTTAGTTTGGGAAACGTGAAACTTGAGGATGATAAATCTTCGCAGCACCGAAGCCCTAATGTAAGTCCTTGATCTCTTTGCAAGTTATTTCCATATAGCTATTTTCAAGTGAAAATAGTTTTCTATCCTTTTGTTTACTTTCAAGACTTTAAATTTCTCTTAGTACTTTAACTTTTGTTTAGTAGTATTTTAATAAGGCCAAGGTTGATTGATTATGAGAAAAGTATAAATTTGCTTTATCACTAAGCATTGCATGAGGGCATGGCAATGGTTAAGTGTAGGGGATTTGATAGGTGTGTAAACACCCATCCTTTTTCCACTTAATTCTGGCTAAAACGAGACCAAAACACGTATTTAATATCATTTGTTTGGAATTATGCGTGGTTTTTGTGTTTATTGTGTTTTCAGAGCCAACCGGATGAATATTGAAGAAAACATGGGATTGCACGGGTTTTATGGAAGAAAAAGACTCAAGACGAAGTCTATTGTCCAAGAGATGCAAAAGATTTGAAGTCACTGGGCCTATTTGAAGATTTATCGAAGAAAAGGACCAAAGATGGAAGATTTACATATGTCGAAGAAACTCAAGTCTATTAAACGAAGAAATTAAAAGAAGAGTTGAATTTAATCGACGACAAATCCCGAATCAGAATCGAAAACGTCAACTTTTCTGAAAAGACGAGAAGACAAGAAGAAAGGGAGAAAGCCCACTCACCAACCAAAGACAAGACTATATAAAGACCACCCTTCACACTTTTCATTCAGTTTTTCATTTTCATCTTTTCTCTCCCTTTCTGTTCGTAGTCATCACCAACACCACTAGGGTGTTTGGTGATTTTTATTTTTATTTTTCCAAGAATCTTGTAGTTTAATCTTTGTCTTGTGATTGTTAAAACCTTATTCTATCAATTTAATCCTTTCATTTCATCTTGTTAATCTTCATCTTTTTGATTCAAAGTTAAAGCTCTTATTTGGTTAATTTTGATCTTTAAAAGTTATTGGGTTTTAGGTTTTTATTGATGGGATTTGTTGCTTATGGTTAGTATATGATTCGTGGTTAGTTTTATTTAAGTTTTGGTTAAAAACTTAGTGATTTTTGGCTTGTAATCGTTTTCCCCTGTTCTTCGGCCTACTGTTGTTCTTGAGTTTTTCCCAGGTTCCGTATGAAGCATCTTAGTTAAAAGTTCCGAATCAATTCATTTAAAAGTTCCGAATCAATTTCCTTTCAAAAGTTCCGAGTCAATTTTAAAAGTCCCGAATGAATAGTTTTTCAAAAGTTCCGAATAAGTTTCAAAAGTTCCGAATAAGTTTTAAAAGTTCCGAATGAATTTTCTTTTCAAAAGTTCCGCATAAATTTCTGAATAAAGTTTCGGACCAAAGTTCCGGGTGAAGTTCCGGGTGAACTTCCGGATAAAGTTCCGGATAAAGTTTCGGACCAAACTTCTGGGTAAACTTCCGGGTGAAGTTCCTAGTAAAAGTTTCGAATCAACTTCCGGACAAACTTCCGAGTAAAGTTCCGGATCAAGGTAGTTCATTCGGAAGACTTCCGAATCAAAAGTTCCGAATCAAGGAGTTAACATCTGTTCATCCGGAAAAGTTCCGAATCAGTAAGAACTTCCGAATCAATTTCCTTTTTAGCATTTTTAAGTGATACTTACTGTTTCTTCATTTTATATTTTAATTTTAATTCTAGTTTTATTAATTGTTATTAAATTAATTGCTTTTAATTTAAGTTTATATCTTAGTTCATTTAAACCTTTAGTAGATTAGAAAACCAATCCCCTTTTTAGTAACCAAGAACAATCATTCCACTTAGAACCAAGATCAATTCGAGAGGATACCGAGAGAAATCTGAACCCATCTAAAATGCATGTATCAACTATGCGGAATAAAAAGGTTTATTCGGAATAACTGACTATGCGGAATAATGATCTACTCGGAATAAATTGGCTATGAGGAATAAAAATCCTACCCGGAATAAAAGGCCATTCGGAATAAAAATCCTACCCATAATAAAATTGCTATTCGGAATTTAGTGGCTATTCGGAATATTCTGGGTATGAAGAACAGATTACAGCGAGAAAACAGGGGAAACGATTTAATCAAAAAACAACCAAGGTTTTTAACCAAATATTAAGCAAAACTAATCACAAATCATCTACTAACCATAAACATCAAATCCCAATCATAAAAACACAAAACCCATTAACTTTAGAAGATCAAAATAACCAAACAAGAACTTTAAAACTTTGAATAAAAAGAGAAGATGAACAAGATGAAATAGAATGATTATATTGATGATTAAGGTTTAAACAATCAAAGGACAAAGATTAAACTACAAGATTGGTAAAAACAAGAATCAAAATCACCAAACACCCTAATGGTGTTGGTGATGCCTACGAACAGAAAGGAGAGAAAAAGGGAAAAACAAAAACTAAAAACTGAATGAAAAGTGTGAAGGGAATCCTTTATATAGTCCTTGTCTTTGGTTTGTGAGTGGGCTTTCTCCCGTTCTTCTTGTCTTCTCGTCTTTTCAGAAAAGTTGACGTTTTCGATTCTGATTCGGGATTTGTCGACGATTAAATTCAACTCGTCTTTTAATTTCTTCGTTTAATAGACTTGAGTTTCTTCGACATATGTAAATCTTCCATCTTTGGTCCTTTTCTTCGATAAATCTTCAAATAGGCCCATTGACTTCCAATCTTTTGCATCTCTTGGACAATAGACTTTGTCTTGAGTCTTTTTCCTCGATAAAACCCGTGCAATCCCATGTTTTCTTCAATATTCATCCGGTTGGCTCTAAAAACACAATAAACACAAAAACCACGCATAATTCCAAACAAATGATATTAAACACGCGTTTTGGTCTTGTTTTAGTAAGAAATAAGTGGTAAAAGGATGGGTGTTTTCACACCTATCAAATCCCCTACACTAAACCATTGCCATGCCCTCATGCAATGCTTAGTGATAAAGCAAATTTACATTTTTCTCATAATCAATCAACCTTGGCCTTATTAACATATTATTAAACAACAATTAAAGTACTAAGAGAAATTAAAACTTTAAAGGAAACAAAAGGATAGAAAACCATTTTCACTTGAAAATAGCTACATGGAAATAACTTGCAAAGAGATCAAGGACTTACATTAGGGCTTGGGTGCTGCGAAGATTTATCACCCTCAAGTTTCACGTTCCCCAAACAAAGCTAAAAAACGAGATCATTGTTATTATAAGTTAGCAAATCAAACACTTACACACATGGCTTATTTAAATGCGTAAACTCCCTTATTCCTAGGTGTATCTCTTATATTTTATTTTTGTCTTAGAATGATCATGAAGATGCATTTTTGGACTTATTTCGATAGTTTATTTAGGCCGAAAGCAAAGTAGGACGATTTGATCAATAGTTAGCTAAAGGACAAAATCTCTTAAAACTGCTTCTCGGGATATCAAAAAGTTCATATCTTGGCATAACTTGGTTCACGATTTGAGACCTTTCTCGGGCCGATATTTGGCATGTACTTCATACTTCATATCTTGAGAGACGTTCTTGAGATAATGGTCTTCTCTTCATAATAGAGTTTCTTCACTTAGAGACTTTTGAGGTGTACTCCAACTTTGTTGACCACGACTTCATGATTATTTCTTCAATCTCTAATTGGGATTTTGAGATACAATGATGCGCCTCCTTTTCGGACTTGGATCTATTTATCCTCATACCTTGTTAGGGTCTTTTCGGATAGACTTCTCCATGATCTTTATGGGAATTGATTGCTTTTCGTCGTGAGTCTTGATCCTTCATATTGATTTTGGGAATAATGATTTTCACATCACCTTGGATCTTTAGCAATAATATTGAATCCTCATGCCTTGTTAGGGCCTTTTCGGACTCGCCAATCTTCGCGCCCCGCTTCATAAGTTATGCCTTGGCTATGAACTCTTATCATTACCGAGCAACTTTTAAACGATCTTGGGCTAGAAGCTAAGTAACTTTTCAAATCGTATGACCTTACTTATTGCAGATAAATTATTAGAAAGTGATGGGAGAATAGGCAGATAATTACACCAAGTGAGCTTGTGCAAGAATACCGACTTATAATTGACTCTATCATTTCTCGTTCTCCACAATTTAAAATCTCAAGTAATGAGACTCGTGGATGCTTAGCCTAATAAACCAATTAAGGTCTACATGGTTAAGGATACTAGCTAGAATAAACTTGGATAAGTCTATTCAGGTTGAGTCAAAATAATCGCAACGGGCCTAATATGTCAAAGACTTCTAAACTAGCTACACCACTTTATTAATATTTTTGACTTTATTGCGGGATATATACATATGAAACAACGATAAAAATTTAAAAATTACGACTAAATGGCCAAAGTTAATTAAAAATTTGAAAAATGGTGAAAAAGATGATTTTCCGGTTAAATGAAGGCATTTTCATGGAAAAGTCCACTTAAAACTTCGATAGAAGTCCCCCCTACACTTAAGATAAACATTGTCCTCAATGTTTAAGCATGTGGGAAAAGTCTCCCCTACACTTATGACATTGTGCACGTTGGTTAAATCAAGTTAAGGAAGAGACGACTAAAGTGATCAATTTCAAATGTGAGTATGAAGAAAATTGAATCACGATAGTTGAGAGATAGAACCGGATTTCGGATAACACGGGAGCACGGTTCTTCAAAGGTTCCAAAAGTGCATTCATCCCTGTAATCACATCACCACACAAACACAAAGAACCTATAGAGGTCCCCCTACACTTAGGAGGTTAAAACGGAAAAGGATAGATACTCGGGCTGCCTCCCGAGGAGCGCTTGTTTTTGATAACCGAGTCACGAGCCTGACTCGACCCAATATTAGTTCATGGGAAACGTAGTGAGGGATGGAATCATCTCATGAGAGATGTCCTCACCAAAGTACAACTTCACTCGTTGGCCATTCACCTTAAAATTAGGTCCATTAGGTTGAGCGAGCTCGAGAGTACCATATGGAAAAATTTGGGCAATGGTGAATGGGCCGGACCAACGAGATTTCAGCTTGCCCGAAAAGATTTTCAACCGAGAGTTAAAGAGTAAAACTTTGTCTCCAACTTGTAACTCTCGGTTCTTAATCTTAGAATCGTGAATGAGCTTAGTGTTCTCCTTATAGATCAAAGAATTCTCATAAGCCTCATTACGGAGTTCATTCAGCTCATTGAGTTGGATCTTGTGTAGGTCACCGGCTTTGTTGATATCAAAATTAGCCCACTTCAAGGCCCAGTAAGCCTTGTGTTCCAACTCAATGGGGAGGTGGCATGCTTTCCCGTACACGAGACGATATGGTGTACAACCAATCAGAGTCTTGTATGCGGTACGAAAAGCCCACAAAGCATCATCAAGTTTATCAGCCCATGAGGCACGATGCTCTCCCACGGTTCTTTCAAGAATCGCTTTAATCCTCGGTTAGAGATTTTAGCCTGGCCATTAGTTTGTGGGTGGTATGCGGTGGAAAGACGATGATTTACACCATACTTAGCCATGACTCTTGCAAATTGATCATTGCAAAAATGAGTCCCGCGATCACTAATAATGGCACGAGGCACACCGAATCTAGCGAATAGCGACTTCAAAAAGTTACAAACCACCCTTGCGTCATTAGTAGGTAAAGATTTGGCTTCAACCCATTTGGAGACGTAGTCAACGGCTACAAGGATGTATTTGTTTCCTTTAGAAGAAGGGAATGGCCCCATAAAGTCGATACCCCAAACATCAAAGATTTCACATTCTTGAATGAAATTTTGAGGCATCTCGTCTTTATGTGTGATCTTGCCTTGTTTTTGGCAAGCATCACAACGTTTAACCATCTCGTGAGAATCACAATAAATGGTGGGCCAATAAAATCCCGAGTCAAACACTTTTTTGGCGGTGTAGTTGGGACCAAAGTGACCACCGGTGGGTCCTTTGTGGCAAGCGTCAAGGATTTCTAAAGCTGCCGGTCCATCAACACATCGGCGAATAATCAAATCAGCACATTGTTTGAATAGATACGGGTCATCCCAAAAGTAAGTCTTAATGTCTTTGAAGAACTTCTTCTTTTGTTGGGATGTTAACCCGTCAACGAGAATTCCACCCGCCAAGTAGTTTGCAATGTCCGCAAACCACGGGGTTTCATCAAAAGTCGAGTTGATAGACATTAAGGTCTCCAGGGGAAAAGAGTCATTGATCTCTTTGTTCGGATGATCCCCTTGGTAAGGATCCTCAAGTCTATTGAGATGATCTGTGGCTAGGTTTTCAGCGCCCTTCTTATCACGAATTTCGATTTTAAATTCTTGAAGTAGCAACACCCAGCGAAGAAGTCTTGGTTTGGAATCTTGCTTAGTTAACAAGTACTTCAACGCGGATTGATCGGTATAAACGATTGTGGTGGAAAGGACAAGATAGGGGCGAAACTTTTTAAAGGCATAGACAACAGTTAATAGCTCTTTTTCGGTTGTCGTGTAATGCAATTGAGCCCCCGTCATTGTCTTGCTAGCGTAATGGATTGGTTGGAAGTGTTTGTTCACTCGTTGGCCCAAAACCGCTCCAATAGCAAAGTCGCTAGCATCGCACATCAACTCAAAGGGAAGCTCCCAATTAGGGGTAACCAAGACGGGTGCCTTAGTTAGCTTACCCTTAAGCAAGTTGAAGGCTTCAAGACACTCGTTGGAAAAGATAAAAGGAGTATCTTTTTCCAAGAGGTGGGTCATCGGGCGAGCGATTTTAGAAAAATCTTTGATGAATCGACGGTAGAAGCCCGCATGACCAAGGAAACTTCTCACACCCTTCACGGTTGAAGGTGGAGGCAACTTAGAAATAACAACGACTTTAGCACGCTCCACTTCAAGACCGGCTTTGGAGATCTTGTGTCCTAGCACGATGCCCTCTTTTACCATGAAATGGCATTTTTCCCAATTAAGAACAAGGAGAGTGTCTTCACACCGCTTAAGCATACGTTCTAAATTGTCAAGGCAAGCAGAGAAAGAATCGCCATAAACCAAGAAATCATCCATGAATACTTCCATAGTTTCTTCAACCATGTCATGGAAGATAGCCATCATACACCTTTGGAACGTCCCAGGAGCATTGCATAAACCAAAAGGCATGCGTTTGTAGGCAAATGTTCCATAGGGACAAGTGAATGTGGTCTTTTCTTGGTCCTTGGGATCGATGGGAATTTGAAAATACCCGGAGAAACCGTCTAAGAAGCAGTAATAGTCATTACCCGCTAGACGCTCGAGCATTTGATCCATGAAAGGAAGAGGAAAGTGATCTTTTCTCGTGGCATCATTGATCTTGCGATAGTCGATACAAACTCTCCACCCAGTAACGAGACGAGTGGGAATCAACTCGTTATGTTCATTGGAAACAACGGTTATTCCGCCCTTCTTGGGCACACAATGGACGGGACTTACCCATGGCGAATCCGAAATAGGGTAAATCAATCCGGCATCAAGAAGTTTGATAACATCTTGTTTGATGATGTCATGAATGCGAGGATTAACCCTTCTTTGGCTCTGGATTGCGGGTTTAAAGTCATCTTCCATGAGAATCTTGTGAGTACAAAAGTTTGGATCAATTCCGCGGATATCAGAAATTTTCCAAGCAATTGCCTTCTTATGATCTTTAAGCACGGCGATGAGGTGAGATTTCTCTTCTTCTTTCAAGTCCTTAGCAATGATGACGGGCGACTTCTTCTTATCTTCAAGGAACACGTACTCAAGATGGGGCGGCAACTCCTTAAGTTCTAAATCCGGAGGATTTTCGATGGGAGGCATTTTCAAATTCGGAGCATCGATAGCAGTAACCGTGGGAGATGGTGGAGAAATATTGTCTTCTTTGAGAAGGTTTTCAATGAGGCGAAGATCTTCATCCCAATCGGTGGGAGAATCGTCATGTTCTAAGTTCACATCTCCCATGGTGGCTTCCAAATCTTTCCAAAGGAAATCACTTTCTCCAAATAGAGATAGTGATGAATCAATAGAGGAAACGGTCTCAACATTGGGAAGAGATGTAGGAATACTTTTGCAAGCATCTCTGAAGTGTTCTTCACAGGCCTCATCAAGAACGTCAATACAATTAACACTCTCGTATGAATAAGGCTGTTTAGAAAGCTTTCCCATGTTGAAGACGATTTTATCGTCACCCACTCTCATGATAAGCTCACCGGCTTCAACATCGATGAGAGTGCGACCGGTCCTCAAGAATGGACGACCAACGATCAATGGCACACGAGGGTCCATGTCGTAGTCAACGACGACGAAATCGGCAGGAAAAGTGAATTTGTCGACTCCTACAAAGACGTCTTCGCCTATCCCCACTGGATAAGCAACCGTACGGTTAGCTATTTCCAAAGTCATTTTGGTGGGGAATAGCTCAGGGAGAGATAATTGCTTCCAAACACTTAAAGGCATTAAGTTAATACTGGCACCTAGATCGGCTAGGGCCATGCAATTCTCTACTCCCGGGAAGTTGCAAGGGATTAAGAAACGACCCGGATCACCAAGCTTGGTTGGCAATTTCCTTAAGAGCACTGTAGAGGAATTCTCATTAAGTTGGGTGTTAGCAATATCAAGAAGCTTCTCCTTGTCGCTAAGAAGATCTTTGAACATTTTCGCGTATTTGGGCATGTGAGCGAGAGCCTCAGCGAAGGAGATGTTGAAATTCAATTGTTTAAACATTTTAAAAAAGTTTGAAACCTGAATATCATCCTTGCTTTTGAGCTTCTCTTTCCTCAACCTTGATGGATAAGGTATATCGGAAGAAGAGGAAGTCTTTGGGATCGAAGGATCACTCACATCCTTGGGTGGAGGAGGGGTAGAAGTAAGAGGTGGAGAAATTGGGGATGTAGAAGGATGAGTAATAGGAGCAGGTGACTCGTTCTCCTTAGTCACAATCACCGGTGGAGGTATAGGAAGCTCGGGTTCCTTGGTACCTTTGCCACTGCTAGTGGTGATTGCTTTCATCTCCCCTCTTGGATTCGCAACGGTGTTACTCGAAAGAGTACCCGAAGAAGAGGATTGATTACCTTGGAAGAAACCGACCATCATGTTCCTTAAGTGATTCGTTTGACTTGCCAAAGTGTTTCTCATATCAGCTCTCAGATCGTTTCCTTGTTTCACCATGTCTGCTTTCAAGTTGAGCACTTCCCGCTGGAGATTTTCCACGATCACATCATTAGTCCTCATGTAGGTTTCAACATCTTGGTGTAATGCGGTGGGTTGGTTCGGAGGAGGAGCATGGTAGGCGGGTGGTTGATAAGCAGGTTGTTGGTAAACTTGGTTGTTTCTTTGAGGTGGATATGTTTGTTTGTGAGGTGGTAGGTATGGTGCATAATACTTGGTTTTTACAACAAAATATAAAATTCGTTAGTCCCAAGTCTTTTCGAATTGAAAACCGGTCTTAAGTGCGACTCAATCGTCTTTTGGTTAATCAAGAGAATGGTTTGGTTTGTTATAAACTATTAGCAAGTAATTAAAGTGTCGTTGAGTAAATGGAAGAATTAAGATTAATTTCAAATGACGAGTAAAATAAAAGGTAGCTAAACATAAAGATAAGATTAGAAAAATGCTTAAACACTTAATAAAAACTAACACTTAGAAAATTACTAAAAGAAAGTAAGGTCGGAGTATCAAACAAGTGCAACAATCGGATGGGCCCAAAATGAGTCCCGATCGGAATGTTTTCCGATCGGTTGATCGGAAAGTGGGTGGGACAGCGATCGGAATGATGGACGAAGGCTACTAATCGAATGTTACACAAGAGCATCAATCGGAATACGCAGAAAACCCCAATCGGAAAGTTAAGAAACACTCCAATCGGAATGTCGAAAAGTGATACCGTCGGAATACTAAAATGCTCAGTCGGAATCTACAAACCCTAATCCGATTGATCAATCGGAATGCGGAGATGGGGTCCGGTCGGAATAGGCTGCAGTTGGAAGGAACCAATCGGAAAGTCAAAGCCCTCTTTCGATTGGACTCAATCGGAAAGAGGGGGAGGGCTGCTCGGAAAAAGGGACCAATCGGAAAGGGGGGTTGTACCACTTCCTAAAATTGTGGAATTCGGTTAAGCAAGTGAATAAGCTATATTTGAGAGCTTATCACAAAACTAACCCGAATCAATGCCTAAACCGGATCAAATAAGCACTAGAATCAACTTATCAAACCTAAATTAAGCAACTTTTTGGATCAAACAATAAAAACATAAACTTTTTAATAAAACTTTTTAATAAGAAAAATAAGCTAATCATAAAAATAAGCCAATAAGCACAAAAGTCTTAAAGCTTAATCAAATGAAAACTTATAAAATGATCAAAAGATTAACTTTTTAAGCACGAAATCAATTAGAACAACACGGATCTTATGATATACGCACCAAAATCAATCTAAAATCAAAGAAAAGTAGAATGAGATTAAGGAATAAAAGCTTAAAATAGAACTTGATTAATAAAAATAAGCAATAAAAAGTGTTTAATCTTGAAAGATTAAAAGAAAGAGATGAAATAGTGAGAGAAAGTTTAAGACTTTCTCTCTCTAAAAACTAGAGAAAACTAAGAAAAAGTGAAAAAATTAACTAAAAACTCTAACTGCCCTCCTAATGACTATTAGGAGGGTATTTATAGGGAAGGTGGAAGGAGTGCATTTGTTGCATCTTCTTTCTTGCTTTCTCCACGTTTTCTCGACTCGACTTTAATTCTTCGTCTTTGTCGTCTCGGGATTTGAACTTGTCTTTTAATTTTTCTTCTTCTATTAGACTTAAGTTCTTCGACTTCGTTAAACTTCCGTCTTTTGACTTTTTCTTCGATAAATCTTCAGAATAGGCCTTGGACTTCCGTTCTTTTTGTACTCTTGATCTTTTGACTTCGTCTTTTCCCGTTTTCTTCAATAAAAGCCCGTGAAAGCCCGTGTTTTCTTCCTTTTTCATATTTTGGTCCTAAAACACAATAAAAACACAAACCACGCATAATTCCGACTTTTACGACATAAATCACACGTTTTGGTCTTGTTATTATTGGAAATAAGTGGTAAAAGGATAAGTGTTTTCACACTTATTAAATCCCCTACACTTGACCATTGCAATGCCCTCATGCAATGCATTAATTTTAAAGCATGGTTTACATTTTTCATCATAAATAACCCACCTTGGCCTTTATTAAATACTAAACATAAAAGATAGAAATAAGTAAAGAAATTAAAATCTTACATTGGGTTTTGACGGCCATGAACATTTATCATCCTCAAGTTTCACGTTCCCCATACCAAGCTTAAAAACGAGATCATTGTTATTATAAGTTAGCAAACTATCACGAACTCATGTGGGCCAATTATTCACTTAGACTCCCTTATTCCTAGGTGTATCTCTTATATTTTATTTTTGTCTTGAATGATCACGAGGATGCATTGTTTGACTTATTTCGATAGTTATTTAGTCCGAAAATAAGGTGAACGATTTAATCAATAGTTAGCTAAAGGACCAAATCTTTTAAAACTGCTTCTCGGGACCTCATAAAGTTCATATCTTGGCATAACTCGCTTCGCGATTTGAGACCTTTCTCGGACCGATATTTGGCAGGGACTTCATACTTCGAATTTAGAGAGACGTGCTTGAAATAATGGTCTTCTCTTCATAATAGGAATTTCTTCACTTGAAGTTTTGAGAGATTCTTCATCTTTGGACCACGACTTCTTCATTTTTCTCCAATCTTTATTTTGGACTTTGATATACAACGATCCGCCTCCTTTTTAGGACTTGGATCTATTTATCCTCATACCTTGTTAGGGTCTTTTCGGATAGATTTCTCCATGACTTTTGGGGAGTTCTTGCTTTTCGTCGTGTGTCTTGATCCTTCATATAGATTTTCGATAAATGATTCTTCACATCACTTTTGGATCTTTAGCAACAAAATGTAGCCCTCATGCCTTGTTAGGGCCTTTTCGGACTCGCCAATCTTCGCATCCCGCTTTAATAAGTTATGCCTTGGCTATGAACTCTAATCCGTACCGAGCAACTTTTAAACGATCTGGGGCTAGAAGCTAAGTAACCTTTTAAATCGTACAACCTTATTTATTGCAGATAAATTTATTAACAAGCGGAGGGAGAATAGGCTCATAATTAACTCACATAAATTCACGAAAGAATACCGAACTTATAATTAACTCTATCATCTCTCGTTCTCCACAGTTTAAAATCTCAAGGAATGAGACTTATGGATGCTTAGCCTATTAAATCAAAGTTTTGGGTTTTCAAGTCGCCTATAGGATCTTGCAAATTCTTGGACTTTTTCAAGTTTAGAAATCGCGTTTTAAAGTTCCCTTGATAAACGACTCTCTAGGATCAATTATAGGAACTTGCGAAAAGTTCTTGTTCTTAACCCGTGAGAGTTAAGACTTTCGCGTTTTATAGCTCCTTATATAAAAGCCTAGCAAAACTTGACTTAAACACGTTAAGGATACTAGCTAGAGTAAACTTAGGTAAGTAAACTCGAGTTGAGTCAAAATGTTCACGACTAAGAAAAATCTAAAACCACTTTATTGAAAATACTATTCTAGCAATGGAGAGAAAATAAACATAACAAAGGCAAATACAACTATACAACTAGGCCAAAATAGATTAAAAATTTTGAAAAATGTCGAAAAAAACAAATTTTCCGGTTAAAATGAGGGCAAATTCATGGAAAAGACCACTTACTTCGATAGAAGTCCCCCCTACACTTGAGATAAACATTGTCCTCAATGTTTAAGCATGTGGGATTAAACTCCCCTACACTTAGGACATTGTGCACTTTGTTGAAATCTTGCTAAGGAAGGGACAACTAAAGTGAATTCAATGTGAACATATAAAATATGAAGTATTGAATCACAAGAGTTTAGGATAGAACCGGGAAGATGGGAAACACGGTATCACGGTTCGTCAAAAGTCATCAAGATGTTCTCTGAAGCTTTAATCCCTGCACACCACAAGAAACAAGACAACAAACATATGCGGGGGTCCCCCTACACTTATTATGAAAGCAGTAAAGCATAGAACACGGGTTGCCTCCCGAGAAGCGCTTGTTTTTGTTCACCGAGTCATGAGCCTGACTCGACCCAATTTTAGTTCATGGGGAACGTGGTGAGGGATGGAATCATCTCCTGAGAGATGTCCTCACCAAAGTACAGCTTCAAACGCTGGCCATTCACCTTGAAATTGGGCCCATTCGGCTGAGAAAGCTCAATGGTCCCATACATAAAGACTTTAGCGACGGTGAATGGACTAGTCCAGCGGCTCTTCAACTTGCCAGAGAAGATCTTCAACCGAGAGTTAAAGAGTAGAACTTGATCACCAACGTGGAACTCTCGGTTCTTGATTTTTGCATCGTGGATAATCTTCGTCTTCTCCTTGTAGATCAGCGAGTTCTCATAAGCTTCATTCCTCAGTTCATTTAGCTCGTTGAGTTGAACCTTGCGATGATCACCGGCTTTGTTGATGTCGAAGTTAGCCCACTTCAAGGCCCAGTGCGCCTTATGTTCCAGCTCGATGGGTAGGTGGCAGGCTTTCCCGTACACAAGACGATAAGGTGTAAAACCGATCGGGGTCTTGTAAGCAGTACGAAAAGCCCACAGAGCATCATCTAACTTATCGGCCCACGCAGCGCGATGCTCTCCCACAGTACGCTCCAAAATTCTCTTCAAGCCACGGTTGGATATCTCGGCTTGCCCATTGGTTTGGGGATGATAGGCGGTGGAAAGACGGTGATTGACACCATACTTTGCCATGACTCGTGCAAATTGATCGTTGCAAAAATGAGTCCCGCGATCACTGATGATAGCACGAGGAACGCCAAATCGAGCGAAAAGCTGCTTCAAAAAGTTCACAACCACCCTCGCATCATTCGTAGGAAGAGCCTTAGCTTCAACCCATTTAGAAACGTAGTCGACAGCGACGAGGATGTACTTGTTCCCTTTGGAGGATGGAAATGGCCCCATAAAGTCGATGCCCCATACGTCAAAGATTTCACATTCCTGTATGAAATTTTGAGGCATCTCATCCTTATGTGTGATCGTGCCTTGATGTTGGCAAGCATCACAATGCTTAACCATTTCGTGAGCGTCACGATAAATGGTGGGCCAGTAGAATCCAGAATCAAACACTTTTCTTAGCGGTGTAGTTGGGACCAAAGTGACCATCGGTGGGTCCTTTGTGGCAAGCTTGGAGGATGTCAAAAGCTGCCGGTCCGTCAACACATCTACGAATAATCAGATCAGCACACTGTTTGAATAGATAAGGGTCATCCCAAAAGTAAGTCTTAACATCATTCAAGAACTTCTTCTTTTGTTGGGATGTTAACCCTTGGATAAGAATACCACCCGCTAAGTAGTTTGCAATGTCCGCAAACCACGGGGTGCCATCAAGATTGAGATTTATAGACATTAAGGTCTCAAGGGGAAAAGAGTCATTGATCTCTTTGTTCGGATGATCCCCTTGATATGGATCCTCAAGTCGACTCAGATGATCCGCGGCCAGGTTTTCGGCTCCCTTCTTGTCACGAATTTCAATGTTGAATTCTTGAAGGAGTAAAACCCAGCGAAGAAGTCTTGGCTTAGAATCGTTCTTAGTCATCAAGTACTTCAACGCGGAATGGTCCGTGTATACGATGGTGGTGGATAAAACAAGATAGGGGCGAAATTTCTCAAAAGCATAGACAACAGCTAAAAGCTCTTTTTCGGTTGTCGTATAATGCAATTGAGCCCCCGTCATTGTTTTGCTAGCGTAGTGGATTGGTTGGAAGTGTTTATTCACACGTTGGCCCAAAACCGCACCAATAGCAAAGTCGCTAGCATCGCACATCAATTCAAAAGGCAGCTCCCAATTAGGGGTAACCAAGACCGGTGCCTTAGTTAGCTTATCCTTAAGATGATTGAAGGCTTCGAGACACTCTTTAGAAAAGATAAAAGGAGTATCTTTTTCCAAGAGGTGGGTCATCGGGCGAGCGATTTTAGAGAAATCTTGAATGAATCAACGATAGAAGCCCGCATGACCCAGAAAACTTCTCACACCCTTCACGGTTGAAGGTGGAGGTAATTTGGCTATGACATCTACTTTAGCACGGTCGACTTCAAGACCGGCTTTAGAGATTTTGTGTCCTAGCACAATGCCTTCTTTTACCATAAAATGGCATTTTTCCCAATTCAGAACAAGGCGAGTGTCTTCGCACCGCTTAAGCATACGTTCCAAATTGGCAAGGCAAGAAGAGAAGGAATCCCCAAAGACCGAGAAATCATCCATGAAGACTTCCATGGTTTGCTCAACCATGTCATGGAAGATAGCCAACATGCACCTTTGGAAAGTCCCGGGGGCATTGCATAAGCCAAAAGGCATTCGTTTGTACGCAAAGGTGCCATAGGGACAAGTGAATGTTGTCTTCTCTTGATCTTGGGGATCGATGGGTATTTGGAAATAACCCGAGAAACCATCAAGAAAGCAGTAATATTCATTACCCGCTAAACGTTCAAGCATTTGGTCGATAAAAGGTAGAGGGAAATGATCCTTTCTCGTGGCATCATTGAGTTTGCGGTAGTCTATACAAACTCTCCACCCAGTAACGAGACGGGTAGGAATTAACTCGTTGTTTGCATTGGGCACAACGGTGATTCCGCCTTTCTTAGGCACACAATGGACTGGACTAACCCATGGTGAATCCGAAATAGGGTAAATCATACCCGCATCAAGAAGTTTGATAACCTCTTTTTTGATGACTTCATGGATTTTAGGATTCACCCTTCGTTGACTTTGAATTGTGGGCTTAAAGTCGTCCTCCATGAGAATTTTGTGTGTGCAGAAGTGAGGATCAATTCCGCGGATGTCGGAGATTTTCCAAGCGATAGCTCGTTTATGCTTCTTCAACACAGCGACAAGTCGGGCTTTTTCGTCTTCTTTCAGATCCTTAGCGATGATGACCGGTAGCTTCTCGTCGTCTTCCAGAAAAACGTACTCAAGATGAGGAGGTAGGTCCTTAAGCTCGAGAGTAGGAGGATCCTCAATAGATGGTGAAACTAACGATGGATCATCATTAATCACCTCTTTAGGAGAAGGAGGAGACAAAGGGTCCTCATTGAGAAGTCTCTCAATAGTACGAATATCTTCATCCCAATTGGTGGACAAATTATCATACTTAATATCGAGAGGACCCAAGCTAGCTTCGAAATCATCCAAGTCACTTTCTCCAAAAGGAGTCAATGCTGGAGCAATTGAGGCAACGGTCTCAACATTGGGTAGAGAAGAGATAGTACTTTTGCAAGCATCATGAAAATGTTCTTCACAAGCCTCATCTAGAACATCAATAGCATTAACACTCTCATACGAATAAGGTTGCTTAGAAATCTTACCCATGTTGAAGACAATTTTATCGTCACCAACTCTCATGATTATTTCGCCTGCGGCTACATCAATGAGAGTGCGACCGGTCCTCAGGAATGGACGTCCAACGATTAATGGAACACGGGGATCCATCTCGTAGTCAACGACAACAAAATCCGCCAGGAAGGTGAATTTGTCAACGCCAACAAAGACATCTTCGGCTATCCCCACTGGATAAGCAACCGTACGGTTGGCTAATTCCAAAGTCATTTTGGTGGGGACTAGCTCGGGGAGAGATAATTGCTTCCAAACACTTAAAGGCATTAAGTTTATACTAGCACCTAGATCGGCTAGGGCCATGCAATTCTCTACTCCCGGGAAGTTGCAAGGAATCAAGAAGCGACCCGGATCACCAAGTTTGGTGGGCAATTGCCTTAAGAGCACTGCGGAGCAATTCTCATTAAGGTGGGTCTGAGCAATGTCAAGAAGCTTTTCCTTATCACTTAAAAGATCTTTAAACATCTTAGCGTATTTGGGCATGTGAGCGAGAGCCTCGGCAAAGGAGATGTTAAAATTCAATTGTTTAAACATTTTTAGAAAGTTTGAAACCTGAATATCATCCTTGCTCTTTTGCTTCTCTTTCCTTAACCTTGAGGGATAAGGTATATTGGATGAAGAAGAAGGCTTAAAGGGAATAGGATCACTCACAACCACGGGTGGTGGGGAAATAGGGATAGAAGGTGAAGAAGGTGGGGAAAGTTGCTCGGTTTCCTTGTTCACAATCACGGGTGGAGGTGTAGGAAGCTCGGGTTCCATATAACCTTTTCCACTACGAGTGGTGATTGCTTTCATCTCCCCTCTTGGATTCGCAACGGTATTACTCGGAAGAGTACCCGAAGAAGAGGGTTGATTACTTTGGATGAGCGAACCAATCATATCACGAAGGTGAAGAGCTTGATTGTTAAAAGAGTTTTGCATGTTCGCATTAATTGCATCACTGTGTTTGGCCATATCATTCCTTAGCTCGGCTCGAATATCGTTCCCTTGTTTTGCCATTTCTCCCTTCAAGTTGCGGACTTGACTCTGAAGATTCGTCACCAACTCCCGATTAGTCTTCATAAATGTCTCGACATCTGGACTCACTGCCATCGGTTGATTGAGAGGTGGAGCCTGGTAGGCTTGGGAATTTCCCTGAGTTGGGTATGGGTTCCGTTGGGATTGATATTGATTGTTTGCACGAGGTTGGGATTGATTGTAGCTTTGTTGTTGGTTCTGGTTTGCAGGAGGGAAACCGGGGGGAGCAAGATAATTGTTGGAGCGATAACTTAGCAAGTTACGGTCTCCTTGAGGGCGAGCTTGATAGCCTCCCGTGGGATAAGTACCGTATGCTGCGTTAATGTCTTCAGAATAATTGCCGTGAGTAGAAGGACACTCGTTAAAGGAATGAGGACCACCACATGTGTCACAAGAAATAACAACGGCTTTAGCTTGTTGAGTTTGGTTAGAAGTCAAAATTTGGAGACTTTTGTTAATATCAAGAATAGCACGTTCCAAAACAGACGAGTTGGTGGTGGAAGAAGTAGATGAAACATTGACTCTCTGATTAGATCTTGAGGATGCGGAAGAATCCCAATTCTTGTGGTGAGTAGTCATGTTTTCAATCAACTCTCGGCACTCCTCCGGTCTCCTTTTCATAAAAGTACCACCGGCGGCGGCATTGATCGTGTCACGATCACGAAAAGTGAGACCATTGTAGAAGGTGTCAATGAGAGTGACGGGGAGCATATTGTGATTAGGACAGCGGTCGATCAAATCATTGTAGCGTTCCCAAGCATCGAAAAGCGATTCATCATTCTCTTGCATAAATCCACTGATTTGGTTACGAAGGCTAGTGACCATGGATGGGGGAAAGTAGCGCGATAAAAAGCGTTGAGTCATGTCGTTCCACGTATGAATAGAATTCTTAGGAAGACGGTCAAACCATTTTTCGGCATGGTGAGAAAGTGAGTGTGGAAAAAGTTGGAGGCGAAGGTCATCCATAGAAACACCGGAGCACTTCATGCTTTGGGTCATGGTAATGAATTTGTCGAGGTGTTTGTTGGCATCATCATCCGGAATTCCACGAAATGGGTTCGTTTGCACTTGTTGTATCATGTGATGCTTCAACGAAAACTCCTGAGCCGTGACGTGCATTGGCGCAATCGGGCCTCCGTGTCCGTTCATGGTGGGTTGGCACAATTCCTCCATGGTTCGTAAATCAGGCAAGAGGACATTGTTGTTGTTGTTGTTGTTGTTGTTATTCAAATTGTGTTGAGGTGGGTGATTATTGTTGTTATTAACACCAGCCATATCTAAATCTTCACGAGTCTCGGGCTCAGAATAGTTCGAAGATCTAGTACGCATACACCTGCAGAAGAAAAATATACACAAAGAGAATATCTATATAATCGTTTTGGTGCAAAACCTTTTGAAAAGAATTGCTTTTTATGATTTTTTAAATGTTTTTGTATTTTTGAAGAGTTTTATATTTTTTATGGATTTTTGGAAATTTTTATAGCAATGAAAATAACGTGCAAAGAACGGATCCCAAAATTCAATGCGTCTCTCACTAGAAACCGTTTATCTTAACGAAAAGAGCCGGCAGCGGCGCCATTTAATACTTGGTTTTTACAACCAAATATAAAATTCGTTAGTCCCAAGTCTTTTCGAATTGAAAACCGGTCTTAAGTGCGACTCAATCGTCTTTTGGTTAATCAAGAGAATGGTTTGGTTTGTTATAAACTATTAGCAAGTAATTAAAGTGTCGTTGAGTAAATAGAAGAATTAAGATTAATTTCAAATGACGAGTAAAATAAAAGGTAGCTAAACATAAAGATAAGATTAGAAAAATGCTTAAACACTTAATAAAAACTAACACTTAGAAAATTACTAAAAGAAAGTAAGGTCGGAGTATCAAACAAGTGCAAAAATCGGAATGGGCCCAAAATGAGTCCCGATCGGAATGTTTTCCGATCGGTTGATCGGAAAGTGGGTGGGACAGCGATCGGAATAATGGACGAAGGCTACTAATCGGAATGTTACACAAGAGCATCAATCGGAATACGCAGAAAACCCCAATCGGAAAGTTAGGAAACACTCAAATCGGAATGTCGAAAAGTGATACCGTAGGAATACTAAAATGCTCAGTCGGAATCTACAAACCCTAATCCGATTGATCAATCGGAATGCGGAGATGGGGTCCGGTCGGAATAGGCTGCAGTTGGAAGGCACCAATCGGAAAGTCAAAGCCCTCTTCCGATTGGACTCAATCGGAAAGAGGGGAGGGCTGCTCGGAAAAAGGGACCAATCGGCAAGGGGGGTTGTACCACTTCCTAAAATTGTGGAATTCGGTTAAGCAAGTGAATAAGCTATATTTGAGAGCTTATCACAAAACTAACCCGAATCAATGCCTAAACCGGATCAAATAAGCACTAGAATCAACTTATCAAACCGAAATTAAGCAACTTTTTGGATCAAACAATAAAAACATAAACTTTTTAATAAAACTTTTTAATAAGAAAAATAAGCTAATCATAAAAATAAGCCAATAAGCACAAAAGTCTTAAATCTTAATCAAATGAAAACTTATAAAATGATCAAAAGATTAACTTTTTAAGCACGAAATCAATTAGAACAACACGGATCTTATGATATACGCACCAAAATCAATCTAAAATCAAAGAAAAGTAGAATGAGATTAAGGAATAAAAGCTTAAAATAGAACTTGATTAATAAAAATAAGCAATACAAAGTGTTTAATCTTGAAAGATTAAAAGAAAGAGATGAACTAGTGAGAGAAAGTTTAAGACTTTCTCTCTCTAAAAACTAGAGAAAACTAAGAAAAAGTGAAAAAATTAACTAAAAACTCTAACTGCCCTCCTAATGACTATTAGGAGGGTATTTATAGGGAAGGTGGAAGGAGTGCATGTGTTGCATCTTCTTTCTTGCTTTCTTCACGTTTTCTCGACTCGACTTTAATTCTTCGTCTTTGTCGTCTCGGGATTTGAACTTGTCTTTTAATTTTTCTTCTTCTATTAGACTTAAGTTCTTCGACTTCGTTAAACTTCCGTCTTTTGACTTTTTCTTTGATAAATCTTCAGAATAGGCCTTGGACTTCCGTTCTTTTTGTACTCTTGATCTTTTGAATTCGTCTTTTCCCGTTTTATTCAATAAAAGCCCGTGAAAGCCCGTGTTTTCTTCCTTTTTCATATTTTGGTCCTAAAACACAATAAAAACACAAACCACGCATAATTCCTACTTTTACGACATAAATCACACGTTTTGGTCTTGTTATTATTGGAAATAAGTGGTAAAAGGATAAGTGTTTTCACACTTATTAGTGCACGAGGTTGTTTTTGTTGTTGAGGAGGGCAATTGAGGTTTTGTTGTTGGTTTGGGTTGTTAGGAGGAAAACCGGGCAGTGAGAGAAAGTTTTTCGAGCGGTAGCTAAGCAAGTTGCGGTCTCCTTGAGGACGAGCTTGATAAGCGGCCGGAGGATAGGTACCGTATGTTGCATTCACATTCTCAGAAGGGTAGTCTTGGGTGGTGGTACAAGTGGTGTAAGAGTGAGGACCCCTGCATATTTCACATGGTTGGCTGACAGCATTGACTTGAGCGTTTTTAGCGTTGATGTTGTTGGTGTTGTTAGCGGTGTGGGTAACAAGCGATTCAAGAAGTGTAGTAATTTTGTCAAGTCGCGTGTCGCTGTCACTAGTACTAGCACTAGCGGCATTGGTCCGCCACTCTTGGTTTGCACACGAGACTTATTCTCAATGATATCCCAAGCAGCATTGGAAGTTTTAACAAAAATATTACCCCCCAAGGCACTGTTTAATGAATCTTGGTCATTCATGCTTAAACCATTATAAAAAGTGTTAATTTGGTGCACTTTGGTAAAACCATGTTGTGGGCATTTTCTTAAAAGATCTTTGAAACGATCCCAAGATTCACTAAAAGACTCATCGTACTTTTGTTCAAAATTAATGATTTCATTCCGCAAAGCGGTAGCACGAGAGGGTGGGAAAAAGTAGTTTATGAACTTGGTCTCCAAATCCGTCCACGTCAGAATACTTTGTGGCGGTTCCTTTGCAAGCCAATGTCGGGCTTGTCCCTCTAGGGAGAAAGGAAAAAGTTGTAAACGGATTACCTCTTGTGGAACACCATTGAATTTGACCGTATTCGTGAGTTGCAGGAATCTCTTGATGTGGTCATGTGGATCATCAATGGTACGCCCCAAGAATGGTTGAACAGAGACCATCTGTATAAAACCGGATTTGAGCTCAAAGTTGTTGGCTGCAATCGCGGGTATGATAATTGGATCATTGTTGCCGTCTACATGTGCTTGCAGAAGTTCAATCATCGGGCGATTGTCCGGTAGAGGCTCATTGTTGTTGTTATTATTGTTGTTGAGAGGTGGATTGTTATTGTTGTTGTTATTATTGTTTTGAGGTGGGTTATTGTTGTTGTTTTGTACACCGGCCATGTCTAAGTCTTCAAGAGGCTCGGGCTCTTGATAAGACGTTGATCGTGTACGCATGCACCCGCAAAAGAACTAACAAAACAAAAAAGAAATATTTTTGGTTTTTATGATGTTTTAATTTTTTTGTATTTTTGAAAATTTTATATTTTTTAGGATTTTTGAAAATTTTTATGAAAAAGGTAACGTTCACGGTGAACGGATCCCAAAATCCAAGTTCTCACAAAAAACTGTTAATCTTAACGAGAAGAGCCGGCAGCGGCGCCATTTGATACAAGCGTTTTTGATTGGGTTAAGAATTAATCTCGGAATCTTCTCGAATTGATTCATAACTCAAAGTGGAATGATTGTTCTTGGTGACAAATAGGGGGTTTGGTTTTCTATTCTATTAAAAAGATAAATGAATGAAGTAAATAAAGGTTAAAACCAAAAACAGTTAATGAAGTAAAACTTGAATTAAAATTAAACAATTAAACAATAAAGCTGAAAAGTACCCTTACTGAAAACTTGCTCTATTCGGAATAATGGTGCCATCCGGAATAAAGGTGCTATGCGGAATAAATGATCTACCCGGAATAAAGAGGCTATGCGGAATAAATGTTCTACCCGGAATATTGGGCTATTCGGAATATTGGTTCTATGCTGAATAAAAAGCTATGCGGAATAAAAATGCTATTCGGAATAACAATGCTATGCGGAATATTGGGCTATTCGGAATAACCTGGCTACTCGGAACATTAAGGCTATTCGGAATAATAAGACTATGCGGAATAACTGACTATGCGGAATAATGATCTACTCGGAATAAATTGGCTATGAGGAATAAAAATCCTACCCGGAATAAAAGGCCATTCGGAATAAAAATCCTACCCGGAATAAAATTGCTATTCGGAATTTAGTGGCTATTCGGAATATTCTGGGTATGAAGAACAGATTACAGCGAGAAAACAGGGGAAACGATTTAATCAAAAATCAACCAAGGTTTTTAACCAAATCTTAAGCAAAACTAATCACAAATCATCTACTAACCATAAACATCAAATCCCAATCATAAAAACACAAAACCCATTAACTTTAGAAGATCAAAATAACCAAACAAGAACTTTAAAACTTTGAATAAAAAGAGAAGATGAACAAGATTGAAATGGAATGATTATATTGATGATTAAGGTTTAAACAATCAAAGGACAAAGATTAAACTACAAGATTGGTAAAAACAAGAATCAAAATCACCAAACACCATAATGGTGTTGGTGATGCCTACGAACAGAAAGGAGAGAAAAAGGGAAAAACAAAAACTAAAAACTGAATGAAAAGTGTGAAGGGAATCCTTTATATAGTCCTTGTCTTTGGTTTGTGAGTGGGCTTTCTCCCGTTCTTCTTGTCTTCTCGTCTTTTCAGAAAAGTTGACGTTTTCGATTCTGATTCGGGATTTGTCGACGATTAAATTCAACTCGTCTTTTAATTTCTTCGTTTAATAGACTTGAGTTTCTTCGACATATGTAAATCTTCCATCTTTGGTCCTTTTCTTCGATAAATCTTCAAATAGGCCCACTGACTTCCAATATTTTGCATCTCTTGGACAATAGACTTTGTCTTGAGTCTTTTTCCTCGATAAAACCCGTGCAATCCCATGTTTTCTTCAATATTCATCCGGTTGGCTCTGAAAACACAATAAACACAAAAACCACGCATAATTCCAAACAAATGATATTAAACACGCGTTTTGGTCTTGTTTTAGTAAGAAATAAGTGGCAAAAGGATGGGTGTTTTCACACCTATCAACGGTTATTCCACCCTTCTTGGGCACACAATGGACGGGACTTACCCATGGCAAATCCGAAATAGGGTAAATCAAGTCGGCATCAAGAAATTTGATAACTTCTTGTTTGATGACGTCATGAATGCGAGGAATAACCCTTCTTTGGCTCTGGATTGCGGGTTTAAAGTCATCTTCCATGAGAATCTTGTGAGTACAAAAGTTTGGATCAATTCCGCGGATATTAGAAATTTTCCAAGCAATTGCCATCTTATGATCTTTAAGCACGGCGATGAGGCGGGACTTTTCTTCTTCTTTCAAGTCCTTAGCGATGATGACGGGCGACTTCTTCTTTTCTTCAAGGAACACGTACTCGAGATGGGACGGCAACTCCTTAAGCTCTAAATCCGGAGGATTTTCGATGGGAGGCGAATTCAAAGTCGGTTCATCGATAGCAATAGCCTTGGGAGATGGTGGAGAAATATGGTCCTCTTTGAGAAGTTTCTCAATGAGACGAATGTCTTCATCCCAATCGGTGGGAGAATCGTCATATTCTAAGTTCACATCTCCCATGGTTGCTTCAAAATCTTTCCAAAGGAAATCACTTTCTCCAAATAGAGTTAGTGATGAATCAATAGAGGAAACGGTCTCAACATTGGGAGGAGAGGTAGAAATACTTTTGCAAGCATCTTTGAAGTGTTCTTCACAAGCCTCATCAAGAACGTCGATACAATTAACACTCTCGTATGAATAAGGCTGTTTAGAAAGCTTTCCCATATTGAAGACGATTTTATCGTCACCCACTCTCATGATAAGCTCACCCGCTTCAACATCGATTAGAGTGCGACCGGTCATCAAGAATGGACGTCCAACGATTAATGGCACACGAGGGTCCATATCATAGTCGACTACGACGAAATCGGCAGGAAAAGTGAATTTGTCGACTCCTACAAAAACATCTTCGGCTATCCCCACTGGATAAGCAACCGTACGGTTAGCTAATTCCAAAGTCATTTTGGTGGGGACTAGCTCAGGGAGAGATAATTGCTTCCAAACGCTTAAGGGCATTAAACTTATACTAGCACCTAGATCGGCTAGGGCCATGCAATTCTCTACTCCCGGGAAGTTGCAAGGGATTAAGAAGAGACCCGGATCACCAAGTTTGGTTGGCAATTTCTTTAAGAGCACTGCAGAGCAATTCTCATTAAGTTGGGTATTAGCAATATCAAGAAGCTTCTCCTTGTCACTAAGAAGATCTTTAAACATTTTCGCATATTTAGGCATGTGAGCGAGAGCCTCAGCGAAGGAGATGTTGAAATTCAATTGTTTAAACATTTTGAGAAAGTTTGAAACTTGAATATCGTCCTTGCTTTTGAGCTTCTCTTTCCTAAACCTTGAGGGATAAGGTATATCGGAAGAAGAGGAAGTCTTTTGGATAGTAGGATCACTCACATCCTTGGGTGGAGGAGGGGTAGAAGTAAGAGGTGGATGAATTGAGGAAGTAGCAAGATGAGGAATATGAGTAGGTGACTCGTTTTCCTTAGTCACAATCACCGGTGGAGGTATAGGAAGCTCGAGTTCCTTGGTACCTTTGCCACTACGAGTGGTGATTGCTTTCATCTCCCCTCTTGGATTAGCCACGGTGTTACTCGGAAGAGTACCCGAAGAAGAGGTTTGATTACCTTGGAAGAAACCAGCCATCATGTCCCTTGGGTCATTCGTTTGACTACTCAAAGAATTTCGCATATCGGCTCTAAGATCGTTCCCTTGTTTCACCATGTCGCCCTTCAAATTAATAATCTGGGTCTGCAGATTCTTCACCAACACATCATTCGTCCGCATGTACGTTTCGACCTCGTGGTTGAAAATGTTGGGAGTAGGAGGAGGTGCTTGATAAGCAGGTGGTTGGTAAGGAGCGGGTTGGTAAACTGAGTAGGATTCTGAGGAGGATATGGTTGTCTTTGAGGTGGTTGGTATGGTGCTCGGGGTTGGTTTTGATTGGTTCGGTTAAGGTTTTGTTGTTGGTTTTGATTGTGTGGAGGAAAACCGGGCGGGGAGAGAAAGTTGTTGGAACGATAGCTGCGCAAGTTGCGGTCACCTTGAGGACGAGCTTGATAAGCGGCCGGAGGATAGGTACCGTATGCTGCGTTAACATTCTCAGAAGGATAGTCTTGGGTGGTGGTACAAGTGGTGTAAGAGTGAGGACCCCCGCATATTTCACATGGTTGGCTTACAGCATTTACTTGAGCTTTTTTAGCGTTGATGTTGTTGGTGTTGCTAGCGGTTTGGGTAGCAAGCGATTCAAGAAGCGACGTAATTTTGTCAAGTCTCTTGTCGTTGTCACTAGTACTAGCACTAGCGGCATTGGTCCGAACACTCTTGGTTTGCACACGAGACTTATTTTCGATAATATCCCAAGCGGCATTAGAACTCTTAACCAAAATATTACCCGCCGAGGCACTATTTAGTGAATCTTGGTCATTCATGCTTAAACCATTGTAAAAAGTATTAATTTGGTGCACTTTGGTAAAACCATGGTGTGGGCACTTTCTTAAAAGGTCTTTAAAATGGTCCCAAGATTCACTAAAAGACTCATCGTACTTTTATTCAAAATTAATAATTTCATTCCGCAAAGTGGTAGTACGAGAGGGTGGGAAAAAGTAGTTTATGAATTTGGTCTCTAAGTCCGTCCACGTTAGAATACTTTGTGGCGGTTCCTTTGCAAGCCAATGTCGGGCTTGTCCCTCTAAGGAGAAAGGAAAAAGTTGTAAACGGATTACCTCTTGTGGAACACCATTGAATTTGACCGTATTCGTGAGTTGCAGGAACCTTTTGATGTGGTCATGAAGATCATCAATGGTACGCCCCAAGAATGGTTGAGCAGAGACCATCTGAATAAAGCCGGATTTGAGCTCAAAGTTGTTGGCTGCAATCGCGTGTATGACAATTGGATCGTTGTTTCCCTCTACATGTGCTTGCAAAAGTTCAATCATAGGGCGATTGTCCGGTAGAGGTTCATTGTAGTTATTATTCATGTTGTTTTGAGGTGGATTGTTATTGTTGTTGTGTACATCGGCCATGTCTAAGTTATCGAGAGTCTCGGGCTCTTGATAAGACGTTGATCGAGTGCGCATACACCTGCAAAAGAACTAACAAAGCAAGAAATATTTTTGGTTTTTTTATGTTTTTTAATTTTTTTTTTGTATTTTGAAAATTTTATATTTTTTAAGGTTTTTGAAATTTTTATGAAAAAGTAACGTTCACGGTGAACGGATCCCAAAATACAATTTCTCACAAAAAACTATTAATCTTTACGAGAAGAACCGGCAGCGGCGCCATTTGATACAAGGTTTTTCATTGGGTTCAGATTTTAGTTCTCGGTATCTTCTCGAATTGATCACGGTTCAAAGTGGAATAGTTGTTCTTGGTTACTAAAAAGGGGTTGGTTTTCTAATCTACTAAAAGGTTTAAATGCACTAAGATGTAAACTTAAACTAAAAGCAATTAATTTAAAAGCAATTAATAAAACTTGAATTAAAATTTAACAATTAAAACAGAAACAGTAAATACCACTTAACACTTATTCGGAATGCTCAAAAGAAAACTGATCCGGAATATTTATGACAAAAACTGCTCATTCGGAAGATTAGCTTCATTCGGAAGAATTAATTGATTCGGAATAAATGATAAAAACCCTTGATTCGGAACAAACTGATTCGGAACTTTCAAAATTACTTGATTCGGAACTTTTAAAAACACTCATTCGGAACATTAAAAAAAATCTGATTCGGAACTTTTAAAAACCTTTCATTCGGAACTTTTTAAAAAAGTTGATTCGGAACTTTAAAAATAAACTGATTCGGAACTTTTCAAAATGAACTGACTCGAAACTTTCAAATAAACTAATTCGGAACTTTCAAACTGAAACATTGATTCGGAACTTTTAAAGATAAACTGATTCGGAACATTTAAAATGACTGATTCGGAACTTTCAAAAATCCTTCATTCGGAACATTCAAAAACATTGATTCGGAACTTTTAACTAAGATCCTTCATCCGGAACATTTGTGTTCATTCGGAATCTGGGAAAACTCAAGAACACGAGAAACAGGGAGATTAAATGACACGATTTTTACCCAAAATCCACTAAGTTTTTAACCAAAGCTTAACCCAATTTAACCACTAATCATCTACTAATCATCTACTAATCATAAACATCAAATCAAAACAATAAAAACACAAAACCCACTTACTTTTATGGATTAAAATCAACCAAATAAGAACTTTAAACTTTAAATCAAGAAGATGAAGATGAACAAGATTAATGGAAGGATTATATTGATTGATTAAGGTAAAGTAAACAAAAGGAAAGATTAAAAAACTTACAAGATTAAAGATTCAATAATAATGAAAAATCACCAACACCTTAATGGTGTTGGCTTCCTACGAAAACAAAGAAAAAGAAAGGACTGGAATGAAAAAAACTCCTCAAAACGTGTGAAGGGATCTCTTTATATAGGCCTTGTCTTTGGTTGGTGAGTGGGCTTTCTCCCGTTCTTTCTGTCTTCTCGTCTTGTCAGAAAAGTTGACGTTTTCGATTTCGATTCGGGATTTGTTGACGAATAAATTCAACTCGTCTTTTAATTCCTTCGTTTAATAGACTTGAGTTCTTTCGACATATGTAAATCTTCCATCTTTGGTCATTTTCTTCGATAAATCTTCAAATAGGCCCATTGACTTCCAATCTTTTGCATCTCTTGGACAATAGACTTCGTCTTGAGTCTTTTTCTTCGATAAAACCCGTGCAATCCCATGCTTTCTTCAATATTTATCCGGTTGACTCTGAAAACACAACAAACACACAAACCACACATAATTCCAAACAATTGATATTAAATACGCGTTTTGGTCTTGTTTTAGCAAGAAATAAGTGGTAAAAGGATGGGTGTTTTCACACCTATCAGAGCCAGCATCAAACAAGCTCATGGTAGGTAACTTGTGTGATTCAACACGAATCAAACTTGTGAGAACTAGAATGCAACTAAGTTGGATTATTAATTGATTCAAACTTGATTTCAGGTTTCTTCGCAAAATCCGTGTGATCTTGCCACAACATTCAGAGTGACACTCCTTAGTGCTCACAGTGACGAATGGAAATCCTTCCAATGTCAACATCAAACGGCACTACGGTAGGTGACTCGCAAGATTCTCTATGAATCAAGCTTGTGACAAACTGGAAAGCAACAATGGTGTGATTCTTTTAGAATCAAACTTGTTCTAGGAAATCTGAATTGACGACTCTAATTAGACGGATAATTTATCCTTATGATTCGCTCTTTACGTTCGCAGTCTGTTTTGAGACGATCGAGTAAAGAGAACTGGCTACTACTGTCGGGAAACCAGTCAAGGAGGTTCTTAATCGAATGTACCCGATCACAGGTACGTATCAAATACCGTCTAACGGTCTTCACCGACCGGAGGTAAAACGCTACCGAATTAGGGTGAAATGTTCAAAGCCATTTCGTCCGTGTCTATATATGTTGTTGTATATCAAAAAGGTGGTGTAGCTGTTTACTAACCGAAGTCGTCTTCACATGTTCATACTACAAGTTAAAGACTTCCGCTACTCTGATAATCAATGGATACCTCAAGGTCTAACTTCAACTATATTTATTTGGGAGATTGTTAGCCTTTCTAAATCAACAAAGTATGAACATGTCGAATCAGTAGTCACAAGAGCACAAGATGGTGATAATCAAGATACTTGAGAATGTAAGAATGTAATAGATCATCTTGTCACAAGAGCACAAGATGAACACTATCAAGGATAGACAGAAGATCTCAAGCACTCAAAGTCAAAAGACAAAGGCTCAAGATAAAGATCACAAGGCATGAAGGAACGAAACCGTTATAAACAAGATCAAGACCAAGATACAAGAACTAAGAAGGAAGATCACCTCCACAAGAATGTATTCACTCAATCATCTTATGCATTTTAAAGATGACCGATACATTGGGGGAGATTGTTAGCCCTATATTTTATATAGTCGAACAAGAATGTAATAGGTCTTGCATTGTAATAGGTTAGTCGGGAAAACCAGGCTTGGACTTTAATTTAATATTGTATAAGTTAGGGGCTCTAAGCCCAAGACAAGCCAAGCCCGGCCCATGGAAACAAATCCACGGCCCAAGGAAAGCCCATGTGGTTCGTGGGTATATATACCATCTTCCATTTGTGGAAGAGGGTGTTGGTTCATTTCTTTTCACCTAGTAAAAGTGTAACCTTCCACCACTCTCTCTACTTTCTCTCTCAAGTTTCTCTCTCTAACTTCTTCTCTTTCTACTCTAAATCTTGTGTTATGGATTGATATGGGAAAAAAATTATTGTTTCCTTACTAATTCAGAAAGCTCATATGATAAGCTACAAATGAGATAAAAAAGGAGCTAATTTCATCCACAAACAAACAAATGAGAAGTGATCAAAGTTAGCTAGTTTAGACTGATGAAAAACATGTAAGTCTGACCCAAACTTTTTAAAAGATATTTGCCTGTTTGACTTAAGTATTGACCATAAAACTTCACCAAAAGACTAGTAGACTCCTATTGAATGTAAATGAGCTCAAAGAAACAGGTTTAACAACTTGATCACTAAAGTGACCTTAATCCAAACACAACTTTCAGTCTGATATGAAAAGTTTTCAAAAGATTTTTGAGTAAAAACTTATGACAAAAGAAGACTTTTATTAAACCTTGATTAATGACTCAAATGAACTCCAAAATAGCAAAGTTCTAACAGGTTTACACTAAGGATCACAAAATGACAACTGATGAATTTAAGACTGATGAAAAGCAAATTTTATCAAGCCAAACTGAATTAGAAGCTATCAAACTACTAGTTAACTAACATATTATCAAAATCACACCACAAGAACACTAACACAATCACAATTCAGCATTTAAGTTCTAAATCTAGGAATTGAGCATGGCAGAACTGTTAAGTGGAATTTAAATGAGAAAAGTGATTCCTTTTAGCTTGTAGCCACCTCTGATGGACTAGTAAAGCGCTGAGCTTACTATGATCAACTAGTACATCAACAATCAAACATCAAAAACCATCATATCAACATCATCATCTACAAATCAACACCCTTGCAACAATTCTGCTTCTTTGGCTATGACATGAACTGAAAATGTTTAAACCTGCTACAAGCTTCCAAAATCAATTCAAACAAGATCTATTGATCAAGTATGATCAATAGAAACACAATAGTAACAGGATAGTAGGATTATGCAGAATTAAGAAGTAGAATTTGAGTGAAATGAACTTTGAAGGTTTATTAATGCAGGAAAGGTTGTTACAGTTTGTTACAGCTATCTAACTAACTCTCAAGTGGTTTTCAATCACTTGAGAGTAGTATTTAACTAACTTGCTAACTGAAATTGAGAGAATTTAAAAGTGTGTGAAAATTACACACACTAAGTACATTATGAAATGAAGAACACTATGGGCTATTTATAGAGTTGGGATGAAGTTAGTTGGGATGATGTGACGTGTTCCAGCCAATCTCCTTCTTCCACATGTCATGATTCTGCTAATTGGATGTAGCCGTTGATGAACTAAATTGGGGCTTTTTGATTCAGTCAATTTTACTTCAATTGGATAGTTGGGAAGGCTTCCTCTCTTGATTTTGAGTAGATTTGATGTAGGAAACTTTCTCTGAAACGCACTCTAGCTTGACGTGAAATTGGGCTCGTATGCGTTTGAATATGCCACGTGTTATTATGGTATTGGATGAAAGAGAGAGTTGCGGATCATTATCCTCTAAATGATTTTCTATTGGCTGAAAATGTGTTAGTGGACTTTCACTGTTGAGATCTTGCATTTAATAGAGACGGCTGTTAGTGGGGTGAGTTGGCAATGCGCGACATATATTTCAAAGCCTCTCATTGGCTGATTAAGCCATCACATGAAGAGCAAAGTTGTA
The DNA here is from genome assembly GCA_025667525.1 of Glebionis coronaria. NCBI lineage: Eukaryota > Viridiplantae > Streptophyta > Magnoliopsida > Asterales > Asteraceae > Glebionis > Glebionis coronaria. Next base: position 270,003,838 of record CM046879.1, read on the forward strand.
TGAAAATTGTCATGTTTAGTCCTTCTAGTTAGACAGATTGTTAACTTGAGCTCCAAACTTCATTTCTTTGTCATTTTTAGTGCTTCTAACTTCAAACTTGTTCAATAATCATCCTTTGACATTTTGACTTGAGATTTGACCAAATTTGACTTTGTTCTTGACTTTCTCATAATTGCAACTTTAGTCCCTCATCTTTGAAAGTTGTCAAGAAAGGTCCTTTGTCTTTGCAAGGCTTGTCACTTTTCATCCTCCTTTTGACTTTTCTTCATCAATAAGGCTTGATTTCACTTGTTTGCTCCAAAATTGTATCTTTTTACCTACACAAGCACAAACAACAAAATATACCCATAATACTGCTTTTATGAATCAAAATTAGGTGTTTTGCATTGTGTTTTAGGGTGATATGTGATATTATTGATATGAGATTTTACTCATATCAATGGTTTTAGGTTTTTAAAATCCTAAAATGATGCATGAGTAAAAAGTCCCAAGGTGATGTCTTGTGTTCTGTATGCTCATAAAAATGTAGTCATACATGTTGTTTCTTGTGATTCCATGATTGAATATTCACAATCATAATGCATTGTTCAAAGTTCTTGTTGCTCAAATATTTCAACTGTTCCAGATATAATAAATGCTCAAAGTTTAAGTGATAAAAATGATATATGCTCATGAATAATGCATATGATTGTGCAAAAATTTATGCAAAGGTGAATATATATATATATATATATATATATATATATATATATATATATATATATATATATATATATATATATATATATATATATATATATCATGAGGTGACGTGTACAATGATGTCATAGTCAAAACATGAAAACTCCAGGTTTTACACCTCTAGGCTGTCCGAGTCGTAAGCCCACCGAGACACCCTTTGGGGTTCTCGACTCTCGAACAAACAAACACCACCAAGGCCTCTTTGGCTATCGGCTACTTTAGCTCAAACACCCATCGAGAGCTTAAAGCTCTCAGCTGGCCAACATCAAGTTCCCACCGAGAGCTTATAGCTCTCGGCTGCCCAGACCAAACATCCCACCATAACTTAAAGCTTGCGGCTGCCGAGTAGTAATTACCCACTACAGCCTCTGTAGTTGGCGGCTGCTAGTCAAAACGCCCACTGCGGCCTCTTTGGCTGCGGCTGCCCAGCATAAGTACTCATCGCAGCCTTGTGGCAAGCGGCTGCTAGGCAAAAACACCCACCGAGAGCACCCTTTTGAGGGTTCTCGGTTTCCGAGACTGAAATCAAACCAAAAACCGAGCCAAAGCTCTTCCCTAACATGATTTAATATCCTTGTTTAAATAAATTAACACATGTATTCATTTCGTATTCAATGAACTTCTTGTATGATTCTTGAACTATAATAAGAAGATTAAGATTTTAGATATACCGAACGATGTAGGTTTAAGGGATGATGAATTAAACACGAACATCCCCGTAAAAATCAAGATCAAACAAGCTTCTCCTCCCTTTTTCCTTGTGGTGGCCCGCGGCTTGAACAAAACACCCCTAGCGTTCCATGATTTTTTTATTAACTTGTAACAAATGAAAAGGGTTTAGAAGTTTTGTTTAGTTATTTTCTAAATGGGTCGGGCTTGGGCCATATTAGTCTTGTAAGGCTTATTGTCAACATGAACCCCATTTATTATTTATTTCGTGTCTTAACTTGTATTCTCGTGCGTGTCGTAAATTCGTGATTAATAATTTCGTGTTATATCTTGTCATGTCGTATTTTTAGTATACGTATTTACTTGTCGTGAAATAATTAAATATTAAACGTTTTAATTAAATGGTATTTTTATGCGGGTTTTACACCGACGCAAAAAAATTGATGCTGGATTTTGCAACACAAAAAAACTTTTACAATCCTTCTAGGCAGTGCACCTAATCGTTGTAGTGTAGTATTACCCAATTCTTGAGATTGGTCGTTCTCTCAAGGAATAGTGAGGGAGGTTAGAAGTGTACGTCGGCTAAATATAAAGGTTGAGGGGTTATTCTTTTTGGTCCTTTATAATTTTTTATTGAAAGCGAGTAATTTCAATATATTTGAGGGGATAACTACCTGGGTTTGGACAATGGTGATAAAAATGTGTTTACTTAGATGAAATTCTACCTAATCTTGCATGTTTATTGTGCTTACTAGTTAGAAAACTTATTGATTGTGGTATAAGACTAATATGGCCCGGTTAAGCGTTCACATCCCCTCGCCCTTCTACACGTATGGCCAATGCCAATGAGATAGCTCAATTGGACACGAACATAAGAATTAAGACAACCACTACCATATATAATTCGACCTATGTGACCATAGGTTGTCAAGTATCACTAATTAGCCCATAGGTTGCTCTTTTGACTAATTACACACACTTACACACAAATCATTAATTAACTTGTCCATGTCTAAGTTACTAAGCCACGTCTCTTGATGGCCTTTAGGTTGTTAAATGACCGAGAAAAATCGATTACATGTTAAGGTTTCCTAATCATACAACACAAGTTTATTACAAATAAATCAACCGACTATAGTATGTAAACATATGAATCTTCGATCAAACACACATAATATACATAAAAATCATTAAGTAACACAATCATTCATAAGTATTATAATATCTAAGCAAACACAAGCAAAATCTAGCCTAACATAATGAATGAGTTAAAGCCATAGTCACCATAAGAATTGAAGATATAACTAAGATAGAATTCATTAGGCAAAAAGTTGATTACAAAATAATTATGAGATGAATTAGAGCCTCCAAGTTGGTGCAAAAACCCTAAAATCGGCCTTGGGGTTTGGGCTTACAAAAAATGATTTTAAGGGTTTGTATTTATAGAGAAACTTGGTCCCGGCTTCCTGACGGCCTCGAGCTTAAGGCCCGACGGTGTCTATACCCACTGTTCATCAAATTGTAGATTTTTTCGCTACGAACGTGTAGCCACTTTAATCGTCAAAATTCAAGTCTGTATGAGAGATGGTGTAAGTTGCGAGGTCGTCGACTCGTCAAATATTTCTAGGGTTTCTCAGCCGTCATAGTGGCAACGACATCGGCTTTTGAGTGCGACGTCGTCATGAGGGGTCTTGTGACGTAGTCTGGTTGTAATCACGACGTCATCGATAGCTCGTGTTGTCTAGGGCTTGGCTACCTTTTAAAAAACTTGTGCAATCTTGTCTTGGCTTATCTCGGCTTACTTTCAAATGATCCGAAAATCCAAATTATTTTCAAATCATCCAAATGCTTTCAAAATGCTAAAATAACAAAAAAGAAAGAATAAGGACGTTTTATGCCACAATTGCATAAATATAGTAATTAAAATGATCCGAAAAAAGTGTATAAGATGACATCTTATCAATGATGACTCTAAAAAACTCGAAATCTAAAGTTAGTTACACAATAGGCTACTAGAAATCCTATTATTCGTGTTTCGAAACTAGGAACGATGATTACTAGAAAAAGGAAAAAAATAACCAATTTCCGAAACTTTTAACGACATATATGTTAAGAGCAAAACATTTGTGTCAAATTCTAGTTTTATTAAAGCTTAGTGGCCAAACTATGAGCTTTGAAGATGCCAAATCACAATCGGCTACTTTCTCTCCTTACCTGTTAAAATGAATCTTTTATTAATCTCCTGATATTTTAACTAAACTTTAAAATAAAATAAATGCCGGAAATGTAGATCAATTATATGAGTGCGTGCGCTACACCCGCTGTAAAGTTTCATTTCTTGGTCCGTGATATGCACGCTTCTTCGAGCGAGTGGATTTTACTTTTGTGGGAGAATCAATGATTTCGTCAGCACTGTTATGTGTGGAATCCACTAGTTAATCTGTGGATTAGCTTTCTTAAGTACAGCAAAGCTTGATTAATAAAGTTCCCGTCAAATCTTAGGCTCCGTTTGGTTTGTTGAATGTTTTTAATGTAATTATAATTCATAAATATAATTGTAATGTGAAAGAATTTTAATTTGAATTTCTTAAATATATAATGTGTTTAGTTAGGAGGATATAATGTAATTAATTACACATTTAAAAAGAATGACCAATGGATCAGTAAAACTAGTGGTCAATCAAATCATCTTCAATGTAATTAGGAAATCATATATTTTCTTTTCATTAACAGTCAACCAAGTGATTCATTTTGTATAAATAAATTATTTGTAACTGTGTATAAAATGTGGTTCATCTCTGATTGTAAAGCAACAAGATTGAACAAGAAACAACCCAGGGATGAGCGTGGATTTAGATCTGGTGGAACTGAAATCAGAACCGATAGAACTGAGAAGCAAAATTTTGAGAAAAATAGGAACCGAGAACCAAACCAAATATATTTTTCAATTCCAGTTCTGGTTCCAATTCCGGTTGCGGTTCTTTGGTTCTACCCGTATAGGAACCAAATTTTTAAAAGAAGAAGAAAAACTACTAATGAATTATGTCAACAAAAAAAAAATCTTTTAAGTATTTACAATTATTTACATTAAAAGCAATACTGTAACATTTAACAACTAAGTATATGTTCAAATAAATAAATATTGTTTAGTTTCATAAGCTCACTATTTTTCTTTTACCCGAATTCGAATGAAAGTTATTAGGCTTAGTATCGTTTGAATTTGTATCACCTTAAAAAACAAATCAAAATAAGGATATATATTACTAATCATTTAACATTATGTTTACAAAATGAATGTATTCGGCTTGGCCAGTCATATTATATACATCTTTTTTGTTACAAAGTAAAATAAAGCACTCACAAATTATTCAAACTTATTGAACGTGCCATATCAACAATTATAACATACAAACCAATTTTTATATTATACAAAATTAGTGATAAGTAATTCTCTACTAACATGACATACATATTTCATTAATACTGAGAAGAGATACATTGAATGCAAATAAAAAACAACATAAAGCTTAGTTCTTTTGACTTGATAATGATGATAGTTGTTTATGTTTCAACGGATTAAGATGTTTCGTTTGTTTTTTTAGAGTAGGTTAGTTGCGTTTTTTATAATACCTAGGATATTAGCTTTTGAGGATGGTAAATTAAAAAATTATAATATTTTTATAATTATCAGGTATTTGGTTCCGGAACCGAGAACCGATGGAACCGAACCAGACCGAAACGAGAATAAAAAATCTCAAAAACAAGAACTAGAACTGTAAGCAAAGGTTATGGTTCCGGTTCCGGTTCGGTTCTTTGTGGTTCCGGTCCAGTTTTCGGTTCCGGTCCGGTTCTTTGGTTCTTTTGCTCATCTCTAAAACAAACTTCTCTCCTTTCTGTTCTTTGTCAATTCTGTTTTCTCAACATGGTATCAGAGCAGGATTGCTCGTCATATACCATGTAACGTGCTCAAACTCTTGATGCCGATCAACCTAGCTACCATGTCTAGAGGCGACAGCTCAGGAACCGATCTAGCTTTACAACTAGCCAATCTTTTAATGAATGGCATCAAGTGTTAAACTCAGGATCCAAAAAATAATCTTATAATAAACATAAAACTCAATAGCCAAAACTATGCCCTATGGACTCGAATGATTCGAGTTGCTATAGGTGTAAGATCCAAGTCCTTGTTAGCCCACTTGACCTCTAATCCTCCAAGCCAAAACAATGAATCATACGAGCAATGGGAACAAGAAGACTTAATTGTCTTCTCATGGCTCATCCAGAATATCGAACCAACATTGGCAGGAAACCTAACCAATTATCCCACTTCAAAAACTTTGTGGGATGCCTTGGTGGTCACGTACAGTAGTGGGAAGGATAAACTACAAACCTTTAACCTCCATGTCAAGGAAAATGACATCAAGCAAAACAATAGCTCACTTGAAGAGCTCTGGTTACATTACAAGGTGTTTGGGGAGAGATTAACAGAATGGATCCCAATCCTATGAAATGCCTAGAAGATATCAAAACTTACTCGAAAATCAGGTCAGAACAAAAACTATTCCAATTTCTTAATGCACTTGACAGAAGGTATGAATCAATCAAATGAGAAATCCTTTGATTGGACCCTCTTCCCTCTCCGGAGGCGGCATATGCCACTGTGCGTAAGGAAAGCACTCATCAGAACATTCTGTGGGCAACTAACCATGACACACAAGGCATAGCGGTGGGTCTCGTTACCACCAAAACGAAGGGAGTCAGACTCGCCACAAAGGGACATCGCTGGTTTAGAAGAAAAAAAGGTACGGATTGACGAGCAAAGAAGATAATTCACACTTGAAATGTGGTAATTGCGGGAAGACAAGACATACCAGAGAGCATTGTTTTGAGCTCGTTGGCTACCTCGACTGGTGGAATGATGGACACAATAAGGGCAACAAAAATCTGGGACTAGGAAGAGGCAAATCCACTACTACCGACACCAGTACTGATCGAAATATTGTCAAAGGTTTTGGGGGTGTCACGGTGGAAACAGGTACATGGGGACTTGATGTTTATGGTTATGTTAATATGGATCAAAGAAACAAATTAAAACATGAGCCGTCGTGTATTTTTATTGCGGAGCCACTGACATAATGACATATGATCTTTCTGATTTTAATAATGTCAACCAAACCAACAAAATCATACATTCAAACCGCGAATGGAGAAAAAAATAAGCATAGAGAACGGTGGAACTATTGTAATCTCACCTACACTTAAACTCTCTAATTGTCTATATGTTCCCACATTATCTCATAAACTCTTGTCGATAAGTCATGTAACAAAAGAGTTGAATTGCTCGGTCCTTATGGAGCCTACTTTTTGTATGGGCTATTTGAAAAAAAGGAACTAAAGGTACATGCCACTTAAAAAATGTCCCTAGAAAAACAAACTTAGCCAATTGTCCCTATTCGACCTATTCAACTATTCGACCCTATTCGAGAATTATCACAAGGCGACATAATAAGTGTGAAAACACTTATCCTTTTACCACTTAATTATAATAATAACCAAGTAATAAGTGTGAAAACACTCATCAATAATGATCCTAAAACCACTCAATACACAGTCAAATACATAATATTAACTTTAAAATATCAGAATTACGCGTGTATTTGTGTTTTGTGTGTTTCAGGTAAAAAAGATGCATTTTGGAGCAAAGACACGTTTTCAAAGATTTATTTGATAAAAAGACGAAGAAAGAGACGAAAGATGCTTCAAGGACCTTATTTGCCAAACTTTCATAGATCGAGGGCTTAAGTTGCAATTTCTAAAGAAACAAAGGATGAAAAAACAATTACTTAAAAGGTTTTTAAACCATTTGAAAAGAAATGAAAGATGAGGGACCAAAGAGGAAAAATGGTGGAAAAGTATTTACATATTATTTGGTCATTGACCAAGCCGGTCAAACACACAAACACATTCACGTCTTCATCCCCAAAGAAGAGAGAGAAAGACGGTTTCTTATCTTTCCACCTCCAAGACCTGCAAATCGATTTCAATGAAGATCCAAGGAGAATCAGGCCAAGCTTTTAACTACAAAAATGATCATCACAATCTCCTCTACATGATGGTACTAATCAGTTAGATCAAGACGCAAAGGAGAAGAAATCCCCAAATCCCTGAAGAACCCTAATCATCAAGAACCTCGTATTAAACACGTGGCACGATTTAATTGGAAGAAACACGTCATCTTCTCCTCTTTCAAACGACTATAAATAGAAGACGAAGACTCCATTTCGAGACGGTTAGCCTAGGAGTAGTTTCACATAGTAGTTAGGATAATTAGTTAGATAGTTAAATTTTCTCTCATCTTTTCTTGTTAAGCTTTTGTAACAGAATTAGTTAATCTTTGTAACCGTTTAGTTTGTCTGCCATTAATGAAAGTCAAGCTTTTGATATATGATCTTCTTCTCCTGCTTTCATAACTATTTTTTTTCTACCAGTTAAAACTGTTCAAAAAGTTAGTTCGATTTGGTAACTTTCTGATAATGAACTCTTTACTAGTTTCTCGCTCTTTTGCTTACTGTCTTGATAACCAGAATCATTAGCTGTAGTTTGTTCACTGCTCAGATTTGTTTATTAGATTGGTAGTCAAGAAGTTTCATACACTTCAAGAAATTAGTTAAGAGATTATTGTTTTAGATCAGTTGTTTACAATAAGCTTGATATTAGCTTATTGATTATTCAGTTTAGGATTAGTTGGAATCTGAATTTGCTAGATTGATTAGTTTATCAGTTAGTTTTTAGGAGTAAAATTAGTTCCTCTCATTTAGTTAGTAAGTAGTTAGTTAGCTTGTGAATTCGAGTAAGATTGTAGTTTTTGAGTAATCAGTTTGTTAACTAGTTTGGGTGTAGAATCGATATAACTCAGTTCATATAGTTTCAGAATCGAAGGCCCTGTTTTGTTTCGCTCGTTTTTGGTTTGAATTTGCAGGATCGTCATGTTGAGTAGATCAATTGGAGCTACCATTCTAGTTTGATTCTCGAATAGCAGTGCCGTAGCAGAAATGTTCGAAGTGTAGATGAAATTTCAGTTCGAGCATTATACTCGATCATTCTTAGACTAGCAGATTAGTAGATAATCCGGTGTTTGATTTTTAAGCGAGCTCAACGCTCCGCTTCGCCATCAAAGGGCAGGCCTGGAAGAAAATGGTTAAGCTCGTTTCATTTTTCTACAAACTATTTAGTGTAATTTTTTAGTGAGTAATCGTAGTGTAAACTTGTTTGATCCGTTTAAATGCACTGTCTTTTGTTCACGCTTACTTATTGCTTATCTGTCTTGAGCAATTTGTGTTGTTTTATATGCAGTTAGTTAAACTTAGCTTAAAGAATCAGTTAAGGTGCGTTTGGATGTAGGATTTGGATACTGATTTTGAGCATTTTCTAATGAACTTAGGAGTTCTAGGTGCGTTATTAGCTTGATACAGTAGACTAAGCACGGTACGCGTTTTCTGCCAATTACATATATAATCACAGTCAGAGTGATTAAAATTTTAGGAAGGTTGTATGAATAATTCACTTAGGAGTAATTTTAGAAGTCTAGTACCAGTTTTATGCAAATGAGTAGCCAAACAGTCATAATAAGCTAAGTAGTATAGAGGAAAGAGCTGGATGATCAAATCTGTTTAGGACCTTATACAGTTGGCTCAGTATTGTGTTTTATCCCTTAGAAGATTTATTAGATTTTATACCAAGTTTAGCTTTGGACTCTAGAGATCCGTTAGGTAGTAATAGGAGTGGAATTCATCTAATTTTGTTAATAGACTGAAATTGGAAAGTTGGATTAGGTTCATTTAGTAAGAATAGATTTCATAAAGTGTTTTTCTTAAAAGATAAAGTAGTGGATTGTATTCTCTGTTTCAAAATTCTTTTGTTTTAAAAAGTTTGGTAGATATATAATTTTAGTCCCCCATTTAGAATATAACTTTGACAACCACAGTCCAAAGCCGTTAGGGATGTTGAACTATTGCTCCTTATTCGTTAAATCTATTACTCCATAGGTCCTTCTCGTTAGTTTGTAACTTGGGTTGTTTAATTCTTTTGGCTTATACTTTTCTTGTTGGGCTGTTTATTAGTGTACATATCATTTGGATTAAAAACGTACTTAGGATTTTCAGATTTTGTAACACATAGTTTTTTTAGATTTTGGAATTGTTCTCACTTTATTAATTTAATTTTTACTTTAAAAAAAATAGTTCTTTTTGTATTTTGCACGTTTTCTTGTGGTAATTGCTATATGTTTTAGCGTAGTACGTATATGTAGGTAATATAGAGTATTTTTACCTTTTTTAATTGCTTTCTTGCCAAGTAGATATAAATACCATTAAACTTTTACAACCAAAAACAATAAAGTCTAATTTGGAAACGTTATATCAATTCGTTAAGACCGAGAGACAACTACACTAAAAACGAGATATTAAATGGCGCCGTTGCCGGTTCTTTTCGTGAAGATTAACGGTTTCGAGTGAGACGATTGGATTTTGGGATCCATTCACTTTGTGAACGTTATTTTTACGTATTATAAATCAAAAAGATAAAAAAAAATCAAAAAGATAAAAATATAAAAATAAAAAACCACAAAATCAATCCTTTTCCTAAAGAATTGAACCAAAAAAATAAAAAATCCAAAAAGTAATCTTTTTCCTAAAAGATTACACCCAAAAATATATATTATTGGATTTCCTCGGTTTTTATGTACATATAGTATTTTCTTTAAAAAAAACCCCAATAAATACAAAAATATTTTTCTCTATATTATTATATGTAAATACGTATACGTATAAGAACAACCAACACACATATTCTCCATAACTATTGCCAAGGCAATTCACCGTGTTGAGGGGAGTTCCGGTCCTTGACACACGTATCGATCAAACTCAATAAAGCAAGAATAGATAAATACTTACAATAGGCAATAATTCGAAGAATACAAACTACAAAGTGAATAGAAAGGCGATGTGCTATAAAATGCCATCTAAGGGTCAATAGGTACTTAAGTGCTTCGCGCCATCTAACCCCCCGTCCACTAGTGCGTATTCTAAGAAGGAAGGCTTTATTGGGGGTCTTGCACCCAAGTAGTAATTACATATATTATAATTTCTTGTGGATATTAATTATCGAACCTCGAGGGAGATAATCTCTTCTCTCTCAAAAGTCGACCGAGGGCTACTCCCTCATTCCTCGTGTTTACTTACACGTGTACTCGCACACGTGTAAACATACCACCTTTGGTGTATTACTTCCTTCCCCGAGGAAGCTTTTAGACGTCATTTCACTTGTATATACATTCGGCCACCTTGTTAAACATGGATACTCGTTCCATGTTGGAGATTTTGCAACAACGATCCGTCAACGCTAATTATTCGACTTGTTCGACTTGTGGAGGTCCACACGATACTTATTTATGTGATCAAAACAAGGGCTATTATGGGGAGGGATATGCTTACAATGGAACCGAGAACCATAATTTTCAACCTAACATTCAAATGGACTATACTTGTAATGACTATATGGGATATTCCGGTTTTTCATCACAAAATCCACCATCATTCCATGATCAAACCTTTAATGAGCCATACCAAAACCAAGGATTTTCCAATTATGAAGGTTTTCAAAACAATGATAATTTTCAAGGCTATAATCAAGAAACCTTTCTTAATCAAGGATTTTCAAACAATGAAGGCTTTCAAAATGATGCAAATTTTCCATGCTATAATCAAGACACCTTTCAAAATCAAGGATTTTTACATCATGAGGGTTTTCATAATCATGGGTATAATCAAGGGTTTAACCAAGAGAACATGCAAAATGAATCTCAAATTCTTGAAATCCTTGCTAAGATGCATCAAGATAATGAGAGGCGATTTCAAGAGAGTGAAAGGAAACTTGACGAAATGCAAGAGGAAACTGATAGGCAATTCTTAATTTTGGAAACATAACTCTTGCAAAACTTTACACCTCAAGGAGCTTTACCATGTGATATTAAGCCATCTTTGAGACTTGATGATGAGGATGATACTATTAGTAATGAATATCATGAATCATGTGAAGAAGAATATTTTGCTACTCGTAGGCCTTATCCATTATTTTATGATGATGATGATGAAGATCCTCCGATTTGTATGACACTTAATGATGACACACCTTCATCACCTTTACCTCACATGGAACCCATCGACTATTTAACCATGGGGGACGAGCCTATTAACACTAATACAAACACCGATTTGGATGAATTAACCTCTTCTAGTTAACCTTATCCCAATCCAAAGAGAGTTTGAGGGTATTTCCAATGAACCATGTGACGAGCTTTGTATTGATACCTCTTCTCCTTATGATCACATTGAGATTTCATCACACGTTGACCTTCATGCTACTACTAGTGATTTTGTTGATTTTGATCTTGATGAATTGTTTAAAGAAAGGGATAATGAGATTGAGGAAGGATTTTTGCAAGACTTGCCAAAAATAGAGGATGATGATTGTGATTCTAGTGAGGCATCTTATGATATATCATCCGATGACTTTTCATGTCAAGATGACATTACTAATTTGGATGAAGATGTTGCTCCTATAGAAGAAGTGGCAGATGTTCATATTCGTGAGGTTTTATCAAACGTTTATCATCTTATCTCCTCGATTGAAGCATTGAACACAAACCATAATGATGATTCCATAGAAGAAGAACCTTTCATTGATATTTCTTCACCGGTTTTTGAGGTTGCACCTATTGATTTTTATGATCATATTATCCCTTTGAGTGATTCTCTCAATACACCTTCTTTTGAGCCTTTTATTCCCACCCTTCCACCCTTGAAGTTGGTTATTGATGAAGATCCTATACTCTTAGAGATTGATCCTTTTTCACCTAAGGCACCTTTAAAACCCAAAACCTTTGATATGGATTCTCATATAGATATTGATGCCACCATATAGGCTTATCTTGCTAATATTGATATTGAGGTTGATGATAGTGATTCTAAATGGGAAGAGGAGATTCGTCTTAGTGAGAACTTGCTTTTTGGGAACATAGAGATTACACCTCCTTCACAAGACACTATTCATCTTGATCCTCCTTTTTCTATGCCTTCTATGGAAGATTACCCACCTTTTGATGATGATGAGGAGCCCAATATGGATATACTTGTTATGCATGTTTTGATACCTACACCTTCCTTGTCTCATGATGCTTTTATAACTAAGGGGGAATCTCATATGGTGGATACGAGTTCATCTCCTTATTTTCCCATGAAGGGAAAGGTTTTTGATCCTGGGATACGTATGTTTAGGAAAAATTGGTTTTCATCTACTCCACTTAAGAGTGTGACTTCTATTGAGATAGAATTCTTGTATGAGCTTACTTTGGTGATACTACCTACTTTAGAGTTGTTCACTTGTCGAGATGGAAAGTATGTATTTGACCCTGGGGTGATTTCTATATGAGAGATTTCGTATGTTGGACAAACTTGAGACACGTTGGACCGTTCCATTTATCGAGGCGGATATTGTTAATCTTATAGTAAATGGCAACGTGCTAAGTTTGAGTGTATCATGTAAGACGAGCTTCAAAGTGTTATCCTTTATTCTCCATGATGGTTTCCCCAAGGACAACCTAATTTGGGGCCGAGTCGAGCTAGCGAATTAGGGTTAAAAAACTCAAGCATTGAATAACTAGGTTAGAAAACGTAGAGTAGATTTTCAATAGGTTAGGATTAATTAAAAGGATGCTATAGTAGAGTTGAAGTGGAGGGGTGGCTTTTCTTCGTCTTTTGGTGTTTGTTTCAAGGGTTTCTCTCTCTCATTTCATTCTTGGAGCTTAAGGAGGAGGCCCGTGTATCTGGTTCACTTCGACAAGTTTTTGCTATTGTGATATTCAAAACACTTGTGCTTAAAATGAATACCCTTTAGTTGTCTCTTCCTTAACTTGAGTTAAGCAAAGTTATCAATGTCATAAGTGTAGGGGAGTTTACTCCAATACTCTTAAACATTGAGGACAATGTTTATCTTAAGTATAGGGGAGACTTCTATCGAAGTGACCTTACCTAGACCATTGCCTTAACTTCATGATAACTTGGAAAATTAATTTTTCAAACATTTTTCAAATTTTTGATCTACTTTGGCCACCAAAAATATGCATTCATAATTTTTGCATTAATCATTTTTCATTTGCATACACCTTTCATTTTTCTTTTTATTCTTCTTTCATCAAAAATTGAAAAAAGGAAAAAATATAATAAGGACATGGTTTAACAAGTTTAGACTTCTTTGACATATTAGGCCCGCCATGGATATTTTGACTCAACCCGATTTGCTTATCTTAGCATTCTCTAGCTAGTATCCTTAACCATGTAGTCCTTCATTGGTCTATTAGGCTATGCATCTACCAATCTCATTCTTTGAGATTTTAAATTTGTGGAGGAGGAATTCTACATCCACAAAAAGTTTACAAAATTATTCTCACAAAATGAGTTGGCAAGAAGTGGTGGAGGGTGAAAAAGAAGAAAGAGAAAAGAAAATACAACATGTTTGGATCATTACATATGCCATATCATTTTGTGGAAATAATTTTGTAAACCTTTTGTGGATGTAGAATTTCTCTTTGTGGAGAATGGGAAATGATAGAGTTGAAGCAAGTATAAAAGGGCTAGATAAACTTCATGATAGTTACTTATGGCTAAACCCTTCTCTTCTTTACCTCTATTTTCTTCGCATGTATATATGTTAATAAATAATCAAGAATGGTTTTAATTGGTTTGTAATCTCTTATACATTTTTGTCTAATCATTCATGGTTGATATAAGTACGTCTTAAGATTCTAAGTTAGAACGTTTTATGTGTACTAGATTTATGTCATGCTTAATATTTAGCGGGTGTTTTTCCTTTTATTCTTTTCAACTTTCTTTGTGAGGAATAAAGAAAAATAAGAGCGGCTTACAAAAAAATGAGTGGCTAGAAAAAAAAAAGAAGAAAAGAAAAAAATAATAATTATACAAGACACCCAAGAGGGGCAGTGTGGTGTTAATTATAGTAACTATTAGATTCCAATATTACCTTGACGGGTTGCGGGGATTTAATAGTTGCTCCAATCCAATATTACCTTGACGGGTTGCGGGGTTGAAGATCCAAGGTCTTAAAAAGGCGGCGGATGTAAATTATTGCGTGAGTTTTATTTTCTTTCCTTAGCGAGTGTGTAGCTACTTATGAAAGCATGACATGAGGATTTTACACATAAAAAGAATGACTTATTACTCTTGAAACGGACTTATATTAATTGTGAGCGGTTTTTCGAGTATTGGATGAGAGGATTACTTAGGATTAAAACCGTGCTTCCTTATTTTTGGATTTTGCATTTCTTATACTTCACGCTTGAAATAATGACAAATTTGCTCAAAAGCAATTTGCTTAAATAATAACCGGTTCCACATTTAATTGTCATGAATAAGTTGATGCACTTTTTACTTGTGAATGCAATGATCCCATTTTTAAGCTTGGTATGGGGAAAGTGAAACTAGAGGGTGATACGTGTCCATGGTACCAAAGCCCTAATCTAAGTCATTGATTTCTTTATGAGTTATTTCCATCAAAACCATTTATAAATTCAAAAATATATAAATAGAATTGTTTTCTTTGCATTGCATTGTAAATATTCAAAACTATTCATCATGTAGTATAGTTTAGTTTATTAAATCATAAAATGGCTAGGGTGGGTTAATTATGAGAAAACTGCACTCTAGAGCTTTGAAATGCTGCATTGCATGAGGTCATGGCAATGGTCAAGCGGAGGGGAGTTGATAAGTGTGAAAACACTCATCAATAATGATCCTAAAACCACTCAATACACAGTCAAATACATAATATTTAACTTTAAAATATCAGAATTACGCGTGTATTTGTGTTTTGTGTGTTTCAGGTAAAAAAGATGCATTTTGGAGCAAAGACACGTTTTCAAATATTTATTTGATAAAAAGACGAAGAAAGAGACGAAAGATGCTTCAAGGACCTTATTTGCCAAACTTTCAAAGATCGAGGGCTTAAGTTGCAATTTCTAAAGAAACAAAGGATGAAAAAATAATTACTTAAAAGGTTTTTAAACCATTTGAAAAGAAATGAAAGATGAGGGACCAAAGAGGAAAAATGGTGGAAAAGTATTTACATATTATTTGGTCATTGACCAAGCCGGTCAAACACACAAACACATTCACGTCTTCATCCCCAAAGAAGAGAGAGAAAGACGGGTTCTTATCTTTCCACCTCCAAGACCTGCAAATCAATTTCAATGAAGATCCAAGGAGAATCAGGCCAAGCTTTTAACTACAAAAATGATCATCACAATCTCCTCTACATGATGGTACTAATCAATTAGATCAAGACGCAAAGGAGAAGAAATCCCCAAATCCCTGAAGAACCCTAATCATCAAGAACCTCGTATTAAACACGTGGCACGATTTAATTGGAAGAAACACTTCATCTTCTCCTCTTTCAAACGCCTATAAATAGAAGACGAAGACTCCATTTCGAGACGGTTAGCCTAGGAGTAGTTTCATATAGTAGTTAGGATAATTAGTTAGATAGTTAAATTTTCTCTCATCTTTTCTTGTTAAGCTTTTGTAACAGAATTAGTTAATCTTTGTAACCGTTTAGTTTTTCTGCCATTAATGAAAGTCAAGCTTTTGATATATGATCTTCTTCTCCTGCTTTCATAAATCTGTTTTTTTCTACCAGTTAAAACTGTTCAAAAAGTTAGTTCGATTTGGTAACTTTCTGATAATGAACTCTTTACTAGTTTCTCGCTCTTTTGCTTACTGTCTTGATAACCAGAATCATTAGGTGTAGTTTGTTCACAGCTCAGATTTGTTTATTAGATTGGTAGTCAAGAAGTTTCATACACTTCAAGAAATTAGTTAAGAGATTACTGTTTTAGATCAGTTGTTACAATAAGCTTGATATTAGCTTATTGATTATTCAGTTTAGGACTGGTTGGAATCTGAATTTGCTAGATTGATTAGTTTATCAGTTAGTTTTTAGGAGTAAAATTAGTTCCTCTCATTCAGTTAGTAAGTAGTTAGTTAGCTTGCGAATTCGATTAAGATTGTAGTTTTTGAGTAATCAGTTTGTTAACTAGTTTGGGTGTAGAATCGATATTACTCAGTTCATATAGTTTCAGAATCGAAGGCCCTGTTTTGTTTCGCTCGTTTTTGGTTTGAATTTGCAGGATCATCATGTTGAGTAGATCAGTTGGAGCTACCATTCTAGTTTGATTCTCGAATAGCAGTGCCGTAGCAGATATGTTCGAAGTGTAGATGAAATTTCAGTTCGAGCATTGTACTCGATCATTCTTAGACTAGCAGATTAGTAGATAATCTGGTGTTTGATTTTTTAACCAGCTCAGCGCTCCGCTTTGCCATCAAAGGGCAGGCCTGGAAGAAAATGGTTAAGCTCATTTCATTTTTCTGCAAACTATTTAGTGTAATTTTTTAGTGAGTAATCGTAGTGTAAACTTGTTTGATCCGTTTAAATGCACTGTCTTTTGTTCACGCTTACTTGTTGCTTATCTGTCTTGAGCAATTTGTGTTGTTTTATATGCAGTTAGTTAAACTTAGCTTAAAGAATCAGTTAAGGTGCGTTTGGATGTAGGATTTGGATACTGATTTTGAGCATTTTCTAATGAACTTAGGAGTTCTAGGTGCGTTATTAGCTTGATACAGTAGACTAAGCACGGTACGCGTTTTCTGCCAATTACATATATAATCATAGTCAGAGTGATTAAAATTTTAGGAAGGTTGTATGAATAATTCACTTAGGAGTAATTTTAGAAGTCTAGTACCAGTTTTGTGCAAATGAGTAGCCAAACAGAATTAGTTGTCATAATAAGCTAAGTAGTATAGAGGAAAGAGCTGGATGATCAAATCTGTTTAGGACCTTATACAGTTGGCTAAGTATTGTGTTTTATCCCTTAGAAGATTTATTAGATTTTATACCAAGTTTAGCTTTGGACTCTAGATATCCGTTAGGTAGTAATAGGAGTGGAATTCATCTAATTTTGTTAATAGACTGAAATTGGAAAGTTGGATTAGGTTCAATTAGTAAGAATAGATTTCATAAAGTGTTTTTCTTAAAAGATAAAGTAGTGGATTGTATTCTCTGTTTCAAAATTCTTTTGTTTTAAAAAGTTTGGTAGATATATAGTTTTAGTCCCCCATTTAGAATATAACTTTGACAACCACAGTCCAAAGCCGTTAGGGAAGTTGAACTATTGCTCCTTATTCGTTAAATCTATTACTCCATAGGTCCTTCTCGTTAGTTTGTAACTTGGGCTGTTTAATTCTTTTTGGGCTTATACTTTTCTTGTTGGGCTGTTTATTAGTGTACATATCATTTGGATTAAAAATGTACTTAGGATTTCCAGATTTTGTAACACATAGTTTTTTTAGATTTTGGAATTGTTCTCACTTTATTAGATTTAATTTTTACTTTAAAAAAAATAGTTCTTTTTGTATTTTGCACATTTTCTTGTGGTAATTGCTATATGTTTTAGCGTAGTACGTATATGTAGGTAATATAGAGTATTTTTACCTTTTTAATTGCTTTCTTGCCAAGTAGATATAAATACCATTAATTTTTTACAACCAAAAACGATAAAGTCTAATTTGGAAACGTTATATCAATTCGTTAAGACCGAGAGACAACTACACTAGAAACGAGATATTACCAAGCCAAAACGTGTATCTTATGTCGTAAATGTCGGAATTATGCGTGGTTTGTGTTTTTGTTGTGATTTAGGACTAAAATGTGAAAAGGGAAGAATACACGGGCTTTCACGGGCTTTTATCGAAGAAAAAGACAAAAGACGAAGTCAAAAGATCAAGAGTGCAAAAAGAACGGAAGTCCAAGGCCTATTCTGAAGATTTATCGAAGAAAAAGTCTAAAGACGGAAGTTTAATGAAGTCTAAGAACCAAGTCTAATTAAAGAAGAAAATTATAAGTCGAGTTAAATTTATAACGACAAATCCCGAGACGACGTCGAGAAAGACAAAGATTTAAAATCTAGTCGAGACGAAAAGAAAGAAAGGAGGAAGCAACCAACACCCCTCCCTCCCATTCTCCCTATAAATAGAGACTTCCCACCTCATTTATGAGCTGTTGGCTATTTGACACATAGTTCTTCCACCATTTATTTTCATGTCATATAGTTTCTTGTCAATTTAAATTCCTTGTCTTGCACCTTAAATTTGTAAGTTTTAATCTTTACTTTTAATTGTTGAATCGTTTCCTTTAATCAAGCTTTTCATTATCCATCTTATTCTACTTTTCTTGTTTTTGATTTTGATCTTGATTCGGATTAAGTATGCATTTTTCTTAATGTTATTGCTTATTTGATTAAAAAGTTTATCTTTTTATTCCTATCTAAGTTTTTATACGATTTAAGCTTTAAGCTTGTTATGCTTTTTGGCTTATTTCGTATCTAGCTTATTGTCTTTTAAGTTTTCTTAAAAGTTTAATCTTTTAGTTTATTTTATAAAGTTTGCTTATTTTGTGTCTTGAAAGTTTTTAAATTTGTGCTTATTTAGTTCTACTTATTATTGTTTTAATTAAGTTTTTGGTAATTGCTTATTAGATAAGTGCTTATTTGGTATTTGCTTTTTTGTTTCTTTTGTTTCTTTTGTTTCTTTTCTTTCCATCGTAACTTGCAAGGGTTTCACATTCCGACAGCTTTATTGCAATCGCAAAAATCCTTAGGGTTTCTACATTGCGATCGAGATTGCGATAGCCCCTTATTCCGACCGTGGATTGCGATCGCTCATTGCGATCATGGATTGCGATGGAGTTTAAGGTATATTCCGACGGAACGCTGCCCAAATTTCGTTCGCCATATTGCGATAGGCTATACATTGCGATGGGAGGAGCATGCGATAGCAGTGACATTGCGATAGCTGTATATTGCGATAGCTTTTGATATTGCGATAGCCTCCATCGCAATCCTTTGTTGTTTTCTTTTCGAGTTTATTTCTTTCCCGCCATTTTTCTTAAAGTGTTATTTTAATTGTTTTACTTTATTTTAATTTTCAAGTTTGCATTTTTATTTAAAGTTTTCAAATTTACTTTTCGTCAAGCTTTAGTTTTACGTCATTTAATTAATTTACTTTTAAAGTCTTAATTTTGCACCATTTACCTTTTAATCAGTTTTAGCTTTATTTACCTTACCATTTACCTTAAAGTTTTGTAATTTTATTTTAACCAACTACAAATCTATTTCTTTTTCACCAAAAGACGACTGAGTCACACTAATAACCAGTAATCAATTCGAATAGAATCAAGAACAATTTTTCTTAATTAAAAATAAGTTATTAAAATGGCGCTGTGCCGGCTCTTTTCGTGAAGATTAACGGTTTTCTGTGAGAGACGTATTGAATTTTGGGATCCGTTCACTCGTGAACGTTATTTTTCGTGTCAAAAAAAAAATTCAAAATTCCTAAAAATTAAAAAATTTCAAAAATACAAAACATCTAAAAATCATAAAAAGCATTTGATTTTCAAAGTCTTGCACCAAAAAGATTTTATTTTTTTCCAAGTACATATATATTCTCTATTTCTTTGGTATCTTTTTCAATTTCTTTTGCAGGTGTATGCGTACTAGATCTTCATCTTATTCTGAGCCCGAGACTCGTGAAGATTTAGATATGGATGGTGTGCACAACAATAATAATCCACCTCACCCCAACATGAATAACAACAACCATGGTCCTCAACCAGACTTTCGAACGATGGAGGATGAAATTGTGTATAATGCAGTTCGTTTTTCTCAGTTCTTGCTAATTGAAAGTCCTAACAATATCGGGTTTTTAACTGTTTTTGGTTGTTAATATTTTTTGGATATTCTATTTGCTAATTCAAACAATGACTTGCAAAATTGAAAAATATTGTCTACTTATATGTAAAACATCGTGCAATTACCAAGTATTTATTCAAGTAAAATTCAAAATGTAAATTTTACAACTAAAAGGACTGAAATTGTAAATTCTATGAAAAATAAATGCTCAAAATGTAAAACTAACAAGTACAAGGACTGAAATTGTCAAAACAGTTAACTATGAGGATTAAAATTGTAAACTATGCAACAAACTTAACAAATTCTCAACAATTTCCAAACTTACTAACTGATTTTGAACAAAATTCAAACTTAAAGGACCTGATTAGTGAAAACTCTAAAAACTAGCAAGTTTAGCCAAATTTAAAACCAGTTTAATTCATTAAGGACTAAGTTGCAATTATTGAAAGTTTATAAGCAAAAACGGGTTTCAATAACAAATCAGCTCGTTTGAGCTTATTTCTCAACCAAAATTGTTCAAACCACTTGCAAAATGCTTAAAATCACAAATAAGCTAGACCTGTAAGAGGAAATTTGCTGAAAATGACTAATAAGTTGATAAGCACTTTCCAATAAGCACAAAATAAGTTCTAAAAGAATCTAGACATGCACAAATAGATTTTTGTACTGAAACTGATTAATGAACTCAAAACATGAACGAGAAATCAAGTCTTGTTAAAAATCATCCAGTAATAAGCTTGGAATTTGAAATAAGCTGAAATTGGCTTATGTTGACCAGCGTTGACCAAGCTTTTTTTCAAAAAGCTCAAAATCTCAAAAATCAACCACAAGAACTTCCTAAGTGATTTTGTAAAAGAAATTTGACAAGTTTATGAAGAGAATTGTGAGATATGAAAAAGCAGTTTGGATTTTACAGAAACTTGCATTTGCTTATCAGTTTAGAATTTTGCTTATTTCTACTTGATTACTGAAAACTGTATAAAATGCTTATGGAATCAAAAACTTCATAATATGATCTAAAAATGAGAACTGGTTTGGTAGAATTTCATCAAGAATCAAGCAAATGCTAAGTAAATGGAAATGACAACTTTTTATGAACAAATCTGACTGAAAATGACCCAAACCTTTTATATTGCCATTTGCCTCTTTGACCTTAGACTTGACTTAAAAATGGTTTAAAACCTTTTGTAATGACTTTGTAACTGAAAATGAGTAAAAACTTGCCAAATTTTGACACTTGAATTTCAGATATAAGCTAATGCCAAACACTCATTAACTAAACTTTTGAAGATTTTTGTGAAGATTTTTTAAGCACAAGTCAAAGCTGAGTAAAAAGCTATAGCTAACTAAGTTCAATTACCAAAATGATATGTATGAAAGCTAAATGCAAGTGCTGAAAGCTACTAGAACTCAAATTGAACAGCAAAGCTAAAAGTGACTGAATTAAGCTAAAAGCTCAGATATTTATCTAATCAGCAAACAAATTAAGCAACACTAAAGCTACAAGATTACTAGAACTAAATCAAAATCAGTCTAAACAAGTTTTATCATACAATCACAACAAGATTAACTAGAATTAAGCATGCAATTTTGACAATTGAGTGGAACCAAAACAAGAGGCGTTTGCACCTATTGTAGTATCCTTTGAGCAGTAGAGGAGTGCTGAACTCTCTAGTCTAGTGCTAACCACCACCTTAGCACTAGATTCAACTATCTACAATCAATCAACAACTACAAATCAACAGGAACCATCTTATTGGCTTGAATTCTTCAAATATGCTATGAACTTGGACTGAAATCAATCAAACAACTACTATCTTCACTGAAAGTCATTTATGATCAAGGTATGATCATAACAAACTCAAAACAGCAACAAGAGTCACAATTGTAGGAGGAGATAAACAGTAAAGAAGGTAAGAAGATTTGGCGGGAAAGTAAGAATTTGAATTTTATTAATGGAGAATTGGTTACAAGGCTGTTAAGTTGTTACAAACTAACTAACTTACTCAAGAGTGTGTCAAACTCTTGAGTAGTTTAGCTAAAAACTAAGAAAATGGTGAAAGAACAAGAAAGTGTGTGTGTTTTCACACTTTACAACTACACAACAAGAAATGAAGACTAAACAGGCTATTTATAGACTTGAGAAGAAGAGCAGTTGGGGTTGGTGACGTGTTGGAACCAATCCCAGGTCTCCATGTGTCATAATTCTGCTTAATTGATTTTGTAGGTATGAACTCAAATTGGGGGTTCTTTGCTGAGTTGATTTCATGTTGATTGGTTATGACCAATGGATTCGTCTTATGATTTTGAGCAATTTTGATGTTTATATCTTTTCATGAAATTGCCTCTAGCTCCAAATCGATCCTGGAAATCTTTGATTATTTGAAAATGCCACGTGTCAAGATATAACTGGCTAAAAAGGGTGCACACGGATTGCACTATTTTGATTCGTTCATTAATGAAGGCGGCGCTAGTGGGTAATAAATGCTGTGATGTGGCAATCCATGGCTTCTTTTTGCTGGCTTCTCATTGGTCCAAAGTTATAAACATGGATTACACTTGTAATACTTTCCAAAATAGGCAGAATTAACCCCTTGACTTTGGCAGATTGTATTTTTGAGCTTGTAACTTCATTTCTTTGGCATATTTGGTCCTTCAAACTTCATTCTTGAACAAAATTGGTCCTTTGACTGAGTTAACTTGAGAGTTGACCAAATTTGACTATGATCTTGACTTTTACATAATTACACTTTGGTCCTTCAACTTTGGCAGATTGTCAAGATAGGTCATTGCACTTCAAAGTCTTGTCACTTTTGATCCTTCTTTGTCCTTTTCATCAAATTAAGCTTGATTATTCCTTGTTTGCTTGAAATTGCATCCTTTTACCTACACAAGTGTACACAAACACAAACATACCACATAATACTGTTTTTACAAGATAATTTGTTATTTTGCTTCATGTTTTAGGGTTATTTGTTGATAAATTGATATGAGTTTTAGCTCATATCAAATCCCCTACACTTGAACATTGTCATGTCCTCATGCAATTCTATATATTTTAAAAGCACAAATTTACATTCTCCTCATAATTAATCCACCTTGGCCATATGGAATGCATCTATACTACCCTAAACTACATGATGCATGATTTTAAATTTATACAATGCAATGCAAGAGAAAACAATTCTATTTACATCTTTTTGTATTTTCTTGAAATGGTTTTGATGGAAATAACTCATTAAGAATTC
The DNA here is from genome assembly GCA_025667525.1 of Glebionis coronaria. NCBI lineage: Eukaryota > Viridiplantae > Streptophyta > Magnoliopsida > Asterales > Asteraceae > Glebionis > Glebionis coronaria. The sequence continues at coordinate 270,027,367 of CM046879.1, forward strand.
AATGACTTTGATTAGGGCTTGGGTACCATGGACATTTATCACCCTCAAGTTTCACTTTCCCCATACCAAGCTTAAAAATGGGATCATTGCATTCACAAGTAAAAAGTGCATCAACTTATTCATGACAATTAAATGTGGAACCAGTTATTATTTGAGCAAATTGCTTGTGGGCAAATTTGTCATTTATTCAAGTGTGAAGTATAAGAAATGTAAAATCCAAAAATAAGGAAGCACGGTTTTAATCCTAAGTAATCCTCTCATCCATTACTTGAAAAACCGCTCACAATTAATATAAGTCCGTTTCAAGAATAATAAGTCATTCGCCTTATGTGTAAAATCCTCATGTCATGCTTTCATAAGTAGCTACACACTCGCTAAGGAAAGAAAAATAAAACTTACGCAATAATTTACATCCGCCATCTTTTTGAGACTTTGGATCTTCAACCCCGCAACCCGTCAAGGTAATATTGGATTGGAGAAATCTATTGAATCCCCGCAACCCGTCAAGGTAATATTGGAACTCAATAGTCACTATAATTAACACCACACTGCCCCTTTTGGGAGTCTTGTATTTTTTTTTCTCTTTTCTTTTTCTTTTTTTTCTAGCTACTCATTTTTTTGTAAGCCGCTCTTATTTTTCTTTATTCCTCACTAAGAAGTATCAAAAGAATAAAAGGAAAAACACCCGCTAAATATTGAGCATGACATAAGTCTAGTACACATAAAACATTCTAACTTAGAATCTTAAGACGTACTTATACCAACCGTGAATGATTAGACAAAAATGCATAAGAGATTACAAACCAATTAAAACCGTTCTTGATTATTTATTAACATATATACAAGTGAAGAAAATAGAGGTTAAGAAGAGAAGGGTTTAGCCACAAGTAATTATCATGAAGTTTATCTAGCCCTTTTATACTTGCTTCAACTCTATCATTTCCCATTCTCCACAAATTTAAAATCTCAAATAATGAGAGTGGTGGATGCTTAGCCTAATAGACCAATGAAGGACTACATGGTTAAGGATACTAGCTAGAGAGTGCTAAGATAAGTAAACTCGGGTTGAGTCAAAATATCCATGGCGGGCCTAATATGTCAAAGAAGTCTAAACTTGTTAAAACCATGTTTTATTATATTTTTTCCTTTTTATATATTTTTGATGAAAGACAAAAGAAAAGATATACACAATGCAAATGTGTTATGCAAATGAAAAATGATTGATGCAAAAATTATGAATGCATATTTTTGGTGGCCAAAGTAAATCAAAAATTTGAAAAATGTTCAAAAATCCAATTTTCCATGTTATCATGAAAGACAATGACAAGTTCTAGGTAAGGTCACTTCGATAGAAGACCCCCCTACACTTAAGCTAAACATTGTCCTCAATGTTTTAAGAGCATGGAAGTATAAAAACTTCCCCTACACTTATGACAATGAATAGACTTTGCTTAACCCAAGTTAAGGAAAGGACAACTATTAGTGAAATCATGTTTAAGCACAAGGTGTCAATGAAAGATCACAATAGTAACGAAGTGAACCGGATACAAGGGCCTCCTCCATAAGCTCCAAAGTATGAAATGAGTGAGCAACCCTACAAACAATCATGAAGACAAAAGAAGGTCTCCCCTACACTTATCTCCAAGTCTATACCTTTATTTCTAACCTACAATACTCTAAACCTAGTTATACGATGCTTGAGTTAATGAGTCTCTAGCTCGACTCGTCCCTCAATGAATCAACTCATGGGGAAAATAGGGATCTCTTGGACCATTTCAACGGAAATGTCCTCCCCAAAGTAATGCTTAACACGGTGACCATTCACTTTAAAATTTGGACCATCGGGTTGTGACAACTCAATAGTTCCATATGGAAACACTTGAGCAATAGTGAATGGACCGGACCATCTCGACTTAAGCTTGCCCGCAAAAAGTTTCAACCTTGAGTTAAAGAGGAGAACCGGCTCTCCAACTTTGAACTCACGATTCTTGATCTTAGCATCATGCAATTTCTTAGTCTTTTCCTTGTAAAGCAAAGAATTTTCATAGGCATTGGTTCTCAATTCATCCATCTCATTGAGTTGATCTTTCCTATGGGAACCGGCTTGGTTTAAATCAAAGTTAGCCCACTTGAGAGCCCAAGATGCCTTGTGTTCTAACTCAAATGGAAGGTGGCACGCTTTTCCATAGACAAGCCTATAAGGAGTACAACCAATTGGTGTTTTAAAAGCCGTCCTAAACGCCCACAAAGCATCATCAAGCTTATCCGACCAAGAAGCTCGATGCTCTCCCACCGTTCTCTCTAAAAATCTCTTCAAACCACAATTTGTGACCTTGGTTTGACCATTTGTTTGAGGGTGATACGCGGTAGAAAGTCTATGATTAACTCCATATTTCTTCATAACTCTCGTGAATTGATCATTACAAAAGTGCGTACCATGATCACTTATGATGGCCCGAGGTACACAAAATCTAGCAAACAATTGTTTCAAAAACTTCACAACAACTCTAGCATCATTGGTAGGTAAGGCTTTAGCCTCCACCCATTTTGACACATAATCCACCGCCACAAGTATATACTTGTTTCCCTTAGAGGATGGAAAAGGTCCCATGAAATCAATGCCCCACACATCAAATATCTCACACTCTTGGATAAAATTTTGTGGCATCTCATCACGTTGCGTAATTTTTCCTTGTCTTTGACACACATCACAAAATTTCACCATTTCATGGGCATCTTTGTAAATGGAAGGCCAATAGTAACCCGAATCAAAGACTTTCTTGGCGGTATAGTTGGGCCCAAAATGTCCACCCGTAGGTCCTTTATGACACGCTTCTAAGATCTTAAATTCCTCGGGCCCATCTACACAACGTCTAATGATTTGGTCCGCACATTGCCTAAAAAGATAAGGATCATCCCAAAAGTAGTACTTAACTTCCTTAAGAAATTTCTTCTTTTGTTGATAAGTAAGACCCTCATTAAGCACATTGCCCACAAGATAGTTTACGATATCCGCAAACCAAGGAGTGGCATCCTCTTGGGAAGAGATAGACATGAGCTCCTCTAATAGAAAGGATTCATTGATTTCTTGATGTGGCAAATCTCCTTGAAAAGGATGCTCAAGTCTACTCAAGTGATCCGCCGCTAAATTCTCGGCCCCTTTCTTATCATGAATTTCTATCTTAAACTCTTGAAGCAACAAAACCCATCTCAAAAGCCTAGGCTTAGCATCTTGTTTTGTCATAAGATACTTGAGAGCGGAATGATCCGTATACACTATGGTTTTGGAAAGCACAAGGTATGGTCTAAACTTCTCAAAAGCATATACTATAGCAAGCAACTCTTTTTCCGTGGTAGTGTAATGAAGTTGTGCACCGGTCATGGTTTTACTCGCATAGTGTATAGGTTGAAAATGCTTATTAACTCTTTGTCCTAAGACGACCCCCACCGCATAATCACTAGCGTCACACATAAGCTCAAAAGGTAATTCCCAATTTAGAGAAACCAAAATGGGAGCCTTAGTCAATTTCTCCTTAAGAGTCTCAAAAGAGTCCAAACAATCTTGGTTAAAAATGAAAGGAGCCTCTTTCTCCAAGAGGTGAGTCATCGGTCTAGCTATCTTAGAAAAATCTTGTATAAAGCGCCTATAAAATCCCGCATGACCTAAGAAACTCCTCACACCTTTAACCGAGGTGGGTGGGGGAAGCTTAGCAATCACATCAATTTTAGCTCGATCCACTTCTAATCCCTTGATGGATATCTTGTGTCCTAAAACAATTCCCTCTTTTACCATAAAGTGACATTTCTCTCAATTAAGCACTAAACGTGTTTCCTCACAACGCTTAAGCATTCTCTCAAGATTGGTGAGACATGAGGTAAATGAATTTCCAAAGACGGAAAAATCATCCATAAAAACCTCCATAGTTTGCTCTATCATGTCATGGAAAATCGCCATCATGCACCTTTGAAACGTCCCCGGTGCATTACATAAGCCAAAAGGCATCCTCTTGTAAGAAAATTTACCGTAGGGACAAGTGAATGTGGTCTTTTCTTGATTCTTAGGGTCAATTGGTATTTGGAAATAACCCGAAAAGCCATCAAGAAAACAATAGTACTCATTTCCCGCTAAGCGTTCAAGCATTTGATCCATAAAAGGTAATGGGAAATGGTCTTTCCTAGTCGCCTCATTGAGTTTTCTATAATCAATACAAACTCTCCAACCGGTCACAAGTCTCGTGGGAATAAGCTCATTGTTCTCATTAGGTACCACGGTGATTCCACCCTTCTTTGGAACACAATGAACCAGGCTAACCCATGGAGAGTCGGAAATGGGGTAAATCATACCCGCATCTAAGAGTTTAATCACTTCCTTCTTAATAACCTCATGGATTTTTGGGTTAACTCTCCTTTGATTTTGAATGGCGGGTTTATAGTCATCCTCCATAAGGATTTTGTATGTACAAAAATGTGGATCAATTCCCCTTATGTCGGATATTTTCCATGCTAAAGCTTTCTTGTGTTTCTTAAGGACTTCAATAAGTTGCTCCTTCTCATCCTCTTTCAACTCTTTAGCAATGATCACAGGTAATTGGTCTTTGCCCTCTAAGAAAGCATACTCTAAGTGGGATGGAAGGTCCTTAAGTTCAATTGGAGGTGGAGTCTGTATGGAAGGTTTTACTATGGAAGGTTCCTCAATGGTAACTTCTTGTGGAATAGGAGAAGGAATAGAGTCCTCATTGAGCAACTTTTGGATCGTAAGAATGTCTTCTTCCCAATTAATGGGAGAATCATCATCACCAAGAAAGTTTGACTCAAATTCCTCCAAGAGGAAATCACTCTCTCCAAAAGGTGTTAAAGAGGGAGCAATTGAGGCCATGGTTTCAACATGGGGCATCTCATCACTAGTACTCTTACAAGCATCATGAAAGTGTTCATCACATACCTCATCTAACACATCAACAATGTTAATAGTCTCACAAGGTCTAGACTCTTTAGCCGCTTTCCTATCACAAACTTTCCCTAACTTAAACACCACTCTCTCATCTTCTACTCTCATAATTAGTTCTCCTTCCGCCACATCTATCAAAGTACGACCCGTTCTCAAAAACGGTCTACCAACAATCAAAGGCACTCTAGGATCCATGTCATAATCAACCACTACAAAGTCGGCCGGAAACGTAAACTTATCCACACCTACAAACACATCCTCCGCTATACCTACGGGGTAAGCTATGGTTCGGTTGGCTAGTTCAAGAGTCATCCTAGTGGGAGTGAGCTCGTGAAGAGAGAGTTTTTTTCAAACCGATAAAGGCATGAGGTTAATGCTTGCCCCTAGATCCACCAAAGCCATGCAATTTTCAACACCGGGAAAATTACAAGGTATCAAGAAGCGCCCCGGATCTCCAAGTTTTGTTGGTAAGGTTTTAAGTAGCACGGCGGAACAATTTTCATTAAGGGATGTGTTGGGCAAATCAACAAATTTTTCTTTGTTTGAGAGTAAATCTTTGAACATCTTAGCAAACTTTGACATATAAGCAAGAGCTTCCGCAAAGGATATATTGATATTGAGTTGCTTGAACATCCTTAAGAAATTGGAGACTTGGATGTCATCCTTGTTCTTTAACTTGTCCTTTTTCAACCTTGAAGGATATGGAAGAGTAGGTTTTGGTGTAGGTGGAATAAGTGTTGTAGTGGAAGATTTGTCTTTGTTAGCTTCTTCATTGGAAAGTGTGGAAGGTAAAGGAGAAGTATGAATAGGTTGAGAAGGTGTGTTTGAGTGAATGGGAGCATTTTGAGGAGGTGAAGTAGAGGTAGAAGGCTTGTCACAAGTAGGAGCACAAGTGGGTGGAACAATAGGAGGTTTAGGGGGTGAAGGATCCTTTGTTGACTTTCCACTTCTTGTTGTAATAGCATTGACATTTGCCCTTGGATTTGTTTGTGTGTTGGAAGGTAAAGCCCCTTGTGGTCTTTGATTATACATAATTTGGTTTTGAAGAAGAGCAAATTTCTTGTTATTATCCTCTTGATTATCTTTCAATTGTGTCCAAAAGAAGTAAACTTTTGAAGCATCAAATCCATGGGGTTAGGTTGCACATTTCCTTGATAAAAACCTTGTTGTGGGAAAGATTGAGGTGGTGGATTAAACCCTTGGTTTGGTGGATAGAAGTTATTTCCTTGAGGTTGAAAATGATTGGGTGCCTTGTAGTTATTTCCTTGGTAAGGTGGTCTTTGCCCTTGATTCCTTGGTAAAATTTGAGGAGGATTTTGTTGAATTTGGGTGGGGGGTTGGGGTGGGAATCCCGGTGGAGTAAGGTAGTTTTGTGACTTGTAAGAAATGTTATTTGGATTGATATTTGGCTTTAAGTGTTCACGATGTTCCTCTTGGTAAGCATAGCATTCCCCTTGATAAACTTACACCTTATCACATTGTTCATAAGAATGGGGACCTCCACAAGTTACACAAGAAAGAGTAATGGCATTCACATTATTTGAAGAATTGTTCAATGAAACGGTCTTAAGGGCTTGAACTATCTCTTGAGTCATTTCTTGTTGTCCTTGTTTGAATTGTTGAAGGATTTCTTGGTGATATTTAAGGAATTGGTTATCACAAGGTGTTTGAGAAGTGTTTTGGATAACATGAACCCTTTCTTCAAATTGATTGTTTGTTTGAACCATTGCTTTAGTCTCAATGATGTCCAAGGCCTCTTGCATGGATTTAAGAAGAATATTCCCTCCCGCGGAAGCATTGAGTGAATCTTGGTGATGAGGTTTAAGGCCATCATAGAAGGTATTGATTTGGTGAACGTCATCCAATCCATGGTTAGGGCATCGCCTCAATAACTCTCTATACTCTTCCCAAGCATCACTAAAGGATTGACTAGGTTTTTGTTGAAAGCCTATAATTAAGGTCCTCAAGGCCATGGTCTTAGATGGAGGAAAGAACTTGTTTAAAAACTTAGTAGTGAAACCATCCCATGTGGTGATACTATCGGGTGGTTGGGTGTCTAACCAATGCTTAGCTTGTCCCTCAAGTGAAAATGGCACTAACATCAACTTAATAGCATCATGTGGAACTCCATTGTGCTTAATGGTATTGCAAAGAGAAAGGAATCTCTTAAGGTGATCATGAGGATCATCATTCTTGTTACCATAGAAAGGTGATTGTGAAACCATAGTAATCATAGACGTTTTTAGCTCAAATGTATTTGCAGGAATGTCGGGAATCCTAATAGCACTAGAATATCCATGAACATTGGTTTGCATACGTTCCATCAAAGAACGATTATCGACATCCATGGCTTCTTGTGGTGGAGGAGTCAAAGCACGATTCTCGTGATCGGCTTGATGGACGGTGGTGGTCTTACTCTTTCTCTTTTTCTTCCTTTTCGGAGGAAGAGGTTGTACACCAATCGATATTTGTGCACGCCCGCGAGTGAGCATGCAACTCAATACGAGGAATGAGAGAGAAGCTCTCGTGTGACTTTGAAGAGAAAAGGATTATCCTCTTCGAGTTTCAATATGAAATATCCACAAGAAAATAATATATATGTATGTACTACTTGGGTGCAAGACCCCCAATGAAGCTTTCCTTCTTAGAATACTCACAAGTGAACGGGGGGTTAGGTGGCGCGAAGCACTTAAGTACCTATTGACCCTTAGATGGCATTTTGTAGCACATCGCCTTTCTATTCACTTAAATGTTCGTATTCTTCGAATTGTTGCTTATTGAGAGTATTTATCTATTCTTGCTTTATTTTGTTTGATTGATACACGTGTCAAGGACCGGAACACCCCTCAACACGGTGTATTGCCTTGGCAATACTTCTGGAGAATATGTAAATTGGTTGTTCTTATACGTATACGTATTTACTTATAATAATATATGGAAAATATTTTTGTATTTATGAGTTTTTAAGAGAAAATACTATATGTACATAAAAACCGAGAGAATCCAATAATATATATTTTTGGTTGCAATCTCTTAGGAAAAAGATTGCTTTTTGGATTTTTAAATTTGTTTTATCAATTCTTTAGGAAAAGAATTGTTTTGTTAATTTTTTAGTTTTTATATATTTTTATATTTTTGATTTTTGATTTGTTTTTGATTTATGATACGTAAAAATAACGTTCACAAAGTGAACGGATCCCAAAAGCCAATGAAAACCGTCAATCGATAGTCTCTCGTAAAGTCAAAGAACCAGCAGCGGCGCCATTTGAAATTTTGTATGATGCAGTTCGTTTTTCTCAGTTCTTGCTAATTGAAAGTCCTAACAATATCGGGTTTTTAACTGTTTTTGGTTGTTAATATTTTTCGGATATTCTATTTGCTAATTCAAACAATGACTTGCAAAATTGAAAAATATTGTCTACTTATATGTAAAACATCGTGCAATTACCAAGTATTTATTCAAGTAAAATTCAAAATGTAAATTTTACAACTAAAAGGACTGAAATTGTAAATTCTATGAAAAATAAATGCTCAAAATGTAAAACTAACAAGTACAAGGACTGAAATTGTCAAAACAGTTAACTATGAGGATTAAAATTGTAAACTATGCAACAAACTTAACAAATTCTCAACAATTTCCAAACTTACTAACTGATTTTGAACAAAATTCAAACTTAAAGGACCTGATTAGTGAAAACCCTAAAAACTAGCAAGTTTAGCCAAATTTAAAACCAGTTTAATTCATTGAGGACTAAGTTGCAATTATTGAAAGTTTATAAGCAAAAACGGGTTTCAATAACAAATAAGCTCGTTTGAGCTTATTTCTCAACCAAAATTGTTAAAAAAACTTGCAAAATGGTTAAAATCACAAATAAGCTAGACCTGTAAGAGGAAATTTGCTGAAAATGACTAATAAGCTGATAAGCACTTTCCAATAAGCACAAAATAAGTTCTAAAAGAATCTAGACATGCACAACTGGATTTTTGTACTGAAACTGATTAATGAACTCAAAACATGAACGGGAAATCAAGTCTTGTTAAAAATCATCCAGTAATAAGCTTGGAATTTGAAATAAGCTGAAATTGGCTTATGTTGACCAGCGTTGACCAAGCTTTTTTTCAAAAAGCTCAAAATCTCAAAAATCAACCACAAGCACTTCCTAAGTGATTTTGTAAAAGAAAATTGACAAGTTTATGAAGAGAATTGTGAGATATGAAAAAGCAGTTTGGATTTTACAGAAACTTGCATTTGCTTATCAGTTTAGAATTTTGCTTATTTCTACTTGATTACTAAAAACTGTATAAAATGCTTATGAAATCAAAAACTTCATAATATGATCTAAAAATGAGAACTGGTTTGGTAGAATTTCATCAAGAATCAAGCAAATGCTAAGTAAATGGAAATGACAACTTTTTATGAACAAATCTGACTGAAAATGACCCAAACCTTTTATATTGCCATTTGCCTCTTTGACCTTAGACTTGACTTGAAAATGGTTTAAAACCTTTTGTAATGACTTTGTAACTGAAAATGAGTAAAAACTTGCCAAAGTTTGACACTTGAATTTCAGATATAAGCTAATGCCAAACACTCATTAACTGAACTTTTGAAGATTTTTGTGAAGATTTTTTAAGCACAAGTCAAAGCTGAGTAAAAAGCTATAGCTAACTAAGTTCAATTACCAAAATGATATGTATGAAAGCTAAATGCAAGTGCTGAAAGCTACTAGAACTCAAATTGAACAGCAAAGCTAAAAGTGACTGAATTAAGCTAAAAGCTCAGATATTTATCTAATCAGCAAACAAATTAAGCAACACTAAAGCTACAAGATTACTAGAACTAAATCAAAATCAGTCTAAACAAGTTTTATCATACAATCACAACAAGATTAACTAGAATTGAGCATGCAATTTTGACAATTGAGTGGAACCAAAACAAGAGGCGTTTGCACCTATTGTAGTATCCTTTGAGCAGTAGAGGAGTGCTGAACTCTCTAGTCTAGTGCTAACCACCACCTTAGCACTAGATTCAACTATCTACAATCAATCAACAACTACAAATCAACAGGAACCATCTTATTGGCTTGAATTCTTCAAATATGCTATGAACTTGGACTGAAATCAATCAAACAGCTACTATCTTCACTCAAAGTCAGTTATAATCAAGTTATGATCATAACAAACTCAAAACAGCAACAAGAGTCACAATTGTAGGAGGAGATGAACAGTAAAGAAGGTAAGAAGATTTGGCGGGAAAGTAAGAATTTGAATTTTATTAATGGAGAATTGGTTACAAGGCTATTAAGTTGTTACAAACTAACTAACTAACTCAAGAGTGTGTCAAACTCTTGAGTAGTTTAGCTAAAAACTAAGAAAATGGTGAAAGAACAAGAAAGTGTGTGTGTTTTCACACTTTACAACTACACAACAAGAAATGAAGACTAAACAGGCTATTTATAGACTTGAGAAGAAGAGCAGTTGGGGTTGGTGACGTGTTGGAACCAATCCCAGGTCTCCACGTGTCATAATTCTGCTTAATTGATTTTGCAGGTATGAACTCAAATTGGGGGTTCTTTGCTGAGTTGATTTCATGTTGATTGCTTATGACCAATGGATACGTCTTGTAATTTTGAGCAATTTTGATGTTTATATATTTTCATGAAATTGCCTCTAGCTCCAAATCGATCCTGGAAATCTTTGATTATTTGAAAATGCCACGTGTCAAGATATAACTGGCTAAAAAGGGTGCACACGGATTGCACTGTTTTGATTCGTTCATTAATGAAGGCGGCGCTAGTGGGTAATAAATGATGTGATGTGGAAATCCATGGCTTCTTTTTGCTGGCTTCTCATTGGTCCAATGTTATAAACACGGATTACACTTGTAATACTTTCCAAAATTGGCAGAATTAACCCCTTGACTTTAGCAGATTGTATTTTTGAGCTTGTAACTTCATTTCTTTGGCATATTTGGTCCTTCAAACTTCATTCTTGAACAAAATTGGTCCTTTGACTGAGTTGACTTGAGAGTTGACCAAATTTGACTATGATCTTGACTTTACATATTTACACTTTGGTCCTTCAACTTTGGCAGATTGTCAAGATAGGTCCTTGCACTTCAAAGTCTTGTCACTTTTGATCCTTCTTTGTCTTTTTCATCAAATTAAGCTTGATTATTCCTTGTTTGCTTGAAAATGCATCCTTTTACCTACACAAGTGTACACAAACACAAACATACCACATAATACTGTTTTTACAAGATAATTTGGTATTTTGCTTCATGTTTTAGGGATTTGTTGATAAATTGATATGAGTTTTAGCTCATATCAGAGGAGCTGTGTCAACCAACAATGAATGGACGTGGAGGACCGATTGCGCTGATGCAAATCACGGCTCCAGAGTTTTTGTTGAAGCATCACATGATCCAACAAGTTCAAAATACTTGTCCATTTCGCGGATTGCCGGATGATGATGCCAATAAACATCTCGACAAATTCATTACCGTCACTCAAAGCATGAAGTTTCCCGGTGTTACTATGGATTTTCTTCGCCTTCACCTATTTCCACACACCTTATCCCACCATGCCGAAAAATGGTTTGACAGTCTTCCAAAGAATTCAATTCATACATGGGACGACATGACTCAACAATTTTTGTCGCGCTACTTTCCACCATCCATGGTCACGAGCCTTCGGAATCAAATCAACGGTTTCACTCAAGACTCTGATAAGTCATAATTCGATGCCTGGGAACGTTATAATGTTTTGATCGATCGAAGTCCTAATCACAATATGCTCCCCGTCACCTTAATTGATACTTTCTACAACGGTTTAACTTTTCGTGATCGTGATACGATTAATGCAACCGCTGATTCTCTATTTTATATTCTTCAATATTAAAATAGGAATCACTTTAGTTGTCTCTTCCTTAGCAAGATTTAAACAACATGCACAATGTCCTAAGTGTAGGGGAGTTTACTTCCACATGCTTAAACATTAAGGACAATATTTATATTAAGTGTAGGGGGGACTTCTATCGAAGTTAAGTGGGCTTTTCCTTGTATATGTCCTCATTTTAACCGGAAAATTGATTTTTCGACATTTTTCAAAATTTTTGATCTATTTTGGCCTAGTTGTATTTACCTTTGTTATAGTTATTTTATTTCTTTGCTAGAATAAATTTTAATAAAGTGGTTTTAAGTTTTAAACTTTGTGAATCTTTTGACTAAACCCGAGTTTACTTATCCAAGTTTACTCTAGCTAGTATCCTTAACGTGTTTAAGTCAAGTTTTGCTAGTGTTTTATATAGGGAACTTTAAAACGCGAAAGTCTTAACTCTTACGGGTTAAGAACAAGAACTTTTCGCAAGTTCCTATAATTGATCCTAGAAAGTCGTTTATCAAGGGAACTTTAAAATGCAAATTCTAAACTTGAAAAAGTCTAAGAGTTTGCAAGTTCCTATAGATGACTTGAAAACCCAAAACTTTGATTTAATTGGCTAAGCATCCACGAGTCTCATTCCTTGAGATTTTAAATTATAGAGAACGAGAGATGATAGAGTCAATTATAAGTTTGGTATTCTTTCATGAACTTATGTGAGTTAATTATGAGCTTTTTCTCCCATCGCTTGTTAATAAATATATTTGCAATAAATAAGGTTGTACGATTTGAAAAGTTACTTAGCTTCTAGCACAAGATCGTTTAAAAGTTGCTCGGTATTAATTAGAGTTCATAGCCAAGGCATAACTTATTGAAGCGGGATGTGAAGATTGGCGAGTCCGAAAAGGTCCTAACAAGACATGAGGGCTGCATTTTGTTGCTAAAGATCCCAAGTAATGTGAAGAATCATTTATCAAAAATCAATATGAAGGATCGAGACACACGACGAAAAGCAAAGACTCCCGTAAAGATCATGGAGAAATCTATCTGAAAAGACCCTAACAAGGTATGAGGATAAATAGATCCAAGTCCTAAAAGGAGGCGGATCATTGTATATCAAAATCCCAAATAAAGATTGGAGAAAAATGAAGAAGTCGTGGTCCAAATATGAAGAATCTCTCAAAGAGTTCAAGTGAAGAAATTCCTATTATGAAGAGAAGACCATTATTTCATGAACGTCTCTCAAGATTTGAAGTATGAAGTCAATGCCAAATATCGGTCCGAGAAAGGTCTCAAATTGTGAAGTGAGTTATGCCAAGATATGAACTTTATGAGGTCCCGAGAAGCTGTTTTAAAAGATTTTGTCCTTTAGCTAACTATTGATTAAATCGTCCAACTTTATCTTCAGCCTAAATAACTATCAAAATAAGTCAACAATGTATCCTCGTGATCATTCAAGACAACAATAAAATATAAGAGATACACCTAGGAATAAGGGAGTCTAAGTGAATAATTGGGCCACATGAGTTTGTGTTAGTTTTCTAACTTATAATAACAATGATCTCGTTTTTTTGCTCATTTCGACCATTGCGCGGGTCAATTCGGTGATATCAGGGTTTGAAGAAGTAGAAGAAACATTGACTCTCGGGTATGATCTTGAAGATGCGGATGAATCCCAATTTTTGTGATGAGTAGTCATGTTCTCGATAAGCTCTCTACACTCCTCGGGTCTTCTTTTCATAAATGTGCCACCGACGGCTGCATTAATCGTATCACGGTCACGAAAAGTTAAACCGTTGTAGAAAGTATCAATTAAGGTGATGGGGAGCATGTTGTCGTTTGGACATCGATCGATCAAAACATTATATCGTTCCCAAGCATCAAAAAGTGATTCATCAGGTTCTTGTGTAAATCCACTAATTTGATTCCGAAGGCTCATGACCATGGATGGTGGAAAGTAGCGCGACAAAAAGTGTTGAGTCATCTCATCCCAAGTGTGAATTGAATTCTTCGGAAGACGATCAAACCATTTTTTGGCATGGTGGAATAAGGTGTGTGGAAATAGGTGAAGGCGAAGAAAATACATGGTAACCCCGGACAACTTCATGCTTTGAGTTACGGTAATGAACTTGTCGAGGTGTTTGTTGGCATCATCATCCGGCAATCCGCAAAACGGACAAGTGTTTTGAACTTGTTGGATCATGTGATACTTCAACGAAAACTCTAGAGCCGTGATTTGCATTGGTGCAATCGGTCCTCCTCGTCCATTCATTGTTGGTTGACACAGCTCCTCCATCGTTCGAAGGTCTGGTGGGGGAACATTGTTGTTATTATTCATGTTGAGGTGAGGTGGGTTATTGTTGTTGTGCACACCCGCCATATCTAAATCTTCACGAGTCTCGGGCTCAGAATAAGTTTAATATCTAGTACGCATACACTTGCAAAAGAAAAAGAAAAGATACCAAAGAAATAGAGAATATATATGTACTTGTAAAAATAAGAATAAAATCTTTTTGGTGCAAAACTTCGAAAAAGGAATGCTTTTTATAAGTTTTTAATTGTTTTTGTATTTTTGAAAATTTATAATTTTTATGGATTTTAAAAAAATTTAAAATTTTTATGATTTTTTGAAAATTTTTGACACAAAAAATAACGTTCACGAGTGAACGTATCCCAAAATTCAACGCGTCTCTCACAGAAAACTGTTAATCTTTACGAAAAGAGTCGCCAGTGGCGCCATTTTAATACACAGATTTTACTCAGTTAAGTTGTTATTTGTTTCTATTCGAATTGACTAAGGTTGAAAGTGTGACTCAGTCGTCTTTTGGTGAAAAAGAAATATTTTTGGTCGTTGTTTAAAATTAAAATTGCAAAACTTAAAAGTAAAAGGCAAGGTAAATAAGCTAAAAGTAATTAAACAGTAAATGGTGCGAAATTAATTAAAGCTTGACGAAAAGAAATTAATAATATTAAAAACAAATATGAAAACGAAACAATTAATAAAAGGTAAATTAAAACAAAACAGTTAATAAAAATAAAACTACAAGAAGAAATTAACTTTCGACTGAAAAATAAAATTAACCCAATGAAAAAGGAGAAAATAAAACTAAGAGGGTACTTTAAAACTAAACGAGGCAAAAGCTAAAGCGGGTACTAAATAAAAGATAAAACTTAAACTTTATGAAAAATTAATAATACTAAAATTTGACGAAAAATTCAACTAACAATACGTAACTTTCAGAATTAAAATCGGAAGAAATTTCAGATTAAACTAAACAATTACGGAACAATACTAAATAATAAACAAGCAGGAAAGCAACTAGATCAAGCAGACAAGCTAGCTGCTCCTTTTTTGCCGCGAAAAAAAGATAACGAGGAAAGCTGGCATGTCACAATTCATGAAAGTTTTCGGAATAACTGTTTTTTCGGAGAATTCTTTGGAACTTTTTTCGGAATGTTAGATTTCTTCGGAATCTAGCTTTTTTCGGAACTTTCGATCTTTTTCGGACATTTGTGTTTTTTCGGAAAAAGAAGGATTTTCAAATAAATGGCATATCTTCGGAATAAACTACATTTTCAGAAAAACTAAAATCTTCGGAAAAATTATAATTCTGAAAAAGGGAGTTTTTAAGAGAAATGCTAATCTTCGGAATACCAAATATTTTCAGAGAAATGACATATATTCGGAAAAGAAATAATTTCGGAAAAAAATGACAAATTCAGAGAAATCTTCGGAATTTAAAACCCTAATCCGAAATCCTAAAGATCAGATAAACAGTTACAGTAACAACTAAAAATCAGAAAATAAGCCACGCATAAGCTAAAATCAAATAAGCAATCTACCAAAACTTAATCTAAAACACTTTTAAGGAAAACTAATTAAACCACAAATTAAAAACTTGAAAAATACTAATAAAACTAAAAATTAAAAATCAACTTTTAATAAAACAAACTAATAAAAACACTTAACTAAAATCAAATCAAACACACAATAAGCTATAAAATCAATAAGCTAACACAATCAAACACATAAAAACATAACAATTAATCAAATAAGCATGACAATAAGATAATAAGCATAAAGATTAAGCAAAACAAGAAAGATAGAATGAGAGATTAATATAAAAACTTGATTAAACATAAGATTCAACAACAAAATTAAAACTTACTTGAAATTAAAGACAAGAAATTAAGATGATAATATGAAAGTGCTTGGAAAATAAAATGGAAAGACTAAGTTGTCAATTTAGCTAACACATCCTAATGTGACATTAGGAGGGTATTTATAGGAAGATTAGCAAGTGTTGATCTTTCCTTCCTTTTCTCGTCTTTTCGTCTTCTAAATTCTTCGACTTTTTCGACTTTGTCTCGGGATTATTTGAACTCGTCTTATAATGTCTTCATTTATTAGACTTGAGTTCTTCGACTTCATTAAACTTCCGTCTTTAGTTATTTGAACTCGTCTTATAATGTCTTCATTATTAGACTTGAGTTCTTCGACTTCATTAAACTTCCGTCTTTAAACTTTTCCTTCGATAAATCTTCAGAATAGGCCTTGGACTTCCGTTCTTTTTGCACTCTTGATCTTTTGACTTCGTCTTTTGTCGTTTTCTTCGATAAAAGCCCGTGAAAGCCCGTGTTTTCTTCCCTTTTCACATTTTGATCCTAAATCACAACAAAAACACAAACCATGCATAATTCTGACATTTACGACATAAAATACACGTTTTGGCTTGGTTATTATTATAATTAAGTGGTAAAAGGATAAGTGTTTTCACACTTATTAGCCGCCGGTGGCACATTTATGAAAAGAAGACCCGAGGAGTGTAGAGATCTTATAGAGAACATGACTACTCATCACAAAAATTGGGATTCATCCGCATCTTTAAGAAATAACACGAGATTCAATGTTTCCTCTACTTTATCAAACACCGAGATGACCGAATTCACCCGCATGATGGCCGAACTGAACAAAAGTATCAAACTCTTGGCTACAAATCAACAACAACAAGTTAAAGCTGTAGCACTTTCTTGTGAGATCGGTGGCGGTCCTCATTCATACACTGATTGTCCTTCTACTCATGACAATCCGGAAAACGTGTATGCGACTCATGGTAACTATTCAACGGAAAGCTATCAAGCCCGACCTCAAGGTGATCGTAACTTGCTAAGTTACCGTGCTAAGAAATTTCTTTAACCCGGTTTTTCTCCTCAAAACAACAACCCCAACAACTATATTAGAAGCAATCCAAACCCACATCAAGCTTCTAATCCTTATCACCCACCCGCTCAACAAGAACCACCCATTAATCAAGATGTTGAAACTTTTATGAGGACCCAAGGAGAGCTAGTTAAGAATCTACAAAGCCAAATCATCAACTTGAAAGGAGATATCACTAAGCAAGGGAATGATATTAGAACCGAGCTTCGACATGATATGCAAACCTCTTTCAGCAATCAAACGAATGATTTGAAGAATATGCTAGCTAGTTTCTTCCCAAGTACTCAACCCTCTACTTCGGTCTTTCTTCCCTCAAATACCATCACCAACCCAAGAGCGAATGTGAGTGCTATTACTACACGTAGTGGAGCTACCTTAGTAGGACCATCTATCCCTCCCCTAGTTACACCATCTACACCTCCTCCACCACCATTTATCCCTCCTACTTCCACGCCTAGTATTAGTTCTCCATTACTGTCTCCACCTCTACCAGCAGAAGTACCCAAGAAACAACCTTCACCAACCCTACCTTCCACCTTTAAACCCAACATCCCTTATCCTTCTCGGTTAGAAAAGAGCAAATTTCTTACTAAAGAGGATGATCAAATCACTTCTTTTCTGAAGATGATATCACAAATGACCTTCAACATTAGCCTCGTTGAAGCACTTGTCCAAATGCCGAAATTTGTGAAAGCATTCAAGGAATTTCTTAATAAGAAGGAAAAGATGGCTGAGTTTGTCAACACACGCTTAAATGAAAACTGTTATGCAATCATTCTTAAAGAACTTCCGGAAAAACTTGGAGATCCCGGTCGTTTTGTGTTGCCTTGCATTTTTAAAAAGTTTAAGAATTTACTGCCTTAGCCGATCTAGGGGCGAGTATTAATCTAATGCCTTTTAAGTGCTTGGAAAACACTATCATTACCCGACCTTACACCAACAAAGATGATTCTTGAGCTAGCAAATCGCACTCTCGCTTACCCCGTTGGTATTGCCGAAGATGTGTTTATTAAAGTTGGCACCTTCACTTTTCCGGTCGACTTTGTTGTTTTTGATTATTAAATGGACCCTCGTATTCCGTTAATACTTGGACGGCCATTTTTTAGAACCGGAAAAGCCTTAGTCGATGTTGCCGAAGGTGAACTAATCTTAAGGGTTGGGAATGATGCACAAGTTTTTAAAATGGGGAAGATCACAACCAAACCCAATGGAAGAGAATCGGCGAATATGATTAACGTGCCTGATGATTTTATCGTCTACAACAATCCTCTTTTCGATTCTTGGTATGACAATCCACTTTTCCAAGATGATGTGGATGATTCTCTCTCCAATTTAGATCCCCCACCAATTTATGAGTCTCCACCAACCTATGATGACTATGATGATGATTCTAGTTCTGACATGGATGATTCTGATGATTTTTCTTCTAAGTATAAAGACATGCCAACATATGATGACTTTGATGATGTCGATACTCTTTCGAGCGATTCTTCACATGATGACCTTGTTCCTACTTTTGATGAAGATCCTCTACCAACAATGCTTAATCCTACTTTGGATGACTACTCATTTGAGGAAGATTTTACCACCTTTCTCAGTATTTACTTCCCCAATGAGAATGATTCTCCTCCTTTGGACTTTGATTATGGTCTTTATCCTCCTTCGGATATTAAGAAACCCGTTTCAAAGGAGAAGAAACCAGAGTACACCAATATCCGTAGTACCTATGTCTTTACACCTCTCTATCCACCTTTTGATGATGAGATTGTGAGATTTATGAGCGGATCTTCTTCAAGGTCTACTGAGACTGAGTGTTATTTTCCCCTAAAGGAAAAGGTGTTCGATCCCGGAATCACAATTTTTAAGCCATCTCAGTATCCATCTGATGAAATAAAAGGAAAGATTTTTGGAAACCATGGAGATATGCTTGCACTTCATCACACTTGCTACCACCGTGCTCAACAACTGCTTAAGGGAACCTTGCCTACTCTTTTTTGGATTGCCTTGTTCGCCTTAAGCTTGTGCTATTTGATGGACAAAAACCATGTATTTGATCCCGGTGGAGGTTCTTCAAGCTTCTTACCATGATAATCAAGGTCGAGTCAGGCTCACGACTCGGTTAACAAAAAACAAGCGCTTCTCGGGAGGCAACCCGCAGTATCTATCCTTTTTCTTTTGTTGTTATAATAAGTTTAGTGGGAGACCCTAGTATGTGTTTTTTCTTTTCTTTCTTATCATGTGCAGGGATTCGAGCTTTCAAAGATTCATTCTTGATGACTTTTGACGACCCGTGATTCCGTATACCCGTCTTCCCGGTTCTATCCTAAACTCTTTTGATTCACTATTTTATATTCTTCAATATCAAATAGGAATCACTTTAGTTGTCCTTTCCTTAGAAAGATTTAAACAAAGTGCATAATGTTCTAAGTGTAGGGGAGGTTACTTCCACATGCTTAAACATTGAGGACAATGTTTATATTAAGGGTAGGGGGGACTTCTATCGAGGTTAAGTGGGATTTTCCTTGTATTTGTCCTCATTTTAACCGGAAATTGATTTTTCGACATTTTTCAAAATTTTTGATCTATTTTGGCTTGGTTTTATTTACCTTTGTTATGTTTATTTTCTTTCTTTGCTAGAATAAATTTTAATAAAGTGGTTTCAATTATTAAACTTTGTGAATCTTATGACTTAACCCGAGTTTACTTATCTAAGTTTACTCTAGCTAGTATCCTTAACGTGTTTAAGTCAAGTTTTGCTAGGCTTTTATATAGGGAACTTTAAAACGCGAAAGTCTTAACTCTTACGGGTTAAGAACAAGAACTTTTCGCAAGTTCCTATAATTGATCCTAGAAAATCGTTTATCAAGGGAACTTTAAAATGCGAATTCTAAAACTTGAAAAAGTCTAAGAAGTTGCAAGATCCTATAGATGACTTGAAAACCAAAAACCTTGATTAATAGGCTAAGCATCCACGAGTCTCATTCCTTGAGATTTTAAATTGTGGAGAACGAGAGATGATAGAGTCAATTATAAGTTCGGTATTCTTTCTTGAATTTATGTGAGTTAATTATGAGCTTTTTCTCCTATCGCTTGTTAATAAAATTAATTGCAATAAATAAGGCCGTACGATTTGAAAAGTTACTTAGCTTCTAGCACAAGATCGTTTAAAAGTTGCTCGGTATTAATTAGAGTTCATAGCCAAGGCATAACTTATTGAAGCGGGATGCGAAGATTGGCGAGTCCGAAAAGGCACTAACAAGGCACGAGGGCTACATTTTGTTGCTAAAGATCCCAAGTGATGTGAAGAATCATTTATCAAAAATCAATATGAAGGATCGAGACACACGACGAAAAGCAAATACTCCCATAAAGATCATGGAGAAGTCTATCCAAAAAGGCCCTAACAAGGTATGAGGATAAATAGATCCAAGTCCTAAAAGGAGACGGATCGTTGTATATCAAAATCCCAAATATATATTGGAGAAAAATGAAGAAGTCGTGGTCCAAGTATGAAGAATCTCTCAAAAAGTTCAAGTGAAGAAATTCCTATTATGAAGAGAAGACCATTATTTCATGAACGTCTCTCGAGATTCGAAGTATGAAGTCACTACCAAATATCGGTCCGAGAAAGGTCTCAAATCGTGAAGCGAGTTATGCCAAGATATGAACTTTAAGAGGTCCCGAGAAGCAGTTTTAAAAGTTTTTTTCCTTTAGCTAACTATTGATTAAATCGTCCTACTTTATTTTTGGCCTAAATAAACTATCGAAATAAGTCAAACAATGCATCCTCGTGATCATTTAAGACAACAATAAAATATTAGAGATACACCTAGGAATAAGGGAGTCTAAGTGAAGAATTGGGCCACATGAGTTCGTGTTAGTTTACTAACTTATAATAACAATGATCTCGTTTTTAAGCTTGGTATGGGGAACGTGAAACTTGAGGGTGCTAAACATTCATGACATTCCAAAACCCTAAGGTAAGTCTTTGTTCTTTTTACTTGTCTTATGTTTAATAAAGGCCAAGGTGGATTGATTATTATGGAAAATGTAAAACTTGCTTTGTAATTAACGCATTGCATGAGGACATTGCAATGGTCAAGTGTAGGGGATTTAATAAGTGTGAAAACACTTATCCTTTTACCACTTATTTATAATAATAACCAAGCCAGAACGTGTATTTTATGTCGTAAATGTCGGAATTATGCGTGGTTTGTGTTTTTGTTGTGATTTAGGACAAAAATGTGAAAAGGGAAGAAAACACGGGCTTTCACATGCTTTTATCGAAGAAAAAGACAAAAGACGAAGTCAAAAGATCAAGAGTGCAAAAAGAACGGAAGTCCAAGGCCTATTCTGAAGATTTATCGAACAAAAAGTCTAAAGACGGAAGTTTAATGAAGTCGAAGAACCAAGTCTAATTAAAGAAGAAAATTATAAGACGAGTTCAATTTATAAAGACAAATCCCAAGACGACGTCACGAAACACAATGAATTAAAATCGAGTCGAGACGAAAAGAAAGAAAGGAGGAAGAAACCAACATCCCTTCCTCCCCTTCTCCCTATAAATAGAGACCTCCCACCTCATTTATGAGGTGTTGGCTATTTGACACATAGTTCTTCCACCATTTATTTTCATGTCATTTAGTTTCTTGTCAATTTAAATTCCTTGTCTTGCACCTTAAATTTGTAAGTTTTAATCTTTACTTTAATTGTTGAATCTTTTCCTTTAATCAAGCTTTTCATTATCCATCTTATTCTACTTTTCTTGTTTTTGATTTTGATCTTAATTCGGATTAAGTATGCATTTTGCTTAATCTTATTGCTTATTTGATTAAAAAGTTTATCTTTTTTTATTCCTATCTAAGTTTTCATACGATTTAAGCTTTAAGCTTGTTATGCTTTTTTGCTTATTTCGTATCTAGCTTATTGTCTTTTAAGTTTTCTTAAAAGTTTAATCTTTTAGTTTATTTTATAAAGTTTGCTTATTTTGTGTCTTGAAAGTTTTTAAATTTGTGCTTATTTAGTTCTACTTATTATTGTTTTAATTAAGTTTTTGGTAATTACTTATTAGAGAAGTGCTTATTTGGTCTTTGCTTATTTGTTTCTTTTATTTATTTCTTTCCATCGTAACTTGCAAGGGTTTCACATTCCGACAACTTTATTACGATCGCAAAAACCCTTAGGGTTTCTGTTGTCCCATATTATTATGATGATTAATGATAGAAAATAGATGAAAAGAGATGGATTCATAGAGAGAGAAAGTAGTGAGAGAAAGTAGAGAGAGAGATGATTAACTTGGTGAATATTAGATTAGAGAAGATTAGAGTTTACAAAATGATCATCCACCCTTCCTAACATGCTAGGAAGGGCTTTATATAGCCGGGCTTACATGTAACCATAATGGGCTATATTCTTTGGACCGAGCTTGTCTTTTGGGCTTTAAGTAGCTTAAATCCAAGCCCGTGAACCACGACTATTTAACTATCTATTACAACGTTCTAATAAATATTACAATAGAAACCTATGACCGAACATTCTTGTTTGACTCAATATTTTGCGGCTAACAATCTCCCCCAATGTGAGGTCATTCCTCTTTGATATTTGGAGTCCAATGGAAATTTATGAATTTTGTCATAAATGAGTCTTGAACGTGTAATAGTAGTTTTGTTCCTTCATGCGGTGATCTTTGAGCCTTTGTCATTTTCTTTCGACTTAGTCTTTTATCTTGAGATCTTCAAATCATTCTTGACTTGTCTTTGCCATCTTGCGATCTTGTGTCTTTATCCACATGCTCACACTATTAATTATTGAATAAGTCTTTGGGCATGAACATGTGGTTTTGAATCTTTGACTTTGCTGAGTACACCGTGACGCCACCTTCTCGAGACAAAACATAGACACGGACTGAATGGATTTAACATTCGTCCTAAATCGGTAGCGTTTTAGCTCCGGTCGATGAAGACCGTTATACGATATTAAATACCGTACCTGTGATTAGGTAGATTCAATTAAGAATCTCCTTGACAGGATTTCGCAGCTATACTAGCCATTCTCTTTACTCTACCGTCTCAAAGCAAGACTGTAAACATAAAGAGTGAATCAATTGGATAAATATCCGCTTGATTAAAGTCGTCAATTCAAAATTCCTGGAATAAGTTTGATTCATTAAGAATATTACCATTGTTGCTTTCCAGTTGACACAAGTTTGATTCATAAGAATCTCAAAGGTCACCTACCGTAGCGCGGTTTGATGTTGACGCTAGATGGATTTCCATTCGTGACTGTGAATATTAATGAATATCACTCTGAATGTTCTGGCAAGATCATAAAGATATTGCGTAGAAACCTGAAACGAGTTTCAATCAATTCAGAATCAAACCACTGTTGCTTTTCAGTTTTACATATGTTCAGTTCATAAAGAATCTTACACATGACCTACCGCAGTGCTGTTTGATGTTAACACTGGAAGGATTACCACTCATCATTGTGAATACTAAGTAGTATCACTCTGAGTGTTCTAGCAATATCACAAGGATATAGCGTAGGACTTTCTTGATCTTCATCCGTGTGTCCTAACGAGATTTGATTGATCTCTTGGCTCTAGACTCGATTTGTGCACTTTTAGTGGTCGGAGGCTGGAGCTGATGCCACCTATTCAATATCAACTAACTCGGAGTGAGAAAGTCAATAGAAGTCGTGTTGATCTTCGTGACAATAAAACAAACTTCTTTTGAGAGAAGCCTGAGTAGCTAGGAAAGGGTTGTGCTTCACATCACTGGGTCCATGATGAGTTGTCTTCATGATGTGTTGACCCGGTTTCTGCCTAAGTTGTATGGAGGGCTAATTTCTTTACACCCTTTATCCTTACATTTCTTTTTCATTCTTCAACCCCTTCAATGCTTACCAAGACATCATTACTAGCACCTTGTTGTGATTGTTCCAGTGCTAGCATCAGTACTTAGTCGGCATTCAGCTACGTTCACATTCTACTCCATCTTTCCTAAGGACTTCTAATAATCTATTGGATTGTCCCTGGTAAGATCCCTCCGGTTCTGGTTGGATCATAGGACATAAACCTAACCACCCTTTTGACACCAATAACGTCGTGAATTAAAGATGTTGTGGGTATTTGATCATAACCATGAAAACCACTTTAAATTCTAACAAAGTGTTTGAAAAACAATTAACACCTTGATGGTTTTGTCGTTTCAGAAATGCTCCCCCTTCACATGTGCATCGATAACTTTTGATGTGTCGAGGATAATATATGTGATAATTAAGATACGTTATAGGGTAAATTAGAAAATTACCTTTAGGAAAAAGTAATAGACTAAAATTATCAAAGACGGATTTAATTAAACACGTTGGTGAACCAAGTTCGTTGTACACGAAGATCGAGTGAATTTGAGACGTTTAAGTTTCGATTTGGACAATTGATTTGAATGGTTAACGGTTTTTAAAACTAAAATTAATTCTACCAATTTAAAACTAATTAATTCTAAGTGCATGAATCGTTACCCCGAATTAATTTAATCTAAAAACAATTACTTTAAAATAAGAGTAATTTAAAAATTTAAACTATTTAAAAATATATTTTAAAAATAAACTATTTAGAATCTATAAACTAATTAATCCCATCTAACTTTACTTTTACTTTTTATAAAACAAAATATATTTAAAAAGCTATTTTTATTTAAAACTAATTTTTATAACTAATTAATTTTCTAAAATTAATAAAACTTATATTTTTTTTTAATTTTTTTTATTATTATTTATTATTTATACTTAATAAAAGAAAATTTTATAAAACTTTTTAATTAAAATGAAAACTAGTAATTTATATAATAGTAAAACTGACAGCCCACTAATTATATTATATGAATTAATTAAGATGAACTAAAACACAAAAGAGTGGCTAGTCAAAGTGGTTATCACGTTTGACCTACACCTGTGAGGTCACATGGTCGAATCCCGTCAGGGACATATTTTTTTGAAATATTTAATTTTGGACAGTAAAAAAAAAACACAAAGTCACAGGAACGACTTTTACTCTGAATCTTTGAAAAACTGATAAGTATATCAGCTTGTGAACATATTAGATTAGAGGAATCTTATAGCTTTTATATATATCAGAAAAACAATTAAACACTTAAAGAACAAACTACTACTAGCACAATAAAAACTTATAACAGCAAATCATGATCATTCAGCATCAACAATCACCCAATTCAATCAGATAGCAATATCAGAATGCAATTAACCCACAAGCTTGAGCATACAGTATATCAAGAACAGATTTCCACATCTTATTTATGAAATCTAAGTAGATTGTTAAAACTATCAACTAAAATTAAACAACACGATTCAAACATGAATCAGTTTAAAATTTAGCAAGGTACTACAACAAGGTAAGCTAATCAGACTTCACATGTATGTTCAAAGCTTTTATTCAGAAATTTAATTTCATCTAAAAACCAAATACCTGCTAACTAAAAACCGTATTCACACACTTGAACACTTAATTCAGTAGATTCAGTCAATATGTAATTCATCAGATAAATCGCAGCAAACACACGTATTCAATCATTAAAAATTAGCAAGAAATCTGAATCTTCACCTAAAATACCAGTCTAACATCCTCACATATACCAAACCATAAACTCAAGTTTAACTAACATATATTAATCTAAGCAGATACAAACATATAACTATATATCTAGCACACAGACTCACAAACTTAAATCTAACTATCACAAAAACAACAAGACTTATTCAAATTATTAGAGCTAACAAATCATGTAAAATCAACATAAAATTAAAAGAGCTTAAGACCTTTTGAAGAGTCCATTGGGAAGAAGTGAGGCGCTGCGCCTACTTATTAAACCAAATCAACAGCATCATCGTTCGAACCATTAAACACCATCATTCATCATCCGAAACTTCATTAAACTTAAATAGTAGCTTAATATCTTGTCAATCCAGTGGGGATTAACACATATCCCCAATCTCACTTATATTATTCAATTAAGCTATTAAAAAGCTTAAACAAATAACTTTTATATTATAACATCAAAATAGATGAATAAGGAAAAATTGCAATAAGAAGTTGACTGTAAATAAATTTGAGACGATACAAAACTCAAAATAAACTTTTATTATTTCACTGAAAATGATTACAAAACTAAGAAAATTAAAATACAATAATTCCTAAATCTATTTTTGCATTATAACAATAAGTAAAATTGGAATGAATATTACAGAAATATGGGAGGGTTTTTATAGGCTAACCCCCAACCTTCTTGGTGAGGTTGTTGATGCGAATCTTGAATCATAGCCGTTGAATCAGTATCTTCTTATTCTCTCTCTTCTCAATGACGATCTAAGGGCTGAGATGAGCCAACTAGCACACGAATCGCCAACGTGGCATCCGAGTGTGCTAGTTGTGCTAGTTTGGTGATGAGGTGTCTCTTTTTTATTGGAGGATCGGTGAAATTGAGGTGTTACAGCCAATAAAAAACAAGATATGAGCCACGTCACTTGTACTCTACCATGTGCTCTAGTCCGAAAACAAAGGGGAACTAATTACCAACTCGTGTGAATCACACGAGTGAGATAAAAGCCCCAATTTATTCATTGATTTAGTGAATTAGGGTTTTGAGGGAATAGTAATTTTACAGGTTTATTTTGGTTTGGGGTGGGGAAGATAAAGGTGAAAGAGAAGACACATAGAACGTATCGATAGAAAAGTAAACGTGTGTGGTGTGAGGTGAATAAATGTGGTTTGACCAAATGTGATAAATGACTGATTGTGAGTTTTAATAAAGTTTTCATTCGTTTATTTAAGTGTATAAAACCCTAATGGGTAAGTAAAGCCCATTCATCACACATATAATTTATTTTCCAAAAGGAATTGGGCTTTTGGCCCATTTGTTCATAAATCAGAGCTTAGCCTTGTCACTTGGGCTTTGATTTGGCTTGTAGTCCAAAATAAAGAAAACTTAGCATCCTTATTGGGCTTTTTGGGACCAATACTCAAATGTGGGACCCACTTGGCCCAAAAACTTCATAAATGATTAAATCCGCTAAAATCGATCTTGACATTGGCTTTGTTGATCCTTTTCTTCAAACTTCGTGTCGGTTTCGCCAGTTTTTGTGAACTTGGTACCTACACATACGAAACAACAAAACAAGCATATACAAGTCAATATTTGAATATTTTATGCACTTATTGTGTGGTTTTATGATATAATTGATATGAGTATTTAAGCTCATATCAAACTCTCCCTTGCTAAGCAATTGCCGTGACCTCACGCAATGATAAATTAAAACACAACTACACTTTTATTCAACTTTTTGACTTTTTATTTTGCCAAGACATAATGTATTGCTTTCATTATTGAAAAATAACTTTTAGGATCATAAAACTCCAATAGATTCATCGTCCTCAACTTTTCACTTTTCCATGCCAAGTGTAAAAACAAGATCATTGTCAATCATAAGCCCCAAAATTAAACCAACTCATACAAGTAATTTGTGTTAATCTCAATCTCCTATTATTCCTAATTGTATCTCTAGATTTTATTTGTCATTCACCCAAAGGCTCATTTGACTTTATTTGATATTTATTAGTCCAAAAATGAAGGATAAATCCCTGGACCCGAAATTTGGCTAATAGGACTACTTAAAAGCAACAATAAAACCTCCAAAGTCAATTATGACCTTATTAATGGAGTTAGCAACAATTACATCATAACACCTTGTGACTCTTTAAGATGCAATTGTGCTCCATATTTAAAATCCACACCCGAAGGCTCCTTGGACAAAAACAAGGGAATTGACATCACCATCCCACCTTATGGCTCATGATGATGAAGCAATTTTTATTCAACACGTCCCCAAGTCATACACCCTAAGGCTCTAATGACAAGGTTAGTGCTACATGACTCCCACCTGAAGGCTCCTAGAGAACATGTTTTTATTTATTCTTCTTTATTAATATGATATTTATAGTAAGCCAAATTTCCGCAATCCCATGATCAAAAGTCCTTGACGCTGACACCCTTAATGTGTTCTCACTTTAATTACAAGGGAAGAAAAAGAAGGAGTTACGAGTTAAGATATCAAGCCTAAAACGCTAAAAACTTCATTTATTAGGCAATTATTATTCAAGCGTGAAAAATAAATACGAGGAGATTAAATCAAACACAAAAATACTTATACAAAGAAGAATTAACCTTAGAAACTTATGATTAAACTCTATCATCTCTTGTTCTCCATATTGTAAAATTCCAAAAATGTGAAATTAATGGATACTTAGCCTATTAAATCAAAGTTTTGGGTTTTCAAGTCATCTATAGGATCCTGCATCTTCTTATACTTTTTCAAGTTTTAGAATTTGCGTTTTAAAGTTCCCTTGATAAACGGCTTTCTAGGATCAATTATAGGAACTTGCGAAAAGTTCTTGTTCTTAACCCGTATGAATTAAGACTTTCGCGTTTTAAAGATCCCTATATAAAAGCCTAGCAAAACTTAATTCAAATACGTTAAGGAAAAGCTAAGGTAAAAACCAAGTCGAGTCAAAAACTATTTTTATTTTCACCAACGGAAAGCCTACATTTGTGTCAAAAGCACTTATTTTCTTTATTAAAACTTTAAAATAACACTAAAAATTTAAAAACTTTATGAAAACGAGAAAAACAATTACGTTTAGACACGACAAAAGCAATTGCAAGCGATAATATCTATTGACTCCCCATGCTAAAACCAAACATTTTCCTTAATGTTTCTTAGCTCAAGAGTAACACCCCCTTGCTAAAACACGAAGAGTCTAATGCAAAATTCTAACATGGAAAGAGCACGCAAATCTATAAGCCGTTTATTAATTATGCCTCAAGATAAAAGTTAGTCGATAAAAATCAAAGGATAAAGAGTGTGCCCCTTTTTGGCAATTAAAGTATGGAAGATCAAGTGGACCGGCAAAAACCGAACACGAGAGTCTTCAATGATTAGGGTCATACCTAAGATTCACAACACAACAAAACACGAGCACGAGCTTGAAAGATCATGTCTTATTAGTGTTAGAAAATATAAAGAAGATAGAATGTATGGGACTCCCCCACAAGGCACGTCATTTTTGTTAACCAAGTCATGAGCTCGACTCGATCCCCACATTCATTGGTCCTTAGGGAAAATGGTGAAAACCGGCATAATGGAATAAAATCCATAATAAAGCACGATGTCGGGGTCAAAGATTACATCCTCGTTGTCGGATGACAAACGAAAGGATAAAACTCTAACATAAATCTCTAAAAAGAGATAGAAGTCACAAATCACGATATGGAAATAGCATGCTCCCCGAGATAAACTCGCACCAAGATGATTAAAAAGTCTTTCAATTATTGCATCGGTGAAAGTCCAAGATTTCCCTAAATCAATGATTCCGGGGTCGAATACCTCGTCCTCAGGAGAGAAAGGAATAGACAACACGGTGTCGTCCCCCCATGCTAATCCAAAATCATATGAAGCACATGGTAATGGTGTGGTAAAAGTCTCAACCACAGTGGTTTCAACTTGCATGACTTTGTTGACCTAATCACTCTTATGGATGTGAACAAAGGGGTCATGGTACTCAATATGAGTCACATGAAAAACCCACACATTAAGACCAAAGCGAGTGGGAGGGAGATTTGGAATAAAGAAAATTTCTCCATCCGGGTCGACATCATCACAAAAGGTGTGAGATGAAGGAGGTATGATGCTCTCAAAATCCTCTTTAAACAATGGATTATTGTTCATTGAAATTTCAAAAAGAGGATTCGAGTAAGTCAGAAAAGTGTCGTCATTCTCGTCATCACAAGAAATATCCGACAAAGTATCAAGTGTGTCACACTCGGATACAAGATCATCATTCTCATTAGAAGGAAATTCATCGGAAAATTCCTCGAGAATGGTAGGTAAATCATGAGAAACAGTTCCCGGTGGAAGTGGATCAATGATAGCAAAAAGTTCATCGACGAACTCATCCAACGAATAGTCACTAACCTCACTCGGTGTGAAGTTAGGAATCAAAGGCTCTTCAACGGAAGATTGTGCCTTAATAGCATCAATTTGGTCCTTCGGAGGGAGTAAAAATGAGTCCATTTTCATTGATTTTTCAATTAAATCAATATCACTCTGGAGATCAAAATTCTCGCTATCAAACTCACTAGCATCAAATGGTGCACTTAGGTAGTCATTAATTTCCTTTTCAATATTAGAACTATCATCCTCGTGTGGAGACGAGATAATTTTACAACACGATTCAACAAGACAAGAATCTTTCTTTCAAATTAACTTATCTTTTTCACAAAATGAGGGTTCCATCGTTGGCAAATCACCTTTGTACAAGAGAGATTCCTTGTTTGTGTCACTTTCAATAGGTTTATCAATTTTCACACTTTCCACTTTCTTAGAAACCAATCTTGGAATTTTTTTCCGGTTTGAAAATCATATGTTTATCCCCATGAAACAATTTAAGCTCCTCTTTTTTGATATCAACTAAAACATCAGCCGTGCACAAAAATGGTCGTCCTAAAATTATAGGCACACGAGGATTTGGCTCATAATCAATGATTGCAAAATCGGCTAGGTAAACGAACTCCCCCACTTTAACAAAGACATTTTCCGCTATACCAACCGGACGAGTGGTAGTACCATTAGCGAGCTCAATGACCATTCGAGTGGGTATAAGTCGCACATAGTCAAGAGTTTTCCAAATGGCTAAGGGAATTACGTTAATACTAGCTCCTAGATCGGCTAGAGCTTTGTATTCCCCAAGCTCATAAAAAACACAATGTATCAAGAATTGACCCGGATCATTATATTCTTGGGAAAGAAATCAAGGAAATCCGAGGTACTAATCACATTTAAAGTAGCCTTGGTGACATTAAGAAAAGTTTCTTTAGGTGGAACATAAAGCTCAAGCTTTCTTTCTAAATTATCATAAGCGGTGATAGCCTTAAGCTCTCCCCTCGGGTTTGGAATGGTATTACTAGGTAAGCAACCCGAAAAAGAAGATGGTTTGGACATAAATGATTCAAACATCGAAAGCAATTTGTTTTGATTTTGTTCCAAACTTTGTTGCATACGATTTTGACTTTGCTCTAATCTTTGTTCAATTCTTTGACGGTTAAGCTCAATCTTATTATTTTGGGGAAAGGCTGAATTTATGTAACTTATTTGTTCAGATTAACTAATGTACGCAAGATACTTTTTTTATTCCAGACCTACGCAACATACTTTCGAGTACTTACTAATCTACGCAATATTGACCAAAATGTGACTTGTTTGACCGGTTACCACTTAGAAAAGTTACAGTTTGGTCCTTTGGTCTGCGTGAACTTCTACCGTTAGTCCTTTGACATTCTTTTCATTAGAAAACTTAGTAATGATACCTTAACTTAAATACACAAATTTTTATGCACGTTTTTATACAAACTTTTTATACGTGTTATTATATACACGTTTTTATACGCAAGAAGTTCTGAACTTTGACAGATGATTTTAGCGTCAAAACTGACCTCATAGGCTCCGAAAATCTCACGTTAAGTCAATGTATACGTTCTCTACAACTTTCATGTTTAATGTTTTTCATGAAAAAGACATTTAGATGGTCGAAACCTCGATTTAAACTGTGACAGCAATACTAGTATTTTCGGTAATTAAGTAAATCTGGATTTCGGCGGGAAAACCCTGACCCCGTGCACCTTTTGGTGCCGACTGGCCCTTCCCCAAGGACCACGCCCCAGGAAATGAGCACCTGTTCCAGTGACATGCTTCTAAAAATGTGTATCGAAGTGTGTGTATTAAAACGTGTATAAAAACGAGTGTATAAAAAATTGTAAAAAACTGTGTGTATAAAAAAGCGTAAAAAACATTTATATACTCACGTTTTTACGCAATTATATATAAAAAAATTTACGCTTTTTAATACCCACAGGTTTATACACACGTTTTTATACAACGTTTATACACGTTTGTATACACACTACGATAAATATTTTTAGACGCATGTTTTGTGTTTGAGTTTAATTTTAAACGAGAAGTTTTTCGAGCAACTAGCTTTATCATACTATTATTTTTATAAGTTTTAAACATTGTTTTGTAACATTTTACGTATAGAATGTCTATATTTAGTCATTGATAGGTTTAGGGACTTAAAGATAAGTATTTAGCACTAACCGAGACCGTCGAAATTCGGATTTACTTGATTATCGAAAATACTAGTATTGTTGTCATAGTTTTAAATCGGGGTTTCGACCATCAAAATGTCATTTTCATGAAAAACATAAAACATGAAAGTTGTAGATAACGTATACATTGACTTAACGTGAGATTTACGGAGTTTACGGGATAAGTTTTGACGCTAAAATCTTCTGTCAAAGTTCAGAATTTCTCGCGTATAAAAACATGTATATAATAACTCGTATAAAAAGTGTGTATATAAATGTGTGTATAAAAACGTGTATAAAAATGTGTGTATTTAAGTCAATGTATCATTACTAAGTTTTCTAATGAAAAGAATATTAAAGGACTAACGGTGGAAGTCCACGCAGACCAAAGGACCAAACTGTAATTTTTTAAAGTGGTAACCGGTCAAACAAGTCATATTTTAGTCAATATTACGTAGATTAGTAAGTATCTGAAAGTACGTTGCGTAGGTCTGGAATAAAAAAAGTATCTTGCGTACATTAGTTAATTTTAACAAATACGTTACATAAATTCAGCCTTTGCCCTATTATTTTTCCCCTTGATCGTATTTTGAAACTCATTTTTCAAAGTTTCTATTTATCCTTGAATGTTGTTTTGAAAAGCTTTAAAATTTGCCTCATTCGTTTTAATGTAGCTTGACAAATCATTTTGGTTATAGTGAAAACCTTGATTGTTTTGATTAGCATTAAATCCATTTCCTTGGTTGAAATTCCCTTGGTTACCACGGTTAAAATTATTCACATTGTTTCCATTGTTGTACCTATTTTGAACCGGTGGAAAACCCGGTGGAGCAACATTATTTTGACGAGGAACTTGACCGTTGGAGCCATAACTTCCCGTCGCGGCAAAAGCACTAGCTTGATCAAACCCCGTGATTGAACAAGCATAATTAGGATGTGCTCCACCACATGATACACAAAACTCTCAACCATATTAATCGATGCATGAGGATTCTTCCTAAGCTCATTCAAAATCGTGTCAATCTTAGAGTCCAATCTAGCAATCTCGATATTAGACGAATTCACATTGGAAACACTCGGTGTGTGTTTCGTGAATATTGTGCTCTAGACTTATTCTCATTTATACACCACGCGTCTCTCGGAGTTTTTCTTAAAAGATTACCACCCGCGGCGGCGTTTAAAGAATCTTGTTCAATCATATTGAGCCCATTATAAAAAGTATTTATTTGATGCAATTCCGAGAAACCGCGATGTGGACATTGTCTTAACAAATCATTAAACCTTTCCCAAGCAACCCCAAACGATTCATGCACTTTTTGTTCAAATCTAGTGATCTCGTTCTTAAAGTGTGTTGTTTTGGATTGTGGAAAGAAATAATTCATGAACTTAGACACTAAATCATCCCATGTCAAAATCGAACCCGGTGGTTCTTTCTCATACCAAATCTTAGCATTACCCTCGAGCGAGTACGGAAAAAGCATGAGCTTAATCGCGTTATTCGGCTCATCTCTAAACTTGAGAGTCGAGGTAATTCGAAGAAAATTCCGAATGTGAGAATGCAGGTTATCGGTCTCATTGCCACGAAATTGGTCGGCACGAATGAGCGATAAAAGACCCGTCTTAATCTCAAAATGATCCGCCAAAATAGCCGGCACAACGATTGCTTCCCCATACCCTTCGGTGGGTGCACGGAGCAATTCTTCCATTGTTCGGTTATCGGCCATCTCTACAACAATAGGTGGAAGCTCGGGTTCCACTATTCGTTGTTGACGATTTCTATTTCTACGAGGAATATTTTCAAGCCTATTTAAATCAATCACAAGTCGAGAAGAACGTAATTGCATAAACCAAAGTGACGAGAATTTAGAGGATTGAAGAAAAGAAATTAGATAAGAAGAAGATTATTTTTGGTATTTTTATTTGGTATTGCTCAATAAAAAATGATCGATAAAAAAAAAGGAATAAGGATAACTACTATGGAAGTAAATTACGGTCGACTTTGAAACGATAGGTGAAAACCTAAACGTCTCGAGGTTCAATAAGTAAACTACAAAAATAAGATTTAATACTACTTGAGTTGGCAAACCAATAATCGGTCGCCCCTCTCAATATACGCACAAGCAAGCGGGGAAACGAGGTGGCACAAAGCACTTAAAAACCTTTTTTCTTAGACGGCCTTTTATAGCACGTCGCCTTATACCCACCTTATAGTTTGTATAAACCGAGTTCAAACTTCCTATTAGTATTTATCTATTTTGCCTTTTTTTTCGTTTTGGATTCGAATACAATAGATAGGTGATGAAATCCCAACTAAGGTCTTATTTGGAAGTAGGTAAATTTATTGTTCTACGTAATACAATATATTAATCACAAAAAAACGAGAAAAACGATACATACTATAATATAGGAAAATAACAAAACTTTCCGAGGACGGAAAGGGTCTTCAAATCAACGATCTACAAATCTCCACGAAAACGAATCGTACACAACATCCCCGGCAGCGGCGCCAAAATTTTTGATGTTGATGTATGTGGTGGAATGTATATGTGATAATTAAGATACGTTATAGGGTAAATTAGTAAATTACCTTTAGGAAAAAGTAATAGACTAAAATTACCAAAGACGGATTTAATTAAACACATTGGTGAACCAAGTTCGTTGTACACGAAGATCGAGTCAATTTGAGACGTTTTGATTCGATTTGGACAATTGATTTGAATTCGACTTCGGTTTTTAAAACTAAAATTAATTCTACCAATTTAAAACTAATTAATCCTAAGTGCATGAATCGTTACCCCGAATTATTTTAATCTAAAAACAATTACTTTAAAATAAGAGTAATTTAAAAATTTAAACTATTTAAAAATCTATTTTAAAAATAAACTATTTAGAATCTAAAACTAATTAATCCCATCTAACTTTACTTTTACTTTTTATAAAACAAAATCTATTTAAAAAGCTATTTTTATTTAAAACTAATTTTTTTAACTAATTAATTTTCTAAAATTAATAAAACTTATATTTTTTAAAATTTTTTTTTATTATTATTTATTATTTATACTTAATAAAAGAAAATTTTATAAAACTTTTTAATTAAAATGAAAACTAGTAATTTCATCTAAAAACCAAATACCTGCTAACTAAAAACAGTATTCACACACTTGAACACTTAATTCAGTAGATTCAGTCAATATGCAATTCATCAGATAAATCGCAACAAACACACATATTCAATCATTAAAAATCAGCAAGAAATCTGAATCTTCACCTAAAATACCAGTCTAACATCCTCACATATACCAAACCATAAACTCAAGTTTAACTAACATATATTAATCTAAGCATATACAAACATATAACTAGATATCTAGCAAACAGACTCACAAACTTAAATCTAACTATCACAAAAACAGCCAGACTTATTCAAATTATTAGAGCTAACAAATCATGTAAAATCAACATAAAATTAAAAGAGCTTAAGACCTTTTAAAGAATCTATTGGGAAGAAGTGAGGCGCTGCGCCTACTTATAAACCAAATCAACACCATCATCGTTCGAATCATTAAACACCATCATTCATCATCCGAAACTTCATTAAACTTAAACAGTAGCTTAATATCTTGTCAATCCAGTGGGGATTAACACATATCCCCAATCTCACTTATATTATTCAATTAAGCTATTAAAAAGCTTAAACAAATAACTTTTATATTATAACATCAAAATAGATGAAGAAGGAAAAATTGCAATAAGAAGTTGACTGTAAATAAATTTGAGACGATATAAAACTCAAAATAAACTTTTATTATTTCAATGAAAATGATTATAAAACTAAGAAAACTAAAATACAATAATTCCTAAATCTATTTTTACATTATAACAATAAGTAAAATTGGAATGAATATTACAGAAATATGGGAGGGTTTTTATAGGCTAACCCCTAACCTTCTTGGTGAGGTTGTTGATGCGAATCTTGAATCATAGCCGTTGAATCAGTATCTTCTTATTCGCTCTCTTCTCAATGACGATCTAAGGGCTAAGATGAGCCAACTAGCACACGGATCACCAACGTGGCATCCGAGTGTGCTAGTTGTGCTAGTTTGGTGATGAGGTGTCTACTTTATTGGAGGATTGGTGAAATTGAGGTGTTACAGGCAATCAAAAACAAGATACGAGCCACGTCACTTGTACTCTACCATCTGCTCTAGACCGAAAACAAAGGGGAATTAATTCCCAACTCGTGTGAATCACACGAGTGAGATAAAAGCCCGAATTTATTCATTGATTTAGTGAATTAGGGTTTTGAGGAAATAGTAATTTTACAAGTTTATTTTGGTTTGGGGTGGGGAAGATAAAGGTAGAGAAGATACATAGAATGTATCGATAGAAAAGTAAACGTCGGTGGTGTGAGGTGAATAAATGTGGTTTGACCAAATGTGATAAATGACTGATTGTGAGTTTTAATAAACTTTTCATTCATTTATTTAAGTGTATCAAACCCTAATGGGTAAGTAAAGCCCATTCATCACACGTATAATTTATTTTCCAAAAGGAATTGGGCTTTTGGCCCATTTATTCATAAATCCGAGCTTAGTCTTGTCACTTGGGCTTTGATTTGGCTTGTAGTCCAAAAATAAAGAAAACTTAGCATCCTTATTGGGCTTTTTGGGCCCAATACTCAAATGTGGGACCCACTTGGCCCAAAAACTTCATAAATGATTAAATACGCTAAAATCAATCTTGACATTGGCTTTGTTGATCCTTTTCTTCAAACTTCATGTCGGTTTCGCTGGTTTTCGTGAACTTGGTACTTACACACACGAAACAATAAAACAAGCATATACAAGGCAATATTTGAACATTTTATGCATTTATTGTGTGTTTTTATGATATAATTGATATGAGTATTTAAGCTCATATCAATATTCGAAAGTGTTTCGCACATGTAGGTAAGAGTTAAAGTACTTGAGTCTGATATAAGATCACATTTTAATCACATTTTCTCCCATATCTCTAATATATAAAATCTTTTGATATTAGAGATACCAAATTTGATTAAAACATATTTTAAAAAATAGTCTTGAAAATCTCTAGGAGAAAGATGTGTTAATCTTTTGCATGAAGTTAAAATGCTCCCCCTCAAAAATTGATCCAGTTGAATTGTCATTGTGAGGATATGATCCACATTTCGCCTTTTGAGGATGGGAGTTGTTGAACCAACAATTATTGAAAGATTTTGAATAATCATTGAGAAATTCTTGAAATAATTGTGTTCAACGCTTTTTGAAAAATCCTATTTCTTTTTGGTGAAGAGGTTTTTCTAAAGCATAAACTTGAGTTCATAGACTTTGAATGTCTTGACGAATCCACTCAAGTGTAAGAAGATTTCTCTTCTTTTGCTGACGGTAAGAGTACTAAAGTGTACACTCCCCTGTGAATATAGGACCGGGTTGCAATCTGAAAGTGATTACAAGCCATTGTGTTGAGCTCAAAACGTTGAATGTTTTGTGACTAGCTCAACCCGAGATAGATTGCTCTACCCGTTGTTGGAAATATTGTCCAAAAGAGACAACTTCCTTTATTAAAAGAAGAAATGACATGTTTTGAAAAATATTTACAACTTTCATTCGAGCTTTATGTACACAACCGTGTCGTTATTGAGCGACATTTCTAGGCACGTCCATATTATCGATACTGAAAGACATGTCGAGAAGAATATTTTTGGATTTTGAAAGATTTTTAATTTTGTGTTTTGTTTTTTTACATGTTTTATATTTTTGTATTTTGCTTTTTTCAATGATATTTACAAGTAGATGTTTGATAGATGAATCAAGCAGGCTTCTTTGCCAGAATCTCCAGTTCTGCTGGAGTCAAACATCTCATACCAATTTGCCTAACAAGATACGCAAACCTCTCTTTCGAAAGAGCTTTTGTAAACAAGTCAGCTAATTGGTAATCAGTTCCAACAAATTATAATTCAACAATACCCTTTTTAACTTGTTCCGTAATGAAGTGATATCTGACATCAATGTGCTTCGTGCGGGAATGTTGTACCGGATTGCAGGAGATGGCTATGGCCGACTTTGAGTCACAGTACATAGGTACTTTATCAAAGTGGAAGCCATAATCCATGAGTTGTGTTCTCATCCAACGAACTTGAGCACAACACGCAGATAGAGATACATACTCCGCTTCGGCTGATGAAAGTGACATGCAATCCTGCTTCTTGGAAGACCATCCCACAAGCTTATCTTGACCTAGAAATTGTGCACCACCCGAAGTACTTTTATGTGTATCAAGACACCCTGCATGATCAGAATCTGAATAGGCCGCTATAAAGAAACCGGTTTCCCTCGGATACCAGAGTCCTATGTGAATGGTATTCTTAAGGTACCGAAAGATCCGTTTAACCTCCTTGAGGTTCTTTTCAGTGGGTCGTGCTTGATATCGTGCACAATAGCATGTAGCATGATGAATATCAGGTCTGCTTGCTGTCAAGTACATGAGGGACCCGATCATGGAACGATATCTCGTTTGATCTATGGGTAATCCCTCCAAATCAGCATCTAGGGATGTGGTTGATAATGGTGTCCCAACGGGGTGACATGATGTCATACCATGCTTTGTGATTATCTCTTGACAATACTTAGCTTGGTTAATAAAGATACCACTTGGGGATTGGTGAACTTGAATTCCTAGAAAGAATTTTAGTTCGCCCATCATAGACATTTCAAATCTGTTGTGCATTACTTTTTCAAACCATTTTGAATGTTTTGGGTTTGTAGACCCGAAAAAATATCATCAACATAAATCTGCACAAGCAAAATGTCATCCCCATATTTATAAGTGAACAAAGTTAGATCAATGGAACCTTTTGAGAAACCTTTGGAGACCAGAAATTTCGAGAGCTCAACGTACCACGCCCTTGGAGCTTGCTTGAGTCCATAAAGTACTTTGTGGAGACGATACACCTTGTCAGGATAATGTGGATTGATGAATCCTTCCGGCTGCGTGACATAGACTTCTTCCTTCAAAGGACCATTAAGAAATGCTGTCTTTACGTCCATTTGATAGACAGTGAATCCCTTATGTGCAGCATAAGCAAGAAAAATCCTGACCGCTTCCATTCGAGCTACTGGTGCAAATGATTCTTTAAAATCAATACCCTCTTTCTGTCCATACCCTTTAGCCACTAGCCTAGATTTATTCTTGATGATCGTGTTCTCTTCATCCATTTTGTTTTTCCAGATCCATCGAAGATTTAATGGAATTACATCGTATGGTCTGTCAACAAATTCCCAGACTTTAAGTCTTTCAAATTGTTGAAGTTCATCCGTCATCGGTTCAATCAAAGCATGATCAGCCATGGCTTCTTTGATGTTTTTTGTTCAGCTGAACTCACGGCGAGTGCGAATATACAAACATCGCCATCGGTGTTAAGCTGTCGTCTTGTGCGAACGGGCTGTAAAGGGTTTCCAATTACATGAACCAACGGATGATCTCGGGTCCAATGATGTGTTGAAGGATGTCGTTGATAGAATGTATGCATATTTGATGGATCAACATGGCGAGTAGAAGACTCTCCAGTTTCGTGTACCGGTGTATCGAATGGGTTGATAAATTCGTCTTCGTCTGATAATGCATCGTCTGCTTGATTTGTGTTCTCTGGAGCAATGACAGTAGTTGTGGATGTTGTAGGATCGATTGTTGAAGTGATATTCTGAGGAGGTAAATCTGCAGCAACCCGTGTTGAAGTAGATGAAGTTGTAACCAGTTGTTGACGATGATCGGTATCATCATTCTTATCATGAGTGACAGCGGAAGACTTCGATACAACTTGTTTCTCCTCCGTGAAATATTCATCATACATTGGTCCATATAACATTTCCAACTCTTCAATTGTCGTGTCAACTGTCATATCAGCTCTAGGAACATTTTCTGGAACCATCGTTGAACTTGATGGTTCATTGCTGTGGTCTTGAGTTCCGAGTTCCGTGTGGTTGTGAACGAAAGTCGTTTGTCGTTGTGGATCGAGATTTAAACTGTTTTGTTCAAGTGCCATTTCTTGTAATTCATCAAATCGGATGTGAATAGTCTCGATCAATTTTGTTCTCGTGTTGTACACTCTATATCCCTTAGACTGAGTTGCATATCCCACAAGAATACATGCATCACCTTTCTCTTTCATCTTATCCAAATTTTCACCATCTCGTGTAATGTAACAAGTACATCCAAAAACATGAAGGTGTTTGAGTGAAGGTTTTCGATCATGAATTATGTGATATGGTGTCTTTTCGTGTCTTGGGATAATTAAGGAGCGGTTTTGTGTGTAGCATGCGGTTGACACGGCTTCGGCCCAAAAGTATAGTGGAAGTTTTGAAGCGGATAATAATGTTCGAGCAGCTTCAACCAAAGTACAGTTTCGTCTTTCAACAACGCCATTTTGTTCGGGTGTTCGAGCAATGGATGTTTCATTTTCAATCCCTTCGGCATCAAAATACTTTCGCAGATTTGAATTCAAAAATTCTGTACCTCTGTCAGTACGAACCACTTTAACTTGAGCTTGAAGACCACGTTGTATCAGTTTAAGGAAGCTGATGAGAACTTCGGGTGTTTCATCCTTGGACCTCAAGAAGTGAGTCCATGTGTACCTTGAGTAATCATCGACAATTACCAAAATATATTTCTTTCCACTGATACTCTAAACACGCATGGGACCACACAGATCAATGTGAAGGAGATCTAACCATCCTTTAGAGCTTGGTGTGGTCTTTGTTTTGAAGCTACTTCGTTTAGCTTTACAAAGTTCACAAGAAGAACAAAGATGATCTTTGATGAATTTCAAACTTGGAAGGCCTCACACAATATCTTTCTTGGAAAGCAAGTTGATGGTATCAAAATTAAGATGAGATAAACGTTGATGCCATAACCATGCCTGAGTCGTTGAAGCTTTATCCATGAAGCAAAGTGGAGTTGACGAAGTTGTGTCTTGAAGCGAAATTGTGTAAAGATCAGTACCCCGTGTACCGGTAAGTAAGTCATTCCCATCATAATCACGAACAAAACATGTCTTCTTTCTGAAAGCAACCTCCAAATCCGCATCACATAATTGACCAACCGAGAAAAGATTGTGATTGAGCCATTCGACGTAGTATACCCTTTTAATCGTGATATTCCCCTGAACCAAATCTCCATATCCTAGGATCGGTGCAAATTGATCATTTCCGAATCGGAGCGTGCCTAGGAACTTCTCCACGAAGTTAATTAGAAGCTTGAGATTCCCCGTCATGTGCTTCGTGCATCCGGAGTCCAGTATGAAGAGAATTATTTGTATCACCTGCAGAAGAGTTAGAACACGATGGAGTATTTGCTAAATTGGATACCATAGTAGTTGTGATAGTAGAATCATTAGTGTCCTTATCAACATTTAAAGGCAAACTAACACTCGTTTTCACATTTTCTGTCCTAGCTTTCGACATCCATTTATATCCTAGAAGACATTGATTAGCAAACCACCATTTCCAAGGCTTGCTAGCAGACTCATATAATTCCTTAATTTTGCTTCTAGGGTTCTTAGTGGTGGAGTCTGATGCATTACTTTTCTTAGTGGGGGTTACACCAGAATGGTTCACTTTGCGTTTGGGTTTACTAGCTCTAACAGGCATTACAACTTGCTTCTTAGTTCTAGTATCTACGCCTTTGACTTTGTTCATAGCACACATAGAATGATTAGCATTAGCACACTTTCCACATTTGACACAAACAAATTTCACATTCATATCATTCAAATCATTCACATCATTCAAATCGTCATTACATGCGATTACAGACTTTTTATTCTTAAAAACATTCAAATTCCTAGGGTGTTCTTCTACTTCCTTCATCTTCCCTTGATTCTTGTGTTTCCAGACCTTATCATTCACTTGAGTACTCTTAAGCTGATGCCGGCTAACACTAGTAGTGGAGACTATTCCTGTAGTAGAAGACACACGAATATTAGTGTTTCTAGAAGTCTGAGGCGATTGAGTAACTTTGTTTATGGGCTTAGTGGTCATTCTATACATCCCTGGTTTAATCACATTATTGTGCTTATTGCTTGGTGCTATGACATTCCGTATGGGTTGATTTTGTGGTAACCTTTCCTTTCCATCCATCTTGGGGGCAAACACAGGTTTTGCAAACGAGGAATTTGATAAAGCAGATGGTTTTCCCAAGATAGAGGATCTATTCTCTTTAGAGGCATTGGGTTGTCTAACAACATGTTTCTTAATGCTAGGTTCCATAACTTTCCCACCCATTTTAGCAACGAGTTTCTGCAACTCTCCTATCGCTATGTCCATGTCTCGTAACTGAGCTTTCAACCCTTTAATTTCCAAATTCTGTTCATTCATTTCTCGAAACGTTTGGGAAAGTTTTTCTTGCAATTTATTATCATGTGGAAAACTACCAACGTCTTTTTGCAAAGCAAGTTCAAGAGAATGACAATGTTTTTGAAGGAAACCAGTTTTGTGTTGAA
This sequence comes from Glebionis coronaria, assembly GCA_025667525.1. Taxonomy (NCBI): domain Eukaryota; kingdom Viridiplantae; phylum Streptophyta; class Magnoliopsida; order Asterales; family Asteraceae; genus Glebionis; species Glebionis coronaria. The sequence goes on from CM046879.1 coordinate 270,070,139, forward strand.
GTAACTCAAAAGCCTTTTTATCAACATTTTCTTTACGTTTCAAAAGCTCAATTTCAAGACGTTCACATTCTTTGATCTTATCAAGATATTTGCATGCAACATCAGAATATTCATCAATGTCAGCACAAGATGTAAAATAAGCACACATAACATCTTTAGAAACGCATTCTTGCAATAGTAAATCATATTCATCTGAAAAATCAGACTTCACCATTTGAAGATCATCAATGTGTTTCTCAAGAGATTCAACATATTTTAAATCATCATACATTTCAGTCCGAATGAACTCCTCAGTTGAAGAACAGTTTCTTTAATCAACGTCGTGTTTGGAGTTAAGAGTTCTTTCACAAGCAAGGTAATATCTTGAGGAATCGGGCGTTGCCACTCAGCATTTTCACGTTTTGCCCAATCTCTTTCAACAATAGATTTAACATTATCGATGTGGTGTTTAAGAATACCTAATGTTTTCCTACTCTTGCTTTTAGATTCATCTAGAGGGGGGTAGTTTTTGTATTTGCAAATATTAGATTTCTTAGGGGCAAATGCTTTCTTCCATTGAATTCTCTTTTGTTTACATTCTAGAAACACTTCCTCACGAGTTTTCTGAGTTTGTTTGTTGAAAAGACCATAAAGAATATTCTCATAAGAATAATTATATGGTTTTACAAACTCCTCATTGACAAGTGATCGACTATCATCATCCCAAAGGGCAGTCTCTTCACTATTGGAACTAACAGACATGCAATCAAGATCGGTCCTTTCAGTCTCATCAAGATAAAGACACGGGTTCGCAGCTTAAGCTTTGGCAAGGTACTCAGGACTTGCAAAGCTAGCTTGACCCTTAAACATCGAGAGGTGCTAGCATTCTTACAGATTGAATAGAATCATGCGTTTTATAAACAACTTTCTTCAAAAATTCGACTTGTTCTTCTAGTTTTGTTACTTTTTCGGTTTGTTTATCATATCTACTTTTGAAGTCTTGTTTTAACGCATCTACCTCTTGTTTCTTATCCTCAAGAATTTTAGCAGAATCTGTAGTGGTCATAGAGAGCTTTTGTTCAAGTTCATTAACTTTGGTATTGGCAAGGTACGTTTTTTGACATTCATCCATTAAGAAAACATTATATTGACGCTTCTCTTTGGCTAATAACTCAAGAGTTGTATTATATTTGTTTTCAAAATCGTCCTTTTGACTTTTTAACACACTTACCTTGTACCCCTCAAGATCTTTGGTTTTCTGAAGGAGCTCAGCTCTATAGCTTTCAGTCATCTCAGTAGATTTGATAAGAGCAGCTTTGCACTCTTCAAAATTTTGAGTAAGCGTAGCGTTTGCCTTCTTTAATTGCTTTTGACTCTTTTTATTTTCAGTGACATCTTTTTGTAAAGTAGCAATTAAATTAGCAAGCGCAATACGTTCCTCTTCATCATATTCATTTGCATGTTGATCATCCTCAGACTCATTATTGCACATGTCTGATGAATCGGGTGTGGTATTGCTATCAACCGTTTCCATCATACACGTGTCATTAATGGCATTGGGTAGATCACTATGCTCATGAATATCACCAAACACATTATATTCATCAGTAGTGTGTACCTTATCGATTGGCTCAGTGTTAAAGATTGGGCCATTGTCATCTTCAGTAACTTTGAGAACTTCTTCAACCTTTGCCATGTACGAGTAATGTGCATCAAGCTCTTGATCAGAATCTTCATCATCAGTGTTATCAAGCATTGCTCCTTCCTCAGCTGACAATTTAACCCCGGCTTCCATCTTTTTGCATAGCAGCATCTTTTTCTTATGATAACTAGAGTCTCTAACCCGTTTTGGCTTCCTGCATTCCTTTGCCATATGCCCATAACCTTGGCAATTAAAACATTGAATCCCACTCTGTTGAACCACTTGACTTCCAACAGTTTCCCTATTCCCAATAGCAGCAACAATCCTCTGAGTATCATACTTGGCAGTTTGTCGATCATACCTTGCAGAACCCTCAACATGCGTTGGATTATGTCGATCATACCTAGAAGGACTTTCACCACGTCGATGTGTGTCATACCTTGGAGGACTCTCAACATATCGGTTCTTTGTGTTAGATGATGTACGAAGATTGTTGTTGGTGGGTTTGTAGATTTTCTTGTAAGTCTTCATTATGAAAGCAATTTGTTGTTTCATCTCTCGGTTCTTTTGAGCTTGGTCTTCATCACTATCTTCTTCAGATGAGGACTCAGATGGTGGTGATGGTGCTCTTGGCACTTTACCTCGTTATCTTGTGGATGATGAAGACTTAGATGATGTGGAAGATCGTGCTGAAGATGATGTAGTGGAGTATGGCTTAGGAGCACGAGAGTGATGACCTTGAACATGTTGAGTTGTAGTCACTAAAGCAAGCGGATTAGCCGTATTGGCAACACGCTCAGCTCGAATCTCATTTGCTTCATTATGAAATTGCTTCAAGATGTCAAAGAGTCGATGATATGAGACCTCGTCTAGTTTTTCTTGTTGTTTCACCAAAGTGACAAACCGTGTCCACTCTGGTTGAAGTTGTTGAAGAAATTGAACATTGACTTGCATGGTGGAGACTTGCAGATTATTTCTTGTCATGTCATTCATCATTTTATAAAACCTGGAGTAGTAAGAGACAATTGATTCTCCATCCCTTGAAGTAAACTTGCCAAAATTCCAAAACAAGTTTGTTTTGACATCTTGTTTGTTGAGTGATTCTCCTTGTTGCAAGCGTTCAATAGCAGTCCACATTTCATGTGCTGTAGGGCATGCATCAACCGTGGAATAAATATCATCTCCAATCCCACTTAAAACCATATAGATGGCTTCCTTTTCCGCATCATGCCAAGCACAATTTTCAGGTGTGAGAACGGCTCTTGTTTCATCACGTTCACTTGCAGGTATTAGATCAGTAGTATCTGTGGCTTCTCTTGCAGGAATTGAGATTTTATTGAATAAATATGGTCCATGAGTAATACATTTCCTCAAGGCATCACCATTGGGTCTTGTATCAAGATATCGTATGAAACGTGATTGCCATTGAGCATACCGACCAAACACAAGCATTGGCGGTCCCTCTTTATTACCCGCCACCATGATATTGTGGTTTGTGACACGATACTCTTGAGTAGAATCCATATCTAGAGACTTGAGATCGATGAAGTGAAAATGGATCTTAATTAGATGTGTTCTGATTGTTGTTGTCGATGAAAAATGTTAAAATCCCCTAAAAATTGTCTTCACAAGAAACCAAAAAAATCGAAGGCGAAAAATCACACGTTTAAAAATTTTCACTTTTGAAAAAATCTTCAATTTTCGGAATAATGAAGTTTTCAGAGAAATGTCTTTCTTCGGAATATTTGATGTTTTCAGAGAAACAACTTCTTCGGAATATCGATGTTTTCAGAAAAACAACTTTCTTCGGAATAATGATGTTTTCAGAAAAATAACTTCTTCGGAATAGGTACTTCTTCAGAATATTGATGTTTTCAGAAAAATGCGCTTCTTCGGAATAAACCAGTTTTTCAGAGAAAATGACCTTCTTCGGAAAAATCACTTCATCGGAATCTTCTTCGGAATAAAGACTTCTTCGGAATAGATACTTCTTTGGAATAGAGGCTTTTTCGGAATGTTGATTATTTCAGAGAAAACTTCGGAAAACCCACTTTTTCGGAATAAAAACTTTTTCAGATAAATCACTTCTTCGGAATACTCACTTTTTCAGAGAAAGATACTTTTTCGGAATAATGACAAACCTGAAATCTTCGGAATAATTACTTTTACAGAGAAAAATCTTCTTCGCAATAAGTACTTCTTCGGAATAGATGCCTTTTCAGAATAAATCACTTCTTTAGAAAAAAAACACTTCTTCGGAATACTAAACCCTTATCCGAAAATCTGTTTTTCGGAATAATTAACCCTTTTCCGAAAAACTTATTTTTGAATGATGTTGAAGCAGTGACAAACCGTAACTCAAAAAGTGAATCCAAACACCTCAAAATCTTGCGATTTTTACCACAAAAACCAAACCAAATCCCTACCAAATCGATATAAATGAGTTATATCAAGATTTATAGCCCGAAATACTAAAAGAAATAATTCGGGATGATTTATATGATAAAATCAACCGAATCAAACTAAAACCAAACAACCAAACACAATCTACCCCGTGGCGATTGATACCAAATGTTGTCCCATATTATTATGATGATTAATGATAGAAAATAGATGAAAAGAGATGGATTCCTAGAGAGAGAAAGTAGTGAGAGAAAGTAGAGAGAGATGATTAACTTGGTGAATATTAGATTAGAGAAGATTAGAGTTTACAAAATGATCATCCACCCTTCCTAACATGCTAGGAAGGGCTTTATATAGCCGGGCTTACATGTAACCATAATGGGCTATATTGTTTGGACCGGGCTTGTCTATTGGGCTTTAAGTAGCTTAAATCTAAGCCCGTGAACCACGACTATTTAACTAGCTATTACAACGTTCTAATAAATATTACAATAGAAACCTATGACCAAACATTCTTGTTTGACTCAATATTTTGAGGCTAACAGTTTCTACATTGCGATCGAGATTGCGATAGCCCCTTATTCCGATCGTGGATTGCGATCGCTCATTGCGATCGTGGATTGCGATGGAATTTAAGGTATATTGCGACGGAACGCTGCCCAAATTTTGTTTGCCATATTGCGATAGGCTATACATTGCGATGGGATGGCGATAGCAGTGACATTGTGATAGTTGTATATTGCGATAGCCTCCATCGTAATCCTTTGTTGTTTTCTTTTCGAGTTTATTTCTTTCCCGCCATTTTTCTTAAAGTGTTATTTTAATTGTTTTACTTTATTTTAATTTTCAAGTTTTCACTTTTATTTAAAGTTTTCAAATTTACTTTTCGTCAAGCTTTAATTTTACGTCATTTAATTAATTTACTTTTAAAGTCTTAATTTTGCACCATTTACCTTTTAATCAATTTTAGCTTTATTTACCTTATCATTTACCTTAAAGTTTTGTAATTTTATTTTAAACAACGACAAATCTATTTCTTTTTCACCAAAAGACGACTGAGTCACACTAATAACCAGTAATCACTTCGAATAGAATCAAGAACAATTTCAACTTAGTAAAAATCAGTTATTACGACACATGGCACTTTGGCTAAATTTGGTTGTACATGTGGGTCCTCACAAGTACAACCAAGTACACTTGTGTAAGTGTACTTTTTATTCGACTAGTTGTCACATTCATTATTCGACCTGTACCTTTTTAGTAAAAATTATTTTTTTAATATTATTCTCCAATTGTTTTGTTATTCGACTTTGACTAAAAAGTTATCAACTTGTACTTTTTTTATTAAAAAAGTAAAAACAATTTTCGAGATAGACCCTATGTTATTCGACTCGTATTATTTTTTATTCGACGTGTACTTTAATAAAAGAAATTAAAAAAAATTTAATAAAAAAATTATATAAACAAACACTAACCCACAATTGAAGAAGTAGATCAAGTCTACTTACTCTGGCTTTTGTGTAGGATGTTTTCTATTGAAATTTGATAGAAGACAAGTTAGTTTCTGTTATTGGTTTTTTATTGATGTATGGATTGTTATTCTTAATTTCACGTGGTACTCTGTAGTTATCAAATTATAATCTGCTAAACTCATACATAACTGCAGCACCACTATGTTGAATACTTCTTTGTGAGATTTTATTAGATACGAGTACTACGTAATAGATTATGTGTTGAATTTAATGTCGTTAAACGATGTTAAACTTTAAAGAACGATATCATTGATTCAACTATAAGCATTAGAGATCCCAAGTGTTATGTAGTTTGAAGGACTAGGAAAAATGTCACCATAGCTGAAGTGAGTTAGAGGTGGCAGCAGATTTCAAGTCCAAAACTTATGGAAAGTTAAGGAGCTTACTTTAAGAGCATATTTCTAGTGGGTCATATCTGCCAGCAAGGCCAGTGGTGTTTCTAAGATGTTTGTTATTTGCGAGATAATAAGTAATAGATTAGATGCAATTTTCCTTATTATATATTTATCAAACCTTGGATTTGATCATGACAACGTAAGAATGATCGCTGCCTGTGACAACTATGTGATCAAACCAAAATAGTAGTTAGGCTAACATGTGATAAGAACAAAGCGTTTGGAGACTTTAGTGTCTAGAGTTCATGATATCGTTTTGTGAGTAATCCAATTTGATTTTTAATTTACACTAATGTGTGATCATGTTTCACTGGTAGTTCTGGCTGAGTTCCAATACAGCCCAATGTTAGAAATACGTTTTTACTTATTTAGGAAGGATCGGTTACTCCAACGAGATACATCTAGTATGGGCTCGTGATCTAGTATGTAATATTATGACCCACAAATCCCACATGTAGGGTGGGCTATATATACCCCTCCTAGCATGTTAGGAGGGGTTGGTTCTCACATTTCTCACTTTCTAATCTAATATTCTCTTATTTCTCTCCAACCTCTCTATAATTTCTCCTTCTAGTTCTTCATCTGTCCCTCTTTTTATTTAGATCATTCCAAGGTTAGATAATCCAAGGATTGTGTAGACCTACAATTGGTATCAAGATTCATGGGATGATTGCTTGGTTTTTGTGTTTGTTATAGAGATTTCATGTGTTTTTTTTTCAAAAACCCCAAGATCCAATTTTTTTTTGTGTGTTTTTGTTGTTCCAAGTGATCTACATATCTCCTACATTGTTGTGGTAGGGATTTGGGTGATTTGGATTGGTTAAAATTAGGAATTTCTAAGCAAAAATCTCATCTTCTTCAAATATTTCGAAATAGTGGGTTTATTGCGAAATCTGGGCTTTCAGCATCCTCGCAATATTTGAGGGTTTCTAATATTACGAAATAGGCTATTTCGCAATAACAAGCATTTTGAATATTGCGAAGAATCATTTTTTGTTATTGCGAAGTGTTGGATTTTCAATATTACGAAAAGTTCATTTTCCTTTATTGCGAAGATTGGCTTTTCTATTATTGCGAAAATTGATTTATCCATTATTGCAAAGATTCAGTTGTGATATTACGAAGATTACAAAGTTGTGATATTGCGAAGATTGCAAAGTTGTGTTATTGTGAAGATTACATCTTTCATTGTTGCGAATATTGAACTTGTGGTATTGCGAATACTTGTTTCTTTGAAATCATTGCGAAATTTGTCTTAATTGGGATATTGCGAAATCCTTAAGTTGGGATATTGCGAAATCCTTGATTTTAGACATTGCAAAATTTTCGCAAATATTCCGAGATTTTCAATAAAAAAAAGTGAATTTGAAAATTTTTAACAAACTCGTGAGCTTTTTGGTCTTAGAATTTTTGGTTTCTCAAGAACACATCTTTAGGGGATTTCAACAACTTTTCTCGTCTTCAACTCACGACCTTTGGACTATTTACGGTTTAATCGGTGGTTTGTAAAATACCACGAATTTATTTCTTTGTTTCTCCACGATTAGTAAAACTCCGTATTTACAATAACAAACACAATTACTTCCTTTCATTGCTCGATCAACAAGTAATTCTTACCTTTATTTTCCATTAAATATCAAATGGAATCGTTGCATTCGACATCTCAAGAGGGAGAATTGCATCAAATGCAAGCCAAAGCTAGAGAAAGTGGTATAACTTTATTTCGACTACTTTAGTCTCATCTAGTAATCCTTTCATGGCTTCAAGGAGGAAGCGAATTTGTGACACTCTTCGGTCAAGATCGTTTCATATTTATCGACTTAATATTCCACAACTTGAACCAACTAGCTGAGCAACTTCACAAATAAGATTTTAATCAATCTGCATCAGAATTTTCATATACATCTATTGTGACACAACTTACGCACTTCTTCCAATTCAACATTGTTAAGTCTGAAAATTCAAGGATATGCGAGTCATTTCTTCGATACACACGTTGTGAGACCCCCAGAATCAGACAATGGAACAACTAGGCAGCAAGGGGGTTCCACGTCATGGTACAAAAAACAATGAATTACTGTTGACACAAAGTTGACGTAATAAAAATATTTACATTACTCATAAAATATAAGAGTTTTAAACATAAGTTCCAGAGTTTTATATGCGGAAAGATTTATTATTTCATCATGATTTATAACACTTATTTACCAAAAATACATAAAAATCTTCTGACGGTTTTTAGATAAAACCAAAGTTAAAATATACACAGAAATCTCCAAGCTGCGATAATATCATGCGGGCTCCCATCCAAGCAAATATAAGTAATAATACATGAGATTAAACATGTAAAATCGTCAACATAAAGTTGAGTGATATTCATAGGTTTGGTAGTAAAGGTGTGGAACACAAGTATTCTTTTGTAAAACAAGTAACATGGAAAGTGGTTATATACGTCAACCATAGCTTAACTCATAGGTTTAGAAGTAAAGGTATGGAACAAAAGCATTTCGAAACCATTATTATTGATGTTCAGTTCATGAACCAAAACTTAACTCATGTGATTTTCTTCTAGTGAGTATTCAGCCTAAATACTCAAGTATAAACAAAAATTAGTGCGTCAAGGTACTTGAGACGGTGATAGTCAATCCCAATGGATCCACCCACAACATTTGCGCTTAGCAACACAAGTAAATTAATGGTTCATGATCAGGAGAGGAAACTTAAGGCTATAGACTAAAAGCAATAATAATAATGAATGTCTGTAAAGCATACAAGTTCTAGATATCATACAAGTTCTGGATAGCATACAGTTTTATATGGTTGTGTTCCACCATGTAAAATCTCACCCCGCGTTTAGAAACCATGTACAAACAAAAAGGGCTATGAACTCACCTTAGCCAGGAGATAAGTGAATCACGGTACTCAGAAGCTGAGTAGAAACGGTAGTGGTAAGACGATCACCGACGATATGGATGCCCGGGAAACACGAAAACCGCAACCTATCAAAATAAGGTGTGCGTTAAGACTCGAACTCAAATATCGATATATACCAAGTATAACATGAATTTAAATATTTTCAAAGTATTCATATTTTATGACTGACGACACGAACCAAATGAATCCATATTAACCCATTTATCCAACACTACCCGTTTAAACACTTGTACACTTGAAATTGACCCGTCTTAAGAATCCAAGTCAACAAAAGTCAAACTATCCCTTTATCTTACTCGGACCAGTAGCTAAGTCATTTATATAATGACTAAACGCTTGAGTAAGTCACCATGTACGATAGTGAATACTCAAACTCACGCAACACAAGCATTGAACTACGTGTCCAAAATACAAATCAGCAAGTACACTCCGAATGTACACACTGATCTACCCTATCTAGACGTGTCTGATTTAGATGAAATTTGGTGTCAAGGTCACTTATAACCTGTATAAGACCCTGCCAAAATTTGAGCCAAAGTTCATACTTTAAAACCCATCAGCTCGACACTTTACTCGACTCTAAATTTGGGACAGAATGTGTAGTTGTTTTATAAAACCGTTTATACCACTTTAAAAGTACTATCTTGACAATCCTCCTTTTAAATCCACTACTAGACCCATCATATTAAGTTTATAAACCTTAAAAACAAGTAGTATCATTTATCTAACCATGCCTAAAGTCCCCGAGAGTCGACCCAAAATCAGCCACAATTTCGGATTTTGCCGATTTGCGTCTCCCGGTACACGAATACTAAAACTAGCATAACTTTTGATCTGTAATGAGTTAGAAGCTCTATTTTATAGCAAGACGAGCGTCTTGAAAAAATCTACAACAGAATCAGTTAATCTCAATCTATATCCAAACTTAAACCCACGAAAATCTGTTCTAAACCTGCTGATGTCATATACACTTTTAGAAATCATATCAAATCAATATTTGAACCCTTTTTAACATAATTCATACCTCTAATATTACCCACCTATCATACCCATCAACCAAACAACTCTTAGAACACTTGCATGTCAAATTTAACAACAATCAAAGATAAAAAATACAACTTTTTAGGATGAAAACATGATAATCCTACCAAGATAATTACATGCATGATGATTAAAACATAAACCAACCATAAAATCATAAGAATTCTTGAAAGTTGGTGCATGTGTAAAATTTTGGTACCAAAAGAATCACAACAAGATTTTAGGATGGGGTCATGTTTTAGTTTTGATATATTCAATCTAAAAATTAAATTTTGTGGGGTGTTTTGGTGGTGTTAGAGTGGTGGCAAGTATAGAGAGAAGAAACGAGGGAGTAAAAATTTTATAGTGTGTGTTTTGTTATGAATGAAAATGAAGTTAGGTGAAAAAATATAATTTATATAGTATGGTTAGGGCAGGAATTGCTAATATGGAATAGTTTTGGACTAAAAACCAATTTAATAGCTTAAAGGGTAAAAAATGACTATTAGTAAATTTTGAAAATATTTACGAGGCTCGGGTTTCGTAAAAATAATTTTCAAAAGTTAAAATGCATCATAAGTATGATAATATGGTTTCCCGACACGACTTAACACGTAATTAAGACGAATTCGTCGAAAATATTAATTATCGAAACAATCGATAATAAAATGTAAAATTTTGGGCATCCTTCGGTATCGCGATCACTAAGAATTCTCGTTGTACATTGATTTTGAGTAAACTCGTTGTAAAATTTATGCGGGTGATTTTAAATCAAAAACTCTTGATTTAAATAAATATGGAAAAATAAAATAAGATTTTTATAATTCCAAGTAAAGTATTATCAATGATAAGAAAATACTTAAAAAGTATAATTTGTTTAAATTATCATGATCTCATGATTTACATATAAGAATACAAGAAAATGTAATACGTTGAAAAATTCAAGAAGCAGGAATAAAAGAATAAAATAATACCGGGAAAAATACGAGTTCTTACAGTCTACCCCCCTAAAGGAACTCTGTTCCTACATAGTTCTACTGGAGACAGAAGAAAATGAAAACAAAAGTAGATGCAAACAAAAGGAGGTACATAGTTCAGAACTGCTTCATTGCTTCCCAGGTAATTTTTGTACCGCGACAAACCTTAACAATTGGAATTCACTATGCTCAGTTGCTTAACTCCTTTTCGAATAACTTTTCAAACTTGGATTAAAATAATGACCTTTCAGTACGAAGAAATATCAAGAGGTAAGATGAACACAAGAATTGCTTGGACGGACAAGTGCGCTAAAATGAATCAAGACTGTTAATTGACAAGGAGTCTCAATTCACGCAACTGTAAAACATGACAATCTTGAAACGTAACAATCTAACTACAAGAGAAATAGAAGGGAAAGTGGATTACATGTAGACATTTGGATTAAAATTGGTCACAATTTTTGTCTAAGATTTGGTATTACTTTAAAACTCGGTTTAGGTACTTTCTTGATTAAAAGAAATTTTTACAAGGTTTAGTGATTTGAAATCAAACTATGCATATTTAATGATTAAGCAGTCGATAAATCTTTTTCTTGGTCAGGATTTTCAAAGCAAAAGTAGAACAGTTCAAAATAGTTATCCTGGTTGGCTTAAGAACTTTTGGATGGCTGCATGAAATTTCTGTTAGAAGCTCAGGTTTATCGTTACCATTAGAGAAAATTAGATTTTCCAAGTTATTTAGAATCATAGTTAGAAATTATAAATTAATTTAATAATTTCATTATATTGAAAATAAAGTATGATAAAATCAACTACTTTAAAAGATACAACTTGACATCCTTTAAATACTAGTTATAAATTTACTAGATAGGATGTACAGATCCGACATTAAACTTGAAACGGCTATTTTGATAATTTAACCACTTGATATAGTATGTAAAGAGTTCTTAAAATTTAGAATAATTTATAGAAATCCATATAGGTGTTTACTGCCCAAATGGTAAACATGTGACATATTCTGGTTTTCAAAAGGTGACAAGATAGCAAACGAGAAAGAAACGCATAATAATCAACAATTTGTATACGAGCAATAACACGATGGTATAAAACGAAATTCGTACCGATTCTTAGCGAACATGATTGAATAGTTGCATTGATGATAAGGATAATAAGAAACAAAGGATTTAGCAAGATTTATTTACGAGAGTGGTTGGCGTCACCAAATAACGGCTTATTAAGTTCTCGGTGGTGGATACACGATCGAAAGAGAAAAGCCACATAACGAATTTTTAAATCAAAGAAAATTCTTAAGAAGGCACTTGAGAGTAATTCTGGTAAAATAAGAATCATTAGCAATGAGAGGCGAAATCAACACATGGTTCACACGAATCAATTTCTAGACGATATAGTCTAACACACATCATGACAAATACACGAAATTATCGTGCACGTCTAGTCATAAATCACTATTCGCGTCTAGAGACGTTTCGAAGGTCTACTAAAATAGATAGAGAAGGTCAATCGACGTATAAGCATAACAACGTTGAAACTTTCAAGTCTGGTATCGATGGTAAGAAATTAGACAAGTGGCAACGAGAATTATATCACGAAGTAAGATGAGGTAACAATTAAAACAAAGATCGTTAATTCAAGAAATATGTTCTTGAGGCATATACTTTATTCAAGAAAAGATAAGGGTTCATAGGTGTAAGTCACGAACTGTTGCTACTCGCATAAGATGTAAAAGTTTTCAAAACTTTATTTTATCTAACTTTTTAAGGAACATAATTAAAAAGTTGATTCTTTGTCAAATATTTAAGGTGACTACTATTCCGCCTTGCATGGCTCCTTCTAAATTACGCATAGCTGATCAGGCCATGCATAATTTAGGGCTAGCAATGCGATGCTCAGCTTCGTCAACCAGTATTACAGGTCATATTATTTAAAATATGTATATAACGCTAATGTTGAATATTTTGCAAGTTCGTTTTTCTCGACTCAAGACAAATTAAAAGTCCTACCAATTTCAAGTCATAATTGTTTTTGGTTGTTACAAGATTATTTGGATTCTATTTCTATTTCAAACAAAGCAATCAAAAATGTAAAAATATTATACTACAAATCCATACTAATCTAAAACATGTTGTAAATACAAGCAACTAAGAACAAAGTACAAATAAAGCTAAAGAATAACAAACTAACTACTTTTATAACAAAATTAACAAGAATAAAACTACCCAACAAGATTTAATAAATTTAACTACTTTACAAAACTCAAAATATGTAACAAAATTTTAACAAAATTACAACTTACTATTAACCAAAATCTAACAAACTTTTTAAACAAAACTGTAACTAATTTTTTAGACAAAATTTTAACTAACTATTGTTATAAAAGTAAACTACAATTTTTATACAATCTAAATTTAGAAAAGTAAAAATGCAATATTTGTAAAATCTAAAATCTAAGTTTTATAATTCTATCTTGAGAAATCTAATAAACTGCTAATTCGTTAATATTGAAAATCCAACAAGCCCACAACATTTATTAAGCCCACATTAACTTGTAAACAAATACAGATAGGACAAATCAACAGTAAAATCAATATGACTATTAACTAAAATAGTTCATTAAATGCCAAATCCTTAGTGGAAGCAAATTGATATATCTGTCAAGTTTAAATATCACTTTCTATCACACAATCACATGTAAATTGCATGCATGACTTAAATCAGTTTATACAATTACGTAACTTCACTGACACATGCATGAATACATTGTATCACAACAGTAAGACTTTCAACAATTATCTGGCAACTAAACATGAATTCACTTATACTACAAATCTAACTATTAGTTACACTAAAGAGAAGTAAAATAGAGCTTAACCATGTCGTAATTCGAGTAAACCGTTGAGGCCGAAGCGTAGAGCTGCGCTAGCTTTAAACGAACACCACCTTCGAATGTAAACCGAAAACTGATATCGAAATCAAAACTCCCGAATCTCGATCTCGAACAAATAGCACACTCGCAGACTTAAAATCAAAACTAAACAGAAACTGAGACTATTAGTGGAACTCTTCAAATCAATTGTTTCAACTTCACTATGGCTGTAAAACCACAATGATTAAACGTCAACGAAGCTCGCTGTTGGACTAAACCGAGAGGTGAAATTACTCTATAACTGATGATATTCATGAATTCAAAGACTATCTCTTTTACCTATAAAGTTCTTGACAAAATCATTTAGCTAACACATCATTCCAACAAAGCTTCAATCCGCCATGAAAAGCTCATGAAAATAATGCACAATCCATCCAATAACAGTAGTTCGGTTCAATAGAATCAACAGTACGAGATCATGCTATGTGTAAAGTGAGATTTGAGAGAATGTGAGAATGAGAAGTATTTGTATTAATGGTGAAATGAAAAATACAATCTTGTTACAACTTCCTCTAACAACCTTCTAATTACTTGATATCAAAAGGTGTACTAACTAAAAGGTGTGTTTAACTGTGTGTTAAAACACACAGTAAATGAATGAAGCAAAGTGAAAACTAAATTTCTATCTATCTAAGTTGTGTGTGTGTAAAATACACACTAGGCTACGTACATCAAACGAGAAGAGTGAACATGTATTTATAAGCGTGCTGAAGTAATGGGATGACTTATTCTGACGTTGCAGCTCCAATAAGGGACCTCCACGTGGACATGCTGAGAAGAAAACGTTACGTGGCTTTTTTCCCTTGGGTTTGAAGACTTATATGAGAAAAGAAAGAAATCCCCTTAGTTGGATCCATATTTTGTAGTTTTTGCTTTTTTATTGGTAGACATGTGAGTACTTGGGATTGCTAAACGTTTTTAATGATCTTTAAATTAACCGCTTATCCATCCGTTTAATGCTCATGATTGGCATTTGATTATAATTGTTGTTGATGAATGTTCTCTCAATAAATCGAGGCATTTATTGTTACATATTAGTCGGTCTTTAATGCGGCTGAGGAATGTTACTTTGACCCCTTTATTACTCACAGGGTATTTAGTTCCCAATGAGTGCTTGACTCCTCATGATTGGCTCATTTATTGCTCATAATATTTCCGCTCATTAATGCCAATGATTGAAATTTATGTTGCTACAGACTCGTCCCATAAATGCTGATCTTTTATTGAGACCGAATATATAGATGAAGTAAACGCCAACCTTCCTTTTATCTTTCTGTCTTTGGTTTTATCATTAGAGCAATTCCAAGTTAAGTCCTCTATTCTTCAACACTTGATAAAGTTGATCATTAAACTTTGTGAAATTCCTTCTTCAGCCTTTAAACTTCTAGAATCAGCAACTAAAACCCTCGTTCTTCATTAATCATCCCTTTTAGTCCCTCATATTTACTCATTAATCACTTCTAGTCCTTTCTTTGTGTTTTTCTTCAAAGCATCTTAAGGAAATCCCATAAAAGCTCGTGTTTGCTTGAAAATGTATCTTTTTTGCATAAAAATACACATGCACAAAATACACGCGTAATTCTGATAATTTACAATTTAATATAATGTATTTGGTTGTGTTTTAAGTGGTTTTTAGGTCATAATTGATGAGTGTTTTCACACTTATCAACTCCCCTCCACTTGACCATTGCCATGACCTCATGCAATGCAGTATTTCAAAGCTCTAGAGTGCACTTTTCTCATAATTAATCCACCTTGGCCATTTTATGATTTAATAAACTATATTATACTACATGATGAATGATTTTGAATATTTACAATGCAATGCAAGGAAATCAATCTTATTTATATATTTGTAAATTTTTCTTGAAATGATTTAATGGAAATAACTCATAAAGAAATCAGTGACTTAGATTAGGGCTTTGAGTACCATGAACACCTATCACCCTTATGTTTCACTTTCCCCATACCAAGCTTAAAAACAAGATCATTATTATCCATCAGTGAAAGTGCATCAACTAATTCATATAGATTAATTGTGTTACTCTTATACTCCCACTTATTATTCCTCTAAAACCGGTTATTATTTGAGCAAATTGCTTGAGTGCAAATTTGTCATTATTTAAAGCGTGAAATATAAGAAATGTAAAATCTCAAAATAAGGAAGCACGGTTTTAATCCTAAGTAACCATCTCATCCATTACTCGAAAAACCACCCACAATTGATATAAGTCCGACTCAAGAATAATAAGTCATTCACCTTATGTGTAAGATCCTTATGTCATGCATTAATAGGTAGCTACAAACTCGCTAAGGAAAGAAAAATAAAACTCACGCAATAATTTATATCCTCCGCCTTTTTGGGACTTTGGATCTTCAATCCCACAACCCGTCAAGGTAATATTGGATTGGAGCAACTATCAAATCCCCGCAACCCTTGTGAGAGTAATATTGGAATTCAATAGCTACTATAATTAACACTTCACTAACTCTCTTGGGAGTCTTGTATAATAATTATTTTTTTTTTCTAGCCACACATATTTTTTTTCATAAGCCTCTCTTATTTTTCTTTATTCCTCACAAAGAAAGTTGAAAAGAATAAAAGAAAAAACACCCGCTAAGTATTAAGCATGACATAAGTCTAGTACACATAAAACGTTGTAACTTAGAATCTTAAGACGTAGTTATACCAGCCACGAGTGATTAGTCAAAAATGCATAAGAGACTACAAACCAATTAAAACCGTTCTTGATTATTAGCAAACTCGGGCTAAGTCAAAGTTTCCATGGCGGTCCTAATATGTCAAAGAAGTCTAAATTTGTTAAACCATATCCTTTATTATATTTTTCCTTTTTATATATTTTTGATGAAAAACAAAAGAAGAAATATATACAATGCAAATGTGTTATGCAAATGAAAAAAGAAAAATGATTGATGCAAAAATTATGAATGCATATTTTTGGTGTCCCAAGTAGATCAAAAATCTGAAAAATGTTTGAAAAATTAATTTCCAAGTTATCATGAAGTCAATGACAAAGTTCTAAGTAAGGTCACTTTGATAGAAGTCTCCCCTACACTTAAGATAAACATTTTCCTCAATGTTTAAGAGTATTGGAGTAAACTCCCCTACACTAATGACACTGATAACTTTGTTTAACTCGAGCTAAAGGAAGATCAACTATAGTGAATTCATTTTTAAGCACAATGTGGTTATGAAAAATCACAATAGTAGCGAAGTGAACCCGGTACGAGGGCCTCCTCCATAAGCTCCAATGTATGAATTAAGAGAGATCAACCCTAGAAACACGAAGAAGACAAAAGAAAGGCACCCCCACACTTCTTCTCAACTATATACCCTTTTATGAATCCTATCCTACCATACTCTAGTCTAAATGATCTAATACTAGTTGTTCAAGCTTGATTTATGGAGTATCTAGCTCGACTCATCCCACACTTAAAAGTGTCTAAAACCTATCATGAAGAGTAAAAGTTCTACCCTTTCTAAGAAAAATCTCCATGATGAGGTAAAACAAGTTTTCAAGTATACAAAACTACATAAATATCCCCATGGATCAAATACATAATTACGATACCACTTATAACATAATCCAACAACTAACTTCCCAAGCAATGGTGAAAAGGGTGAGATGTTGTTCTCCAAAATGGTTGCCCATATGTTTTCCAAAGGTGATAAGGTGATACTCGAAAATCTCCCACAAATTTTCCTTTTATTGCATTAGGCAGATACTGAGATGGTTTATCAAGCTCTATACCAGGATCAAAAATCTTTTTCTTCATGGGAAAATAACAAGTGGTGGTAGGTTTAGAAGATTCCCCTTGATACTTCACATCATGAGAGAAAGGGTGTGGAGTAGTAAGTGTTATCACACTTGTAGAGGAAACCACCATGTCTTTCTTGTTCTTCGAAAACTCCTCATCAAAAACATCCTCATAAGGTGACATAAAGAATCTCTCCTATTCAACATCTAAATGATACAAGTCACTATCATCTCAAAACTTCTCATATGTTGATGCATCAAGTGAAGGCTCAAAGAGATTGTGTGAATTGGTTTGTAAGAAAGGTGGTGAAATAAGTGAAGCATTTTGGTTATGAGGTATTTCACAAATTGGGTAAGAAAGAGTAATATGTGAAGGTTCTTGAGAAGGTTGAGTGGGAATGGAATCTCCATAAAGCTATCTTTCTAGTTCACGAATATCCTCATCCTAATTTGAAGAAGATGTATCAACCACAATATCATCCCTCTTAAGATAAGCTTCATTCTCCTCATTAATCAACTCATCTTCACTAAGCAATCTCTCAATCTTTAGAACATCCTATTCCCAATTTGAACTAGAGTTATCAATCTCAATATCATCTCTCTTAAGATAATCTTCAATTTCTTTATCTATCAATTCATCTTCACTAAGCAATCTTTCAATCTCAAAAACCTCATCTTTCACATCAATGATAGATCCCTCCTCATCACTATAGTCATCATAGATTGGTATGTCAAAGATTGGTGTTTCAAAAGGTATCTCCTCAAAACTCAAGGTAGTATGATCATCAAATAATAGATGCTCAAAAATGGAGAACTCATCATCACTATATTCATCATAAATTGGTGTATCAAAAAGAGGTGGTTCATCATAACTAGAATCCTCATTTGCTTCCTCATTGTAGTTAAAAATATGATTAAAATCTCTAAAATTAAGTTGTTGGGGTTCATGAATATTCATTGAGGAAGTAATGGAGGCTATGGTCTTAACATAAGGAAGATCATATTCACCACTCTTACAAGCTTCATGAATGTATTCATCACACACTTCATCAAGAATATCAACATGCTTCACCTCTTTATCAAGAATATCAACATGATTAACCATCTCGGGCTCATTGGATTTCTTAGATAATTTTCCTATGTTAAACACAATCTTTTGATCTTCCACCCTCATAATAAGTTCTCCCCCCGCCACATCAATAAGAGTACGACCCGTCCTCAAGAAAGGTCTACCAAAAATAAGAGGAACTCTCGGGTCCATATCATAATCAACCACTACAAAATCCGCGGGGAATGTGAATTTATCAACCCCTACAAACACATCCTCCGCAATGCCTACCAGATAAGCTATGTTACGGTTTGCTAACTCAAGGGTCATCCTAGTACGAGTGAGCTCGGGAAGTGAAAGTCTTTTCCAAACCGATAATGGCATGAGATTGATGCTTGCCCCAAGATCCGCTAGTGCCATACAATTTTCCACCCCGAGAAAATTACAAGGGATCAATAATCACCCCGGATCACCAAGTTTTTTAGGTAGGGTTTTGAGCAACACGACAGAGCAATTCTTATTAAGTGATGTGTTAAGAATATCCACCAACTTTTCTTTGTTTGAGAGGAGATCTTTAAACATTTTAGCAAACTTTGTCATATAGGCAAGAGCTTCCGCAAAGGATATGTTAATGTTCAATTTCTTGAACATTCTCAAAAAGTTAGAGACTTGAATATCATCCTTGTTTTTAAGTTTCTCCTTTCTCAATCTTGATGGATACGGAAGGCTTGGTTTTAGTGTAGGTTGAGTAGTTGTTGTTGAAGGGTTTTCTTTGTTGGTTTCCTCATTGGGAGGTGTGGAAGGTACAGGAGTAGTGGGTGTATGATGAGAAGGTGTAGGTGTTGAAGATGTAGAGCTTGAAGGTGGTGAGTTTGATGTTGAAGGCTTATCACAAGGTGGAACCATAGTAGGCTTAACCAAAGGAGGTGTAGGAGGTGAAGGATCATTAGTAGTCTTTCCGCTCCTTGTTGTGATTGCATTGACATTAGCCCTTGGATTTGTTTGCGTGTTTGAAGGTAAAGCCCCTTGTGGCCTTTGATTAAGAATCATCATAATCCTCTTGTTAGTCTCCTCATGCATGGCTCTTATTTGATCTTGTGTTCTCTTTTCACTTTCACGAATTCTTCTTTCGGTTTCTTGGTTCATCTTTTGAAGTAGCTCAAAGGTATCATTTTGCCCATATCCTTGATTGTAACCTTGATTTTGAAAGGGTGGAGGTGGTTGGTTAAATCCTTGATTGTTTGCATGAAAGATATTTCCTTGATGTTGAAAATTGTTGGGTGCTCTATTGTTGTTTCCTTTGTAGTTTGGCCTAGGCCCTTGATTTCTTTGAAGTAATTGAGGAGGATTTGTTTGATTTTGGGTGGGTGGTTGGTGTGGAAAGTCGGGTGGAGAAAGGTAGTTATTTGACTTGTAAGAGAGATTGTTAGGATTGATGTTAGGTTGGAAGTGCTCTCTTTGTTCATTTTGATAAGCATAAAATTCACCTTGATAATTTTGAACCTTGTCACATTGTAGGTAATAATGAGGTCCTCAACATATCTCACAACTTATGGTAATAGCATTCACATCATTGGAATAGTTGTCCAAAGAAACTTTCATAAGGGTTTGGATCATCTCTTGATTCACCTCTTGATTCTTTTCCATTACTTGAAGTATTTCATTTTGAATCTTGAGGAGTTGATTATCAATGGATGTATGAGCACTCTCTTGAACATAATGGACCCCCTCATCTTTTTGGTTATTGGTGTGAACCATGGATTTAGTCTCAATAATGTTCCATGCCTCTTTTATTGATTTGGCAAGAACGTTCCTACCCGCGGAGGAATTGAGGGAATCTTGATGATGTGGTCTTAATCCATTGTAAAAGGTGTTGATTTGGTGAACTTCATTGAATCCATGGTTGGGGCATTTTTTAATAACTCCTTGAAATCCTCCCAAGCCTCACTAAATGTTTGATCATTACTTTGTTAAAAACCAATAATTAAGTTTCTCAAAGCCGTAGTTCTTGATGGAGGAAAGAACTGTTTCAAAAACTTCTTCCTTAAGTCCTCCCAAGTGAAGATGCTCATAGATGGTTGCCTATCAAACCAAATTCTAACAATACCCTCTAAGGATAATGGGAATAGGATCAACTTAATGGCATCATGAGGGACCCCATTATACTTATGTGTATTGCAAAGTAACAAGAACCTCTTAATATGGTCGTGGGGGTCATCCATGGGTCTCCCTAGGAAGGGGATAGAAGAAACCAAAGTGATCATATGTGTATTAAGCTCAAAAGTGTGTGCGGGTATCTCGGGTATCACAATGGCACCGGCATTTCCCTCCACATTTGATTGAAGGATCTCCATAATAGTACGTTGATCCATGGCTACAATAGTGGTGTCGAAAGCGCGATACTCATGATCGGCTTGATGGACGGTTTTGTTGTTCTTCCTTTTTGGAGAACGAGATACACCAATCGGTATGTTTACACGTGTGCGAGTACACGTGTGCGAGTACACGTGTAAGTAAACTCGAGGAGTGAGAGAGAAGCTCTCGGTCGACTTTTTAGAAAGAGATTGTCTCTCTCGAGGTACAATAATTAATATCCACAAGAAAGTATAATATATGTAAGTAATACTTGGGTGGCAAAACCCCCAACAAACTTTCCTTCTTAGAATACTCACTAGTGAACGGGGGTTAGGTGGCGCGAAGCACTTAAGTACCTATTAACCCTTAGAAGGCATTTTATAGCACGTCGCCTATTAATTCACTTTAGTAGTTTGTATTCTTCGAATTCTTGCCTATTGGAAGTATTTATCTATCTTCGCCTTTATTAAATTTGATCGATACACGTGTCAAGGACCGGAACGCTCCCGAACACGAAGTATTGCAAAAGCAATACTTATGGAAGTATGTTTATTGAGTGTACGTATACGTATATGTATCTACATATAATAATATATTAAAATTTTTTGTATTTATTGGGTTTTTAATAAAATACCATATGTACGTAAAAACGATATATACAATATATTGTTGGGTGTATTTTTTAGGAAAAAGATTACTTTTTGGATTTTTTTATTTTTTTTTGTTTCAATTCTTTAGGAAAAGAATTGACTTTGTTATTTTTTAGTTTTTATATTTTTATATTTTTGATTTTTTTATCTTTTGGATTTATAATACTAAAAATAACGTCCACTCGGGGAACGGATCCCAAAATCCAATCGAAACCGTCAATCAGTAGTCTCTCATAATGTCATGAACCGGCAGCGGCGCCATTTAATGTTGAATATTTTGCAAGTTCGTTTTTCTCGACTCAAGACAAACTGAAAGTCCTACCAATTTCAAGTCATAATTGTTTTTGGTTGTTACAAGATTATTTGGATTCTATTTCTATTTCAAACAAAGCAATAAAAAATGTAAAACTATTATACTACATATCCATACTAATCTAAAACATGTTGCAAGTACAAGAAACTAAACACAAAGTACAATTAAAGCTAAAGAGTAACAAACTAACTACTTTTTTAACAAAATTAACAAGAATAAAACTACCCAACAAGATTTAAAAAATTTAACTACTTTAACCAACTAAAAATATGTAACAAAATTTTAACAAAATTACAACTAACTATTAAACAAAATCTAACAAACTTTTTTAACAAAATTGTAACTAATTTTTTAGACAAAATTTTAACTAACTATTGTTATAAAAGTGAACTACAACTTTTATACAATCTAAATTTATAAAAGTAAAATGCAATATTTGTAAAATCTAAAATCTAATTTTTATAAAGTTCTATCTTGACAAATCTAATAAACTGTTAATTCGTTAATATTGAAAATCCAACAAGCCCACAACATTTATTAAGCCCACGTTAATTTGTAAACAAATACAGATAGGACAAATCAACAGTAAAATCAATATCACAATTAACTAAAATAGTTCATTAAATGCCAAATCTTTGGTGGAAGCAAATTGATATATCTGTCAAGTTTCAATATCACTTTTTATCACACAATCACACGTGAATTACATGCATGACTTAAATCAGTTTATACAATTACGTAACTTCACTCACACATGCATGAATACATGGTATCGCAACAGTAAGACTTCCAAGAATTATCTAACAACTAAACAGAAATTCACTTATACTACAAATCTAACTAACAGTTACACTAAAGAGAACAGAGAAGTAAAATAGATCTTAACCATGTCGTAATTCGAGTAACCCGTTGAGGCCGAAGCGTAGCGTTGAGCTAGCTTTAAACGAACACCACCTTCGCATGTAAACAGAAAACTGATATCGAAATCAAAACTCCATAATCTTGATCTCGAACAAACAGCACACTCGCAGACTTAAAATCAAAACTAAACAGAAACTGAGACTATTAGTGGAACTCTTCAAATCAATTGTTGCAACTTCAGTACTGTAAAAACCACAATGATTAAACGTCAACGAAGCTCACTATTGGACTGAACCGAGAGGTGAAATTACTCTATAACTGATGGTATTCACGAATTCAAAGACTATCTCTTTTAACTATAAAGTTCTTGACAAAATCATTTAGCTAACACATCATTCCAACAAAGCTTCAATCCGCCATGAAAAGCTCATGAAAACAATGCACAATCCATCCAATAACATTAGTTCGATTCAATAGAATCAATAGTACGAGATCATGCTATGTCTAAAGTGAGATTTGAGAGAATGTGAGAATGAGAAGTATTTGTATTAATGGTGAAATGAAAAATACAATCTTGCTACAACTTCCTCTAACAACCTTCTAACTACTTGATATCAAAAGGTGTACCAACTAAAAGGTGTGTTTAACTATGTGTTAAAACACACAATAAATGAATGAAGGAAAGTGAAAGCTGAATTTCTATCTATCTAAGTTGTGTGTGTGTAAAATACACACTAGGCTACGTACATCAAATGAGAAGAGTGAACATGTATTTATAAGCGTGCTGAAGCCAGGGGATGACTGATTCTGACGTTATAGCTCCAATTAGGGACCTCCAGTAGTTGGATCCATATTTTGTGGCTTTTTTTCCCTTGGGTTTGCAGACTTATATGAGAACAGAAAGAAATACCAGTAGTTGGATCCATATTTTGTAGTTTTTGCTTTTTGATTGGTAGACATGTGAGTACTTGGGATTGCTAAACGTTTTTAATGATGTTTAAATGAACCGCTTATGCATCCGTTTAATGCTCATGATTGGCATTTGATTATAAAGTTGTTGATGAATGTTATCTCAATAAATCGAGGCATTTATTGTTACATATCAGTCGGTCTTTAATGCGGCTGAGGAATGTTACTTTGACCCCTTTATTACTCGCAGGGTATTTAGTTCCCAATGATTGCTGAGGAGATGACTCCTCATGATTGACTCATTTATTGCTCATAATATTTCCTCTCATTAATGCCAATGATTAAAATTTATGTTGCTGCAGATTCGTCCCATAAATGCTGTTCTTTTCTTGAGACCGAATATATAGATGAAGTAAACGCCAACCTTCATTTTCTCTTTCTGTCTTTGGTTCAATTGCAAGTTAAGTCCTCTATTCTTCAACACTTGATAAAGTTGATCATTAAACTTTGTGAAATTCCTTCTTCAGCCTTTAAACTTCTAGAATCATCAACTAAAACCCTCGTTCTTCATTAATCATCCTTCTTAGTCCATCATCTTTACTCATTGATCACTTCTAGTCCTTTCTTTGTCTTTTTCTTCAAAGCATCTTAAGAAAATCCCATAAAATCTCGTGTTTGCTTGAAAATGTATCTTTATTGCCTGAAAATACACAAGCACAAAATACACGCGTAATTCTGATAATTTACAGTTTAATATAATGTATTTGGTTGTGTTTTAAGTGGTTTTTAGGCCATAATTGATGAGTTTTTTCACACTTATCAAATGCCATTTGTAAAAACAGGAATGAAAATAATTTATGAAAATTTTCGCCAATAAGTTACTGGCTAGATGTTTAAATCAACAATTTTATTGTTACAAGAATTCTTTATAGAACCAAGGTAGAACAATTTGCGAAAATACGTTGTAAAATTAATATAAATTTATTTTTATAGGATAACGTTCAAGTATTTTAATAATGCCCAAGTGGAACATTTGGTAAAGTGATTCGCAAACAATACCATTTTGAGTTTATATGGTATCTTATAATATAACGAGTGGGTTACATGATGGTAATGAATAGTAGTTCAAGATAATCAATGAAATGTTTACAAAGTGATATGGTTTCGAAAAGGTTTAGTAGGAATCGTCATGAGACATGTTTCAAAAATGATAATGAACGATATAAAAGCAAGAACTTCAAACCTCGGCCCAAATCAGTGGTACGATTGAAGCAAAGAAAAACAACTTAGAATGACAATTAAGTCATATATAAAAGAAAAGATAAAGGAATCCATATGTGTTTACATCGTAATTTAATTCTCATAAATATTCATTTTAAAAAAGTAGGGCATCAGTTAACAAATAATACAATTACTCCGAAAAGTTTCTATTTTAAGAAAATTTCTATATTAGAAACTTACCGAATTTCAAAAGTTTAGAAATTTAACACATTAATAGTGACGCATAAAAATGCACAACTTTTCGAAACATGTAGTTCATCACCGGTTTATCAAATCATTTGGTTTCAAAATTTCAAGATTTATGTATGTATGGTCGAACTCCAAGTTACTATTTCAATGTTTTCAAACGTAATCAATGTTTTTAGTTGTAAAATATCATTAGTTAAAGTTTTACGAGCTCAACCGAAACTAAAAAACGCTCAAACCATATTTTTAAATTCTATCAGCTTTGACTTTTTAGTCAACTTTGACTTTTGGGGTTTGACCGAACCAATTGACTTGCTAATGACATTTTTAAGGCTCGAAGTCTAAATCAAATTGGGTGTAAAACGCTGTTTTGAACAACTTTCTAATGAGCGTATCTTACTCGTTGTTAGGATTTACGGGTCAAAATTTATGTCCTAAACGAACATCTCAACAAGTAGGAATATATTTTTATGTCTAATGTTTATAAAAATATTTTATCGACATCGTTAAATTTCCTGTAAATCTTCTGCACAAAGTATATTTTTCGACACATCTTGAAATTAAATCCAATTCATAATAACCTAAAATTAATGTACACACAAGACTTGTGGCTTCCATAATGACAAAAGAGAATAAATTGTAAATTTAGGCATGTAAAGAAAACATAGTATAAAATTAGTTTATGAATACAAACGATAATCTGAGAGATAAGAAATGGCGCATGGCATCCGTGTCTTAAATTTCAAGATGAAATGCAAGAAGGTCTCTTGGCGGCGTGATTTTCCAAAACCACGAGACATACCGAGAAAGAAACAGAACATTAACAAATCACATTCCTGGAGCGATAAGGGTTAATGAAAAGGGAGGATACAAGTTTATAGAAGTACAATCGTGTTCCAAACAATCGTCACATAATAGAGGATGAATTACAAGATGACGATGATGTTTTCAAGGTACAACGGACGTTGTAATTCGAAGTCGAAACGTAGAATGGTCAATGAAATAAGATGTAATCCATGTATATGTGTCGTGTAAAACGGTGGCGTAAAGGTAAATCAAGGTTATGAAAACCCATGATATTATTCAACACTGAACCAAGGAATGTTTCGAGACGTGTGACTCACACGATGTTCTTTAGTCCTTTTTTGGAGACACATCCAGCTACACAATGGTCGATAGACTATTTCTCAAGACATCAAATCACAAATGGCCGAGGAGCAATTTAGATATCTAAACTAATATCTTAAAGGAATTAAACAATGAAAGCAACACGCACGGTAGTAGATTGAAAATCAGAAGTTTCATCGAAAACAACACCTACTCAATCTCGAACAATGGTATCACGAGAGTATACACACCATGTAAAAGTGAGTCGAGAAAAAACAGCCGGTTCCAAACAAACGAGCACATGAGGTCTGTCGTATCACGCATGAACAAGATAGCAATAGTACTAAAAAAAGTGAGTATGAAAAGTCGGCAGCGTACGCACTCCGAATACAAGTATGTAACGTCATAACAATATAAAATCATTGTAACAAGATCAAGTTTACAAGAACAAGAATTCAAGAAATACAATAAAAGCATATGTAATCAAGTAATATCCAATGATAATTCATGAAGCACAAAGCTTTGAAAAGATATAGTAATTATCATCACTAGGGTAATGTAATATTTCAACATGTAATCAGGAGATGAAATACTACAACGATAAGTAAAAGTAGATAATAAGGATAAGGGAGTTCCCCGCGCAGATATCGAACAACCATGACAGATTTTGTGTTTGACATTAGAAACATAAAATATTTGAAATTTAGGTTATAGACTAAGTTTTAAAAACGACTCAGTTCCCTATAACCATCGCTCTGATACCAATCTGGATAACATACAGTGTTAAATGGTACAAGAAACAATGAATTACTGTTGACGCAAAGTTGACGTAATAAAAACATGTAAATTACATCATAAAATATCAAATTTTTAAACATAGGTATCAGAGTTTTATATGCGGAAAGGTTTATTATTTTATCATGATTTATAACACTTATTTACCAAAAATACAGAAAAATCTTCTAGCGGTTTTTAGATAAAACCAAAGTTGAAATATACACAGAAATCTCCAAGATGCGATAATATCCTACGGGCTCCCATCCAAGCAAAGCTAAGTAATAATACAGGAGATTAAACATGTAAAATCGTCAACATAAAGTTGAGTGATATTCATAGGTTTAGAAGTAAAGGTGTGGAACACAAGCATGCTTTTGTAAAACAAGTAATATGGAAAATGGTTATATACGTCAACCATAGTCCGAAACCATTATTATTGTTGTTCAGTTCATGAACTGAAGCTTAACTTATGTAAGTTCCTCTAGAGAGTATTCAGCCTAAATACTCAAGTATAAACAAATATTAGTGCGTCAAGGTACTTGAGATGGGGATAGTCAATCCCAATGGATTCACCCACAACATTCGCGCTTAGCAACACAAGTAAATTAACGGTTCATGATCAGGAGAGGAAACTTAAGGCTATAGAATAAAATCAATAATAATAATGAAAGTCTGTAAAGCATACAAGTTCTGGATAGCATACAAGTTCTAGATAGCATACAGTTTTAAATGGTTGTGTTCCACCATGTAAAATCTCACCCTGCGTTTAGAAACCATATACAAGTAAAAAGGGGCTATAAACTCACCTTAGCCACGAGGTAAGTGAATCACGGTACTTAGAAGCTGATTAGAAACAGTAGTGGTAAGACGATCACCGACGATATGGTTGCCCGAGAAACATGAAAACCGTAACCTATTAAAATAAGGCGCGCGTTAAGACTCGAACTCAAATATCGATATATACCAAGTATAAAATGACTTTATATATTTTCAAAGTATTCATATTTCATGATAACGACACGAACCAAATGAATCCATATTAACCCATTTATCCAACACTACCTGTTTAGACACTTGTACACTTGAAACTGACCCGTCATAAGACGCCAAGTCAACGCAAGTCAAACTATCCATTTACCTTACTCGGACCAGTAGCTAAATCATTTATATAATGACTAAACACTTGAGTAAGTCACCATGTCCGATAGTGAATACTCAAACTCACGCAACACAAGCATTGAACTACGTGTCCAAAATACAAATCAACAAGTACACTCCGAATGTACACACCGATCTACCCTTTCTAGACGTGTCTGATTTAGATGAAATTTGGTGTCAAGGTCACTTATAACCTGTATAAGACCCTGCCAAAATTTGAGCCAAATTTCATACTTTAAAACCCATCAGCTCGACACTTTACTTGACTCTAAATTTGGGACAGAATGTGTAGTTATTTTATAAAACCGTTAATACCACTTTAAAAGTACTATCTTGACAATCCTCCTTTTAAACCCACTACTAGACCCATCATATTAAGTTTATAAACCTTAAAAACCAGTATTATCATTTATCTAACCATGCCTAAAGACCCCGAGAGTCGACTCAAAATCAGCCACAATTTCGGATTGTGCCGATTTGCGTCCCGCGGTATACGAATACTAAAACTTGCATAACTTTTGATCTGTAATGAGTTAGAAGCTCTATCTTATATCAAAACGAGCGTCTTGAAAAACTCTACAAAAATCAATTAATCTCAACCTATATCCAAACATAAACCCACGAAAATCCGTTCTAAACCTGCTGATGTCATATATACTTTTAGAAATCATATCAAAACAATATTTAGACCCATTTTAACATAATCCATGTAAAACCCGCATTATTTTAACATGAATAGTACCCTTATGATCATAAGTACATGATTAGAACTTTCCTTATTTAGCACGTTTACGTTTCACGATAGGAATTTGCAACTATTACGTACATGTTATTACACGATAAGTATTTAATACGTATTAATGCACGATAATTATTTCAACAATAATTATAATCACGAACATACGAACATGAAATCATGAACGTAAATAATCACGAGCTAAGTATTATGTATTTACGTATATTTATTACGAGTACGTATAAATATAAATTACGACACGAACGAACAAGAATTAAATCATGTAAACACAACACGTTAACACATATATATAGAACACGGGAAAAATCAACGGGTTCCCCATGTGGGTCCCACTTAGGCGTGGCATAGAACAAAAGAGGGGGCCCAGCCCACTTTAAAATTTAACTAAAAAGGAATAAACGAAGGAAGGGATTTTTCATATTACAGAAAGGTTAAAAAAATCAAAACCCTCCTCCTCCTTCTTCCTTGTAGCCGCCGCCCATAACACCACCACAAGGAGGTGTTTGTTGATCTTGGTTGATCCAGTTTATTGCAAGATCGTTCGTGTTAGTTTTCTTTTTGATCCACGAATAGGTAATCTTCTTAAACCTTTTCCTTTTAATTATTAATTAGATCTAAAAACATGAAAACATGAGGTTATTAAAACAAGTTAATAAACATGCAGATCTAATCAAGTGGACATTATAAATAAATGGTTTAAGGGGGTGTTTGGTTCGGCTATGGGTAGAACCAAGAGCAAAAGCTCTCGGTGGTTGTTTGATTACCACCAACCGAGACCACAAGGTCTCGGTTTGGTTTTGTGGTTCGGCCGACAGGACCAAGGGACCCCGATGCATGTCGGGGTTATCCTTGGTGGTTCAGGGGGTCTCGGTTGGAACACCACACGCACCACCGGTTAGGCAGGTGGTGGTTTGCCATGGTTAAGGGTTGTAGGCCGGTTCAAGGGCTAAACCGGTCTGGTTCATGACATGTTTAGTTTTAAAACACGAGTTTAGTTCACATGTATTTTTTTTAAGATTAATTATTTATTTTTACAAGTTAAAAAATTACAAGATTAATTAAATTAATTTAACATGCTATGTAATTAATTTAATTTTGATATGACTTAGGTTATATTATTATTAATAATAATACACGATTTTAACCTAAGTATTTTATTAGTTAATTTAGACTAAGAAGTTAATTAGTTATTAAAAACATGACTTATAATTAATTATTTTTCATGACATAGGTTATATTAATAATAAATATTAATACATGTTTTAACCTAAGTATTATTACCTTTTATTTAATTAAATCATGTTATATTTAATTAAATCTTATAATCTATAGTTTATTTAATTTACATGTAATAATTAATAAACTATACTATACATCACATGACTTAGAATATTATTCAATAAAACTTAAGCTTATATATTATTTGCCTAATAATCCAGCTTATTTCTAATTATGGAAACTTTCTATTTTTAGAAACTTATTTATGTAAGGCAGCTAATCTATTTATGGAAACTATCTATTTTTAGAAACATATTTAATTAAGGAAGCTAATCTATTTATGGAAACTTTCTATTTTTGGAAACTTTCTATTTTTGGAAACTTTCTATTTTTAGAAACAATCTATTTTTGGAAACTTTCCATTTTTGGTAACTTTCTATTTTAGGAAACCTTCTATTTTTAGAAAGTTACTAAAACAAGTATAATAATACAAGAAATACAAGTAAAACTTAATCAGAATAGACAGAATAGATGATAAACGTAGTATAAAGCTAAAATCAGTAAAAACAAGACATGAACATATAAAACAAGCTAAGACATGATATAAAAGCAGTTACGTAGTCAGTAATCAGATACTTATACACGTATATTATTTATGTAGAATTAGTGATATCGAAGTAGGACTCTCTTAACCACTCAAGGGTGGCCTAGTGGCAAAATGATTTGTGGCTATCACTCCATAGTGTGTGAGGTATCAAGTTTAATTCCTACTAGGTGCAAACAACCTTGTAGTGGCCACGCCAACCTCCTGAAAAGGGAGGGCTTTACCTGGTTTGAGTCTGTGTGGTAGTGGGCTCAAACCCCGTGGATTAGTCGGGCAATGAGTCGGAAATCACGGTTACCAAAAAAAAGTAGGACTCTCTTCCGTTCGTCTTCTTCGTTCACTGGACACAAGGTACGGATTCTCCGTCCTTTCAGTATGGACATTCTTCCTTATTAGGATTCCTCGTATGCAGCCAACTGTTTTTCCCAGTGTATGTTTTATATGTTTTGATTGCTTATGTTTAATTAGATACCTAAAGCCATATACATGCATGACCAGTTTCACCTAGTTATGGAGGTACCATAACCATAACAATGGAGGCACCAATGTTATGACTTCACCACGGCGGAGTGATAGCTCGTGGCGTCCCTTCAGCTTTTGGCCATATTATAATTATTATCATGTGAGGTGTATGGGTGCATCCTAGGTTACATGTTTTCAGTGGATTATTCAGGTGAATGTGGTGTATGCCTTGCATCCTTCACAAGGAGCTGATCCCTCCTACCCAAAAACTTATATTAAATTAGAGGAAGCCCCTCTAATTTGCATGACGAGGTCACCCCTCCAAGTATTCATGCACGTTGATATTTCATGACCTACATTGGCTAAATGGTAAACATGTTAAACAGTTTTTATGAGATAAACATAAGGCTTTTAAAACTATAAAACCAGTTTTACTAAGATATTGCAGGTTATCCAGGACTTGGTCTTTTCCGCTGCTTTATGCTTATATGCTTATATTATTCGCTTTACTTGTATATCCGTGCACTGAGCGTTATGCTCAGCCGTTTTTACTTTCATGTTCCCAAAACAGCAGGTACTCAGGTACGCTCGTAGACTTTAAGCGTACGTGCATATGGATTTGAAGCTTCCTAGCCTTCATTACATTATGCATTTAATTATACTTTGATACTCATTTCCACGGACATTGTTTAGTCCTTTTTAATTTACAGTACTTATGTTTGTGTGTGATGAGTTCTACTTTTGGGATACCGATGTTTGTTTCTGGTATTTCCTTTATGGTCATGTGATGTTTTATACATTTATCCTTGTATGCTTTGATCACACGCCATAATAACGCGTGACATTCCATTTATCAAAATAGGGTGTTACAATTATGGTATCAGAGCCAAGGCTTCGACCTGTAGGCTCTCAAAACACGACCTGTGATTAGTAGGTAGTCACTATGGTCTTCCTAAAACTGACAGTCGGTTTTCATTTATTCATCATTTTCATGCATATATATATATATATATATATATATATATATATATATATATATATGTCATTGTCGCAGGTTTATGACTAAGTAATGGTTGGTACAGGACTGACCCTATTTAGTCGCATGTGCTTTTATCGAAACTTTTAACTTTGGGACCGACCCATTGGCGTCCCCTCGCCATGTCTTTTGTTTTGAGTGAACTGACCATAGGCCTTCACTCTCGCGCATACAAAAGTTTTCATAAAACTGCATCATGCATTCATGTACTAATTTGCTTGCATAAATTTTTTTTCATGATTTATTGGTGTAAATTTTTTTCATGTATATAGTTTATGTTTTGATCAGTTTAATCATGTATTTTATGTTATACTGTCAGATGGTTCTCACATGCGAGCAGGAATAACTCAATGTAGCAATCCAAGCGGCAATGCAAGCTATGCTTCCTCAGCTGAGGAACGAAATCAGGGCTGAGGTGCAGGCCTGGCAACAATCAGCAGCAACACCCAGTACCTCCTCCTTCTCCAGCAACACTGGTCACATGGCTGGAGAGATTCAATAAGCTACGCCCTCGAGCTTTCGAGAGAACAGATAGCCCAGTGAAGATGAAAGCTGGTTGGCTCACATTAAGAAGATCTTCGATGCTATGGGCTGTGACCCCGTCTTCAAGTCGAGGTTGGCCTGCTATCGGTTCGAAGGTGATGTGCTATCATGGTGGACGGCACTGAAGCAGTCTGAGAGAGGTGATAATTGGGTGGCTGGTTTGACTTGTGCTCAGTTCAGGGATTTGGTGATGGGACAGTTCTTTTCCAAGGCTGAGCAAGAAAAGCTGAAGAGAGAGTACCATGGAATCCGACAGAGAGATGGGGAGAATAGCAACGAGTTCATGCAGCGCTTTCTTCGCTTCGCTGGTTTTCTTGGTGCAGCAGCAGGTACTCCTGAAGAGCAAGCACACCACTTCCGGTGGGATCTTCGTACATCGGTCGCAAACAACCTGGTGTGTGCTACGTTCAACACGGTGGCACAAGTGGCCGATGCAGCATGTAAGCTGGAGATGCTGCAAGAAAGAGAAGAGTTCGGGGAAGCAGAGAGACCCGAGAAGAGGTAAACATTTGTATTCAGCGATGACCAAACCGTATTCTTTTCAGCACATGTCAATATGTACATCTCTTTTAAACTGTATCTTCCAGGCAGAAGACTGGGGACCGGTGTCAGCCGGCTACTCAGCCCAAGGGAAACGGTCAGACTCATGACCGTTCTGCTACGGATAGGCGTGGCGGTAATGATAATTACCGTAACAACGTTGGACACTCCAACAGCAGCAGGTCCTTATACTTACTCATTTTTCTTATGATTACATGCAATAATTCTTAATTCTAACACATTAGAGAATCTTTTACCAAGAATCATGGTAACGGGAGGGACCAGAACCAGAGAGGTTCACAGCCTAACCGTCCAGCTATCACTGGTATTCCATCTTACGAACTATCCGCATTGTCCTTTGTACCTATTATCATGTCTCATGTATATTGTTCTAATCAGGCTCTCAGCCAGTCAAGACACCTGCTGGAGGATATACTCATCCTCTTTGCACTACCTGCAACCGTAGGCACCCAGGGCCATGTCGCCGAGACAGCGACACATGCTTCAAGTGTGGTCTTCCTGGCCATCGCATGAAGGACTGCCGCAAGGGCGAGATGGATGGCACATCGGGACATGCTGATACCAAGCCGCCTCCTACTAGTGGACGCGTTTACACGACATCTCGCGATCAGGCCAACAAGTCTACAGGTACCATAACTTGAATCTTGTATATGTATGGTCAAGCTGCATGTGTTCTATTTGACACGGGTGCTACTCACTCGGTCATTTCTACTGCTTATGCTGAGAATGTTAGGATACTCCCCATGCCACTGGAGAATATACTGAATATTTCCACGCCTTTAAGAGACTCTATACGCATAACCCATGTGTACAAGAGCCTTCCCCTAGAGTTTGATGACAATATTCGTCCTGTTGACGCACTTCCGATGGACATGAATGATTTCGACATGATATTGGGCATGGACTGGCTATCCAAGCATCATGCTACCATAGACTGCCATTCATATCGAGTCATCTTTGGTGATGTTAATGCACCAGAGTACATTCACAACGGGTTCGTACCCGGAAGGTCTGTACAAATCATATCAACCCTGCAAGCACGTGCATTACTTTCATATGGTTGTGAGGGATATCTAGCTACTATTCATGACATGGATACTGAATCCCCATCAATTCAGGATCAGCCGATAGTGTCAAAATTTCCAGATGTATTTCAAGAAGAAATTCCGGGCATACCACCTGCACGTGAAGTAGAATTTAATATTGAGCTCATCCCAGGAACTGAGCCGATTTCCAAGGCTCCTTATCGCATGGCTCCCATAGAGTTGAAGGAGCTGAAGGATCCATTGCAAGAACTCTTCAACGAGGCTTCATTCGACCGAGCGCATCTCCATGGGGCGCACCGGTCTTATTCGTTAAAAATAAGGACGGCAGTATGTGACTTTGAATAGACTATCGCGAGCTCAACAAGATTACCATCAGGAATAGGTATCCACTACCACGTATAGATGGCTTGTTTTTTACCAACTCCAAGGGGCCAAACATTTCTCCAAGACTGATCTAAGGTCAGGCTATCATCATCTACGGGTTAAAGAGCAGGACATCGCCAAGACTACTTTCCGTACCCGCTATGGCCACTACGAATTTGTAGTCATGCCATTTGGCCTTACTAATGCTCCAGCAGTGTTCATGGATTTGATGAATAGAATCTTCCATGAATTTCTGGACAAGTTCGTCATTGTCTTCATTGACGACATCCTGATATTCTCTAAGTCCAAGGAGGAACACAAAGACCATGTTCGTACAGTATTATAGATTCTTCGCCAGAAGCAGTTGTATGCTAAATTCTCCAAGTGTGAGTTCTGGTTAGACAAGGTGGCATTCTTAGGTCACATTGTATCAGCAGAAGGAATCACGATGAATCCAGAAAAGGTTGAGGCTATTACCAAGTGGCTAAGACCGACATCAGCGACTAAAGTCTGCAGTTTCCTAGGCTTAGCTGGCTACTACCGTAGGTTCGTGGAGAACTTTTCCCGTTTAGCACTACCATTGACCAAACTGATGCGGAAAGGGGAGAAATTCGCCTGGACTGAAGAGATTTGAAGACCTAAAGCAGAAGTTAGTATCTGCACCGATTCTTACTCTCCCATCTGGTAGAGGTGGATTTCAGATCTATAGTGATGCATCGGGGAAGGGACTTGGCTGTGTTCTCATGCAGCATGGGAATGTGATCGCGTACGCTTCACGGCAGCTTAAGCCTTATGAGGAAAATTACCCTATGCATGACTTGGAACTTGCAGAAGTCGTGTTTGCATTAAAGATATGGAGGCACTACTTGTATGGAGAATCATGTGACATTTTCACGGACCACAAGAGCTTGATGTATATCTTCACTCACCGTGAATTGAACATGAGACATAGGAGATGGTTGGAGCTGTTGAAGGATTATGACATTAACCTGCAGTATCATCCCGGCAAAGCAAATGTACTGGCAGATGCACTTAGTAGAAAGTCCAGAATGATCAACGGCATTGAGATAAAGGAGGAAATTATTAGAGACTTGGAGCGATTAGACATGGAGATCATGAAACGTGGACAATAGGGTTACTGGGCTAATCTTAGAGTGGAACCCGAGTTACTCTCTAAGATCAAGGAAGCTCAGAAGGATGATGGTGAAATCTGGGCGATAATTCATAATTTAGAGAAGCAGACAAAATTTCGAGTAGACACAGATGGTATCTTATGGCAGGGTACGAGACTTTGTGTTCTTGATGATCAAGAACTCCAGGAAGCATTGTTAGCTGAAGCTCATAGCTCCCCATTCTCTATTCATCCTGGTTCGACCAAGATGTACCATGACATCAAGAAATACTTTTGGTGGAGTGGTATGAAACAGGATATTGCGACTTACGTCTCCAAATGTCTTACCTGTCAGCAGGTTAAGATCGAGCATCAGCGATCTGGCGGTCTTCTTCAACCGTTAGATATTCCAGAGTGGAAGTGGGACAAAATCACCATGGATTTTGTTACCGGTGTTCCTCCGACAAGGAGGAAGCACGATGCGATCTGGGTTATCGTTGATCGACTTACCAAATCAGCTCATTTCTTACCCATCCGAAAGGAAGATTCGGTCAGTAAACTCGCCGATACTTACAAGAAGGAGACCATGAGACTTCATGGTGCTCCATCCAGCATCCTCTCAGATAGAGATCCTCGTTTCACTTCGCGATTCTGGAGAAGTCTACAGAAAGCTTGGGGTACAAAACTTAAGCTTAGCACGGCTTTTCATCCTCAAACAGACAGCCAATCGTAGCGAACGATTCAGACATTAGAAGACATGTTGAGGTCATGTGTGTTGGAATGGACGGGAGATTGGGACGACTATATCTGTTTGGTAGAGTTTGCGTACAACAACAGTTGGCACGCAAGTATCAAGTGTGCTCCATTCGAGATGTTGGATGGCAGAAAGTGTCGCGCCCCAATCTGCTGGTATCAGGTTGGTGAGCGAACACTTGAAGGACCAGAAATGATTGAGTTGACCAACGAGAAGGTCGCAGTAGCTAAGCAGAAACTGCACAAGAAGCACGGCCACGTCAGAAGAGTTATGCAGACAAGCATCGTAGGGACTTACACTTTAACGTAGGAGATCACGTTTTCCTTAAGGTTTCGCTGGTACGTGGTGTTAGACGTTTTGGAATCAAAGGGAAGCTCAGCCCTCGATTCATTGGACCGTTTGATGTCATTGAGCGAGTTAGTGAAGTATCTTACCGTTTAGCGTTACCTCCGCAGCTTTCTCATGTCTACGACGTTTTTCATGTGTCCTTACTCAGAGGGTACAAGTATCATCCCCTTTACATGGTTTAGTATCCACTGGAACAGATTCATGAAGATCTCACTTTCAAAGAAGAACCTGAACGAGTTCTTGACAGACATGAAAGAGTCATGAGAAGGAAGACGATCCCATTCGTCAAAATCCTTTGGAGGGATTATATCGAGCGGGAAGCCACTTGGGAAACAGAGGAGTCTATCCGGGCTTCTTACCCTCATTTCATATTTTTAATTCGGGTATGTTATTCTTTTCAGTTTACATTATCTATAATTCGGGGACGAATTATTCTTCTTAGGGTGAAAGAGTTGTAAAACCCGCATGCTTTTACCATGAATGGTACCCTTATGATCATGATTAGAACTTTCCTTATTTAGCAAGTTTACGTTTCACGATAGGAATTTGCATGTATTACGTACGTGTTATTACACGATAAGTATTTAATACGTATTAATGCACGATAATTATTTCGACAATAATTATAATCACGAACATACGAACATGAAATCATGAATGTAAATAATCACGACCTAAGTATTATGTATTTACGTATATTTATTACGAGTACGTATAAATATAAATTACGACACGAACGAACAAGAATTAAATCACGTAAACACGACACGTTAACACGTAAATATAAAACACGGGAAAAATCAACGGCTTCCCTATGTGGGTCCCACTTAGGCGCGACATAGAATAAAAGAGGGGGCCCAACCCACTTTTAAATTTAACTAAAAAGGAATAAAAGAAGGAAGGGATTTTTCATATTACAGAAAGGTTAAAAAAATCAAAACCCTCCTCCTCCTTCTTCCTTTGACTTTTGGGGTTTGACCGAACCAATTGACTTGCTAATGACATTTTTAAGGCTCGAAGTCTAAATCAAATTGGGTGTAAAACGATGTTTTGAACAACTTTCTAATGAGCGTAGCTTACTCGTTGTTAGGAGTTACAGAAAGGTTAATGTTAGAAATACGTTTTTAACGTATATTAGAAGTATCGGTCACTCCACGATATTATTGAATGTTGTATAGCTCGTAGTTAATGTTTGTATACTTTGTTAAGTAAAACCGGCCCATGGGCTTGTCATGGGTCGGCCCAAGTCCATTAGTGGCTTGGATATAAATACCCCTTTCCACCATGGAAAGGAGGTTGGTTGGTTGTTTCACTTTTACATCAAATAAAACACACATTTCTCTCACTTTCTCTCACTACTTTCTCTCTCTAGAAACATCAACCCTCCTTATTGATTCATAAGTTTATCACAATTACTCAATTGGTATCAAGAGCCATGGGGTGATTTAAGGTAAGGGTTAGTGTTGTTTTTTTTGTTTTTGAATGTATTAGTGATTTTTAGGAAAATCAACCTTGAATCTTGTAATTTTTGGTGTTTTTGTTGTTGGGATTAGTAGATAAGTGTTGGGTTTAGCTTATTTTGGTAGAAATCACAAACCTTTTGGTGGTTTTTGGTCCAAAATCGGGTTTAGATTCATGTGTTCTAAGAAAAAAACACAAAAAGTAGGCTATTTGGTCTCGAATTCGTTTTTCCCAGAACATTCCGAATCAACAGTTTATTCCGGATCAACAAAACATTCTGAATCAACAGTTTATTCCGGATCAACAAGGCATTCCGAATCAACAGTTTATTCCCGATCAACAAGGCATTCCGAATCAACAGTTTATTCCGGATCAACAAGGCATTCCGAATCAACAGTTTATTCCGGATCAACGAGGTATTCCGAATCAACTGTTTATTCCGGATCAACAAGGCATTCCGAATCAACAGGTTATTCCGGATCAACCGTTATTCCGAATCAACCAAGTATTCCGGATCAACCGTTATTCCGGATCAACCAAGTATTCCGAATCAACCGTTATTCCGAATCAAGGTAATTATTCCGAACCAAGATCTTTTTCACATTAAGGTATTTATTCCGAATCAACTTAATTATTCCGGATCAACGGGTATTTTACGAGTTTTTTCGACGATGTTTAGTGGATTTAATCTTGGCTTCTTACACACGCTTTACTTCAACAACACAACACAACTCACAACCTTACTTCACTGCTCGATCAACCGATAATCTTTGATTCTTTAAAGTGATCAAAATGAATCTGAGTTCATTAATGCCTCAAATGACATCACTTACGGATATTTTCGTCATAACGGGAACGGATAATCGCCCTCCAATGCTCACTAAAGAAGTCTTTGAAGCATGGCAAGGCCGTATTATGTCATACATTAAGGGAAAACCGACATATGGGAGGTTTATGGTCAAGTCAATTCTAAATGGTCCACTTGATTATGGTACCATCGTTGTTAACAATGTGACTCGACCACGGGAGTTTGAAGAACTTACGCCAGCTCAACAACTTATTGCCGATGCAGATGAAAAGGCTCTTCAAACCATTCTTCAAGCTCTTCCACATGACATCTATCGAATGGTAAGTCAATATACGGTTGCAAAGGAGTTATGGGAACGTCTACAAGTTTTGCTACAAGGTACGTCTCTTACTAAACAGGAACGCGAATGTCAGTTGTATGATCTGTTTGATAGGTTCACATACAATCCAGGGGAAACACTTCACGACTACTACTTCAGATTCACTACTCTCATGAATGATTTGAATGTGTACAATCTCGTGATTCCTCCATTCCAGGTTAACACCAAGTTTTTGAATACTTTACCTCAAGCTGAATGGGGTGAGTATATTACTGATGTTAAGTTAACTAGGGATTTGCATAAATGCAATTTGGATCAACTCTATGCTTTTCTCCAGCAACATGAGAAACACGTGATCATGCACCATATGCCTTGAGGTATGTACCCTGAACCTTTAGCTTTGATGGCAAATCAACCAAGCTTGTCATGTAACAACACTCCTTATATCATGGGACACCAAGCTTATCATCCATCTCCGTACATGACTCCAAGCTTCCCCCAATATTCGATTCTACCTCAACCACCCACCTCACATCAGCAACAATATCGTTTTAATGCACCTTTGTCTCAGAGAGAACCACAAGCATCACAATATGCTCCACAACCTCATCCATATTCACTAGCAAGAATTGCACCCTATGCTCAGTCATCATACTCTCCATATCAAGAAAATGCAGCATATCCATCAAGCTATTCTGACCACATAAGTACTCCTTCTAGTGCTTATGTCGCTCAACAAGACCAAGCAATGTATTGTGAAAATGATGAGGTTCCCATTCCTGAATTCAAACAAGGAACTGACCCAGCTGAAGTGTTAGCCACCATGTCTGCTTACCTCACAAGGACATTGAGCAAACGAGGATTTAGAGGACCAGCTCCTACTAACAATCAGCTGAGGAATTCATCTAATTCTCGACAACAAGCTACCATTGAGAATGGAAGGGTAATGGTTCAACCTATTCAACCTTATCAGGGGAGACCCACTACATCAACCACGAATGCACGCATGGTCAATCCTGCTCCAATGGTCAACACTGCTCCAATGGTTACTGCTCCACGGGCTAATTCCACAGGTAAGTTGAGAATGATTACATGCTACAACTGTAAGGAAGAAGGTCACATGTCTAGGGATTGCACAAAACCAAAGAGGAGAAGGGATGGTCAATGGTTTGAAGAGAAGATTTATATGGTGAACGCTCAAGCACAAGGACAGGAACTTGATGAAGAGGAGCTAGCATTTCTTGCTGATCCAGGGATTGCGGAACAAGAAGTTCTCACTACACAGAATGCAATATACCAAGCAGATGATCTGGATGCTTACGATTCAGACTGTGATGATCTTCAATCTGCTCAGGCAGCTCTTATTGCAACTATCTCTAGCTTTGGGTCAGATAAAATATTTGAGGTACTTACTAATATCACTGATACTAGTATTCAACCACATCAAGTTGGGCAAGAGGATGCTAATCCGAATGAGTCTTCGGTGGTGAGTCTTTCAAATGAGGGGACAATCAATGATAGCAATATCAATGCGAGTCCCCAGACTTTGAGTGAATCACAACCGGGAGTCATTTCGACTACGCATATTCCTGCTCAACAAGATTTGGTCATGGTTCCTGCAAAGTTACTTAGCCAAATGAATACTGCACTTTTAGAAACCCTAGCTACGAATAAGAATCTGTCGGCTGAGCTTGCCTTGTGCAACGAAAAAGTTCAAACTTTGGAATTAGTTCCTTTGTCCAATGTTCTAACAAATCCCGAATATGATCATTTTCGAAACAAACAAATGGATCATTTGCAAGAAATTGAAACCTTAAGAGAAAATCTTTCCAACGAACTTAAAGAAAAAGAGTTAGTGGTCACTAATTTTCACAAACTTCAAACGGATTTTGAATTACTCGAGTCTAAAAAGAATGAAATGGAAATTAATGCGGCTAATAGGATTAGAAGTTTAGATTATTTGCTTTTAAGACAATACGCTGCCTCTCAACTAGTGCACTTATTTGACTCATCGTTTAGAGAGTTTAACTTATCGCGTCAAAAAGACCTTCCCCCTAACCCACGGTATGCAAGACAAGCTTTTATCCATAATCCAAGACTTTATGATGCAACCAAATTAGGATTGGTCTTAGATCCGATTGTTATTTTCGAGGATCGCAAGAATAAGGTTGTAGTTGATGAGAGTCGGTCATACAACTTTGCAAAATATCCTCAGTGTGATTATTTTAAAATGAATCAAGAGTTTGCAAAAACGGACTTTAGAATTCGCTTCCATATTGATAAAGATCTCATCACAACACCAACCTACATGTTAAATGAAGAAAACCCTAGTACACTTCCTACACTTGTCAAAATGGAAGGACCTAAAGAAATTCCAAAGGATCTTCCACCTATTAGCACTGTATGGATAAACTTGCAAGAGATTAATCAATACTTTGCTAGTTTTGACAAGGTCATCCGGGAATGTACGATTTCAAATGGTCTAAAAGCCGGAGAATGGGCTTTCGAACACATGAACGAGGTGTTTAAGAATGAGATCAACCCTTTTGTCGAAAATCTAAAAGGAAGTTTTGCATCTCTTTCGGAAAATCTCGATTTTGAAATTAAAGAAGTTCAAAAAGTGTTTTATGAAATGGACACCGCTTACAAACTACAATTAATTGAAAAGGAAAATATTTTATCCGAATATGACCGATTCTTGTCCCAAGTAATTTCGTGTGATGTGCTTACTACTGTGAATGTTAATTATTCGAATGAGCTTACATCCGCTATGAATAAATGTGATGCTGTGAATATATGTGATGATGTGCATGATCTCTCTGTAAATTTTGCTGATACTGTAAATGACGTAGATAATCACTCTTGTCACGAGTCTAACGCTGAATTTTTAAAGCTTCAAGATTCTTACAATTTACTTGCAAAACGTTTTAATCAACTTGAACAACATTGTATATCTTTAGAATTAAAACAACAAACTCAAAATGAGGATCTTTTGGTAACAAATGGTTGTGAAAACAGTGTTGAGACGAGTGACAAGATGATTGAGATAGTTAAGGCACTAAAGGAAGAGATTATGAGATTAAAGAGAGATGTGTC
Source organism: Glebionis coronaria (assembly GCA_025667525.1). NCBI lineage: Eukaryota > Viridiplantae > Streptophyta > Magnoliopsida > Asterales > Asteraceae > Glebionis > Glebionis coronaria. The sequence goes on from CM046879.1 coordinate 270,112,876, forward strand.
ATCGAACGAAACACTAAAATTGGAACTAGAGGTTGTAGAGTCTAAAAACCAGTGCTTAGAAACTAGACTTTCGTCTATTCTAGGGGAGATGGATCGTGCAAGACAGGGACTATCCACTCTTTATGGTTCAATAGAAGAACGCTTAGCTTTTAATGCAACACAACAACAATCTTATGTTGAACAATTGAACCAAAAGTGTGAGGAAATATCTGACTTAAATATCCAGCTCATTGAAAAAAACATGGTCTTGGCCGAGTTAAAGGAGACACTTCTTCTCACCAGATAAGAAGTTGTTAATAACTTAGCTACCAACTCTGCACCGTCTTCTAGTGCTCCATCAACCAATTCAGTAGTGATCTATAAGAACCCGCGCCATAAGAAAAATCCGGATACTTACGGTGTTTATATGATGAATGCAATTAAGCACGTGGACCTTGCTAGGGATATTTTAGATGATTTGTATGCGTTAGATCCCTTAAGAAGTTACTATTATTCAGCTCATGCATATATTCAGCGAGTTTAATATTGCTTATCATATTTGCAATACATAGGAAAACTAGGTTCTGCACTACTCACTAATCGACCCATTGTTGTAACTCCATTCAATAAGAACCCAGGAGCAAAACCGTCATTGACACCATCAACTAAGGCACCTTTAAAATCTGTTGCTAATGTTCCCACTTTGCCTACTAAGGCTAAAGGATCACAAGTCAAGAAAGATAGGATCAAGCCCTCCACTAGTAGTACCATCAAGAAGAAAGTAGAAGCTCACCTTAGGGATGTTATTTCAGATTTAAATAAAAAGAATCATGTTGCTAAGACTAAAAGCTATGCTCCTGTGCAGAAGCCTAAACCATTTGTGAATTCTAATTTGAAATGTTGGAATTGTAATGAATGCATGTTTTCTCAACGTCATGATTTGTGTATTATTGATCATGTGAATGAAATGAATGCCATTAGGAATGATCTTGAATGGAAGCCAACTAGGAGAACTCGTACCCAAGTTGGATGGCAATGGCGTCCCACTGGTAGGACCTTTACATTAGATGGAAAAATGTGCCCTTTAACTAGGAATGCATCCATTGAGGTTAGGTCTCAACGTCCTTTAATTAGGCACACTAGCACTAAAGTATGGAAACTGCGCCCTTTAATTAGGTTAGCCACCACTATAGTGCTTATCAGTGAAGAAATACCTCAGGATTTAAGCCAACTTGAATCTACACCACCAACTAGGAAGAAGGCTAGGAAATCTAAGAAACCTAATGTTAGCAAATCTAAGATCACTAAATCTGTACCTGCTAATAACAAGGAACATTCAGATTCCAAAACCTATACATTGTCTTCGTCTGGTGATATTTTCAGGTGGTCCAAATCATCCTCTGGTATTTGGACTCCGGTTGCTCAAAGTATATGACCGGAGATCACTCGATGCTCTATAATTTTGTCAGCAAGTTTCTTGGAACGGTTAAATTCGGTAATGATCATATTGCAAAGATAATGGGGTATGGTGAATATCAGATTGGAAATGTCACGATTTCAAGGGTATACTATGTAGAAGGTCTTGGTCATAATTTATTTTCAGTAGGACAGTTCTGTGATTCCAACCTAGAGGTTGCTTTTCGACAACACACTTGTTTCATCCGCAACTTGGAAGGAAAAGACTTGTTGAAGGGGTCTCATGGTGCAAATCTTTACACTTTTTCCCTACAAGAAATGATGGCCGCCTCTCCAGTATGTCTTCTCTCCAAAGCATCTAAGACCAAGTCATGGTTATGGCATCGCAGATTATCTCATCTCAACTTTGATGCTATTAATCATTTGGCTAAAAACGAATTAGTTCGTGGTCTTCCAAAGCTCAAATTTTACAAGGACCATTTATGTTCCGCGTGTTCAAAGGGGAAAAGCACAAAGAAATCATACAAGCCCAAAGCTGAAGACACCAATCAAGAAAAACTTCATCTTTTGCATATGGATCTTTGTGGGCCAATGCGAACTGAAAGTGTGAGTGGTAAGAAATTCATCCTTGTTATTGTGGATGATTTCTCCAGGTTTACATGGGTTAGATTTCTACGTACAAAGGATGAAGCACCGAAGGCTATCATCACTTTCCTGAAATTCATTCAGGTACGTTTAAATACTACTGTCCGCCGTATTCGTACTGATAATGGAACAGAGTTCGTCAACCAGACTCTTCGTGATTACTATGAAGAAGTTGGTATCTCACATGAAACATCCGCTGCACGTACTCCACAACAAAACGGTGTCGTTTAAAGACGGAATCGTACGCTTATGGAAGCTGCTAGGACTATATTGATTTATGCGAACGCGTCATTATTCTTATGGGCAGAAGCTGTATCTACTGCATGTTACACCCAAAATCGTTGTATCATTCGGAAACGCCATAGAAAAACACCTTATGAGCTTCTACATGATCGTAAACCCGATGTTTCATTCTTTCATGTGTTTGGTGCTCTTTGTTATCCAAACATTAATAGTGAGAATTTGGGCAAACTTCAACCGAAAGCCAATATAGGTATTTTCATTGGTTACTCACCCTCAAAGAAAGCATACCGAATTTACAACCGTCGATTTGGTAAGATAGTAGAAAGTATGGACGCAGATTTTGATGAGCTGAATGCGATGGCTTCTGAGCAACACAGCTCTGAACCAGCACTTCACGAGATGGGAACCGGTGCTATTAGTTCCGAATTAGTTCCCAATAATCCTACTTCTACATCATTTATACCACCTACAAGGCCCGAGTGGGATAAACTATTTCAACCGTTGTTTGATGAATTCTTTGATCCCCCAAGTGATGAACTTCCAACACCTGTAGTGATACCTCCAATCCCTGAAGTTGTTGCTCAAGCTAATGAAGCTTCATCAAATGCATCTTCAATTAACATTGAACCGGATGCACCTCCACCAAGTAATTCTCAAACTACACCTGAATCTTCACCCTTACTTGTGCCTAATGATGATGAAGAGGATTCTGTTGATCACGATTTGGAATATGCTCACCAACAAGAGCTTCCATTCTTTGGTATACCGATACCTGAAAATCCTTCATCCGCGTCTACCTCAGAAGAAGCTCCTACAATCGTTCACTCCAGACCACCACGGATTGAAAATCACAGCACCAAATGGACAAAAGATCACCCAATTAGGAATATTATTGGAGGTCTCGATCGACCAGTCTCGACACGCCATCAATTACAAGAGAGTGCACTCTATTGCTATTTTGATGTATTTCTCTCCGAATTTGAACCTAAAAACTGGCAACATGCTATGACTCAATCATCTTGGATTGAAGCCATGCAAGAGGAACTAAATGAATTCCAAAGACTTGAAGTATGGGAATTAGTTCCTCTCCCTGACAAGGTTAACATCCTTACTTTGTTGTGGGTTTATAAGGTTAAACTCGATGAGATGGGTGGAGTTTTGAAGAATAAGGCTAGATTGGTTGCTAGAGGATACAAACAAGCCTTGGGTATCGACTTTGAAGAATCTTTTGCTCCTGTTGCAAGATTGGAGGCTATTAGACTATTCCTTGTGTATGCTGCTCATATGAACATGATCGTCTATCAAATGGATGTGAAGACGACATTTTTGAATGGTGAACTAAGGGAGGAAGTCTATGTTAGTCAGCCGAATGGGTTCGTTAGCACGGAGTTTCCTAATCATGTGTGCAAGCTTAAGAAGGCTCTTTATGGGTTGAAACAATCTCCACGCGCGTGGTATGATTTCCTTTCAACATATCTTATTTCGGAAGGCTTCTCCAAAGGCAAGGTGGACCCTACTCTATTCACTCTCAAGGAAGACAACGACATGATACTGGTACAAATTTATGTTGATGATATAATATTTGCTGCCTCTAACATAGAATTGTCAAACCGCTTTGAGAAAATAATGTCCACACGCTTTCAGATGTCAATGATGGGAAAAATTTCATTTTTCTTAGGATTACAAATTTCTCATAATCCCAGAGGCATCTTTATTAATCAATCCAAATATGCTCTAGAATCATTAAAGAAATATAACTTTGAAAATTGTGACCCCGTGGATACTCCAATGGTGGAGAAATCCAAGTTAGATGAAGATAGGAATGGGATTATTGTCGATCCGAAACTCTACCGTGGGATGATCGGCACCCTTCTCTATCTGACTGCTAGTAGGCCTGATTTGCAGTTTGCCGTATGCATGTGTGCCCGGTATCAGGCTCGGCCTACCGAAAAGCACCTACATGCTGTTAAAAGGATCTTTCGGTATCTCAAAGGAACACTTCATCGTGGTCTATGGTATCCGAAAGATTCCTCTATTGCTTTAATATCATATGCAGATGCCGATCATGCTGGGTGTCAAGACACAAGGTGTAGCACTTCTGGGTCTGTGCAACTCCTTGGAGACAGATTGATTAGTTGGTCTTCAAAAAGGCAGAAAAGCGCTACAATTTCTAGCACGGAGGCTGAATACATTGCCATGTCTGGTTGTTGTGCTCAAGTCCTTTGGATGAGATCATAACTAACTGACTACGGTCTTGGATTCAACAAAATCACGATGTATTGTGACAACAAGAGCGCCATTGCCCTTTGCTGCAACTACGTTCAACACTCCCGGGCAAAGCACATCGACATTCGCTACCATTTCATTAAAGAGGAAGTGGAAAACGGAGTGATCGAGCTGTATTTTGTCACCACTGAGTATCAGCTGGCAGATATGTTCACAAAAGCCTTAGATCGAGGACGAATCGAGTTTTCGATCGACAAGCTTAGCATGAAATCCTTCTCTCTAGCGACTCTCAAAGAGTTGGCAGAAGAATCAGCAGAATAGTGGTGGTAAACTATTCATGTGTATCCTTTGTTCGTGATCATGTATATTATAGTATATATATATAAACCACAAAAAGAAAAATACAAAAATATAAAACCTACAAAAACCATAAAAATATAAAAACAAGAAATACCATAAAAAATATAAAACCAAGAAATACCATAAAAAATATAAAACCAAGAAAACCCAAAAAATATTTTCGTCCTTTTTAATCGGGCATGTCTTTTAGTACGGTAATATTTACGGCTTTAGAAATGTCAATCAATATTGACACGACGCCATAAATAGAGTCCGTATAAAAGTTGTACATTTTTAAAACATGCCCATTATGTCTTGTAGTTATTTCAGACTGCAACCCGCTTTTCGCATTAAAGTCACGTATTTCCTTGGAAAACGTTGGCTCACAACGGGAATTAGTTTTCTCTGGCATGATTTACAAGCCAAATCATGCAAAGGGATCAAGTTTACTTTATAACTTGGTCTAACACGAGTTAATGTACGTCTCAGTGGATTAATTTGTCAGAATAAGAGAAATCTTATTGCCACCACGAATCAATCTTTTCAAAACATTAATTGGAAAATGTTTTTCATCAACATGTGCCTCGTTAAACAATGACTACAACTCTTTAAATAGAAAACGGGTCATCGTTTAAGGGGGAGAAAATGTTAAATCATCTTCGTCATCAAAACTGTCTTCAAAAGTTGTTGAGGAAAATTAATTGGCTAAATGGTTGATGACTGGAATTGCTTTGGTATTCTTCTTGTATTCGTTCGTGACTTGTCGTCAATAGTTAAGTTGTGTGATCGCTAAGATAGCTTAAGGTGGTCAAGTCTAACGATGATTAGGAAGTTTAACGATGGTTAGTCACTAGAAACGAAAAGAAAAGGAAAAGAAAAGAAAAACAAAAAGATAGGGGACATTAAGTGACAAAGACTTTAAAATGAAAGGTTTAAAAGTGGCAACTTTGAAACTTGTGAAAAGTTTGACCAAGTCAACCCCCCCCCCCCCCCCCCCCCCCCCCCGTCTTCTCTTTCCTTCTTTCTCTTTTCTTCTTTCTGTTTTCTCCTTTCCGCCATTAACACACCTAAAAAACACACACACAAGCTCTCTTAATCGTAGTTCTTGCTATATATCCGTCTCATTCAGTTTACAAGGTACATACATCATTAATCGTAACATCTAATTCATTGTTAATCCCTTAATTAATTCGATTTAATTAAAGTGCTCTAATTAGGGTTTATAGCTAATTAGGCTTTAATTGATTAGGGTTTTAAGTGGGATTCACTCGGAATGAGATTAGAACGAATTGTGTAGCCTTAGAATGCTTTAAAACACTCACATGCACTTAGATTAAATCATTGAAGAACATGTTTAGGTTATTCCGGATAGAAACATTTTTCTAAGACTATTCCGAATGAGCAAGGTGATAAGTTATTCCGGATGAACCAAAGTTTAAGATTATTCCGGATGAATCATGTTATTCCGGATTAACCGTTTATTCCAGATAAACCACTTATTCCGGATAGACTGTTTATTCCGGATAGACTGTTTATTCTGGATAGACTATTTATTCCGGATAGACTGTTTATTCCGGATAGACAATTTATTCCGGATAGACAATTATTCCGGATAGACAATTTATTCCGGATGAAACAATTATTCCGGATGAAACAATTATTCTGGATGAAGTGTTTATTCCGGATGAAGTGTTTATTCCGGATGAAGTGTTTATTCCGGATGAAGTGTTTATTCCGGATAAAGTGTTTATTCCGGATGAAGTGTTTATTCCGGATGAGATGTTTATTCCGGATGAAGGTGTTTTTGCTTAATAACTTGTAAATGTATGAGTGTTGTAAATGCTTAAGGTTTTATGTCATATGTTTAATGCTTAGGTATAAATTCATAATAGTATTTATATCTGTGTGTATCAACCTTTATGTTTTATCTTAAGCAGAAACAATGACTAACCCAACCGTGCAACAAATACAAGACACTAGAGCAGCAGCCATTGAAGAATTCAAAACCCTCAAGTTCATTCCAAACAACTACCGGTTGAAGGAGGTCTCTAACTCCACTCACACTGGATTCAAGGTAGGTTCAGCCATTCTTGACAATTCTCACTTCGAGAATACGCTAAGGGGTAGTGCTTCGGTACCCTTCGACTACATGTACGAATTCTGGGCAACCAAAGAGAAGACGTCAAACAAGATCACATTCTTCCTGGACAACAAGCAACAGACTCTCACCGTGTCAGACTTCCGCAAGATCTTTGGTTTTCGGGAGTCACCCAAAGGTACAACATTCTCAGCGAACGCGACCAAGAACGAGCTCATGGCGATGTTCTCTGATATTGGATGTGTGGACTTACGAATAGTGTCCGATTTTACCACAGCCAAAGTGGGTCAACCTTGGAGAGCGATTTCTGGAATTCTCAGCCGATGTCTCACACCCAAAACGACTGGGTATGATGTTGTGCGTTCGCCAATCATCAATATGTTCTATGGTATGTTCAAAGGTATCAATATTGATTATGCATCATTGTTGTGGGAAGAGTATATTTTTCAACTCTTCACAAACATGAAGACTAAGGATAAAGGTTACCAGTACCCTAGGTTCATAAAGCTAATCATACATTATTTTATGGAAAACGATGCGTCTATTGATAAGCGTGCAGGTAACCGTCACCACACAAAGGATGTTGATGATCTGGTGGACCTAAGGCAAGAAAGTCACTCCAATGGTGTTATCCCTGGTCCTATTCCCGATCATCTCCTAACAGATAAGATTATCACTTCTGCTGATTACAAGAACATGCTAATAGAAATCAAGAATCAACAAGCAAGCGTTCAAGCAGGAGAAGACTCGTCAACCACGGTTAAGAGTAAAGGTAAACGCAAGCAAACAGCTTTACCTGAACCCAAAGCCAAGAAGACAAAGACTGTGGCTAAGAAGGGTAAGAGCACGGCTGACAAGCTTGTTCTTCACGATGAAGAAAATGTTGATGACGATCCTACTCTCGAGCTAACTCGCAAGACTGAGAAAAGGTTAATGAAGAAGGCTATTGAAAAGAGTTGGAAAGACACAGGAGGTAGTGGTTCGGGTGTACAGATAGAAGAAGAAGCGGAAGTCGAGGAGCCGCATGACATTTTTGAGTTTGGAACACCAGACAAGTACTCAACATCTAAAGCAATTTCCATTGCCGATACAACAAGCATCGAAAAGGAGTCCGTTGCTACAACAATCATTGTGACTTCAAAGCCTTCATCTACTCAACCTCCACCAATCCAACCTTTGACAACACAACCGTCGACCACTCAACTACTATCCTCTTCACCTCCAACTACTTCCGTCCTTAGTACTGTCATCACAACCGTGCCTACTCAACCGCCCCCGATTAGCCCTGTGCCATCTACATTTTCTGCACTCTTCCTGGCAGAAATGTTGGATAAACACACGGAAACTCAAAGAAAAGAGATGGCTCAACTTCGAGAAGAGCTATTTCGACGAGTGCAAAGTGAAGAGGCATCCAAGAAAGCCCAAGAAGAGATGCTAGCTAAGTTCACTGCAGAGATGGAGTTGACACGTAAATCTCATGCAGAACAACTTGCTCAGGTCAAACAGGCTGAAGCTGATAGGAATGAAGCACGATTTGCAAGACTTCGAGCCATAAAGGATAAATATAAGGAGCAGAAAGAAACACTTGAAGCTTCCATTTTAGAGAGAGTGAATGAATCTGTTGAGTCTCTTATGCCAAAGTTGCGTGAAGAGATGAGGAAACTTGCGGCTGATAAGTTGATGATTAAGTCGTCCAACCCTTCCAAGTCAGCCTACAAAATTGCATATGACTTAACAGATTTTGAACTAAAGAAGATCCTCAAAGCTCGCATGAAGGAAGTTGGATCTTTTGACAAGTCTAAAATTCAGCGGACACTCTACAAAGCACTCAATGAAGCTATCTTGAAGGATGATCGGTTGTTTAAGACATTTGGAAGTGTGGTACCTTACCACATCTTGGATGAGGAGGAAAAGGAAGATAGTGAGCAAGAGGACAGTGATGGTGAAGAAGAGGATGATGGTGAAGAAGATGAAGACAAAGGTAGTGATGGTGATGATGATGATGATGGTGATGGTGGTGATCAAAATGAGGAGAGTGATAAGGGTAGCAACGGGGATGATGATGAGGATGATGGTGACAACGAAAACAGGGATAGCGGTAACAATGACCAGCCTGATCAGTCTGATGATGATGAAACGGGGGACTGCCAGCAAAAAGAAACCATCCAAGTCTGGTACCAAGTCTCAGAAAGATGCTGCGCGAAAGGAAAAGTCCACATCTACGGAGTCAGGATGAACCAAGTGGCGCCATGATGTGAATGCTGCTACTACATCATCGATTCCCGGTACATCTGTTTCTGTTTCTATACATGTTACCACTAATCCTGTTAGTTCTTTGGTTGCTCCTGTGATTGCAGAACCAGTAATTAAACCTTAATCTACACAACACTCGCCTGTTCATGATACCGCCGAAATGCCTAAATCCGAACCAGCAAGTGTTCATGTTTCTACTCCTCTACAAAAAGAACCAGAATCTACTGTTCCCGAGTCAAGCACACGGGACTGGGTGGATACATTGGAGATTGATGAAACTGCACCGCCACAAGCTTGGATTATGGCAGCTGCTAAATATGATCCAATCACAGACGCTGATAGAGATGTTCTATATCTCCATATCCGTAGTCCGATAGACTTGTGTGCATTTTGGGCTCATGAGTTCAAATCTTCGGTCACTCCGTCTTTGGTGAAGAGAGCGCTAAAGGACAAGAGCATTCACGCCAAAACCAGGTTAAGCCGCATGGAGTACGAGTATTATGCTGACGAGGTCCTGAAAGCTCTCAATACCGTTCAAAGGCCAGACCTTCATGAGTCAGAAAGAGCTTCACCTCCACTTGATCCCTCTCAAGATAATCAAATTGCTCTTGACTTCTTTGTCACCTATGATCTTGAGTATCTCCTCAAGGGATCATCCAAGTACGCGACCTCCCTGACCTTGTTGAAAGCTGCTACCTGGGGGTCAATACCTTATATCAAAGAAAAGGTCAATCGCCTCTGGGTTCCAAAGGTAAACCGTAATTATGACATGTATGCTGCTATAGGAGCATCACATTGGGACGAGCGAGTCCGAAGGGCATATAGAGGTTGCTGCTTAGCCAACTCAGGAGTATCCTCAGATCCAATCTTCAAATCACAAGTATCTTAGGAGTGAAGTTTGAACCCAAGAATGGATATCATCATGTGACGAAAATTCTACTAAAAAGAGAAGATGATCGAGAATACAAGATACAGCAAGGAGATTTTTCAATCATTCGCCTTGAAGATATAGAAGATATGTTGCTTTTCATGACCCATGATCAAGTTACCCATCTTACTCGTGAAGAAATCATTGCCTTGAATACAGCACTTCGTATGTTCACACGAAGCGTTGTTATCAAGAAACGAGTTGAAGATCTTCAATTGGGAGTTGAAAGATACCAAAGGAAGCTTAACATGACCCGTCCAATGAATCAAGTTCGACCTCAACATGTCGAAAGATGTCCCTATACCGGCACGACCGTTCCGATGTACAGGATTTTCTACATGAACAGTCGTGGGATCATGAAGTTTATGAGGGTAGCTGAGCTTCATAAATACAGTGATGGGACTCTCATATACGTCAGAGGAAAATTGGAGCATCTCAATTCTGGTGGGACATTACCAGAAATGATTGAGGATTGGCATGCGGCTTATCAGAAGATGGCGACATATGTGATCAAGAAGATTGATGAGAAGCTCCGGGAACGTAGATTGATGAGGAGCTTAGAAAGATTCGTTGGTGGTAGACCATATGGAGTGCACTACAAGTTACTGCAACGATCCATCTAATGGGTCGTACATCTTAGGTCCACTCTATATTGGTTTTATTTGTGAATATGTAAATTTTGTGAATATTGTGCTTTTACGGCTTGATGTAGTGTTAAGGTATGATAATTTTTCAAGAATTTCTCATGAGATTCTAAATCTTTCAAAATATGTCATACTAAAGCACTACAATTAACCCTTATTAATTTAAGGGGGAGCATTAATATGTTCTATGACCAAACATTGATTTCATTTTTACCCAAAGACCAGTTAATCCATTCAATATCCCAAATATTAGTGGTTAACATTTTGGATAAGGGGAGAAAATGGGATTAAGGAGACTTAAACGATACTTGGCTAAAAGATGAAAAAGACTTAACGATAATCCAACTTAATATGTGTAAAGCACGTGTTAAGGGGGAGCGTTTTTTGATGAACAAAACACTTAATGTACAAAACTCTTGATTTCAATATCACAAGTACCTTAAGTGATTTTCAAGGATTTTTCATGGTGACTATACTTTCCCAAAACACGCTTAATTCACGACGGATGTGGTGACAAAAGGGTGGTAGGAATAGGCATTAGTCCAATGATTCATCAGAGCCGACGGAATCTTCCCAAGGACAATTCCCTGGATAGAATTAGAAGTCCTAGGAAAGATGGAGAAAGATTGTGAACGTAGCTGAATGCCAACCAAGTACTTAAGCTAGCACTGGAACAATCACAACAAGGTGCTAGTGATGACGTATTGGTAAGCATTGAAGGGGTTGAAGAATGAAAAAGAATTGTAAAGATAAATTGTATAAAGAAAGAAGGCCTCCTTACAACTTTAGGCAGAAACCGGGTCAATACATATGCTATTGAGATCATTTGTTAATGATTCTCGATATTGAAGAAAGACATCATGGACCCAGTGATGCAATGCACAACCCTTCCCAGCTAACTCAAATATCTCTCAAACGGTATTTGTTTTAATCACACGGAGATCAACACGTTATCTATTGGTTTATTAACTCCGAATAGAATGATATTGAAAAGATGACACTCCTCTCCAGCCATCGCTCACTAAATCAAAACGCACTATCGAGTCTAGAGCCACGAGATCATCAAAAGTCTCATTAGGACACTTTCCATTTATTCCTTTCTTTCTCACACACTGTGAAAAGTAAGAGATCTTTATGAGTCCTACGCAGTATTCTTGTAATATTGCCAGAACATCCGAGTCATACGCAAGTATTACAATGAAGATGGAAATCCTGCTTGTGCCAACATCAAACAAGCTCATGGTAGGTGACATGTGTGGTTCTTTAAGAACCAATCTTGTGAAAGCTGAAAAGAAACAGTAGTTTAATTCTTAATTGAATTTAAACTCGTTCCAGGCCTTACGCATTATCGTATGATCTTGCCAGAACACTCAGAGTGACACTCTTTAGTGTTCACCGTGACGAGTGGAAATCCTTCTAGTGTTAACATTAAACAGCACTTGGTAGGTGACGTGCAAGATTCTCTATGAATCAAGCTCGTGATAACTGGAAAGCAACGATGGTGAAAATCTTAATTGAAATTCACTTGTTCCAGGTTTCATGAATTGACGGCTTCAATCACAAGGATAATTTATCCAAGTGATTCACTCTTTATGTTCGCAGTCAAGATTAGTGATCGTCAAATAAAGAGAACGGGTTTACCCACAAATCCTGTCAGGAAGTTACTTAATTGAAACTATCCGTCACAGGTACGATATCTAATATCGTCCAACGGTCTTCACCGACCGGAGGTAAAATGCTACCGATTTAGAATGAAATGTTTTAAGCCATTTCATTCGTGTCTTATTATGTTGCTGCGAAGACGGTGGCGTTGCGGTGTACCAGCTAAAGTCGTTCCTACATGCTTATGTTTTTCTACATCAAAGTTCAGCAAAATTCAAGAAAGTTCAAAATGAAGTCTTCCACTGTACCAAACTCTGAAGCTTTCAAGAATTCAACAAAAAACAAAAGTGTGTGGAACATGGAGTCACGAGGAGGCAAGATTCACAAGAAGGAAAAGATCGCACGTGATTGGTCAAAAGAACAATGCTCTCAAGTCAAAGCCTAAAAGATCAAATCAACATATTCACAACAAAAAAGAAAAAACGAAAAGACTACGAGCTGAAGAACGAAGACTTAGTATAGTATGCTAGGTTTAGAACTTTGTAATTTGGAGTGACCTCCCTTAGGGGAAGATTGTTAGAAATACGTTTTTAACGTATATTAGAAGTATCGGTCACTCCACGATATTATTGAATGTTGTATAGCTCGTAGTTAATGTTTGTTTACTTTGTTAAGTAAAACCGGCCCATGGGCTTGTCATGGGTCGGCCCAAGTCCATTAGTGGCTTGGATATAAATACCCCTTTCCACCATGGAAAGGGGGTTGGTTGGTTGTTTCACTTTTACATCAAATAAAACACACATTTCTCTCTCACTTTCTCTCACTACTTTCTCTCTCTAGAAACATCAACCCTCCTTATTGATTCATAAGATTATCACAATTCTTCAGTTAAAAAAATCAAAACCCTCCTCCTCCTTCTTCCTTGTAGCCGCCGCCCATAACACAACCACAAGGAGGTGTTTGTTGATCTTGGTTGATCCAGTTTATTGCAAGATCGTTCGTGTTAGTTTTCTTTTTGATCTACGAATAGGTAATCTTCTTAAACCTTTTCTTTTTAATTATTAATTAGATCTAAAAACATGAAAACATGGGGTTATTAAAACAAGTTAATAAACATGTAGATCTAATCAAGTGGGCATTATTAATACATGGTTTAAGGGGGTGTTTGGTTCGGGTGTGGGTAGAACCGAGAGCAAAAGCTCTCGGTGGTTGTTTGATCACCACCAACCGAGACCACAAGGTCTCGGTTTGGTTTTATGGTTCGGTCTAGAGGACCAAGTGACCCCGACGCATGTCGGGGTTATCCTTGGGGGTTTAGGGGGTCTCGGTTGGAACACCACACGTACCACCGGTTAGGCCGGTGGTGGTTTGCCATGGTTAAGGGTTGTAGGCCGGTTCAAGGGCTAAACTGGTCTGGTTCATGACATGTTTAGTTTTAAAACACGGGATCGGTTCACGGGTTATTTTTCAAGATTAATTATTTATTTTTACAAATTAAATAATTACAAGATTAATTAAATTAATTTAACATGCTATGTAATTAATTTAATTTGTACATGACTTAGGTTATATTATTATTAATAATAATACACGATTTTAACCTAAGTATTTTATTAGTTAATTTAGACTAAGAAATTAATTAATTATTAAAAACAGGACTTATAATTAATAAATTTTCATGACTTAGGTTATATTAATAATAAATATTAATACATGTTTAACCTAAGTATTATTACCTTTTATTTAATTAAATCATGTTATATTTAATTATATCTTATAATCTATTGTTTATTTAATTTACATGTAATAATTAATAAACTATACTATACATCACATGTCTTAGAATATTATTCAGTAAAACTTAAGCTTATATATTATTAGCTTAATAATCCAGCTTATTTCTAATTATGGAAACTTTCTATTTTTAGAAACTTATTTATTTAAGGCAGCTAATATATTTATGGAAACTTTCTTTTTTAGAAACATATTTAATTAAGGCAGCTAATCTATTTATGGAAACTTTCTATTTTTGGAAACTTTCTATTTTTTGAAACTTTCTATTTTTGGAAACTTTCTATTTATGGAAACTTTCTATTTTTGGAAACAATCTATTTTTGGAAACTTCTTATTTTTGGAAACTTTCTAATTTTGGTAACTTTCTATTTTAGGAAACCTGCTACTTTTAGAAAGTTACTAAAACAAGTATAATAATACAAGAAATACAAGTAAAACTTAATCAGAATAGACAGAATACATGATAAACGTAGTATAAAGCTAAAATCAGTAAAAACAAGACATGAACATATAAAACAAGCTAAGACATGATATAAAACCAGTTACGTAGTCAACAATTAGATACTTATACACGAATATTATTTATGTAGCATTAGTGATATCAAAGTAGGACTCTCTTCCGTTCGTCTTCTTCGTTCACTGGACACAAGGTAGGGATTCTTCGTCCTTTCAGTATGGACATTCTTCCTTATTAGGATTCCCCGTATGCAGCCAACTATTTTTCCCAGTATATGTTTTATATGTTTTGATTGCTTAGGTTTAATTAAATACCTAAAGCCATATACATGCATGACTAGTTTCACCTAGTTATGGAGGTACCATAACCATAACACTTGAGGCACCAGTGTTATGACTTCACCACGACGGAGTGATAGCTCGTGGCGTCCCTTCAGCTTTTGGCCATATTATTATTATTATTATCATGTGGGGCGTATGGGTGCATCCTAGGTTACATGTTTTCAGAAGATTATCCAGGTGAATGTGGTGTGTGCCTTGCATCCTTCACAAGGAACTGATCCCTCCTACCCAAAAACTTATATTAAAATAGAGGCAGCCCCTCTAATTTGCATGACGAGGTCACCCCTCCAAGTATTCATGCACGTTGATATTTCATGACCTATATTGGCTAAATGGTAAACATGTTAAACAGTTTTTATGAGATAAATATAAGGCTTTTAAAATTATAAAACCAGTTTTACTAAGATATACCAGGTTATCCAGGACTTTGTCTTTTCCGCTGCTTTATGCTTATATGCTTATATTATTCATGCTTTACTTGTATATCCGTGCACTGAGCGTTATGCTCAGCCGTTTTTCCTTTCATGTTCCTAAAACGGCAGGTACTCAGGGACGCTCGTAGACTTTAAGCGTACGTGCATATGGATTGGAAGCTTCTTAGCCTTCATTACTTTATGCATTTCATTATACTTTGATACTCATTTACATGGAAATTGTTTAGTCCTTTTTCATTTCAATACTTATGTTTGTGTGTGATGAGTTCTACTTTTGGGATACCGATGTTTGTTTCCGGTATTTTCTTTTATGGTCATGTGATGTTTTATACATTTATCCTTGTATGCTTTAATGACACGCTATAATCACGTGTGACATTCCATTTATCAAAATGGGGTTTTACAATCCATACCTCTAATATTACCCTACTATCATACCCATCAACCAAAAAACTCTTAAAACACTTGCATGTCAAATTTAACAAAAATAAAAGATAAAAAACACAACTTTTTAGGATGAAACCATGATGATCTTACCAAGATCATTACATGTATGATGATTAAAACATAAACCAACTATAAAATTATAAGAATTCTTGAAAGCTGATGCATGTGGAAGATTTTGGTACCAAAAGAATCACAACAAGATTTTAGGATGGGGTCTTGTTTTAGTTTTGATAGATTCAATCTAAAAATCATATTTTAGGGGTGTTTTTTGGTGTTAGGGTGGCGGCAAGTATAGAGAGAAGAAAAGAGGGAGTAAAATTTTTATAGTGTGTGTTTTGTTATGAATGAAAATGAAGATAGGTGAAAAAATATAATTTATATAGTATGATTAGGGTAGGAATTGCTAATATGGACTAGTTTTGGACCAAAAAGCAATTTAATAGTTAAAGGGTAGAAAATGACTATTAGTAAATTTTGAAAATATTTACGAGGCTCAGGTTTCGTAAAAATACTTTTCAAAAGTTAAAACGCATCATAAGTATGATAATATGGTTTCTCGACACGACTTAACACGTAATTAAAACGAAATTGTCGAAAATATTAATTATCGAAACAATCGATAATAAGATGTAAAATTTTAGGCATCCGTCGGTATCGCGATCACTAGGAATTCTCGTTATACATTGATTTTGAGTAAACTCGTTGTCAAATGTACGCGGGTGATTTTAAATCAAAAACTCTTGATTTAAATAAATATGGAAAATAAAATAAATTTTTTATAATTCCAGGTAAAATATTATCAATGATCAGAAAATAATTAAAAAGTATAATTTATTAAATCTATCATGATCTCAGGATTTACATCTAAGAATACAAGAAAATGTTATACGTTGAAAAATTCAAGAAGAACGAATAAAAGAATAAAATAATACCCGGAAAAATAAGAGTTTTTACACACATACCGAGGTTCAAGATTTATGTGGTGAACTGTTGAAATTCATGACATCGGTCTCGTCTTCGATTTATGAAAGATCCCGACTTCAGCAATCTTATGATAATTGGAAGCAAGAAAATCCGATGCAGAAGCAAGAGGAGAATGGTCAAACGATTGACAATTTTGAGATTAAAGATTGCAAGTACATGGAATCAGAAGGAAAGCATGATACCGGTAGCACGTCAGGGAATGTTACAGACATCTCTTATGATGACGCCATACCCGTTTATGACGAAGAGCCTACGAACATGGTACAATGTAATGTTGTATATGACGTATGTGCTGATGAAATGCCGCATATTAAGCATTCTGAACCTAATTATGACAAACATGAGATGGAAAAGAGTGATAGCGATACCATTTCTGATTCATATAATGTGCGTCATAATGGGGGAAAGTGTTCAAAATGCTAACAATCATGATAATTGCCTTATGACTGCTTCATTAACTGCTTCTAATTCCAAGGTTAAAGAGCTCGAAACGATCGTAGCTCAACAATCAAAAGATCGTGAGGATGCCAAACTAGAGTTTTCTAAGAAAACGGATAAATTTGAAAAGTATTTTGAAAAACGTGAAAAGTCAAACATTGTTCTTGAACGAAAATTAGATCAAAAATTTCTAGATTCTAACGCTAGAAAGGATAACTCTGTGAAACAAATTACTTTTCTAGAATCTAAGTTGGCATCCTAAGATATCCTACAAAAGGAAAACGAGACCTTAAAATAGCGTTATAATGAGTTAAATAATTGTATCGTAGAAATGAGGTCTAAAACTCTAGAGTCAACGACCTTGTTAACTACTGAAAATGCTGATTTAAAGGCCCAGGTTCATAAAAAGGTTTTCGCTATAGCTTCTCTGAAAAACGAGCCAAGAAAATTAAGAGTACTAGTGTGGACACTAAGCTTGAGAAACCATCAATCTTGGGGAAACCGCCTAAAAATCAGTTCGTAAGACAACCGCCTGCATTTAGATCCGAGCTACCAAAATCCTCGAGACCGCAGTTTGCCTCCCAAGTTGATATGGTTCATCTTTCTAGACCAGTCACTCCACTATCTAGGCCTAATGTGATCAAATCAGCCTATGCAAAACCTACAAACAAGACTGCTACTCGTGATTCTAGGTATAGTTATAAGAATATGCCACAACATAGGTCGAATAGCATGCCTAATAATCACTATGTAGATGCATCTAAGAAAATGACACAAGAAAGAACTAGGATTTCTAGATCTCATTCGGACCACAAACACGGTGTTTGTTCCGTATGCATGAAAAGTGTCTTCACGACAAATCATGCGGCTTGTGTAACTAAACTCTTGAAGGAGCTGAACTCAAGTGCTAAAAGAGGGATTCCTAAAGGGAATAGGTTTTCTATCGCTAAGTCTTTCGCTGGGCATAAGAAAATCATGTCGCCTAGATCCAATCTTAGGTGTCAACCAATGGGTAGGATTATCAAATCGAGTAATCTTCAATGGGTTCCTACAAGAAGGATGTTTCCCTCTTGCACTACCAAAGTTGGCTGTGAACCCCCCGCATGGTTCTAAAATAGATATCGCTAACCCATGTGAAAGTATGCAAATTGTTGATGCAAGTACAGGTACCAAAGTCAAGGATCAACAAAAACAAACCCGTCAAATTTTTGTATACCGTTTAACTAAAGACACTTTCAGAGTTTGGTTGTTGAAGAAGATGATATCGAAGAAACAAGTGTCTCAGGGGATTTGCAGATAAGCTTACAATTCATGGTTCATTGTTAAATGGAAGACGATGACCCGAACTTTAAATAAAGGGAAGTTTATCAATGCAACGATAACTTACCCTCAAAACGAGAAATTAAATTTTCTCGGACACGAGCTTACATTAAAACAATTCAAATGTTTTAAGATCGTGTATATGGCTTATAGTTGGATCACATATTGTAACCCGAGCATCAAAGAAAGGAAATTTAATCACCGATGATAAACTTATCCTCACAACGAGAAATTAATTTTTTTCGGGCATGAGCTTATATTAAAAACGTTCGAAGTTTTTAAGCTCCTGCACAACGGTTTGTAGTCACATGATAGATTGTAACCCGCACTTCAAAGAAAGGAAAGTTTATCACTGATGATAAACTTATCCTTACAACGAGAAATTAATTTTTCGCGGGAATGCGCCAATATTAAAAACATTCGGAGTTTTTAAGCTCATGCACAATGACTTACAATTAATCAGACTGTAACTCGAACTTCAATTTCAGGGAAGCTTATCTTTAATGATACCTTATCCTCGCAACGGGAAATTAATTTTTCTCGGTCATGAGCTTGTATTAAAACATTCCAAGTTTTAAGCTCAGGAAGGAAAGTGTATATTTTAAATAAGAGAACTTTTCCCCATAACGGGAAATTCATCTTTCTCGGTCATGAGCTTTACGTTAAAACATTCAAAAGTTTTTCAAGCTCATGAAAACGACTTCTAAGTAAATGTCAGCTCAGAACTCGCTCTTCGGTTAAAAGGAAATTTTATCGCCGATGATAACTTATCCTTAACAGCGGGAATTTTACAACTTCTCGGACTTGAGCTCGTGTCGTAAGATATTCAAAATCTTAAGCTCAAGTAATTGGTTTTCAAAAAGGGCATGTCTTCTGAAATCAATAATATTTACGATCCTAGAAATGTCGTTCAATAATGACACGGGGTCGTAAATAATGATTTAAAACATGCTCAATATGGTATGCTATTATTTCAGATAGTAACCCGCCTTTCATATTTAAGTTAAGCATTTCACCAGAAAGCTTTGACTCAACAACGGGAATTCATTTTCTCGGGCATGGTTTACTTTATATCCATGTAAGGGATTGTGTTTACATAATAACACAATCTAACATGGATATTTGTACGTATCAGTGCATTTACTTGTTAAAATGAGAGAAATCTTGTTTCTATGAAGTTATCATATCCACAAACATTAGCAATTTACTACTGATATCTACATACTCGACGTTGCCACTACTTAAACGGCGACTACAACTCTTTCGATAGAACACGGGTCAACAATTGAAGGGGAATAATTGTCAAGCGTTCAAAATCTTCGATGCCGAAAGTGCCAAGTTCACAAAATGGTGTCAAGACAACGATATCAATCGTACATGTGGTGTCATGAAAGATTACCGCTTTACAAAAAAGTAGAAGATAATTTCAAACATTACGGGGGAGACCAACATTAGTGAACAAGAACCATGTGATTCTATCATATGATGTTCTCATCATTCAGGTCCAACCTCGTAAATTATCAATCATGTGAATACATTATCATATATAATCTTTGCACGTGATAAGTACCTTACACTTGTGTTTAAAAGGTAATTTATCTACGTATCAAGTATACCCTCATTAGTTTTAGGGGGAGCTTGTGTTTATCATGTAGTTAATCAAATTTGCATTTTTCTTCCCAAATTTTCCTAAAATTTCATTAAATCAATTGATATTAAAAACATCGATTGGGTTAATATTTTTAATATGGGGGAGAAAATATGATTTAATATTGAGATCAATAATGGTTTAACTTAATGTGTTGGCTCATCCCGACATGTGCGAAACATTTTCGAATATCGTAGCATATGTTAAGAGGGAGCAAAATGGAATTGTACTTCAAAATGGATTTTCATGGTGACATAGACTAACCCATAACATCTCTATTTACGACGGTGACGATTGTGGTGACATAAGGATGGTAGTAAGGTTAAGTCCAATGATTCTTCCAAAACCGGAGGAATCTTCCCAATGACACTCCATAGCTAGTAATAGTAGTCCTTAGGAATGATGGAGAAAGATTGTGAATGTAGCTGAATGCCGACCAAGTATTTAAGTTAGCACTGGAACAATCACAACAAGTTTCTAGTTATGACGTATTGGTAAGCATTGAAGTGGTTGAAGAATGAAAAAGAATTGTAAAGATAAAGGGTGAAAAGAAAGAAGCCCTCCTCACAACCTTAGGCAGAAACCGGGTCAACTCATATGCTATTGAGATCATTTTAATGATGCTCGATATTGAAGATAGACATCATGGACCCAGTGATGCAATGCACAACCAA
The DNA here is from genome assembly GCA_025667525.1 of Glebionis coronaria. Classification (NCBI taxonomy): domain Eukaryota; kingdom Viridiplantae; phylum Streptophyta; class Magnoliopsida; order Asterales; family Asteraceae; genus Glebionis; species Glebionis coronaria. Next base: position 270,133,786 of record CM046879.1, read on the forward strand.
TCCCAGCTAACTCAGATATCTCTCAAAAGGTATTTGTTTTAATCACACAGAGACAACGCATTATCTATCGATTTAATCACTCCGAATATATTGATATTGAAATGATGGCACTCCTCTCCAGCCTCCGATCACTAAAAATCCAAAATGCACGATCGAGTCTAGAGCCATTTGAGGTCATCAAATATCTCATTAGGACACATTTTCATAGTTACTTACTTATTCACACATTGTGAAAAGTAAGAAAGATCTTAAGAGTCTTACGCAAAATCTTCATGATCTTGCCTGAACATCCGAGTAATACGAAAGTATTTACAATGAAGATGGAAATCCTTCTTGAGCGAACTTCAAAAAACTCATGGTAGGTAACTTGTGTGATTCTTTATGAATCAAACTTGTGATAACTGGAAAGCAACAGTGGTTTAATTCTTAAATGAATTCAAACTCGTTCCAGGCCTCTACATAAAATCTTAGTGACCTTGCCAGAACATTCAGAGTAATACGATTAAGTATTTACAGTGACGAATCGAAATCCTTCTAGTGCTAACATCAAACAGCACTTGGTAGGTAACTAGCAAGATTCTATGAATCAAGCTCGTGACAACTGGAAAGCAACGATCGTGTAGTTCTTAATTAAATTTCACTTGTTCCAGGTATATGAATTGACGGCTTCAATCATACGGATAATTTTATCCAAATGATTCACTCTTTATGTTCGCAGTCATCTTTGGACGGTCGAGTAAAGAGAACGGGTTTACCTGCGAAATCTTGTAAAGGAGGTTCTTAATTGAAACTACCTGCCACAAGTACGATATTTAATATCGTCAAACGGTCTTCACCGACCGGAGGTAAAATGCTACCTAATTAGGTTGAAATGTTCAAAGCCATTTCATCTGGGTCTATGTATTGTTGCTAACTGTCTTATGCAGCGTAACAAGATGGTGGCACTGCGGTGTCCGAAAAGAAGTCATCCCCGCATGCTTATACTTTCTGCACTTAATACTTCAACAAATTCAAGAAAGTCTAAAAACTCAAGTCTTTCGTTGTATCAAACTTTGAAGCTTTCAAGAATTATAAAGGTATAAGTATGTGGAACATGAAGTCACGAGGATACGAATATAAAAAGTTATGAATGCAAAAGGTCAAGTCAAGGAAACATGCTCAAGACTAAAGTCAAATATCACATCAGCATATTCACAAGAACAAGATTGAAGACTCAAGCATAGTATGCTAGGTTTAAGATTTTGTAATATGGTGTGACCTCCCTTAGGGGGAGATTGTTTGAAATACAAAATTCCAAATAAAGTGTTCTTCACATCATATAACATAGATCACGCGCTATAGACTATTTAGGACTTTGTCTCTTGGAGCGACCTCCCTTAGGGGGAGATTGTTGGAAATACGTTTTTACGTATTTAAGAAGGATCGGTCCCTCCAACGAGATACATCTAGTATGGCTCGTGATCTAGTATGTAATAGTATAACCCACAAATCCCACACGTAGGGTGGGCTATATATACCCCCTCCTAGCATGTTAGGAGGGGGTGGTTCTTACATTTCTTACTTTCTAATCTAATATTTTCTTATTTCTCTCCAACCTCTCTCTACTTTCTCTCTCTAGTTATTCATTTATCTCTCTCTCTCTCTTTAGATCATTCCAAGGTTAGATAATCCAAGGATTGCGTAGACTTACACCCAAAAATTTCTACAAGGCAAGTATGACAATTGAAACGTACAAGGAAGCAGTATTGCAGGCTAAAGAACATTTTTACTAAAGATATATTTCAAATTGTCCTAAGATAAAAAATGGAAACATGTTTTAAAGGAAAAATGAATGAATGAATCGAATAATTATATGCCTAAGACAAAAAGATATGTTTACATTATGATTAAGTGTATGTGTGCAAGTGTTTGTTTTGAAGTTTGTTTTTGTTTAACTTTCTTTTAATTTTAATTAAAAGTACAAGTCGAATAAAAAATAATTCGAGTCGAATAACAAAGGATCTATCTCTAAAAACGGTTTTTATTTTTTTTAACATGAAAATAGTACAAGTCGAATAACTATTGAGTCAAAGTCGAATAATAAAACAATTGGAGAATAATTTTAAAAATATTATTCTTTTAATATAAAAGGTACGAGTCGAATAACGAATGTGACTACAAGTTGAATAACAGATAAACTTACACAACTGTACATCCTATCACTAATGGGACTTACATGTACAAACAAATGATTACATAAAATTGCCATGTGTCGCATTCTGGTAATAGTCGAATAAGTAGAATAGGTTGAATTGGGACAATTGGCTAATTTTGCTTTTACAAGGACAATTAGTAGGTGCACATTCACTTTTGGTCCTTTTTTCAAATAGCCCTTTTTGTATTTTGCAGGATATCAGGACGGGAGCGATAATTGGGCGTGGCACTGAAATAAAATGGTTGTATTATGTGGATGAGGTAGCTCAAAATGGAACTGTGTGTTAGCCAAGAGTCATCGAAAAAGTTTTAAACCAAATAATACTAGAGTTGACCTACCATTTTCCTTGATTCACTCGGATGTCTTGGGACCCGCTCTAGTTATAGGAGGGCAAAATTTTTGTTTCTTTGTAATATTTGTCGATGATTCCACACGTATGAGTTGGATATATCTATTGAAAATAAATCTGAACTTCTTGACAAGTTCATTGTTTTTTACATCATGATTCAACCTCAGTTTCAGAAAAATATTCAGCTTTTTGTATCGGATAATGGAGGAGAATTTTTCAATTCTGAAATGAAATCCTTCTTTGAAACCAAGGGTATAATTCATCAAACTACTGTCACTATACACCGGAACAAAACAGTGTCACGGAACGCAAAAACCATATGTTGTTAGAAATAACTCGAGCTCTCCTTATAAAATCATAAGCTCCCATGTTTTTTTGCCAGAAGCCCTCGTTACCGCGACATACCTTATCAACAGTCTTCCCACACGAAACCTAAAAACCAAAACCTCATTACAGACCCTTACCGAATACACTAAACCTCCTTCAGTTCTTACCCTTGAACCACGAAGATTTGGTTGCACCGTCTTCGTCCATATACCTAAATCCAATAGATCTAAGCTTGACCCTTGTGCTGGAAGATGTGTATTTATTGGGTACGGGGTAACACAGAAAGGCTATCGATGTTATAACCCAAATACCAAGCACATGTTCACTACAATGAATTGTGATTTTCTTGAAACTGAGTACTACTATGCCTCCCAACACACTGGTCAGTGGGAGTCGGAGTGTACTAATAGCCAGGACATACTGAGTTGGCTAAGTTATGCTACACTGGGAGAAGAAAGAAACCATGGTCCACAAAGTAGGACACCTCTCCTCACATAACCTAAAAATGTTAGTGCCACCGTCCCAGAGAACTGCTCTTGACTTTATACTTGAGGTAAGTAATTCTAAATCTCATTCTGATAATTCTTCATATTTTGAGTCTCCTGGCCAATCATGACAAAGTGAGAATACTCAAGAAGAAGAGAAAATGGAAGCGGTTGAGACAATATCATGTACTCCCGCCAAGATCAAACCGGGGTGTTCCTTCGAAGAGATATTCACCAGAAAAGGAGTCTAGAAGGTGTAAATATCTGGTGGTAAATATTGCAAAAGGAAATATATCCAAAGGAGCCACGGCCTTTGTCTATTCACTATATTCCAGTAAAGTCCCAACCACAATAGAATAAGCATTAAAATCAAGAGTTTGGAGAGAGGCAATGGAAGAGGAAATGAGGGCTCTCGAGAAAAACAGGACATGGGAAAACTATATCTTACCACTTGGGAAGAAAACTGTGGGAGGGTGTTCACAATTAAATACAGCCCCAATGGTACTACTGAAAGATACAAGGCGAGATTGGTGGCTAAAGGCTATACACAAACTTACGGTATTGACTACTTCAAAACCTTCTCTCCGGTCGCTAAGATCAATACAATCAGGGTTCTTTTTCTAGTAGTAACAAATAAATAGTGGAGATTACACCAGTTGGATGTTTTAACACCCCCAAATTTACACGCAGTGGAATACATCTTTGGATGCTAAACAATGATACTACAACACAAAATTTATAAAGAACGACTCAAAAAGAGACGTTTTAAATTTATCGTTCCCAAAACATTTCTCAGAGTAGCGTAGTCCCAAGACATCGTAACCAAAGTACAACCAAAACAAAAGATTTAAATAGTATTGAACAAAAGGAACGACAATATTCAAAGAGTTTATATTGCAAAGTAGTGCACAACATTCATTCCCGTGGCTTCCAAGCTTCACCCTTCCTGATTACCTGAAATACATGTGAGAAAATCATCAGGAAAAATGCCGAGTGAATCTATAGGTTTATATAATCATTTTGAACACAAGCAAAGATTATAAGTTTGTGGCATACTTGAAGGCAACAAGCGTCAAATAATAATTTGCATCAACAATAATAATTGTATATATCATAAATTGCAATAAGCTCATGGAACCGAGCCCTTAGACACTCCCTTTAGAGGTCTGATAAGACAGGAGATTTATTAGTTGTCGGTTACCTCCAGATTATTGGTACATTGCCGTATACCTGACTTCTCAATACAATATGTTCAAACAGTGTGGAGGTCAGGCCTAAGCTTCTATGACAAGTCCACAAAAACTGAACCGGGTCGGCTTCCTCCATAGATCTATTAATTGTACTAGCGGTTAACCCATCATAGGTTAACTAACGGTCCATAATTGAGGCTTTAACAAAGGCAATCACTTAATGCAATTTAAAGGCAACCACGGGTCCATTCATAAAGGGACAAGCATACCAAAAAAATCTTGTGTTCTAAGTTTACAAAACATGTATTCCCCCTCGCGGGTTTTAAAATATTTGAATGAGCTCAAACGAGGCTATAGACTCACCTTAGTACTTATAGTAGTTGAAGACAATCGCCGACGATAGTAGATGCCCGATAATCACGATAACCGCAACCTAGCAAATAAGGTGCGTACTTTAATAATAGACTCGAGAAATAAATGATACTTAACAAAATCAAACTCGAACTCATAAAACCACAATACACTCGAGACTAAACGATATAAATAACTCATTATACTTTACTACTCATTTACTTTACCATTTTATACTTTTTAACAAAATCCGCCGGCACATACTACATGTACTAGCTTATTTACCCCTTTTAAACTTGTCAACCGTTTATGAAACGACTCGATAAACTAACTTACTATATATAGAAAGTCCTCCTACAAGTTTATCAAATGAAATTACTTTTAAAGTCCTTTACTCGACACATTTTCAAACCACCAAATCCGGACAGATTTACGTTAATTTTTCGTTTTAACTTATTTAAACGACTCCGTTTACCAAACCGACTCTCGAGTTTTAAAGTAAACTCAACCTAATAAATAAATACCTCATTATCAGTGGGTTACACATTTCAAAACATCCATTTAGAGTCCCCGAGATTCGATCCAAATATCAACAACAACTACTTGTAGTGCCGATACTCGTCTCCCGGTACACTATCATTCAAAACATCATAACTTCGCGCTCGTTTTGAGCTAGAAGCTCTACCTTATATCAAATCGAAGCTAAGGAAATTATCTACATCCCTAGGCGATAAGTTAAGTCATTTTAAAAACATAAAAATTCGGATCTTTCAGTTTACCTACTGCTATAAAATGGGTACCAAAATCTTGTACAAAATCAACTTTTTGACCAAAACCAACCATAGAAATGATCATTCCTATACTCTAATATCATCATACATCCACCATAACATCAAAATCATAACAAAAATAAAAATCTTTGGATCAAAATATAGTTTTTAACAAGATTTCTAGCAAGAACCACCGTGGATCATGCTAAAAACACCATGCATAACCATGGCTTCCACCTACCAACATCAAGAAAATAAAAAGTGCTTGCATGTGTAAAATTTTATACCTATGTGATCCTTGATCAAAAATAGAGATGGGTCTATGCTTGGTTTAGCTTGAATCAACCTCAAACTCAAGATAATTTGAAAATTGTATGGATTTGGGTGGTTGGGTGGAGTTTCGGCAAAAGGAAGAAGAAGGAGAGACGATTGGTGGATTTTGGAAGTAAAAAATAGAAGTCTGTGTTTATTTAAAATTTTTATTTAGTGGGGTAGGGACCAAGTTGCAAATTGGAAAAAGTTGTGGCTAAAATTGTAAATAATTAGTTAAAAAGTGGGAAATAATTATTAGTCAATTTTGAAATTATTTACGGGACTCGGGTTTCGTAAAAATACTTAAAAGTTTAAACGCACACGAAAAATAATAATATAACGACTCGATACGTAATTAAAACGATATCGTCGAAAATATTAAATATCGAAACGATCGATAATGAAATATAAAATTGTGGGCATCCGTCAGTATCCCGATCACTAGTAGTCCTCGTTGCTCGTCAAAATATTAAAATAAAATATTTAATATCGATTTCAACTTAAACCGTTAAACGTAATAATATTTAACGTCATAAATACTTCAAAAATATTTGAAAAGTAAGAATTAAGTAATGACCTTATTTTGTGGGTTTTACATCCTCACCACCTTAGGAGAGCACCGTCCCGGGGCTTACTTCTCCTTAGGTCCGTCTACGAATAAATACGGATACTTGCTCTTTAAGTAGTCCTCTCGCTCCCAAGTGTATTCGGGTCCACGTCGGGAATTCCATCGTACTTTCACTATCGGGATCCGACTTTGCTTAAGCCGTTTCACCTCTCGATCCATAACCTCCACCGGTTCTTCAATAAAATGTAGCTTATCGTCCAGTTGAATCTCCTCAAGTGGAATTATCAAATTCTCGTCCGCCAAACACCTCTTAAGATTAGAAACGTGAAAAGTATTGTGAATAGCACTTAACTTCTCTGGCAATTCCAACTTATATGCCACAGGACCAACTCGATCAATAATCTTGAATGGACCAATATAGCGTGGACTAAGCTTTCCTCGCTTGCCAAATCGAATTACTCCTTTCCAAGGTGATACTTTCAACATAACCATATCGCCAATATCAAATTCCAATGGTTTTCTCCTCTTATCCGCATAACTCTTCTGCCTACTACGAGCTGTTAATAAACGATTCTTGATTTGCACGATCTTCTCAGTCGTTTCTCTAATCAATTCAGGACCCGTCAACTGACTTTCTCCAACTTCACACCAACCAACTGGTGATCTACACTTTCGCCCGTAAAGTGCTTCAAAAGGCGCAGCCTTAATACTTGCATGATAACTGTTGTTGTATGAGAACTCTACCAAAGGTAAGTGTCGATCCCAACTACCTCCAAAATCCATTACACAAGCTCGTAACATATCCTCCAAGGTCTAAATAGTCCTCTCACTTTGTCCGTCCGTTTCCGGATGATACGCAGTGCTCATATCCAACTGAGTCCCCAAAGCTCGCTGAAGCGATTTCCAAAACTCAAATGTGAACCGACTATCTCGATCAGAAATAATTGACAAAGGAACTCCATGTCTACAAACAACTTCCTTCAAATACAACCGAGTAAGTTTGTCTAAGTCATCAGTTTTCTTTATCGGCAAGAAATGAGCCGACTTAGTCAACCGATCAACAATCACCCAAATCGTATCATAACCACTAGAAGTTCTCGGAAGTCCAGAAACAAAGTCCATAGTGATCTTCTTCCATTTCCATTATGGAATTTCAGGTTGTTGCAGTAAACCCGAAGGTCTCTTGTGCTCAAACTTCACCTTAGCACACATCAAACATTTACTAACATAAGTAGCAATGTTAGCCTTCATATTCGGCCACCAGTAACATTTCTTCAAGTCTTGGTACATTTTATCCGATCCTGGGTGAATCGAATATTTAGACTTATGAGATTCGTGCATAACCAGATCTCTCAGTCCTCCATACACCGGTAACCACACACGATTCTCGAAATACCGAATTCCGTCATCACGAATTTCGAATATAGGTGTCATCCTTCTACCCAAGTCTTCATTTCTCACATTCTCTTCCTTCATCGCCTTCGTTTGAGCTTTAAGTATTCGATTAGATAAATCAGAATAAGTTTTCATAGCTAAAGCTCTAACCCTTTTGGTTATTTCTATGTCCTTCCTACTAAGTGCATCGGCAACTACATTCGCCTTGCCGGGATGATAGCAAATTTGAATGTCGTAATCACTCAACAATTCTACCCATCTTCTCTGCCTCATATTGAGCTCCTTCCGATCTAGTATATGTTGTAGGCTTTTATGATCGGTATATACCACTCTTTGTACCGTAGAGATAGTGTCACTAAAGTCTAAGAGCAAAGACAACAACTCCTAATTCCAAATCATGTGTAGTATAATTCTCCTCATGCTTCCTCAATTGACGAGATGCATATGCGATCACTTTCTCCCTTTGCATCAACACAACACCAAAACCCTTACGTGATGCGTCACAATATACCACAAAGTCTTCAGCTCCGTCGGGCAAAGCCAAAATTGGTGCAGAACACAGCTTCCGCTTCAAAGTTTGGAATGCTTCTTCTTCTTCTGAACCACATTTATACTTCTTGTTTTTCTTGGTAAGTCTATTAAGAGGTTTAGAAATTAAAGAGAATCCTTCTATGAATCGCCGGTAGTACCCAGCTAATCCCAGGAATTGTCTAACTTCAGTCGGGGTCGTAGACCTATCCCAATCTCTAATAGCTTCAATTTTGGAAGGATCAACATGAACACCGCTACTATCGATCACGTGCCCAAGGAATTGGACTGAATCCAACCAAAAATCACACTTGGAGAATTTGGCATACAACTTCTCCTTCTTCAACAACTCCAAAATAATCTTCAAATGACCTTCATGCTCCTCTCGACTTTTGGAATGAATCAGGATATCGTCTATAAATACAATCACAAACTTGTCGAGGTATGGTTTACACACACGATTCATTAAGTCCATGAATACCGCAGGTGCGTTAGTTAACCTAAACGGCATCACTTGAAATTCAAAGTGTCCATAACGCGTCCGAAAAGATGTAATAGGTATATCCTCCTCTTTAACACGAAGTTGATGATAACCCGACCTCAAGTCGATCTTCGAGTACACACACGAACCTTGAAGTTGATCGAACAAATCATCGATCCTAGGAAGTGGATAACGATTTTTGATAGTTAACTTGTTCAACTCTCGGTAGTCTATGCACATTCTGAACGATCCGTCCTTCTTCTTCACGAACAACACTGGAGCTCCCCAAAGTGACGAACTTGGTCTAATGAACCCCTTATCCATTAACTCCTTCAACTGATCTGCCAACTCCTTCATCCCAGACGGTGCCAAACGATAAGGTGCACGCGCCACCGGTGCAGCTCCCGGCACTAGATCAATCTTGAATTTGACTTCTCGCTGAGGCGGAAGCACTGGCAAGTCATCGGGAAATACTTCAGGAAAATCACGAATAACCGGAACATCTTCCACACGCCTAACCGGTAGTTCCTTCTCCCCTACTTGAGCCAAGAACAGGTGACAACCTCTTTCTACATATTTCTTTGCCTTGATACAAGATATCACCATCAAACGAGATCTACCGACATCACCTTTAACTACTAACACCTTACCCTTAACCGGTATGTGAACAACTTTCTCCCCACATACAATTACCGCATCATGAGCAACCAACCAATCCATACCAACAATCACATCAAACAAACCCAACTCAATCGGCATCAAATCAATTTCAAACAAATGATTTGCTAATTTCAAAGGACACTTCTTAAATATAGTGGTAGTACTAACTAATCGTCCATCATCTAACTCGACCTCATAACTAGCATTTAGGCTTGTTGGCTCAACATCAATTAAACGACTAAAGGAAGTGCTTATAAAGCTCCTATCAGATCCTATGTCAAACAACACACTAGCATAACGATGGTTGAGTAAGAACGTACCCGTCACCACATTTGGACCTTGTGCCGGATCAGCATCCTTAACAACATAAACTGCCCCAGCAGCTTCACCTACTTTCTTGTTCTTCCACTTTGGACATTGAGGGCGAAGATGATCACGTTCTCCACATTCAAAACAAGTCCTGATCGGAATAGCATTCGATCCAGTAGCAGGGACCCTTGTCTTGCATTTCTCCACAACATGACCAACCTTTCCACACTTAGTGCACCTTGGTGGACAATTACCAAAGTGACAAGCACCACAACTCTTACATTTCTGGGCTGGTCCCCCTTGGTCAACATTACCATTCTTGTTAGTCGCAGCTCTATCCCCATCATTTCTCTTCTGATTGTACTGCCTATGGCGGCTACTACCTTGATTACCACTCTGCGAATTCTCCAATTTCCTTTTACTACCCTCAGCAGCTCTCTCAGCCCTATCTTGAACCTTCTGCCCCATGAGTGTATGAGCCATTCTTACAGTCTCAACAAAGTTCTTGGGTCGAGATAAAGTCGTCTCACCTTTAATGTACCCAGGCAACCCTTTGATGTATTGATCCATCTTTTTCTTCTCAGTAGCAAAAGCATCTAGACACAACAAAACCAACTCATTGAATCGGCTAGTATATGCAGCAATGTTATTATCTTTCAACTTCAGGTGCCTCAACTCATCCTCCAAAGCAGATAACTCCTCTTCTGGACAGAACTCTTCTTTCAACAACCTTTTAATTTCATCCCAAGGTTTCCTATTTGCAGCTTCTAAACCAATTGTAGAAACTTGAGTCTTCCACCAGCTTAAAGCTCGATCCTTAAAAGTAGCAACTACGAACTTAACCTTGTTCCTTTCTGAGCAATCACTAATCTCAAATGTTGTTTCTGTTTTCTCAATCCACCTGAATAATTCCAGTGCTCCACCAGTTCCTTGAAATATAGTAGGTCCACACTTCATGTATCCAGCAAAAGTACATTCTTTAATCGTAGCAGCAGCCGGAGCAACCTCATCTGCAGGATTCTCAGCTACACCTGCCCCAGCAGCTTCTAGTCCTGCAGGTTCACCTTCACCTTCAGCACCCGCACCTCTAGAGCCACCTGCTCCTTCAGTGTTAACACGCGCAGCTCTATCCACAGCTAATGCTTTCGCAACCTCTTCAGCAACTAGCCTTGCAATGGCATCATTTTTCATTCTCCTAGGTGGCATGATTCTGTCACATCACAAAGAGAAAAGATAAAATGAATGAGTTAATTGTATTTATGGTATAGTCATATCATGTACAAAATCAATCATCAAATGCATACACATTATCAATACAAGGATTCACAATCATTATAAGGATCAAAGGAAACTATTATCATCGATCAACACGGAATGATCTTAAAGACAAATAGAGTACAACGACACTAAATAATAATACTAGTCAAGTGGGGATCCACATGGCTTAGTTGACTGTGTCTCGCTTGCAGCAGTGAAACCTGCTTCCTCCTCATCGAAGACGTAATTTGATGGTGGTAAATATCACAAAATAGGTATAAGGTCATAATAAAATGAAATAGAATAATTTCCAAAAATTTAAATAAATGTAGAGAATCCTTCAAAATAATTACAGGAAAAATTCCATAAATTTATTTAAGTAAATCATTAATAAATGATAACTCTTATCGAAAAGTTTAGCGATATCAATATATATATATCGATAAAGGATTATAGTATTTATTTAGAAATACTTAGCAATAAGGTATACATAATAATGTATACTAAAGTTGTAATCCCAGAAGTAGCTTGAACCTGAAGTCACGCGAAATCATGTGCACCGACTCTTTGAAAAATAAAAACCGACAGTTATAGTTTAGGTTTTTAGAAAAAGACCTAGTTCTCTATAACTCATGGCTCTGGTACCAATCTTTAACACCCCCAAATTTACAGGCAGCGGAATACATCTTTGGGTGCTAAACAATGATACAACAACACATAATTTATAAAGAACGACTCAAAAAGAGATGTTTTAAATTTATCGTTCCCAAAACATTTGTCAGAGTAGCGTAGTCCCAAGACATCGTAACCAAAGTACAACCAAAACAAAAGATTTAAATAGTTTTGAACAAAAGGAACGACAATATTCAAAGAGTTTATATTGCAAAGTAGTGCACAACATTCATTCCTGTGGCTTCCAAGCTTCACCCTTCTTGATTACCTGAAATACATGTGAGAAAATCATCAGCAAAAATGCCGAGTGAATCTATAGGTTCATATAATCATTTTGAACACAAGCAAAGATTATAAATTTGTCGCATATTTGAAGGCAACAAGCGTCAAATAATAATTTGCATCAACAATAATAATTATATATAGCATAAATTGCAATAAGCTCATGGAACCGAGCCCTTAGACACTCCCTTTAGAGGTCTGATAAGACAGAAGATTTATTAATTGTCGGTTACCTCCAGATTATTGGTACATTGTCGTATACCTGACTTCTCAATACAATATGTTCAAACAGTGTGGAGGTCGGGCCTAAGCTTCTATGACAAGTCCACAAAAACTGAACCGGGGCGGCTTCCCCCATAGATCTATTAATTGTACTAGCGGTTAACCCATCATAGGTTAATTAACGGTCCATAATTGAGGCTTTAACAAAGGCAATCACTTAATGCAATTTAAAGGCAACCACGGGTCCATTCATAAAGGGACAAGCATACCATAAAAATCTTGTGTTCTAAGTTTACAAAACATGTATTCCCCCTCGCGGGTTTTAAAATATTTGAATGAGCTCAAACGAGGCTATAGACTCACCTTAGTACTTATAGTAGTTGAAGACAATCGCCGACGATAGTAGATGCCCGATAATCACGATAACCGCAACCTAGCAAATAAGGTGCGTACATTAATAATAGACTCGAGAAATAAATGATACTTAATAAAATCAAACTCGAACTCATAAAACCACAATACACTCGAGAGTAAACGATATAAATAACTCATTATACTTTACTACTCATTTACTTTACCATTTTATACTTTTTAACAAAATCCGTCGGCACATACTACATGTACTAGCTTATTTACCCCTTTTAAACTTGTCAACCATTTATGAAGCGACTCGATAAACTAACTTACTATATATAGAAAGTCCTCCTACAAGTTTATCAAATGAAGTTACTTTTAAAGTCCTTTACTCGACTCATTTTCAAACCACAAAATCCGGACAGATTTACGTTAATTTTTCATACAACCGTTTTAACGTATTTAAACGACTCCGTTTACCGAACCGACTCTCGGGTTTTAAAGTAAACTCAACCTAATAAATAAATACCTCATTATCAGTGGGTTACAAATCTCAAAACATCCATTCAGAGTCCCCTAGATTCGATCCAAATATCGACAACAACTACTTGTAGTGCCGATACTCGTCTTCCGGTACATGATCATTCAAAACATCATAACTTCGCGCTCGTTTTGAGCTAGAAGCTCTACCTTATATCAAATCGAAGCTAAGGAAATTATATACAACCCTAGGCTATAAGTTAAGTCATTTTCAAAACATAAAAATACGGATTTTTCAGTTTACCTACTGCTATAAAATGGGTACCAAAATCTTGTACAAAATCAACTTTTTGACCAAAACCAACCATAGAAATGATCATTCCTATACTCTAATATCATCATACATCCACCATAACATCAAAATAATAACAAAAATAAAAATCTTTGGATCAAAATATAGTTTTTAACAAGATTTCTAGCAAGAACCACCATGGATCATGCTAAAAACACCATGCATAACCATGGCTTCCACCTACCAACATCAAGAAAATAAAAAGTGCTTGCATGTGTAAATTTTTTATACCATTGTGATCCTTGATCAAGAATAGAGATGGGTCTATGCTTGGTTTAGCTTGAATCAACCTCAAACTCAAGATAATTTGAAAATTGTATGGATTTCGTTAGTTGGGTGGAGTTTCGGCAAAAGGAAGAAGAAGGAGAGAGGATTGGTGGATTTTGGAAGTAAAAAAATAGAAGTGTGTGTTTATTTTAAATTTTTATTTAGTGGGGTAGGGAACAAGTTGCAAATTGGCAAAAGTTGTGGCTGAAATTGTAAATAATTAGTTAAAAAGTGGGAAATAATTATTAGTCGATTTTGAAATTATTTACGGGACTCGGGTTTCGTAAAAATACTTAAAAGTTTAAACGCACACGAAAAATAATAATATAACGACTCGATACGTAATTAAAACGATATCGTCGAAAATATTAAATATCGAAACGATCGATAATGAAATATAAAATTGTGGGCATCCGTCGGTATCGCGATCACTAGTAGTCCTCGTTGCTCGTCAAAATATTAAAATAAAATATTTAATATCGATTTCAACTTAAACCGTTAAACGTAATAATATTTAACGTCATAAATACTTCAAAAATATTTGAAAAGTAAGAATTAAGTAATGACCTTATTTTGTGGGTTTTACAGATGTAAATAATGACTTCTTACACTGAGAACTTAAAGAGAAATTTTATATGGATGCTCCACAAGGATTTGCACACAGGTTTACAGAAAGGGAGGTGTGTCTTTTAAAAAAATATTTGTACGGACTAAGACAATCCCTGAGAGCTTGGTTTGGGAAGTTCACCTTACCCATGAATAAATATGGTTTCAAGCAAAGCAACTCAGATCATACATTGTTCTTCACGTGGAGGGGTAATTTTATAACTTGTTTAATAATATATGTCGATGATATGATTATTACAGGAGATGATCAAGAAGAGATAGTCAAACTCAGGAAAAGCTTGTTCCCAGATTTTGAAATGAAAGATCTTAGATGCTTAAATACTTCCTTGGATATAAATTCCTAAGATATAAACGAGGGATCTTCATGTGTCAAAAGAATTACATTATAGATTTACTTTTAGAAATTGGTATGGTTGATTGTAAAATAGTTGACACTCCAATGATTATGAACCAGAAACTATATATGGAAGAGGAAGTAGAGCCGACTAGAAAAGAAAGGTACCAACAAATGGTAGGAAAACTGATATACCTTTAACATACCCGACCCTACATAGCATATGCCATAGGAGTGATTAGTCTGTTGATGCATCAACCTCAAAAGTCCCACATAGAGGCAACCTTGATGATTATACGATATCTCAATGGAACCACTGGACATGGAGTCTTGTTTTAGCCAAACGGGCATCTTGAAACACAGTTGTATACCGACGCAGATTGGGCAGGAGATAAGAGTGACCGAAGATCAACCTCTGGTTACTTTACATTGGTTGGAGGGAATTTTGTTACGTGAAGAAGCAAGAAACAAAAAGTGGTGGCTCTTTCAAGTGCTGAAGAAGAATTCTGAGGAATTGCAAGATGAATAACCGAAGTTTTATGGGTACGGAGACTTCTAACTGAAATAGGATATTCCCCACAAGAACCCATCAAAATATTTAGTGAGAACAAGGCAGCCATTCAAACTTTAGAGAATATAGTTCAACATTATCG
This sequence comes from Glebionis coronaria, assembly GCA_025667525.1. Classification (NCBI taxonomy): domain Eukaryota; kingdom Viridiplantae; phylum Streptophyta; class Magnoliopsida; order Asterales; family Asteraceae; genus Glebionis; species Glebionis coronaria. The sequence goes on from CM046879.1 coordinate 270,149,205, forward strand.
AACAAAACACGTAGAAGTAGATCGACACTTCATCAAAGAAAAATTAGAAGCAAAGATCATCACACTCCCATTTGTTCGATCATAATACCAACTTCCAGATATTTTAACCAAAGCTGTTAATGAGAAGAATCTTCACGAATGTCTAAGAAAGTTGAAATTTGGAAATCTCATAATTCAACTTGAGGGAGAGTGTTAAAAAAGAATGGTTAATGGATCAGTAAAACTAGTGGTCAGTCAAATCATATCCCATGTAATTAGGAAATCATATATTTCCTTTCCATTAACAGTCACCCAACTGATTCGTTTTTTATAAATAGATTCATTGAAATTGTGTATAAAGTTTGGTTCACCTCTCATTGTAAAGCAACAAGATTTAATAAGAAACAATCTTCTCTCATTTCTGTTCTTTATCAGTTTTGTTTTCTCAACACTCTTTTCTATATGCCTTTGACAAAATCAAAGATATGGTAGAGAAGCAAATAGATAAAGAAAAACGCCGACAACGTAAGCTCACGACGTTAGCCTTTCTTTTCGATAATGCAAGTAATGATAAAACTAACCTGCGCACAACATATGATAAGTGTCATGATATTTCCCCATAGAAACGTGTTTTAATTGATATGTTTCTAAATAAAGAAGATGACAATGATAAAGCCATGCAAAAAGCCTTGTTTAAAAAGACCGCAAAAATGGAGGCTAAAATTCTAAATAAATTGAATGATTGAATAACCTCACTCCCAGACTCACATCGATTTTTCATCACAACAACAACTGTTGGGTCAAAAAGTTGATGTGGCAGAAACTCAAAAACGAAGAAAACATGTAAGGCATTTGTCTAAGCGTTGAAAAGTGTAAATCAGGCGTTGTCAAGAGTAAATTAGGCGTTGACAGAAGTCAACAAAAGTCAAACGCTGTTGAAATGTCTATTTAGAATAAGTATTCAGAATATTATTTGATAATATTCTGTATTAGTTATTTAAATAGAAGATATTCATGTTTATTTATAGTTATCTTTTGTAAAACCCTAATCCTTACACTATAAAAGGAACCAAGGGTTATTTGGTTTTTCATACTTTCATATACAATGTAAACCTAAAGCGTGTGTTGCACTAGACGTGGGATTAATGTATACACGTCTAGTGGTTGTTAATTATTAATATAATTAGCAACCCAATTGTTTAATTCTTGTGTTATTGTGCCTAAACACCTTGTTAATGGTTATTGTTCTAATTCTGCTTTGATTATGTTAATCATATGAACAATGATCATTCCTAGCAGCTAAAAGATCGAAGAAACCAAGGTTTCCACAGTTGGTATCAGAGCCTCGTGGCTCGTGATGCTAGGACCAACAAGGTGTTCGTGTTTTGAGAAGAAAAGAAAAATCCGTCTAGGGTTTTTCTGGAGGATTTTGTGTGCGCAGCAGTATTCGGAAGGCTATAACTTTTTATTGAACTGTTGGATCGCAACGAAATTTTTTGTGTGTGTTCTACACACATATATATAGATGTACACCGGAGGGATTGTCGAGATCTATCCCCAAGAAAAAGTTATTAAGCGTCGAAGTCAGCAGTGATCATATGTTGTTTTCTGTGTATAGTAATAGTAAAAACGAGATTTCTCCTTCGTTAACCGTTGGATCGTTATGAAATTCGCGATGTAGGTTCTTGACACTTGTTTCTAGGATCTCACTGAAGGGATCTTCGATCTGAGCTCTCATGAAGAAGATATTCGATGTCGAAGTTCATTGCAGTTTATGGTTTTCACATAAAATCATGATTTAGGGTTTATAAAACCCTAGATCAATTAGCCGCTGATGTGTGTTATGTAGACGCTGATAGATGTTGGTGTGACGCTGATAGATGTTGGTGTGACGCTGACAAGGTATGGATGAGGCGCTGATGGCCAGGCGCTGACAGGTACAATATTGGCGCTGTCAGGAATAAAGTTGACGCTGATAGAAAGCGTTGACACTTGTTGTCCGATATATGGTTTTTCAAACACTGTCAGGTGTTGTCTGTTATTGGACAACACACAGTATTGATATCTTAGACAAAGGAAGATATTGGACAACAAAAGGAATAGCTGCTGTTTGGAAAATTGGTAGATTTTGGCACACAAAAAGAGGTATTTACACACGAAGGTACATGGGATCTCCGTTTTTATACAGAATATCAATTTGATATTTATGGCTCGGATATTTTTTATAAAGACGTATATGATTAAGGGGAAGAATTATTATAGTAAGTTTGAGGTTGAAGTTAGTTTTCACAAATTTGTTTTTCTTATTTAGGTGAGCAATACACCTTGTCTTTGGACTAAATATATTGTTACAACTTACAACTAGCTAATAGTTGTGAAGGTTATCAGTTCCTGTGACAACCGTGGTTTTGGGTTTGTCACTTGGTCTTACTTTTAGGTTATTTTATGAGTGCTTACTTGAATTGTGTGTTTACATGTTTATTTTGTGTGAACGAGGTTGGTGTGGTTATCGTTTATGAGTATAGAGTACTCATAAGTAAATCGAGGAACGGTTATTTCATGTTCATGAGCTCACAAGTGGTGACTATGAAATGAAAATGGTGATATTGTGGTGTTTACGTATACGTATAAGTATTATAGTAATAGTGTATTTTTTTAGGATTTACGGTTTAACATTTAGAGGTCTCGAATGAGGTAGTCATATGAATATTTTTCGGGATGGTTTTAGGTCATTTTGGACTTAATTATAAAGTTTATTTCAAAATTTGAGATTTTTTATAAAAGTGTATATTTTACGTCTTTTACGGTAAAACGCCTAAATTTGACTAGTTTTACGGTTTTGAGGTTTTGGGAGTTTTAGGAGCTGAAAGAAATTAAGGTAAATTAAGGTAATATTAATAAGATATTAATTAACAGTAAAAAGAAAAAAAGTAAAGAAAAAAACGAAATTAGGGGTGTTTGGGTCGGTTTAGAAGAGAAAAAAAAAGGAAAAAAAGAAAAGATTTATGGTAAGTGGTAATTGGGTTAGACAAGGATTGTTTTGACTATATAAGGAACCCCCAACACTAAATCAAATGCATTTTTTTTCTTTCCCTGGAGTTATAGTCGATTAAAAGAAGAGGAGAATTAGGGTTCTTGATAAAAATTGGGTTTTTTTCATCTTCCATTGAATTAAAGGTAAAAACCTTCTTAAACCTTTTTAATTAAATTGTTCTTATGTTTAATTGATCATTCTTATGATAGATTAAGGGTTAGGGTTTATATAAAAACACTAGATTAATGATGTATTAATCATAATATGATGATCGTATGATCTAGGGCTTGTATTATAAGGGTTATAGGTGATTAATTTGATCAATTTGTTTAAAACCCGTTTTTAAAAACTGGGCAGATTTTGAGTCAATTTTTTGATCATATCGGGAGTTCTATAAACTCTTATTTTACGATCCAAGTACCCCTGTAAAGGTATTTGAAGTGGCTTTCCAATGCAAGAAACGATAACTAAATTGGAGGTCGGGAAGAGGGTCAAAAACAGGTTACAACAGTCGGAGGTCAAAATAGTTTTGAATTCAGCCTGTTTTCTTTTTAAGTTTTGGGTTGTTTCGGGTACTTAGGGTTGCATTGGGATCTTCTCACGAACGTGAGAGATGGTTTATATATTTTAGTAAGTATCTGCACTTGGGCTAAGGTTGTGGTTTAGGGTAAGACCCCTTAATGGTATCAAACTTTTAGTACGTTTAAAATCAGGAAATCTGGAATGACAAAAGTAGATATATGTATATCGGGGCCTTAACAGTAGCTTTAAGGTTAGGGAAAGTGGGAGGTGTTAGCCAACATATGTAAGGGTATGAATATTCTATTTACAGAAACCATGGGTATGTTTAAGTGGACGTTTGACTTAAAGTTTTGAGACTTAAAAACTAGGACTGTTTTGTGTAAAATGTGAACGGGATAGTTATTAAACTTAACCAAGTTAAGGACTTGTTAAGGAAGGGTAATGGGGTGATTAGAGCTTGTCAAAGAGGTAAATATGTGGGAATAGGCTAGATGTCCATCATAGGTTAATGAGTCATCTTAGTGATTGGTTCGTGTATTAATTGCGTGTTTTTGGTTTGTTAGTTTGTTGCTAGTGCAAGGACTTGTGAAGAAGCTATCAGGTGAGTTTCATAGTCCCATGTTTACTATTTTTTTTACTTCCAGATGGGATGGAAGAGACACTGTGTTGAATTATTTTCTAAATTAATGTTGTGAATGTTTTAAGGTTCGAGATGGACTTGTGTGTACATTTATGTGATTAACTGCTATGTGATTCTTGTTTGTGTGTGATCTGGATTGGAAAGGTACATAGGTGTATGGGCGCCTATGGGACCTATGGCTAATGATAAGGCGTGATGCCTTGGAAATTGTGATTGTTGGTAAGGCGTGATGCCTTGGAAATTGTGATTGTTGGTAAGGCGTGATGCCTTGGAAATTGTGATTGTTGGTAAGGCGTGATGCCTTGGAAATTGTGATTGTTGGTAAGGCGTGATGCCTTGGAAATTGTGATTGTTGGTAAGGCGTGATGACTTGGAATTGTAATGATTGATTGAACTTGAATGCTAGTTGTTAGTACATGATTGTAGCGCATTGTCCATATGTTTATTGGTTTATGGTATTCACAGCTTATGACTTGTCTTGTGTTGGAGTCTAAACCTATGACTCTCACCAACTTTATGTTGACGTGTTTTAGTGTCTCTTTCAGGTGATACTATGGTTAAGCATGAGAACATAAGTGGCTAGGATTGGAGAAGCTTAGGAATGCATATAGAAGGAGAATCCCCGTTCCCTTCTTAGTTTTATTTGATTGTTCATTTTAATAAGTGATACTGTGGCACACATATGATTGTTTTGGTATGTTATTTGTTGTCTTGGGTAAGTAGTAGGACTGTTACTTACTTACCTAGACCCCTTGCATTTGTTGAGATATTGTCATGACCTTCGTGTCACCATTTTTATGACATTTCTTATTTCATATAGTTATCTCTATAGACACGCCATGTTGTGATGATATCCATACGTCGCGCCCCATATTCCGCCATGGTGAGGTGTGACAGTTCCCATGTACCAAAAACTGTAGGTGAGCAATACACCTTGTTATTTTGAGTAAATATATTGTTATAGCTAACAACTGGCTCATAGTTGTGGAGGTTACCAGTACCTATGTACCAAAAACTGTTAGGTAAGCAATACACCTTTTCATTGGATTAAATATATTGTTATAGCTAACAACTGGCTTATAGTTGTACGGTTTTTGTTGGTTTCAGTTCTCGTTCGTACCAATAAACCGAGCCCCCTTTTGCAATGAAAGAGTTGCATTTTTCTCTAGTCGTTTCGCAACTAGGGGAAGAGTTTATCAACTAGTGAGCAATTGGGTGAAAGAAATACAATGTTTGGGTTATTCTGCTTCTACATCAAAATTATTGTACTTATTTTTCTTCAAAATCATTACATAGAGCCTACATATGGAGAATCTTCGATTGCATACATTATTTCCTTCCCTATTGATGTGACAAAAAGGGAAGACATACATGCTACAATTGAGGGGAAGCAATTTGAAGATGATGTACAACTTACAAGAGATACACAAAGAGTTTTGCCGACATCAACTAGGGGAAGATTGTTGTGTCAAAAAGTTGATGTGGCAAAAACTTAAAAACGAAGAAAACATGAAGGCATTTGTCTAAGCGTTGACAAGTGTAAATCAGGCGTTGTCAAGAGTAAATTAGGCGTTGACAGAAGTCAACAAAAGTCAAACGCTGTTGAAATGTCTATTTAGGATAAGTATTCATAATATTATTTGATAATATTCTGTATTAGTTATTTAAATAGAAGATATTCATGTTTATTCATAGTTATCATTTGTAAAACCCTAATCCTTACACTATAAAAGGAACCAATGGTTATTAGGTTTTTCATACTTTCATATACAATGTAAACCTAAAGCATGTGTTGCACTAGACGTGGGATTAATGTATACACGTCTAGTGGTTGTTGATTATTAATATAATTAGCAACCCAATTGTTTAATTCTTGTGTTATTGTGCCTAAACACCTTGTTAATGGGTACTGTTCTAATTCCGCTTTGATTATGTTAATCATATGAACAATGATCATTCCTAGCAGCTAAAAGATCAAGGAAACCAAGGTTTCCACAACAACGACGTCGATATGTTTCTCCCGATCCATCCTATCTAATTGTAAACGACTCAAATGGCATACTTACTGACAGTCAGTTTTATCAACTATACCAAGATGAACAAGTATTGAGAGAAACAGTGGAAGAAGAAGCTAGGGAACAAAAGGAACGGGAGGAGAAAGTTAGGGCCGAAGAAGCTGAAGAAGCACAATTCCGATCAAAGTTTTTTATGGACACCTATCGGATTCGAAACCGGGAACGGACTAATCGTATTAAGTGTTTTTATTTTATATATCTAGTGGTGTATTTCCTTTTTTATTATATTTGAATTCCAGTATTTTAATGTTTTACGTATAGAATAAATGTTTTAATTTTCGAATAAAAATTGTTTACGTTTACGTTTTTATTTACGTTCTTAGTTTACGAATTTAAATAACTAAAAAGAAAATAAAATAGGGTATGACGTGGATGTGACTTTCACAACAAATAACGGTATAAGGTTAAAATTTTAAACTTAAAAAAACGGTTTTTAGTTTAAAACTATGGAAATTAAAACATTTCTTGTTTTACAACTAGATTGTCCTCGAGATCGAATTTGTCCACTCGATCGACTTGACCCGGTCGTCAAAACGAGTCGACCGAGTTCTAGGTCGGTCGATCGAATGAACGACCGCATGCGTTGCGAGCAGCCAAATAAAATGTTCTTACAAATAAATGAATGTCGTTTTTATATGCCTAGGTTACTGAGGAAGATGAGCCGTACACTTAGATACTCACATATAGCCTTTGTAGACCATAATCTCGACTAGACGGATTATGATCATGTGTCAAATGCCTTTGTAAAACATAGCTTTAATGATGAGATAGCCATTCGTCCTAACTGAAATAGTAGGGCATCATGGCCAAGGACGAAGCTAAGACTTGATATAACCGGATGCATAAATGCTTTTAACTTTAATATAACATAGTTAAAAAGTGAATTAAGACAAAAAAAATTATTCATATTTTAATGAAACTAGATGCATTTTATATTCATTTACGAAAATCGAAGTTTTTTTCAAAAATTAACATTACAACGAATAAATAAATAAATATTTCGAGCATTCACGGCATACCCCTGACTCCGTCTCTTGGCACGGGGATTCCTCTTTCCAGTATATTAGTAATTGTATTCCAAGTTTTGATCACTTTCAGCTTTTAACAATGTAATCACCCAGGTGGTCTAATAGTAAGCGGCTTGAGACAATAATTACGAAAATGAAAAAAATCTCTTGTTTAAATCATATCATATGCAAAGGATCTTAAAGCAACCATGATATGAGTATGGTACTAACCAAACCCAAGTTGCGCTATTGGTTACTTAAAGTCCTCTATGTTATGAAGATTAATGAACAAGACCACATCTTCCATTATCCCCATTTGTATGTAGTTTCATGCATGTCACAATTGAAGTAGGTAGTTGTTGTCCATGCACGTTTTGAAACATATATATGGTCCATCAGTTATTTCTACCCACGCTCATCATCAGTCATTAAGTTTGGGCATACACTTGTATTTTCATTTACTATTTAAGTTGTAATTTTGCTTTGAAGAAATATGAATGAATGAATGAAGAATTAAGTATAGTTTCTCTGTATTATTCTTGGAGTCTTGCCCGCTCTAAGGGCCTTATCCCTTCTGTTTCTCGTGTCTACTTCTTGGGAGATTGACCATCTATAATCGGTCTTTAACAATGGTGCTTTCATCGACTTACTCGATGCCTCCAACATCTAAGCCACCCCTAAACATCCAAGATCAATTATTTTCCCTAAATGCAAAAGTTAATGCCCTGGCAACCCTTCTTCAAGCACGAATTGGAACCATCTCACAAAAGCTCACTATAAAAACCACCATCACTATGAATGTACCCAATGATCACATCGGCAACACCAAAACCAGCGACATCACCAGGACAAAATTCACCCACATCGAGAGCAAAAAAACAATTCAAATTACTCCATTCTCGTTGCCACCTCCAACTGTCCGCAAAATTCATAAGTAAAAAATCCTACACGATATATCCATCTTCAACTGCCATTACCCATTCACTCGTGTCGCAACCTCCAACACTATACATGTATCTGGCATGCTTACTATAAAACCCGCTTTAAAATACCTAACAACATTAAATGCATGTAAACACCGACAATTTAAAACTTTCAGATTAATTAATATGCGACACGAACCACGAACATCTAATATGAACATTTCATATATAAATTAATTACTATAGTTATTACGTATATAAATATTATTATTGATACACGGGAAGTGCTTAAGAAACATTCAAGAAATAAAAAACGATAATTAATCACAAACACCATGGTAAAGAATTAAGCATGAAAAAACAACATGGAAAATATAAGGGTTTTGTTTGGGGCGTGTACTGGAAGAAAGAAAAGGGAAAAGATGGGCTTTGGGCCATTAAACTATTACTAGTAAACAAAACTCTCTAGAGGAATCATAATATCACTTTTACAGAAAATAGCAAAAACCCTATTCTTTCTTTCCCCTTTCTCCTTGCCGCGACACACAACCCCAAGCACAAGGGGTTTGGTTTTGATCTTTAAGTTAATTACGATATATTGTTCGTGTTCTTAATCATTAAACCTTTTCACGCATACGGTATTCCTTGATCTTTAATCTTATTATTTATTTTCTTTATTCTTAGATCACTAAAAACAAGTATGAAAACATGTTAATATATAAGATTAACCACGGGATCGGGGTAACTTTTGGGTTGTTTGAGTATGGCACGCAAACCGAGAGTTAGGTGACTCTCGGTGGTGGTTTCTTGACCAGGCCGCAGGCACCACACCCCCAACCGGGGGCTATGGCTTTCAATCGAGGGAAACCGAGACCTTTTATGGTCTCGGTGTGTTCTTTAACGCAACAAAGGACACCCCGGCTGTAGCCGGTGGTGGCTTGGTTCAGGCAGCATGGCCGCAGCCCTCGGGCTGTGGTGCTCGGTTGCCGGGTCTCGGGTTGGGGCTCGGGAACTTATCATTTTTCAGAAACACGTAATTAAACCGACATGTAAAATAGTTTATGTTATGTTTTAAATTAATTAATTGTATAATTAATTATGGGTCTAATTAAAATAAACCTAGGTTAGTTTTATTTAAATGAAGTTATGATATAACATGTATGTACATTTATTTATATAAACGTATGATATAATAATTAATAATTTAATTATTCATGAACATATATTTAATTAATTAAAACTTAGGTTAAATTAAATAATATCTTTTATGATAAAGTTTAATAACATGAATTATGTAATATTATTAATTAATAATAACTTATAATAACATGACATGACATTATTAATTAATAATAATATGCTAAACTAAGTATTTATTAATTATTAACTTTATAGTATAATTCTACATGATATAAAATAAGCATATGATTAATTATGGAAACATATTAATTAAGGAATTATACTATTTATGGTAACATGATATTTATGGTGATACACTGAATACAGTAACATGATATTTATGGTAATACATTAAATATGGTAATACATTAAATATGGTAACATGCTATTTATAGAAACATGCTAAATACATAAACTTTCTATTTTTGGAAACTTACTAACTATGGAAACTTTCTATTTTTCGAAACTTACTATATAAGGAAACTTGCTAAATTTGGGAAGTTACTATATATGGAAACATGCTATTTTTTGAAACTTACTATATCTAGAAACCTGCTATTTTTAGAAAGTTACTCATTATGTTATAACAAGTACTATAACACTTAAAACATGAAACACATAGATCTAAAACACATGAAACTATAAGAAACACATGATTAAGACATGAAATACTAAGACAAGACAAGAATAAGTATAATAAGTATGAACACGTCAAGTAAACTAATTAACAAGTATGTATAAGTAAGACCGACTCTTATTCATGTCCCTTCATTATGTAGCTATCGTGAAGCCATAGTGATCTTCCACTTTCGTTTTCATCTTCATTTTCTGCACATAAGGTACGAATATTCCGTCCTTTAGTAAGGACATCGTTTATTCCTATACTTAGGATTTCCACGTTTGCAGTCATCTATTTTTCCCAGTATTTTAAGTGTCTTAAACACATCAGTATATTTATGATTATTTTAGGTTACCTGAGCTATATACATGCATGCCAGTTTCACCTAGTTGTGGGGGTTTCATAACCATAGCACTGGAGCCACCGATGTTATGACTCTTCTATGGGAGAGTGATTGCTCGCAGAGTCCCTTACAGTATTTTGGCCTATGTTATTATTATCATGTGGGGCGAATGGGTGCATCCTAGGACAAGTAGTATGATTTCATGGTAACTGCGGTGTGTGCCTTACATCCGTTACAGGAGCTGATCCCTCCACTCATTTTATATAATAACTAGAGGCAGCCCCTCTAATTACATGATGAGGTTACCCCTCTAAGTATTCATGCAAGTTGATGTATCATGATCTATATGGGCTCCGAGCATATTTAAAATACAGTTTTCAGTATAAATAAAAATAAGTCTTTTAGAACATAAAATCAGTCTTATAAGCTTAAACCAGGTTTTCCAGGACTTACATTATTCCGCTTCACTATCATTTCATACTTTCATTTCATTATTTACTTATGTTTATGTTATCATGTCATTGTCAGTATACCCGTTCACTGAGCGTATTGCTCAGCCGTTACTTTCCTTTCCATGTCCCAAAACGGCAGGTACCCATGGACAAACTTGAGCATTTGGAGGACGTACATGGAAGTTGATCTTCTCCTAATGCCTTCTTATTCTTATGCTTATTTAGACACTTTTTTGTCCTTCTCAATTCATTTATTTTATTTATGTTTTGGGCTTATGTTTAGGAACCGATGTTTGATTCCTGTTTTCCCTTTTGGTCATGAATGTTTGTACATATTACCTTACATGCTTTGATGACACGCTATAATTATCCTATGATATTCTATTTATCAAAATGGGGTGTTACAATTATGGTATCAGAGCCAAGGTTTTGATCTGTAGGCTCTAAAACTCGACCTGTGACTAGTGGGTAGTCACCAAGAGCTTCCTAAGCTGACGCTTGTTATTCCACGTATTGATATTTTTAGCACCTTGATGTTTTAACCATGATGTTTTCCTCAGAATTGTTTTTACTAATATGGATTGAACAACCATCATCCATACTTAGTTACATGTCATTGTTTTATGCATGATGTTCCTTGAGAACTTTGGCTAATATGGACTAAACCACCGTAGTTCATACTTGGTCATATGTTTTCGGTTAAGTTTTGATAGTTGATTTCACTTATTTATTTTCATGTATTATTGTTGCAGGTATTTTGACTAAGTAATGGTTGGTACAGGACTGGCCATATTTAGTCGCATCTGCTTTTCATTTAATTATTTTTTGCTGAACCACCCATAGGCGTTCACCCTTGCTCATGTCAATTTTGTGATGTGAACCGAACCATATGTGTTCACCCTTGCCATGTCATTTTTGTTTTGGTTAACCTACCCATAGGCGTTCATCCTTAGTCATGTCAATTTAGTTTTGTGAATCGACCCATGGTCGTCCACACCAGCGAATTTTCAGATTTCATTTAATTACATTCATATTTTTCATGACCCCTCATTAATTTTTATGTTCTTTATGTCAACTATGTTCTCATACTATCATGTTCCTTCATGTTAATTTTGTTCGGAATTGTTTTTACTAATATGGATTGAACAACCGTCATCCATACTTAGTTACATGTCATTGTTTTATGCATGATGTTTTATGCTGATTATGTTTTATGCTCCTTCATGTTAATTTTGTTCCAGGTTCCTTCATGTTGATTTCGTCTTCATGCTGATTATGTCTTACGTCTCCTTTGCCTTCATCATGTTGATTATGCTTTCATGCAAGACATTGATGGATTTCATTTAATCCTGCTTTCATGATAGTCATGGTTGGTTTTATTAATCATGCTTTCATGCAAATCATCATTGAATTTCGTTTAACCATACTTTTAGCGTTTTCTCTATGCAACCAGAATGATGTCTATGCTAGAATTGCTAGGCTATCATGATGCTCATTCAAGTTCCGTTTTCTAACCGTTTAACCAAATATTTTCCTTTAAAATCATGTCAGATGATCGACCCCATACCGATCATTTCATGTGCATTCCATGTGTACTCCATGTACCGTATTCCACGTGTACTCCGTGTACCGTATCCCCTGTGTATTACATGTACTGTAATCCATGTGTATTTTACTTACAATACTCCACGAGTATTCGCTAGTCGATTCTAAATCATCTCAGGCGTATTCCACTGGTTGATATTCTACAAGATGCTGATGCCGCTCATAACTTAGAGATGTTACTAAATATTGATGTTGTTGATTATTTGGAGACGCTACGAGATGTTGATGCTGTTCACAACCTAGAGATCCTACAAGATGAAGACAAAGGCGTTAGATCAAAGCGATCGAACGAGAAGATGTTTTACCACCAGACGATTTCTATCACATTCCATGTCCCTACCTTTAAGTTATATGTCACACGTCATTCGGTTGTCTTTTCAGTCATATGAGTGAGAACTGGTACCAGCCGGCCACTCCACTGAATAGTTACATGAATCACCGTCATGAGAATGACCCATCATGGAACTGACAGACAAGGCGATAGTAACCACAACTGTGACAGCAACTATTCTAGCAATCGCAACAGAACACCGGTCACGGACGTGATCAGAAATACAAAGGGTCAGCAGTTCAACCGATCCACCAATTATGGCATGTTAACCTAAGAGTTTCAATTTTATTCGTTTCACACCTCGAGACACATGTCAATACATCAGTCAAGACACATGTCTCACGTATATTTTTTGAAGACATATGTCAAGACATTATTCAAGACACATGTCATAAGCATATTTTCTCAAGACACGAGTCAAGACACATGACTCACGTCTATTTTCTGAAACAACCCTAAGAAATTCAGGGTACCCTTAGGGGTATATCCATTTTGTTGTGCCATGTATTAATCAGGCCACAAGAATTTCAATACCAACACCGGTGTATTATTCGCGTTTGGACACGCAGGATTCATTCTGCGGGAGACAGGCAAAACACATCCAGTGAGATTTGTCCCGTTTGCTTCATGACACTTTCATTTCCTTGATTTCATATTTCATATATCCATGACCATAAAGGACGCCAATCGTATCACCCATGTATACGAAGGTTTTTTCTTCAGTCTAGTGATAAGATCTAATCAGCTAACGCACTTATCTCGGACAGATGCAAGTTAAATATGATTCTGATTATGGAATATGAACAACACACCATGCTATGACTGGTCGCCATTTATATCAGATTAACTACAACGATGTTCAGGCTCCTGAATACATTCATCATGGTTTTCCATTAGGAAAATCTGTACAAATTTATCTATGCTTTACAAGCACATGTTTTGTTAGCCCATGGTTGCGAAGATTTTCTAGCTATCATTTATAACACGACTACTAATGTTCCTTTTATTCATAACCAGCCAATTATTCAAAAATCCCCCCATATAAATTCCAGAAGAACCTTCAAGGAGAAGGACGGTATCATGAGATTATTTGTCGACTACCGTCGATTTAAACATATCACCTTTATAACCGTTATCCTCCTCCACGTATTAATGATATGTCCAGGGTGCTAAGAACTTATCCAAGATCAATTCATGATCATGAATAAAAGAGTAGGACATTTCCATGACTGCCATTCGTAACGATTTGGTCATGCTAAATTCATGATTTTTGTGTTGGTCTCACGAATGCTCTAGCAGCATTTACAGATTTGATGAATTGAGTTTCCACGAACTCATAAACATATTCATTTTATTTCTTTGATGACATCTTGATTTTCTCTAAGTCTAAAGAAGAGCATGAAGACCATATTCACACTATGTTACAAATTCTACGACAGAAGAAATTTCACCCAGAAATTTTTCCAGCATGAATTTTGGTTGATTACAGTGACACGTTGAATCACATTGATTCTTATGGTTAATCTTACCATGACTCAGTTTACACGTAAATAATAGAATCCTACACTAAGTTATGTGTTTCAAGGGATCCTACGCTAAGAGAAGTCTAATTTCAAAGACTCGTAGCTTTCTAGTGACTATGATCTAGGTTCTACAAAGATTTATCATGATCTTAACCACGTTTTGGTGGAGAGGCATGAAAGAAGATACAATTACGTTCATATCTAAATGCCTGACTTATCAGCGGGTTAAGATAGAATGCCAACACGCTTGCAGTCATTTAAACCTTTAGAAATTTCTGGATCGTCGTTCGGTCATTTAACCTAGCCTACAGATTTTCTTTTATCCGAAAGGAGTACGTAGTAGCATATCATCAGATATCTTCCTACCGATGATCGTACGATTTCACGGCACTCTTTCAGCTAACAAATCAGATAAAGGTTCAAGTTCGCGTTCATTAATTACGTTCACGTCAGTATGACTATTTCAGCTCGCTAGTTATGTCTCACGTTAGCTTTCACGACTTTGTTCACGTTTATATCTCTTTTCCATCTTTATGTTTGGCTTTCCATTTCCACGTTCATGACCTCATTCACGTTCATGATCGTATCCTATCTTACGATTTACGTTTCACTTTTCGTTATGGAAATATGTGTAGAAACTTGGGAGACCAGACTCAAGCTTAGTATGATATTCCATCTTCAGACAAACGTTTCACGTCACATTTCACTTCTCAGCTCGTATCGTTTATTGTTACCTTCTCAGTTATTGCACATTCACGATATATTCCACATAGCATGTTCACTCAACGTTCTCATGTCACATTCACGATATGTTGCATGTATTCTCATTCACCATAAGTTCTTGTATTACATTTACCGTATGTCCACGTATCACGTTCAAAATTGTTCACGTATCACGTTTACAATTGTTCACCTACTACGTTTCAGTATGTCTCATGCATCGTAGCTCAGACGTTACTAACATCAGTTATTCTAGGTTATTTCGCATTATAACGTTTTGTTATCTTTGCACGTTACTCCTTAACTACTCAATCAGATTCATGAGCATACATCTTACGATGATAGACCAGAAACATTTTTGTATCGTCAAGACAGAGTCATGAAGACCAAGATTATCATTTTCGCCAAGATCTTTTAGAGGAACGTTCCGAGCGGGAAGCCACTTGGAAACAGAGGAGTCCATCTGGATTTCTTATCCTCTTTTCCTTTCATAATTCAGATATGTTCTTTTAAGCCACTTTACGTTCCACGTTCCCTTCAGTCACGTCATATTCCATGTTCCCTACAGTCATGTCACATCAACGTCCCTTCCAGTTTATCGTATCTTTAATTCAAGGACGAATTAATCTTTTAGAGGGGGAGAGTTGATACAAGGTTTTTTCACCCTTATAAAAATTAAAGATTAAGTTCGTTGTGTGTTGGTCTAATCGAATTGATCTAGGCTCCTATGTGACTTCGTTTTATTTTGGTGGAATAAAGCTGTGTCGTTGTAGTGTTTAAAATTAAAAGGTGCAAAACAATTAAAGTAAAAGTGAAATTAAAGTAAATCTAAGTCTATTTTAAAGGCACTAAAATAAAATGACGTAAACTTAAATCTATCTAAGGCAAACTTAAAGTGCGACTAAAACTAAGGCAAATAATCTAAAAGTGCAATTAAATAAAAGGCAGGAAAGATAAAGCTTGAAAGTAAAAATCAAAGACAAAAGCTAATAAGAACCTGAATACAGCTCATTTGGAATAAACCTTCGTTTGGAACAATCACTCGTCCTAAATGTCACCTTTGGTTGAAATGATTCTTCTTCACTTGGGATATTACCAAAATCCTTGATCCGGAACAAATTGGTCTGAATATGTCACTTATTCAAGACAATGCTTCGTTCAGAACTTACTGATTCAGAACTTGTAAAATCTGCCTTGATTCAGAACTTTTAGGTCACCCCTTGATTCGGAAGTTTCCGGATGAAGCTCTTGATTCGGAAGTTTTGAACTTCCGAATGAACCTTCCTTGAGTCGGAAGATGACCCTTGATCCGGAACTTTTGGAAGTTCCGAATGAACAACCTTGACTCGGAAGTTTATGACTTCCGAATGAAAAGCCTTTATTCGGAACTTTGTTCCTTGATTCGGAACTTTAAGTTGATTCGGAACTTTTTGAAAAGTTCCGAATGAAACCCTTGGTTCGGAACTTTGGAGTTCCGAATGAATCCCTTTGGTTCGGAAGTTTTAACTTCGTCCGGAACTTTGAAAGTTCCGGATGAACAAGCTTGGTTCGGAACTTTTGGAGTTCCGGATGAAACCTTGATTCGGAACTTTGGGAGTTCCGAATGAGCTCTTCCCTCCTTCTTTGGTTCGGAACTTCTCCTGGAAATATCAGAAACAAAGCAAAAACCCCCGAAGAACAAGGAGATAGATACAGTAGCAGATATAAACAAAATGATCAAAATCAAACACACGGATAATAATAAACAGTAACGAATCAATGAATAAACATCAACAAACAATTAAAAACATGAAATCAAATAACTTTTACCACATTAATCAAAAACCACCTAGGATCAAAATAAAAGCATGAACATAAACATAAACACAACAAATCAAAGATTAAGAAAGGTAGATAAGAGATTGACAAGATAAAGTAAAGATTGACAATAATTAAATGAAAACTTACTTGAAATTAAATGAATTTAGGGTGCGAGACAAGGTAATTAAATTGACAATTAAGTAAATGACAAGTAATTAAAATGGTGGAAGAACTAGTGTCACCCTAGCCAACAAAATGAAATGTTTACATCTAATGACTATTTATAGGGGAGGATTAGGAAGCTTCCTCCCCTCTTTCCTTTTCTCTTAATTGCAAGCTTAAGTCCCTTCTTTTATTAATCTTCATTAATTGCGTCATTAGTCCTTTTCTTCTAATCTTCTTTAAACTTGGACTTAAGGGACTTTTGGCTTCGGGATTTCTTCGAACTCGTCTTTGAATTCTTCAATAAAATAGACTTGAATTCTTCGGCTTTTGATAAACTTCCGTCTTTTGACTTTTTCTTCGATAAATCTTCAGAATTGGTCGTGGACTTCCGTTCTTTTTGCACTCTTGACTTCTTGACTTCGTCTTTCATCATTTTCTTCAATAAAAGCCCGTAAATGCCCGTGAATGTCCGTGTTTTCTCCACTTTTCACCTTTTCATCCTAAATCACAACAAAAACACAAACCACGCATAATTCCGACATAAAAGACATAAAATACACGTTTTGGTCCGGTTATTATTGTAATTAAGTGGTAGAAAAGATGGGTGTTTACACACCTATCAAATCCCCTACACTTGACCATTGCAATGTCCTCATGCAATGCATTAGTTACAAAGCAAGATTACACTTTTCATCATAATCAATCCACGTTGGCCTTTATTAAAGAGATAGAAAATTAAAGACATTCAAAATAAAGAAATCAAAAGCATACCTTGGGTTTTGAAAATGTTATGAATAATCATCATCCTCAAGTTTTTACTTTCTCCAAACCAAGCTTAAAAACGAGATCATTGTTATTATAAGTTAGTAAACTAACACGAACTCATGTGGGCCAATTATTCACTTAGACTCCCTTATTCCTATGGGTATCTCTTATATTTTATTATTGTCTAGAATGATCACGAGGATGCATTGTTTGACTTATTTCGATAGTTATTTAGTCTGAAAATAAAGTGCACGATTTAATCAATAGTTAGCTAAAGGACCAAATCTTTTAAAACTGCTTCTCGGGACCTCATAAAGTTCATATCTTGGCATAACTCGCTTCGCGATTTGAGACCTTTCTCGGACCGATTTTTGGCAGCGACTTCATACTTCAAATCTTGAGAGACATTCATGAAATAATGGTCTTCTCTTCATAATAGGAATTCTTCACTTTGAAGTTTTGAGAGATTCATACTTGGACCACGACTTCTTCATTTTTTTCTCCAATCTTTATTTTGGACTTTGATATACAACGATTCGCCTCCTTTTATGACTTGGATCTATTTATCCTCATACCTTGTTAGGGTCTTTTCGGATACACTTCTCCATGACTTTTGGGGAGTTTTGCTTTACGTCGTGTGTCTCGATCCTTCATATTGATTTTCGATAAATGATTCTTCACATCACTTTGGATCTTTAGCAACAAAATATAGCCCTCATGCCTTGTTAGGGCCTTTTCGGACTCGCCAATCTTCGCATCCCGCTTCAATAAGTTATGCCTTGGCTATGAACTCTAATCCATACCGAGCAACTTTTAAACGATCTGGGGCTAGAAGCTAAGTAACTTTTCAAATCGTACAACCTTATTTATTAGCAGATAAATTTATTAGCAAGCGATGGGAGAATAGGCTTATAATTAACTCACATAAATTCACGAAAGAATACCGAACTTATAATTGGCTCTATCATCTCTCGTTCTCCAAAGTTTAAAATCTCAAGTAATGAGACTCGTGGATACTTAGCCTATTAAATCAAAGTTTTGGGTTTTCGAGTCGCCTATAGGATCTTGCAAATTCTTAGACTCTTTCAAGTTTAGAAATCGCATTTTAAAGTTCCCTTGATAAACGACTCTCTAGGATCAATTATAGGAACTTGCGAAAAGTTCTTGTTCTTAACCTGTGAGAGTTAAGACTTTCGCGTTTTTATAGCTCCCTATATAAAAGCCTAGCAAAACTTGACTTAAACATGTTAAGGATACTAGCTAGAGTAAACTCGGGTTGAGTCAAAATATTCATAACGTTTGAAAATTAAAACCATTTATTAAACATTTATTCTAGCAAAGAAAGGAAATAACTATACAAAGATAACAACTAATAGGCCAAAATAGATCAAAAATTTTGAAAAATGTTGAAAATTTGATTTTCCGGTTAAAATGAGGACAAATACAAGGAAAAGACCACTTAACTTCGATAGAAGTCCCCCCTACACTTAAGAGAAACATTGTCCTCAATGTTTAAATATGTGGGAGTAAGCTCCCCTACACTTAGGACATTGTGCACGTTGTTTAAATCTCGCTAAGGAAAAGACAACTACAGAGATTCCTATTTTAATATTGAGAAAATATAAAATAGTGAATCGACTGGAGTTTAAGATAGAACCGGGAAGAAGTAGAACACGGAATCACGGGTCGTCAAGAATCATCAAGAGTGGATCATTGAAGCTCGAATCCCTGATTAAGAAGTGAGGAGAGGAAATAGCAATCCAAAGGGTCCCCCTTACACTTATGGTAAAGAAAGCGGAAAGATAGATGCATGGGTTGCCTCCCAAGAAGCGCTTGATTTTTGTTAACCGAGTCGTGAGCCTGACTCGACCTTGATCATCAACGGAAGTAGCATGAAACAAATCCACCAGGATCAAAGACATAGTTTTCATCCATCAATAAGCAAGAGCTTAAGGCGAACAAGGCAAGCCAAAAGAGAAGTGGCAAGGTTCCCTTAAGCAGTGATGGAGCACGGTGGAAGCAAGTATGGTGTGGTGCAAGCATGGCTTCAATAGTTCCAAAGATTTTTCCTTTTATTTCATCAGGTGGATACTGAGATGGCTTAAAGACTTCAATACCAGGGTCGAACACCTTTTTCTTTAAGGGAAAATAGCACTCAGGCTCAGCCGAGTGTGAAGAAGATCCGCAAAGAAGCACAACCTCGTCCTCAGAAGTGGGACAAAGAGGTGTCAAATCATACGTGCAACGGATTTTGGTGTCGACCGGTTTCTTCTCCTTTGACAAAATTTTCTTCAAATCCAAAGTAGGATCAAGGCGATAATCTTCAAAGTCAAAAGGAGGAGCATCACTCTCATGAGGGAAGTATGTGTTGAGAAATTCAGAGAAATCTTCCTCAAATGAATAATCGTCCAAAGTAGGGTCGAGTTATGTTGGAGGATCTTCATCATGTGAAGAATCACTCGATAGAGTATTAGCCTCATCAAAATCATCGAAAGTGGGCAGCTCGAGATACTCAGAAGTACAATCAAAATCTTCCGAATCTGAGCTAGAATCATCATCATCATAAGCATCGAAGACCGGTGGAGAATCAAAAATGGGAGAAGCGTCCAAAATAGGGAGAGAATCATCCACATTATCTTCAAAGAGTGGATTATCAGTGGAAGACTCGAATAGAGGATTATCGTAGACGGTAAAGTCATCGAGCACATTTATCATATTCACTGATTCTCGTCCTCCAAAGGATTTGCCTGTAAGCTTCCCAATTTTAAAAACTTTAGAATCATCCTCGACTCGTAAGATTAACTCACCTTCGGCCACATCTACTAAAGCACGTCCGGTTCTCAAAAATGGCCGACCAAGTATTAAAGGAATACGAGGGTCCATTTCATAATCAACTACGACAAAATCGACCAGGAAAGTAAATGTGCCAACTTTGATAAACACGTCTTCGGCTATACCAACGGGGTAAGCGAGAGTGCGATTTGCAAGTTCGAGAGTCATCTTTGTTGGAATGAGGTCGGGCAATGATAGTGTATTCCAAACACTGAGTGGCATAAGATTAATACTAGCCCCGAGATCAGCAAGGGCAGTAAATTCTTCAGTTTTGTTGAACACGCAAGGCAACACAAAACGACCGGGATCTCCAAGCTTTTCCGGAAGTTCTCTAAGAATGACTGCAGAGCAGTTTTCATTTAAGCGTGTGTTGACGAGTTCAATCAGCTTCTCCTTCTTGTTAAGCAATTCCTTAAATGCTTTAACAAATTTGGGCATGTGGACAAGTGCTTCAAGAAAGCTAATGTTGAAGTTCATTTGAGAAAGCATCTTATTATAGCTAGTAACTTGAGCATCATTCTTAGTTAGCTCGTTGGTCTTGGCTATGCGAGAAGGGTATGGGATTCTAGGTTGATAAGGGTTAGGTGAAGGTTGTGATGTTGAAGGGTCCTTCCGAGATACATCGTCATGACGAGGCGGAGACGGTAATGGTGCACTACTACTAGGTGTAGGAGGAGTAGGGATACATGGTGGTGGAATAGGTGTAGATGATGGTGGTGGGGTAGGTGGATCGACAATGGTAAGTCCACTACGCGTAGTTATAGCACTCACATTAGCTCGTGGATTGGGGACGATGTTTGAAGGTAGAGAACCCGAAGAAGAAGAAGGTTGAGCTTCGGGCAAGAAACTAGCCAATAGATTCTTTAATTCAGTTGTTTGAGTGATGAAAGAGGATTGAAGATTTTCACGAACCTCGGTTCTGATGTCATTACCTTGCTTCAAGATATCTCCTTTCAAATTGATTATTTGGCTCTGTAGATTCTTGATTTTCTCACCTTGAGTTCTCATGATTGTGTCAACATCGGGATTAATGGGTGGGTGTTGTTGGGTGGGTGGTTGATAAGGGTTAGAAGCACGAGGTGGGATTTGGTTGCTTCTATTGTAGTTGTTGGCGGGATTTTGGTTTTGAGGAGAAAAACCGGGTGAAAGGTAATTGTTGGAACGGTAGCTCAACAGATTTCTATCCCCTTGTTGTCTAGCTTGGTAATTTTCCGGTGAATAATTACCGTAAGCAGAATACACATTTTCCGGATTTCCTTGTGTCGAAGGACAATCGGTGTATGAGTGAGGACCGCCACATGTTTCACAAGGA
This sequence comes from Glebionis coronaria, assembly GCA_025667525.1. Classification (NCBI taxonomy): domain Eukaryota; kingdom Viridiplantae; phylum Streptophyta; class Magnoliopsida; order Asterales; family Asteraceae; genus Glebionis; species Glebionis coronaria. Next base: position 270,171,031 of record CM046879.1, read on the forward strand.
TTAGCAACTGCTTTAACTTGTTGTTGTTGTTGGTTTGAAGCGAGAAGCGTAATACTTTTGCTCATTTCGGCCATCATGCGGGTAAGTTCGGTCATCTCAGGGTTTGCTGAGGTAGAAGAAACATTGACTCTCGTGTTGTTTCTAGAAGAAGCAGAGGAATCCCAGTTCTTATGATGAGTAGTCATGTTTTCAATTAACTCTCTACACTCCTCGGGTCTCCTTTTCATGAATGTGCCACCGGCGGCTGCATTGATCGTATCACGATCTCGAAAAGTCAATCCGTTGTAGAAAGTATCGATCAAGGTGACCGGAAGCATGTTATGGTTTGGACAACGGTCGATCAAGACATTATATCTCTCCCAAGCGTCAAAAAGAGATTCATCAGGGTCTTGCATGAAACAGCTGATCTGGTTGCGAAGACTTGTGACCATGGATGGTGGAAAGTAGCGCGATAAAAAGCGTTGAGTCATGTCATCCCAAGTGTGAATAGAATTCTTCGGGAGACGATCAAACCATTTCTCGGCATGATGCGATAAAGTATGTGGGAAGAGTTGTAGGCGGAGAACATCCATTGTGGCCCCAGGCAACTTCATGCTTTGGGTGATTGTAATGAATTTGTCGAGGTGTTTGTTGGCATCATCATCAGGCAATCCTCTAAATGGGTTTGTTTGCACTTGCTGAATCATGTGGTGCTTCAACGAAAACTCAGGAGCGTTGATTTGCATCGGCGCAATCGATCCTCCTCGTCCAAACATTGTTGGTTGACAAAGTTCCTCCATGGTCCGAAGATCGGGCTGTGGAAGAGCATTGTTGTTATTGTTGAGGTGCGGTAGTTGATTATTGTTGTTAACACCTGCCATGTCTAAATCTTCTTGAGGCTCGGGCTCTTGATAATTAGAAGATCTAGTACGCATACACCTGAAAATGCAAAAGAAAAAGAAACCAAACGCAAAGACAATATATATACACAATAAAAAGAAAATCTTTTTGGATTTTTGAAAATTTTAATTTTTATGGTTTTTATGAATTTTTTAATTTTTATGATTTTTGAATTTTTTATGCAAGAAAAATAACGTTCACGAGTGAACGGATCCCAAAAAGCAACGTGTCTAGCACAGAAAACTGTTGATCTTAACGAAAAGAGCCGGCAGCGGCGCCATTTGATACAAGGTTTTTGCACCCTTATAAAAATTAAAGATTAAGTTCGTTGTGTGTTGGTCTAATCGAATTGATCTAGGCTCCTATGTGACTTCGTTTATTTTGGTGGAACAAAGCTATGTCGTTGTAGTGTTTAAAATTAAAAGGTGCAAAACAATTAAAGTAAAAGTGAAATTAAAGTAAATCAAAGTCTATTTTAAAGGCACTAAAATAAAATGACGTAAACTTAAATCTATCTAAGGCAAACTTAAAGTGCGACTAAAACTAAGGCAAATAATCTAAAAGTGAAATTAAATAAAAGGCAGGAAAGATAAAGCTTGAAAGTAAAAATCAAAGACAAAAGCTAATAAGAACCTAAATACAGCTCATTTGGAATAAACCTTCGTTTGGAACAATCACTCGTCCTAAATGTCACCTTTGGTTGAAATGATTCTTCTTCACTTGGGATATTACCAAAATCCTTGATCCGGAACAAATTGGTCTGAATATGTCACTTATTCAAGACAATGCTTCGTTCGGAACTTACTGATTCGGAACTTGTAAAATCTGCCTTGATTCGGAACTTTTAGGTCACCCCTTGATTCGGAAGTTTCCGGATGAAGCTCTTGATTCGGAAGTTTTGAACTTCCGAATGAACCTTCCTTGAGTCGGAAGATGACCCTTGATCCGGAACTTTTGGAAGTTCCGAATGAACAACCTTGACTCGGAAGTTTATGACTTCCGAATGAAAAGCCTTTATTCGGAACTTTGTTCCTTAATTCGGAACTTTAAGTTGATTCAGAACTTTTTGAAAAGTTCCGAATGAAACCCTTGGTTCGGAACTTTGGAGTTCCGAATGAATCCCTTTGGTTCGGAAGTTTTAACTTCGTCCGGAACTTTGAAAGTTCCGGATGAACAAGCTTGGTTCGGAACTTTTGGAGTTCCGGATGAAACCTTGATTCGGAACTTTGGGAGTTCCGAATGAGCTCTTCCCTCCTTCTTTGGTTCGGAACTTCTCCTGGAAATATCAGAAACAAAGCAAAAACCCCCGAAGAACAAGGAGATAGATACAGTAGCAGATATAAACAAAATGATCAAATCAAACACACGGATAATAATAAACAGTAACGAATCAATGAATAAACATCAACAAACAATTAAAAACATGAAATCAAATAACTTTTACCACAATAATCAAAAACCACTTAGGATCAAAATAAATGCATGAACATAAACATAAACACAACAAATCAAAGATTAAGAAAGGTAGATAAGAGATTGACAAGATAAAGTAAAGATTGACAATAATTAAATGAAAACTTACTTGAAATTAAATGAATTTAGGGTGCGAGACAAGGTAATTAAATTGACAATTAAGTAAATGACAAGTAATTAAAATGGTGGAAGAACTAGTGTCACCCTAGCCAACAAAATGAAATGTTTACATCTAATGACTATTTATAGGGGAGGATTAGGAAGCTTCCTCCCCTCTTTCCTTTTCTCTTAATTGCAAGCTTAAGTCCCTTCTTTTATTAATCTTCATTAATTGCGTCATTAGTCCTTTTCTTCTAATCTTCTTTAAACTTGGACTTAAGGGACTTTTGGCTTCGGGATTTCTTCGAACTCGTCTTTGAATTCTTCAATAAAATAGTCTTGAATTCTTCGGCTTTTGATAAACTTCCGTCTTTTGACTTTTTCTTCGATAAATCTTCAGAATTGGTCGTGGACTTCCGTTCTTTTTGCACTCTTGACTTCTTGACTTCGTCTTTCATCCTTTTCTTCAATAAAAGCCCGTAAATGCCCGTGAATGTCCGTGTTTTCTCCACTTTTCACCTTTTCATCCTAAATCACAACAAAAACACAAACCACGCATAATTCCGACATAAAAGACATAAAATACACGTTTTGGTCCGGTTATTATTGTAATTAAGTGGTAGAAAAGATGGGTGTTTACACACCTATCAAGAGTTGTAGAACCCGCTTTAAAATACCTAACAACATTAAATGCATGAAAACACCGATAACTTAAAACTTTCAGATTAATTAATATGCGACACGAACCACAAACATTTAATATGAACATTTCGTATATAAATTAATTACTACAATTATTACGTATATTAATATTATTACTAATACACGAGAAGTGCTTAGGTATAATGCTTAAGAAACGTTCAAGAAATAAAACACGATAATTAATCACGAACACCATGGTAAAGAATTAAGCACGAAAAAGAAACATGAAAAATATATGTTTTTTGTTTGGGGCGTGGGCTAGAAGAAAGAAAAGGGAAAAGATGGGCTTTGGGCGATAAATTTTTTACCAGTAAACAAAACTCTCCAGAGGAATCATAATATCACTTTTACAAAAAAAGCAGAAACCCTAATCTTTCTTTCCCCTTTCCCCTTGCCGCGACACACAGCCCCAAGCACAAGGGGTTTTGGTTTTGATCTTTAAGTAAAATACGTTATATTTTTCGTGTTCGTAATCATTAAACCTTTTCACGCATACGGTATTCCTTGATCTTTAATCTTATTATTTATTTTCTTTATTCTTAGATCATTAAAAACAAGTATGAAAACATGTTAATATATAAGATTAACCACAGGATCGGTGTAACTTTTGGGTTGTTTGAGTATGGCACGTAAACCGAGAGTCGGGTGACTCTCGGTGGTGGTCTCTTGACCAGGCCGTAGGCACCACACCCTCAACCGGGGGCTGTGGCTTTCAATCGAGGGAAACCGAGACCTTTTATGGTCTCGGTGTGTTCTTCTGCGCAGCAAAGGACACCCCGGCTGTAGCCAACGATGGCTTGGTTCGGGCAGCGAGGCCGCAGCCCTCGGGCTGTGGTGCTCGGTTGTCGGGTCTCGGGAACTTATCATTTTTTCAGAAACACGTAATTAAACAAACATGTAAAATAGTTTATGTTATGTTTTAAATTAATTAATTGTGATATAACATGTATGTACATTTATTCATATAAACTTATAAGATAATATGAATAATTTAATTATTCATGAATATAGATTTAATTAATTAAAACTTAGGTTAAATTAATTAATATCTTTAATGATAAAGTTTAATAACATGAATTATGTAATATTATTAATTAATAATAACTTATAATAACATCACATGACATTATTAATTAGTTATAATATGTTAAACTAAGTATTTATTAATTATTAAACTTTATAGTATAATTCTACATGATATAAAATAAGCATATGATTAATTATGGAAACATATTTTAGTGAATTATACTATTTATGGTAACATGATATTTATGGTAATACACTAAATATGGAAACATGATATTTATGGTAATACATTAAATATTATAACATGATATTTATGGTAATACATTAAATATGGTAACATGCTATTTATAGAAACATGCTAAATATGGAAACTTTCTATTTTTGGAAACTTACTAATTATGGAAATTTTCTATTTTTAGAAACTTACTACTTTTGGAAAGTTACGATATATGGAAACCTGCTATTTTTGAAAAGTTACTATATATAGAAACCTGCTATTTTTAGAAAGTTACTCATTATGTTATAACAAGTACTATAACACTTAAAACATGAAACACACGGATCTAAAACACATGAAACTATAAGAAACACATGATTAAGACATGAAATACTAAGAAAAGACAAGAATAAGTATAATAAGTATGAACATGTCAAGTAAACTAATCAACAAGTATGCTAAGTAAGTCCGACTCTTATTCATGTCCCTTCATTATGTAGCTATCATGAAGCCGGAGTGATCTTCCACTTTCGTTTTCAACTTCATTTACTTGACATAAGGTACGGATATTCCGTCCTTCATTAAGGACATCATTCTTTCCTATACTTAGGATTCCCCGTTTGTAGCCATCTGTTTTTCTTAGTAGTTTAAGTGTCTTAAATACATCAGTATATGTATGATTATTTTTGATTGCCTGAGCTATATACATGCATGCCGGTTTCACCTAGTTGTGGGGGTTCCATAACTATAGCACTGGAGGCACCGATGTTATGACTCTTCTACGGGTGAGTGATTGCTCGTAGCGTGTAAAACCCGCATGCTTTTACCATGAATAGTACCCTTAAGATCGTACGTACTAGATTAAAACTTTCCCATTATAGCATGATTACGATTACATGTTAGGATTTTACGTGTTACGTACGTGTTAGAACACGATAAGTATTTACTACGCACGAACACGCAATAATTATTTGACAATAATTAATCACGAACATGCGATCATGAAATCATGAACGTAATTAAATCACGAACTATTATTAATTACGTATATATATTTATTACGAACACGAATAAATATATTAAGTCACGATCGATAACTAATTAAAACACGTAAATTACGAAAACGAGAACACACAAGAACACACTATAATATTTAGACTCGGGAAATGTATGGGTTGCCCCATGTGGGTCCCATACCATGAAATTAGGGAGGGCAGATGGGCTTAGCCCATCAATTTTTACTAAAACAAGGAATTAGGAAAGATTTTGGTCATTTTTCACTTTACAGGAAAATATCAAAAACCCTAAAAATATTTTCTCCTCCTTCTTTTTCTTTTTTTGGCCGCCACCAATAAACACACCAAGGGGGTGTTTTGTTTGATCTTTGATCTTGGTTTTGGTGCAAGTGTTCGTGTTTGTTCATCCTTGGTTAGATCCACGCATTCGGTAAATTCTTTTAACCCTTTTCTTTTTGATTTGATCTATTAAATAATTAAGAACATGATGTGTTTTTTTAAAACCTAATTAAAACATAGATCTAACATGAAAATGGCTTTTGGAGAAATAAAAAAGGATGGTTTAGGGGTGTTTTGTTTTGGCCGGCGCCTAAACCGAACCCCAGGGGGGTCTCGGTTTGGCTACTCGACCACCATAGAGACCATATGGTCCCGGTTGGTTGGTGTGGGTCCCACGGCAGCAGCAAGACAAGGGGAACCCCGAAGTGGTTCGGGGTATGGTGTCGATTTCATGTCCGGTTCATGGTTCTTAGTCAAGATCCTGTTCACGGTGTATGTTAAGATTATTATTTTTAAAATCTTATGCTAAAATTAAATTAATAAACATGACATGATTAATTTAATAACATGACTTAGGTTATATTAATTATTAAAATCATGAAATTTTTAACTTAAGTATTTTTTTATATTTTTAGACTTATAATTAATTAATTATTTAAAAACCATGGTTATAATTAATTAATTAGCATGACTTAGGTTATATTATTAATAAATAATAATACATATTTTAACCTAAGTATTGAACTTTATTTAATTAAAAACATGATATACTTTAATTAAATATTTTAACCTATAGTTTATTTTAATTACATGAAATAATTAATAAACTATACATTATATCATATGGCTTAGAAATAATCATGAAAACACTTAGGCTTATATACTTAGCTTATTTAACCAGCTTATTTCTAATTATAGAAACTTCTATTTTTAGAAACTTATTTAAATAAGGCAGCTAATCTATTTATGGAAACGTTCTATTTTTAGAAACTTATTTATTTCAGGCAGCTAATCTATTTATGGAAACTTATTTAAATAAGGCAGCTAATCTATTTATGGAAACTTTCTATTTTAGAAACTTATCTATTTTAAGCAGTAATTCTATTTTTGGAAACTTTCTATTTTTGGAAACTTTCTATTTTTAAAAAACTTTCTATTTTTGGAAACTTTCTATTTTTGGAAACTTTCTATTTTTAGTAACTTTCTATTTTTGGAAACTTTCTATTTTTGGAAACTTTCTATTTTAGGAAACCTTCTATTTTTGGAAAGTTACGTATTATTACACAGTAAGTATAATAATACATGAAATACCAGAAATACTTAATCAGAATAGACAAAATATAAGATAAACACAGTTAAAGACTTTAAACAGTAAAACACGATATGAACATATAAAATAAGCTAAGACATGACATAAAACCAGTTACGTATTTAGTAAGCAGATACTTATTCATGTATGTATTTATGTAGCATTAGTGATACCGAAGTAGGATTCTCCTCAGTTCATCTTCTTCGTTCACTGGACATAAGGTACGGATTCTCGTCCTTTCAGTATAGACATTCTTTCCTTATTAGGATTCCCCGTATGCAGCCAACTATTTTCCCAGTATTTGTTTTATATGTTTTTGAATTGCTTATGTTTAATTAGAATACCTAAAGCCATATACATGCATGACCAGTTTCACCTAGTTATGGAGGTACCATAACCATAATATTAGAGGCACTGATGTTATGACTTCAGCACGGCGGAGTGATTGCTCGTAGTGTCCCTTCAGCATTTGGCCATTTATATTATATTTATCATGTGGGGCGTATGAGTGCATCCTAGTTACATGTTTTCCAGTCAGGATTTCATCGTGAATGTGGTGTGTGTCTTGCATCCTTCACAAGGAGCTGATCCCTCCTACCCAAACCAGTATATTAAATTAGAGGTAGCCCCTCTAATTTGTATGATGAGGTCACCCCTCCAAGTATTCATGCACGGTGGATTTTCATGATCTATATTGGCTAATGGTAAAATATGTTAAACAGTTTTCATAAGATAAACATAAGGCTTTTCAAACTATAAAACCAGTTTTATGAACATGTTCCAGGTTTTCCAGGACTTATACATTTCCGCTGCTATTAAGCCTCTATTATGCTTAGTCATTCATACTATGTCTATATCCGTGCACTGAGCGTTATGCTCAGCCGTTTTTCCTTTCATGTTCCCAAAACGGCAGGTACCCACGACTCGAGCATTTGGAGGACGTGCATAGGATGGAAGCTGCCATAGACTTCTTCTTTTTTTCCTTCATATACTTATGCTTGTTTAGTCTTTCATTCATTTCTTTTGCTTTATTATGTTTTGAGCTTATATTTGGGAACCGATGTTTGATTCCGGTTTACCCTATGGTCATGTAATGTTTTAGACATTTATCCTTGTATGCTTTGATGACACGCCATAATTACGCGTGACATTCCATTTATCAAAATGGGGTGTTACAATTATGGTATCAGAGCCAAGGCTTCGACCTGTAGGCTCTAAAACTCGACCTGTGACTAGTGGGTAGTCACCAGGAGCTTCCTAAGCCAACGTTTGTTATTATACGTATTGATGTTGTCAGCACATTGTTGTTTTAACCATGACGTTTTCAGCACCTTGAGGTTTTAACCTTGATGTTTTCAGCGATATTGTTTTACTAATATGGATGGACAACCGTCATTCACATTTAGTTATGTGTCATTGTTTCATGTATAATGTTCCTCGTGAACCGTGACTATGTGGACTGAAAACAGTAGTTCATAATTAGTCACATAAATTTTTTTCTGATATGTTTTGACAGATTAGTTTCATTTATTTATGTTTCATGTATCATAGTTGCAGGGATTATGACTAAGTAATGGTTGGTACAGGACTGGCCTTATTTAGTCGCATGTGCTTTTATCGAAACATTTAACTTTAGGACCGACCCATAGGCGTCCCTGATAGGTGTGAAAACATCCATCCTTTTACCACTTAATTACAATAATAACCAAGCCAAAACGTGTATTTTATGTCGTAAATGTCGGAATTATGCGTGGTTTGTGTTTTTGTCGTGATTTAGGACCAAAATGTGAAAAGAGAAGAAAACACGGGCTTTCACGGGCTTTTATCGAAGAAAACGACAAAAAGACAAAGTCAAGAGATCAAGAATGCAAAAAGAACGGAAGTCCAAGGCCTATTCTGAAGATTTATCGAAGAACAAGTCTAAAAGACGGAAGTTTAATAAAGCCGAAGAACTCGAGTCTAATAAATAAATAAATTATAAGACGAGTTTAATTAATCCCGAGACAAAGTCGATAAAGTCGAAGAACTTAAAAGACGAGAAGACGTGAAGAAAGAAGGAAAGAGGAGGCAACACATGCACCTCCCCATTTCCTATAAATACCCTCCTAAACTCATTTAGGAGGGTTGGTTAGTTTTAGTTAGTCTAGTTTTCCTTTCATCTTTGTAGGTGATTCTAGAGAGAGAAAGTGACAGTTTCTCTCACTAGGGTCCTAATCTTTTATCTTCCTTTCTTGTTTTTAACTAAAAACTTTATTTTTAATAGTTTTAATTCTTGTTCTAAGCTTAATCTTATTCTACTATTCCTAGCTTTTTGCTTGTGCTTAATCCTAAATTCTTTACACGATTTGTTTAAGTTTTATGTTTGATTTATGAAAAGGTTTGTCTTTTGGTTAATCTAAGTTTCCTACGAATCAAGCTTTGAGCTTGACATGCTTATTGGCTTAATTTGTGTCTAGCTTATTGTTTTAAGTTTTCTTAAAAAGTTTTAGTCTTTTTAAAGTTTGCTTAATTTGTGTGCTTATCTTGTGTTTTTATAAAGTTTATGAATTTTGTCTTTTAAAAGCTTTCAAATTTATGTTTATTAAGTTGTTCAAGTTTCGGTTTAGTAGCTTATTGTATGTGCTTATTGAGATTTTTGCTTATCTCCATTTTCGGATTTATTGGTGTTCATCGCAATATTGAGGGTAATACACATTCCGATGGATTGCTTATTTGTATCGCAATAACCAATTGTGGTTCTACTTTGCGATCGGTTGGTATCTTCCCCCTTATTCCGATCGGGATTGCGATCGCTCATTGTGATCGCATATTTCGACGGAGTTTAAGGTATATTGCGACGAAGTGCTGCCCAAATTTTGACAACCACATTCGGATAGAATTTGGCACTTTAATTATTCCGACAATTTTTATTTTTTAGACATTCCGATAGTTCTTTTTTTTTTGAAAACATTCCGACAGTTTTCTTTTAGTATTCCGATAGATTCTCTTTTTCACATTCCGATGGTTTAAAATAAAAAAAATAAATAATAATAATATTCCGATACAAAAAGAACACATTCCGATAGATTATTAACTAAAATAGTAAAACACATTCCGATACATATTAACTAAAATATTCCGACAGAATGTCGTGCCTACCTGCTAGCTTCATTTTCTTTCCCGCCAATTTCAGCAGGCAGCTTGGCTGCTTGAGCTAGCTGCCTGCTAGCTTGCTTATTTATTTATTTTGTTCCGTAATTGTTTAGTTTAATCTGAAAGTTGTTCCGATTTAATTTCTGAAAGTTATATATTTTTAGTTAAATTTTTCGTCTAATTTTAAAATTAATATTTTTTCGTAAAGATCAAGTTTTATCTTTTATTTAGTACCCGCTTTAGGTTTTGCCTCGTTTAGCTTTAAAGTACCATTTTAGTTTTATTCTCTCCTTTTTCATTTATTAAACTTTATTTTCGAGTCGATAGTTAATTTCTTCTTTTAGATTTATTTTTATTGATTGTTTCGCTTTAAATTACGTTTTATTATTTGTTTTAATATTCGTTTTAATATCGTTTTAACTTTTAGTTTTTAATATTCACCTTGTTTTACTTTTATTATTTTTACTTATCTTTAATTTGTTTTTAAATACTTTTCGCATTTACTTTTTAATTAGTTATAGATAATCAACTTCCCTTTTTCTTAACCAAAAACAATTGAGTCACACATTTAACCGGAAATCAATTCGTTAAGACACCGAGAAAACGAACTCTTCTTTCAACTAGTAAAATCTCGTTATTAAAATGGCGCTGATGCCGACTCTTTTCGTGAAGATTAACGGTTTTTTGTGAGAGACGTGTTGGCTTTTGGGATCCGTTCACTCATGAATGTTATTTTTCGTGTCAAAAAAAAAAGTTTCAAAAATCCCAAAAACATTTGAAAAATCATAAAAAGCATTTATTTTTCAAAGTTTTGCACCAAAAATATTCTTCTTGCTTATCTATTTTTCTTTATGGATTTTTATGTCCATTGCGTCGGGTGTGGGAGACGATTGTACGGGAACGACTCTTGTCAATGGTGTACATGTGAGCGGTGCGGAAACGATATCGACAACATACAATTCGGATTTTGTCCTTTGTGCAACTCGACTAATTCTTCCTTTTTGAATCCACCTCCTGATCCCCCGTGCATCTATTGTGGAAGCGATTCTCATTGGCATGTTTCGTGCCCGGTTCAATACCCGTATGATCACGGGCAAGAACCGGGGTACAATTATGACTATGATAATAGCTATCCACAAGACGCACCCAGTCTTTCTCCTCAACCGTTTTGCAACAACTGTGGGGGTCCTCACGATACCGCTTATTGTCAACCGATGAATTATTATGAGCCATATCCGTGTCCTCAATTTTCTTCACTGATGGATTATTATGAACCAAACCCGGTTTCTAATTATTCTCAACCGATGAACTACTATGATCCACAACCATGCTATAATTCAGGTTTTCAACAATTTGAACCCCCACAACACATCATCGATCATCAACCCTCCTTCGAACATTTGAGCTCCCACGAACAATGGGCCACTCTTGCTAAGCAAGGTCAACAACTTCAAGAAGCTTTCAACAAGATCATCGAAAAATATCAAGAGGATCAACGGCCTGAGCAAATATCGAATATCGAGATTATACTCCTCCCCCGGTGTATCCATACTATTATGATGATGATGATGACGATGAGCCTACTATTTCTTGGAATGACCTTACTGCTCAATGTCCTAGTGCGATTGTTATCCCTCCTCTCGATATTCCAAACGTGTCTAAGGATTGTGATACATTGAGTGAGCTTAGTGAGTTTGGTCTTGATAAATTGTTTGATCACGAGGTTTGTGACATACCGGCTGCTATGGAGCTTGAGGACGACGTTGCTTTTACGGAAGAGGTCGATCCTAATGATGACGATTTTTCTCCAAGCTATGAGAATTTCACTTTTGAAATTTCTCAATCTCCACCGGGAGATGCGGGTGACGACGATTTATTCTCTCCGGTTTACGAGAAGTTCACCGATGAACATGATCTTGTGGATGAGGTGGAAGACGTGCTTCTTCGCGATAGATTACGGAAAGTGCACCTTCTTATTGCTAAAATCTAAGCGTTGACTTCTCATCCTCTTTCCGAGTCTTTACCTCCATCTATTCCTCCCGTTGAAGATAATGACCCCTTGCTGGAAGAAATCGACATTCACTCCATACCACCAGGTTATGATGACAATGACATGGAGGGGGGGGGTATTATTTTTGATAATTTGCTACTTGAAAGTATTGACCCAAGTCCCCCTCCCGAGCACCTTTCATCCTCCCCTTTAGCCACTATCTCGGAGGATGAGTGCTTTGACCAGGGAGGTGACATTGATTATGCTATGATTGATAACAATGCGGCTTTGCCGCTTGCTCAGCATCCATTGTCTTTGGGGGAGGAAAATGTGCTTACTTTACCCACCCCACCTCTCGTGGATCCTGATTTCACATACTATACGTATGTTGAAAGGACCTTTCTCCCTTTCAAGGCTTATCCCCCCGCCTCTCCTTTGTTGATGTCCTCCGGGAACGAGGACAAGGTCTTTGATCCCGGTATTACATTCGAGGCTTCCCCATGGACAATTTAATTCGGGGACGAGTCAAGCTCGTGACTCGGTTAACAAAAACAAGCCCTTTTTGGGAGGCAACCCAATTATCTATCTATCTTTCCTGTTTTCACCATAAGTGTAGGGGGAGCCCCGTGGTGTTTCTTGCTTTCTTTCTATCATATGCAGGGATTAGAGCTTCAAAGACACACTCTTGATGACTTTTGACGAACCGTGATTCCGTGTTCCATTTTCCCGGTTCTATCCTAAACTCTTTTCGATTCACTATTTTATATTTTCCAATACTAAAATAGGAATCTCTTTAGTTGTCTCTTCCTTAGCAAGATTCAAACAAGGTGCACAATGTCCTAAGTGTAGGGGAGTTTACTCCCACATGCTTAAACATTAAGGACAATGTTTATATTAAGTGTAGGGTGGACTTCTATCGAAGTTAAGTGGCCTTTTCCTTGTATTTGTCCTCATTTTAACCGGAAAATCAATTTTTCGACATTTTTCAAAATTTTTGATCTATTTTGGCCCATTAGTTTTTACCTTTGTGTAGTTATTTTCTTTCCTTATTAGAATAAAGTTTGAATAAAGCGGTTTTAATTTTCAAACGTTGTGAATCTTTTGACTCAACCCGAGTTTACTTGTCTAAGTTTACTCTAGCTAGTATCCTTAACGTGTTTAAGTCAAGTTTTGCTAGGCTTTTATGTAGGGAGCTATAAAACGCGAAAGTCTTAGCTCTCACGGGTTAAGAACAAGATCTTTTCGCAAGTTCCTATAATTGATCCTAGAGAGTCGTTTATCAAGGGAACTTTAAAATGCGGATTCTAAAATTGAAAAAGTCTAAGAGTTTGCAAGATCCTATAGGCGACTAAAAAACCCAAAACTTTGATTTAATAGGCTAAGCATCCACGAGTCTCATTACTTGAGATTTTAAATTATGGAGAACGAGAGATGATAGAGTCAATTATAAGTTTGGTATTCTTTCGTAAATATATGTGAGTTAATTATGAGCCTATTCTCCCATCGCTTGTTAATAAATTTATCTGCAATAAATAAGGTTGTATGATTTGAAAAGTTACTTAGCTTCTAGCCCAAGATCGTTTAAAAGTTCCTCGGTATGGATTAGAGTTCATAGCCAAAGCATAACTTATTGAAGCGGGATGCAAAAATTGGCGAGTTCGAAAAGGCCCTAACAAGGCATGAGGGCTACATTTTGTTGCTAAAGATCCCAAGTGATGTGAAGAATCATTTATCGAAAATCAATATGAAGGATCGAGACACACGACGAAAAGCAAATACTCCCCAAAAGATCATGGAGAAGTCTATCCAAAAAGGCCCTAACAAGGTATGAGGATAAATAGATCCAAGTCCAAAAAGGAGGCGGATCGTTGTATATCAAAATCCAAAATAAAGATTGGAGAAAAATGAAGAAGTCGTGGTCCATTTATGAAGAATCTCTCAAAATTTCAAGTGAAGAAATTCCTATTATGAAGAGAAGACCATTATTTCATGAACGTCTCTCAAGATTTGAAGTATGAAGTCGCTGCCAAATATCGGTCCGAGAAAGGTCTCAAATCGCGAAGCGAGTTATGCCAAGATATGAACTTTTTGAGGTCCCGAGAAGCAGTTTTAAAAGATTTTGTCCTTTAGCTAACTATTGATTAAATCGTCCCACTTTATTTTCAGCCTAATAAACTATCGAAATAAGTCAACAATGCATCTTCGTGATCATTCAAGACAACAATAAAATATAAGAGATACACCTAGTTTGCTAACTTATAATAATAATGATCTCGTTTTTAAGCTTGGTTTGGAGAAAATGAAAACTTGAGGATGATGATCATTCATGACATTTTCAAAACCCGAAGGTATGTTTTTGATTTCTTTACTTGTTTTGTAATTTTCTATCTCTTTAATAAAGGCCAAGACGGATTGATTATAATGAAAAGTGTAATCGTGCTTTGTAACTAATGCATTGCATGAGGACATTGCAATGGTTAAGTGTAGGGGATTTGATAGGTGTGAAAACACCCATCCTTTTACCACTTAATTACAATAATAACCAAGCCAAAACGTGTATTTTATGTCGTAAATGTCAGAATTATGCGTGGTTTGTGTTTTTGTCGTGATTTAGGACCAAAATGTGAAAAGAGAAGAAAACACGGGCTTTCACGGGCTTTTATCGAAGAAAATGACAAAAAGACAAAGTCAAGAGATCAAGAATGCAAAAAGAACGGAAGTCCAAGGCCTATTCTGAAGATTTATCGAAGAACAAGTCTAAAAGACGGAAGTTTAATAAAGCCGAAGAACTCGAGTCTAATAAATAAATAAATTATAAGACGAGTTTAATTAATCCCGAGACGAAGTCGATAAAGTCGAAGAACTTAAAAGACGAGAAGACGTGAAGAAATAAAGAAAGAGGAGGCAACACATGCACCTCCCCATTTCCTATAAATACCCTCCTAAACTCATTTAGGAGGGTTGGTTAGTTTTAGTTAGTCTAGTTTTCCTTTCATCTTTGTAGGTGATTCTAGAGAGAGAAAGTGACAGTTTCTCTCACTAGGATCCCAATCTTTTATCTTCCTTTCTTGTTTTTAACTAAAAACTTTATTTTTAATAGTTTTAATTCTTGTTCTAAGCTTAATCTTATTCTACTTTTCCTAGCTTTTTGCTTGTGCTTAATCCTAAATTCTTTACACGATTTGTTTAATTTTTATGTTTGATTTATGAAAAGGTTTGTCTTTTGGTTAATCTAAGTTTCCTACGAATCAAGCTTTGAGCTTGACATGCTTATTGGATTAATTTGTGTCTAGCTTATTGTTTTAAGTTTTCTTAAAAAGTTTTAGTCTTTTTAAAGTTTGCTTAATTTGTGTGCTTATCTTGTGTTTTTATAAAGTTTATGAATTTTGTCTTTTAAAAGCTTTCAAATTTATGTTTATTAAGTTGTTCAAGTTTCGGTTTAGTAGCTTATTGTATGTGCTTATTGAGATTTTTGCTTATCTCCATTTTCGGATTTGTTGGTGTTCATCACAATATTGAGGGTAATACACATTTCGATGGATTGCTTATTTGTATCGCAATAACCAATTGTGGTTCTACTTAGCGATCGGTTGGTATCTTCCCCCTTATTCCGATCGATATTGCGATCGCTCATTGCGATCGCATATTCCGACGGAGTTTAAGGTATATTGCGACGAAGTGCTGCCCAAATTTTGACAACCACATTCGGATAGAATTTGGCACTTTAATTATTCCGACAATTCTTATTTTTTAGACATTCCGATAGTTCTTTTTTTTTAAAAAAAATTCCGACAGTTTTCTTTTAGTATTCCGATAGATTCTCTTTTTCACATTCCGATAGTTTAAAAAAAAAATAAAAAATAATAATAATAATATTCCGATACAAAAAGAACACATTCCGATAGATTATTAACTAAAATAGTAAAACACATTCCGATACATATTAACTAAAATATTCCGACAGAATGTCGTGCCTACCTGCTAGCTTCATTTTCTTTCCCGCCAATTTCAGCAGGCAGCTTGGCTGCTTGAGCTAGCTGCCTGCTAGCTTGCTTATTTATTTATTTTGTTCCGTAATTGTTTAGTTTAATCTGAAAGTTGTTCCGATTTAATTTCTGAAAGTTATATATTTTTAGTTAAATTTTTCGTCTAATTTTAAAATTAATATTTTTTCGTAAAGTTCAAGTTTTATCTTTTATTTAGTACCCGCTTTAGGTTTTGCCTCGTTTAGCTTTAAAGTACCATTTTAGTTTTATTCTCTCCTTTTTCATTTATTAAACTTTATTTTCGAGTCGATAGTTAATTTCTTCTTTTAGATTTATTTTTATTGATTGTTTCGCTTTAAATTACGTTTTATTATTTGTTTTAATATTCGTTTTAATATCGTTTTAACTTTTAGTTTTTAATATTCACCTTGTTTTACTTTTATTATTTGTACTTATCTTTAATTTGTTTTTAAATACTTTTCGCATTTACTTTTTAATTAGTTATAGATAATCAACTTCCCTTTTTCTTAACCAAAAACAATTGAGTCACACATTTAACCGGAAATCAATTCGTTAAGACACCGAGAAAACGAACTCTTCTTTCAACTAGTAAAATCTCGTTATTAGTCCCTCGCCATGTCTTTTGTTTTGGGACCGACCCATAGGCGTCCCCTCGCACATATAAAGGTTTTTATAAACTACATTACGCATTCATGCACTGTTTTTCATGCATAAAATTTTTCTCATGATTTATTGGCATAAATTTTTTCATGTCCCCTCATAAGATAATATGTTTTTATGTCAAGTATGTTTTCATACTGTCATGGTTAACTTCAGTTCATGCTGATTATGTTATACACTCCTTCATGTTGAATTGTTCATGTTTCTTCATGACAATTTCGTCTTCATGTTGATTACATCTTACGCCTCTTTTGTTATTTATGCTTTCACGCAAGACATTGTTGGATTTCATTGAATTATGCTTTCATGATAGTCATGGTTGGTTTTCATTGATCATGCTGTCAGGCAAATCATCGTTGAATTTTGTTTAACCACACTTTAGCGTTTCTCTATGCAACCAGAATGATGACTATGCTAATATTGCCAAGTTATCATAATGGTTTTCCTAACCGTTTAACCGATATACTTTCCTTAAATCATGACAAATGATCGACCCCATACCGATCATTTCATGTGCATTCCATGTGTACTCCATGTACCGTAGGCCATGTGTGTTACACGTACCTAAATCCATGTGTATTTCACTTGCAATACTTCACGAGTATTCGCTAGCCGATTCTGAATCATCTCAGGCATATGTCCACTTGCTGATATTATACAAGATTGCTGATGCCGCTCATAGCTTGGAGATGTTACTAGGGATTGACGCTGCTGATGTTGGAGACGCTACGAGATGCTGATGCTGTTCACAACCTGGAGATCCTACAAGACGAAGACAAAGGCGTCAGAGTAAAGCTATTGGTCGAGAAGATACTTCACCATCAGACGATCTTCATCAATCATTGTCCCGAATTATTAGTTACATGTCACACGTCATTCAGTTGTCATTTCAGCCATATGAGTGCAAACCGGTACCAGCCGGCCACTCAGCTAAATAGTTACATGAATCACGGTCATGAGAATGACCATCATGGAACTGACAGACAGGACGATAGTAACCACTACTATGACAACAACTATCCTAGAAATCACAACCGAGGCTCCGGCCGCGGACGTGATCAGACATACAAAGGATCAATAGTCCAACCGATCCCCTAAGTCTGGCATAATAACCTAATATTGTAGTTCTATTATTTTATGTCTCGAGACACATGTCAAGACATCAGTCAAGACACATGTCTCACGTATACTTTCTGAGGACACATGTCAAGATACCAGTCAAGACATATGTCATGCTTATAGTTCCAAGACACGAGTCAAGACACATGACTCACGTCCAACTATGGAACATTTCTAAGAAATTCATGGTACCCTCCAAGGGTATATCCATTTTGTTGTGCCATGTATTAATCAGGCCACAAGAATTTCAATACCATTATCAGCGCATCAGTGAGAACTGTCACGTTGCCGATTTCACTTTCATTTCTTTCACCATACTTCATATATTCATGACCATGAAGGACGCCTTTCGTATTCCGACGTATACGAAGGTTTTCCTTCAGCTTAATGATGAGATCCAAGCTGCAAACGCATTTCCTCGGACAGACACGAGTTGAATTTTATCCTAATTATGGACTATGAATAGCACACCATGCTACGATTCATAATTATGTACAGTAATGTTCAGGCTCCTGAATACATTCAGCTTGATTTTCCATCAGGAAAATTTGTACAAATTATCTATGCTTACAAGCATGTGCGTTGTTAGCCATGGTCGCTAAAATTTTCTGCCTATCAGTAAGACACGACTACTTCAGTCCTTTTACGCATAGCCAGTTGATTATTCCAAAGTCTTCCTATACATTTCAGAAGAACCTACAAGGAGAACGATGGTACCATGAGATTATGTGTCGACTACCGTCGATTTAAACAAATCACCATTCATGACCGTTATTTTTCTCCACGTATTGACAACATGTCCAATCGACCTTATAGTGTTAATCACTTTTCCAAGATCAAACTCATGATCATGCTGCCAACAGTGACGAGTGAAATAGCAGGACATGTCCATGACTCCTATTCGTACACGACTCGGTCAAGCTAGATTTATGATTTTGAATTAGTCTCATCAATGCTACAACGACATTATAAGAATGAGTTTCCATGAACTCATAGCAAATTCATTAGTGTTTTCATTGAGGATAACCTAATTTTCGACTAAGCCTAGAGAAGAACAGGAAGAGCATATCTGCACTATGTTGCAAATTCTATGACAAGAGAAATTTTACCCTGGAAATTTTTTTTCCAATATCAATTCTGGTTGATTACAGTGACATGCTGGATCACATGGATTTTCATGGTTAATCTTACCATGACTCAGCTTATGCGTACAGGAGAGAACCCTACACTACATTAGGTGTTCTAGAAAATCCTACGCTAGGAGAAGTCTAGATTCAGAGACTCAGAGTTTCGCAAATTCCTATGTATCAAGTTCTACGAAACGAGATACAGTTACGTTCATATCTTTATACATGTCATACAAACAGCCTAAGATAGGACACCAACAAACTGGGATGTTTTCATCCTCTGAAATTGTGAATTGAAATGGGACAAGATCTCCATGGATTTTGGTTACTAGATTAACGCAAACTCAGAAGAAACATGATGATATCTGGGTTATTGCAAACAGTTGATCAAGTCTGAAAATCCTTACATCCGCAAGGATTTCAGAACCAACAGATTGATAGGACATGTTCCAGCCAAGACTCATCCGATCACTTGGCAATCCCTCAGTTATCGGGTCAGACAAATATTCATAATTGTGCTCCTTATTTACTTTACGTCCTTGTTCAAATTTCACGACTTGCTTTCGCGCTCGCGTGCATGACACTATTCACGTTCATGATGGCATCTCGGCTTACGATTTACGTTCATTTCGTCTGGGGAAGTTTTACAAGAACTTGAGAGACCAGACCCAAGTTTAGTATAACTCTCCATCATCAGATAGACGTTTCACGTCACATTCCACGTCTCACCTTGTAGCGTTTGGTATTACCGCCATTATATTCTATGTTCGTGATATG
Organism: Glebionis coronaria; assembly: GCA_025667525.1. Classification (NCBI taxonomy): domain Eukaryota; kingdom Viridiplantae; phylum Streptophyta; class Magnoliopsida; order Asterales; family Asteraceae; genus Glebionis; species Glebionis coronaria. Next base: position 270,190,843 of record CM046879.1, read on the forward strand.
TTTCACATGTCATGTTCATTCCACGTTCCTCATATCATGATCAAGATATGTTACACGTATCATGGATCACGATATGTTTACTCATACTACACTCGCCATATCTCCACGTAGCACGTTCAAAAATGTTCACGTATCACGTTCAAAGTTTTTCACGTACTACGTTTCTTTACGTCTCGCGCATCGTTTCTAATTATCAGTAAAGTCAGATTGTCTTGCATCGTAACGTTTCAGCTACCCTAGCACGTTAACTCTTATTTTTACTCGATCGAATTTAGGGGATCTACCTTCCGTTGATAACCAAGAATTTCTTCGTATTCCAAGTCAAGGTCAGGAGGACCAAGATTTATCATTAGTGTCAAGATCTTCTGAAGGAACCATTCCAAGAGGGAGGCCACTTGGAAACGGACAAGTTCATCCGGACTTTTATCCGTTTTCTCTCATCAATTAGATATGTCCTTTCAGTCACGTCACGTTCCATGTCCTTTCAAGACATGTCATGTTCCACGTTCCTTCTACCATGTCACTTGTACGTTCATTAATCTTACATACCCTCTCAGTTTGATTCAGGTATGTTTCTCTTTCAGTTACGTTATCTATAATTCGGGGACGAATTATTCTTTTTAGGGGGGAAGAGTTGTAAAACCTGCATGCTTTTACCACGAATAGTACCCTTAAGATCGTACGTACTAGATTAAAACATTCCCATTATAGCATGATTACGATTACGTGTTAGGATTTTACGTATTACGTACGTGTTAGAACACGATAAGTATTTACTACGCACGAACACGCAATAATTATTTGACAATAATTAATCACGAACATGCGATCATGAAATCATGAACGTAATTAAATCACGAACCATTATTAATTACGTATATATATTTATTACGAACACAAATAAATATATTAAGTCATGATCGATAACTAATTAAAACACGTAAATTACGAACACGAGAACACACTATAATATTTAGACTCGGGAAATGTATGGGTTGCCCCATGTGGGCCCCATACCACGGAATTAGGGAGCGAAGATGGGCTTAGCCCATCAATTTTTACTAAAACAAGGAATTAGGAAAGATTTTGGTCATTTTTCACTTTACAGGAAAACATCAAAAACCCTAAAAATATTTTCTCCTCATCCTTCTTTTTCTTTTTTTGGCCGCCACCCATAAACACCCCAGGGGGTGTTTTGTTTGATCTTTGATCTTGGTTTTGGTGCAAGTGTTCGTGTTTGTTCATCCTTGGTTAGATCCACGCATTCGGTAAATTCTTTTAACCCTTTTCTTTTTTATTTGATCTATTAAATAATTAAGAACATGATGTGTTTTTTTAAAACCTAATTAAAACATAGATCTAACATGAAAATGGCTTTTGGAGAAATAAAAAAGGATGGTTTAGGGGTGTTTTGTTTTGGCCGGCGCCTAAACCGAACCCCAGGGGGGTCTCGGTTTGGCTACTCGACCACCATAGAGACCATATGGTCCCGGTTGGTTGGTGTGGGTCCCACGGCAGCAGCAAGACAAGGGGAACCCCGAAGTGGTTCGGGGTATGGTGTCGATTTCATGTCCGGTTCATGGTTCTTAGTCAAGATCCGGTTCACGGTGTATGTTAAGATTATTATTTTTAAAATCTTATGCTAAAATTAAATTAATAAACATGACATGATTAATTTAATAACATGACTTAGGTTATATTAATTATTAAAATCATGAAATTTTTAACTTAAGTATTTTTTTATATTTTTAGACTTATAATTAATTAATTATTTAAAAACCATGGTTATAATTAATTAATTAGCATGACTTAGGTTATATTATTAATAAATAATAATACATGTTTTAACCTAAGTATTGAACTTTATTTAATTAAAAACATGATATACTTTAATTAAATATTTTAACCTATAGTTTATTTTAATTACATGAAATAATTAATAAACTATACATTATATCATATGGCTTAGAAATAATCATGAAAACACTTAGGCTTATATACTTAGCTTATTTAACCAGCTTATTTCTAATTATGGAAACTTCTATTTTTAGAAACTTATTTAAATAAGGCAGCTAATCTATTTATGGAAACGTTCTATTTTTAGAAACTTATTTATTTCAGGCAGCTAATCTATTTATGGAAACTTATTTATATAAGGCAGTTAATCTATTTATGGAAACTTTCTATTTTTAGAAACTTATCTATTTTAAACAGTAATTCTATTTTTGTAAACTTTCTATTTTTGGAAACTTTCTATTTTTGGAAACTTTCTATTTTTGGTAACTTTCTATTGTTGGAAACTTTCTATTTTTTGGAAAATTTCTATTTTTGGAAACTTTCTATTTTAGGAAACCTGCTATTTTTTGAAAGTTACTTATTATTACACAGTAAGTATAATAATACATGAAATACCAGAAATACTTAATCAGAATAGACAGAATATAAGATAAACACAGTTAAAGACTTTAACCAGTAAAACACGATATGAACATATAAAATAAGCTAAGACATGACATAAAACCAGTTACGTATCTAGTAAGCAGATACTTATTCATGTATGTATTTATGTAGCATTAGTGATACCGAAGTAGGATTCTCCTCAGTTCATCTTCTTCGTTCACTGGACATAAGGTACGGATTCCCGTCCTTTCAGTATGGACATTCTTTCCTTATTAGGATTCCCCGTATGCAGCCAACTGTTTTCCCAGTATTTGTTTTATATGTTTTTGAATTGCTTATGTTTAATTAGAACACCTAAAGCCATATATATGCATGACCAGTTTCACCTAGTTATGGAGGTACCATAACCATAACATTAGAGGCACTGATGTTATGACTTCACCACGGCGGAGTGATTGCTCGTGGCGTCCCTTCAGTTTTTGGACATTTATATTATATTTATCATGTGGGGCGTATGGGTGCATCCTAGTTACATGTTTTTTAGTCAAGATTTCATGGTGAATGTGGTGTGTGCCTTGCATCCTTCACAAGGAGCTGATCCCTCCTACCCAAACCAGTATATTAAACTAGAGGCAGCCCCTCTAATTTGCATGATGAGGTCACCCATCTAAGTATTCATGCACGATGGATTTTCATGACCTATATTGGCTAATGGTAAAATATGTTAAACAGTTTTCATAAGATAAACATAAGGCTTTTCAAACTATAAAACCAGTTTTATGAACATGTTCCAGGTTTTCCAGGACTTATACATTTCTGCTGCTATTAAGTCTCTATTATGCTTAGTTATTCATACTATGTCTATATTCGTGCACTGAGCGTTATGCTTAGCCGTTTTTCCATTCATGTTCCCAAAACGGCAGGTACCCAGGACTCGAGCATTTGGAGAACGTGCATAGGATGGAAGCTGCCATAGACTTCTTTTTTTTCCTTCATATACTTATGCTTGTTTAGTCTTTCATTCAATTCTTTTGCTTTATTATGTTTTGAGCTTATGTTTAGGAACCGATGTTTGATTCCGGTTTACCCTATGGTCATGTAATGTTTTAGACATTTATCCTTGTATGCTTTGATGACACGCCATAATTACGCGTGACATTCCATTTATCAAAATGAGGTGTTACATAGCGTCCCATACATTATTTTTGCCTATGTTATTATTATCATGTGGGGCGAATGGGTGCATCCTAGGACAAGTAGTATGATTTCATGGTAACTGCGGTGTGTGCCTTGCATCCGTTACAAGAGCTAATCCCTCCATTCATTTTATATAATAATTAGAGGCAACCACTCTAATTGCATGATGAGGTCACCCCTCTAAGTATTCATGCAAGTTGATGTATCATGATCTATATGGGCCCCGAGCATATTTAAAATATAGTTTTTAGTATAAATAAACATAAGTCTTTTCAGAACATAACACCAATATTATATGCTTAAACTAGGTTTTCCCGAACTTAGATTATTTTGATGCATTATCATTTCATACTTTCATTTCATTATTTACTTATGTTTATGCTATCATTTCATTGTCATTATATCCATTCACTGAGCGCATTGCTCAGCCATTACTTTCCTTTCCATGTCCCAAAATGGCAGCTACCCATGGACAGACTTGAGCATTTGGAGGACGCGCATAGGATGGAGACTGCCTTAGACTTTTTCTCCTTTTGCCTTCTTATACTTATGCTTATTTGGACACCTTTTTGGTCCTTCTCAATTCATTTACTTTATTTATGTTTTGGTCTTACGTTTGGGAACGGATTTTTGATTCCGTTTTTCCCTATTGGTCATGTATGTTTGTACATATTACCTTGCATGCTTTGATGACACGCCATAATTATCCTGTTATATTATCAAAATAGGATGTTACACTTACTAACCCACCAACGCAAACAAATGCACTCCTATTACATCTCCTTTCACCTAAAGAAATCCAACTTACTCGTAGCCAAGGACTTTTTTTTTCAATGCCATGAGACATTTCATCTCCAACGTCATTGTCCGCCCAAGCTTGTTTTTCTCCAAAGAGAACCGGAACCACCTTGGAAGCTATGTGACATGAGATATAAAACGACGAGTCTTGATTTTCGATCGGGACATGAACTTGGTTTCGCTAAAAGAGACCCTCCGTGGGGGATTTTTCTCGGTAATGGTGACAACATCGGCCTTGAGGACAAGGACGTTTTTGAGGATCGGGGTATTGATACGGGTATGGTACTAACAAAACCCAAGCTACGCTATTGGGTTACTCAAAGTCCTCTGCGTTATGAAGATTAATGAACAAGACTACGTCTTCCATTATCCCCATTTGTATGTAGTTTCATTGATATGAGCTATTTTAGTCATATCAATATTATCTTAAAACAATGAAATAATGCATTTAATGTATCAAATTTTCCTTGTATATGTTTGTTTCTCGTTTTAATGTGTGTAGGTACCAAGTTCGCGAAAATCGGCAAAAACCGACACGAGTTTGAAGAAAAAGATCGATGAAGCCAAAAACGAGCTCGACTTTAGTGGATTTAACCTTTATGAAGAAAAAATGGGCCAAGTGGGTCCCACAATTGCCAAATGGGCCTAAAAGCCCAACAAGGGGTTTGGAGTTATTTACTTTGGATGAAACAAGCCCAATAGGCCCAATGACATAAAGAATCGGAAGGAAGTTATAATTTTTGGCCCATGAAAAGCCCAACACCAATAAAATGAAACGAATTGGGCTTTAGGGTTTTGCAGTTTTAAACAAATGAATTGTGAGAGTATTTAACTCACATTCACACTCACACAATAAATTAAACCGTCCCTTTCACCCACTCACCTTTATTTACATCACACGTTTTTTCCCTTTCACCCACACATTAAATAATATCGATACTATCTATGTATCCTTTCTTCCACATCTCACAAAATGAATAACCAGTAACAAATGTTACTATTCTGAAACCCTAAATCAAAAATTACTTGAAATAAATTTGGGCTTTTCTAAACACGTTTGATTCAAGTGTGTGGGAAATAAATCCCCCAAGTTTTAGGAAGAGAGGTGATGGAATGAGTAAGATACGTGGCAGTTTACTATTGGAGGAAACACATCATTTTCCCCATCCTCCAATCAAGAGGCAGCAAAGAAACACAACTAGCACACATGGATGCCACGTTGGCAATCCGTGTGCTAGTTGTGTCCTATCAACCATCCGATCAACAAAGAGAGAGAGAGAAAGATGATCTAAGGGCGAAGATTGAAGAGGAATATGCCAAGAAGATCCGAATATTCTTCCTCAGCAAGCCTTGGGATGGCTATAAAAACCCCCATTTTACTTGTAATTTTTATCCCTCTTTTTAGTTTTAATGTTATTATGCTTAAATTAGTTTAGGATATATGTATTTCTTTTTCAGTTTTGTACGAATCTTTATTAATCAATGAAAGTTAATTTGGTTTTTATTGAATTGATTATTTACTTTTCTACTTGAACTTTAATTTTTGCAATATATTCTGTGACTGATTTGTTATAATAATAAAAGGATGTTTAAATAAGCTAAATAATAGCTTATTTTAAATATTCTAAAAACTAAATTTGGGAGCAAACTTTCTTACTGAAAGTTTTTATAAAAAGTTGGTTCGTTACTGTTGACTGGATCAAATATGATGGTTATGATGGTGCGAATGATTGTAATGGTGGTATCGTTTAATGGTGCTGGTGATTTCGTTTCCGGTTCTTAAGGCAGTACAGCGCTGACCTTCGTCTCAAAGGAATCTCCAAAAGGTGCATTTTCTTTTCAATTTTAATGTTTTTGAGTATAAAGCTGCTTAGTATAATGATTGAATGTAATTTGTTATGAATTTAATGATTAAGCTGTTAGGTGTATTAATGATTTAGATTGCAATCTGTATTAGTTTTGATGTCCTGCTGTGATACATGTTGAGTGCATAAGAATTGATATCAGATGTGAGTTTATTAATCTGTTGACCTGTTATCATTTTATAGCTTGAGCTTGTATATATTGCTGTCCTAGTTTCTTTTTATGTGATCTGAGTAGTCACACGTAGGGGTTAATCTATGCTTTGTGATGAGTTGTGTATTTACCTTATAATGATTTTTTATTGCTTATTTTTGTGTTCTATATTTGACTGCTAATTGTTTTATATTACTATAGTTAAAAGGCTATAGAATGTTTATCAAGTTTGCTAAATTGAATTACATCTGTTCTTTCTACTGATATTAGGAGCGAGTGTTTGTTTTAGACTTACTGATTTAAGTTTCTTTAATTACTGAAACTATCTGCTAATATAGGTTTTGTTAGGCTAAGACAGTTTTACCTGCTTAGATTTTATTTTAGAGATTGATTTTATCTTTATGCTGTTTTTAATATCAGATATTGATGACTGACTGAATTGACTCGATTTAGTAATATTTACTGCACATCTTGCGTGTGATTTATTTGCTGTCTATATTTTTGTTGTTTAGCTTAAGCTATCAGATCCAACTGATCTGCTAGCTTATTGATATTTTCATAAGCTGTTTAAGATTCAGCAGCTCCAAAAGTCACTCCTGTGACTCATTTGATTAAACTGTCAAAAAAATAAATAATCTAAAAAAATGTGTCCTTGCAGGATTCGAACCTGCGACCTCGCGGTTCACAGGCATGTGAGTTAGCCAACTGAGCTACTTGCCTTTTTGATTCAATTTCACGTTATTTGATTCTTATTGTATTACTATCTGGCAGACTTTAATTTTAGTAACGTTTAATTAAGTTTCAATTTTAAACAAAGTTTTATTAATATATCTATTTAAGTAAATCTTAAGTTTTTAATATATTAATCAGTATCTTAATAAAATAAAAATAATAGAAAAATGTTTTTATTAATTTAAAAGTTTAATTAGTTTATTTTACTAAATAGATTTTTATAATTTTAGATTTTAAATAAAATTAGTTTCTAAAAAAATAGATTTAGTATAAGTAAGTTTTAATAAAGTTAATTAGTTTTAAAAAAAAAGTTAATTAGATTTCTAGAAATAATTTAAAAGTAATTTTTTATTAAATAGAATTATTTTTATAGATTTTTAAATTAGTTTAAATTTTAAATAGTTTTAAATTTTAAGTGTTTGTTATTAGATTAAATAATAGTGGGGTTTACGATTCATGCACTTTAGGATTAGATTTAATAGTTTAAAATTTGTAGATTTAATTCTTGATTTAAAAACCGAAAACCAATTCAAATCGATTGTCCAAATCAAAGCAAAACGTCTCAAATTCACTCGATCTTCGTGTACAACAAACTTGGTTCATTCACATGCGTAATTGAATTCGTCTTCGGTAATATTAGTCTATTACTTTTTCCTAAAGGTAATTTTCTAATTTACCCTATAACGTATCCAAATTATCACATATACTATCACGATCACATCAAAAAATTTGGCGCCGCTGCCGGGGATCTTGTGTACGATTCGCTTTTGTGGAGATTTGTTGATCGTTGATTTGAAGACCCTTTCCGTCCTCGGAAAGTTTTGTTATTTTTCTATTATATAGTATGTATCGTTTTTCTCGTTTTTTGTGAATATATTGTATTACGTAGAACAATAAATTTACATACTTTTCAAATAAGGCCTTAGTTGGGATTTCATCACCTAGCTATTGTAGTCGAATCCAAAAAAAAATAAAAGGCAAAATAGATAAATACTAATAAGAAGTTTGAACTCGATTTATACAAACAATAAGGTGGGTATAAGGCGACGTGCTATAAAAGGCCGTCTAAGGAAAAAGGTTTTTAAGTGCTTTGTGACACCTCGTTTCCCCGCTTGCTTGTGCGTATATTGAGAGGGACAACCTATTATTGGTTTGCCGATTCAAGTAGTAATAAATCTTATTTTTGTAGTTTACTTATTGAACCTCAAGACGTTTAGGTTTTCACCTATCGTTTCAAAGTCGACCGAGGGTAATTTACTTCCATAGTAGTTATCCTTATTCCTTGTTTTTTTATCGATCATTATTGATTGAGCAATACCAAATAAAATACCAAAAATAATCTTCTTCTTGTCTAATTTCTTTTCTTCAATCCTCTAAATTCTCTTCTTTGTAGTGTATGCAATTACGTTCTTCTCGTCTTGTGATTGATTTTAATATGCTTGAAAATATTCCTTGTAGAAATAGAAATCGTCAATAACGAATAGTGGAACCCGAGCTTCCACCTATTGTTGTAGAGATGGCCGATAACCGAACAATGGAGGAATTGCTCCGTGCACCCACCGAAGGGTATGGGGAAGCAATCGTAGTGCCGGCTATTTTTGCGGATCATTATGAGATTAAGACGGGTCTTTTATCGCTCATTTGTGCCGACCAATTTCGTGGCAATGAGACCCATAACCCGCACTCTCACATTCGGAACTTTCTTCGAATTACCCCGACTCTCAAGTTTAGAGATGTGCCGAATGACGCGATTAAGCTCATGCTTTTTCCGTACTCGCTCGAGGGTAATGCTAAGATTTGGTATGAGAAAGAACCACCGGGTTCGATCTTAACATGGGATGATTTAGTGTCTAAGTTCATGAATTATTTCTTTCCACCATCTAAGACAACACATTTTAAGAACGAGATCACTAGATTTGAACAAAAAGTGCATGAATCGTTTGGGATTGCATGGGAAAGATTTAAAGATTTGTTGAGACAATGTCCACACCACGGTTTCTCGGAATTGCATCAAATTAATACTTTCTATAGTGGGCTAAATATGATTGAACAAGATTCTTTAAATGCCGCCGCGGGTGGTAATCTTGTAAGAAAAACTCCGAGAGACGCGTGGGGAATAATTAAGAATAAATCTAGAGCACAATATTCACGAAACACACCGGGTGTTTCCAATGTGAATTCGTTTAATCCCGAGATTGCTAGATTGGACTCTAAGATTGACACGATTTTAAATGAGCTTAGGAAGAATCCTCATGGATCGATTAATATGATTGAGAATGTTTGTGTATCATGTGGTGGAGCACTTCCTAATCATGCTTGTTTAACCACGGGGTTTGATCAAGCTAGTGCTTTTTCTGCGACGGGAACTTATGGCTCCAACGGTCAAGTTCCTCGTCAAAATCATGTTGCTCCACCGGGTTTTCCACCGGTTCAAAATAGGTAGAACAATGGAAACAATGGGAACAATGGGTTTAATTTTAACCGTGGTAACCAAGGGAATTATAATCAAGGAAATGGGTTTAATGCTAATCAAAACAATCAAGGTTTTCAATGCAATAACCAAAATGATTTGTCAAGCTATATCAAATCAAATGAGGCAAATATAAAAGATTTACAAAATAACATTCAAGGGCAAATTAATACTTTGAGACTCGATTTTCAAAATACGATTAAAGGGCAAAATAAAAAGATTGAGCTTAATCAACAAAGGTTAGAACAAAGTCAAAATCGTATGCACCAAAGTTTGGAACAAAGTCAAAATAAATTGCTTTCGATGTTTGAGGGATTTATGTCTAAACCATCATCTTCTTCGGGTTGCTTACCTAGTAACACCATTCCAAACCCGAAGGGAGAGCTTAAAGCCATAACCGTTTAAGATGATTGTGAGAATTTAGATGAAGTTGAAGTGATTGAGTTTAGTCCTCCACCTAAGGAAACTTTTCTAGATGTCACCAAGGCTACATTGAATGTGATTAGTACCTCGGTTTTCTTAGATTTCTTTCCCGAGAAGTATAAAGATCCGGGTCAATTCTTGATACCTTGTGTTTTCAATGAGCTTGGGGTTTGCAAAGGCCTAGCCGATCTAGGAGCTAGCATTAACATAATGCCCCTAGCCCTTTGGAAGACTATTGACTATGCACCACTTAGTACCACTTGTATGATCATTGAGCTTGCTAATGGAACCACCACTCGACCGGTTGGTATAGCGGAAAATGTCATTATGAAAGTGGGGAATTTCTTGTACTTAGCCGATTTTGCTATAGTTGATTATGAGACCAATCCTCGTGTGCCTATTATTCTAGGACGACCATTTTTGTGCACGACTCAAATTCAAGTTGATATGAGGAAAGAGGAAATTAAAATGTTTTATGGAGATAAAAGCATTGTTTTCAAACCGGAAAAGATTCCAAGATTTGCTTCTAAAAAAGTTGAAAGTGTTAAACTTGTTGAGACAATTGAAAGTAATAAGAAAGCTCTTTTTGATAAAGGTGTTTTTCCAATTTTGGAAACTCCATCTTGTGAAAGTAAAAAGTTAAATTCAAATGAAGAAGCTTGCTTTGTTGAAACATGTTGTAACCTTTCCTCATCTACACTCACTCCACACGAGGATGAGAGTTCTAAGATTAAAAAACAAATTGATGATTACTTAAGTGAGCCATTTGATGCTAGTGAGTTTAATACTGAGAATTTTGATCCCCAGAGTGATATTGCTTTAATTGAACAATCTTTGAAAATGGACTCATTTTCACTCTCTTCTAAAGATCATGTTGATGTTCCTAAGGCACAATCTTCAATTGAAGAGCCTTTGATTCCTAACTTCACACCGAGTGAGGTTAGTGACTATTCATGTGATAAGTTGATCGATGAACTTTTTGCTATTATTGATCCACTTCCAGGGGGAAGTGAAGACGTTACCGATCTCGAGATCGAGCGTGATTCTTGTGTTTTACCTACCATTCTCGAGGAATTCACCGATGAATTTCCTTCTAATGAGAATGATGATCTTGTATCCGAGTGTGATACACTTGATACTTTGTCGGATATTTCTTGTGATGACAAGGATGACGATACTTTTGTGACCTACTCAAATCCTCTCTTTGAAGCTTCATTGAACAATAATCCATTGTTTCAAGAGGATTTTGAGAGCTTCATACCTCCTACATCTCACAACCTTTGTGATGATGATCTTCTCATGAAGGAGGTTGATGAGTTTCTTTATATAGACATTCCTTCGGAATTTGAGGAAGAGTCTAATGACGGTGATGAAGACTTTTGGTTTGCTCACCTGATTTATGATGATGATAATGTTGACCCGGAGGGAGAAATTACTTTTGCTCCAATTATCCTTCCCACTCACTTTGATCTTAATGTGCGGGTTTTTCATGCGACACGTTTTGAGTACCATGACCCTTTTATTCACATTCCTAAGAGTGGCAAGGTCAACAAAGTCATGCAAGTTGAAACCATTAGTGTTGAGACTTTTACTACACCATTACCATGTGCTTCATATGATTTAGGATTAGCATGGGGCGACGACACCGTGTTGTCCATTCCTTTCTCCACCGAGGACGAGGTATTCGATCCCGGAATCGTTGATTTAGGGAAATCTCGGTCTTTCACCGATGTAATAATTGAAAGACTTTTTAATCATCTTGGTGCGAGTTTATCTCGGGGAGCATGCTACATCCATACCTTTATTTGTGACTACCATCTGTTGTTAGAGATTTGTGTTGGAGTTTTATCCTTTCGTTTGTCATCCGACAACGAGGATGTGATCTTTGACCCCGGCATCGTGCTTTATCATTGATTTTATTCCATTATGCCGGTTTTCACCATTTTCCCTAAGGACCATTGAATGCGGGGATCGAGTTGAGCTCATGACTCGGTGAACAACAACGAGGTGCCTTGTGGGGGAGTCCCATACATTCTATCTTCTCTCTATTTTCTAACAACTAATAAGGCTTGATCTTTCAAGCTCGTGCTCGTGTTTTGTTGTGTTGTGAATCTTAGGTATGACCCTAATATTTGAAGACTCTCGTGTTCGGTTTTTGCCGGTCCACTTGATCTTCCATTCTTTGAATGCCAAAAGGGGCACACTTTTTACATGATTTTTATCGACTAACGTTTTATCTTGAGGCATAATTAATAAACGGCTTATAGATTTGCGTGCTCTTTCCATGCTAGGATTTTGCATTAGACTCTTCGTATCTTAGCAAGGGAGTGTTACTCTTGAGCTAAGAAACATTAAGGACAATGTTTGGTTTTAGCATGGGGGAGTCAATCGATATAATCGCTTGCAATTGCTTTTGTCGTGTCCAAACGTTTTGTTTTTCTCATTTTTCAATAAAATTTTAAATTTTTAGTGTTATTTTTAAGTTTTAATAAGTAAAATAAGTTCTTTGACACGAATGTAGGCTTTCCGTTGGTGAAAATAAAGATAGTTTTTGACTCGACTCGGTTTTAAACATTAACTTTTCCTTAACAGATTTGAATTATGTTTTGCTAGGCTTTTATATAGGGAGCTTTAAAATGCGAAAGTCTTAATTCATACGAGTTAAGAACAAGAACTTTTCACAAGCTCCTATAATTGATCCTAGAAAGTCGTTTATTAAGGGAACTTTAAAACGTAAATTCTAAAACTTGAAAAAGTATAAGAAGATGCAAGATCCTATAGATGACTTGAAAACCCAAAACTTTGATTTAATAGGCTAAGTATCCATTGATTTCACATTTTTGAAATTTTACAATATGGAGAACAAGAGATGATAGAGTTCAATCATAAGTTTCTAAGGTTAAATTCTTCTTTGTGCAAGTATTTTTGTGTTTGATTTAATCTCCTCGTATTTACTTTCCACGCTTGAATAATAATTGCTTAAGAAATGAAGTTTTTAGCGGTTTAGGGTTGATATCTTAACTCGTAACTCCTTCTTTTTGTTCCGTTGTAATTAAAGTGAGAACACATTAAGGGTGTCAGCGTCATGGACTTTTGATCATGGGATTGCGGAAATTTGGCTTACTATAAATATCATATTAATAAAGAAGAATAAATAAAAACATGTTCTCTAGGAGCCTTCGGGTGGGAGTCATGTAGCACTAACCTTGTTATTAGAGCCTCAAGGTGTATGTCAAGGGGCGTGTTGACTAAAAATTGCTTCATCATCATGATCCGTAAGGTGGGATGGTAAAGTCAATTCCCTTATTTTTGTCCAAGGAGCCTTAGGGTGTGGATTTTAAATAAGGAGCACAAATGCATCTTAAAGAGCCAAAAGGTGTTATGATGTGATTGTTGCTAACTCCATTAATAAGGTCATAATTGACTTTGGAGGTTTTTATTGTTGCTTTTAATTAGTCCTATTAGCCAAATTTCGGGTCCGGGATTTATCCCTAAATCGTGTTAAGTTATCCTTGATGTGGGCTTTCTTTAGTGACAACGGTTTTTGAAGTCGAGGTTAGGTTTTGAGTGTTGAGTTTACACCGTTCTTGCCTTCATTTTTGGACTAATAAATATCAAAATAAAGTCAAATGAGCCTTTGGGTGAATGACAAATAAAATCTAGAGATACAATTAGGAATAATAGGAGATTGAGTTTAACACAAATTACTTGTATGAGTTGGTTTAACTTTGGGGCTTATGATTGACAATGATCTTGTTTTTGCACTTGGCATGGAAAAGTGAAAAGTCGGGGACGATGAATCTATTTGAGTTTTATGATCCTAAAAGTTATTTTCGAATAATGAAAGCAATACATTATGTCTTTGCAAAATAAAATGTCAAAAGTTGAATAATGGTGTAGTTAGAGTTTTATTTTATCATTACGTGATGACATGGCAATTGCTTAGCAAGGGGGAGTTTGATATGAGCTATTTTAGTCATATCAATATTATCTTAAAACAATGAAATAATGCATTTAATGTATCAAATTTGCCTTGTATATGTTTGTTTCTTGTTTTAATGTGTGTAGGTACCAAGTTCATGAAAATCGACAAAAACCGGCACGAGTTTGAAGAAAAAGATCGATGAAGCCAAAAACGAGCTCGACTTTAGTGGATTTAACCTTTATGAAGAAAAAATGGGCCAAGTGGGTCCCACAATTTCCAAATGGGCCTAAAAGCCCAACAAGGGGTTTGGAGTTATTTACTTTGGATGAAACAAGCCCAATAGGCCCAATGACATAAAGAATCGGAAGGAAGTTATAATTTTTGGCCCATGAAAAGCCCAACACCAATAAAATGAAACGAATTGGGCTTTAGGGTTTTGCAGTTTTAAACAAATGAATTGTGAGAGTATTTAACTCACATTCACAATCACACAATAAATTAAACCGTCCCTTTGACCCACTCACCTTTATTTACTTCACACGTTTTTTCCCTTTCACCCACACATTAAATAATATCGATACTATCTATGTATCCTTTCTTCCCCATCTCACAAAATGAATAACCAGTAACAAATGTTACTGTTCCGAAACCCTAAATCAATATTACTTGAAATAAATTGGGGCTTTTCTACACACGTTTGATTCAAGTGTGTGGGAAATAAATCCCCCAAGTTTTAGGAAGAGAGGTGATGGAATGAGTAAGATACGTGGAAGTTTAGTATTGGAGGAAACACATCATTTTCCCCATCCTCCAATCAAGAGGCAACAAAGAAACACAACTAGCACACACGGATGCCACGTTGGCAATCCGTGTGCTAGTTGTGTCCTATCAACCATCCGATCAACAAAGAGAGAGATAAAGATGATCTAAGGGCGAAGATTGAAGAGTAATATGCCAAGAAGATCCGAATATTCTTCCTCAGCAAGCCTTGGGATGGCTATAAAAACCCCATTTTACTTGTAATTTCTATCCCTCTTTTTAGTTTTAATGTTATTATGCTTAAATTAGTTTAGGATAAATGTATTTCTTTTTCAGTTTTGTACGAATCTTTATTAATCAATGAAAGTTAATTTGGTTTTTATTGAATTGATTATTTACTTTTCTGCTTGAACTTTAATTTTTGTAATATATTTTGTGACTAATTGGTTATAATAATAAAAGGATGTTTAAATAAGCTAAATAATAGCTTATTTTAAATATTCTAAAAACTAAATTTGGGAGCAAACTTTCTTACTGAAAGTTTTTATAAAAAGTTGGTTCGTTACTGTTGACTAGATCGAATATGATGGTTATGATGGTGCGAATGATTGTAATGGTGGTATCGTTTAATTGTGTTGGTGATTTCGTTTCCGGTTCTTAAGGCAGTACAGCGCTGACCTTCGTCTCAAAGGAATCTCTAAAAGGTGCATTTTCTTTTCAATTTTAATGTTTTTGAGTATAAAGCTTCTTAGTATAATGATTGAATGTAATTTGTTATGAATTTAATGATTAAGCTGTTTAGGTGTTTTAATGATTTAGATTGCATTCTGTATTAGTTTTGATGTCCTGCTGTGATACATGTTGAGTGCATAAGAATTGATATCAGATGTGAGTTTATTAATCTGTTGACCTGTTATCATTTTATAGCTTGAGCTTGGATATATTGCTGTCCTAGTTTCTTTTTATGTGATCTGAGTAGTCACACATAGGGGTTAATCTATGCTTTGTGATGAGTTGTGTATTTACCTTATTATGATTTTTTGTTGCTTAGTTTTTGTGTTCTATATTTGGTTGCTAATTGTTTTATATTACTATAGTTAAAAGGTTATAGAATGTTTATCAAGTTTGCTAAATTGAATTACATCTGTTCTTTCTACTGATATTAGGAGCTGTGTGTTTGTTTTAGACTTACTGATTTAAGTTTCTTTAATTACTGAAACTATCTGCTAATATAGGTTTTGTTAGGCTAAGTCAGTTTTACCTGCTTAGATTTTATTTTAGAGATTGATTTTATCTTTATGCTGTTTTTAATATCAGATATGGATGATTGACTGAATTGACTCGATTTAGTTTTATTTACTGCACATCTAGCGTGTGATTTATTTGCTGTATATACTTTTGATGTTTAGCTTAAGCTATCAGATCCAACTGATTTGATAGCTTATTGATATTTTCATAAGCTGTTTAAGATTCAGCAGCTCCAAAAGTCACTCCTGTGACTCATTTGATTAAACTGTCAAAAAAATAAATAATCTAAAAAAATGGGTCCTTGCAGGATTCGAACCTGCGACCTCGCGGTTCACAGGCATGTGAGTTAGCCAACTGAGCTACTTGCCTTTTTGATTCTATTTCACGTTATTTGATTCTTATTGTATTACTATCTGGCAGACTTTAATTTTAGTAACGTTTAATTAAGTTTCAATTTTAAACAAAGTTTTATTAATATATCTATTTAAGTAAATCTTAAGTTTTTAAAATATTAATCAGTATCTTAATAAACTAAAAATAATAAAAAAATGTTTTTATTAATTTAAAAGTTTAATTAGTTTATTTTACTAAATAGATTTTTATAATTTTAGATTTTAAATAAAATTAGTTTCTAAAAAAAATAGATTTAGTATAAGTAAGTTTTAATAAAGTTAATTAGTTTTTAAAAAACGTTAATTAGATTTCTAGAAATAATCTAAAAGTAATTTTTTATTTAATAGAATTATTTTTATAGATTTTTAAATTAGTTTAAATTTTAAATAGTTTTAAATTTTAAGTGTTTGTTATTAGATTAAATAATAGCGGGGTTTACAATTCATGCACTTTAGGATTAGATTTAATAGTTTAAAATTTGTATATTTAATTCTTGATTTAAAAACCGAAAACCAATTCAAATCGATTGTCCAAATCAGAGCAAAACGTCTCAAATTCACTCGATCTTCGTGTACAACGAACTTGGTTCATTCACGTGCTTAATTGAATTCGTCTTTGGTAATATTAGTCTATTACTTTTTCCTAAAGGTAATTTTTTAATTTACCCTATAACGTATCCAAATTATCACATATACTATCACGATCACATCATTCATGCATGTCACAATTGGAGTAGGTAGTTGTTGTCCATGCACGTTTTGAAACATATACATGGTACGTCAGTTATTTCTACCCACGTTCATCATCAGTCCTTAAGTTTAGGCATACACTTGTATTTTCATTTACTATTTAAGTTGTATTGCTTGAAATATGAATGAATGAATGAAGAATTATCTAACACCCCCAATTTACCTTGTGCAGCGGAATATCATAATTGGGTGTTAGTCAAAGAGTCATCCCACACAAGCCATATTGAACGACTCAAAAGAGACGTTTAAAGCATAAGTAAATTTAAAGACTTGTTAAATTTCAACAACAACGTCAAAGTCTAAATGTTTCCAGCCCCAAAATATAAACAGAGTAGCGTTAGGTCCCCATAAATCTCAACCTATTTAAAACCAACCCAAATTGTTTACAAGACATTCAAGAAATACAAATTGTCTTTGATAAAAGGGAGGAAAAAAAGTTAGACCATCTACAAGCCACAACAACATCCATTGCACGCTCCGCCACAATCATCCTCCATTACCTGAAACACATGCTTAAAATCGCCAACAAATAATGTTGAGCGAGATCTATAGGTTTACAAAATCATAATTGAACATAAGTATAAAAATCATTCACGATTATTCAATAGTATGTAGATCATTACAAACTATTATTGGGTATTACTCATTATAGCATAGGCTATTTAATTATGTTTAAGCTCATGACATCGACCCCATAAACTAATCACCCGCGCCAAATGCCGGCATGATTTAAGTGAAACCATTGCCCCTCTTAGGTATTCGTTGCCATTTATATCTCTTTCTCGACACAAGTTATCCATAACGTACTAGCTCTCGTCTAGGATAGGGTCGTCAACCCAATAGTACTATAAATTGTTCAAGCGGCTATTTTCAATCCACACTAGGATCAAACCATAGTTAACGGTTCATGAATTTAGGGTCTTTGGCAACTAGCTACTCAACATAATTCAAGACATCATTCGGGTCCAATAATCATTCACGACTTATGTTCCTTTTCATTTAAATAGCATGTATCCCCCTCTCGGGTAAAAATCATTGAAAGTACAGTAAAGAGCTAGGCTATAGACTCACCATAAGTAGTAGTGGTTGTATAAACAAAGACGTAGACGGAAAACAATCACCGACGATGAGGACGTCCCTTGAAATCAATTACAACACCTAACAAACAAATCGCGTAATGAATCAAAACCTTCAAGTACCCTCAAGTAATGCATGTAAAAAAATAAGAACACTCAAAGTTCATATAAACTCACACCAAAATCCCAAACAAGTGATATTTACTAGACACGTTCATTGTTATACGTTATTAAAACTATTACTCGATTTATAATTCTGCCGGTACATACCTGATGTACAGACTGAATTTCCATACTTAAACACCACGAATTTTTACGAAACTCGATGTAGACTTCACTTACATCATGTAAAAAGCTCACAAAATTTTTCATAAAAAGATATTACTTTTAAGTCACACTGCCCAACGAATTTCTAACCTTGAAAATCCGGGCAGATTTACATCTTTACGTTGTAAAACCATTTTGACTCACCTAACCAATTCCATTTGTAAAACCAATTCCTAGGTTTGAAAATAGACTCACAACTCCAGGTTTTGATCAAAAGAACAGCCCTCAAATATTTTAAAAACTCTACTTATAGTCCCCCGATATTTGACCTAAAATCGAACACAAATTCGGATTATGTCGACTTTCATCTCCCGGTACACGAAACTTCAAACTAACATAACTTTTGACTCGTTTGGAGTTAAAAGCTCTATCTTATATCAAAACGAAGCTAAAAAGAATCTCTACAACTCTGTTCTATAATAAAAATATGGACTTAAACTTGAAATCATGAAAAATAGCCCTAAATAATCTGTTTGAAAATGACACTTTAAAAATCACATTTCTACCCATTTTCAACCCATTCCATCAATTCCTATGGTCCTAAAATCATCATTAGACTATCCTAAAACATAAACAACATCTTAAATCACTTGTATGGATCATCTCCATAAAAAAAACCATTTTATAAAAATCACATGCAATCTAACCAACAAAAATAAAAATCATATAAACATGTATTTAAACATAACCAAACAACCAAAATAGATTAAACATCAAAAACAAACAAACCCCCCTTTAGCCGTAGGTTTTGGGGTTCAAAAACACCAAGAAATTTTTTTTCCAACTTATTTTATTCATGATTTATCCATATTAACAATAGATTAAAACATGCACTAAGCTTAATTAGATCAAAACCTTCTTTTAAAAAAACATAATTTTTGTAGAAAATCAAATGGATGCATGTTTAATTTGATTGGTTTAGAAGACTTACAAAGGTAAGAGAAATGGTGGTCTATGATTAGTTTCTCCAAAACTTGAAAAAAAATGGTGGTGGAGTGGTGGTGGTGTGGGTGACCGGTGACAAAGAGAAGAGAAAGAGAGAGAGTGAATTTTTTTTGAAATGAGTTTTATGTTATGTGTGTTTACTCTTCCTTTTTTGTAAAGTGGAGGATCCCCACATGCAATTTTTGCTTTCTTTTGGCATAAATGGCAAACAATAATTTAAAGAGCGGGAATTTAACCCATTTGCTGGTTTTGAATTTTTGCGGGAGTCGGGGTTGATATGAGCAAAAACTCATATCAATTTATCAACAAATCACCCTAAAAACACAAGAAAAATACTTAAACTTTGTGCTATAAAGCGGAATTATGTGGTATGTTTTGTGTTTGTGCTTAAATAGGTAAGAATGATACATTTTCAAGCAAACAAAGGAAAATCAAGCTTAATTTGATGAAAAAGACAAAGAAGGATCAAAAGTGACAAGACTTTGAAGACAAAGGACCTATCTTGACAATCTGCCAAAGATGAAGGACCAAAAGTGTAAATATGACAAAGTCAAGATCAAAGTCAAATAAGGTCAACTCTCAAGTCAACTCAGTCAAAGGGGCTTTTTGATCAAGTTTGCAAGTGGAAGGACTTAAATTGCCAAGAGAATGAAGTTACTAGCTCAAAATTACATTCTGCCAAGTTAGAGGACTGATTCTGCCATTTTTGGAAAGTTAAACTGAGCTTGATCCGTGTGAGATGCTATTGGCCAATGAGAATGCAAGAAACAAATGCCCTGGATTGCCAACTCACTTCATTTAATGCCACTAGCCGCCAGCATTTAATTTGTCAATATCCCAACAGTGCAAGCGCACTAACTCTTTCTCACCCAATAGAAAAAGGCCATGCAATAATCAGATTATCCATTTTGGATAATGATCCGTGTGCTCAGCCCATAGCCAATAAAGTCCTGCCACGTGTCATCTTCTTCAACGCATACTGCCAGAATCGTTTTTGAGCTAGAAGCAATTTCAAGAGATGGTATAAACATGAAACTTGCTTGTTTTTGAGAGACGAATCCAATGATCACAACCAATTACACTCAAGATCAATAACAAAGAAAACCCAAATGTGTTCATAAACTGCAAAATTCAATTGAACTGAATTGTACACGTGGAAGCTTCTGATTGGATCTAACACGTCACCAACCCCAACCACTTCACTCCTGCAGTCTATAAATACCATGGATTGTTCTCATTTCTTGTATGGTAGAAAGTGTGAAAGCACACACACTTTAGTTTTTCTCTCAACTCATTTTAGTTTTAGTTTAACAACTCAAGAGTCTGACAAACTTTTGAGTCTGTTATAGTTAGCTGTAACTGATTACCAGCCTTGTAACTACTTCTCAATTCAATAAATACAAATTTCCATTTTTCCCTCCAAATTCTCTTACTTCTCTACTATTCATACTTGCACCATTGTTACTTTGTGAAGTTGTTAGTTTGTTATGATCATCACTTGATCATAACTGACTAATTTTGAAGATTGTAGCTGTTGTATCTGATTTGTTCATCCAGTTCATGCTCTAGCAGATTTTGGAGAATTCAAGTCCATTAATGGCGAATTTGATGTTTGTTAGTTGTTGATTGGTAGATGAATAGTGTTTTCTAGTGCTAAGGTGGTGGTTAGCACTATATTAGAGAGCTCAGCGCTCCTCTACTCCCCAAGGAGGCCTAAGCAAAAAGTATACATTTTCTGATTTTCAGTTCCTCTAAATTCTTGAATGCCTGCTTCATTCCTAGT
Source organism: Glebionis coronaria (assembly GCA_025667525.1). Taxonomy (NCBI): domain Eukaryota; kingdom Viridiplantae; phylum Streptophyta; class Magnoliopsida; order Asterales; family Asteraceae; genus Glebionis; species Glebionis coronaria. Next base: position 270,212,084 of record CM046879.1, read on the forward strand.
TAACTTTGTTTGATTGCATGATAAAAGATGTTTTAGCCTGCTATTGATCTGATCTCATTGTTTTTGTAGCTTATTAGTAGCTTTTACTGCTTATTAGCTTTGATACTTGTCCTGTTTTTCAATATTCATCAGTCACTTAGCTTTTATAGTCATTTTGGGTTCTAGTTGTTGTAATTGCTTGTTTCTAGTTCTAATTCACTTCATATCAGATATTGAACTTAGTTTGTTATAGCTCTTAACTCAGTCTAGTCATTTGCTCAAAAACTCTTCATAAAAGTTTCAAAAAAATCAGTAAAGTAGTGTTTGGAATTAGCTTTGATTTGATTTTCAAGTGTTAGAATTTGGCAAACTTTGGTTCATTTCTAGTTAACTAATCATAACAAATAGTTTTCAGTCATTTTCAAGTCAAGTATTTGGTCAAAAAGGCAATTGGTCATATAAAAAGTTTGGGTCAGTTTTATTCAAGCATACTTTCAGAAAGTGTTGATTTTGATTTGACTGGCATTTCTTTGTTAGTTGATGAAATCATTCCAAACCAGTTCTAATCTTTCAGTCAATATATGAACTTTGAGTGTGTATAAGGAAACTGTACAGTATCAAGAATTGAGTTTGTAATAAGCAAAAGTTTAAGATCAAGAGCAAATGCAAGTTTCTGTAACTTGGGCAAACTGATTTTTCATATCTCCATTTCTACTTCATCAACTAGTTAATTTTTTTTACAATTTCATTCCATTAGTGTTCCTGGTTAAATTTTGAGATTTTGGGCTTATTGAAATTTCTTGTCAATGAAAGTCAACATAAGCACAATTTTGGCTTATTTTCAGATTCTGAGCTTATTACTTGATCATTTTTCATGAGACTTGATTTCTCGTCTTTCTTCTGAGCTGTTTAATCATTTTCATCATTAAAATCTAGTTGTGCAAGTCTAGCTTAATTGGTAGCTTATTTTGTGCTTATTGGATTCAGTTTATCAGAGTTTTAGTTACTTTCAGCAAATTTGATTTTAAGTTGTTTGCAATTTGTTTGATCAAATTTGGTTGAGAAATAAGCTCAAACGAGCTTATTGAAGTGTTAAACCCGTTTTTGGTAAAATAGTTTTCAAAATTTCCATTTAGTCCTTATAGTATTAATCAGTTTTAAAACTAGGCTAATCTTTCCAACTAATTAGGGTTTTCAAATGGCAGTCCCTATATTTTCAGTTTTGTTCACAATTAGTTAGGCAGTTTCAAATTAGTTGGAAAGTAGTTACTTGTTTGAATAGTTTTCATTTTAAGCCCATATAGTTTACTGTTTTTACACATTTAGTCCTTATACTTTTTAGCTTTACATTTTTAGCATTTAAATTTCATAGAATTTACATTTCCAGTCCTTATAGTTTGTAGAATTTACATTTGGCATTTTATTTGAATAAAAACTTGGTATGTGCACGTTGTTTTGCATATAAGTAGACGATATTTTTCATTTTAGCAAGGCTTGTTTGAATTAGCAATAGAATATCCAAAAAACATTACCAACCAAGAACAATTAAAAACCCGATCTTGTTAGGACTTTCAATTTGTTAAGAACTGAGAAAAACGAATTTCAACTATACTCATTTCAAATGGCGCCGCTGCCGGTTCTTTGACTTTACGAGAGACTATCGATTGACGGTTTTCATTGGCTTTTGGGATCCGTTCACCTAGCGAACGTTATTTTTACGTATCATAAATCAAAACAAATAAAAAATCACAAATATAAAAATATATAAAAACTAAAAAATTAACAAAACAATTCTTTTCCTAAAGAATTGACCAAACAAATTAAAAAATCCAAAAAGCAATCTTTTTCCTAAGAGATTGCACCCAAAAATATATATTATTGGATTCTCTCGGTTTTTATGTACATATAGTATTTTCTCTTAAAAACTCATAAATACAAAAATATTTTCCATATATTATTATAAGTAAATACGTATACGTATAAGAACAACCAATTTACATATTCTCCATAAGTATTGCCAAGGCAATACACCGTGTTGAGGGGCGTTCCGGTCCTTGACACGTGTATCGATCAAACAAAATAAAGCAAGAATAGATAAATACTTCCAATAAGCAACAATTCGAAGAATACAAACAATAAGTGAATAGAAAGGCGATGTGCTATAAAATGCCATATAAGGGTCAATAGGTACTTAAGTGCTTCGCGCCACCTAACCCCCCATTCACTTGTGAGTATTCTAAGAAGGAAGGCTTCATTGGGGGTCTTGCACCCAAGTAGTACATACGTATATTATTATTTTCTTGTGGATATTTCATATTGAAACTCGAAGAGGATAATCCTTTTCTCTTCAAAGTCACATGAGAGCTTCTCTCTCATTCCTCGTATTGAGTTGCATGCTCACTCGCGGGCGTGCACAAATACCGATTGGTGTACAACCTCTTCCTCCGAAAAGGAAGAAAAAGAGAAAGAGTAAGACCACCACCGTCCATCAAGTCGATCACGAGAATCGTGCTTTGATTCATCCACAACAAGAAGCCATGGTTGTTGATAATCGTTCTTTGATGGAACGTTTGCAATCCAATGTTCATGGATATGCCGATGCTATCAAGATTCCCGACATTCCCGCAAATTCATTTGAGCTAAAAACGGCTATGATTACTTTGGTTTCAAACACACCTTTCTATGGTCACAAGAATGATAATCCTCATGATCACCTTAAGAGATTCCTTGCTCTTTGCAATACCTTTAAGTACAATGGAGTTCCACATAATGCTATTAAGTTGATATTAGTTCCATTTTCACTAGAGGGACACGCTAAGCATTGGTTAGACACCCAACCACCCGATAGTATCACCACATGGGATGGTTTCACCACTAAGTTTTTGAACAAGTTCTTTCCCCCATCTAAGACTACGGCTTTGAGGAACTTAATTATCGGCTTTCAACAAAAACCTAGTCAATCCTTTAGTGATGCTTGGGAGGAGTTTAGAGAGTTATTGAGGCGATGACCTAACCATGGATTGGATGAAGTTCACCAAATCAATACTTTCTATGATGGCCTTAAACCTTATCACCAAGATTCACTCAATGCTTCCGCGGGAGGGAATATTCTTCGTAAATCCATTCAAGAGGCCTTGGACATCATTGAGACTAAAGCAATGGTTCAAACAAATTCTCAATTTGAAGAAAGGGTTCATGTTATCCAAAACAATTCTCAAGCACCTTGTGATAACCAATTCCTCAAGTATCAACAAGAGATCATTCAAAAGATGGATAGAGGTCATGAGATGAATCTTAAGGCACAACAAGAAATGATTCAAGCTATTAAGAGCCTTTCATTGAACAATTCTTCAAATGATGTGAATGCCATTACTCTTTCTTGTTTAACTTGTGGAGGTCCCCATTCCTATGAACAATGTGATAAGGTGCAAGGTTATCAAGGGGAATGTTATGCTTACCAAGAGGAACATCGTGAACACTTCAAGCCAAATATCAATCCAAATAACCTTTCTTACAAATCCCAAAATTACCTTACTCCACCGGGATTCCCAACCCAACCACCCACCCAAATTCAACAAAATCCTCCTCAAGTGTTACAAAGGAATCAAGGGCAAAGACCACCTTACCAAGGAAATAACTACAAGGCACCCAAAAATTTTCAACATCAAGGAAATACCTTTTATCCACCACATCAAGGATTTAATCAACCACTTCCACCTTTCCCAAATCAAGGATATTCTCAAATACCAAATCAAGCTTACCCTCAATTTCAAAATCAAGGATATGGGATACAAGAGACTCATGAGTATGTTGACAAGAGAATTCGTGAAATTGAAAAGAGAATGAATGACCAAATGAAACTTGCATTTGATACACAAACCAACAGGATTTTAATGGCATTCAATCAAAGACCACGAGGGGCTTTATCTTATAACACACAAACAAATCCAAGGGCAAATGTCAATGCTATTACAAAAAGAAGTGGAAAGACAACAAAGGATCCTTCACCTCCTAAACCTCCTATTGTTCCACCCACTTTTGTTCCTACTTGTGACAAGCCTTCTACCTCTACTTCAACACCTCAAAATGCTCCCATTCAATCAAACACACCTTCTCAACCTATTCCTACTTCTCCTTTACCTTCCACACCTCCCAATGAAGAAGCTAACAAAGACAAATCTTCCACTACAACACCTATTCCACCTACACCAAAACCAACTCTTCCATATCCTTCAAGGTTGAAAAAGGACAAGTTAAAGAACAAGGATGACATCCAAGTCTCAAATTTCTTAAGGATGTTCAAGCAACTCAACATCAACATATCCTTTGCAGAAGATCTTGCTTATATGCCAAAGTTTGCTAAGATGTTCAAGGATTTACTCTCAAACAAAGAAAAATTGGTTGATTTGCCCAACACATCCCTTAATGAAAATTGTTCCGTCGTGCTACTTAAAACCTTACCAACAAAACTTGGAGATCCGGGGCGCTTCTTGATACCTTGTAATTTTCCCGGTGTAGAAAATTGCATGGCTTTGGCGGATCTAGGGGCAAGCATTAACCTCATGCCTTTATCGGTTTGGAAAAAATTCTCTCTTCCCGAGCTCACTCCCACTAGGATGACCCTTGAATTAGCCAACCGAACCATAGCTTACCCCGTAGGTATAGCGGAGGATGTGTTTGTAGGTGTGGATAAGTTTACATTTCCGGCCGACTTTGTAGTGGTTGATTATGACATGGATCCTAGAGTTCCTTTGATTGTTGGTAGACCGTTTTTGAGAACGGGTCATACTTTGATAGATGTGGCGGAAGGCGGACTAATTATGAGAGTAGAGGATGAGAAAGTGGTGTTTAAGTTAGGGAAAGTTTGTGATAGGAAAGAGGTTAAGGAGTCTAGACCATGTGAGACTATTAACATAGTTGATGTGTTAGATGAAGTGTGTGATGAACACTTTCATGATGCTTGCAAGAGTACTAGTGATGAAATGCCCCACGTTGAAACCGTGGCCTCAATTGCTCCCTCTTTAACACCTTTTGGAGAGAGTGATTTCCTCTTGGAGGAATTTGAGTCAAACTTTCTTGGTGATGATGATTCTCCCATTAATTGGGAAGAAGATATTCTTACTATCCAAAAGTTGCTAAATGAGGACCCTATTCCTTCTCCTAATCCACAAGAAGCTACCAATGAGGATCCTTACATAGTAAAACCTTCCATAGAGAGTCCACCTCCAATTGAACTTAAGGACCTTCCATCCTACTTAGAGTATGCTTTCTTAGAGGGAAAAGACCAATTACCCGTGATCATTGCTAAAGAGTTGAAAGAGGATGAGAAGGAGCAACTTATTGAAGTCCTTAAGAAACACAAGAAAGCTTTAGCTTGGAAAATATCCGACATAAGGGGAATTGATCCACATTTTTGTACACACAAAATCCTTATGGAGGATGATTACAAACCCGCCATTCAAAGTCAACGAAGAGTTAACCCAAAAATCCATGAGGTCATTAAGAAGGATATGATTAAACTCCTTGATGCGGGTATGATTTACCCCATTTCTGACTCTCCATGGGTTAGCCCGGTACATTGTGTTCCTAAGAAGGGTGGAATCACCGTAGTGCCTAATGAGAACAATGAGCTTATTCCTACAAGACTTGTTACCGGTTGGAGAGTTTGTATTGACTATAGGAAACTCAATGAGGCTACTAGGAAAGACCATTTCCCATTACCTTTTATGGATCAAATGCTTGAACGCTTAGCTGGAAATGAGTACTATTGCTTTCTTGATGGCTTTTCGGGTTATTTCCAAATACCCATTGACCCTAAGGATCAAGAAAAGACCACATTCACTTGTCCCTACGGTACATTTTCTTACAAGAGGATGCCTTTTGGCTTATGTAATGCACCAGGACGTTTCAAAGGTGCATGATGGCGATTTTTCATGACATGATAGAGCAAACTATGGAGGTTTTTATGGATGATTTTTCCGTCTTTGGAAATTCATTTACCTCATGTCTCACCAATCTAGAGAGAATGCTTAAGCGTTGTGAGGAAACATGTTTAGTGCTTAATTGGGAGAAATGTCACTTTATGGTGAAAGATGGAATTGTTTTAGGACACAAAATATCCAACAAAGGATTAGAAGTGGATCGAGCTAAAATTGATGTGATTGCTAAGCTTCCCTCACCCACCTCGGTTAAAGGTGTGAGGAGTTTCTTAGGTCATGCGGGATTTTATAGGCGCTTTATACAAGATTTTTCTAAGATAGCTAGACCGATGACTCACCTCTTGGAATAAGAGGCTCCTTTCATTTTTAACCAAGATTGTTTGGACTCTTAAGGAGAAATTGACAAAGGCTCCCGTTTTGGTTTCTCCAAATTGGGAATTACCTTTTGAGCATATGTGTGACGCTAGTGATTATGCGGTGGGGGGCGTCTTAGGTCAAAGAGTGAATAAGCATTTTCAACCTATACACTATGCGAGTAAAACCATGACCGGTGCACAACTTCATTACACTACCACGGAAAAAGAGTTGCTTGCTATAGTCTATGCTTTTGAGAAATTTAGACCATACCTTGTGCTATCCAAAACCATAGTGTATACGGATCATTCCGCTCTCAAGTATCTTATGACAAAACCATATGCTAAGCCTAGGCTTTTGAGATGGGTTTTGTTGCTTCAAGAGTTTAAGATAGAAATTCATGATAAGAAAGGGGCCGAGAATTTAGCGGTGGATCACTTGAGTAGACTTGAGCATCCTTTTCAAGGAGATTTTCCAAATCAAGAAATTAATGAATCCTTTCCATTAGAGGAGCTCATGTCTATCTCTTCCCAAGAGGATGCCACTCCTTGGTTTGCGGATATAGCAAACTATCTTGTGGGAAATGTGCTTATTGAGGGTCTTACTTATCAACAAAAGAAGAAATTTCTTAAGGAAGTAAAGTACTACTATTGGGATGATCCTTATCTTTTTAGGCAATGTGCGGACCAAATCATTAGACGGTGTGTAGATGGGACCGAGGCATTTAAGATCTTAGAAGCATGTCATAAAGGACCTACGGGTGGACATTTTGGGCCTAACTATACCACCGAGAAAGTCTTTGATTCGGGTTACTATTGGCCTTCCATTTACAAAGATGCCCATGAGATGGTGAAATTTTGTGATGTGTGTCAAAGACAAGGAAAAATTACGCAACGTGATGAGATGCCACAAAATTTTATTCAAGAGTGTGAGATATTTGATGTATGGGGCATTGATTTCATGGGACCTTTTCCATCTTCTAAGGGAAACAAGTATATACTTGTGGCGGTGGATTATGTGTCCAAATGGGTGGAGGCTAAAGCCTTACCTACCAATGATGATAGAGTTGTTGTGAAGTTCTTAAAGCAATTGTTTGCTAGATTTGGTGTACCTCGGGCCATCATAAGTGATCGTGGTACGCACTTCTGTAATGATCGATTCACGAGAGTTATGAAGAAATATGGAGTTAATCATAGACTTTCTATCGCGTATCACCCTCAAACCAATGGTCAAACCGAGGTCACAAATCGTGGTTTAAAGAGAATTTACAGAGAACAGTGGGAGAGAATCGAGCTTCTTGGTCGGATAAGCTTGATGATGCTTTGTGGGCTTTTAGGACGGCTTTAAGGACACCAATTGGTTGTACTCCTTATAGGCTTGTCTATGGTAAAGCGTGCCACCTCCCATTCGAGTTAGAACACAAGGCATCTTGGGCTCTCAAGTGGGCTAACTTTGATTTAAACCAAGCCGGTTCACATAGGAAAGATCAACTTAATGAGATGGATGAATTGCGAGCCAATGCCTATGAAAATTCTTTACTTTACAAGGAAAAGACTAAGAAATTGCATGATGCTAAGATCAAGAACCGTGAGTTCAAAGTTGGAGAGCCGGTTCTCCTCTTTAACTCAAGGTTGAAACTTTTTTGCGGGCAAGCTTAAGTCGAGATGGTCCGGTCCATTCACTATTGCTCAAGTGTTTCCATATGGAACTATTGAGTTGTCTCAACCCGATGGTCCAAACTTTAAAGTGAATGGTCACCATGTGAAACATTATTTTGGGGAGGACATTTCCGTTGAAATGGTCCAAGAGATCCCCATTTTCCCCATGAATTACTTCATTGAGGGACGAGTCGAGCTAGAGACTCATTAACTCAAGCATCGTATAACTAGGTTTAGAGTGTTGTAGTTTAGCAATAAGGGTATAGACTTGGAGATAAGTGTAGGGGAGACCTTCTTTTGTCTTCATGATTGTTTGTAGGGTTACTCACTCATTTCATGCTTTGGAGCTTATGGAGGAGGCCCTTGTATCCGGTTCACTTCGTTACTATTGTGATCTTTCATTGACACCTTGTGCTTAAAAATGAATTCACTAATAGTTGTCCTTTCCTTAACTTGGGTTAAGCAAAGTCTATTCATTGTCATAAATGTAGGGGAAGTTTTTATACTTCCATGCTCTTAAACATTGAGGACAATGTTTAGCTTAAGTGTAGGGGGTCTTCTATCGAAGTGACCTTACCTAGAACTTGTCATGGTCTTTCATGATAACTTGGAAAATTAATTTTTCAAACATTTTTCAAATTTTTGATCTACTTTGGCCACCAAAAATATGCATTCATAATTTTTGCATCAATCAATTTTCATTTGCATAACACATTTGCATTGCATATATCTTTTCTTTTATTTTTCATCAAAAATATATATAAAGGAAAAAAAATATAATAAAAACATGGTTTAACAAGTTTAGACTTCTTTGACATATTAGGCCCGCCATGGATATTTTGACTCAACCCGAGTTTGCTTATCCAAGCACTCTCTAGCTAGTATCCTTAACCATGTAGACCTTTATTGGTTTATTAGGCTAAGCATCCACTAGTCTCATTATTTGAGATTTTAAACTTGTGGAGAATGGGAAATGATAGAGTTGAAGCAAGTTTAAAAGGGCTAGATAAACTTCATGATAATTACTTGTGGCTAAACCCTTCTCTTCTTTATCTCTAATTTCTTCGCATGTATATATGTTAATAAATAATCAAGAACGGTTTTAATTGGTTTGTAATCTCTTATGCATTTTTGTCTAATCATTCACGGTTGGTATGAGTACGTCTTAAGATTCTAAGTTAGAACGGTTTATGTGTACTAGACTTATGTCATGCTCAATATTTAGCGGGTGTTTTTCCTTTTATTCTTTTCTACTTTCTTTGTGAGGAATAAAGAAAAATAAGAGCGGCTTATGAAAAAAAATGAGTGAGTTTTATTTTTCTTTCCTTAGCGAGTGTGTGTTAATTATAGTGACTATTGAGTTCCAATATTACCTTGACGGGTTGCGGGGATTCAATAGATTGCTCCAATCCAATATTACCTTGACGGGTTGGGGGGTTGAAGATCCAAAGTCTCAAAAAGATGGCGGATGTAAATTATTGCGTGAGTTTTATTTTTCTTTCCTTAGCAAGTGTGTAGCTACTTATGAAAGCATGACATGAGGATTTTACACATAAGGCGAATGACTTATTACTCTTGAAACGGACTTGTATTAATTGTGAGCGGTTTTTCAAGTAATGGATGAGAAGACTACTTAGGATTAAAACCGTGCTTCCTTATTTTTGGATTTTACATTTCTTATATTTCACACTTGAAATAATGACAAATTTGCCCACAAGCAATTTGCTCAAATAATAACCGGTTCCACATTTAATTGTCATGAATAAGTTGATGCACTTTTTACTTGTGAATACAATGATCCCATTTTTAAGCTTGGTATGGGGAAAGTGAAACTTGAGGGTGATATATGTCCATGGTACCCAAGCCCTAATCAAAGTCATTGAATTCTTTATGAGTTATTTCCATCAACACCATTTCAAGAAAAACCAAAAAGATATAGATAGAATTGTATTTTGTTTATTGCATTGTTAAAAAAATCAAAATCATGCATCATTTAGTTTAGAGTAGTGTAGATGCATTCCATATGGCTAAGGTGGATTAATTATGAGGAGAATGTAAATTTGTGTTTTAATACATAACATTGCATGAGGACATGACGATGTTCAAGTGTAGGGGATTTGATATGAGCAAAATCTCATATCAATTTATCAATAAATCACCCTAAAAACACAAGAAAAATACTTAAACTTTGTGCTATAAAGCGAAATTATGTGGTATGTTTTGTGTTTGTGCTCAAATAGGTAAGAAGGATACATTTTCAAGCAAACAAAGGAAAATCAAGCTTAATTTGATGAAAAATACAAAGAATGATCAAAAGTGACAAGACTTTGAAGACAAAGGACCTATCTTGACAATCTGCCAAAGATGAAGGACCAAAGGTGTAAATATGACAAAGTCAAGATCAAAGTCAAATAAGGTCAACTCTCAAGTTAACTCAGTCAAAGGGGCTTTTTGATCAAGTTTGCAAGTGGAAGGACTTAAATTGCCAAGAGAATGAAGTTACTAGCTCAAAATTACATTCTGCCAAGTTAGAGGACTGATTTTGCCATTTTTGGAAAGTTAAACTGAGCTTGATCCGTGTGAGATGCTATTGGCCAATGAGAATGCAAGAAACAAATGCCTTGGATTGCCAACTCACTTCTTTTAATGCCACTAGCCGCCATCATTTAATTGGTCAATATCCCAAGAGTGCAAGCGCACTAACTCTTTCTCACCCAATAGAAAAAGGCCATGCAATAATCAGATTATCCATTTTGGATAATGATCCGTGTGCTCAGCCCATAGCCAATAAAGTCCTGGCACGTGTCATATTCTTCAACGCATATTTCCAGAATCGTTTTTGAGCTAGAAGCAATTTCAAGAGATGGTATAAACATGAAACTTGCTCGTTTTTTAGAGACGAATCCAATAATCACAACCAATTACACTCAAGATCAATAACAAAGAAAACCCCAAATGTGTTCATAAACTGCAAAATTCAATTGAACTGAATTGTACACGTGGAAGCTTCTGATTGGATCTAACACGTCACCAACCCCAGCCACTTCACTCCTGCAGTCTATAAATACCATGGATTGTTCTCATTTTTTGTATGGTAGAAAGTGTGAAATCACACACACTTTAGTTTTTCTCTCAACTCATTTTAGTTTTAGCTTAACAACTCAAGAGTTTGACAAACTTTTGAGTCTGTTATAGTTAGTTGTAACTGATTACCAGCCTTGTAACTACTTCTCAATTCAATAAATACAAATTTCCATTTTCCCTCCAAATTCTCTTACTTCTATACTATTCATACTTTCACCATTGTTACTTTGTGAAGTTGTTAGTTTGTTATGATCATCACTTGATCATAACTGACTAATTTTGAAGATTCTTGCTGTTGTATCTGATTTGTTCATCCAGTTCAAGCTCTAGCAGATTTTGGAGAATTCAAGTCCATTAATGGCGAATTTGATGTTTGTTAGCTGTTGATTGGTAGATGAATAGTGTGTTCTAGTGCTAAGGTGGTGGTTAGCACTAGATTAGAGAGCTCAGCGCTCCTCTACTCCCCAAAGGAGGCCTAAGCAAAAAGTATACATTTTCTGATTTTCAGTTCCTCTAAATTGTTGAATGGCTGCGTCATTCCTAGTTAACTTTGTTTGATTGCATGATAAAAGACGTTTTAGCCTGCTATTGATCTTATCTCATTGTTTTTGTAGCTTATTAGTAGCTTTTACTGCTTATTAGCTTTGATACTTGTCTTGTTTTTCAATAATCATCAGTCACTTAGCTTTTATAGTCATCTTGGGTTCTAGTTGTTGTAACTGCTTGTTTCTAGTCCAAATACATTTCATATCAGCTATTGAACTTAGTTTGTTATAGCTCTTTACTCAGCCTAATCATTAGCCCAAATATCCTTAATAAAAGTTTCAAAAATTTTAGTAAAGTAGTGTCTGGCATTAGCTTTGATTTGATTTTCAAGTGTTAGAATTTGGCAAACTTTGGTTCATTTCTAGTTTACTAATCATAACAAATAGTTTTCAGTCATTTTCAAGTCAAGTATTTGGTCAAAAAGGCAATTGGTCATATAAAAAGTTTGGGTCAGTTTTATTCAAGCATACTTTCAGAAAGTGTTGATTTTGATTTGACTGGCATTTCTTTGTTAGTTGATGAAATCATTCCAAACCAGTTCTAATCTTTCAGTCAGTATATGAAGATTGAGTGTGTATAAGGAAATTGTACAGTATCAAGAATTGAGTTTGTAATATGCCAAAGTTTAAGATCAAGAGCAAATGCAAGTTTCTGTAACTTGAGCAAACTGATTTTTCATATCTCCATTTCTACTTCATCAACTAGCTAATTTTCTTTTACAATTTCATTCCATTAGTGTTCCTGGTTAAGTTTTGAGAATTTGAGCCATTTGAAATTTCTGGTCAACGAAAGTTAACATAAGCACAATTTTGGCTTATTTTCAGATTCTGAGCTTATTACTTGATAATTTTCATTGAGACTTGATTTCCCATCTTTCTTTTGAGATGTTTAATCATTTTCATCATTAAAATCTAGTTGTTCAAGTCTAGTTTAAATGGTAGCTTATTTTGTGCTTATTGAATTCAGCTTATCAGAGTTCTAGTGTCTTTTAGCTTAATTCCTTGGATAGGTCTAGCTAAAATTCGATTTTAAGTCGTTTGCAATCTGTTTGATCAAATTTGGTTGAGAAATAAGCTCAAACGAGCTTATTTTAACTTTGAACCCGTTTTTGTTAAAAAGTTGTGAAAATTTGCAATTTAGTCCTTATAGTATTAAGCTGTTCTTAAACTTGGCTAATCTTTCCAACTAGTTAGGGTTTTCAAATAATCAGTCCCTATATTTTCGGTTTTGTTCAAAATTAGTTAGGCAGTTTCAACTTAGTTGGAAATTAGTTACTTGTTTGAATAGTTTTCATTTTAAGTCCATATAGTTTACTGTTTTTACACATTTAGTCCTTATACTTTTTAGCTTTAAATTTTTAGCATTTAAATTTCAAAGAATTCACATTTGCAGTCCTTATAGTTTGTAGAATTTACATTTGGCATTTTAATTGAATAAAAACTTGGTATTTGCACTTTGTTTTACATATAAGTAGACGATATTTTTCATTTTAGCAAGGCTTGGTTGAATTAGCAATAGAATATCCAAAAAAACTTTACCAACCAAGAACAATTAAAAACCCGATCTTGTTAGGACTTTCAATTTGTTAAGAACAGAGAAAAACGAACTTCAACTATACTCATTTCAGGGGTTCATCCCGGCTACTCCAAAATACTTCTAAATAGTTCAAACGCACACAAAATGAAATAAAAACGGTTCCGACTCGACTTAACACGCAATAAAAATAAAAACTTTGAAAAATCCAAATATCGATCAATATATTAAAAGATAAATTTTGGGCATCCGTCGGTATCGTAATCGTCATCGGTTCCTCTTAAATCGTATAATGTTAAAATTAAGACCTCCAACATTGGTTTCAATTTAAACCGTCAAACATATTACTGATGGTTGTAGAAATACGTCTTTTAGGAAAAGAGCGTAAAATAGGGAAGTATTAACGAGTGATTTAGGAAAACCACAAGTTATGACCCTTTGTGGGGATCGTTCTCTCGAGGAGGCACGTGTATTGTGTTGAGAATTGATTTATGTTTGTGATTATATTGAGAAGAAAAGAAAATAGAAATGAGAAAGAAAAGACGGTTACAAAGACGGATTAAACTAAGACGAAAAAGACGATCATGTAAAATCGTAAATAGTACAAAAATTAAAATTTTAACCTAAAAATTCCTAAAAATTACTAAAAATCCAAAATAATATTCTAAGAGTTTACAAAAAATCCAAACTTGCTAAAACCTTTTAATTAATTAGATAATGACTTTTTAATGCTAATTAAAGCCCTAAAAATCACAATTAATTATTAAAAAGCCCTAAACAAGATCTTATAGTTTGTAAACCTCAAAATATCCTAATTAAGCTAAAAAGTATTTTTTAAAATTTTAAAACCAAATTAAACTATTTTTAAACACTTAAAAACTATTAAAATCAATTAAAACTTAAATTAATTCTAGAAAATAAATGAAAAGTCCTAAAAATATTTGGAAAGTTAAAAAATTCCTAATTTAGTGTTTACAATCTAGGAAAAATGAAAAAAGTAGAAAAAATAAAAACTTTCAATTTTTAATAATAAAATAATAATAAAATAATCAAAAAAATTAAAAGTTTTTAAAATAAATCTAAAAAATTACCAAAAATCTAAAATAATGTAACTAAGACAAAAATGCAATTAAAAGTTTCTAAAACCTATTTAATAATTTTATATTAAATTTCAAAGTTGGTAAAAAACCCTAAAATCCTATAAAATCAAAAATTAGACTTTTTTAAAACTTAAATAGCTGTAAACCTTAAAAATATAAATAAAAAACCTAAAAACTATTTTTTTAGATTTTTAAAATTACTTTTACTATTTTTTATTCACTTTTCAAAATTTAAACTAAAAATAATCCTAGAAAATTAAATAAGTACGGGAAAAATAATATTTTTAAACCAAAAAGTCCCTAACCTATTAAATATCAACAGAAAAATGCTAAAAGGGAAAAAGCTAAACAGAGTAAGCTGAAATCAGCTTATTACTAAGCTGATTGTTAAATAAGCCAAAACACAAACACTACTTATATATTAAATAAACCAAAGAGTTACCAGTCAAAGACCCTAGGGCATTTGGTAAACGCGTTGGTGTGTAGGAGGAGTGGCACAGGTTCTAGTCCTGGCCTCGTCCTTTTTGAAAAAACTTTTTTTTTCTTTTTTAAACTTTTAAAAACTCAAAATAGTAACTTACTTAATCTAAAACAGGATTTTAACCAAAAAATAAACTTGAATCAAGCTTATAAAAATAAAAAACGTGCCCAGTTAGGCTGCAAGTTTGATGAACACAAGGATGATTTCTTCACATGTGCAGATAATCAAGAGGACTTGATTTGTGTAATTTGTGTGGGTTTTGATGGACAAAAGGGGCACCCCTATACTCAGTTGAGTATAGGGAGTCAAGTAAACACAAGAAAAACACAAGACTAAGCCAAAAATTACACAAACAAGCACACAAGGTTACTGATATGCTAACTAGTTTCTGGTGAACAGCAAAGTGTTTTTTCTTGCACAAAAATGGATTTTAAAAGCTCATTACTTGCATACAATTCTACCAAATGACAAAGAAATGATACACAATCCTTCTTTGACCTATTATATATCAACTAATCAAACTTGATGATCAAATTCACACAAAATAAGCAGAAAGATGCAGTTGACTGTTTTTAGCTATGTTTCCACTTAAACTAGCATACAAACTTGTTTAAGATTCCACCAAACTGAAAACCTAACACACTTATCATATACTGACCACCTAAGAAGTATTTTTAAACAAGTTTTAACACAAAATTTCCCCAAAAAGTTCAGTTAATATGCAAAACCAAACACTCCTTTAAATACTGAACTTGAATTTTTTCAAAGCAAATCACATCAAACTCTTACCAAACTGCTTCGTACTACCTATAACATGCATAAAACCCCTAAATAGAGCAATATCAAGCACTTAAACAAACATTTAACCACTTTCTCACAAAATTCATGCAAATCACAAAATTAACACAAAATCAGAAAATATAAAAAAAAAACAAAAATAGAAACAAGGGACTACCTTGTTGGGCTACATCCAGGCCCAACCAAGGCTGCTTTGCCATTTCCAAATAGGCCCGGGCCTATGCTGATC
Source organism: Glebionis coronaria (assembly GCA_025667525.1). Classification (NCBI taxonomy): domain Eukaryota; kingdom Viridiplantae; phylum Streptophyta; class Magnoliopsida; order Asterales; family Asteraceae; genus Glebionis; species Glebionis coronaria. The sequence continues at coordinate 270,227,785 of CM046879.1, forward strand.
CTTGGACAAACAATCTCCAAAAACCTGCTAAGAGAAAATGAAGAACAATATATCCAAAAATCTGATTCTTTTTTCAAACCTTAAAAATCTTTCTCATAAACTTCCTCAAATGATTTTCCTTTGAAAACACTTACACAATCAACCAAAATCTTGGAAAACCAAGATTCAGAACAAGTATTTACCCAAAATTTCAACCTTTTTCTGAAACTTGAAAAAGGATGAAATTTGAAAAAAACTTGAACCAATAATCAAATGTGGAACTCAGATTTCTAGCTTAAAACATTTACCAACTTTTATAAAACAAAAGGAATTACACTTTTTTTCTTAAAAATTACCAACTTTATTTCAATAAAAAGGGATTACAAAGTTTGCTAGAAAAACTAGAACAAGGATATATGTGACATGCCACATATATTTATACTATCAAATAGAACTAACTAGAAGCCTGGAATAAAATAATACAAGAAAATCAAAGCCCTAAACCCTAATGGAGGAAATTCCAGGAATGCCCCTTGGTTTTGACTGAAATCTTGGTCAAGGTGGATACATGTGAAGTTGCCAGCTGCTTTTGTTGATCTTGGGCGTTTATAAGTCCTTGGGGGCCAAGTAGAAAGATCCTAGGCGTTTATCTTGTCTTTTTGGGGTGTTGTGTGAAAGAGACGTTGCAGGGGACCCTTGGGGTGATCACATGGGTGTGTTGGGAAGGGTTTAAGTGAGTGGGTTTTGGTGAGAAAGTGATTAATTAAGGATCTGGAGAGATTGAAACAAAACCCCTTTGATTTAGTATCAATTTAGGATTAGGGTTTATGGGTTTAAGAGGTGAGTTTGATCTGTTTTGGGGGAAAAACATTTTTAAAAATGTGTTTAGGGGGAAAATTAGGGAGAGTTGACTGAGTGTTTGACCAGGTTTATTTAATAAACCTGGTATTGGGTTATGGGTACGGGTTGGGTAAGTGGGTAAGGGTTTGGGTAAATATAGTGGGTTATGGTGACGTGTAAGCTCCTGAGTGGTGGTGAGGGTTTGGTTGTTTGGCAGAAAAGGTCCCCAAGGTTTCTTTCTTCTTTCACTTTGTATAAACAGCAACAAACTTCAATTCCTTTGATATCAACTTTGGGAAGTTTACATTTTTGGCACAAAATGTTTTCAAACTTGTAAACAAGGACCTTTAATGCATATTTTGGATTCTTCAAGGGCCATTCTTGTAATGTCTTCAAACTTTGGGACCCTATTCATATTTATGAATATTTGAGGGGTATAAAGTGTTAATCTTCAAAAGTTGAGGGACCAAACTTGCCAATCTTCAGTTCTTCAAGGTCCATTTTGGAAATTCCAAATTTGGGTCCGGTTCATTGTGCGGCTTCGTTTCCCGTGTTCGTTTTTGAATGATTATTGTGATCTTTTTGTCTTTTCCTCAATATCCGTACCTAAAATACACAAGTAACAAACACGAGCATATATTTGGCAGTTTTAATGATATTTTATGCATTTTAAGCCCGATTTGGACGATGAGACCATGTATAAAAGCAGTCTCATCACTCCCCCATACTAAACCATTGCTGTGCCCTCACGCAATGCTAGAATAAAGTATCGTAGCACCTCCAAAATTCATTTTATTCACTTTATTGAAATGATAAACTAGCTACACTACTACTATTACTACTACTTGCGTTTTAGACATAATGTATGATTTTCATCACAAATTGGGACGTTTAGGTTCATAGAATAAGAACACGTGAATGCTTCGTTAGAAATAATTTCATCGTCCTCGATTTTCACCCTAATTCCATGCCAAGCGTGCAACGAGATCATTGTCATTATAAGTTAGTAATGCTAACACTACTCATATGCCCTAATCACGTACTTATCCTCCCATTATTCCTAAGTTGTATCTCTTATATTTTATTTTGTCTTGAATGTTTCACGAGGATACATCATTGACTTATGCGATAATAGAGATTTAGGTCTAAAAATAGAGTCCTAACGGTGTAACTAAGACCATCAAATCAATAACCCCTCCCAATAGACAACGATGTTAAAAAATTAAGTTGACAAGAAGGATCGATAAACACGGTTTTATAACGGTTTTGAACATGAGACTTATTACCAAGACTTTTATATGCCCCCTAACGGAAGGGCCTTATTATCTTTGGTTTACCTCCATCTTTTATTCAACTTCGCCATGAAGCTTTTATTATGACTTCGGTCTTGCCTTGCCTTTTATTATCCGCCTCATCGGTGGTTTTATTAGCCAAAGACGTATATCCTCACGCTAAAGCGAATTTTGGATCTTTAAAGCTTCGAAGATTAAGGCTTGATTCACTTTCAATTTTTGCATAGATTTTTCGGCCTTGTGGGGCTTCAAATTGTTTGCTAGATTTAGGTGAGCACTTGAAATCTTATTATTGGGTGAAGCTTTCGATTATTGGGGTGCCAATACTTCAAAACCGTGACGCTGGCGATACCTTAATGTCTTCCCAATTTAATTACACGGAAGCTACTAGAAAAGACTAGAAACCCAACAATCCTAACTAAACCGCTAAGTCAATATTTATTAAGCAAAAAATATTTACATGCGAAGGGAGAATAAGCAAACAACGAGAACACATGAGTTTTTGAAAGAATACGAGTACTCTACGTTTAGCATAGTAACTTATAATTAACTCTATCATTTGTCGTCCTCATTTAAGAGACTTAGCCTAATGTGTAGTTAAGGAACCAAAGCTAAGTGCTCAACACGCACGGTCGAGTCAAAAATTACTCTTATTCTTGCCATCGGAAAATATACATTCGTGTCTTCAAACACTTATGAAACATGAGAAAAATTTTAAAATTTGGCCATTTTTAGCCTTATTTTGCAACAAAAACGATAATCAAAAAGATAAACTTTGGAAAGCGTGAAGGTTTGGCAAGGCAAGTATCTATTCACCCCCCCCATACTAAAGTTAAACATTGTCCTCAATGTTTCGAGTCTAGGGGTGCAAAACACCCCCATACTAGAGACGTAGTCGAATGCCTAATCTAGCATGGAAAGGTGTAACCAATAAATTAATAGCCGTTTATGAAGTGTGCTAATAACCTAAGGTTAGAACATCAAAAGGATATATCATTTGGATATTGAGAAAGTCTTCAAAGCAAACGATCGAGTGCTCCCATAAAACGAACACGAGAGGCTCCAATCGTGAAGATCATGATCTAAAAACCACAATGCACAAACAACCACGGAACGAAGGTTGGAAGGGCACAAATCCCCTCACATTAAACTAATTAGAAATCAATAATATGTACATGGATAAGCATGGGTCTCCCCCACGAGGAACCTTGTTTTTGATAACCGAGTAAAAAGCTCGACTCGAATCCCCATAAATGTGATCATTTAGGGATAATCATGGTGTGGTCAATTTTTAGTGGGGCTTACATGATAAACAAGGCCCAAAAAACAACCGGTATAAAGGACTAAGTCCTTTGATGGTGCAAAATACCGGGATCGAAGATGGCGTTTTTGTTTTCATTGGAAAAACAAATCAACGCCACTTCATCGTGTGTCAACACAAACCCAAAAGGTTTCAAGAAAATAGGAGAGAAGAAATAGAGGGGTGGGACAATGGGTAAGTCATAAAAACATTGAGCTACTCGAGGTAGACTCACGCCAATCAAATGAAAAGATTTTCCATTTATTGCATCGGTGGAAGACCGAGATTTCCCTATATAAGCAATTCTAGGATCAAATATCTCGTCCTCGGTGGAGAAAGGGAAGGGAACATAAGGGGATCCCCCATACTAAGTCCACACAAAGCATCGTCAAAAGGAGAAGACGAGTTTGTAGTACTCAATACACGTGGTGATGACGGAGTTAGAATTGTAGAAAAATCTTTTAAATTCAATTCAAAATCTTTTCCTTTTTCATCTTTTACACTCTCCTTGTGAAAACCCGATTTAATTATGTCAAAAATATTTGGTGTATCTAAAGCAATGTTAGTCACACTAAAAATTCTCACATTTGAAAAGCGTTTTGGTATAGGTGGTGGTAAGTTTTCAAAATGTTTGTCGACAAAGAAAACTCCCCCATCGGGATCAACACATTCATCATCCGAAGAATCACTAGAGATTGGAATCGTAGGCTTAACACTCTTAACCTCCACCGGCGGAGGGGACAGAACTTCATTTTTCTCAACAACTCCTAAAACTCTATTTGAAATCATCTTGCAAATGTTTTTGATGGGATTCACATTGTACAAAGACGTGATAGAATACACATGAGAAAGAGTGGAATTTTGAGTTACATTAATGACGAGTTCTTCCTCATTGAAACGAAGAGTGATTTTCCTTGCATGCACATCGATAAGTGCTCTCGAGGTATCCAAAAAAGATCGACCTAAAATTAACGGAATTTTAGGATCGATGGGAATATCAACAACAATAAAGTCTACAGGATAGTAGAACTTTCCAACTTTCACAAAGACGTCCTCGACAACTCCACAAGCTAGAATCGTAGAATGATCGGCCATTTCGATTGACATTCTTGAAGGAGTGAGATTGGGAAGATTGAGCGATTTAAAAATCTCAAGAGGCATCAAATTAATACTAGCACCAAGATCGGACAAGGCGTAGCATTCTTCCATGTCTTGTATAGCACATGGGATTAAAAACTTTCCAGGATCTCCGACTTTTTGAGGTATGCGGCTTAGAAAAACCGATGAACAACTAGACGATTTTTGCAATTTTTCCTTGTTATTCAACATACTTTTGAAGTTCGCGACAAATCGAGGCATCATGACTAAGGCGTCGGCAAAACTTATATTAAAATGCAAGTCACGAAACATTTTCATAAAGAGTTCAAATTGATAATTATTTCGTTCTTGTGCCTTTTCCTTGTCTCGTCTTGAAGGGTAGGGTAAAGGTGGTGTGGGTTGGGGCATAGTAGGCATCGGCCTTGGAATCTCGGGTTCCATGATTGGTATTGGTTCAACCGTAGGTGTGGTTTGAGCGGTACTTCGTGGGCTTGTAATTTGCTTCTTTTCTACCACCACCTCGGGTTCTTTCTCTTTTTCCTTCTCCATAGAAGTACTTGGACGAGAAATGGGTTCTTTGAAAGTTTTACCACTACGAGTAGTAATAACCTTCAATTCTCCTTTCGGGTTTACGATGGTATCACTAGGAAGACCACCCTAAGAAGAGGGCTTACACATGATAGCTTCAAACATTTTTCCCATACGGTCTTCAAACATAGATTGCCTAGCATCCGCTTTTAACAATTCTTGCTTAATCTCATGTTGACCTTGCTCCATTTTTTGTTGATTTTGTTGGAGTCGTTGGACATTTCCTTCCATTTTATTAGCATGAGTCTTAAGTTCATTAGCAAGTTCGTTTTTAAGCTCGTTTTTCAACTCGGATCTTAAGGTAACCATTTCACGTTGCATATTGTCAAACTTAGCATCATTAGCCTTATCATAATTCAAAAATTCTCCTTGAAGATTTTTGGTGTGATCATTTTGAAAACCTTGAGTAGTAGTTTGAAAATCACGGTTTTGGTTTTTGTTTGAAATTTGCCCATTTCCACTTTGATAATTACCCTTGTTGTAATTCCTTTGATTGCCTTGATAATTACCACCTTGGTTGTTGTTTCGATAGTTATTAGCATTTTGATTTGGTGGAGCTTGATTTTGGCGGGAACCTTGACCGATTTGGTTATAAGTTCCCGTGGCTACATAAGCACTCGAAGTGTTACCATCCGCGGTAATGCACTCGGAAAGATCATGAGCTCCACCACACGACAAACAACTCTTAGAAACCGCTTTAACCGAAGCGGAATTCGAAGCTTCTTGAGCTTTCCAATGGGACATAAGGCTAGCAAATCTATCAAAAAATCGATTTTCTTCATTTGCCTCATCATGTAAAGCATTAATGCTACGAGACGATGACGAGCCCAATTTGGCAACACTCGGTGTGTTACGAGGGCTATAAACCTTAGACCTATTCTCAATTATGACCAAAGCTTCTTCAACCATTTTACACAAAAAATTACCACCCGCGGCGGCATTTAAATAATCTCTTTCATGATCATTAAGTCCATTGTAAAACGTGTCGATTTGGTGCAAGTCGGAAAAACCGTGATGAGGACATTCATGCAACATCTCCTTAAACCTATTCCAAGCCGTTGAAAAACTTTCATTTGATTCTTGTGAAAATTTAGAAATCTCATTTTTCAAGTGCGTAGTCTTAGAGGGCGGAAAAAATTGGTTCACAAATTTTGAAACGAGATCCTTCCACGTCAATATAGAATTGGGTGGCTCTTTCTCTAACCAAATTTTAGCGGGCCCCGCTAAGGAATACGGAAAAAGCATCATCTTAATCGAGTCATTCGAGACATCCTTAAATTTGCACGTGGCGGTAGGACGATTAAATTGACGGATATAGTTGTGGGGATTGTCCTTCTCATCACCACGGAATTTGTTATTTTGGATCATCGACAACAAACCCGTTTTCACCTCAAAATTCTCCGCAAGGATTGCGGGAATCACAATAGCTTCTCCATAACCCTCGGTGGGTGCTTGAAGTAACTCGATCATAGTTCGATTCGCCATGGTTGGTGCTTCTCGTACAATGGGTTCGTCAATAGGAGACTCCTCACTAGAATGAGTTGGAGTGGGAGTTTTGTTCTTTCGTCTACGTGCACGTTTTGCTTGATTACGAGTTAGCATAAACGTCACGTACAACGAGGAGACGAGCAAAGAAGATTCTTTTTGGTGTTTTTAATTTTTCAATTTTTTTGTGGTTTTTGATGGTATTAACTTTTTTGGAAATTGGTGAATGTATTAAGTAGACAAAAATCTACAAATCTCCTCCTTAATCAAATCTCTCGATTAAAGAAGCCTCAAGGAATGAAAACGATCACGCGGAGTGAACGCCTTCGATGACTTTAGAACGATGGTGGAACCCAAATCGTTCAAGAGGGTTTAATCAATAGAAACCAAGAAAATATATATGATATGTAATAATACTTTGGGCGGCAAAACCCTCGATTAGCTCTCAAAATCAAATACGCACAAGCAAGCGGAGGAAACGAGGCGGCGCGAAGCACTTAAGAGCCTTTTTCCTTTAGGTCGTGAAATACAACCGCCTTATACCCACCTTATAGTTTGTATTTTTCAAAATCGAGCTTCTCGAAAGTATTTATCTATTTTTGCCTTTTTTCTTTGGTTTGAGATTCGAATACAATGATTGGGTAATGACCTCCCAAGTCAAGGTTGTGATTTCTCACATATTTGGAGTACTTGTGAATTTATTGTTCTACGTATACAATATAGTAATAGTATTCACACAAAAACCGAAAAACGATAATACGTATTAGTAGAGTGCTACTAATACAAATACTAATTATGTTTATATAAAAAAAAATAATGGTTCAATCAAAACACAACACGCCTCCCCGGCAGCGGCGCCATTTTGATGGTTGTAGAAATACGTCTTTTAGGAAAAAGAGCGTAAAATAGGGAAGTATTAACGAGTGATTTAGGATAACCACAAGTTATGACCCTTTGTGGGGATCGTTCTCTCGAGGAGGCACGTGTGTTGTGTTGAGAATTGATTTATGTTTGTGATTATATTGAGAAGAAAAGAAAATAGAAATGAGAAAGAAAAGACGGTTACAAAGACGGATTAAACTAAGACGAAAAAGACGATCACGTAAAATCGTAAATAGTACAAAAATTAAAATTTTAACCTAAAAATTCCTAAAAATTACTAAAAATACACAACAATATTCTAAGAGTTTACAAACAAACCAAACTTGCTATAACCTTTTAATTAATTAGATAATGACTTTTTAATGCTAATTAAAGCCCTAAAAATCACAATTAATTTTTAAAAAACCCTAAACAAGATCTTATAGTTTCTAAACCTCAAAAATATCCTAATTAAGCTAAAAAGTATTTTTTAAAATTTTAAAACCAAATTAAACTATTTTTAAACACTTAAAAACTATTAAAATCAATTAAAACTTAAATTAATTCTAGAAAATAAATGAAAAGTCCTAAAAATATTTGGAAAGTTACAAAATTCCTAATTTAGTGTTTACAATCTAGGAAAAATGAAAAAAGTAGAAAAAACAAACTTTCAATTTTTAATAATAAAATAATAATAAAATAACCAAAAAAATTAAAATTTTTTAAAATAAATCTAAAAAATTACCAAAAATCTAAAATAATGTAACTAAGACAAAAATACAATTAAAAGTTTCTAAAACCTATTTAATAATTTTATATTAAATTTCAAAGTTGGTAAAAAACCCTAAAATCCTAAAAAATCAAAAATTAGACTTTTTGAAAACTTAAATAGCTATAAGCCTCAAAAATATAAATAAAAAACCTAAAAACTTTTTTTTAGATTTTTAAAATTACTTTTACTATTTTTTATTCACTTTTCAAAATTTAAACTAAAAATAATCCTAGAAAATTAAATAAGTACGGGAAAAATAATATTTTTAAACCAAAAAGTCCCTAACCTATTAAATATCAACAGAAAAATGCTAAAAAGGAAAAAGCTAAACAGAATAAGCTGAAATCAGCTTATTACTAAGCTGATTGTTAAATAAGCCAAAACACAAACACTACTTATATATTAAATAAACCAAAGAGTTACCAGTCAAAGACCCTTGGGCATTTGGTAAACGCGTTGGTGTGTGAGAGGAGTGGCGCAGGTTCGAGACCTGGCCACGTCCTTTTTGAAAAAACTTTTTTTTTTCTTTTTTAAACTTTTAAAAACTCAAAACAGTAACTTACTTAATCTAAAAAAGGCTTTTAACCAAAAAATAAACTAGAATCAAGTTTATAAAAATAAAAAAGGTGCCCAGTTAGGATGCAAGTTTGATGAACACAAGGAGGATTTCTTCACATGTGCAGATAATCAAGAGGACTTGATTTGTGTAATTTGTGTTGGTTTTGATGGGAAAAAGGGGCACCCCTATACTCAGTTGAGTATAGAGAGTCAAGTAAACACAAGAAAAACACAAGACTAAGCCAAAAATTACACAAACAAGCACACAAGGTTACTGATATGCTAACTAGTTTCTGATGAACAGCAAAGTGTTTTTACTTGCACAAAAATGGATTTTAAAAGCTCATTACTTGCATACAATTCTACCAAATGACAAAGAAATGATACAGAATCCTTCTTTGACCTATTATCTATCAACTAATCAAACTTGATGACCAAATTCACACAAAATAAGCAGAAAGATGCACTTGACTGTTTTTAGCTATGTTTCCACTTAAACTAGCATACAAACTTGTTTAAGATTCCACCAAACTGAAAACCTAACACACTTATCATATACTGACCACCTAAGAAGTATTTTTAAACAAGTTTTAACATAAAATTTCCCCAAAAAGTTCAGTTAATATGCAAAACCAAACACTCCTTTAAATACTGAACTTGAATTTTTTCAAAGCAAATCACATCAAACTCTTAACAAACTGCTTCCTACTACCTATAACATGCATAAAACCCCTAAATAGAGCAATATCAAGCACTTAAACAAATATTTAACCACTTTCTCACAAAATTCATGCAAATCACAAAATTAACACAAAATCAGAAAATATAAAAAAAAACAAAAATGGAAACAAGGGACTACCTTGTTGGGCCTACATCCAGGCCCAACCAAGGCTGCTTTGCCTTTTCCAAATAGGTCCGGGCCTATGCTGATCCTTGGACAAACAATCTCCAAAAACCTGCTAAGAGAAAATGAAGAACAATATATCCAAAAATCTGATTCTTTTTTCAAACCTTAAAAATTATTTCTCACAAACTTCCTCAAATGATTTTCCTTTGAAAACACTTACACAACCAACCAAAATCTTGGAAAACCAAGATTCAGAACAAGTATTTACCCAAAATTTCAACCTTTTTCAGAAACTTGAAAAAGGATGAAATTTTAAAAAAAATTGAACTAATAATCAAATGTGGAACTCAGATTTCTAGCTTAAAACATTTACCAACTTTTATAAAACAAAAGGAATTACACTTTTTTTCTTAAAAATTACCAACTTTATTTCAATAAAAAGGGATTACAAAGTTTGCTAGAAAAACTGGAACAAGGATATATGTGACATGCCACATATATTTATACTATCAAATAGAACTAACTAGAAGCCTGGAATAAAATAATACAAGAAAATCAAAGCCCTAAACCCTAATGGAGGAAATTCCAGGAATGCCCCTTGGTTTTGACTGAAATCTTGGTCAAGGTGGATACATGTGAAGTTGCCAGCTGCTTTTGTTGATCTTGGACGTTTATAAGTCCTTGGGGGCCAAGTAGAAAGATCCTAGGCGTTTATCTTGTCTTTTTGGGGTGTTGTGTGAAAGAGACGTTGCAGGGGACCCTTGGGGTGATCACATGGGTGTGTTGGGAAGGGTTTAAGTGAGTGGGTTTTGGTGAGAAAGTGAGTAATTAAGGATCTGGAGAGATTGAAACAAAACCCCTTTGATTTAGTATCAATTTAGGATTAGGGTTTATGGGTTTAAGAGGTGAGTTTGATCTGTTTTGGGGGAAAACGTTTTTAAAAATGTGTTTAGGGGGGAAATTAGGGAGAGTTGACTGAGTGTTTGACCAGGTTTATTTAATAAACCTGGTATTGGGTTATGGGTTACGGGTTGGGTAAGTGGGTAAGGGTTTGGGTAAATATAGTGGGTTATGGTGACGTGTAAGCTCCTGAGTGGTGGTGAGGGTTTGGTTGTTTGGCAGAAAAGGCCCCCAAGGTTTCTTTCTTCTTTCACTTTGTATAAACAGCAACAAACTTCAATTCCTTTGATATCAACTTTGGGAAGTTTACATTTTTGGCACAAAATGTTTTCAAACTTGTAAACAAGGACCTTTAATGCATATTTTGGATTCTTCAAGGGCCATTCTTGTAATGTCTTCAAACTTTAGGGACCCTATTCATATTTATGAATATTTGAGGGGTATAAAGTGTTAATCTTCAAAAGTTGAGGGACCAAACTTGCCAATCTTCAGTTCTTCAAGGTCCATTTTGGAAATTCCAGATTTGGGTCCGGTTCATTGTGCGGCTTCGTTTCCCGTGTTCGTTTTTGAATGATTCTTGTGATCTTTTTGTCTTTTCCTCAATATCCGTACCTAAAATACACAAGTAACAAACACGAGCATATATTTGGCAGTTTTAATGATATTTTATGCATTTTAAGCCCGATTTGGACGATGAGACCATGTATAAAAGCAGTCTCATCAATTACGAACAAAAATTCTAAAAATTTCAAAAATATACGAAAAATAGGATTAAATAATGACGTCGATTTCTGGGGTGTTACATCCTCCCCTCCTTAAAGGAACGACGTCACGGCATTCTCCTCTTCTTATACTCACATTTCGTACCACTAGAACAAATGAGGATACTTTATCCTAAAGAAATCCTCACGTTACCACGTAAATTTCAGTCCATGCTTAGAATTTCATCGTCACAAGGAATTCCCATAAAATCACTTTTAAGAAAATACGATGGAATTCTACTATGCTTCCATCTCTTGATTTATCGGTCCATAATCTCCACCGGTTCCTCCGCTACTGCAATTTATCGTCGAGTTGACTCTCATCCAAAGGAATCTCCAAATCCTTATCCGCTAAGCACTTCTCCAGTTTTGACACGTGAAATGCGCTATGAATAGCACTAAGATCATTCGGTAAATCCAATTTATAAGCTATCGTCCAATCCGTTTAACGATCTCCAATGATCCAATATACTTCAGACTTAACTTTCCCTCCTTTCCAAACGAATTTCAAAACATAATTTCCAATCCCATAGAAAAGTATTATTCTTCTGTCGGTTTCTCACAGCAAGTAAACGGTTCTTGATTTGCACAATCTTCTCAGTAGTCTCTGAAATCATCTCAGGTCTAGTCAATTAACTTCATCCTACTTCACTCCAACATTCCAGCGATCTACATTTCCCGTCCATCCTAAGCTTCAAAATAGCGTTGCCTTAATACTCACATGATAACTATTGCTATACGATTCTGCTGAAGACAAACGACATTCCTAGTTTCCACCAATTTCAATAACACACGCTCGAACACGCCTTCGAAAACAATAACACATATTCAGACACTTTGGAAGAATAGTCCTTTCGCTCTTGCCATTGGTCTCGAGTTGATAGGTCGCACTCAAACTCATTCTGTACCTAACGCACGCTGAAGAAATCTCCAAAATTCATAAGTAAATATAATGTCGCGCTCCAAAACAATCGATAAAGATACCTCATGTCGACACACGATCTCCTTCATATATACCTTCAAAATCTTTCCAGTCAAATCCACACTCTCCGTCAACATCAAAACTCTAACTCTAAGAGGCCTTTCCCTTTCCTTCCTACTAAGTGTCGTAGTAGCAGATGTACTCACAGCAGATGCACTCATAGTAGATGCACTCACAGATGATCGGCTCGCTACATATATCCTGATTCTTCTTAGTAAGCTTAGTCAACGGCTTCGTGATCAACAAAAATCCTTCGATGAATCACCGATAATAACCAGCTAAACCAAGAAATCGTCTAACTTCAGTCAGCGTTGTTGGTACAGACCAGTCCTTAATTGCCTTAATCTTGCGGGATCTCCACAACAGCTTTGATGTGAATCACATGCCCAAGAATATTGTACCGAACCCAACCAAAATGCCTCAATCTAAGTGCGAATAATGGTTCACTCCGAGAAATTTGGCGTACGGCTTCTCTCTCCTCAACAATTCTGGAATTGTTCTCAAACGCTCCTGAGGTTCTTCCTTGCTCTTGGAATAAATAAGGATATCATCGATAAAGACAATGACGAACTTATCCCATTTACGGCTTGCACCCATATACACGGTTCCTCAATTCCACAAAAGCAGCTGTCGTATTCGTAAGACTAAACACATCTCTTGAAACTCAAAACGACCACACTAGGTACGGGAAGCAGTTATAGGAATATCTTCCTCTCTAACTCGTAGTTGGTGATAACCCGTTCTCGAGTCGAACTTCGAGTACATACACAACCAATCAGTTATAAGGATCAAATAACACGGGCGTGTTAACTCATTTGATTTAGCTCCCTATAGCCGATACACATTTTGAATGATGTGTCCTTCTTCATAACACCACAACACTGGTGCCACGCGAAACTAACTACTCCATCCCAATAATTACATCGAACGATCTTAATTCTAAAAGCGTCAATTCTACATCAAACACGTAATTCCCTAACTTCAAGGAACACCCTTTTAGTATAGAATTAGTGCTAACAATCTTTCCATCGGCTAATTCCACATTATACTTAGTTGCTAACTCTATTTGTTCTAAATCAATAAGGCGACTAAATTTGTACATCTATAAAAACTCCTATCTGAACCAGAATTAAACCTAATACTAGCATAACTATCATTAAGCAAAACATACCGTTCACCATGTTAGGTCCTTGGGGCTTGTCCACGTTTCCTACAGCATAAGCTGGAGCAGCAGCGTTTCCTCCTTGTCGATTTCCATCCTTAGGACAGTTTCCTTGTTTTTGTCCCTTTTTACCACATCCAAAGCATACCATGACTCATGTGGCATTTGCTCCCGTCGCCACGCCTCTTGCTCGACATTCCACATCCCTATGCCCTGCCTTTCCACACTTGTCACACGCAGGAGGGCAATTCCCCACGTGATACAAACTACAACGGTCACATTTCGGATTGACCTTGTTTCGTTTTGGCACTGTGGCAGCTCTAACTCCATCATTCCTCCTTTGATTAAACTGCTGATTTCGGTTAGCTCCTTGGGTGTTATTATGCTAAACCACCACAATTCTGACCTTGTGCTTGACTTGCTTGAGCTGTCTCCCATTTCCTCTTGTTACCTTCAGCCACACTATCTTTCTTGTCTTGCACCTTCACATCCATTAGAGCATGAGCCATTTGGATAGCTTCATCAAAAGATATCGGCTTTGACAAATTAGTCTCACTCTTTATGTTACTTGACAATCCTTTGATGTATTGCTTCATCTTTTTGCGGTCATCCGTAAAAGTATCAAGGCACAGCAAGCTCAACTTATTAAATCTCCTTGTGTAAGCAGTAATGTCATTGTTTCTCAACACAAGATGCCTCAGTTCATCCTCTAACTGACCTAATTCCTCTTCGGGACAGAACTTCTTGGTCAAAAGTTCCTTTGTAGCATCCCAAGTCCTCCCTTTAGCAACTACAACCCCAACATTAGCTATTTAATTGTTCCACCAACTCAAACCGTCATCAAGAAAAGTAGCAGTCACGAACTTCACTTTATTAGCCTCAGAGCACCCACTGATTTCAAACGTGCTTTCAATCTTCTCCACCCAACGACGAAGTTCTAAAGCTCCTCTAGTCCCACGAAATTGCGTAGGTCCGCACGTCATAAAACTAGCATAAGAACACTTCCTTGGGACTTGTTGTCCTCCAACATTTCCACCAGCATTGCCACCTTGGCCTTGAACTCTAGCCGCATGATCCGCTTCAAGAGCATTAGCAATCGCCAATTGAATCATAGTGTTCACATGATCAGTTGTCAACTTTGGAGACATGATTAACAATTAGTCACACAATGGTTTAGTGATAACAGAACAATGCCTCACAAACTCCTTTCCTTACACGTTATTGCAATGACAGAGAAAGAAAACAAAGTAAGTATACATATCGAGATTAAGAAGGATTTCTTTTTCAAGACATAATATAAATACAACATGCACAATCAACGAATGCTACAAATATTCATCAACCAAATCACAAAATGATCTAGTAAAGACACATCATAGATCATGAGAGGTAAACATTCATTGCATTGATATCAACAAAATTGTGACAAGATATGCCACTACAATCATTCACCAAATAAAACTTAAAGTCATCAAGTTCTACCATAATACCATAATACAGAAGTCTGAAATAGTTAATTACAATGAGGAATAAAAATGAAATACAATAACTAATCACATGATGATCCACATGATCTCTTTGATGGCCGCTCATCCTTGTCATCATCGTCCTCTTCTTCTGGCTCTTCCTCACCATCCTCCATTATTTCCTTACCATTTGAAGTAGTTCCCTCCTCTACCTTCCTCTTTCCTTTCGAAGTAGAGCCTTCACCTGATGGAACCATACGCTGAGCTAAATACAACTTATCCTCAAAAGTATAGTACTCGCCAACTTCTGGTGGTTCGACCATGAAATGCTTGTTCGCATACTTTGGATCACTTCGAAACTTCCATGCATTCATCAAGAAAGGTCGTACACGAGCCACCCAACATCGAAGACGATCAAACATGACACGATCTCCCTTGATTCCTTTAAACTCAGCACACAGATTCTCCACAATCATTTTTAACCTTGCCATCTCCATCCTTTCACGATCAATAGTTTTGTTAGCTCTCTTCACACCTGAATAAAATCTCTGAAAAGCCTTCTCATTTTTCTGAAACCTCTTAATCACCCTTGTCTCTACCACATACCTCTCGTACAACAGTTGATGATGTATAGTCCCTAGTCGGGCTAGATAGTTCGACTCACAGGTACTACCCGCATCCATCAGGAATGGATTAGATACTTGTGCGATGTGCGCACGCATCCTAGAAGGCCCGGTAAGCCGTTGTCTCACAAGAGGCTGATTACTTAGCCAAGTCCTCGTCACAGCGCGACAGGATCAGACAAAATATAACTTATATTATAGTTATATTCGCCTAAGGAAAAGGGATATACACTTGCCTTAGTTAGATAATGAAGATCTAGCTATTTCAAGTCATTATCTCTTCCTTAGGCCGCAAGAAAAGGGAGCCCAGCCTGGACTCTCTCGAGTATAAAAGGAACCCCTTCGGTTCCACAAAGGTACGATACATACAATACCCTAAACACTAATATACTCAAATCATTTACTTACTCTTACGCCGGAGTCTAATCGTGGGTCACAAACCCACGATAAGCCTAACAGTGTCTGTTTAGTCAAGTTTCACTTGATGCAAGAGCCGGAGTCCACAAGACCCCGAATCAAGCCTAATTTGGGTCAAGCTCGGTCCATCCAACTTTTCTATCAACAAGTTTGCGCCATCTGTGAGACCCTAGACGAAGCTCTATATAAATGACGGAAAGTGGCACAAAGGACGACCGTCAAGGCTCCTCAACGGTGGATGGTCGTATCACATCTGCGAATCTTACTCCTGTAACTACCAGTGAGGCAAACACTCGGGATGTAAACAACCCACCAGTCATAAGAACATGCAGACTATTCTCAATCTACCTACCCGCTATAGGAGAAGGAGGAATGGAGCGAGAGTCAAATCAGCCTCCTCCTAATAAACAAAAAAGAAGAATGCTTCAAGAAGATAGCGAGGAAGTCATTGCCACGGAAGTACGCGTAATGGAGGAGTTCGTAGCCAGTAACCTACAAACCATCATTCCTTTGGTTGCTAAACACAAAAAAATAATAAAAGAAGCAAAGCGCGCGAAACGCGTTGTATCCTTTGAAAGCAACCTATCAAGAACGGATGACAACCTCCCAGAAGAAAACGTGCGTGAAAACTACTACTCGGATGACCAAAGTTTCTCGCAACCATGGAGAAGAGCCAGAAAGAACGCTTTTACAAGGCGCATACAGTACTACGTAGATATGAGAAAGCGTCGCATGCCGTCAAACATAAAAACTAATGATGGCACTACAGACCCAGGAGACCATTTAAAAGTCTTTGAATCCCAAGCAGGTATTAAGCAATGGCCATAACCTGTATGGTGCAACATGTTCAACTCCCCGCTCGTAGGTAACGCGTGGATATGGTTTGACAGACTTCCGCCTTGAATAATCATCGGATATGAAGTGTTGCGGAAAGCATTCAAAAGAAACTATGTGCAATAGAAAAGACATGATAGGAGCGCGGTGTCACTCGCCAGAGTCAAGTAGAATCAGGGTGAATACCTGGAGGACTTCTTGGAAATTTTCAAGAGCGAGAGCCTCCAGTTAAAAGAGTGCCCAGAGATGTTGAAGGTATCTTGCTTCATGGCGGGTATACGAAACAGTGATTTGATAAAAAAGTTGAACGAAAAAACGCCAAAAACCTTGGATGGAGTACTGAGGCGAGTAAGATCGTTCATACAAGGGGAAGCAGCTGCTTCAGAAGTGATACGAAACACTTATGGATGCACGTCGGTCAATGCGCCTAGCGAGTGGCTCAGCAAGCAGGACAGACCTAGAGGTCTTAGAAGTAACTCCAGATTCACCCCCTCAAGATAACCCCAAGAGAAATCCTCATATCATAAGGTGCAAATTTTCCAAAGCCAACACCAATGACCACCCCGGTAGAAAAGCGCACCGGTAATAGGTATTGCGAATAACATAATGAGAGGGCGCATGCTACGAACGAGTGTATTCAGCTGCAAAAACATATCGAAAATATGGTAAAAGAACGCAAGCTGAAACACCTCGTTAAGGAAACCACGAAAAAAGAAGCACAAAAAATCGCTAGCACAACTATTTTCATGGTGAAATCATGGCAGCGAAGGACATAGCAAAAGGTGAGCCAAAAATTCTCAAAAGGAAAAGACATCTCCTTCTCATCGCTCAACGCGAGGAATATTGCAGAAGGTCCGCTAGTCATAGAAGTAAGCGTTGGTGAGCATAGCATACATAGGATGTGTGTGGATGGAGGTTCATCAGCGGTAATAATGTATGAACACTGCTTTCTAAAGCTTAGCGCAAAAATAAAGAGCCAGATGGTGCCTGCGACTTCCCCGCTCATCGGATTCAGCGGAGAAGCGGTATGGCCCTTGGGCCAATTAAAGCTAGTAGTAAAAGTAAGAAATGATGAGCACTTGACGAAAGTCTCGATGAATTTTTTGATCATACGGCCGCCGTCGCAATATAACGGGATCATAGGACGACTAGCTATACTAGCAATGCGAGCGGTACCTTCCACGACTCATGGCATGTTGAAATTCCCAGTGGATGGAGGGATCGTAACGATCTTCAACACGACAATAACACCCCCGGAGTGCAACGCGATCATAGAACCTCCTAGGATCACGATGGAACCGAAGGTGAACTCTCCACCAAACCTAAAGATAACAGTGCATCCGAAGTATCTAAACCAGGAGATAACAATCAGAGGGACATTGTCTGACAAAGGAAAGACAGACGTGTGTCGCCTTTTGAAGGATAACCTAGACGTCTTCGCATGGGAACCAAAAGATATGACAGGGGTACCAAGGTCGATAGCCGAACACAATCTTCAAATCCGCGAAGGATACCCTCCGGTTAGGCAAAAGAAAAGAGGACAGTCCCCAGAACGCAACAAAGTAATATTGGACGAGGTAAAAAAGCTGGTAGACGCTGGAATAATGAGGTAAGTTTACTATCACGAATGGCTCGCTAACCCGGTAATGGTAAAGAAACATGATGACAGCTGGTGCATGTGCGTTGATTTCACAGACCTCAAGAAAGCTTTCCCTCAAGATTGCTATCCACTCCTAGAAATAGATTGGAAGGTGGAATCGTTGTGCGGGTATCCCTTTAAATGCTTCCTAGACGCATACAAGGGATACTATCAGATAAAAATGGCAGAAGAAGATGAGGAAAAGACAACATTCCATACCAGCCAGGGCGTGTACTGTTACACAAAAGTGTCGTTTGGACTAAAGAACGTAGGGACCACATATCAAATACTGGTTGATAAGGCATTTGAAGGCCAAATAGGGCGAAATTTAGAGGTATATGTCGATGATTTGGTAATAAAAAGTCATACGGAGAGCGAGCTTATTCGGGACATAGAGGAAACATTCTCCACACTCAGAAGGATAAACATGAAGTTAAATCCAAAGAAGTGCACTTTTGGGGCGACATAAGACATGTTCCTAGGATACATGATTGACCCCAATGGAATAAAACCCTGTCCGGACAAAAAAGACACGGTC
This sequence comes from Glebionis coronaria, assembly GCA_025667525.1. Classification (NCBI taxonomy): domain Eukaryota; kingdom Viridiplantae; phylum Streptophyta; class Magnoliopsida; order Asterales; family Asteraceae; genus Glebionis; species Glebionis coronaria. Next base: position 270,246,727 of record CM046879.1, read on the forward strand.
ATTCAACTCCAGAGCCCAAAAACGGAAAAGAAAGTGCAGTCGCAAACTTAGAAGATTGGAGGACTGAATAGGTTCCTGTCCAAATCAGCAGAAAAGTCGCTCCCCTTATTTAAAACACTTAAAACGTGCATCAAGAAAGGGGACTTCAATTGGACGAAGGAAGCAGAAAAGGCCTTCGAGGAATTAAAAGCGCATTTAGCTTCGCTTCCTATGTTAGTCGCGCCACGACCTAAAGAAGAGCTGATAATATATTTGTCCGCAACACATGGAGCGATCAACGTGGTGTTGATGACGGACAGAGAAAATGTGCAAACACCAGTGTACTTCACAAGTAGAGAGTTATAGAGCTCGAAGCTAAATTATACCCTTATGAAAAAATTAGTGCTCGCTCTAGTGTTTGCAGCGAAGAGGTTGCACAGATATTTCTAAGCGCACCCAATAGTGGTGATAACAGATCAACCCATAAAGCAGGTGATCTCAAAACCAGAGGTCGCAGGCAGATTCCAAAAGTGGAGTGTTCTTCTAGGGGAACACAACATTACCTACAGACCGCGCAATGCCGTGAAAGGACAAATTCTGGCAGACTTTATCATTGAAAAATCGGAGGAAGGAGTTCAGGGGCTAGATCAGATGGAAGAGGAACAAGCCCCATGGATTTTGTTCATAGATGGGTCGTCTTGCACTGATGGATCAGGTGCGGGGCTCATACTCACTAATCCCGAAGGAATGGAATTCACATACGCGTTACGTTTTGAGTTCACATCCACAAACAATGAAGCAGAGTATGAGGCGCTGATCGCAGGGCTAAGAATTGTCGCGAGATTGGGTGTGCGTAATCTGGAAGCGAACGTAGATTCTAGACTAGTGGCAAACCATATACTTGGCGATTATGAAGCAAAAGAATATAATATGGTGTAGTAGATACAAAAAGCCAAAACACTTATTGAGGGGTTCAATCGGTTCTAGATACGCCAAATACCCAGGGGGGGAACAAGAAAGCTGACACACTTAGCAAGATAGCGTCCACCAGTTTTGCGCACATGTCAAAACAGGTCCTAGTGGAGATCCTCAAGGATAAATCAGTAAAAGAGCAAGAGGTAACCGCGATAGTGGAGGAAGAAGGTCCTACATGGATAACACCAATTGTGGACTATTTAGCCAATGATTCTGTCCTGGATGACCAAGTCGAGGCACGACGAATATGGAGACGATCAAGGCAATTTGAAGTCAGAAATGGAATTCTCTACAAACGATCATTTCTTTAGCCATGGCTAATATGCGTAGGGCCACGCCAAGCACAGTACCTCATAAGCGAAATCCATGAGGGGTCGTGCGGCATGCACGCGAGGCCAAGGTCCGTAGTAGCAACAACGTTGCACAGTGGATATTACTGGCCAACTATGCACACAGACGCACACACGCTCTTCAACAAATGGAACGATTGCCAGGTGCACAGGCCGATACCGCGGCAGCCCCAGGAGGAAATGACGCCTATCACTTCCCCATGGCCATTTTTTTAGTGTGTAATAGATATAGAGAGACCTTTTCCCGTCGCGACGGGTGGTATTAAGTTCCTCATAGTCGCGATGGATTACTTCACGAGGTGGATTTAGGCGAAGGAAGTTGCAACAGTCACGGGAAACCAGGTAAAAATGTTCGTATGGGATAATATAATATGTCGTTTCGGACTACCGGGTGAAATAGTCTCTGATAATGGAAAGCAATTCGCGGAAAACCCATTTACGGATTGGTTAGCAAAAAATGGAATACACCAACGGTTTGCATCGATGGCCCATCCGCAAATGAATGGACTGGTGGAGAGAGAAAAAAGGAGTCTGGGGGACGGCATAAAAGCGCGATTGGGGGATCATAACAAGAAGTGGGTTGATGAGTTGTCACATGTCCTGTGGGCGGATACCCCTTTCGCCTTAACATATGGTACTGGGGCAGTCAATCCAGCAGAAGTTGGATTGCCAACACTTCGCACAACAGAGGTAGATATGGTCACAAATGACGAGGAGCTACGATTAAACCTAGACATAATCGAGGAGCGAAGAGAGTTGGCAGCAATCCGCGAAGCTAGGTCAAAGGCAAAAATGAAAGGTTACTATGATGCGAGGGTGCGAAAAAACTCCTTCAGGCCGTGTGACTTCGTGTATCGTTCAAACGCAGCTAGTCACGCCAGGAATACAGGAAAACTTAGACCAAAATGGGAGGGACCCTACATAGTGACAGATGCACGTGGAAATGGCGCGTACCAGCTACGCGATATGGATGGTCGCGACCTACAAAGACCTTGGAACATATGCCATCTAAAGAAGTGCTACCTTTAAGGGCGAACTTCCTTAGTGAATGTATTGTTTTTCCTTTTATTTTATGTATTTAAAATCTTGCAAGTATTAATAAAACAGTCGTAGTCCCTAGCTAGTTCCACGGCGCATTCTGAAAAAAAATTCTTTATGTCATACATACTTTTTTCTTATTATATATTGCCTACTGGCGCACGCGTGCACACCGTTTCTAGTAGAAATAAGAGGAATGAGCCTACCCTACTAATTAGACTCGTCGAGTAAGTGGGATGCAACCCCTTCGACCATGGATCGTGTATCCTTGTTAAGCCCCTTGCTATTAATGACGTCGTAGCAAGTTATGCAGCCAGTAAACTTTGAGACTGTTAAGACACACTTGTGCGCACCTAACAATTGGTCAGCCTCACCTGACCGTCCTTATGGTAGTAGTTGTACACCGCATGTAAAGAGCTTCTCAAACCCATATGGACCATCTATAAGTATACATTAACTTATTATGCGAAATTACGCTATAAACATTAAATATACTTTTCAAAACAAAAAAGGGATATTGTTTATTACAAAGGCAAACATTCGTGGATTACAAATAAAAAATATTTACAAATCCCTAAGGCGATTGGAGACCAAATTCGTCTCGGAGGAGGATCTCTTTAGTTTTTGCAAAGGTGGGTAGTAAGGAGTAGTGCGGTGATCCTTCAGACTTTTTTCCATCCGGTCTAGAAGGCGCGAATCCCTCTCCAGCAGTGGCAATGGTAACACAGGGATAGAAGGAGCAAGATGGGCCGCACTAACGGAAGGTTCCGCTTCTATGTTCAACAGGGCTTTCTTGGCAGCAGCGCGGCTCTCGTACGCTGCAAGGACCTCAGATAGTGGAACTTCCTTCTCAATCTTAAAGGGATCAAGAACGTCCCTAGGACAGGAAAAAATTGGTATGCTCAGTTGCTCCAACGATGTTTTTAAGTGAAAGTCTGGTAGCACTTCTGCGCCCTCTGCCTTGTGGCGCGCTAAGGTGAGACCCTCCATTAAAACTTCAAAGGGGACTTCATGATCCTTATCCTCCAGGCCAAAAGAGGGCAGCGAACATACGCTCATTTCTTTAGAGGCGGTGGTAAGCTTGGCATCAGCCTTCAGATCATAAAAAGACACCTCCGATAGTTTTTTGTTCAGTAACTTCCCCTTGTGCGCTGTCACCAAACCTCTTGAAGTACCCTCATTGATTACGGCTGTGACAGACTTGGAGAATGAGGTTCGTAGGGTGGGGTCTTCCAAAGTGCCCATTGCGGCTAGGCGCAGACCATGGCGCACTAGCCACCGCTTCTCGGCTATCTCTTTCATTAGGCGGGGGTACAGTTCCTCATCCAATTCGATACTCAGCCTCTTCAGTTGACAACTGAGATCGTTTACATCTTCCTTTACCCTAGCACCCAGTGCGTCAACATCAGCAACGAACCTATTTTTTCCCTCCTCAAAGGCCCCCATATCAACTAGGTTGGAGGCCTTTATCTGGTGGAGTTGGGCGCGCTCTTCATCGAGAGCGACGAATAGTCTATTCCTTTCCTCTGTCAAAGAGTGGAGGAGGGCGGCATCTTTTCTTCCTCTCTCGGCCTCTTGGTCTAGTTTTTCTTGCATATCGCCGAGAGTAGAGGATTTCTCTTCAGTGACCTGCCTTAGTTTTTCCTCCGTAGTGTGAAGTTTGGCAGGCAACCCCAGATATCTCTTCTTGAGGTGCGATGTCAATGTAACATGTTGCGCTGCCAGATAACTTGCCTCGTCGGCCAGGACAACATCGCTCATCCCTTCTAGCACTTCTTCTCGGCCAGGGGGCACGATGTTGTCTAAAAAGCTTGCGCAGTCAAACGCACTCGTTAGGTCAGTGGATGTAGGAAGCTCCCAATCAGGGGAAAAGGTAGGATCTTGTGCGAACGCGCTTCCTCCCGCTGATGAAGTCTCCTTGTGGGGGAGGGTGTGGTCTTCGCCTTTGCAACCGATTTTTCCTTTTCGTCACTGCTGCATAAGAATAATGGTTAGGCAAGTATATACAAAATAATGACATGGGGATGTAGTGAAGAATGTATAGTTCACGCCACCGTATATAAGAGGATGGTTACCTTAGTGTTTGGAGATGATGGGGGGCTTCTCTGTCTTTTCCCTAAAGAAGTAATGTCCTCTTCCTCAAAACCAGCCACGGATTTCTTGGTATCCCCAGTAGAATTGTCTGAAGACAGCGAGGAGCTGAGAAAGGGTGGTGGTTGTTGTTTGGGTGGTTGCTGTTCCAACTGTTGAACTGGTGGAAGGGGCGGTGGTTGGTTTGCGCCTGTGTCTTCACTCTCTTGGGCGGCAGATGGCTCCCCAATCTCTAGGTCCATGGTATTTTTCTGTGCACGGTCACAGAGTGACTCTTCTTTTTCCTTCTGAGGGCGAGAGTACACCAGCAAATCTTCGAGGAAGGCACCATGGACAAGGTCAAGAACGTCTATAACTACGAAAGGAGGCAAACAGAAAACAGGAAAACATATTTTAGTCTTTTGATTTGCGATGGTACTTATAGAATGTTATGATGAAGGCGGGAAGGACCACTAACCCTGGCCACTCTCTCTGCGGAACATTGGTATCCTGTGCTTGCTTAATATGACTGCGCGAATTAGGCCAAGAGTGACTAACACACTCTCCGGATAGAATTGCATGGGATTGCGGTTGTTGCTCAAGGTTTTCGCATCTGTAGTGTTGTAGGAGTTGGGGCCAGGTAGGGGGTCCTTCCACACAGTATCAGGGGTCAAGAAGGGAAAGTGGAAAGGGAAGGCAGCATCGTCGATCTAGAAGAATCTGTCGGTCCAGTTCCTTAAGGAATCTATCTTTGCATCGAAACATTGCATACCGCCCTTTCGCTTAGCGAAAGATACCCAACCATTGGCTAATTTCCGTTGGTAGAAGACGCGGAAGAGATCTATCGTTGGTTCTATGTCTAGGGTGCGGCAGTTTATTTCGAAATTCGAAATTTTTGTTGCCCCAATGCAATGCGGTTGGGAGACATGGGTCTCGTAGTGTAGTAGCACGCTCAGGAGAAAGCGCGACATAGGTATACGCTGGTTTGCGTAGTCGAAGAAACGGGTGTACAACCCTATCTTCCCTACGGGGAACTGACTTATATTATGTTGCAGGTTAGGAACTTCTAGGTGCAAGTAGTCGGGTATGTAGAAGTCAGAGGTAAATTGGTCTAGCTGCTCTATGGTCAAGATTGACGTAATATCGGTTAGCTGTTTCACCATGGCGTTGTGTATACAAAAACAGTGGTCGCGCGGATTACCTTAATAAGAGATCTGGTGATGATGGTAAATGATAGAGGCGTTAATGGTGATTTGAAGGTTTTGTAGATGGTAAGCGGTCAAAAGGAGGCGTAATGGGTTTATATAGGCTTCCTGGTTTTACTGTTCACAGTCAGATGTGTGCCACGTGTTCCCCACTTGCCAGATCTAACGATGGAAGACGAAGGGGTAACTATGACGTTGCAAACGCTTTTTTCAGGTACCAAGGAGGTTAGGTAAAAGGGGGGATGTGTGTCTTCTTGGCGGGAATATTTGAAATATGTGTTTATGCTTGGACTATGCGACTGTTTTGGTTTGATTATAGTCTAGTAGCCGCGGATTGGACCTACGACCACTAGACTGGGGGGACATGATGACGTATAGTCCCTAGACGGGATGGATAGTTCGACTCACGGGTACTACCCGCATCCATCAGGAATGGATTGGATACTTGTACGATGTGCGCACGCAGCCCAGAAGGCCTGGTAAGCTGCTGTTGCATAAGAGGCTGATTACTTAGCCAATTCCTCGTCGCAGTGCGACATGATCAGACAGAATATAACTTATATTATAGTTATATTCGCCTAAGGAAAAGGGATATACACTTGCCTTTGTTAGATAATGAAGATCAAGCTATTTCGAGTCATTACCTCTTCCTTAGGCCGCAAGAACAGGGAGCCCAGCCTGGACTCTCTCGAGAATAAAAGGAACCCCTTCGGTTCCATAAAGGTATGATACACACAAAACCCTAAACACTAATATAATCAAACCGATTACTTACTCTCACGTCGGAGTCTAATCGTGGGTCACAAACCGACGGTAAGCCTAACGGTGTCTGTTTAGTGCGTAGGGTCATAAAACAAGTTTCACTTGGTGCAAGAGCCGGAGTCCACAAGACCCCGAATCAAACCTAATTTGGGTCAAGCTCGGTCCATCCAACTTTTGTATCAAGAACGGTCGATCGAACTTCTTCCAACAATGCTCCGTGTTACTGTAAATCCTTTGTCCATGACAGTTGACCCTTGCCATGTTCTCGTGGAGAGAACGCGCATTAACCGTTGTACTAGAATCAGCTAGATCATCATCACTACTATCACGAGCAACTACAGGTAAACCCCTCCAATAAGCATCACATGTGGGTGTAGCAGAACGAGAACGAACAGGTTGCGGCTCAGACCGTCCAACCGCAGCCACAAGAACTTCATCCTCCACAGGATCCTCTTCCGGGTCCTCATCGTTGTCAATCTCATCTTTTCCAACCTCATTCCTTTCAACCTCATCTGGTTCCATCCATCCATTTTCGCCTTGCGGGTTAGGAGCATTAGTTCCAGCCTCAGCCCCTACAACGTACTCGTCTCCATTATTGTTCGGTGGTATATCTGCCATTTCTACAAAATACAGGAAAGTTTGAGGGTATATAAGGTCATTAACCCAAAATTATATATACATGCATGCACATTAAATGCAAATGTAGTACGTATGACAATATGCAAACAAATGATAGCCATGCAAATGCAATGCAAAAATTATGATGTTAAGTACTCCGCGTACGTTCACAATACCTCCATATAATACCATAGTATTTACTTAATAAATATTCAGGAAATCATTTTAGTTTCAAAAGGGATACATCTAATAATAAAACAATGCTAAAAGAAATCTTACCGGAGCCATGCGGGATAGTTGTGTGCTTTGGAAAAAAAATATTTACGACACCAAAGTTATAGTTTAGGACCTTTTTCAAAACGACCTAGTTCTCTATAACTTGTGGCTCTGATTACCAATCTTTAACACCCCTAATTTACCTTGCGCAACGGAAAATCACAATTGGGTGTTAGTCAAAGAGTCATCCCACACAAGCCACATTGAACGACTCAAAAGAGACGTTTAAAGCATAAGTAAATTTAAAGACTTGTTAAATTTCAACAACAACGTCAAAGTCTAAATGTTTCTAACCTCAAAATATAAACAGAGTAGCGTTAGGTCCCCACAAATCTCAACCCATTTAAAACCAACCCAAATTGTTTACAAGACATTCAAGAAATACAAATTGTCTTTGATAAAAGGGAGGAAAAACAAGTTAGACCATCCACAAGCCACAACAACATCCATTGCACGCTCCGCCACGATCATCCTCGATTACCTGAAACACATGCTTAAAATCGTCAACAAATAATGTTGAACGAGATCTATAGGTTTACAAAATCATAATTGAACATAAGTATAAAAATCATTCACGATTATTCAATAGTATGCAGATCATTACAAACTATTATTCGGTATTACTCATTATTGAATAGGCTATTTAATTATGTTTAAGCTCATGACACCGACCCCATAAACTAATCACCCGCGCCAAATGCCGGCGTGATTTAAGTGAAACCATTGCCCCTCTTAAGTATTCGATGCCATTTATACCTCTTTCTCGACACAAGTAATCCATACGCAGAGGGTACTCAACGTACTAGCTCTCGTCTAGGATAGGGTCGTCAACCCAATAGTACTATCAATTGTTCAAGCGGTTATTTCCAATCCACACTAGGATCAAAAAGTAGTTAATGGTTCATGAATTTAGGGTCTTTGGCAACTAGCTACTCAACATAATTCAAGACATCATTCGGATCCAATAATCATTCACGACTTATGTTCTTTTTCATTTAAATAGCATGTATCCCCTCGCGGGTAAAAATAATTTAAAATACAGTAAAAAGCGAGGCTATAGACTCACCATAAGTATTATTTGTTGTATGAACGAAGATGTAGACGGAAAACAATCACCGACGACGAGGACGCCCCTTGAAATCAATTACAACACCTAACAAACAAATCGCGTAATGAATCAAAACCTTCAAGTACCCTCAAGTACTGTATGTATAAAATTAAGAACACTCAAAGTTCATATAAACTCACACCAAAATTCCAAACAAGTGATATTTACTAGACACGTTCATTGTTATACGTTATTAAAACTATTACTCGATGTATAATTCTGTCGGTACATACCTGATGTACGGACTGAATTGCCATACTTAAACACCACGAATATTTGCAAAACTCACTGTAGACTTCACTTACATCATGTAAAAAGCTCACAAAAATTTTCATAAAAAGATATTACTTTTAGATAATGTCGACTTTCATCTCCGGTACACGAAACTTCAAACTAACATAACTTTTGACTCGTTTGGAGTTAAAAGATCTATCTTATACCAAAACGAAGATAAAAAGAATCTATACAACTATATCTTATAATAAAAATCTTGACTCCAACTTGAAATCATGAAAAGTAGCCCTAAATAATCTGTTTGAAAATGGCACTTTAAAAATCACATTTCTACCCATTTTCAACCCATTCCATCAATTCCTATGGTCCTAAAATCATCATTAGACTGTCATAAAACATCAAAAATATCTTAAATCACTTGTATGGATCATCTCCATAAAAGCCCATTTTATAAAAATCACATGCAATCTAACCAACAAAAATAAAAATCATATAAACATGTATTTAAACGTAACCAAACAACCAAAATAGATCAAACATAAAAAACAAACAAAACCCCCCATATCCGTGGGTTTTAGGGTTCAAAAAAACCAAGAATAATTGTTTCCAACTTGTTTTATTCATGATTTATCCATATTAACACTAGATTAAAACATGCACTAAGCTTAATTAGATCAAAAGCTTCTTTTAAAAATAATCATATTTTTTGTGGAAAATCAAATGGATGCATATTTAATTTGATTGGTTTAGAAGACTTACAAAGGTAATAGAAATGGTGGTCTATGATTAATTTCTCCAAAACTTGAAAAAAAATGGTGGTGGAGTGGTGGTGGTGTGGGTGGCCGGACGGTAAAGAGAAGAGAAAGAGAGAGAGAGAGAGAGAAATATTTTTGAAATGAGTTTTGTGTTGTGTGTGTTTACTCTTCTCTTTTTGTAAAAATAGAGGGACCACACTTGCAATTTTTGCTTTCTTTTGGCCTAAATGGCAAACAATGATTTAAAGAGCGGGAATTTAACCCATTTGCCGGTTTTGAATTTTTACGAGAGTCGGGGTTCATCCCAGCTACTCCAAAATACTTCTAAATGGTTCAAACGCACACAAAATGGAATAAAAACGGTTCCGACTCGACTTAACACGCAATAAAAATAAAAACTTCGAAAAATCCAAATATCGATCAATCGATAATAAAAGATAAATTTTAGGCATCCGTCGGTATCGTAATCGCCATCGGTTCCTCTTAAATCGTAAAATGTTAAAATTAAGACCTCAAACATTGGTTTCAACTTAAACCGTCAAACATATTACCAACCAAAATTCTAAAAATTTCAAAAATATACGAAAAATAGGATTAAATAATGATGTCGATTTCTGGGGTGTTACAAATTAACTCTAGTTTCTCTCTAGTATTCTTGGAGTCTTGCCCGCTCTAAGGGCATTATCCCTTCCGTTTCTCGTATCTACTTCTTGGGAGATTGACCATCTATAATCGGTCTTTACCAAACCACGTCAATGGTATGAAGATGAAAAGCTTTACTCAATTCAATGTATTGTTGGGAATAAAATTAGCTACATCACTATGCCGCTGAAAAAGGGATTTCAGATGCTGACAAGAGTTATTTAGGCGCTGACAGATTGAACGTTGTCAAGAAATATTCAAGCGCCAACAAGAGAAATCCCAGAATACTTAGTCAACACGTTTTTCTATGTTAGGAAGATATGCATAGTATATTGTATTTTCTATGTTTATCTTAATATATCTTCCTAGAATAGTTGACAAGTTTGCTTATTGTACAGGACTCTGTATGTTATAAAAGGAGGTCTTGGGGTTTAGGTTTGATATACATTTTACACTTTCATTGTACACAAAGTTTAATTAATCAAAGTGAAAGTTTGGTTTACATTGTGTTTAACATTGTTCTTTGTTCTAAGTGTTAAATTCCGCATAACACTTAGATTGTTGTTAACACAAAGTTTCTCTACGTATTATACTTGATTCAATCTCGATAATACAAAGCTAAATCGATCTAAGTTTGGGATCAACAAGTGGTATCAGAGCTTGTTGAGGAACTTTGATCAAAAGAACCCTAATAACCCTAAATCGCTGAAAACCCTAATTTCATCTAAGCATCATGTCCACCTCAGTCGTATCACAATCTTCAAATCACAATCTCAAGATTCCCATACTCGATCCTAATAACTTTGAACTTTGGAAATTCAAATTTGAGCAATATTTACAAGTTGATAACTATGTTCTTTGGGAAGTTATTATGTATGGCAATCAATTCAATAAGGAAGCAAAGATTCAAGCTGCTATAGAAACACGTAGAACAACTGGACAGACTAGTGATGATCTCAAAACAAAGCCTGAAGATGGAAGAGCTGTTTCTACTACTGAAGTGGCAGATAGAAGGAATGACATGAAAGCCTTAAGCACACTCAAACTTTCTCTTGGCCCCAAGGAGCAACATAAATTCAGGAAGTATGAGTCTGCTAAGGAGCTTTGGGAAGCTCTTGAAATCATCTATGGTGGTAATGAGGAAACCCTTAAACAAAGGAAGAAACATTTAATGATTTAGTACAATGTTTTCAAAGCTCGTCCTAATGAGAAGCTAAGTGAAGTAAGAAGTCGTCTTATAGACCTCACTAGCAAGCTGGCTTTTATGGGAGCAGAACTTGAGGATCAAGACATCACAACTAGCTTTCTTGGAGGTCTTGGTGATGCATGGGAGATTCATGGAAAATTTATCATTGCCACCAAGGCTTACAAGAATGCCTCCTTTGATGACATCCATAACCAATTAAGGACCATGGAACTTGAAGCCATTCTCAAACAAGGAGGAAGTTCAACATCTAGAAGTGTGACATCCATCTCTCATAATGACTCACAAACTACTAACAATTTTTCACATGTCAGCGGCTTGAATGTTCATCCAGTCATTGGATCAACATATGTCAGTGGCTCAACTTTAGCCGCTGACACTTACAATGTTGGTTCCCCAAGTCTTAAACCAGCTGGTATAGACTTGGATACTGTGTGTGCATACAATGCTGCCTTGCCCAATGGTTCTCTAGTTACTTATGAGGATCTTGAGCAAATCAGTGATGTTGATCTTGAAGAGATGGACATCAAGTGGAGTATGGCACTTGCTAGCATAAGGGCCAATAGATGGAACAAAAGGTTTGGAAGGAGAATGACTTTCAATGGCAATGCTGGATTTGATAAATCTAAGGTCGAATTCTATAATTACCATAGGATGGGACACTTCATGAGGGAATACATATCTCCACGTAGAACTGATGCTGGAAAGAACTCAAGACAAATCATCAAGGTTGAAGATGCTGGATCAAAGGCTATTGTAGCCATGCATGGGATTGATGGATTTTGATGTGACTGGAGTTTCATGGATGATAAAGTGGACCAGAATCATGCTTTGATAGCTAACAAGGAAGAAGAGCATGTGCAATATGCTCTCATGGCTAAATCTTCCTCTTCATCAGATATTGAGGTATATGATGATGCCTTTTGTAGTAAGGGTTGTAGGTTAAACACTGAGAAGCTTAACAAAGAAGTTTTAAAATATAAATCAGATGTTTTTGATGTAGAATTTAGACTAGCCAATTATAAAAGGGGACTTGCTCAGTCTTATGGGATGGTTAAGGAGTATAAGAAAATGTAATTTGACCTAAAAGATCAAATTAATATTTTTAGCAGAGATCTGAAAGTTAGTAATGAAGCTAGGGATTCTTTAATGAAATCTAGAGCAGACTTACAACTTAAGTTAGATGAAGCCATCAGGTCTAAAGAAAATGTAGGGTTAAAATTTTAAATGTTTCAAAAATCTAGCCAAATCCTAGAAAAATGTGTTAGTGAGCAAAGACAGCATGGGGACATGTCTTGAATTGGGATGAAAGAGTATGTTGTTATCCCACCACCTGCTAGAAACTTTTATGGTGTCCTTAAAAAGAATCTCTCTTGGAGTGGCATACCAGAACTTCAAGAGGAGGAATTTATTCCTCCACCACGAGTGCTTAGTCCAGTTTAAGAATATAGGAAAAAGGTTACTGACCTAGAACAATGGAAAGCAGCCAACCCTTTTCTATTTGTTAAGGGTGGACTGCTTAATGATGAACCAGTTGAAACTAAACCCAATGTTGTGACCAACCCCACCACTGGTAAAACTATTGATCTTGGCTCAACCTCAAAAAGTAAACCTAGTGTCAAGTATGATGAAATGTAAAGAAAACCTAGGTCACCTCAAAGGCAAGTGAGTGTTAATGGGACAGGGTTTTATCAATCCAAGCCTAAATTTGTGTCTAAAAGGCTTGTTATACACGTGGGAGCTTCTCACATTTGGCCTATAACTGTGTCAGCGGATATAATTCACCCACTGACAATAGGTCAACCATGGTCAAACCTAGACCTTTTATCCAAACAAGTCCTCAGACCACTAGACCAACTCCTTTCTTTTCTAGAGGAACTAATACCCATGGACAAAGACCCTTTCAAAAGACAAATACCTGGTCTAACAGAGAATGGGTTCCTGTTGCAAACCCTAATTCACCCGCTGATAGGAACAATTCAGCCGCTGACAAGACCAAATCAGTCACTGACAAATCTAGGTTTGGTATTAAAATGCCGCAACTGGCTTCTGTCAGACCTTATGTTAGACCAAGCAATAGGTATTTAAAACCTAAGGGATAAGGGTCTAAAGCTTCATCTAGTTTAACATGGAGACCTAAAAAAACTAATGACGTATAGTCCCTAGTCGGGCTGGATAGTCCGAATCACGGGTACTACCCGAATCTATCAAGAATGGATTAGATACTTGTGCGATGTGCGCACGCAACCCAGAAGGCCCGGTAAGCCGTTGTCGCACAAGAGGCTGATTACTTAGCCAAGTCCTCGTCGCAGTGCGACAGGATTAGACAGAATATAACTTATATTATAGTTATATTTGCCTAAGGAATAGGGATATACACTTGCCTTAGTCAGATAATAAAGATCAAGCTATTTCGAGTCATTATCTCTTCCTTAGGTCGCAAGAACAGTGAGTCCAGACTGGACACTCTCGGGTATAAAAGGAACCCCTTCGGTTCCACAAAGGTATGATAGACACAATACCCTAAACACTAATATACTCAAATCGATTACTTACTCTCACGTTGGTGTCTAATCGTGAGTCACAAACCCATGGTAAGCCTAACGGTGTCTGTTTAGTGCGCGGGGTCCCCAAAAGAAGTTTCACATGGTGTAAGAGCCGGAGTCCACAAGACCCCAAAACAAGCCTAATTTGGTTCAATCTCGGTCTACCCCAACTTTTGTATCAACAAGTTGGCGCCATCCGTAGGGCCCACACTAAGCTCTAGCTAATGACGAAAAACGGCGCAAACCCGCCCCCACCAAAGGGGGACCCAAGAAGACAACAGGTCCTTACTCAAGCCTTACCCAATAACCCAAGTCGTGGAGGGAAAGGACTGCAAGTATATTTCTCTCCACTAGTCACACCGACTTCAATGGCGGTTGGAAGCGCATCGTACTCTCAGAGATCCCTAATCAAGGCCGCAAGGAGGCCCTAGACGCAAGGGCTGTGATAGATCCGCAGGTGGACACAGAAATTCCCCCCTCGGTGAAGCAAAGTATGAGCGACTATGTCGTAGAAAACTATGAGGCGTTAATCCCACTCATGAGGGCACAAATGAGGGCGAAACCAGCAAGAGATCTCCGTATCAGTTTAGACTTCGATAAAAAATTCAAGTCTAAGGGGGGGTCAAGATCTGGCAAGGAAGCAAGAAAGGAGAAGAAAAGGAAGCAAAGAGCGACTGAGATCCTAGCATCCCCTTTGGATGCACCTCTCATTAAAGACGCATCATCCTCAGACAACTCCAGGGACTCAAGAGAATAGGATGGTTTTATGACACCAGTCAATGACCATTGGCGCACAAGCGTGAAGGACAGACTAGGGCCTAACCCTACTAGTACACAAAGCGCCTTTAAAAGGATAGGCCCCTTAGAAGGAGAGGAATTGATAGGTGTGAAAACACCAATCCTTTTACCACTCAATTATAATAATAACCAAGCTAAAACGTGTATCTTATGTTGTAAAAGTCAGAATTATGCGTGGTTTGCGTTTTTATTGTGTTTTAGGACCAAAAGATGAAAAGGAAGAAAACCCGAGCTTTCACGGGATTTTATCGAAGAAAACGAGAAAAGACGAAGTCAAAAGATCAAGAGTGAAAAAAGAACGGAAGTTCAAGGCCTATTCTGAAGATTTATCGAAGAAAAAGTCTAAAGACGGAAGTTTAATATAGTCGAAGAACCAAGTCTAATTAAAGAAGAAAATTATAAGACGAGTTAAATTTATATCGACAAATCCCGAGACGACGCCGAGAAAGACAAAGAATTTTGAATCGAGTCGAGACAAGAAGACAGAAAGAAGAAAGCATCAAGACTCCTCCTCTCCTCCTATATAAACCCTCCGAATATGTCATTAGGAGGTGTTAGTCATTTTAGGAGTAGATTAGTTTAGGAGTAGGAGTAGATTACTTTCTCTCTCTAGATTTATTTCATGTTTCTAAGCTTTTCTTTCAAGTTTTCTTAATCTTTAATCTTTAATCTTGTACTTTTAAATCTTTAATATTCATCTTATTTCAAGCTTTTTACAATCATTCTCATTCTACCTTTCTTTATTTTTAATCTTGTCTAATTCTTGATAATCATGTAGTTTGTTAATTATGTTCATTGATTTATTTATGTTTGTGTTTGATTGTGCTTATTGATCTTTTAGTGTTTGATTTTTATAGCTTAAAGTGTTTTAGTGCTTATTGTGTTAATTTTTTTAATTAAGTGCTTTTCAGTTAATTTTTATAAAAAGTTGTTTTTAAATATTTTTATTATTTAGTGTTTTTAAAAGTTTTTAAATTTTGGTCTATTAGATTTTTCTTAAATTTGATTTGGTTAAGTTTTTAGATAAGAGCTTATTCGGTTTGTTTACATTCCATCGGAAAAAGGGTTTACCTTTTCTGATGGTTATTTCGACAGTTTTTCATCTTTCATTATTCCGATAGTTTATTTTTATCAACATTCTGATAATTCTTCTATTCAATATTCCGATATATTTGTTTTGTTCCATATTCCGATAGAAATGATCTACATGCATGCCTGCATGCTTACCAATTGAGCTACTAGGTTGCTAGCTTAAGCTGCTTGCTTGCTAGCTTGTTTATTATTTAGTATTGTTCCGTAATCGTTTAGTTTTATCTGGAAGTTGTTCCGTTTTTTATTCTGAAAGTCACGTATTTTTAGTTGTATTTTTCATCAATTTTTAGTATTAGTATTTTTTCCTAAAGTTTAAGTTGTATCTTTCATTTAGTACGCGCTTTAGTTTTTGTCTCGTTTAGTTTTAAAGTACCCTCTTAGTTTTATTTTCTCCTTTTTCATTAAGTTAATTTCATTTTTCAGTCGAAAGTTAATTTCTTCGTTTAGTTTTATTTTTATTAATTGTTTTGCTTTAATTTACGTTTTATATTTTATATTGTTTCGTTATTATTGGTTAATTGTTTTTAGCTTATTTTTATTACTATTCGCATTTACCTTTTACTTAGAAATAGATAAACAAACTTCCTGAGTCACACTTTTAACCGGAAATCAATTCGATTAGACACCAAGAATAACGAACTTTTTAACTAGCAAATTGTATATTAAATGGCACCGCTGCCGGCTCTTTTCGTGAAGATTAACGGTTTTCTGTGAGAGACGCGTTGGGTTTTGGGATCCGTTCACTCGTGAACGTTATTTTTCGTGTCAAACATTTTCAAAAATCCATAAAAATAAAAAATTTCAAAAATCCAAAAACAATTAAAAAATCATAAAAAGCATTTCTTTTTCGAAAGTTTTGCACCAAAAATATTCTTCTTGCTTATCTATTGTTCATAATGAATTCGTATGTTGCTTGTGCTGCAGGGTGTGGAAGACCATTGTATGGCTTTCAAACATGTCAATGGTGTACATGTGAGTGGTGTGGAAATGATATCGACAATACACAATTTGGATTTTGTCCCTCGTGCAATTCGATTAACTCATCCTTTGCTTCTAATGCACTTACTCCACCCTCTTGCATATATTGTGGAAGCGATTCTCATTGGCATGTTTCGTGTCTGATTTGATACCCGTCTCATGACGAGCAAGAACCGGGTTACAATTATGACAATGGTAATAGCTATCCACATGACGCACCGGGTTTTCCTCAATACCCGTATTGCAACAATTATGGGGGACCTCACGATACCTTTTCTTGTCAACCGATGAATTATTATCAGCCAAATCCGTGTTTTAATTGTTTTCAACCGATGATTTATGACGAGCCACATCCGTGCTATAATTCTGGTTTTCATAATTTTGAGCCCCCACAATACACCCTCGATCATCAACCTTCTTTGAATCCGAATGACGAAACACACGCCCTTATTTTTCAACTTCAAGAAGCCGTGGTTCAACTAAAAGAAGCAAGGGAGAAGGAAAAGCGACAGCAACAAGAGCAAGTATCTAATCTTAGTGATTATATTGATCCTCTTGTGCGTCCATACTACCATTATGATGATGACGAGGATGATATCTAGGATCTCAACCCATCTTCTGAGATTACTACTCCTACTCTTGATATCCCTAATGCGTCTAAGGATAGTGATACATCGAGTGAGATTAGTGATTTTGGTCTTGATAAATTCTTTGATGAGGTTTGTGATGCACCAAATTTTGTGGAGCCTACGGACGAGGTCGCTCTTAATGATGAAGATTTTTCTCCATGCTATGAGAATTTCACCTTTGAAATTTCTCAATCTCCTCTGGGCGATGAGGGCGATGTTGATTTATTCTCTCCGACTTACGAGAAGTTCACCACTGAACTAGGTCTTGTAGATGAGGTGGAAGGCGTTATTCTTCGCGACAAATTACTGAAAGTTCATCTTCTTATTGCTAAGATTGAAGCATTGAATTCTGCCCCTATTTCCGAGTCTTTACTTCCGTCTATTACTTCAGTTGATAATAATGATATAGCTATGGAGGAAATAGACATTCTCTCAATACCTCCGGGTATTGATGATGATGACACGGAGGGGGATATTATTTTTGATAATTTGCTGCATGAAGGTATTGTCCCAAGTCCCCCTCCCGAGCACCTTTTATCACAACCTTTAGAAACCATTACCGAGGATGAGTTATTTGACCCGGGAGGTGCCACTAACCATTCCATGATTGACACCGTTACGGCTTTGCCGCTCAGTGATAATCATATGTCTTTTGGGGCTGACATTTTGATTCCTTTACCCACCCCACCTCCCGTGGATCATGATCTCACATACTTTTCGTATGTTGAGAGGACTTTTCTACCTTTTAAGACTTACCCTCCCGCCTCTCCTTCATTGATGTCCTCCGGGAACGAGGACAAAGTCTTTGATCCCCGTATTACATTCGAGGCTTCCCCATGGACCATTTAATTCGGGGTCGAGTCAGGCTCGTGACTGGGTTAACAAAAACAAGCGCTTTTTGGGAGGCAACCCGATTATCTATCTATCTTTATCTGTTGTTATAATAAGTGTAGGGGGAGACCCTTGTATGTGTTTGTTGTTTTCTTTCTTATCTTGTGCAGGGATTCGAGCTTTCAAAGATCCATTCTTGATGACTTTTGACGATCCATGATTCCGTGTTCCCGTCTTCCCGGTTCTATCCTAAACTCTTTTGATTTACTATTTTATATTATTCAATATTAAAATAGGAATCAATTTAGTCGTCTCTTCCTTAGCAAGATTTAAACAAAGTGCACAATGTCCTAAGTGTAGGGGAGTTTACTTCCACATGCTTAAACATTGAGGGCAATGTTTATATTAAGTGTAGGGGGACTTCTATCGAAGTTAAGTGGGCTTTTCCTTGTATATGTCCTCATTTTAACCGAAAAATTGATTTTTCGACATTTTTCAAAATTTTTGATCTATTTTGGCCTAGTTGTATTTACCTTTGCAATAGTTATTTTCTTTCTTTGCTAGAATAAATTTTAATAAAGTGGTTTTAATTTTTAAACGTTGTGAATCTTTTGACTCAACCTGAGTATACTTATTTTAGTTTATTCTAGCTAGTATCCTTAACGTGTTTAAGTCAAGTTTTTCTAGGGCTTTATATAGGGAACTTTAAAACGCGAAAGTCTTAACTAAAACGGGTTAAGAACAAGAACTTTTCGCAAGTTCCTATAATTGATCCTAGAAAGTCGTTTATCAAGGGAACTTTAAAATACGAATTCTAAACTTGAAAGAGTGTAAGAATTTTCAAGATCCTATAGATTACTTGAAAACCCAAAACTTTGATTTAATTGGCTAAGCATCCACGAGTCTCATTCCTTGAGATTTTAAACTGTGGAGAACGAGAGATGATAGAGTAAATTATAAGTTTGGTATTCTTTCATGAATTTTTGTGAGTTGATTATAAGTTTTTCTCCCATCGCTTATTAATAAATTTAATTGCAATAAATAAGGTTGTACGATTTGAAAAGTTACTTAGCTTCTAGCACAGTATCGTTTAAAAGTTGCTCGGTATTAATTAGAGTTCATAGCCAAGGCATAACTTATTGAAGCGGGATGCGAAGATTGGCGAGTCCGAAAAGGCCCTAACAAGGCATGAGGGCTACATTTGTTGCTAGAGATCCCAAGTGATGTGAAGAATCATTTATCAAAAATCAATATAAAGGATCGAGACACACGACGAAAAGCAAATATTCCCCTAAAGATCATGGAGAAGTCTATCCAAAAAGGCCCTAGCAAGGTATGAGGATAAATAGATCCAAGTCCTAAAAAGAGGCGGATCATTGTATATCAAAATCCCAAATAAAGACTGGAGAAAAATGAAGAAGTCGTGGTCCAAATACGAAGAATCTCTCAAAAAGTTCAAGTGAAGAAATTCCTATTATGAAGAGAAGATCATTATTTCATGAACGTCTCTCAAGATTTGAAGTATGAAGTCAATGCCAAATATCGATCCGAGAAAGGTCTCAAATCGTAAAGCATGTTATGCCAAGATATGAACTTTATGAGGTCCCGAGAAGTAGTTTTAAAAGATTTTGTCCTTTAGCTAACTATTGATTAAATCGTCCTACATTATTTTCAGCCTAAATAACTATCGTAATAAGTCAACAATGCATCCTCGTGATCATTTAAGACAACAATAAAATATAAGAGATACACCTAGGAATATGGGAGTCTAAGTGAATAACTGGACCACATGAGTTTGTGTTAGTTTGCTAACTTATAATAACAATGATCTCGTTTTTACGCTTGGTTTGGGGAACGTGAAACTTGAGGATGATAAACATTCATGACAATCCAAGGTGGGTTAATTATGATGGAAAATGTAAATCTTTCTTTGTAACTAATGCATTGCATGAGGGTATTGCAATGGTCATGTGTAGGGGATTTGATAGGTGTGAAAACACCCATCCTTTTACCACTTAATTATAATAATAACCAAGCCAAAACGTGTATTTTATGTTGTAGAAGTCGAAATTATGCGTGGTTTGCGTTTTTATTGTGTTTTAGGACCAAAAGATGAAAAAGGAAGAAAACACGAGCTTTCACGGGCTTTTATCAAAGAAAACGAGAAAAGACGATGTCAAAAGATCAAGAGTGCAAAAAGAACGGAAGTCCAAGGCCTATTCTTAAGATTTATCGAAGAAAAAGTCTAAAGACGGAAGTTTAATGAAGTCTAAGAACCAAGTCTAATTAAAGAAGAAAATTATAAGACGAGTCCAATTTATATCGACAAATCCCGAGACGACGTCGAGAAAGACAAAGAATTTAAATCGAGTCGAGACTAGAAGAAAGAAAGAAGAAAGCATCAAGACTCCTCCTCTCCTCCTAATATGTCATTAGGAGGTGTTAGGCATTTAGGAGTAGATTAGTTTAGGAGTAGGAGTAGATTACTTTCTCTCTCTAGATTTATTTCATGTTCTTAAGCTTTTCTTTTAAGTTTTCTTAATCTTTAATCTTTAATCTTGTACTTTTAAATCTTTAATCTTCATCTTATTTCAAGCTTTTTACAATCATTCTCATTCTACCTTTCTTTATTTTTAATCTTGTCTAATTCTTGATAATCATGTAGTTTTTTAATTATGTTCTTTGATTTATTGATGTTTGTGTTTGATTGTGGTTATTGATCTTTTAGTGTTTGATTTTTATAGCTTAAAGTGTTTTAGTGCTTATTGTGTTAATTTTCTTATTTTTAATTAAGTGCTTTTTAGTTAATTTTTATAAAAAGTTGTTTTTAAATATTTTTATTATTTAGTGTTTTTAAAAGTTTTTAAATTTTGGTCTATTAGCGTTTTCTTAAATTTGATTTGGTTATGTTTTTAGATAAGAGCTTATTCGGTTTGTTTATTACATTTTACATTCCATCGGAAAATGGTTTACCTTTTCCGATGGTTATTCCGACAGTTTTGCATCTTTCATTATTCCGATAGTTTTTTTATCAAGATTCCGACAATTCTTCTATTCAATATTCCGATAGATTTGTTTTGTTCTATATTCCGATGGAAATTACCTACATGCATGCCTGCATGCTTAAGTATTTTCCCGCCAATTGAGCTACTAGCTTGCTAGCTTGTTTATTATTTAGTATTGTTCCATAATCGTTTAGTTTTATCTGGAAGTTGTTCCGTTTTTTATTCTGAAAGTCAAGTATTTTTAGTTGTATTTTTCATCAATTTTTAGTATTACTATTTTTTCCTAAAGTTTAAGTTTTATCTTTTATTTAGTACCCGCTTTAGTTTTTGTCTCGTTTAGTTTTAAAGTACCCTCTTAGTTTTATTTTCTCCTTTTTCATTAAGTTAATTTCATTTTTCAGTCGAAAGTTTATTTCTTCGTTTAGTTTTATTTTTATTAATTGTTTTGCTTTAATTTACGTTTTATATTTTATATTGTTTCGTTATTATTAGTTAATTGTTTTAAGCTTATTTTTATTACTATTCACATTTACCTTTTACTTAGAAATAGATAAACAAACTTCCCTTTTTCTTGACCAAAAACAACTGAGTCGCACTTTTAACCGGAAATCAATTCGATTAGACACCGAGAATAACGAACTTTTTAACTAGCAAATTGTATATTAGGAATCTCAGGATCTGCGAGTTCAGGAAAGAAGTAAGAGCACTGAAAGGAGGCGTAAGAAGGATTCTTCAAGTGAAGGTTCCTCAGACTCTAATCATAGTGACCGCCACCCCCGCCATAAAAGGGTCACTCCTTCGTCCACTGAAGACTCTGACTCCTCTGGTTACGACAGAAAACACCACAAGGCACCAAAAAGACCAAGGATACAAGGTGAAGATCAATGGACCTTGCCTGACGTCGGGAGAAAGGAAGCGCGTTTTCAGAACGTATAACTACTTTCGGGGATAACAAAAAAAGACGCATGCCGTCCAATGTCAAGACCTACGACGGTACGACGGATCCGGATGATCACCTAAAAGTTTTCGAATCTCAGGCAGGGATAGAGCAATGGCCAGAAGCCGTGTGGTGTCATATGTTCAATTCGACGCTCATCGGGAACGCTCGGACATGGTTCGACTGTCTCCCGCGAAGGAGCATTCATGGGTTTGAAGAACTTCTAAGAGCGTTCTGAAGGAACTATGTGCATCAAAAGAAATATGACAAGAGCCCGGTTTCACTTGCGAGAGTGAAGCAGAGGCATAACGAGAGCCTAGAGGACTTCATGGAACGCTTTAAATCTGAATGCAACCAGATTAAGGATTGCCCGGAAATTCTAAAGATTTATAGATTCCTCGCAGGCATCACAAATCCGGACTTAATAAAAAGTTGAACGACAGAACCCCGACAACATTTGACGGGGTAATGAAAAAGGTCCGAACATTTATTCAAGTAGAAACTGCAGCAGCAGATAGCCAACAGATGGCGCCGGGCTACAGGTACCAAGACAAGCCCAAGCAACAATCATATGGGCAAAATATCAGTCGCACGTTGGACTTTCAAGGAACGGCAACAAGGGCGCAACAACAACAACAACAACAACATCAAGTTCACCCCGCTGCAAAAAACCTTCAGAGAGATATTTCTATCAGAAGGAGTAAGTTTTCCAAAGCCTAGCCCAATGTTGGGACCAGTAGATAAACGGGATAACACAAAGAACTACGAGTACCATGATGATAAAGGGCACACTACTGATGAGTGTATTCAGTTGAAAAGACACATTGAAAGCCTGGTAAAAGTAGGGAAGCTGAACCACCTGATAAGGGATTGGAGAATGAACGTGGATGCGAAGAAGGTCGAAGTGAAAAAACTGAAGGATAAACCTATAACCATATACATGGTAGAGAGGGAAAAATCTTTCATGCAAAGAAGGGTGGTCGCGGAATTTTTGCACGATAAAGAAATAGCATTCCCTATTCTTTAAAATATAGACTATAGAGTCGGGTCATTAACATTTGACATAGCCCTCGGCGACCATACTATAGAAGGCATGTGCGTCGATGGGGCGTCATATTAAACGAACATTGTTTCGCACGGCTGCCAGGGGAAACAAGGAAGGAGCTAGAAGAGACAGCACATATTCTCACAGGGTTTAGCGGTGATAAGACTCGACCACTAGGGCATCTCTACACACAGGTGACCACTGGAAACGCGGAAAACTCGACGACGGACTGGATGGACTTCATGGTTGTGCGCTCTCAATCCTCGTACAACGGGATAACTGGACAGCCGACACAAAAGACGTTACGCGCAGTACCTTCCGCGGCACATGGTATGTTCAAATTCCCAGTGCAAAATGGAGTAGTTACCATCCGTAACATAGACACAAATGAAGGGGGTAACAGTACTTCTAGCACCAGCACTAAAAGGAAGCAGGCGGACAGGTGTCAACATGATATAGAGCCCAGTCCACAGATGAACAGAAGGAGGCGTATCTCGGAGGAATCCCAGGCTTCGAACATATCTGTGCACGAGGACTCGCTGTCAGGGCTCCCGTGGGTCCTTTTCTCGACAGGCTTCACAGGAAAAGGGGGGGCCAGATGCAGGGTTCATCCTCACGAACCAGGGCGACATAAAAATCACGTTCGCATTGCTGTTTGACTTCCCCACTACCAGCATGGAAGCAGACTTTGAGGCCCTCATAGTAGGTCTCAGATTGGCGCTAAGAATGGACATAAAGCGCCTAGTGGCCTACACATACAACCCTTTGGTGGCAAGTAGAGTCAGTGGGTCATGCGAGCTACGAGGGAAGGTGCTAATCGAGTATACGGAAAAGATACGGGACATGACGGCACGGTTCGTAGAGTTTGCTATACAAAGGGTTGTAGAAGAGGAGGACGAAATCTCGGTGGACATGGACCAACTTTCAATTGTAAACATGAATAAGCCTCCTGGTCACGTTCTAGTCGATTTTATCTTGCACAAAAATGTGAGTGCGGACATGGAGTCACCAACATGGATGACACCCATTCGAAAGTTTTTGACACATAAAAAATTGCCAAGCAGCAGAAGGAAGGATAGGAAGATACAGGTGCGAGCTAGGAACTTTCAAATTGTCAAAGGAACGCTGTACAGACAAACAGGAAAAGGTCGGATGCTACAATGCTTAGCACCAGATCAAGCGCGGGCAGTAGTGGAAGCCGCACACAGAAGAGTGTGTCCTCACGGCCCGGTAGCTATGGTTGAGGAAGTCACTCGCTCAGGGTACTTTTGGCCATTTGTACCCAAGAATGCGCGCAAAAGAGTGCCGCATTGTTAGAGATGCCAAGCGGACTCAACACGTCGGGTGAATTCTAACATGATTATTGGTGTCACACCCCCAATTTATCAGAGTAAGGTAACACAATGGGGTGCGACGGTCATGACTATCACAAGACATAGATACAAAGAACGACTATTTAAAAGCCGTTTTCATTTAATTGAAAGCATATAATTTGTTCGGAAGCGAATTACACGAGATCATAATAAAACATTGTTTCAAAAGACTTAAAAATTGATCCAAATATCCATACACTAGTCACGACCATTTTATTAAAAATATCCCACGCATAACCACGTCACTCCTTCGTCTTGATACCTGAGAAAAACATTGCTAAAGTGTCAACACAAAGGCTGGTGAGTTCATAGGTTTAAGTTTAAATAGTGTGATGAACCATAAGATTAAATCAGGACAACCGGCATATAGTCTTATAACAAATACAAGATTATAATCAAAAGTATACGTTTTAATCACCTACGTCTAAGCTCGCGACACAGAAGCGTTAACCTAAACCAACAAGATATAATAAGAGCCCAAGCAAATGCCTATCCCGAAGCATTTGTAAATCCTCAAATGTAAGTGTATCTAACTTTGGTCACACAACTAAATTAGATAGGGAGGTTAATCCTGATAGATCTATCCATAACATTCACGCTTACACAAAGTAATTAATGATTCACGGTAGTAGGCTAAAGCATCTAGGGATGTCTCTACTTAGACATCATCTAGGCAAACGTATCAAGTTTTAGCACTTATGTTCATCCGTTTAAAACAAGCAATGTTCTCACCCCAAAATAGTTAAAACATTTAAAAGTGGGGCTATGAAACTCACCTCGATGAAGTAGTGAATATGATCTATAAAGATAGCACGGGAAATCAAGGCACGCAAAACGATGCGTAAACGATCTACTCGTAACCTAAGTAAAATATCCGTACTTAGGCTAAATACAAGAAATGATAATGTACAATGCACTTGGTTGATAATTTACACTTGCTCTTGATTTATTAAATGTTTTCATACATTTTTCATGTTCAACCTTTTTAGTCACGGGGTCGACTTTGGGCTTTAATAACTCGTTATCTATTAGTCCGAAAAATTATCGGGTTCTTGTTATAAAAACTAGACCGTGAGGTCTTCGATATTTGATAAATATCATATTTTAATTAAGTCTCTAAGTCTAGCAGATAATTATGTAAAGTACAACACTCACAAACAAAATATAAGTAAATATTCTGTTGAGTCTATTAGATATAGATCTTGCAGCCTGTCAGGACCGGTGAATGACTTCTGTAATCACAAGTCAAATCACAGAGAGACTCTATACACAATATGAATGTAGAATATAAATATAAACAAGAGAAACAGAATAACTATGAAGACTTGATCCTTTCTAAGGATTTCTAATATTAATGAAGACTAGAACTACGTTTTGTGAAGGTCTGTCTAACCCTTCTGCCTAAGGTTCCTTTTATACTACAAGGAAACCCTAATACAGCATACAAGAAAACGTGTAAAACTGATATGCATATCTTCTCCTAATATAACTCATGCATATCCTAATAGAATATTAAGTAAATAATAAAGTTTGACTTTGACTAGGACCAGGAGCAGGACTTGCTCCTACTACGACTAGGACCAGGAGGAACTACATACCTCCTAGTCTACCTATTACATATAACTATTACAATGGTCCTAACAATCCTCCCCTAAACTTGAATTTGACCTGTTGAGTTCAAGTTTCCTGGAAAACGTGCAAAGAAAGCCCGAGGATTGTATCAGCAAAACAAATAGCAGCAGCAACAAGATAAAAACCAGAAGAACAGCCGCATAAAACACTAGAAGCTTCTCCAAAGCTTGTAACAAATCAGCATCAGGTTGAATCTTTCAGCAACATGAGCAGATTTGATGAGCCTTTACCAAGTAGCTGCTCGCTCTTGGGCTAGCTAGTCATTCTGGTGGAATAAGCATCACCCTGGGAGACTAGAACCCAGCCCAGCTCTTAGAACGTGAATCAATGGTGAGTGGGAGTACCCTAATGATTTTAGGCAAATCATCACAGCCGTCAACGGATTTGATGCGTCTTTACCAGAAGCCTTACCCCTCTGGACTCGCCAACTCTTAGCAATAAAGCATCGGTGAGTTGAACAACCTATAGCTTTAAGCAAGCTATTACAGCTATCAACGGATTTGATAAGATCTTTACCAAGAGCCGTACCCCCTTGGATTAGCCACTTTTCAGTCCAAAACTATGGCAAGTGAAAACCATCCAGTTTTAGGTAACCTGGCAACCATCAACGGATTTGATAATCGCACCAGGAGCCGTACCCTCAAGGTGAATCAACTTTTTCTTGTCGATGAGACATGGTAAGTTGAGAACCATTTGTTGTGTGGACCACGTCCAACACCAAGTGAAACCAAGTACCAGAACAATCTCAAACCAAGAACCACATTTCGAACCAGCCAAGGGATATTATGTACAAGTATAAAAGCTAAAGTGTGTTAAAGTATAAGCAGATATTATATAAAAAGTTGTGTTTTTTTTTTTTATAAGTTTGTGTGATATTTTTTTTTTTTGTTTTTTTTTTGTTTTTTTTTTAACTATAAAGAATAAAAGTCACCAATCACTATACATATTGGTGAAAAGAAGCAAAATAAAAACAAAAATCAAAGTATAACAACTTACAACCCATTCACCTTACACACCAGAAGCTGCCTTCTTATCTGCTAACAACCGTGCTTGAATACCCTCGACCAAAGATGTGGCCATACTCGACTCATTCCCAGAAGGAGCAGTAGAAATCTGCAAATGACTTGCCAACATTGCTTCCATGGAAGAAATAGTCAAAGGATACACAACATCCGTCAACATAAACGCCACATGACCAGAACCTAACTCCAACACATGTACTCCACATCCAGCATAGAGCTTCCAGCGAACAATCTCCTATTGCATTTGATCCTGCCATACGCCCAAAGGAGTAGCAGATGGAGGAGGATCCAACATAAGCTTGAGATCGGCCCAAAGACGAATACCAGGCCAGGAAGACACTGCCATCGGGTCAAATGGCATACTAGAATCAACAAGCCCAAACAACGCCATAAGATCCATTCGGTCAGCCCATGATAACACACCCTGCAAACCCGTGACCATTCGCACAGTCCCATCACTCAAAGTTATCCGATAGGAGACGCCACCAGGAAGTGTTGTAGACCTCTCAACCGTATAACCCGTAATGCTCCCATTGCCTAAAGGTAAGTCAGAATCGCTATCCGAAGCTGCATCAATTAAGTTTTCAGGATCACGTTTCTCAAAAGGAACTGATTTACCGCGGCGAACACGACGAGTAAGTTTCTGGCGAGTGGAACGTCGAGGCGTGGGAGCCGAAGGAGTGGATTCAACCTTCACCTGAACGTCAGCAACAGCAGGAGAAGCAGTAGAAGTAGACTCAGGAACATGTCCACCCAAAGAACCACTAGGAGCTGCATCAGAAGTGGGAGTACGTTGTGTTGCAGAAACTTGTGGTGAGGAAGATGGCATAGCAGATGTAGCAGCAGTAGGTATGGTGGAATCAACAAACGCACTTGCAGGAACATGAGTGGTGGTAGAAGTAACAGGTGTGGTGGTGGAAGTATGAGTGGTGGTGGTTGTAACAAAGATGGTAGCAGCAGGACCAGCAGTAGAACCCATAGGCGCAACCAAGGGTGTAGTAGAAGGACCAACAGAAACAGCACCAGAACCAGAAGAACTACCATTTGAACCAGGAATGGACACAGACGGAGAAACAGTAGAAGCAGCAGGCATCGAAGCAGTCACACCACGAGGATGGTAAACAAATTTTTCCGGTATAGGTTGACTCGTACGCCTTACCATATTTTCATAAAGTTTCTTGAGCTCATCAAAATTCAAAGCCCGCACCCGAGCCCAAGTCCAAGGAGCATTGAAATGAGCAGCAGATTGATATTTGACATAACGTTGCATCTTCTGGCGCTGCTCAGTCTGAGAAAGAGGTCTGTTCCTTCGCTGTTTCTTGAGTTCCTCAGCAAGAGTCAACTGATGCTTACGCATCATTACCATAGCACGCGGAATACAATTGTGTTCATCAACATCATCACCCAACAAATCTTTAAACTGAGCATAATCCCGAGTGAGAACAGTCAACACTTGCATCCATTCGCCATCAGTCCAGTGCATAGCATCATGCTGAATTTGCGCACGCCTTCGCTCACGGAGCTCTCCCTCAGCAGCATTGTCCTCCTCATCAAACTCAGCCTGAACCCGACGAGCAGCCTCTTCACCAAGTCTGTCTTCTTCAAGCTGTCGACGAGAGCGCTTGCGGGTTGGAGATGGAGAATCCGTCATTGGAGCTTTGCCCTTTGGATCATGAGAGGGATCAGCATGAGAACCAGCAGCAGCATCAGAAGCACCACCCATAGAAGGGGGAATAGCACTAGAAGAAGGAGCATTGGAGGACATTGGAGGACTAGGCAGATCATCATAAACTTTATCAGCAAAGGCAGCCTTTGCCAGCAATGTCAAGCCATCCTCAACATTCTCCGAACCCTCATCCTCAGAATCTGAAAGAACCACATGCTTCTTTCGACGACGCTGTTGATTCTCCAATACCTTTATACGATCGGCCAGAGGAAGAACAAACTCCTGTGTGAGCTTCCGATGTTGGTTCAAGTCAGCTTCCAAGCAAATCATCCTCTCATGGTACCTGTGCATAAGATCTAGCAAAGATGTCAGAGTAGTAGGCTCCTCTGCCTGCCCACCAAGAGAACTTGGATCAGGGAAAGCATCACGGGAGCCCGAAGCAACATTGGGGTCAACATGTGGAGAACTAGCAGCAAAGGGGATATCAGTCGAGTGTGGGGCAGGGCTAGGAGGTGGAGTCTCCACAAATGGAGACCTGTGTGGAGCTGAGGAAGGACCAGCCTTGGCAGGGGATGGTTGTTCAACCACCACCTCCTCAACTAGCTCCTCCTCTACCACAGGAGTGGCATCACCAGCAGGAGCCTCCTCCTCCTCCATGGGGTCATCATCTAACACAACCAACTCAGGAGCCTCCTCCTCCTGACCTATAGGACCCTGAGCCAAACCCATCATGGCTTCAGTCAGGGGCCTCCAATACCCAGTAAACCCATGCATCATGTTGTAATACACTTTCGCTGTCAGTTTAGATGGTACATGCTCAGCCCTATCACGTGGAATGCAAACAAGTATTTCTTGAATAAACCTAGGGTACATAAGAAATTTTTTTCTAGAACCCGCAGTGGACAAATTACTAGCCATCCCTTCAAATAAATAATGTGAAAAGTTAAACACTCTACCCTGAGCTAAACATATAAGACCAGTAGCCAAAGGAGTAGGGAACGCATCCCAACTCCCCGACTTGGGACTCAAACAATGGATTAAATAGTGAACCAGAAGCTTCCACTGAGGGGAAAACCTATTCTTTTGGAAGTTAAACTTCCCCCCATGTTCATAACCTATGGCAGCCATACCCTCTAATACTTCCGAATTTGGAAGGGATACAACACCCCCCTCATCCTAAAGATGAAGAGAAGAGCGAATAGATGCTTCAGTGACCACATAAGCACGTCCATCTATGGTAGCATGGATTGCTCGTGGACGTCCAGCCACATTCACAAGTTCAGCAGACGCCCAAAATTGACGTACCACACTATCATATATGGTAGGACAAACAGTAAATGCATACCTTAAGTTTGAAGCTTCAATAAACTCCAAGATATCAGCAAAATGTTCACTATTAGGACCATCACCCAGATAAGCAACACGATTATGAGCAGGTTGATAAGCAAGAGCAGCCATGGATCTTGATGAATGGATTGAAGAAGGATGTAGATTGGGATGAGAGGAGTAGAAGCGGTTTTTGTGTGTGTTTTAATTGTAATGAGTGTATGTTGACCATATAGGAAGAAAATAGTAACTGTTCATTTACCCCTATTAATGGGGGGTTGCCCTTTCAAATTAAGCCATAATGGCATACTAACCACTTGCCCTTTTTAACATAATAACTTACCCCCAATTTATTTGGTGAATTCAAACTTGTAAATATCAGTATTGGAAGCGTTGACCAAAAGTCAAAGTGCACAATAGTCGGACCAGGAGCAAAACGTGATTAATAAAGGACAAAAGGAATGAACAGTAGCCAGACCAGTACCAGTACCCATAGCCAAACACCACTAGACTAGGAAGGATTTGAAACCACCAGAAAGCATCCAATCATAACTAGAAGCTGACCAAAAAGGACCAGAAGCCAGTCATGTAAGACCATATCCATCAGAAGAGAGCAAAAATTCTCCATCAGAAGCACCACACACCACCATAACCAAGAAATTATGTTGTTAAATACTATGAATACGTTAGACGGACCTAATATATACACAAAGCCTCCCCTTAGGCGTTGCCTCCCCTCAATCCTAGACCTCAAGGATTGACCATCCCAATATGAACCACCAAGTGGTTAAACCGAGGACCATCAAAAGCTTTAGTCAGCAAATCAGCAACATTGTCATCCGTATGAACTTTAAGAAACTGTATCAGCTTCTTCTCATTGGCATCGCGTATAAAATGATGCCGAATCTCAATATGTTTCGTCCGCTGATGAAATACAGGATTCTTCACAATACAAATAGTGCTTTGATTGTCAATAAAAATTTTGGTATTCATAAAATTGAACCCATAGTCCAACATCTGATTTTGGATCCATAAAACTTGACCACAGCAACTAGCAGCAGCCACATATTCAGCTTCTGTTGAAGAAGTAGCTACGATTGTCTGTTTCTTACATTGCCATGAAATAAGCCGACGACCCAAAAATTGACAACCACCAGTAGTAGACTTCCTATCATTATTAGCACCAGCATAATCACTATCACTGTATGCTTCAAGTACAAATGGGGATTCTCTAGGATACCATAGACCCAATTTTGGTTGAGCCTTGATATACTTGAAAATCTTCTTTACTGCATTTAAGTTCGAAACCGTTGGAGTCACCTGGTGTCTAGAACAAGCACTTACTGCAAACATAATATCCGGACGTGATGCAGTCAAATACATGAGAGAGCCAATCATAGACCTGTACATATGAACATTTACGGGTGGATCTGGCTCATTCTTAAGTTTGATTTTAGCAACTTCATAAGGAGTTGCTGCTGGTCGAAGATGATCCATGTCAAACTTTTGAAGAATCTCATGAACATACTTATCTTGACTGATGAAAATCCCATCCGATTTTTGCTTGACCTGAAGACCAAGGAAAAATGACAGTTCTCCCATGGCACTCATCTGAAATTCGCCTTTCATCAAGTGTTCAAACTCATCACACCACTCCTTCCTAGTAGAACCAAAGATAATGTCGTCCACATAAACCTGAACAAGGATAATATCCTTGGAATTCCGCCGAAGAAATAGTGTTTTGTCAATAGTACCTCTTCTATAGCCATTCTTTAATAAGAAAGTGGAGAGACGCTCATACCAAGCTCTAGGAGCCTGATGTAACCCATAAAGACCCTTGACCACCTTGTAGACTTTCTTTGGATGAAGTGGATCAACAAACCCCTTAGGTTGAGTAACATACACTTCTTCGTCAATTTTTCCATAGAGAAACGCACTCTTGACATCCATCTGGAACACCGTAAAGCCAACATACGAAGCAAAAGCCAAAAACAGACGAATGGCCTCAATCCTTGCAACTGGCGCAAAGACTTCAGTATAATCAATGCCCTCAATTTGAGTGTGTCCTTGTGCGACAAGCCTAGCTTTATTTCTGACAACAATTCCCCGTGCATCCTTCTTGTTTTTAAGAATCCATTTGGTATTGATAGCTGTCTTCCCATCTGGTAAGTCAACCAGAACCCAAACATTCTGAAACAAGAATTGCTGCATTTCCTCCTGCATAGCCTCCACCCAACTTTGATCCTCAAGAGCATGAGAAACAGACCTAGGTTCCACCTGTGAGAGAAAACAAGCAAACAAACAGTGTTGAAAGTCCGTATGATTATTACGCTTTTGATCCTCAATATAGCCCACAAGAGCATGATGATCAGACGAGGCCTTCTGCTGCATTCTGCGTGTCTTGACGGTAGAACCAGGATCTCCAATAATTTGAGTGGTGGGATGGTCTTTATGTGATTGCAAGACTGGATTGGAAGAAACCTCCACTTCTGGTGCCATGTTACCGAGATCACCAACGAAATCAGCATCATATGAAGCATTTTGGAAAATCCCGTCTACTGGTTGTTTATGTATATCATCCAGCTTGGTAGAAGACTTCTTTTCATGATTCCCCAAATCAGAAGGACTGGAGAAACGTGTATTTGAAGCAGACTCACTAGCCGGAGTACCAGTAGGTGAGTGACTAGCACTAGGAGCAGAAGCTGGAGTACTAGGAGCATCTTTGTCAGTAGGCTCAACTAAGGGAAACTCAAAACTACCTTGAGCCGCCGCTTTAGTAGCTTCTTGTTGTTGCTTGAGAAGAGTATCAAGAGCTGCTTGGGAATCCTGTACTTCCAATGGAGTTGCATCACTAGGAGGAGTAGGAGAAACCGTGGTGGAATAGGATGGAACCACAAAAATGTCATCCTCATCATCTGAACCAGAAAGACTAGAAGGAACACCAGTACTAGAAGTTGCAAACACTTGTGGTCCTGCATCATGGTTAGTTTTGAAACGAAAATATCCTAACGAATCACTAAGATAATCAAGATCAAAATACCATTCTGGACCTGTTCCTTGAATGTTTGTCTTCTCCTCAAAATATATGAGATTAATAGTTTCAACTATCCGTTTGGCTTGAAGATTGTAGACACGATACGCCCGAGAATGAGCTGAATATCCCACAATATATCCTTCATCAGCCTTGCCATCAAACTTCTCCAAATAGTCACTAGTATTCAGAATGGTGACTGGACACCCAAAAGGCTTCAAATGAGCAATATTTGGAACTTTGCCCGAGAGCAGCTCATAAGGTGTTTTCTTGTGTGGATTGGTAATAGACACCCTATTCAAAACATAACTGGCTGTATTAACAGCTTCTGTCCAGAACATGGTCGGAAGCTTGGAATCGGCAAGCATAGTTCTTGCTGCTTCTATTAGTGTCCGGTTCTTTCTTTCTGCCACACCATTCTATTGAGGAGTCCTAGCAGCACTATAATCTCTTTTGATGCCCTTAGCATTGCAAAGTGCGATGAGGTCTCTATTTTTAAACTCGGTTCCATTGTCGCATCGAATACCTTTAACTTTCTTGGACAACTGATTCTCTATCAAGGTAAGAAAATCTCGAAGTATTGAGTAGGTCTCACTTTTGGTAGCCATGAAAAACACCCACGCAAACCTGCTATAGCCATCAGTCACCACCAAACAGAATTGCTTGTGGTCTATGCTTCTGATGGAAGTAGGACCGAATAAGTCCATGTGTAAAAGCTGCAATGGATCAGTAATGAGACTTAAAGCAGTAATGGCCTTGAAGGATGCTTTGTGTTGTTTGCCTTTGCTGCAGGCAACACAATTTATGTCATTTCTAAACGTCTTGGGAGGTAAACCAGAGACCAGATTCAAATTGGCAAGTTTGTGAATGGTCTTGAAGTTCACATGTCCCATCCTTCGGTGCCATTTTGTGGCTTCATCTTCCGAGGCTTTTGCAACCAGACATGCTAGTTGACCAGTAGGGTTGACTTCATTCAACTTGATGCTATAGAGATTGTGTCTTCTAGGGATTCTGAGTAAAACTTGTGAGTCATCCGGAAGCTTAAAATCTTTGGAGAGCACAAGTGCATCAGTATCGGTGAAGAGTACAAACTGCTTCTTGTCACAGATCTGAGAGACCGATATCAAGTTGAAGTGTTGAAGTGCTTCCACATAGTAGACCTGCTCAAAATTGAGATTTGGAGTCTTTATCGTTCCCTTGCCAGTGATTCTGCCTTCACCTCCACCAAAGTAGACCTTGCCCCCATAAAATGGTACAAAGTTAGAGAGAAGGCCTTTATTGCCAGTCATGCTCCTGGAGCAGCCACTATCAACAATGCCTAGACTAGGATCCTGGTATGGAGTAACCTACAACAACAAGATAATCACAATGCAAAAGTTAGTGTCTTAAGGGGACCCAAACCTTTTCAGGTTTGAGCCTGCCTTGTGGATCATTAGAAGAATGCCAAGAAGATTGATGAGATCCACCATTGTTCCTTGGTTGCCTATTCATCATATGGGTATTATTATTTGACCAGGAACAACCTGCTGAGGGCTTAACAGCAGTTCCCAAATTTCCCAAACCAAAATACGTGTGGTCAAAATGATGCGCATAGTTTGGATTATAATTTGGAAAATAATTACTAGATGTTTGGAATCCATTTTCTCTCCAATAATCAGACATGAAAGGAGAGGATACTCTAGAAGTATGAAACATTGGAGCACTAGGATTAAGTCTTCTAGTAGCATATGGAGCAGCTCCTGGTGAACCAGGAGCAAGTAAAGCATGATTAACAGATACATGTGTGTCATAATAATCACAATCTTTAATTAAATGAAAGGGACTGACACAAACAAAACATGTTTTGAAAGACCTTTTATTAGAATGAGACTGTTTCATACTGCCTACTTTATTACACACAGTTCTAGAAAAAACATTCTTCCTAGGACTCAATAAACAAGGACCAGACACACTTGACTTGACAGCGACTTTTTCTTCACACTTCCTAGCACCAGTAGCAGCATGTTCATTCGACTTGGAACTCGTAGGTCTTGACTCTTCACTTGAACCATTAGATGCAGAGTCACCGGCTTTGTCACTGAAAGTACATGAGACAAAGTCGTTAGTATTAGTAGAACTTGTTGGGGACTCAAGCATCTGTGATCCATCCGAGTCATTATGCCATGAGGTGGGCATGAAAGTTCCAGTAAGAGGAGGAGGAACAGCATGCATTTCTGCTGCTGGTTTAAACCTATTGTAACTAGGTTTGCCCTCATCCTCTTTGTCGGCATCAAAGACGCTTGAGAAAGATAAATCAAATACATCTTCAGAATCAATATATTTTTCAAATCCTAAGCCTCTTTTAGTTCTGCCAGACATGCTACTATCAATTAATTTTGAAAGATTTTTAGGTGCCTTTTGCCATTTTTCAAATCTTAACATTGTAGCATCTAATGTAGCTTGCATCTCCTCTTTTTCTTTGATACTAGCATCTCTTTCAGTTTCTGTATATTTAAGCATATTTGTAGTGTTTTCTAAATCAATGCTTAGTATCCTGATTTTATCCTCATATGCACGTTGTGTATCTTGTAACCACTTCTTTTGTTGTTCCAATGTGTTTAATGAAGCTTTATAGGCTTGTACCTCTAAGTAATACTTATCATTTTGTTCATTTACTTCATTAAATTGGGACAACAGTTCTGTGTATTTATCATGACAACCAAGAGGACAATGTTGTACCTGAGGTGAGATGCCCATAAGAGCAAACTCTTCTGCTTCTTCTGCATCAGAGAGATTCCCAGCAATCATTGCCAACACATCAGTCGTGGATTCCGCTGATTCCAGAGTAGAAGCCTGATGATCATTCCAGTTGACCATAGAGTCAACCGACACCAATGCTTTCTTGTCATCTTTAACCTACTGAACCTTGAAAGCGGAGTACCTGCTCTTTTCCTGATCATTCTTGCTAGGGCACTCTCTTGCAAAGTGACCATGTTGCTGGCAGTTATAGCACCGTACCTTGCTTCTATCGAATCTTGCTGGCTCCCGAGGGTTGTAATTAAACTTCCTTCAGCTT
This sequence comes from Glebionis coronaria, assembly GCA_025667525.1. NCBI lineage: Eukaryota > Viridiplantae > Streptophyta > Magnoliopsida > Asterales > Asteraceae > Glebionis > Glebionis coronaria. Next base: position 270,282,909 of record CM046879.1, read on the forward strand.
TTTTCTCAAACTTGTGAACCCTAAGAGTAAGCATGGCCATCTGCCATTTAAGATCTATCTCATCCAGATCCAGCTTATCGATCTGTTTGAAGTCATCAAACGCAAGTTGTTGTTCAGCAGTAACATCAGCCACAAAAGAATGAAGAACAACTTCTACCATACTACCAGTCTTGGCAGGAGGATCAGAAGCAGAAGACATGGGACTAGAAGCATATGACATGGGACCAGTATGGTGAATAGTATGCTGGATAGTATGCTGGGGAGACACATTATTGCTCTGGCTACTTGCATATGACATGGGACTAGATGCCATAGAGCTCACAAAGGCTGAATTAGCAGGAGTGGGAAAAGAGTCACTCGTATATCCTCTCACATGAGGTTCGAATGTTCTGAGCCTATGAAACAAATCATCAAAACTGAGATAATCAATCCCACCTTTGGCTTTAAGAGAGATTACCACCTGGTTCCAAGAGTAGGGTAAGGCTTTAAGAAACCTTGCATTAACATCACCATCATCAGGCTTGGACCGAAGTTGATTCAACTGGCTCAATATCTTCTGGAACCTATCATACCCTTGATTCAGGCCTTCAGTTTCTGAGATTTTGAACTCTGTGAATTCATCTCTCAGCATGGACCTTCGCATTTTCTTTGACTCCTCATTCCCGCCAAACCTTGCTTTTATGCCATTCCAGATCTCTCTGGCATCATCCAAATGGTAGAAGTCACCCATGTGATCTTCAGGAAGAGATTGAAGCAAAATTGTTTTTGCTTTTACCTCCTTCTGAATAGCGATGATTTCCTCATGAGTTTTAGGGTCAAGAAGAGTAATATTACCGTTCTTGTCTCGTCCAGTGAGCTTTCTGCTGTTTCCATTCAGAATGATCTTCCAAAGATCTTGATCAGTGTTGGTGATCCACCATTCCATCTTCATTGCCCAGTTATCATATTCACCTTTCTTCAGAAGAGGGAATTTTCCATTCGTGTTGGAAACCGTAGCCAGGATCTGCTGAGGTTGCACAATTTTAGGAGTGCCTTTTTCTCCTGTTTGAGTAGAAGTTGAGGCAGACATGATAAACAGATTGTTAGTAATAAGAGAACTTGAATCTGCTTGTATAGAGACCCTCCCAGGCTCTGATACCACTTGTTGAGTCTATTAGATATAGATCTTGCAGCCTGTCAGGACCGGTGAATGACTTCTGTAATCACAAGTCAAATCACAGAGAGACTCTATACACAATATGAATGTAGAATATAAATATAAACAAGAGAAACAGAATAACTATGAAGACTTGATCCTTTCTAAGGATTTCTAATATTAATGAAGACTAGAACTACGTTTTGTGAAGGTCTGTCTAACCCTTCTGCCTAAGGTTCCTTTTATACTACAAGGAAACCCTAATACAGCATACAAGAAAACGTGTAAAACTGATATGCATATCTTCTCCTAATATAACTCATGCATATCCTAACAGAATATTAAGTAAATAACAAAGTTTGACTTTGACTAGGACCAGGAGCAGGACTTGCTCCTACTACGACTAGGACCAGGAGGAACTACATACCTCCTAGTCTACCTATTACATATAACTATTACAATGGTCCTAACATATTCAATTAATTCTTAGTGTCAAACAAACATTTTTAGAAATTAATTGCGGGTTCGTTACTTAACCTTAAGACAATGGAAAATTGTTTTGGAAACTAGGCCGTATCAAGTTTAATAAGATATTTTTAGATAGTCAGGGCATGACCTTTAGGTCGGTTAAAAATAGGCGCAAAGTAGGGTATTCGGGCCAAGTTAACCCTTACTATAAAAGCTTGTATCCATGTTTGAAATTGAATGATAGGTAAAATCAGCCAATTGTGTTCAGTTTTACGCCCCAACCTACGTACCTTTTTGCTAAAACTCTTTTTATATTATAGTATTGTCCTCTACTTGTACATATACATATATACACGCATACAAACACATAGTCAAATTAGGAATGGTACTATGACTCTTGTTTGTAAATTCATACACGAAACAAGGAGAGGAAAGGACCCACATAGCCTTGGTTTTCTATCATGTATGTATAAAATCAATTTGGGCATGGTATTTGGTTGCTTTTATCTATTATACAAACATGTTACACGAAAAAGGGAGTTTCACATTAACCATATCCTCACATCATACATACATTCGCATACATACAGTCATACACACATGAATTTACTTGTTTCTAGTTATGGCTCAACTAACACCTATATGGTATACACAATAACATACGCACACGACTTATGATGAAGACGACGCACAGCTATTGTTTTATCAAGGTGCTGATGTTGGAGATTTACATATACATATAACACATTATTCCATCATGCACTCACACATAACATCCCCCTTGTTTCCTTGTTGATAATAGCCAGTACACATACACAAACACAATCACACAGTCCTGAGTACACACTTGAATACACCAATAATGTTACTGTTGGTTTCTTGTTCTAAATGGTGCTTCTTGTATACACTGGTCACACATACTATTTTATTTCCTTGTGTTTCACTATTCTTCTGGGCCACTGTATTACGCACAAACACACTCACGCTTATACTACTACTCGGCAGCAAGTCATTCATCATAATAACACATAAACACGTAACATAAACATTAGGTTTCTTACAATACACCTGCTGCTAACATATTCTTGTTTTGAGTCCTTACCTACATGCAATCATATTCTCTTCATGGTTTTAGCACAAACACACACTCTTTACTACACGTTTAAAATTTACATTACATTTGTAGTAATATATAAGACTTAGTTTGTTACTAACTATCCACTCCTTTTATATAATTTTTCATTATCTTTTTACAACACATGCATATGTTAGTTCTTTTCATGGTTCGTCCAATACAAACACGTACATGACTCTTGTTGGCAGAGGGTGTCTTCATGCGTAATGAATCATTTAGTTCATACTCAACATAAAATCTTATATTGAGTTCTCATGCAAACCGAGCTAGTATAGATCTACACAAACTCATATATCCATTTATGTTAATCTATCATAAGTTCATACTTGTTTCTTAACATCAATACATACATACATCAAACATAAAATCATACGTTTTCAGTCCATGCTCGGCTTTCTTTAGTTCAAGTAAGACATGACTTAGTCCATTTATGAAAACATCACCCAAGTCCCAACTCGTGACTAGTTGCTTCATTAGTGTGAGTTTTAGATTCAAGAAGTTATAGCAAGTATATTATCAACTGAATCATGAGATAAACAAAGGCCAAGGTGACTTACAAAGGGTCCTTAGTAAATGTGAAGGAGTTAGAAGGACAAGGATCATTCTTATGTTCTAAACCCAAAGTATTTTACTTGCTTAGTAACCAATATCATCACCCAAATCTACACTCCTTAGCTTTCTTATTCGGTAATGGAAGTGACTCCAATAGGGGGTTTTCTTTGAGTGTTGTTGTTTTTAATGTGTGTGTTTGATGAGTAACTTGTTGGCTATTTATAGGCAAGTAGTGTTTTCAAGAGTTCAAGTTAGGGTTTCAAGGCTTAGTTAGGAGTTCTAGTTAGTTTGTGACTAAGGTTTCCAAGGGAACTAACATGGGGGAATGCAGAAAAATGGGGAAGAGGGAAAACCCTCTTTGTTACGTCTATGGCAGAACCAAGGAGAAAGGACATGTACTTATTTTGGACTAGTATAAGGAAGGTTGTTGTATGATAAATGTTTTAGGGAAAACATGTAAGTCATTGGTGATATCCACCGATTTTGGAGAGGAATAAAGGGAACAAAGGTACATGTAATTAAAGAGTTGGTGTAGTACAAGTTTAAATTCAAAATTATGGGATTGTACAAAAGAAAGACATGGGTGTATGGCTTGGACAATCAGTCGATTTTCCTTTTGTGTGGGTGAAAATAGTTTTGTAATTTTATTTGTATTTGTCTTTTCCCTTATAAACAATTCCAAATATGTATGGGTGGTGACATATGTAAGCTTTTTATTTTTGTGCACAATATAAAAAAAGAGTATTTAAGTTTATGTGAAGCATTGTGCTTACAAAATATTTATGTAGTAGTAGTTTAATAAACTTAGTTTGAAGAGAAAATGGGTAATTTCTAATTGTGTGGAAATTGTATTGAGTGGATGTTTAATTTGCGTAATAACTCTTGAACTAAATTACGTTGTTGTAAATAAATGTCGATTTCTAAACTAAAAATTATATCACATAACGTAGACGAATAATAATCATTTAAGTAATAATTCATAGGAACTTAGTTCATAACAATTCAAATTTTTACACAAAATACGCGTAATCAATCGTGGACATCAATAGACACACAAGTCTAACCCGAATCATCGCGTTTCACGTAAATTATATAGATTCAAAATTCACGTGTGTGACATTCGTAATCCCTTAAATTGAGTTCTGTCCTCAAAACTAGCACGTCGATTTCGTTATCAAAACAAGAGATTCAATTAAATTTTATCTTCCTTTATTGGTGTTCAATGCGTTCGTTTTTCTTTAGTTTGTTGCTAAGATTAAAATTACTATATTCTTGTTAGGATTAAAACGAACGAAAATTTCTTCCGACTTGTACATGGTTCTATAGCGTTCCCTAAGTCTTTTATTGTATGTCAAATTTTTCTTGACGACGTCGGTTTTGTCTAGTGAGTTTTCTCATTATTAACGTTCGTGTCGTCCGGCGTATTACTTCAACTTTAAAGTATCGCGTATCGTCATTTTTCGCCTAGATGACTATATATCGCACATTTGAAAATCGTTCCACATAGTTTGATTAATCCCCTACACATTAACCGTCTACTTGGTAGTGATAAGTAGCGTATGCGTCAAGGTTTCTTGAATTGGTTTCCCAAAAATCTAGAACAATTGATCTTCCTAACACATGGTGGCCAAGACGTTCAATCCTTTTATGTGACATTCAATATTAGATAATTTCGTTAATTAATCAATTTATTTTACATTCTTCCTCGTTTATCTCCTTTTTTCATGGAGAGGAAAACAGGTGCACAATTTATAATATATTTAAATCATAGTTCGTTCGGATTCCTTCTATGAAGAAAGTCTATAGTATTTCTTAAGCTTATGGCGTGATGCTCAAACATCGTTAGGTAAAGTAGATTTTTGTCCGAGTGGTTTCGGTTTTCCAATTTTATACAAAAACATGCTTATCTTGACCCAATTGTTCTTTAACATGGGTTTTGCTCAAATGACGTTTCGTTCTTCTCATTATTATTTAAAATTTGTTTTTGATTTTCGAACTCTATCTATTTGAGTTTAATTGTAGTAAAAAACAAGTGGTGCTCTTAGTATTTGTGTGTCATATACGCTTTTGTATGTAATAGTGGCGAATAAAATAATTGTACTAGGTTTACTCGTATCGCGTACTCGACGCTTTTGCTTAAGACAGTATACAAATGTTCGACGTTCATAATACATAATAAATTTTTCTTTGGCGAATAGTGCAACTTGAATATATTTTACTAGTACTAATATATATCATTTTTAAGATGACTACTATGAGCATACTCGCGTTCGACCACGATCATACGTAGCTGATCAGGCTACGTACGTCTCGGGACCAACGGTTGCATCCTCTTTTTCATCATAATTTGACTCTTTGAGGTTGTAATTATATCTTGGTAGTCCATAGTGCAATTCGTTCGTTACCGTTGTTCACTTCCATAATCAACAAATTAGCGCATAGTTCATTTCATTTGTAACCATTGCTCACTTTTCTCAATCGACAAAATAATTACCATAATTATTCGTACTAGTTCTCGTCAAGTTTATCAATAGTTTTTGTTCTCCACATTGAGTTGGTCGTCATACCAAGTTCTAAAACTTTACATGGTAGTTCTTACCAAAAATATTTCGCTATTAGTTACGGCATTTGATTAATAATAAATTTACTAATCTTCCAACTTACATTAAAAACGATTGTTATCATTCCCACTAATACGTGTTTCCGGTGGTGATTTCTATTAGTAAAATTTTGTTTTATATTTTCTAAATAATATTTTACAAAAATATTTTAGTGAAAATTTACTTTATATATTTCTCTTCGATAGGTAAAGAAAATATTGTAGAAAAAAACTCTTTCTTAAGTAAAATTTTGGTGGATGAATTTTTCTTCGACACATGAAAAATAAATAAATAAAATAAAATAAAATTTTCTCGTTGGTTAAACAAAAGAGTCTTTAAAGACAACTAAATTTATTTGAAGACTTGGAGTACAGTTACATAATTAAGTTTGTTGATGGTAACATCGACGGACGTCGAGTCACTTGATTTGCATAAAAGTAAAATAGTTCATAATAAATAAATTTCTACGCTCTAACCATGACGAGGGTAGAAACCCTTGGGTTGATACTTGAAGATTGTCGGCGCATCTTTCTTGAAAGACAACCGGTGTAAAACGTTGGTGGGGTATTGGACGCTATTTGCCCCCGAGCTTACTTCTTTGGCAATTTCCTTCCCTTTTTGAAGTATTTCTTGTCTTAATCGGCATTCCTCCATGTAGCATTCCTTCACATTCTTTTCATGGGACTTTACCACTCGGCAATCACCCTCCAATTGCTCAAAGTCATCACAAAGCATGCAATGGTTCGCGCAACTACCTTTGTGGTGGTAGTCACAGTTGCGGCAATATGGAAGGTTGCCGAGATACTTCTTGTTCAAGATCAGAGTTGTTTTGGGAACATCCTCCGGGAAATTTTTCCTTGCACAACAAGTAGAGGGTGGTAAGTTTTTTCTTTGGTGAACACGTGGTGCTTTCCACGAGTGATTCTTTGGCTTGGTCATAGGGTAAAGTTTAAGTCTTTCGGCACTTTGCTTTATGGTGTTCAACCTTGGGTGGTTTTTCATAATAGAGCACCTCCTCTCATAAGGACTTTTTCTTCCACTAATGGAGTGGTTCACTTTAGTTTTCGAAAGGGTCTTTCGAGGTCCAAAAGTGTTAACCGAAGTATCACTTGTTTCCTTAGCTTTTTCGTTAACACTAGGATCCATGGTTCGGTCAACCGTGCGGATACTAGCTTCAAACGCATCAACGACCCTAATGGAATTTTGGTATTGATGAGTGATTACCTCTTTGAGGTCCTTGCAGCCTTGTTCCGTCATTTCAATTTTTTGTGTACTATTAATGAACAAACGATGTATATTTTTGTTAGTTCTTTCATTGTTATTAATTCATACGATTGTTCAAATTTGATCGAGCTTTTCTCACAATTTTGTAATACAATTTTCGAGGGATAATATCATAAAAATTCGTACATACTATTCTTGAATTACGTTCCATACATAGTTTTGGACCTTAGAGTACAAACTTCTCATTCAACTAATGAATGACTCCTTTTAGTCTTGACAAAACGTCGTACATTTATTACAAAACATCATACTTTTATTAGAAAGGAGAGAAAATCCTAAAGACCTAGATGGCGTATGATCTCTTGGATTTTGGCATGATACGCTGCTTGCCTAGCCTCGGTATCATCGTTCCTCATTTGTAAAATTGCAATCTCAGACTCATCAGCCTCAAGAGACTCTCGTAACTCGGCTATCACTAAGTCCTTATCCACATCTTGCTCGATAAGGTGATCCACATCACCCTCTACATCCTCCAAACGGCCTACAGGTTTCTGCATCAAGTCTGAGTGCTTCTGAAGTAGGCTCGTCTTTTGGGGAATGAGTAACATTAGGTGGTGGTGAAGATGTACGGTTTCTTTTTCTGGAAATTTCAGGTAATGTTGAAGGCATAGGAGTGGAGATTGGCATAGTAGTAGTAGAAATATTTGGGACGGTGGAGGGAAGTCCCGTAGTGACATTTGGCATCATGACAGGCGAATCTTGCTCATCATCCGAATTTATTGTAATTACGCTTCTGATGGGGGTAATTTCCTTGTCGGATTCGGATTGCAAAATGACAAACGGAATGAGAGGCATCTTTCCTTTTTTGCCTGTCACCAAATGTAAAATGACGGTTATTAGATAGATAAAAGTGGAGTATTTTTCTAAAGTTCTAAAAATAGTAATGATTTGTATGATGTCTTGTAAATTTTCTTTCATTTAGGGTAAGTTCTCGTACATCGATCCATAAGTCTACTTAAATGTCCAAGTAGTCCTTACACGGAAAAAAATAAGTGACTCGTGGAATGTTAAAGTCCTCTAACATGCTCTTCCACATACTTATTATTTGTACTTTCTCTTTGTAGTGATTATGCATGGGTGGATAAATACAATTATCCTTAATCAATTCGTTCATCAATTTAGGTCTATTACGACGTTTATTTTTGTGTAATTTCTTCTAGTTAAACGCCTATTACTTGCAACTAGGATGAGTAAGTATGTTTTTGAGGTTTAGTCGACTTACGGCTATTTCGTAGCCCGTAGTTGTTCTTGTTCATTCACAAGTCTTTCCTTAACTTAGTATTGCTAGTTCGTACACTTTGGATAATTTTTACACCTTGAAAAATTGTTAATTTGATTTAAACGAGTCGAGTACTAAAATTTTATCACAAAAAATTCATCACTGTTCCATATGTTTTTAATCCGTAATTGTTCAAAATATTCAATTTGAGCAATTACTAAATTTTATTACAAGAATCTCTCTGATTTTGGAATATGTTCCGTTATACCTTATATTTTTCGTTTATCTTGCTCTCGTCTAGCGTTTTACTCGCAAATCTTAGATAAACTTTACAGTCATTTTTGTATATTTATACCTTGTATTTAAGATCTCAATGTACGCCCACATTTCGCATCCGGGGTTCTCCAATATCGCGCAACGCGATAACCCCTTTGATGTAGAAATTGACATAGTTGTTTAACCAAGGGTAAACCCTTTAATTTATATCTATATCGTAACTTCGAAATTTATAATAAAGTCATGATAACTTAGTCGCAACCAATGGACTAATAAAAACTTTGATTCGTCTTTGCGAAATTTATTTCCAATAAAAATTTTCTTCGACAACAATTTGACTTACGCGTCAACGTATTTATGGATAGTTCGTATATTGCGAAATTTATTCGTTCTTTGAATTGTAGTATTCTTTGGAGAATTACAAGAGTAATACTTGTAATAAGTGTTTTATCTTCATATGTCATCTTATATAGTGACGTCATCGTCGTTCCTCGGTCGTGCTCAAAATAATAATTTGATATGATAACTTACGCATTCAATTTCAATTCCGAATCCGTTAATTAATGTAGGTCACTTTTCCTCAACCGAGTCTATTATAAATGTTTAGTTGTAAAACCCGCATGCTTTTACCATGAATAGTACCCTTACGATAGTACGTACATGATTAGGATTTTCCTTTTTATAGCATGTTTACGTTTCACGAACAAGAATTCCAAGTATTACGTACGTGTTATAACACGATAAGTATTTATTACGTATGAACACACGATAATTACTCCAATAATAATTATAATCACGAACATGCGAACATGAAATCATGAACGTAAATTAATCACGAGCTAATATACGTATGTATATATATTTATTACGAACAAGAATAAATATATTAAGTCACGATCGATAACTGATTAAAACACGTATGATGACGTATAGTCCCCAGCCGGGTCATGAACCAGGCCCACGGGTACTACCCGTATCCGGCCCATCATGAATGAGTGGGAATAATGTTATTTGAGCTTATGGGCTTGGATGAACAGTAACCGCACACACGTGTGCGGCCCACGGCCCGGCATGCCCGATGCAGGGTTAGACAGAATCATACTCCTACTATGAGTAGGATTAATCTCAAAGGAGAGGATATTCACTCACCATAATTAGAAGATAATAATCAATCTAAATCTGGTGTTTATCCTTTCCTTGGGGCCGAAGCATCAGTGACAGCCCATTAGGGTTTCACTGCCTATATAAGGAACCCCCAAGGGTTCCACAAAGGTATTACATTCTACACACTTACAACTCTCATCCGATTCCTATAACCCTAACCGATTACTTACTCTCATGCCGGAGTCTAATCGTGTGAAACATTCCCACGGTAAGCCTAACGCGTGTTGTTTAGTGTGCAGGATCCCAACCAGATAATTCACTTGGTGCAGGATCCGAAGTCCAGCCAACCCGAATTAAGCCTAATTCGGGTCTAGCAAGGATCACCCAACTTTTGTATCAACAAGTTGGCGCCATCCGTGGGACCATTACACTAAACTAGAGCAAAATCTCATCTTGAATTCTCAATGACGAAGGGGCATCTGCAGGGAAACCCCAGGAACACAAATCCTGGAAATCGGAAGTCCCAAGGGGAAGGGATACTCATTCCCATTCGATCCCCTAGCCATCAAGCTGGCGGACCAAATAACCGGAGTGGTCTTCAGTCCATGGGTGTGACAAGCACGTTCTCCATGAATCCACCACCTACTTCGACCTTGGACAATCCTGATCCAGAGAGTGCGCCCAATCACCTAACAAGGAGCCGCGTAGACCATCGACCGAGGAAGAAGTAGAGGTCGAACCACTCAGCGAGGAAGATCTCACTCGAGTTCCCACGCAGAACTTTGAGAGGATCGTCCCAGGGATTGCATCAAGGTTGAATCTAGGGAGGTACCTCCAATCTAGGCTCAACTTTGGCAACGCCAGACCAGGTACCTCTTCTCAAACTCAGAGGAAGAGAAGGACACGACCTTAGGAGCGGAACATCTTTGAGGAAACTCCCTAACCCAGGAATGTGTTCGAACGCATAAAGGATCGTCTCATGCAGGAACTAATACAGTCCAGAGAAGAGGGAGAGAAGTCCGACGGTTCACCCGAACGACCAGATCTGGAACTGACAAGAACCAATCGCCGCACAAGCGTGTGGGATAGGATGAATATTGGGAAGAAGGCTCCTGTCTCTTCTCACAAGAGCGGTCCTCACCCAAAGGATGGGGCGCCACCTCCTTCTCCCGGTCCATCAGGAGAGGACTCGAATGACCATCCGCCCAAGCGTCGCCGACCTAGGCGTACTCCTCCACCGCCACCAGACAATGAGGAGTACTATGGCGGCCCCTATTATCGAGAGACGGAAGCGGAAGATCTTTCCCGTCCGTGGTGTGACCATAGTCTCACCCGTCCATGGGCAGATCCCAGGGAAGATCCTTTTACTCTCCGCATACGGAATTACTCTAAGGATACAGAGCGTCGAATGCCGGCGTGTGTCAAGACTTATGATGGGACTGGTGATCCTAATGATCACCTAAAGATATTTGATACGCAGGCAAAATTTGAACGATGGCCCATGCCTATATGGTGCCAAATGTTCAATTCAACCTTGATCGGCAATGCTCGTGATTGGTTTGAGGGACTTCCTCCTCGAAGCATTGATAGCTTCACTGAACTACGTACTGCGTTCAAGAATAATTATAATCAGCGGAAGAAGTATAATAGGGACCCGGTCAAATTGGCAACCGTCAAGCAACGACCGGGGGAGTCTACGGAGGCCTTCACTGAACGCTTCAATGACGAGTGTAAACGTACAAAGACAATGCCGGAACTCCTGAAAATTTCCGACTATATGCACGCCATAACAGACAGAGAATTAATCAGACGTCTCAATGACAAGCGTCCGGAGAGGTATGACGACCTTATGGAAAGGGTTAGAAACTTCATATAGGGAGAAACCGCGGTAACCGCGACATATCCTTCAAAAGGAAATAGCTACCGATCGAACGACCAGTCCAGGAGACAGTCGGGAGGTCAAAAAACCAGAACAGTGGGAGGGGCTCAGATTACAAGAGCCAAAACAAAGGAGGACGACCGGAGGATAAATTTACCCCTCTAAAGATGTCCTACCGGGAGATCTTGCTGACAGAAGGGGCCAATTTCCCAAGACCTCCTCCAATGACGACCCCGCTGGACCGTCGTCAAGGAAATCGTTTTTGCGAATTCCATAACGACAAGGGCCATGGCACGGAGGAATGTATCCAGCTCAAGAAGCACATTGAGTCACTGATCAAGTCAGGCAAACTCAAGTATTTGGTCAAGGATTGGAAGGATGGAAAACACAACAAGAAGTATGACAAGAAGGATCCCCAAAAAGACAAACCTTCAACTATATACATGATCCAATCCAGACAGCGCCGCACGAGGCAGAAAATTAGTCAAAAAATTTCACGCGGCAGAGAAATCTCATTCCCTCCCATCACGGCAAGCGATGTGATTGATGCACCTCTCACTATTGAGATAAGCATTGGAACACACAATGTCCGTCGTATGTATGTGGATGGAGAGTCATCAGCAGAAGTACTGTACGAACACTGTTTCATACAGTTACGACCAGAAATAAGAAGCCAATTAGTACCGGCCATGGCGCCGCTCATCGGTTTTAGTGGAGACACCATCTGGCCAATAGGACAGCTGCGTCTGCTTGTAACCATTGGGAATGAAGATCACTCCACCACGGCGTGGATGAACTTTATGGTGATACGCTCACACTCTCTATACAATGGGATCATAGGTAGACCAGGTATCCTGGCCATACGAGCGGTACCCTCCACGGCACACGGGATGATCAAATTCCCTGTGGAAGGAGGAATTGTCACCATCTATAACACAATCATACCAGCATCCGAGTGTCAGGCCGTGGCAACACCGGTTCCACCTGTTCCCCCCCAACGACGGATCACCACCTCCCAATTGGAAGGTGGCAATCAATCCTGCTTACCCAGAACAAGAGGTATCCATAGGGGGAACACTCTCTTATAGCCACAAGAGGGCCATGTGCTCTCTCTTGAAAGCACACCTAGATGTATTCGCATGGGAGCCCAAGCATATGTCGGGCGTACCGCGTGCGATAGCAGAACATAAGCTCCAGATCCGCCAGGGATATCCTCCCGTTAAGCAAAAGAAGCGCGGTCAGGCACCAGAACGCAACCAAGTTATATTGGATGAAGTAAGGAAATTAGTGGACGTAAGTATCATGCGCGAGGTATACTACCACGAGTGGTTATCTAACCCAGTCATGGTCAAAAAGCATGACGGACGCTGGCGCATGTGCGTGGATTTCACAGATCTGAACAAAGCCTGCCCACAGGACTGCTACCCGTTACCGAAGATTGACTGGAAGGTGGAATACCTATGTGGATATCCCTTTAAGTGCTTCTTAGATGCATATAAAGGATACCACCAGATCCAGATGGTGGAAGAGGATGCAGAGAAAACGGCGTTCCATACTAGTCAAGGCGTATACTGTTATACAAAAATGCCGTTCAGACTGAAGAACACCGGAGCAACATATCAGCGGCTTGTTGACAAAGCCTTCGACTCACAGATAGGCCGCAACCTGGAGGTCTATGTTGATGATTTAGTCATCAAAAGTCATACGGAGGATGCACTCCTCCGAGACGTCCTAGAGACGTTTGACACATTGAGGAGGATTAATATGAAGCTAAATCCAAAGAAATGCATGTTTGGGGCAATGGAAGGAATGTTCCTTGGATATATGATTGATCCAAATGGCATCAAGCATTGCCCGGAAAAGACGGACGCAGTAATACAACTACCATCCCCTCAGACACGGAAAGAGGTGCAGTCCTTAAATGGGAAGCTGGTCGGGCTAAACAGGTTCTTATCAAAGTCCGCAGAGAAGTCACTTCCCCTATTCAAAACACTCAACAAGTGCATTAAGAAGGGAGACATCCGGTGGACAAAGGAAGCTGAGGAAGCCTTTGGTCAACTCCAGCAACACCTCGCATCTCTCCCCATGCTAGAAGCTCCCCTGCCAAAGGAGGAGCTCATCATGTACCTATCAGCCACACATGGAGCAATAAGCGCGGTACTTATAATAGATAGGGACACAGTCCAAACTCCAGTCTACTTCATAAGTAAAACACTACAAGGCCGGAGTTGAATTATTCTTCCATGGAAAAATTGGTTTTGGCATTAGTGTTTGCTACGAAACGGTTGCGCTGATACTTTTAGGCGCACCCAATTGTAGTCATTACGAATCAACCAATAAAGCAAGTAATCTCTAGACCGGATGTGGCCGGTAGGCTACAGAAGTGGAGCATCCTATTGGGAGAGCATAACATATTGTATAGACCAAGGACGGCGGTTAAAGGCCAAATCTTGGAAGATTTCTTGATAGAAAAGCCGGATGAGGAGGGATCAATCGTACGAGAGGAAACCCCGTCAGAACCATGGGTATTATTTACGGACGGATCTTCGTATACGGATGGTTCAGGAGCTGGTCTCATCCTTACGAATCCGGAAGGAATGGAGTTTACGTGCGCCCTTCTCTTTGAGTTCACAGCCACCAACAATGTGGCAGAATATGAAAGCGGGTTTAATAATCACCGCTAGAATGGGAATCCGCAACCTTGATGCCTACGTGGACTCACGGCTTGTCGCGAACCACATTCTGGGAGGATACGTAGCTAAGGAGGATAACATGGTTCGATACTTGGAGAAAGTCAAGTCACTCATTGCGGGTTTCAGCAAGTTTTCTATCAAGCAGGTACGAAGAGGTGAAAACAAGAAGGCAGACGCTCTTAGCAAGATCGCGTCTACAAGTTTCGCCCACTTATCCAAGAAAGTCTTGGTGTAAATACTCAAGGAAAAGTCTATAACAGAAGGGGAAGTCACAGCTATAGTTGAGGAAGACGGACCTACATGGATGAACCCGATCGTCAGCTATTTGACTAATGAAACCCTTCCAGACGAGGAAAAAGCGGCACGGCGCATTAGAAGGAAGTCGCAGCACTTCGAACTTCGAGAAGGTATTCTTTACAAATGCTCTTTCTTGAAGCCGTGGTTGTGGTGTGTTGGGCCACGCCAGGCTACTTATGTGATCAGTGAGATACACGAAGGGTTATGCGGCATGCACGCGGGTCCCCGATCCGTAGTAGCCCGAGCTCTACGCATAGGATATTATTGGCCTACTATGCATAGGGATGCACGCGACATGATTCGCAAGTGCAGTGATTGCCAAGTGCACAGACCAGTACCACAACATCCACATCAGGAACTTACACCCATTACATCCCCATGGCCATTCTATAAGTGGGGGATCCATATTGCAGGATCTTTCCCCGTAGCTACGGGGGGAGTTAAGTTCTTAATTGTCGCGATGGACTACTTCATACGCTGGATAGAGGCCAAGGTAGTCAAATCCATCACAGGAAACAAGTCAAAAAGTTTGTTTGGGAGAACATTGTGTGCCGTTTTGGCTTACCAGGAGAAATCATCTCGGACAACGGGAAGCAGTTCGCGGATAATCCATTCAAGGACTGGTGTGCAGCATTGAATATCAAACGGCGCTTCGCATCTGTTAAACACTCGCAGACAAATGGTCTTGTAGAGTGAGCAAATAGAAGCTTGGGTGAAGGCATCAAGGCACGCCTGGAGGAACGAAGTGCCAAATGGGTGGACGAACTGCCACATGTTCTATGGGCACATAGAACTATGTTCAAAACAGCCAACGGGGACACCCCATTCGCATTGGCCTACGGCACTGAAGCTGTTATACCAGCAGAAATAGGAATGCCTACCATCCGCACGGCGGAGGTTAATGTCTTCACAAACGAAGAGCAACTCCGGATCAATCTGGATTTGTTGGAGGAAAAAAGGGAGATAGCGGCTATCAATGAGGCCAAGTCCAAGGCTAGGATGAAGGCTTATTATGACGCCAAGGTTAAAGGTGTTTCTTTTCGACCGGGAGATTATGTATATCGTGCTAACGAAGCAAGTCGAGCAGTGAATACAGGAAAGCTGGGCCCTAAGTCAGAAGGACCGTATGAGGTCACGGAAGCCTTAGGACGAGGCGCGTACAAGTTACGTGACATGGATGGCCGCGATCTGGAATGCACATGGAATATCTCCAATCTCAAAAGGTGATATCTTTGAAAGCTACGGCTTCCGCATGGGCACTTCGCTATATCTGGCTTTAATGAAGATCCATGTGTTATGTTTGTTTTATTTCTTATGCTTTTCTAGGTTCTTTTTTGTTTTTAGGATTTTCCATTCTTGTTAAAACAAAAAATGTAAACGTTCTAATAAAATGCCGTGGTGCCTAGCTAGCTCCACGACTCGTTTTTGTGCAAATTGTTTTTATCATTTAGATTCTATTATCGTCGCATGGATTTAGTTGTTATTATAATGTGCTATATCTTATTCATATGCATTCATTCAATACCGTTCATGTACAATGCGCCTCCAGGCGGGGTAAGAGGATTAAGTGAACCTAATAATTCAACTTGTCGCATAAGAGGGATGCAACCCCAATGACGCGGATCATGTATCCTTACTAGACACCTTACTCACAAGACGTTGTGATAAGTTTCCATATGTTGCACTCATGAAGTGCTTTGCATAGTAAAGACGTATGCCGAACGTCTACTAAAATATAGACTTGATTGTATTTTTTGAGTAAGACGTGACATGTCATGCAGTGCAGGTATATGATATCCAACAAAAAATACACAAGTTTCAAATTCATAACAACAAAAAGCCGTGGTCATCACGGACTTACTTGCATACATATGACAAGTTATTTCACACATCAGTCTTGTCCGTATACATACACGGATGAATAAAGATACAAATGTTTACAAGGTAAATTACAACGGAGGTAGGAACTCCCCTATCTCCTTCTTCCCTTCTTCGATCAAGGTGCAGAGGGCTTCCCCGCGAGCATTCTTCCCATCTTGTGCCTTGATCATATTTGCATCCAACGCCTCGGCAAGCAGCTTTTCACCTTTCATTGTCTTCGACCCAGAATCATAGGTGGGCAAGGTCAGTTGGATGGGATCGGTAGTAAGCTTGGACATTAATACCTCATTAGGAGCATCCTTCAGCGCTTCTAGCTCATCTAAGAGAGGATATTGGATTTCAACAAGAGCATCCATTGATGCAGTCATCTTGTCCACGGCTAAGGGGTTGTGGTAGGCGTGCTGTGTAATATCTTCCTTCTTACCTATCAGCTCCGCAGCTTGGACCAGGCCCTCGTGCCTACCACGATCAATCCCATCCGATACGACGCCCGCAAATGCCTGCAGCAGGTAAGGAGCTTCCATAACCTTGCTCACGGCAAGCCGCATTCCCTGGCCAACCATCCACCTGCGCCCAACTATGGATGTGAGCAAAGGAGGACACATCCTTTCATCACAATCCGTGGCAATCTTTCTTAGCTCCCCCTCAGCTGTCGCAGCTTGCTCATCCAAAGTAATCCGTGCTTGGGTTAGCTCATCCTTCAGCACGTTGCGCTCTTGCGCAATGTTGAAGGCTTGTACGGTTACGGCTTTGGTGGAGGCTTCGGCTGCGGACACCTACATATGACACTTAGAGTTATTACAGGGATAATGTGGTTTTTCTTGTGTATAAATAAACATTCATATTTAGAGCATACCTTCTCGTTTGATGCGGCTAAAAGGGCCTCCAGCTCGGAAATACGTTTTTCCCGAGTGTTGGCATGCTGGGCCTGCTCCTTAACGGTGGACTCTGCAATAACCAACACCGACTGCAAGGATGTGATAGTTTTCTCGTGCTTCTCAACTAGTGCTTCACGGCGAGCTATCTTTTTATCAGCACGCTTCACATTAGTCAAGGCCTTGATCAGACGGCGTCTTAGGGCCGCACCAACTGTCACTTGGTGTGCGGATGACACATCGAACTGCTCCAGCAATGTCTCATGGTCTAATTCGTCCAAGTCTTGCGCCAGCGTCGGAGGAGTGATGTGTTCGATGATGCACTCGGACTCCGCTTCCAACCTTGTTAAGCGGGATAAATTCCATGCTAGGCGCAGGCTGGTGTCCGGTCCTTCAGGAAGTGGCTCCTCGACATGTGTCACAGGAGGGGATGGAGGTCTCATTGATGTCGTGTGTGAAGGTTCCCTTTCCACCTCCTCCTCTTGGGCTACGGTCGACGGATCCTCCCTGTTATTAACACATTAATTTTGTTTATGAATTATATCCTTAAAAAAACAAGAGAAAGAAAGAGAAGGTACTTACGTGGTACCAGTCGTAGGTTCCGTAACGGTAGGAGCTACGGCATTCACAGGGGTGGCCATCCAGATTTTTTCATCTACGTGCGGTGAAGGGTTGACCTGGGCCGTAGCAGTGCCGCTTCCTTCCTGGTACTGAGGATGGTCTTTCCTTAGTTTCTTTAGGGGAGCGTTAGATACCCCTGCCCCATCCCCTAGGGTCCTTGACACCCTCCTGATGGTCTTTCTCTTTCTAGATACGGGCTTGGGGGACCCAGAGGCTTGGGTAGTCTCTTCATCCTCACCAGTACGGTTGGTGAAATCCTCTTCTTCTGTTTCCTCCTGGTGTGGCACGGCGCCCTCCAGCAGCAACTCTTCACCATCTTCGTTGTGAAAGTCAAGCGGTATGGTTTGGTCTGCGGTGGCATCAAGAAGAGGGAGTTCATTCTCTTTCAGCAGGTGGAATCCTTCAGGCACTTTCATTGGGTCGCCCTGGCGCAATAGTCCATGTAGGTTCATCTCTACGGACATATGCAATTATACGGATTATTAAAGTTCCCAATGTACAAATGACATTTATTACATCTACAAATATAAGTGGACCTACCCTGCCTACGTACTATCAGAAAGCACGGATACATATCCTCCCTCCCGTAGTAGTGGCGGCTTAATCCTACTAAGCACAGAAAATGCTCCGGCAAACCCCTATGGAATTCTGTGCGGTGGGTATCTAGAATTTTTAAGTCCTTGCTGTTATAGACTTTGGATTTAGGCGGAAAATCTTTGGGTACTCTGGTTTTGAGGACGAACGGGGTAGGGAATACTTTCTCATCAACGAAGAAGTAATGATCGTACCAGCTCTTAAGGGAGTCTAACGGTTTCCTATACGTCATGGGGGCGTTCCCGGATCGTTTTTTTGAACGACAACCACCCATTCACTAGTTGGGGGAGTAAAAGACCCTAAATAGATTTACGGTCCGGGTTACTCCGCATGTATGGCATGTAATCTCAAATTGATTGATTTTACACGCCCCTATGCAGTGCAACTGGGTTATGTGGAAGTCATAGTATAGAAGCAGATCTACCAAGAACTTGGATAAGGGGATGCGTTAGTTAGCGGAATCGAATAGGCGCGTATACACGCCTATCTTTCCCCTCGGAGCATCCGTAATTGCTTCACATTCACCTGGATAGGTTGGGTGTACGCTTTCGGGGATGTAATACTTAGACAAAAGGTCTATGTATTTCTCCACAGGCATCACATTCAGGACATACCTAATAAGGGGATTGTCCTTTACCATGTTTTATAAAAAGGGTTTGAAAGGCGTGATGATCAAACCTGCGGTGGTGGAAATCCGTGGAATAAGAGGCAAAAAATGGAAGGAAGAAGCTTGAGAATAACAATGGCGGAATGACTATGAACTGTGTGCGTAATAGTAGCACACACCAACTCTTATATAGGGTTGCCCCGATTACCGAGGTAACGTAGATGTTTTCCACGTGTAAATCACTACGCCCATCCAACGGGTGGGATTTCTGACACTTCTGAAAACGTCAGAAGGGACCCATGGGTCACTTCTTAATAGTTTTACGTGGCTCAATGGTGGGCATTAATGGTGCACTTTTGCAGGTGTGTGACTGATTAGCTGACTACCATTAATGGATTCATTCTTGTGTCGGGTTATACGGTCATACGTAAGACTATATTCAATGCTACATTCAATTTGTCTCGGTCGTCACGTGTGGCTGGGGAGTTCAATCCATATAAGGTTGCCATATGTGGCCGAAACATAATTTTGAATAGTTATCGTTCCTTAGAGGATCTTTCTTGGTACGTCCGGCGAGCATCTTGGTAGTCTAGAGGTTACGCCTACGACTGTAACAACTAGACTGAGGGGACATGATAACGTATAGTCCCCAGCCGGGTCATGAACCCGGCCCAAGGGTACTACCCGTATCCGGCCCATCACGAATGAGTGGGAATAATGTTATTTGAGCTTATGGGCTTGGATGAACAGTAACCGCACACACGTGTGCGACCCACGACCCGGCACGCCCGGTACAGGGTTAGACAGAATCATACTCCTACTATGAGTAGGATTTATCTCAAAGGAGAGGATATTCACTCACCATAATTAGAAGATAACAATCAATCTAAATCTGGTGTTTATCCTTTCCTTGGGGCCGAAGCATCAGTGACAGCCCACTAGGGTTTCACAGCCTATATAAGGAACCCCCAAGGGTTCCACAAAGGTATTACATTCTACACACTTTCAACTCTCATCCGATTCCTATAACCCTAACCGATTACTTACTCTCACGCTGGAGTCTAATCGTGGGAAACATTCCCATGGTAAGCCTAACACGTGTTGTTTAGTGTGCAGGATCCCAACCAGATAATTCACTTGGTGCAGGAGCCGGAGTCCAGCCAACCCGAATTAAGCCTAATTCGGGTCTAGCAAGGATCACCCAACTTTTGTATCAACAACGTAAAACATGAACACGAGAACACACTATTATTTTAGACACGAGAAAGGTTCGGGTTACCCTTTGGTGGGCCCATACCCGCGGCTACAACAAGAACATGGGCCAAGCCCATGCAAATTTACTAACTAGGGAAAAAGAGAAAACATGTTTCATTAATTACAAAATTTAGAAAATAATTAAAACCCTAGTTCTTCCTCCTTGTTCCTTTGGCCGCCGTGTTTACATCACCAAAAGGGTGATTCGGGTTGATTTTGATCTTTGATTTCTTGCAAGGATCGGTAGTGTGTTCATCTTCTTGATTCCACGTTATTGGTATAACATTTAACCTTTTCGTTTTATGTTTTGAGTTATTTTATTACATAAAATCATGCATGTTTTTAATAAACTAATTAAAAACAAGTAATTGAACATGTTAATAATCATGGGGTATGATAAATCATGGGTTTAGGGGTGTTTTGTTTGTGGCTGACGCCTAACCGAACCCCAAAGGGGGTCTCGGCTTGGCTTATATTCACACCACGGAGACCTTAAGGTCTTGGTTTGGTAGTGGTTGTGTCACGGCAGCAGCAAGGCAAGGGGAAACCCCGACTTAGTCGGGGTATGGTGATGTTTACGGATCCGGTTCATGGGTTTTAAACATGGCTACGGTTCACATGTTTAGATTTAAAACACGGTCCGTTTCATGAGTAATTTTTCAAGGTTTATTATTTTTACAAGTTATATTATTTTTTTTACAAGACTTAAAAATTAAATTAATTAAAGCATGAACATGATTAATTTAATTTAAATGACTTAGGTTATTAATTTAATTATTAATTCATGAATTTTAACCTAAGTATTTATCTTTTAATTAGACTATATAATTAATTAATTATTAAAACCATGACTTAAAATTAATTAATTTACATGACTTAGGTTATATTATTAATAGATAGTAATACATGTATTAACCTAAGTATTTTACCTTTATTTAATTAAAATCATGTTATATTTAATTAAATACTTTAACCAATAGTTATTTAATTCACATGAAATAATTAATAAACTATACTATATAATCACATGACTTAGAATATTAATCAGTAAAACACTTAAGCTTATATAATTAGCTTAATTATCCAACTTATATCTATTTATGGAAACATTCTATTTTTAGAAACTTATTTATTAAAGGCAGCTAATCTATTTATGGAAACTTTCTATTTTTAGAAACTTATCTATTTTAAGCAGTAATTCTATTTTTGGAAACTTTCTATTTTTAGAAACTTTCTATTTTTGGAAACTTTCTATTTTTGTAAACTTTCTATTTTTGGTAACTTTCTATTTTTGGAAACTTTCTATTTTAGGAAACCTGCTATTTTTAGGAAGTTACTTATTATTACACAAGTATAATAATACATGAAATACAAGTAATACTTAATCAGAATAGACAGAATATATGATAAACACAGTATAAAGCTTAAATCAGTAAAACATGACATGAACATATAAAACAAGCTAAGACATGATATAAAACCAGTTATGTGACAATCCGTCAATTTATAGTTGATATTTTATTCTTAATATTTAACTGAAAACATTATTATAATGTTATAATATGAACTCACTTATTTATGGGAAGAAATTTGGATTTAAGTCTTGAAGTAACATCGACTACGTCTAAACCGGAGGATTCTACGTTATGTGCTTACGTTTACATACACCATTTTGGTGACAGTCCGACATTTCAGGAAATAAATTTATCCGTGAATATTATTTTGGAATTTTAATTTTGTGTTAGTTCATAAACTCACAAATTTACGAGAAGAGAATTAGGACTTACGTGATAATTTAACGTCCTTTACGATTAAACAGGAAACTTTAAGATTACGTATTTACGTTTTCGAACTCCGCTTTTGATGAGACAATTTTTATTAGATTCGTTTTGTGCCGTTGATTCATAATTTATAAAAACGTTTTTCGTAAAACGACCCGAGGGCACGCAAATCAAGGAAACTAGAATCGAGGAGTACCCGTAATTAAATGGGGATGAGACAAGATAAATCTTTTCCCACCCCCACTCATAACCGGCCAAAACTATGACCCCAACACCCTTAGGTGTCAACACTTAACAAATAAGTGTTACACTTGTTGCTAAAGCTTAACTTGTAAGCCACTTCTTACACAAAACCACTCAAAACCACTTCATTTTACCATTTGCAACTAGAAACTCATGCAAACCACTCTCACTGCTCTCCTCTCTCTCTAAAATTCGTCCAAACATCATCAAAAACAACCCTCATTTGATCTATGTTAGCCATAAAATCATGTGTTACTCATACACATGATGATACTACTTTGAATCTTTGAAGATTGGAGGTGATTCTAACATCCAAGGAGAAGATTTGTTGGTGTCGTATGGCTGATTTTCCATGATAAGTTTATAAAGGTTGGTAGACTTGAAGATGATATTGGTTTATCACAAGTTTTGCCATCAAAATCCAAGCCTTGTTATTTTGATCATATAATCTTGTATTTTCTTTATTTATGTATATGTATATGATGATGAATGATGATTAAAAATATTATGTGGGGATTTGGTGTTGATAGATTTGATAAACATGGTTAAAAAGATGAAAAACCATAGGTAAAATGGTTAAAATCTTGCTTAAATGTGATGGCTGTATAAAAACAGTAAGCAACCAAATGTGAAACTGATAAAATAGTAAAGTGGAATCAATATCCAGTAAGTATTAGGTGTTATACACATGTGAGAGTTGGCCATGCAATGGAATCATAAAAATGAGTGAGATATGATCAAAACAAGTTTAAAGTGCAAATCTGACTACACTGTTTTTGACGAATTTTATGAAATACTTAGAGATTGATTCATCAGTAGCTATAAAGGTATAAAATGAAGCACATATCATGTAGTTTCTGTGATAAAAAATTGGGGTTCTAACTCCATGTAGAACTCTAGATATGACTATTTTAGTAAACTAGATTTTTAGGACTTATTTTGTATAAATAATATATAATATAAGCACTCAAAATTTATATAAAAAATATATATAAAAAACCCACTAGTTGATAATAATTATAATAAAAGAGTTATATAAATATTGACATTAAAATGGGATATGTTATATAAATTATAAATATAAATGTCTTTCCAAGT
The DNA here is from genome assembly GCA_025667525.1 of Glebionis coronaria. Lineage (NCBI taxonomy): Eukaryota > Viridiplantae > Streptophyta > Magnoliopsida > Asterales > Asteraceae > Glebionis > Glebionis coronaria. The sequence continues at coordinate 270,306,505 of CM046879.1, forward strand.
TATAAAACTATATACTAAGTTTTACGTCTTTTCGGCTAAAACCGAAAGATTAACGTTTTTGTCAAATAAAACTTAGACGGTCGGACCCGTATAATGTAAACATTTATAAAATCACATACTGATATATAGACTTATATAACAAGTTAAAACCGATAAAACCCGAGCTTTACAACATATAGACATTAACGGGCCAAAGTAGCCTTATAGAACTATAAACCCGACTAGTTAGTAAAACACTTATAAATTTACTTATTGGGCTTAACCCACTTGGGCCCAACATGTAAAGTATAATACTGATAATAAATTATAATTGGGCTAATAAAATGTATTGGGCTGGTAATGGGCCTATTGGGCCTTCAAAATGTAATTAAATTGAACTAGTATAACTAGTATAAAAATGTTACCAACATATAAACACTATAATAAATAAGTAAAGATGTATAAACCCACTTGATCATCATCATATGTATAAAGTCATCATATATATACATAATTGTTATTTTGATAAAGTCATTGGACAAAAGTCTAAGACGAGTATTATTTGTCTAGGTTTCCGTGATTGAAGCACGTACCGTACATCCGAATTGCCGATAACCCGCTTTCCCACATCAACGTAAGTTCATAGCCTCGCACTCTTTTAAAAGTTTTTATGAAATGTTTTATAAACCCGCGAGAGAGATAACATGTTAGTTTTGATAAAATAGGACACCATTTGTCCCAATTGTGTGTTTATTGATTTGGACCCAAATGATTGTATGACCTGATGAATGATTAAATGACCTGATAGATGAAATGAAATGGATTATTAAAGTTAGTTTATGTCACTAAAAGTCCCATTAGCATGAATTGTGAACTACCGGGATTTGGTATACGCTTATGCATATAATAGTACTATTTGGGGACGATCACCCCAGTTCGCGCCTTGACGGTTGATCCCCGTCGTGCCACATTGATTGGTAAGCGAATTTATGTATGAGAAGATTTACACAAGCGTGATTATTGTGACGACACGCTAATTTAGATGGGCAAATGAGTTTCGGGTTAGCTACCCATTGTTTGTTGTAGTAAGGTAACAATGTCATGCGGCTTATAATAATAAAAAATAACGAAATACTGCTATACGCACTAAATTACGATATATTACCTGACTAGCAATACGGGGTCTTATTATTGATATTATGTTCGTGTTTTGGTTTTATATAACCATATTCATATAACGGTTTTTATTTAACTCTATACAACGTTATAAAACGTACTGTATGATGTTTTTACGACAATGGTTCGTATAATGATTTTGAAGGCAAAAGCCTATATCATGATTTTTGATAAGGATTTGTATAAAATGACTTTGGCTATTTTATGGCCTATTACAAAGATTTGTACAAGATGGTTTTCGGTAATAATTTTATACCGATGTTATGCTGATGGATTAAATTAAAACTCTATGAATTTACTCGGCATTTTCGCTGACCTTTTCTTTTAACATGTTTTATCTCAGGTACTTGAAGGTAATTCTCGGGAAGACAACAAGAATTCATGGCCCGCACTTAACTAATAATTTCCATTCAAATGCTTTGTAAAACTTGTATGAAATACAATGACTTGGGACCTATGTAAATTTGATATTTATGAATGGAAATGCTTTATTATTAAACGACGCGATTTTTAAGTGTTGTCTATGATGTGAGTAATGTGCTATCCTGTAACACCAACGAGTCTTCCGCTGTATTGAATTGTGTAAATTTGGTGGTGTTATAGTTTGGTACCAGAGCTCTCGTTATAGAGAACGAAAGATTTTTAAAACTAAGGTTTTGAATAAAACATTTCGAAATTCTTTTAACTATAAACATTTTTCTAAAAATGTCTAAAAATCTTTTGACTATAACGGTGCCGAAGAATTCCTGAGTTACCGACAAGGCCAGACTGAGAAGCGTTATTTTAATATATATATATATAACTTGGATTAGATATATATATATATATATATATATATATATATATATATATATATATATATATATATGATGTAATTTTATTACATGATTGTTTGATGATTATTTTGATATTTATACGAGGTATTTATACGACGTAGATTGTCACAAGGAACCCTAAATCCCCTAGTAAATTAATCGAAGCTATTCTCGTAGGAATTCTAGCTATCCTAGATATAAACCAAGTTGTGGATATTTATGATCCCAACAAAATGGTTGATATTCGTAGAAATGTAGAAATTAGTTGATTGTGATATTGAAGAAGAATTGGCGAGATTAAAACTGATATCGATGTCATGACGATCTTTCCTTATAGAGTGGAGTTTGAAAAAACGTTACCACCTGGAAAGGTGTCATCCGATTCGTTGTCACCCAATTCTTAAATTTAAAATTGAAAGGGTGAATGTTGCACTTGAGGCTGTCATTGGAACCATTACCCAAAAGCCTCATGCCACTAGTACTTTTCCGAGAAGTCTAATTGAATGTATGAGTCATTTCATACTAGTGACTCATTTGATAACTATTGATGAAGGAGCTATAGGATTGGAAATTAAGTGTTATTCATATCGAACTTTATTGCCCTTTTAAGGTTTATGAATAAGGTTAAAAATATTGGAGAATGAGGTAGGATGTCGCATTGAGTATAAGATTGATTGAAACTTGAATAAAGTAAAATTTAACCCGTTTGGAATATGAGATTGATAAGAGGAAGTCGTTAAGTCCAGTGATTGAATTCTAAGGTTTTAAATGATTTTTGGTTCATTTTAAGGGTTGATCCTAGGCCATTGTCCAATAACGAGGATGCCTAGTGTCCAATAAATAAATTGAAGAAATCTTCTTCTGAATTGGGACCGATGGATCTTCCGGGACAGGTGGGACACCTAATGACTCTTGTAGATTAGTATTCATTGTGGTATCTTTTAAAAATCCCTAACTTAACTGAGACATCAGTTAGTAGGATGAGTTCTTGGAATTGTATGACATAATGACACATAATGTGTTACGGTACAATTTTGACTTGTTTGTGATTAATGAAAAGACTACCAGTGATTGCTAAATTCTACATGTATCGATGTTATCTCTCCTTTATTGCTTCATCCTAATGTTCGCATTAGTGATGCAACCATTGAACAAGTACTCATCCCGAATTGAGTTACGTTGTGGATTATTCTTTCCGAGCGCCAGCAAGGTCATGAACCTCATGCTTAATTGGCTAAATTCATTTCCTGGCATATTTTAGTTAGTTCTTAGTGAACAACTTTTCATCACTCCTTTGCAGATCACTAATTGTTTTTATAAGATAAAACAGTATCTGTCACACCCCACCACGGCGGAATATGGGGCACGGCGTATGGATATCATCACAACAATAGCGTGTCTATAGAGATAACTAAATGATATAAGAAATGTCATAAATGGCGACACAAATGTCATGACAATATCTCAACATGCAGGAGTCTAGGTAAGTAGGTAACAGTCCTACCTCTTACCCAAGACAAACAAATAATACAAACAAAACAAACATATAGGTGCCAACAGTATCACTTATTCAAAAAAACATAAAGGAAAACTAAGAAGGAACGGGGATCTCCTTCTATATGCAATCCTAATGCATCCAAGTCTAGCCACTTCTATCCTCACGCTTAACAACATACACACCTGAAAGAGACACTAAAACACGTCAACATAAAGTTGGTGAGAGTCATAGGTTTAGACTCCAACGCCAAAATAGTTATAAGCTGTGAACAACAACCATCAATACAATAAAATATGGACAATGTGTTACAAATATGCATTAACAACTATCAATCAAGATTAATCATACCAAACCAATCCAAGGCTCCTACCTTGCCAAACAACATCATGGTACCATAGATGATCACACTATGTAACTATCCCAAGGCCACTACCTTGTCAAACCACAAGGCCACTACCTTGTCAAACCACAAGGCCACTACCTTGTCAAACCACAATAACTGAGACGGCACATGTCCCCCGATCCAAATCATACACAATCAAGAATCACATAGCAGTTAATCACATAATGTACACACAAGTCCATCTCAAATCACAAACACATTCACAGCATCAATTTAGAAAATAACTAAACACAGTGTCTCTTCCATCCCATCTGGAAGTCAAAATCAATATTAAACATGGGACTATGAAACTCACCTGATTGAGCTTCCCCAAACATCCGCGCACTAGCAAAAAGCTAACAACCAAAAACACATAATCAAAACATGAACCAAACACTAAAATGGCTCATCAACCTATGATGGACATCTAACCTTCTCCCATATATATACCTCATATATATGCTCTAAGCATCTCATTACACCCCTCTATAAAGCCCTTAACTCGTTTTACTTCATAACACATCCCGTTAACATTTTTACCCAAAACAGTTCCAGTTTTTAGGTCTCAAAACTTTAAGTCAAACATCCACTTAAACATACCCATGGTTTCTGTAAAAGGAATATTCATACCCTTACATATGTTGGCTAACACCTCCCACTTGCCCTAACCTTAAAGCTACTGTTAAGACCCCGATATACATATATCTACTTTTGTCATTCCAGATTTCCTGATTTTAAACGTACTAAAAGTTTGTTACCATTAAGGGGTCTTACCCTAAACCACAACCTTAGCCCAAGTGCAGATACTTACTACAATATATATACCATCTCTCACGTTCGTGAGAAGATCCCAATGCAACCCTAAGTACCCCAAACAACCCAAAACTTAAAAAGAAAATAGGCTGAATTTAAAACTGTTTTGACCTCCGACTGTTGTAACCTGTTTTTGACCCACTTCCCGACCTCCAATTTAGTTCTCGTTTCTTTCATTGGAAAGCCACTTCAAATATCTTTCCAGGGGTACTTGGATCGTAAAATAAGAGTTTATAGAACTCCCGATATGATCAAAACAATTGACATAAAATCTGCCCAGTTTTTAAAAACGGGTTTAACAAAATCAACCTCATTAATTAACCCTAATCCCTCTAATTACAAGCCCTAATTTATATGATCATCATATTATGATTATCACATCATTAATTTACTGATTTTATATGAACCCTAACCCTAATTCCATCATAAGAATGATTATAAAAACATAAAAACAATTAAATTAAAAAGGGTTATGAAGGTTTTACGTTTGAATTAATAGAAGATGAAGAAAACCTAATTTTTGAAGAACCCTAATTGGCCACCATTGATGAATTTCGGTTAGAAGATGTTATGGAGGTTAAAAACCTGATTATTATAGTTATGAGTTGGGTTTGGTTAAGTCCTAAAGGCCCCCTAATCCCATTACAAGTCCATTGGGCCTGTTTTGGGCTTTTCCCTTCTTTCTTTCTTCTTTGGTGCGTCTAAACCGACCCAAACACCCCTAAATTCGTTTTTTATTTATTTAATATTATGTTATTAATATTACTTTAATTTTCCTTAATTTATTTCAGCTCCTAAAGCTTCCAAAACCACAAAACCGTAAAACTAGTCAAATTTACGCGTTTTACCGTAAAAGACGTAAAATATACACTTTTAAAAAAAATCTCAAATTTTGAAATAAACTTTATAACTAAGTCCTAAATGACTTAAAACCATCCCTAAAAATATCCATATGATTAATTACCTCATCCGAGACCTCTAAATGCTAAACCGTAAATCGTAAAAATACGATTTTCTATAATACATATACGTATACTTAAAACCACCAAATAACACCATCTCATTTTATAGTCACTACATTGTCAACTCATGAACGTGAAATCATCACACATCGTTTCGCTCACAAGGTACCCCGTACCGGAAACGATATCCAAACCACAATCTATACACACCAATTAGCACATAAACACGTAAAGACACGTAACTAGCTCAAAATAAAACTAAGTGACGAACCTCAAAACCAGGGTTGTCACATCACTCCCTACTAATAAAAATCTCGTCCCGAGATTTACTCCTTAGGATCAAACACACCAACAACAAATCACATGATGATACTTGTTCTAAACGAACTCCTCTCATATCCATGTGAACTTCAGTTCAAGTTTCAAAATACCATGTATACAACCCAAAAATAATTAAACTCATTGCCAAACTCTCGACCTCACAGTCAACAAATCTCACAGATGACTCTTTGATAAAACAAAGACTCTCATTAACACCAGTCCCGAATAACCGTACATGCAAAATTCATTCTCAGACAACCTTTACCAATCCCAATACATGAAATGTATCATGTATACAACTCATTTCCCCCAGGTAATTCTATGCTCATAAGCTAATGGTCTGATCTTTCCAAAGATCATAAATGGACCTACAAAACTCTACATAAACTCTTCCATTTTACCAAAACATACCACCTGCTACTATGGGTGAAACTCCCTACATAACTTTGTCACTAACTCTAGTGGTTTCCCCCTTTCTACATCATTACCGCATTGGTAGCCTCTTTTACCAATTCTAGTCCACCATGGGGACAACTCACTCTATCCTTTCATATAGTGCCTCAAATGGCATTTATCGACTTCTAGTATGATAACTATCATTATACAAAAAACTCAGCCATCGCTAATGAGTTTCCTAACTCCCTCTTATCAATCACTCATGCCCTCAGTGTAACTCCGAAGGTTGTATAAATATCTCACTTGCCTATCCTTTTCCCAGTTCGCTGGATATACTCATATCCAATCATGTTCATCAACTCCTTTCAGTCCGTACCCCAAGCTACTTAAAAATTCAATCTCCTTACAAAGTGACCTATGGCGGTCTTTCACATATCCATTAGTTCTTGCAAATCTTCAGTTCCTGCAACGTATAAGCAATCGCCTTTCTTTCTCGTCCTCGTACGCGTCCAAATCCTTGCTCCACGTATCGTCATGCTTCGCGAATTCATCCAGTCCTTCCGATAATGCCAAGATCGGCTCATTATCCAATCCACTTCTTCAGTCTCCAAAATGGTTCCTCATCCTTCTTCACTTCGCCCTTTGCTGGTTCCATGATACGCCATCATCTCTAACTACTCATCATGGTAAACTTAATACTAAAAACTCACACTCGAAAATCTCATGTATAACTCCACTCCAAAACTAACACATAATTCGCCTCACCCTCCTTCTCAGATTTGAGTAGTTCAAGATGTCGTCGACGCTCCCGATGACAACTCGTTTATACACGTTCATGCACACTTGGTTCATTGACACCATGAAAACCGCTAGTGTTTTGGTGAAGCCAAATACATAACCGTAAACCCAAAGCGTTCATAAAACATCCTTAGCAGTTTCAACTATGTCCTCCTTGCACTCACTCTTAGCGGCAATACGAATAAATTCCTACCTCGTTCTACTTGCAAAATTCTACACGCATCTTAAAAGACCGGTACTTCCTCTCATCAAACCACTCAACCTCTTTCCACATCCAATCTACTACTAAGCAACTCAACTTTTATCCGGCATTCCTTGCAATCTCTAACAGCTCTTGTTTTTTTAAAATCACTCCATCAACGATTTGCCTTAGAAGGGAACTAACTACAACTCCTCTCACTTCTCCTACTTGCTCTATTTATGGTTCTACCTCACAGTAATAGGCAAACCTACTAAATTTCAGGAAATTTTTGGAAAACTTACATGCCCTACGAACAATCATAAATACCTTTGAGGTATTACTTCCCCTTACAACACTCTCTATGGCGTGTTACTTGTGCTAATATCCCACAAATCTCTATTCATCTCCTTGGTACTCCTAAGAGACCTCATGACCACACTAGTTCGTCTACGAACTTCTTTCCTCCCCACTAAGGGTATTCCGACCGTTCTCTCATGGTCACCTACTTAAGCGTGTAGGCGCGACCAAGTCTTTCATACGACTACCTCAACGCTCCCGAACAATACGAAACCAAAACTACATCCTGAATCCATCAGATATGATCAACGAATCAAACCAACGGATAACTAACGACATTTCACGTGCACCAATTAAAACAAGTCAAAACCATAAGACTCGAAAGAAAACTCAAACCTAAAACGTGTATCAATTCAAAATGACCCATGACAACGAAAAATAATCCAAGAAACACCCAATGGCAACCAAACATATTACGCCCCGCGACATATTATTTAAACCGTGCAAAAGATCGACTTTTCCAAAAGAATATATATATTCTTTTTTTTATTATTATCTCACACATCTATGTGACTCAAACAATCTACAAACAACCCTCTTGACGAACTCAAAACTCAACTCAAAGACTAGGTATCCCGTGCATCCCAAATCATAAAAATAAACTACTATTTAAAACTCAACCTTTAACCCGACACTTGTACAATAATTTCGGCCAAGATACTGACCTCCCATGAATATACATTCTGAATATTTGAAAAGTACGTTCCGAGTACATAATTTTAGGCGTTTGAATCATCCAAAAAGCTTTAAAAACGAACAAGTTATGACCAAAACAGTTTTATATTAATGAAAGATAAAATTGTATGTGAAATCTTCATAAACTCAATTTAACCTTGTATTAATAATTATAAATGACGTGAATCGGTTAAACCCAATTATATAAACTATGTAAGTAGAAAGAAATTTTACTTCGCTTTATATTAAAGAAAGTCTTTTAGAATTTGAAATAAATAAGTGTTGACTAAAAAGAAATCTTATGTTACATCTTGTTTCAAACACGACCCCAACATCTTACCCTTATTTTAGCGAATACGACCAACTATCTAACCCTATACTAGATTTCCAAGTCCCCTTTTTCCATATACCAACCAAAAGAAATGTAAGACTCAACACAAAAGATTTCATTATCTCAAAAGAAATCCCAGGTTATTTCAATAGACTTAAAACCAAGAACACCGTTTTAAAACGTACACGTGAAATACGAAACTCAAAGAATACGCTACAAGACATAGTTCAAAAGATTCAAAACTTCGTTGAAACTCCACCAAACTCCAGCACCATAAAACACGAACAAACACAAGGTACGTTCAAGCTAAAATAACTAGTGAACGACCATATACCATAACTTAACACATAGTAGTATATATACATCCGCATATGTATACCTATTGAATCCCCCAAACATACTCGTTATCATACACGTAAGTCAATCAATCGCTTTATACGCTCGTTTTTTCCATACGAGTAATCACCATCTCACCGTGCCACAACAAGGCATAAAGCCCACCTCCAAAACCAAACCATATCGTGTGACCCCAAAATCACACAACACATCTATAACCCAAAACATATAACACAAAAATAACAATAGCCATATCGTAGGTAGCCATTACATAAACTCATATATAATACGTATACCCAAATTCTACATCTCATCATATACAAGCATGTACTAACCCTCTTTCATGCAACCATACTTGGGAACCCATTGAAGTTGTGGTACTTGTATAACTATGTTGGCCACCATACTTATACAATTACCCTTTCCCCAATGCACTCCCTCCTATGATGACACTTATATGAATCAATACAACATATAACACATAGATCCATCTACTCACATAAGCTCATAACCACATAACCAATAAGATCCAAAACTCAATCTATAAAAATAACATAATAAAACTCTTGGAATACAGAAATCCATAGTCTAGCTTAAACAGCCTAGACTAAATCCAAAACGAAAACATAATCAGATATAAGTCATGTCGCCCATAAGAGTGGAAACAACTTAAAATCCTTCCTACCCATGTACTCCTAGTAACTCGAACCACCACACGATTCTTAGGGAACATGACTTAAACATCAAAAGAAAAAGTAACATACCTCAGGTATGTAAAATAACTCGACAAAAGATAGAAACTACCATGTACCAAATTATGTACTATAATGTACAATTTAAGCAAAATACGACAATGACTAGTGTGGACGATTATGGTTCTACCCGCACTAGTCACAACCCCAAAAAGAAAATAACATGTGGCTAAGTATGAACTTACTATGGTTCAATTCATACTAGTCAAAACATCACAATAAATAACATCCCAACACATCAATTTATGTAAAATGCACACATACTCCTATGACGCCTATATGCAGGGACCCTTAAGCTATAGACTAGGCTACGCGACTAGGCAACCTAATTCTCTATAACCATTGTCTCTGATACCATTCTGTCACACCCCACCATGGCGGAATATGGGGCACGACGTATGGATATCATCACAACAATAGCGTGTCTATAGAGATAACTAAATGATATAAGAAATGTCATAAATGGCGACACAAATGTCATGACAATATCTCAACATGCAGGAGTCTAGGTAAGTAGGTAACAGTCCTACCTCTTACCCAAGACAAACAAATAATACAAACAAAACAAACATATAGGTGCCAACAGTATCACTTATTCAAAAAAACATAAAGGAAAACTAAGAAGGAACGGGGATCTCCTTCTATATGCAATCCTAATGCATCCAAGTCTAGCCACTTCTATCCTCACGCTTAACCACATACACACCTGAAAGAGACACTAAAACACGTCAACATAAAGTTGGTGAGAGTCATAGGTTTAGACTCCAACGCCAAAATAGTTATAAGCTGTGAACAACAACCATCAATACAATAAAATATGGACAATGTGTTACAAATATGCATTAACAACTATCAATCAAGATTGATCATACCAAACCAATCCAAGGCTCCTACCTTGCCAAACAACATCATGGTACCATAGATGATCACACTATGTACCTATCCCAAGGCCACTACCTTGTCAAACCACAAGGCCACTACCTTGTCAAACCACAAGGCCACTACCTTGTCAAACCATAATAACTGAGACGGCACGTGTCCCCCGATCCAAATCATACACAATCAAGAATCACATAGCAGTTAATCACATAATATACACACAAGTCCATCTCAAATCACAAACACATTCACAACATCAATTTAGAAAATAACTAAACACAGTGTCTCTTCCATCCCATCTACTTTTGTCATTCCAGATTTCCTGATTTTAAACGTACTAAAAGTTTGTTACCATTAAGGGGTCTTACCCTAAACCACAACCTTAGCCCAAGTGCAGATACTTACTACAATATATATACCATCTCTCACGTTCGTGAGAAGATCCCAATGCAACCCTAAGTACCCCAAACAACCCAAAACTTAAAAAGAAAATAGGCTGAATTCAAAACTGTTTTGACCTCCGACTGTTGTAACCTGTTTTTGACCCACTTCCCAACCTCCAATTTAGTTCTCGTTTCTTGCATTGGAAAGCCACTTCAAATATCTTTCCAGGGGTACTTGGATCGTAAAATAAGAGTTTATAGAACTCCCGATATGATCAAAACAATTGACACAAAATCTGCCCAGTTTTTAAAAACGGGTTTAACAAAATCAACCTCATTAATTAACCCTAATCCCTCTAATTACAAACCCTAATTTATATGATCATCATATTATGATTATCACATCATTAATTTACTGATTTTATATGAACCCTAACCCTAATTCCATCATAAGAATGATTATAAAAACATAAAAACAATTAAATTAAAAAGGATTATGAAGGTTTTACGTTTGAATTAATAGAAGATGAAGAAAACCTAATTTTTGAAGAACCCTAATTGGCCACCATTGATGAATTTCGGTTAGAAGATGTTATGGAGGTTAAAAACCTGATTATTATAGTTATGAGTTGGGTTTGGTTAAGTCCTAAAGGTCCCCTAATCCCATTACAAGTCCATTGGGTCTGTTTTGGGCTTTTCCCTTCTTTCTTTCTTCTTTGGTGCGTCTAAACCGACCCAAACACCCCTAAATTCGTTTTTTTTTTATTTAATATTATGTTATTAATATTACTTTAATTTTCCTTAATTTATTACAGCTCCTAAAGCTTCCAAAACCACAAAACCGTAAAACTAGTCAAATTTACGCGTTTTACCGTAAAAGACGTAAAATATACACTTTTAAAAAAAATCTCAAATTTTGAAATAAACTTTATAACTAAGTCCTAAATGACTTAAAACCATCCCTAAAAATATCCATATGATTAATTACCTCATCCGAGACCTCTAAATGCTAAACCGTAAATCGTAAAAATACGATTTTCTATAATACATATACGTATACTTAAAACCACCAAATAACACCATCTCATTTCATAGTCACTACATTGTCAACTCATGAACATGAAATCATCACACATCGTTTCGCTCACAAGGTACCCCGTACCGGAAACGATATCCAAACCACAATCTATACACACCAATTAGCACATAAACACGTAAAGACACGTAACTAGCTCAAAATAAAACTAAGTGACGAACCTCAAAACCAGGGTTGTCACAGTATCCCTTGAGAAAATTTAATTTTCATCACTATAAGGATTATTCAAAGTGAGATTTATAAGTGATCATTATCGAAATGAAGTTGTTTATAAAACACCTTGGAAAACTTAATTGTTTTCATAACAAAGAAAATCTTTGTAAATTTATTCTTGATTCTTATTTAAGAATTAAGCATGAAAATGTTTTTATTATAAACATGATGATAAAATTTTGATGAACTGAGTATTGCATCGTTAATCTTGAAATTGTATATAGTTGTGCGCCTACATACAATTTGGAATGAACCATGCAAGGCTGATTAGTAGTCACCATAAAACTGATTAATAAACACTACATTTTCTTTAAAGATTGTGAAAGATTAAATTTTATGAGATCTGCAAGAAGTGAAAAATAGGGACATAGTGTTTGGGACACCTACATATGTGCCTGTAGCATCTATTCTTCTCAATCGAATTTACTCATTTGTGGAAATTATCTTATTTGACAATTGACAATTCTTTCTTGTCCAATTCTCCCGTAGTGAGATTCTTAGGAAAAGTATCTGATTACCGAGTGTTGATACCCGACGGGATGTATCGACGTTCCTATCATTTCTTTTGATTTGATTTCATTTGAATGACCTGGGTAACGATCAGAGGAGCTTTCGAATGCGTACTCAAATTATGAAAATATCAGATATATTCATATTCATTAAATGTTTTCGTTTGTATCTGATTTGAAATTCTCTCTCATAGATTATGCGTTAACCTTACTCTTTTAAGGTTATTTATGTCTCCAGATATCCTTGAACTTGTGAAGGATTATGAGTTATTATTAGTCTTTTGAGAAATTCACATCTTATCGAAGACAATGAAACTGGAAAGTTAATAGTGCCAGTAGAATGGATTGATTGATTATGACATGACGACATTGTCTTAGTTGATGGGAACTCGAGTAGAATTACCCTAAATGATAAGATGTTGATTATCAAAAGTGATCTAAATAATTCTTGATGGATGACCATATCCTGCATTTAGACTTGAAATTATACCGTAAATGGTTGTGAATTAGTCATAGATATTATAATCTAGAAAGAACCTAATATGAATTTATTAAAAGATGTTTCTGTTATCTGAAACTTTAGGAGGTATTTATTGGTGAATAGGCTAGACTTTTGCCATTAAGGCAAGTTGAAATTGGTATTGATTATATTCCCGGTGCTGCACTTGTGGCATGTGCACTGTACGTCAGCACCATCTAAATTAAAAGAATTACCATACAACTGAGAGAGTTGTCGGAGAAAGCTTTTATTCTACCAAGCTCGTCATCATGAAGAGAAATGATGTTATTATTTCTTATATTTATTGATTACCGTGAACTAGGTAAATTGACGATTAAAAATCTATATCCACTACCCATGATGATAGATTTGTTCGATAATTTACGAGGTTCTAGCGTATGTTTTAAAAATTTTGATCCTCGGCATGGTTATCATCAATTTCGCATCTGCGAAAAAGATTATCTATTCCAATCACTACATCCGGTACTTGTAATGAACATTATGAGTTTCACGTGATGTCGTTTGGATTGACTAATACACATGTAGCATCCATAAATTTGGTGAATCACGTGTGTAGGATGTAATTGGATAAATTCATGTTTGTGACCATTAAGGACCATTTGTTTATTTATAAGAATAAGAGTGAGTTAATAATTATTTGTAGAATGCCCTGAGTCGGCCGAGTAGTGAAAACTTGTACCTTGAATATTTAACATGTGATGAAAGACTTAATCCTTTACATTATTTGACCGTGTGATTAATAGAAAATGGAATATATTGACTTTTCAAAATTTGGAACCATTAAGGCTTTGGGTTTTACCAAAAAGAAAATGGAAATATGTTTTGACAAATGTTTTAACAAAGGATTTTTAAGGGATTATTCCCTTATACACAAATCATTTAACTAAACTCCTGTTTAGAGGGTAAATGTTTGTGTATACCTCAAGACAACCTAAGAGGGATTGAGGAAACCGTTAAACCATGACTTAAAATTTGAAACGACAATTTTTGCTTCTCAACTAAGAAAATTTTTACCAAAGAATAAACGAAGGTTTTTCAAACATTTACGGATCTTACTAATTATTTCCGATAAATCAACAAAAATTGTGCTAATTAAATTCAAATTTGTTTTGAACATTTTATTATAATTGGTCGAACTAAGAAATTTAAACTTTTAACGTTTACGTTTCATAAAAACTTAATATTTATTGTTAATTTACGTGTAATAATTATCGACGCTTTAAAACGTCAGATCAAGCAAAACTGATAAAAATAATAGTTGAGATAGAACTAAGACTTAAAAAATATGAAGGAGTAATTTCTGAATAAATACGGTCATGATATTTATTTCATTGAGGAAGGTGAATATAATTACTGACACATTATGTAGAAAAGATAAAGAACCAATTAGGACATGTTCCTTAATAATGAAGGTGCAAAATAAATTGTCGAACAATATAAAAATAAACAATTCTTGTAAGAAGGATAATATAGATAATAAAAGGGGTTCGCGGCTAATATGAACCATTAGAATTGAGGAGTCGATGACGTGACATGTTTAAAAGGCCACTTGAGGTTGCCTAAAAATGGAGATTTTGAGATATAGTTATGTTGGAATCTTGTAAGTATAAGTATTCTATTCCTGACATTTATGATTTAAAGTATCTTTATGTGAAGAAGTTATACTGATGGAAAATTTCGAAGGCAGACATCGCCTCATACATTAGTAAACGTCTAGCTATTACAAAGGTCATCATCTGAATTTGATTTTATTTGGGTCATCGTCGACAGACTGACCAAATCTGCTAATATAATTCCTGTTAATGATAGATTCTCGATGAAGAAATTGACTCTTTTGTATTTAAAGGAGTCGTGTAAACATGGTGTGTCTGTATCGATCATCTTTATCAAGATCCTCGCTTTGCATCGAATTTCTAGAGATTTTCTCAGAAGTCATTGAGAACGAATCTTGATGAGATTACTATTAACCACCCCAATTGAAGGGACAAGGTAAAGTAATGATACAAAATACTATAAGTCTTGTTTTATGTTTGAATGATTGACCTTTGGTAATGAACCGTATAATCTTTTTCCTTTGGAGAGATTATCATTGAAAACTATCGTATTAGAATCGAGATCGAATCTTGTGAGGATATATATTAGAGCATATGTAAGCAGGAGTTGGGATGAAGACACCCGACATACACCCATTGTTAGTTGGACATGTCTTTTAGGTTTAAGGTTTCCTATGATGGCGAACCTAACCTTACAAAATACTCGACCCGCGAGACCTGAAATGATTGTTGAAATTAGGATCTGATTATTGACTGTCGGTAGTGGGCAGGAGGTTATGTGAATATGAAATGTAGATCTTGAAGTGCCAGATGGGTAGCGAAGTTATGCCAAAAATTTTAACCATGGAAAAATGAATCGATGATCTGAAAAATCATGGGATATAAGTCCCCGTTGTATGGGACCATTGAGATGATGTAAAAGATTGGTTTGAAAGGCATATAAGCTGGATCTACCCTAGGACTTCAAGAGATGCGTGAATTATGTTTCATATATCGAACTTGATAAAATGTCTATCAAGTGAGAATCTGATCACTTCTTGATGAAGTTTATATCGGCGAAAAGTTCCATTCATCAAAAACCCGTGAACATCATGGATAGAGAAAGTAAGTCAACAATAAGCCTGATCTTATTCCCGTAGTTATGTTTGATGAAACTCGCGTATTGTAATGGATTACACTTGTGAGAAAAGACCGAATGTGGAGGAAATACCCACATGGCTTTAACTCTATAAGAAGCGAGTAGTAATATAAGATGATCTTTGAGGACAAAGATCCAGTTTAGGGGTAAATGTTGTGACAGTCCGTCAATTTATGGTTGATATTTTATTCTCAATATTTAATTGAAAACATTATTTTAATGTTATAATATGAACTCACTTATTTATGGGAAGAAATTTGGATTTACGTCTTGAAGTAACATCGACTACGTCTAAACCGGAGGATTCTACGTTACGTGCTTACGTTTACATACACCGTTTTGGTGACAGTCCGACATTTCAGGAAATAAATTTATCCGTGAATATTATTTTGGAATTTTAATTTTGTGTTAGTTCATAAACTCACAAATTTACGAGAAGAGAATTAGGACTTACGTAAATAATTTAACGTCCTTTACGATTAAACCGGAAACCTTAGGATTACGTATTTACGTTTTCGAACTCCGTTTTTGATGAGACAATTTTTATTAGATTCGTTTTGTGCCGTTGATTCATAATTTATAAAAACGTTTTTCGTAAAACGACCCGG
Organism: Glebionis coronaria; assembly: GCA_025667525.1. NCBI lineage: Eukaryota > Viridiplantae > Streptophyta > Magnoliopsida > Asterales > Asteraceae > Glebionis > Glebionis coronaria. The sequence goes on from CM046879.1 coordinate 270,323,176, forward strand.
GGGCACGTAAATCGAGGAAACTAGAATCGAGAACTACCCGTAATTAAATGGGGATGAGACAAGATAAATCTTGCCCCACCCCCACTCATAACAAGCCAAAACTATGACCCAACACCCTTAGGTGTCAACACTTAACAAATAAGTGTTACACTTGTTGCTAAAGCTTAACTTGTAAGCCACTTCTTACACAAAACTACTCAAAACCACTTCATTTTACCATTTGCAACTAGAAACTCATGCAAACCACTCTCACTCCTCTCCTCTCTCTCTAAAATTCGTCCAACCATCATCAAAAACAACCCTCATTTGATCTATGTTAGCCATAAAATCATGTGTTACTCATACACATGATGATACTACTTTGAAGCTTTAAAGATTGGAGGTGATTCTAACATCCAAGGAGAAGATTTGTTGGTGTCATAGGGCTGATTTTCCATGATAGTTTTATAAAGGTTGGTAGACTTGAAGATAATATTGGTTTATCACAAGTTTTGCCATCAAAATCCAAGCCTTGTTCATCAAAGACTCATCTTTTCATCACTAATGGTGGTATAGAGATTGTTCTTCCTATCCTCTTGTTATTTTGATCATGTAATCTTGTATTTTCTTTATTTATGTATATGTATATGATGATGAATGATGATTAAAAATATTATGTGGGGATTTGGTGTTGATAGATTTGATAAACATGGTTAAAAAGATGAAAAACCATAGGTAAAATGGTTAAAATCTTGCTTAAATGTGATGGCTATATAAAAACAGTAAGTAACCAAATGTTAAACTGATAAAATAGTAAAGTGGAGTAAATATACAGTAAGTATTAGGTGTTATACACATGTGAGAGTTGGTTATGCAATGGAATCATAAAAATGAGTGAGATATGATCAAAACAAGTTTAGAGTGCAAATCTGACTACACTGTTTTGGACGAATTTTATAAAATACTTAGAGATTGATTCATCAGTAGCTATAAGGGAATAAAATGAATCACATATCATGTAGTTTCTGTGATAAACATTTGGGGTTCTATCTCCATGTAGAACTCTAGATATGACTATTTTAGTAAACTAGATTTTTAGGACTGATTTTGTATAAATAATATATAATATAAGCACTCAAAATTTATATAAAAATATATATATATAAAACCCACTAGTTGATAATAATTATAATAAAAGAGTTATATAAATATTGACATTAAAATGGGATATGTTATATAAATTATAAATATAAATGTCTTTCAAAGTTATAAAACTATATACTAAGTTTTACGTCTTTTCGGCTAAAACCGAAAGATTAACGTTTTTGTCAAATAAAACTTAGACGGTCGGACCCGTCTAATGTAAACTTTTATAAAATCACATAATGATATATAGACTTATATAACAAGTAAAAACCGATAAAACCCGAGCTTTACAACATATAGACATTAACGGGCCAAAGTAGCCTTATAGGACTATAAACCCGACTAGTTAGTAAAACACTTATAAATTTACTTACTGGGCTTAACCCACTTGGGCCCAACATGTAAAGTATAATACTGATAATAAAATTATAATTGGGCTAATAAAATTTATTGGGCTGGTAATGGGCCTATTGGGCCTTCAAAATGTAATTAAATTGAACTAGTATAACTAGTATAAAAATGTTACCAACACATAAACAGTATAATAAATAAGTAAAGATGTATAAACCCACTTGATCATCATCATATGTATAAAGTCATCATATATATACATAATTGTTATTTCGATAAAGTCATTGGACAAAAGTCTAAGACGAGTATTATTTGTCTAGGTTTCCGTGATTGAAGCACGTACCGTACATCCGAATTGTCGATAACCCGCTTTCCCACATCAACGTGAGTTCACAGCCTCGCACTATTTTAAATGATTTTATGAAATGTTTTATAAACCCGCGAGGGATATAACATGTTAGTTTTGATAAAATAGGACACCATTTGTCCCAATTGTTTGTTTATTGATTTGGACCCGAATGATTGTATGACCCGATGAATGATTAAATGACCCGATAGATGAAATGAAATGGATTATTAAAGTTAGGTTATGTCACTAAAAGTCCCATTAGCATGAATTGTGAACTACCGGGATTTGGTAGACGCTTATGCATATAATAGTACTATTTGGGGACGATCACCCCAGTTCGCGCCTTGACGGTTGATCCCCGTCGTGCCACATTGATTGGTAAATGAATTTATGTATGAGAAGATTTACACAAGCGTGATTATTGTGACGACACGCTAATTTAGATGGGCATATGAGTTTCGGGTTAGCTACCCGTTGTTTGTTGTAGTAAGGTAACAATGTCATGCGGCTTATAATAATCCAAAAATAACGAAATACTGCTATACGCACTGAATTACGATATATATTGCCTGACTAGCAACATGGGGTCTTATTATTGATATTATGTTCGTGTTTTGGTTTTACATAACCATATTCATATAACGGTTTTTATTTAACTCTATACAACGTTATAAAACGTACTGTATGATGTTTTTACGACAATGGTTCGTATAACGATTTTGAAGGCAAAAGCCTATATTATGATTTTTGATAAGGATTTGTATAAAATGACTTTGTCTATTATATGGCCTATTACAAAGATTTGTACAAAATGGTTTTCGGTAATAATTTTATACCTATGTTATACTGATGGATTAAATTAAAACTCTATGAATTCACTCGGCATTTTCGCTGACCTTTTCTTTTAACACGTTTTATCTCAGGTACTTGAACGTAATTCTCGGGAAGACAACAAGAATTCATGGCCCGCATTTAACTAATAATTTCCATTCAAATGCTTTGTAAAACTTGTATGAAATACAATGACTTGGTACCTATGTAAATTTGATATTTATGAATGGAAATGCTTTATTATTAAACGACGCGATTTTTAAGTGTTGTCTATGATGTGAGTAATGTGCTATCCCGTAACACCAACGAGTCTTCCGCTGTATTGAATTGTGTAAATTTGGGGGTGTTACAAGTTACGTACTCAGTAATCAGATACTTATACACGTATGTATTTATGTAGCATTAGTGATACCGAAGTAGGACTCTCTTCCGTTCGTCTTCTTCGTTCACTAGACATAAGGTACGGATTCTCTGTCCTTTCAGTATGGACATTCTTCCTTATTAGGATTTCCCATATGCAGCCAACTGTTTTCCCCATTATATGTTTTATATTTTTTGATTGCTTATGTTTAATTAGAATACCTAAAGCCATATACATGCATGACCAATTTCACCTAGTTATGGATGTATCATAACCATAACACTAGAGGCACCAGTGTTATGACTTCACCACGGCGGAGTGATAGCTCGTGGCGTCCCTTTCAGCTTTTATCCATTTATTATATTATCAGGTGGGGCGTATGGGTGCATCCTAGTATACATGTTTTTAGCAGATTACTCAGTGTGAATGTGGTGTGTGCCTTACATCCATCACAAGGAGCTGATCCCTCCTACCCAAAACCAGTATATTAATTTAAAGGCAGCCCCTCTAATTTGCATGACGAGGTCACCCCTCTAAGTATTCATGCACGTTGATATTTCATGACCTATATTGGCTAACGGTAAAATATGTTAAACAGTTTTTACAAGATAAACATAAGGCTTTTAAAACTATAAAACCAGTTTTATTAAGATATAACTGGGTTATTCAGGACTTAGTTTCTTCCGTTGTTTCATGCTTATATGCTTATATTATTCATGCTTCACTTGTATATCCGTGCACTGAGCGTATTGCTCAGTCGTTTTCCTTTTCATGTTCCCAAAACGGCAAGTACTCAGGGACGCTCGTAGATTTTAAGCGTACGTACATATGGACTGGACGCTTTCTAGCCTTCTTTACTTTATGCATTTATCTATACTTTGATACTCATTTCCATGGAAATTGTTTAGTCCTTTCATTTACAGTACTTATGTTTGTGTGTGATGAGTTCTACTTTTGGACTACCGATGTTTGATTCCGGTATTTCCTTTAAGGTCATGTAATGTTTAGACATTTATCCTTGTATGCTTTGATGACACACCATAATCACGCGTGACATTCCATTTGTCAAAATAGGGTGTTACAATTATGGTATCAGAGCCAAGGCTTCGACCTGTAGGCTCTCAAAACATGACCTGTGATTAGTGGGTAGTCACTATGGTCTTCCTAGAACTGACAGTCGGTTTTCATGTATTCATCATTTTCATGCATAGATATATATGTCATTGTCGCATGTTTATGACTAAGTAATGGTTGGTATAGGACTGGCCCTATTTAGTCACATGTGTTTTATCGAAACTTTTAAATTTGGGACCGACCCATAGGCGTCCCCTCGCCATGTCTTTTATTTTGGGTGAACTGACCATAGGCGTTCACTCTCGAGCATACAAAAGTTTTCATAAAACTGCATCATGCATTCATGTACAAATTTTCTTGCATATAAATTTTCTCAGATTTATTGGTATAATTTTTTTTTCATGTATATAGTTTATGTTTTGATCAGTTTAATCATGTATTTTATGTTATATTGTCAGATGGTTCTCACACGCGAGCAGGAACAACTCAATGCAGCAATCTAAGCTACAATGCAAGCTTTGCTTCCTCAGCTGAGAAACGAAATCAGGGCTGAGGTTCAGGCTGCCAACAATCAGCAGCATCACCCAACACCTCCTCCTCCTCCCCCATTGACATTGGCTACATGGCTGGAGAGATTCAACAAGCTCCGTCCTCGAGCTTTCGAGAGAACAGATAGCCCCAGTGAAGCTAAAAGCTGGTTGGCTCACATTAAGAAGATCTTCGACGCTATGGGTTGTGACCCTGTTTTCAAGTCGACGTTGGCATGCTACCGGTTCGAAGGTGATGTGTTAAATTGGTGGTTAGCACTAAAGCAGTCTGAGGGAGGTGATAATTGGGTGGCTAGTTTGACATGGGCTCAATTCAGAGATAGGGTGATGGAGCAGTTCTTTCCCAAGGTTGAGCAAGAAAAGTTGAAGAGGGAGTACCATGGGATCCGTCAGAGAGCTGGGGAAAATAGCAACGAGTTCATGCAGCGCTTTCTTCGCTTAGCTGGTTTCCTTGGTGCAGTGGTAGGTACTCCTAAAGAGCAGGCACACCACTTCAGGTGGGCTCTTCGCACATCGGTCGCTAACAACTTGGTGTGTGCTACGTTCAACACGGTAGCACAAGTGGCCGATGCAGCACGTAAGCTGGAGATGCTGCAGGAGAGAGATGAGTTCGGGGAAGCAGAGAGACCCGATAAGAGGTAAACATTCATAATCAAGTGGTGACCAATCCGTATTCTTTAAGTATATGTCAATATTTCATCTCTTTAAATTGTATCTTCCAGGCAGAAGACTGGGGACCGGTCTCAGCCGGCTACTCAGCAGCAGCCTAATCAGCCCAAGGGAAATGGTCAGACTAACGACTGTTCGGCTACGGATAGGTGTGGTGGTAATGATAATTACCGTAACAACACTGGACACTCCAACAGCAGCAGGTCCTTATACTTACGCATTTTCTTATGATTACATGTTATAAATCTTAATTCTGAAACATTAGCCAATCTTTTACCAGGAACCATGGAAACGGTAGGGAAAAGAACCAGAGAGGTTCGCAGCCTAACCGTCCAGCTATCACTGGTATTCAATCTTACGATTATCCGCATTGTCCTTTATACCCTATTATCATGTCTCATGTATAAAGTTTTATCAGGTTCTCAACCAGTCAGGACACCTGCTGGAGGATATACTCATCCTCTTTGCTCTACTTTCCACTGTAGGAACCCAGGGCCATGTCGTCGCGACAGTGACGAATGCTTCAAGTGTGGTCTTCCTAGCGATCGCATGAAGGAATACCACAAGGGAGAGATGGAGGGCACATCGGGACATGCTGATACCAAGCCGCCTCCTACTACTGGGCGCGTTTACATGACATCTCGCAATCACGCCAACAAGTCTACAGGTACCATCACTGGAATCTTGTATATGTATGGTCAAGCTGCATGTGTTCTGTTTGATATGGGTTCTACTCACTCGGTCATTTCTACTACTTATGCCAAGAATGTTAGGATACTCCCCATGCCACTAGAGAATAGACTCAGTATTTCCACGCCTTTGAGAGACTCTGTACTTATAAACCATGTGTACAAGAGCCTTCCCCTAGAGTTTGACGACAAGGTTCGTCCTGTTGATGCACTTCTGCTGGACATGAATGATTTTGACTTGATTTTGGGCATGGATTAGCTATCCAAGCATCACGCTACCATAGACTGCCATTCATATCGAGTCACATTTGGTGATGTTAATGCGCCAGAGTACATTCACAACGGGTTCGTACCCGGCAGGTCTGTACAAATCATATCAACCCTGCAAGCACGTGCACTACTTTCACATGGTTGCGAGGGTTATCTAGCTACTGTTCATGACATGGATGTCGAATCCCCATCAATTCAGGATCAGCCGATAGTGTCAGAATTTCCAGATGTATTTCTAGAAAAACTTCTGGGCATACCACCTGCACGTGAAGTGGAATTTAATATCGAGCTCATCCAAGGAGTTGAGCCGATTTCCAAGGCTCCTTATCGCATGGCTCCCATAGAGTTAAAGGAGCTGAAGGATCAACTGCAAGAACTTCTGGAACGAGGTTTCATTCGACCGAGTGCATCTCCATGGGGCGCACCGGTCTTATTTGTTAAGAAGAAGGACGGTAGTATGCGCCTTTGCATAGATTATCGCGAGCTCAACAAGATTACCATCAAGAATAGGTATCCACTCCCACGTATAGACGATCTGTTGACCAACTCCAAGGGGCCAAATACTTCTCCAAGATTGATCTCAGTTCAGGCTATCATCAACTACGGGTTAAGGAGCAAAACATCGCCAAGACTCATTTTCGTACCCGCTATAGCCACTACGAGTTCGTAGTCATGCCATTTGGCCTTACCAATAATCTAGCAGTGTTCACGGATCTGATGAACAAAATTGATGAGACTGCTTTTATACATAGTCTCATCATCCAAATTGGGCTTTAAATGCATAAAATATCATTAAAAATGCCAAATATATGCTTGTGTTTGTTACTTGTGTATTTTAGGTACGGATATTGAGGAAATGACAAAAGATCACAAGGAACATGCAAAAACGAACAAGGGAAACGAAGCCGTACAAAGAACCAGACCCGAGTCATGAATTTCCATTCAAGTCCTTGAAGTTTGAAGATTTGGCAAGATTGGTCCCTCAACTTTTGAAGACTTGACAATTTATACCCTTGCAAAACTAATTTATTGCATTTGGTTCCCTAAATTATCAAGACAATACATGTTTAGTCCTTGAAGAATGCAAATTATGCATAAAATGCCCTTGGAACAATTATGATAAAACTTTTGTGGCCAAAGTATGAAACTAAAAAGTTTCATAACAAAGGAAATTTGGTTTAAGAACTGTTTGAAGTTAAGTGGCAAGAATATGGAACTTCAAGGGGCAATTTGGGCAGACACACAAACTAAAACCCACCACTCCCCAGCCAACACCTCATCACCCACCCAATCATACTCCTCCACCTCACTCTCCCTCTCCACGTCACACCCCACCCAACCTAAGTAACTGATTTATTAATCAATTATAAAGGTTCCCTCCTTAACACTTATTTAAAAATCCTAATACCCTTATCAGATTAAATACCATCCTAAATCCTCTCATAAACCCTAAAAACCCAGATCCAATTAACCCAGAAACAAAGGGTTTTTAACCCATCTTCTCCAGATCCCTAATTAACCTTAGCCTAATCCTATCCCACACCCCAAATTACCCATCACTTTCATCCCTAGACCACACCATGTGACCCCTGCAACGTCACTTTCTCCCAAACCCCAAAACCTGACCAAAATCGACGTCCCACATGCTATACTTGCTCCCAAAGGTATTTTAAACGTCCAAGATTAAAGATTCCAGCTGTTACAACAAGGACAATCACATGGGCATATTTGACTGAAATTTAAATTATGAAGACCAAGGGCAAGACTGGAAAATCACAGATTAGGGTTTATGGACTTGTATTATTTTATTCACATTCTAGATAGTTCCTAGTTCTAGTATAAAAGGGAGTCGACATGTGACCCTTTTTCTCTTGTTCTAGCTTTTTTACAAAGTCCTTGTAACCTGTTTTTAGTAATGAAAGTTGGTATTTTTATGTGACAATCCGTCAATTTATGGTTAATATTTTATTCTCAAGTGTTATTTAAAAATATTATTTTAATGTTATATTATGAACTCTTTGGGAAGAAATATGGGTTTACATCTCGAAGTAGCATCGACTACGTCTAAACCGGAGGATTATACGTTACATGCCTACGTTTACATACACCGTTTTTGGTGACAGTCTGATATTTCAGGATATAAATTTATCCGTGAATATTATTTTGGGATTTTAAATTTGTGTTGGTTCATAAACTCACAAATTTACGAGAAGAGACTAGGACTTACGTGAATAATTTAACGTCCTTTACGACTAAAACGGAAACAGTAGGATTACGTATTTACATTTTTGAACTCCGTTTTTGATGAGACATTTTTTATTAGATTCGTTTTGTGTCGTTGATTCATAATTTATAAAAACGTTTTTCGTAAAACGACCTGAGGGCACGCAAATCGAGGAAACTAGAATCGAGGAATACCCGTAAATTAGTGAGATGAGACAAAACAAGTTTTGCTCCACCCCACTAATATGGGACGACAACATCTATCCACCAACACCCTTAGGTGTCAACACTTAACAAACAAGTGTTACACTTGTTAGCTAAGCTTACAAACTAAGCTATCAAACCAACTACACCTCAAAACCATTCTCCCAAAACCATTTCTCACATTTCACTCATGCAAACCAATCACCAAACTCTCTCCTCTCTCTCTAAAATTCGTCCACCACCACCATCAAACACCCCAATTTGATCAAATTTAACCGTGAAATCATATGTTATTCACACATATGATGAAGCCCTTTTGAAGCTCTATTGATTGGTGGTGATTTTAACATCCAAGGAGAAGATTTGTTGGTGTCATAGGGCTGATTTCCCACAAGAACTTTATAAAGATTGGTGGACTTGAAAATGATGTTGGTTTATCACAAGTTTTTCCATCAAAAATCCAAGCCTTGATCATAACCTACACAGCCTTGGTGGTATAAAGATTGTTCTTCCCATCCTCTTGTTATTTTGATTATGTATCTTGTAATTTCTTTATTTATGTATATGTATATGATGATGGATGATGATTAAAAATATTATGTGGGGATTTGGTGTTGATAGATTTGATAAACATGGTTAAAAAGATAGAAAACCATAGGTAAAAAGGTTAAATTCTTACTTATAAAGTTGGCTGTATAAAAACAGTAACTAACCAAATGATAAACTGATAAAATGGCATGGTGGAATCAATTTATAGTAAGTATTATATTTCATACACATGTGAGAGTTGGCCATGCAATGGAATCATCAAAATGAGTGAGATATGATCAAAACAAAATTAGTATACCATTTTGAATAGTCTGTTTTGTAGGGACTGTTAAGGATACTTAGACATGGATTGAGCAGTAGCTATAACTAACTTATTTGTAGCACATAATATCAAGTTTATTTAATCCAAAAATGAGCTTCTATCTCCTTATAGAACTCAAGATATGATAAAAATGGTGAAAGCAAAACTAAAAATCAGATTTTGTGAAATTAAAGTTTAATAGTATTATATAAGCACTTAAAATAATATAGTATAAGATGTGAAATTAAAACCCAATAACTTATATATTTCATTTATATAAATACGTATAAGGATAAATAAATGGACATTATATAAAAATGGTAGTTCGGTAAGTTTTATAAGTTATAAAAACTATAAACATGATTTTTACGTCTTTTCGGCTAGTACTGTAAAATTAACGTTTTTCGTCAATTAAAACTTAGAAGATCGGACCCGTCTAATGTAAACTTTTTAAAAGTCATATACTGATATATAAGTACTTAATACAAGTAAAAACCGATAAAACCCGAACTATATAACATACGGACATTAACGGGCTAAATTAGCATTATTGGGCTATTAATCCAACTAAATGGGCTAAACACTTATAAATTTACTTATTGGGCTTAACCCACTTGAGCCCAACATATAAAGTATAATACTGATATTAAAAGTATAATTGGGCTAATGAAAAGTATTGGGCTTGTAATAGTCTTATTGGGCCTAAAACATATAAACAAGATAAACTAGTGAAACTAGTATAAAAATGTTACCAACACATAAACACTATAATGAATGAGTAAATGAGAATGTATAAACCCACTTGATCATCATCATATATAAAATCATCATATGTATACATAATTGTTATTTTTATAAAGTCATTGGACAAACGTCTAAGACGAGTATTATTTGTCTAGGTTTCCGTCATTGAAGCACGTACCGTACATCCGAATTACCGATAATCATCTTTCCCAAAGAACGTGAGTTCATAGCCTCACACTCTTTTAAATGTTTTTTATGAAATGTTTTATAAACCCCCGAGGGAGATAACATGTTAGTTTTACTAAAATAGGACACTAGTTGTCCTCATTGTATGTTTATTGATTTGGACCCGAATGATTGTATGACCCGATGAATGATTATATGACCCGGTATATAAGATAAAATGGATTATTAAAGTTAGGTTATGTCACTAAAAGTCCAATTAGCATGAATTGTGAACTACCTGGATTTGGTAGACGCTTGTGCATATAATACTACTATTTGGGGACGATTACCCAAGTTCGCGCCTTGACGGTTGATCCCCGTCGTGCCACATTGATTGGTAAACGAATTTATGTATGAGAAGATTTACACAAGCGTGATTATTGTGACGAAACGCTAATTTAGATGGGCAAATGAGTTTCGGGTTAGCTACCCGTTGTTTGTTGTAGTAAGGTAACAATGTCATGCAGCTTATAATACTCCAAATAACGAAACTACTTCTATATCCATTGAAATATGATATATTGCCTGACTAGCAATACGGGGTCATATTATTGATATTATGTTCGTGATTTTGTTTTACATAACCATATTCATATAACGGTTTTTATTTAACTCTACACGACGTTATAAAACGTATTGTATGATATTTTTACAACATTGGTTCGTATAATGGTTTTGAAGGCGAAAGCCTATATTGTGATTTTGACAAGGATTTGTATAAAATGTTTTTGGCCTATTTTATGGTCTATTGTAAAGATTTGTACAAAAATGATTTTCGGTAATAATTATATACCGATGATATATTGATGGTTTTATTAAACTCTATGAATTCACCCGGCGTTTTCGCTGACCTTTTCTTTTAACATGTTTTATCTCAGGTACTTGTAGGTAATTCTCGGGAAGACAACAATAATTCATGGCCCGCACTTTAATAATAATTTCCATTCAAATGTTTTGTAAAAATTGTATTAAATAATATGACTTAGGACCTATGTAAATTTGATATTTATGAATGGAAATGCTTTATTATTAAACGACGCGATTTTTAAGCGTTGTCTATGATGTGAGTAATGTGATATCCCGTAACACCAACGAGTCTTCTGCTGTATTGATTTGTATAAATTTGGGGGTGTTAAAGTTTGGTACCAGAGCTCTCGTTATAGAGAACGAACGATTTTTAAAACCAAGGTTTTGAATAAAAAAATTCAAAATCTTTTAACTATAAACATTTTTCTCAAAATGTCTAAAAATATTTTGACTATAACGGTGCCGAATAATTCCCGAGTTACCGACAAGGCCAGACTGAGAAGTGTTATTTTAATATATATATATATAACTTGGATTATATATATATATATATATATATATATATATATATATATATATATATATATATATATATATATATATATATATATATATATATATATATATATATATATATATATATATATATATATATATATATATATATATATATATATATATATATATATATATATATATATATATATATATATATATATATATATATATATATATATATATATATATATATATATATATATATATATATATATATATATATATATATATATATATATATATATATATATATATATATATATATATATATATATATATATATATATATATATATATATGATGTAATTTGATTACATGATTGTTTGAAGATTATTTTAAAATCTATACGAGGTATTTATACGACGTAGATTGTCACAAGGAACCCTAAATCCCCTAGTAAAATAATCTAAGCTATTCGTGTAAGAAATCTAGCTATTCCAAATCTAAACCAAGTTGTGGATATTTATGATCCCAACAAAATGGTTGATATTCGTAGAAATGTTGATAGTAGTTGATTATGATATTAAAGAAGAATTTGCCAGATTAAATCTGATATCGATGTCATGACGATCTTTCCTTATAGAGTGGAGTTTGACAAAACGCTACCACCTAGAAAGGTGTCATCTGATCCGTTGTCACCCAGTTCTTAAATTTGAAATCAAAAGGGTGAATGTTGCACTTGAGGCTGTCACTGGAACCATTACCCAAAAGCCTCATGCCACTAGTACCTTTCCGAGAAGTCTAATTGAATGTGTGAGTCATTTCATACTAGTGACTCATTTGATAACCATTGTTGTAAGAGCTATAGGATTGGAAATTAAGTGTTGTTCATATCGAGCTTTTATTGCCCTATTAAGGTCTAAGAATAAGGTTGAAAGTATTGGAAAATGAGGTAGGATATTGCATTGAGTATAAGTTGATTGAAACTTGAATAAAGTAAAATTTAACTTTTATGGAATATGAGATTGATAAGAGGAAGTCGTTACGTTCTGTGATTGAATTATAAGGTTTTAAATGATTGTTGGTTCGTGTTAATGGTTGTTCCTAGGCAATTATCCACTGATGAGGATGCCTAGTGTCCAAGAATTAAATTGAAGAAATCTTCTTCTGAATTGGGACCGACGGATCTTTCGGGACATGTGGAACACCTAATGACTCTTGTAGATTAGTATTCATTATGTTATCTTTTAAAAATAATCCCTAACTTAAATGAGACATCAGTTGGTAGGATGAGTTCTTGGAATTGTATGACATAGTGACACATAATGTGTTACGATACAATTTTGACTTGTTTGTGATTAATGAAAAGACTACTTTGATTGCTAAATCCTACATGTATCGATGTTACCTATCCTTTATTGCTTCATCCTAATATTCGCATTAGTGATGCAACCATTGAACAAGTACTCATCTCGAATTGAGTTACGTTGTGGATTATTCTTTTTGAGTGCCATCAAGGTCATAAACCTCATGATTATTTGGCTAAGCTCGTTTCCTATTATATTGTAGTTAGTTCTTGGTGAACAACTTTTCATCACTCCTTTGTAGATCACTAATTGTTTTTATAAGTTAAAACAATATCCCTTGAGAAAAATTGGGTTTTCATCACCATACGGATTATTTAAAGTGAGACTTATAAATAATCGTTATCGAAATGAAGTTGCTTATAAAACACCTTGGAAAACTTAATTTTTTCCATGATAAAGAACATATCTATAAATTCATTTTGAATTAAGCATGAATATATATTATAAACATGATGACAAAGTTTTGACGAACTGAGTATTGCATTGTTAATCTTGAAATTGTATATAGTTGCGCGCCTACATACAATTTGGAAGAGACCATGCAAGGTTGATTAGTAGTCAACATGAAATTTTTAATAAACACTAAATTTTCTTTGAAGATGTGAAAGATTAAATTTTATGAGATCTGCAAGAAGTGAAAAATAGCGACATATTGATAGGGACTACTACATATGTGCCCGTACTATTTATTCTTCTGAGTCGAATTTACTCATCTGTGGAACTTGTCTTATTTGACAATTGATATTCCCTTCTTGTCTAATTCTTTCGTAGTGAGATTCTTTGGAAAAGTATCTGATTACCGAGTGTTGATACCCGACTGTATGTATTGACGTTCCTATCATTTCTTTTGATTAGATTTCATTTGAATGACCTGGGTAACGATCCGAGGAGCTTTCGAATGCGTACTCAAATTATGAAAACATGGGATATATTCATATTTGTTAATGTTTTCGTCTGTATCTGATTTGAAATTCTCTCGCGTAGATTATGCGTTGACCTTACTCTTTTAATGGTAGTTGTGTCTCCATATATCCTTGAATTTGTGAAGGATTATGAGTTATTATTAGTCTTTTGAGAAGTTCACATCTTATCAACGGTAATGAAACTGAAAAGTTGATAGTGCTAGTAGAAAGGATTGATTGGTTATGACATGACGACATTGTCTTAATTGATTGGAACTCGAGTAGAATTCCCCTTAATGATAAGATGTTGATTATCAAAAGTGATCTAAATAATTCTTGATGGATGACCATATCCTGTATTTAGACTTGAAATTATACCGTGAATGGTTGGGAACTAGTCATAGATATTATAATATAGAAAGAACTTAAAGTAAATGTATTAAAAAATGTTTCTGTTATCTGAAACTTTAGGAAGTATTTGTTGGTGAATTACCTAGACTTTTGCCATTTAGGCAAGTTGAATTTGGTATTGATTATATTCCTGGTGTTTCACCTGTGGCATGTGCACTGTACATCAGCACCATTTGAATTAAAAGGATTACCGTGTAACTGAGAGAGTTGTTGGAAAAAGGCTTTTATTCTACCGAGCTCGTCATCATGTAGAGCTATGGAATTATTATTCCTTATATATATTGATTACCGTGAACTAAGTAAATTGACGATCGAAATCGATATCCACTACCCAAGATGATAGATTTGTTCGATCATTTACAAGGTTCTAGCGTATATTCAGAGATTGATCCACGGCATGGTTATCATCAATTTCGCGTCCGCGAAAAGAGATTATCTACTCCAATCACAACATCCAGAACTCGTGATGAATATTATGAGTTTCATGTTATGTTGTTTGGATTGACCAATGCACATGTAGCATTCATAAATTTTGTGAGTTACGTGTGTAGGCTGTAATTTGATAAATTCATGCTTGGGATCATTAAGAACCATTTGTTTGTTTCTAAGAACAAGGAGGAGTTAATAATTATTTATAGATTGCCCTGAATTGGCCGAACAATGAAAATGTGTACCTTGAATAATTAACATGTGATTTAAGACTTAATCCTTTATATTAATTGACCGTGTGATTAACAGATAATAGAATATATTGACTCTTCAAAGATTAGAACCATTAAGGCTTTGGGATATACCAAAAAGAAAAGTGCAAATATGTTTTGACAAATGTTTTATCAAAAGAACTTTTGAGGGATTATTCTCTTATACCCAGAACATTTAACTAAACTCCTGTTTAGGGGTAAATGTTTGGGTATACCTCAAGACAACCTAAAGAGGGATTGAGGAAACCATTTGAACCATGACTTGAAATTTGAAATGGCAATTTTTGCTTTTCAACTAAGAAATTTTTGACCAAAGTGTAACCAAAGATTTTTCGAACATTTACGAATCTTAATAATTATTTTCGATAAATCAACAAAAATCGTGTTAATTAAATTAAAATTTATTTTGAACATTTTCATATAATTGGTCGAACTAAGAAATTTAAAATTTTACGTTTACGTTTCATAAAAATTGAATATTTATTATTTAATTACTTGAATTATTTATCGACGCTTTAAACTTCGGATTGAGCAAAATTGATAAAAATAATAGTTGAGACGAAACCAAAACTTAGAAAATGTGAAGAAAGAAATTTTGAGTGAATTTTGGTTATGATAATTATTTCACCAGGAAAGGTGAATATAAATACTGACTCATTATATAGAAAGGGTAAAGAATCTTCTAAGATGTGTTTCTAAATAATGACTGTGCAAAATAAATTTCCGAACAATATAAAAATAAACGATGTTTGTAAAAAGGATAATATAGATAATAAAAAGGGGTTCGCGGCTAATATGAACCATTAGAATTGAGAAGCCAATGGTGTTAAATGTATAAAAGGCCACTTGTGGTTGCTTAAATATTGAGATGTAGTCATGTTGAAATCTCGTAAGATTAAGTATTCTATTCATGTCATTTCTGATTAAATGTATCTTTATCTAAAGAAGTTGTACAGATGCAATTTATGAAGGCAGACATCGCCTCATACATTAGTAAACATCTAAACTATTGCAAAGGTCATCATCTGAATTTGATTCGATTTGGGTCATCGTCGACAGACTGACCAAATCTGCTAATATCATTCCTGTTAATGATAGATTCTCGATGAAGAAATGGACTCTTTTTGTATTTAAAGGAGTTAGGTAAGCATGGTGTGCCTGTATCGATCATATCTATCAAGATACTCGCTTCGCATCGAATTTCTAGATATTTGCTCAGAAGTCATTGGGAACGAACCTTGATGAAAGTACTGTTTACCACCCCAATCGAAGGGACGAGGTAAAGTAACGATACAAAATACTAGAAGTGTTGTTTTATGCTTGAATGATTGACCTTTGGTAATAAACCGTATAATCGCTTTCCTTTGGAGAGATCATCATTGATAATTATCGTGTTAGGATCGAGATCGAATCTTGTTAGGATCTATATATAAGAGCATCTGTAAGTAGGATTTGGGATGAAGACACCCGACATACACCCATTGTGAGTTGGACATGTCTTTTAGGTTTAAGGTCGCATATGATGACGAACCTAACCTTACAAAATACCCGACCCGCGAGACCTGAATTGATTGTTGAAATTAGGATCTGTTGATTGACTGTCGGTAGTGGGCAGGAGGTCATGTGAATATAAAATGTAGATCTTGAAGTGCAGGATGGGTAGCAAAGTTATGCCAAAAATTTTCACCTTGGAAAAAGGAATAGATGATCTAAAAGATCATGGGAAATACGTCCCCGTTGAATGGGACCATTGAGATGATGTAAAAATTGGTTTGAAAGGCATATAAGCTGGATCTACTCTAGGACTTCAAGGGCTGCGTGAATTATGATTCGTATATCGAGCTTGATGAAATGTCTATCAAGTGAGAATCTGATTGTTTCTTAGTAAAGTTTAGATCGGCGAAAAGTTGCATTCACAAAAAACCCGTGAACATCATGGATAGAGAAAGTAAGTCGACATTAAGCCTGATCTTTTTTCCGTAGTTATGTTTGATGAAACTCGCGTATTGTAATGGATTACACTTGTGAGAAAAGACCGAATGTGGAGGAAATACCCACATGGCTCTAACTCTAAAAGAAGCGAGTAGTAAGATAAATTGATCTTTGAGGACAAAGATCATGTTTAGGGGTAAATGTTGTGACAATCCGTCAATTTATGGTTGATATTTTATTCTTTAGTGTAATTTAAAAACAATATTTTAATGTTATATTATGAACTCTTTGGGAAGAAATTTGGGTTTACATCTCGAAGTAGCATCGACTACGTCTAAACCGGAGGATTATACGTTACATGCCTATGTTTACATACACCATTTTTGGTGACAGTCCGACCTTTCAGGAAATAAATTTATCCGTGAATATTATTTTGAGATTTTAAATTTGTGTTGGTTCATAAACTCATAAATTTACGAGAAGAGATTAGGACTTACGTGAATAATTTAACGTCCTTTACGACTAAACCGGAAACCTTAGGATTACGTGTTTACGTTTTTGAACTCCGTTTTTTATGAGACAATTTTTATTAGATTTTTTTTGTGCCGTTGATTCATAATCTATAAAAACGTTTTTCGTAAAACGACCCGAGGGCACGCAAATCGAGGAAACTAGAATCGAGAAATACCCGTAAATTAGTGGGATGAGACAAAACAAGTTTTGCCCCACCCCACTAATATGGGACGGCAACATCTATCCACCAACACCCTTAGGTGTCAACACTTAACAAACAAGTGTTACACTTGTTAGCTAAGCTTACAAAGTAAGCTATCAAACCAACTACACCTCAAAACCATTCTCCCAAAACCATTTCTCACATTTCACTCATGCAAACCACTCACCAAACTCTCTCCTCTCTCTCTAAAATTCGTCCACCACCACCATCAAACACCCCTATTTGATCAAATTTAACCATGAAATCATATGTTATTCACACATATGATGAAGCCCTTTTGAAGCTCTATTGATTGGTGGTGATTTTAACATCCAAGGAGAAGATTTGTTGGTGTCATAGGGCTGATTTCCCACAAGAAGTTTATAAAGATTGGTGGACTTGAAGATGATGTTGGTTTATCACAAGTTTTGCCATCAAAAATCCAAGCCTTGATCATAACCTACACAACCTTGGTGGTATAAAGATTGTTCTTCCCATCCTCTTGTTATTTTGATTATGTAATCTTGTAATTTCTTTATTTATGTATATGTAAATGATGATGAATGATGATTAAAAAATTATGTGGGGATTTGGTGTTGATAGATTTGATAAACATGGTAAAAAAAAGGAAAACCATAGGTAAAAAGGTTAAATTCTTACTTATAAAGTTGGCTGTATAAAAACAGTAACTAACCAAATGATAAACTGATAAAATATCATGGTGGAATCAATTTACAGTAAGTATTAGATGTCATACACATGTGAGAGTTGTCCATGCAATAGAATCATCAAAATGAGTGAGATATGATCGAAACAAAATTAGTAAACCAATTTGAATAGTCTATTTTGTAGGGACTGTTAAGGATACTTAGACATGAATTGAGCAGTAGCTATAGCTAACTTACTTGTAGCACATAATATGAAGTTTATGTCATCCAAAAATGAACTTCTATCTCCTTATAGAACTCAAGATATGATAATATGGTGAAATTGAAAATAAAAATCAGATTTTGTGAAATTAAAGTTTAATAGTATTATATAAGCACTCAAAATAATATAGTATAAGATGTGAAATTAAAACCCACTAACTTATATATTTCATTTATATAAATATGTATAAGGATAAATAAATGGACATTATATAAAAATGGTAGTTTGGTAAGTTTTATAAGTTATAAAAACTATAAACATGATTTTTACGTCTTTTCGGCTAGTACCGTAAAATTAAAGTTTTTCGTCATAAAACTTAGACGATCGGACCCGTCTAATGTAAACTTTTTAAAAGTACTTAATACAAGTAAAAACCGATAAAACCCGGACTATATAACATACGGACATTAACGGGCTAAATTAGCATTATTGGGCTATTAATCCAACTAAATGGGCTAAACACTTATAAATTTACTTATTGGGTTTAACCCACTTGGGCCCAAAATGTAAAGTATAATAATGATATTAAAATTATAATTGGGCTAATGAAAAATATTGGGCTTGTAATAGGCTTATTGGGCCTAAAACATATAAACAAGATAAACTAGTGAAACTAGTATAAAAATATTACCAACACATAAACACTATAATGAATGAGTAAATGAGAATGTATAAAACCACTTGATCATCATCATATGTATACATAATTTTTATTTTTATAAAGTCATTGGACAAAAGTCTAAGACGAATATTATTTGTCTAGGTTTCCGTTATTGAAGCACGTACCGTACATCCGAATTGCCGATAATCGCCTTTCCCAATCAACGTGAGTTCATAGCCTCGCACTCTTTTAAATGTTTTTTTATGAAATGTTTTATAAACCCGCGAGGGAGATAACATGTTAGTTTTATTAAAATAGGACACCAGTTGTCCCGATTGTTTGTTTATTGATTTGGACCCGAATGATTGTATGACCCGATGAATGATTATATGACCCGATGTATAAGATAAAATGGATTATTAAAGTTAGGTTATGTCACTAAAAGTCCCATTAGCATGAATTGTGAACTACCAGGATTTGGTAGACGCTTGTGCATATAATAGTACTATTTGGGGACGATCACCCCAGTTTGCGCCTTGACGGTTGATCCCCCTCGTGCCACATTGATTGGTAAGCGAATTTATGTATGAGAAGATTTACACAAGCGTGATTATTGTGACGACACGCTAATTTATATGGGCAAATGAGTTTCGGGTTAGCTACCAGTAAGGTAACAATGTCATGCGGCTTATAATAATCCAAATAACGAAAATACTGCTATATCCACTGAATTATAATATATTGCCTAACTAGCAATACGGGGTCATATTGTTGATATTATGTTCGTGATTTGGTTTTACATAACCATATTCATATAACGGTTTTTATTTAACTCTACACGACGTTATAAAACGTATTGTATGTTATTTTTACGACATTGGTTCGTATAATGGTTTTGAAGGCGAAAGCCTATATATTTATTTTGACAAGGATTTGTATAAAATGTTTTGGCCTATTTTATAAAGATTTGTACAAAAATGATTTTTGGTAATAATTATATACCAATAATATATTGATGGTTTTATTAAACTCTATGAATTCACTCGGCGTTTTCGCTGACCTTTTCTTTTAACATGTTTTATCTCAGGTACTTGAAGGTAATTCTCGGGAAGACAACAATAATTCATGGCCCTCACTTTAATAATAATTTCCATTCAAATGTTTTGTAAAAATTGTATGAAATAATATGACTTGGGACCTATGTAAATTTGATAATTATGAATGGAAATGCTTTATTATTAAACGACGCAATTTTTAAGCGTTGTCTATGATGTGAGTAATGTGCTATCCCGTAACACCAACTAGTCTTCCGCTGTATTGATTTGTATAAATTTGGGGGTGTTACATTTTAAGTGAAAATATAATTCCTTTTCAGTTATTTAAAAAGTGTATTGACTTGTGTGAAAAAGCTGAGTTCCATAATCTGATTTGTTTAGTACTTTGTAACCAATTGTTTCTTGTCAAAGGAAATTGGTTAAAAGTGATTGTTTTTCAAAGAAATCCTGGGTAGGATTTCTTGTTTAGGTTGTGTTAGAAGGAGTTACTTCTTTGTTTTCAAGGTTTAAGTGGAGAGAATAGGCAAAAGAAATTGTTTTCCTAACTTTTCACTAGAACTTATGATAAAATTTTAGGTGGAAGTGAAAGTGGATACCTGGGATTGGATTATTGTGTTTTGGTTGTTAATTTCAGTAGGTTTTGTTGGTTTAGTATTAGTTTTAAAAAGGGTTTCATTTTTCAGAAAGTTTGGTGGTTTCAAAATTTTTCTCAAAAGATTTTGGTTACCTTTTTTACTCACAACTTAATGCTTATATAAGCCTGCTCATAAGCTATTGATACAAGCTTATGAGCATAAACTTATATAAGTTTGAAGGTGTTCTTGGTCTTGTGGTGTTGTGCAGGAACCTAACAAGGATCAAGGCCTCATTTCCATTCACTTATTTTATTCTCAGTTGAAGATATTGTCTAGCCTAGGGTCCTTCTTTGGACTCCTACAACAGGCTTCCTTTACACATCTCTAAGCTCACTTAAGCCCTTAGATCAGCCTTTGGAAAGCATAAACACAAGTACCAAGCTTTGATTAATTAGGCTAGTTTTATGTGATATTTTTGTGCTTTTGTATGATGATGAGTATGTCCTGTTTATTTGTAGTTTTTCTTGTTTGAATATGCTTTATTTAGTTTTATATGCATGATAGGATTGATAGAAATCAGATTGGGTAGATTTTGTGGTTAATCTCTTTGTTAATTGTCAAGATCAGAAAGATAACGGGTGTTTGGATCTGCATATTAAGCTAAGGTTGTGATAATCTTTTGGTTTAAGGGTAGTCTAGACATACTTGTCATACTTGTTTTGAGTTATTTCAGTTATATGCTTCATGTATTGATAAGTAGAAAAAGGTTTGGTATGTTCAAAAAATGGTAAAACTTGTCTAGATTAATCAGCTGCTTGTTTAAGCTTTTATTTTGCAAGATCTTAGCCCAAATCTTTGTAGCTTGTTTGAATATCTGTTTAACTAGGGCTATTGAGTGTTTTATTGTGCTGAGGAGGTGTCTTGGGCAAATTTTGGCCAACCAAAATTAACCCAAGTGGTCAAACAGACCAGCATACACACCCCCAAACCACCAGTTCACATCAATGACTGGATTGGTGCTATTTGTGTTTGATTTTGAGTGTTACTTGTGATTCTCTTGTTCATTGTGACTCCCCACAACCCAACTGGTTGTGGGGGTGCCCTATTTGCTAGAAATATCCAACAAATCAACAAGAACAATCCAAAATCAAGCTTTATTATCATCATATTGGTTTCTAGTGTTGTCTGAGAACGACTTGGTTCTCGGATAGTACTAATTTTTGAGATATTTGGTTACTGTAGTTTCATTTCATAACTGGGCTCGTCTTGTGTAATTTTTAATCTTAATT
The DNA here is from genome assembly GCA_025667525.1 of Glebionis coronaria. Lineage (NCBI taxonomy): Eukaryota > Viridiplantae > Streptophyta > Magnoliopsida > Asterales > Asteraceae > Glebionis > Glebionis coronaria. The sequence continues at coordinate 270,345,472 of CM046879.1, forward strand.
CTTGTTGTATTTTAAATGTTTTTGTGTTTTAGAAGCTAGTAAGAGGCCAGGTTTTTAGTTTTATAAAAAGAAAAAATAAAAAAAAAGTTTTATTAGAAAGGACGTGGCCAGGACTCGAACATGCGTAACTTCTCTCACACACCAACGCGTTAACCAGTTGCCCTAGGGTCTTTGACTGGTTAATCTTTGGTTTATTTTATACTTAAGGTGTTTTGGTTTTTAGCTTATTTAAACATTCAGCTTAATAATAAGCTGATTCCACCTTATTTGTTAAACTGCTTTACTATTTTCCATTTTTCCTCCATTCTATACTTAATTTAAGACTTTTTGAAATAAAAATCTTATTTTTCACGTTTATATTTAATTTGTTAGTATTATTTTTAGTTTTAACTTTAGAAAGCAATTAAAAAATAGGAAAAAGTGTTTAAAAAATCTAAAAAAATAGTTTTTATGTTTTTAATTGTATTTTATAGGTTTACATCCATTAAATTTTTCAAATTAATTTATTTTTGATTTTATATAATTTTATGGTTTTTAATCAACTTTAAAAATTAATATAAAAATATTAAAAAGGTTTTGGTAATTTTTGCTTGCATTTTTGTCTTAGTTATATTTTTCTTGATTTATGGTAATTTTTAGAGTACTTTCGTTTTTCGTCGACTTTTTTGATTTTACGTTTTTTACGTCGTAGGGTAATCTTTAGCGTAATTCGTCTTTTTCTTTCTCTTTTCTCATAAATATAATCACAAATTAATCATCTCTTAACACACACACCAAGCCTCCTTGAGAACGATCCTACACAAAGGGTCATAAGTGCTTTCGTTTTCCTAAACAAACACTTAATACTTACCGCTTTTACCTCGTTTTCCTAAACGAGTGTGAAAACTCAACTATCATTTTGGCGCCGCTACCGGGGAGGCGTGTTGTGTTTTGATTTGGTAATTGTTGTTTTTATATATAGCCATAATAGTATTTTTATTAGTAGCACTCTACTAATACGTATTATCGGTTTTTGTTTTTTGTGTGAATATTATTAATATATTGTATACGTAGAACAATAAATTCACAAGTACGCCAAAATGTGAAAACACAACCTTGACTTGGGAGGTCATTACCCAATCATTGTATTCCAATCTCAAACCAAAAGAAAAAGGCAAAAATAGATAAATACTTTCGTGAAGCTCGATTTTGAAAAATACAAACTATAAGGTGGGTATAAGGCGGGTATTATAAAATATACCCTAAGGAAAAAGGCTCTTAAGTGCTTCGCGCCGCCTCATTTCCCCGCTTGCTTGTGAGTATTTTGAGATTGAAAGCTAATCGAGGGTTTTGTCGCCCAAAGTATTACTAAGTATCATATATATTTTCTTTGTTTCAATTGATTAAACCCTCTTGAACGTTTTGGTGTTCCACCAACGTTCTAAAGTCATCGAAGGCGTTCACTTCACGTGATCGTTTTCATTCCTTGAGGCTTCTTTAATCAAGAGACTTGATTAAGGAGGAGATTTGTAGCCTGGTCTACTTAATACAATCACAAAAAATCCAAAAAGGTAAAAACAATCAAAAACCACAAAAAAATTGGAAAAATACAAAAAACCAAAAAGAATCTTCTTTGCTCATCCCCTCGTTGTACGTGACGTTTATGCAAACTCGTAATCAAACAAGAGGTGCACGTAAGTGTCGTAATCGAAAGGAAAACACACCAACACCTTCTACTGAAGAGACTCCAAGTGAGGAACCTATTGTAGAACAAGAAGCTATCATGGCTAATCGTACTATGATGGAGTTGCTACAAGCACCCACCGAGGGTTTTGGAGAGGCCATTGTGATTCCAGCCATCCTTGTGGAGAACTTCGAGATCAAGACGGTTTTAATGTCTATGCTTCAAGCCAACAAGTTTCGCGGATATGAAAAAGACAACCCACATTATCACATTAGGCAATTCAATCGTCTCACTGCGACAAGCAAGTTTAAGGATGTAACCCACGATGCCATTAAGATGATGTTGTTTCTATACTCGTTAGATGGACCCGCCAAGATATGGCTCGAGAAATAACCCCCAAATTTGATTTTGACGTGGGGTGATCTCGTTTCTAAATTTGTGAATCAATTTTTTCCACCATCTAAAACAACACATTTGAAAAACGAGATTTTACGATTTACTCAAAGGTCTAATGAGAGTTTTTCAATGGCTTGGGAAAGGTTTGAAAAAATGTTACATGAATGTCCACACCATGATTTTTCCGAATTGCATCAAATTGACACTTTTTATAATGGGCTTAATGATCATGAACGAGATTACTTAAATGCCGGCGCGGGTGGTAATTTTTTGTGCAAAACGACCGATGAGGCTTTAAAAATCATTGAGAATAGATCTAAGGTTTATAGCCCTCGTAACACACCGAGTGTTGCCACTATGGGTTGATTGAGTCGTTTTCGTACACCCGAAGGTTATCGTAGTTCCTGGCGAAGTGTGAATGGAAATCCGCGTTTATGTCTCAAGTTTGATGCTCGAATAAAAGAAGTTTTAATTTTGATATTTAAAAAACTACCAATTTTAACAACTAAATATTAAAATAAATATAAGCGATAAGGATGAAAATTAAACTATAACTATAAAGCGAGAAATATCTAAAATAATAATAATGACAATAAAAATGTTAAACTAAACAAGCATAATTAAAACTAGCAGGGTACCCGCGCGATGCGGCGACGGGTACCCTGTGACTAAATTTTTTTGTGAGTGAATGTTATTCGGTTATTCGTCTTTCATAACAATAATTTATTGATGACAATAGTTTTCACCAAAAAAAATGTGTCAAAAACGTAATTTTGATATAGGGATATTATTACGTGTGGCGTATAGGTAATATGTAATATGTGTAACTTTATTTTCAGAACTTAATTAAACACGAGAATTGACATAACCTCTTTTGAACATTTGAATGAGAAAATCAACCTAAAAGTCATTTGTACATATGATTGCAAGGAAAAAAGGAGAAAAATATGATAAAGGAGATTTTTACAATGTGTTGTTTTGCTTATAAATTGTGGTGATGGGGTGTTTTAATTGTATTATTAATTATGTTTTAATTAAGTATGATTAAATGCTTTGTATATATTAGAGATATAAAGTTGTACATATACATTAAAACCTTGTATTACTTAAATTTCATTTTCTTGGCTGTACTAATATGTTGTATGTGTTGTACTACTTAAATTTTTAGTATTAAATGAAGAGAGAATGTCTAATCTCTTTTATAAGATAGTATGACTATATATTTGAGCTAATGAAATAAAGATAAAGGAAACGAACCCGTATGACGAACCGGATATGCCGAGCTAACATAAAACATAAAACATAAAACGTTAACGACAATTAAACCAAACGACATTTTAAGAAAAACAAATTTAGACTAAATAAAAATTTGATATATAAAAAAAACTTAATAACTAAATAGGAAAAATGTTTTTAAATCCTATGACTAAAACATAAGAAAAACATTTATTTAGAAACTACTAACTAGTGATAATAACCTAATTAATCAAGTAAATTGTAATATGTAACATAAAATTAGTACAAGTCCAGTGGTAAGGAAAATTGATTTAAATAGAGGGTTCCATGGTTCGAACCAATTAGCTGCCATTTTTGAAATCATTTTTATTATTTACTTACTAAACAGAAAGTTACTAGTGGTATCCTACTAAGTTATTAACCCAAGATTTTCTATTTTTTTAACAAAAGTGAATATAATATTAAACTATGGGCGAATCTGATCTCCCTTTTTTCGTATAAATCTGATTTCGTTTTATTCCCAATCATTGTATATCGACTGAATTTTGGTGTGATTGTGGTTTGCTTCTACATCAATCAGCTTGTGATAAGGTTGTGGCTTTGATTCATTCGTCCCATCTCCTTTGTGATCAGTTGACTCGTGTAGGGTTTTCTATTTATTGCCCTTAATTTATTTTATGTACGATTCGACGGTATCATTGAATTAGGGTTTCTACGATTATTCGATCATTTTGCTATAGTAGTTAGGGTTTTTTGTCTTTCATCTCTGTCATTCATATGCAATAATGGTTGATTAATCTGCGGTTCGTGTGGGTGCGTTGGAAACCTAACTAGGGTTTCGTTTTATTGGCTGTTTTGTTTTAAGAGAGATGGATTCAATGCATGAGTCCTTAACACCTGGGACTTATAAGACTTATGTGAACAATGTGTTTGTGAATGCTACTAATAAGGTTAATCCTACCCCAATCTAATAGCGAGTCCTATACTATTTTTGGTGGGGCTGCTGATGGATTTCGTGCTTTTGATGGTGCTAAGATTGGTAATGAGACTACTGCTCCAATCAGTAGTAAGTCATTTGTGAATGTGATACAATGCAACACTAACACACGTAACCCTAAGCACAAAACTGTCAAAATTCAGGAGCTCAGAAATCCTGAGGTTGTTGAGGGTGCTGTACTTGCATTACCTATGGATGTTGTGGAGGAAGTTCGGTCTCGATTTGAGAATACACTCTATGGTTACTTTATTGGCAAACGGCTAGCGTTTCCGCTAGTGGAAAATTATGTCAAAAATACATGGGCGAAGTTTTGACTTAAGAGGCTTCAATTGCATGAGAACTTCTTTATGTTCCAGTTTAACACCAGGGAAGGGATGGAGAGCGTGATTGAGAACGGTCCATGGTTGATACGAAGTGTTCCTTTAATCCTAAATGAATGGACTCCAAATACTGATCTAAAGAAGGATGTTATTAAAACAGCTCCTTTATGGATTAAGTTGCATCACGTGCCTATTGTTGCATACTCGGAAACTGGGTTAAGTCTTATTCCAACCCAACTTGGAAGGTCGATTATGCTTGACTCATACACGAGTAATATGTGTCTTAGCTCATGGGGAGGAAATTCTTATGTTAAGGCCCTTGTTGAATTTTCAGCGGAGGAGGAATTAAAATCGTCTATCGTCATTGCTATACCTCTTGCTAATGGTAAGGGTCACACACTTGCTGAAATTGATATTGAATATGAGTGGACTCCCCCTCGTTGTGATTCGTGCAAGGTATATGATCATACTCATGACAAGTGCCTGAAAAACCTTAAAGTTGTAACAACTGTTGAGGAAACAAGAGATGGCTTTACTACGGTGACTAAAAAGAAACGTAAGGTGAAGCAGAATCAGACAAGACAAGTAGAAGGTGTTCGTCTTTCCAAACCAGCCCTAAATCTTCAATATCGTAAAGTTGAAAATGGAACGTCAAAAAAGAATGGTAAGGAAAAAGTCAAGACGAACCCTGTGGACAATACTAAGGATGTTGGGGAACCAAAACATGTTGTGAAAGAACATGTTCAGACTCATAATAAGTATGGTGCTCTATCACAAACTGATGATGAAGCCAAGACTACTACTATCATTAATGATGATAGTGACGATGAAGATATTGATGAACATATGGTCATTGATGACCATATACAGGAAAATAGTGGCGTTCAGGGGGCAAGCACTCCCTTAAATTCGGTTTCCAATGATAAATGTTGCTTCATGGAATATTAGGGGTTTAAACTTCTCCCCTAAACAAAATGAAGTGCGACAGGTTATTTGAAAATAATTTATCTGTTTGTGCTAGTTTGGAGTCTCACGTGGCTAATTCTAATCTTCATAAATTGTGTACTCTTGTTTTTCGTCATTGGGATTGGTGTTCTAATGGCTCTTGGTGTAGGAAGGGTACTAGAATCATCTTGGGATGGAATCATAATGATGTTGACGTTATGGTAATTTCTCAAGACGACCAAGTTATTCATACTAAAGTTTGGTTAAAGAAGGAAAAGAAGGAGTTATTTTTCTCTTTCGTATACGCTCACAACAATTACATTCAAAGGCGTCTTTTATGGGAGGCTCTTTCGGTTCATAAAGCTTTTATTAATAATCGTCCTTGGTGTTTACTTGGTGATTTCAATGCTACACTTTTTTTGGAAGAGTCTACTGCGTGTTCGTCTCGAGTAGACTTAGCTATGCGCGATTTTAAGACCTGTGTTGCTAATATTGAAGTATTGGATGTTAATAGCTCAGGTTTGCAATTTACATGGACTCAAAAGCCAAAAGGTGGGGATGGTATTCTAAAAAAGCTTGATCGAATTATGGCCAACTTGGAGTTTTCATCTCATTTTGTAGGTGCTCATGCGGTTTTCAAGCCATATCGAATCTCAGATCATGCTCCTGCTATCTTATGCATTCCTACGGTTTTTAAAGACAAGCCTAAGCCGTTCAAGTTCTTTAATGTGTTGACTACACATGAGGGTTTTCTGAATGTTGTTCAAGAGGCGTGGAAAGCTGATTACAGTGGCTTTCTCATGTATCGAGTTGTTAAAAAACTCAGAAGTATGAAAAAACCATTACGTAAGCTCATGATAGAAAAAGGTAATTTGCATGAGAATGTGGTGCGGGTGCGCAAGGAATTGGATCAGGTTCAAAGTAACATTGATCAAGACCCTTTTAATGTTGCTTTTCGAGAACTTGAAGCTTCTTTGGTTGTTGAATTTAACCATGCTGTGTTGTTGGAAGAAAGATTTTTGAAACAGAAAGCAAAAATCCAGTGGTTGAAAGATGGAGATGCTAATACAGCTTTTTTCCATAAAGTGGTGAAAAGTCGTGCGAGCAGGAGTCGTATCGATACTATTATGAATAATAAGGGTGTGGTTTGTACTAATGATGAAATCCATGATGTTTTTGTCACTCATTACAGGAACTTCCTTGGCAAGGCTGATGATCCTAATGTATTTAACGATGACAATTTATTTGATAATCGTCTTGATGATCAGGTGGCTTTGGATATGATAAGTGATATTACGGATCGTGAAGTGAAGGATGCTATGTTCTCCATGGGTGATGATAAATCTCTCGGTCCGGATGGGTACACGGCTGCCTTCTTTAAGGAAACATGGCATATTGTTGGGGTTGAAGTTATTCAAGCTGTTCGTGAATTCTTTACGAATGGGAAACTACTAAAGGAGCTTAACCATACTATTATCACACTCATTCCAAAAGTTAAGTCTCCTTCTAGAGTTAATGACTATCGACCGATATCATGTTGTAACGTGTTATTTAAATGCATTAGCAAGATTATTGCTAATCGAATGAAGGTGTGTTTAAAGACTCTTGTGCATCCTAACCAATCTGCTTTTATTCTGGATAGAAGTATCTCGGATAATATACTTTTAACTCAAGAGCTTATGCACAATTATCACTTGGATCGTGGCGAACCGAGGTGTGCATTCAAGGTGGACATCCAGAAAGCCTATGACACGGTTGACTGGAATTTTTTACAGAAAATTTTGAAGTGTTTCGGCTTTCATGATCGTATGATTCTATGGATTATGGAATGTGTAACTACTACCTCATATTCCATTTGCATCAATGGTAATCTTCATGGGTATTTTAGGGGACAAAGGGGTCTTCGTCAAGGTGATCCCCTTTCTCCCTACTTGTTTACGCTCGTCATGGATATCCTTACTCGTATGCTCATTAGGAAAGCTATGTAGTCGGAAAGGTTCACTTATCATCGTTACTGTAGCAAGATGGAACTTATTAATTTGTGCTTTGCAGATGACCTTTTCTTGTTCGCGTATGGTAATGTTGATTTTGCTCGTGTTATTAAGGAGGCTCTTGATGAGTTCAAGATTGCATCGGGTTTAGTTCCTAGCCTTCCTAAAAGCACGGCTTACTTTTGTAATGTTTTAAACCATGTTAAGCTATCTATTCTTAATGTGCTTCCGTTTGAGGAAGGTAGCCTTCCAGTTAAGTACCTTGGGGTTCCGTTGGTATCTTCAAGATTGAAGATTCGGGATTGTAAAGAGCTGATTGAAAAGATTGAGAATCGAGTTCTTGATTGGAAACAAATCTCTATCTGTTGCGGGTAGATTACAGCTTATCCGATCAGTTATTGGTTCCATGAATGTGTTTTGGGCTTCGGTGTTCTCCCTTCCTATGCAAGTGATGCTTAGTATTGAGCAAATAATGCGCAGCTTTCTTTGGAATCCAGGTGGGACGTCTAGGAGCAAGGCTAAAGTCGCTTGGGAATTGGTTTGCCTTCCTAAGGATGAGGGTGGTCTTGGTATTAGGCGTTTGCATATCTTCAACTCGGCACTTATGGTGAGTCATATTTGGAAACTTCTTTCACATAAAGAATCTCTTTGGGTGAAATGGATACATTGTTATAAACTCCACTCGCGTAACTTTTGGGACGTGCCCTTGCGTGATAATATGTCATGGGGGTGGCGTAATATCCTTAGGTTAAGGCCTATTGTTCGAGATTTTATATGGCACAAAATTGGGACGGGTGATCGTACTTCATTATGGTTTGATAAGTGGTGTTCGATGTGACCCTTATCACAACATATTTCTAATCGTGATGTACATAGAGCCGGTCTCACGCTTAATTTGAAGGTTCAGGAGATTATCAATAATGGTGTTTGGACGTGGCCTAATTACCTATTGGATAAGTATCAGTTTCTTCCTACGTGTATTGTTCAGACTTCGAGTGAGCATGATTGTCTTGAATGGCGTTTACAGGATGGTACGATTAAAAAGTTTTCGGTTAGCCTTGTGTGGGAATCAATTAGGTCCCGAGATAATAAAGTTGCATGGTTCCGTATGGTTTGGTTCCCAAACAATATCCCTCGTCATGCGTTTAACCTTTGGCTTATTATTAAGCGTAGGCTAAAAACTCAAGACAGGATTAGTAGTTGGGATTATTCAAATGAGCTTGGATCAACATGCTCGTTGTGTGAGATGGTTCTTGACTCACACGAGCACTTGTTCTTTCGTTGCCCTTTTTCGTATACGGTTTGGAGTCACATGAAGGTGCTTGTTGGGCTTGATAATGTTGCTCATGATGTCTACGAGATTATTAACCACTTTGGTGATAGTTCGAAGAAAATGTCTTCGCATGTTGTGATTGCGAAGCTAGTTTTAGCTGCAGCAGCTTACTTTCTGTGGCAGGAAAGAAATTGGCGTTTATTCAAAGGTACGAAGAGGACGTCAAATCAGATTATAGAGTGTATCTCTTCAGCAGTTCGGCTCAAGCTTCTTTCTTGTCGTTTCAAGCGAACCAAGGAGGGATTGGCTTATGCACGAGTTTGGGATCTTCCGGAGTATATTTTTAGATGACTGTGTTTTTGTTTTGTTTGTGCACCATTAGGTGGTTCTTCCCCATTGGTGTCATTAGTCACGTAGTTGATGTGTAATTCGTTTGGCATATCTTTCGAATAGGTTGTTCAAGCTTATGCTTGAGGTTAATGTGACACTCAGTCACATTCCATTGTACTTATCGGAGTTTGGGTGATAAATATATTTTACCGGGGTAATCATTCCCCTTTACCCAAAAAAAAAAGATTTTCTATTTTGAGAAAATAAACAAGTAAGCTATAGCAACACTAATAATCAAATATAACTTCAACAAAAACTTGAACCCATATATAAATCGAATCTCAATCTCCACAACCACCGAAAGTCATTACTCTATCTACATCAACATGAAACATCTACCGGAAACAATAAAACCAATAGGGAACATCAACTATTTGATTTACTATATAACCGAAAAGCTAATCACGGACTCCCTCGTCTAAGTGACAACAAAACCGAATCCAAACACTTCGTAAACTGAAAATATAATTCCACAAATCATCCTACAATTTACAAAACCAGAGCCGAATACCAAAATCACAAACAAAAATTCACCGACATCAAATCTTAGCTTTCGTTAATAGAAAATCAAATACAAGGTGTAAAGAAAAACAAAAAAAAATGAAAATGAGATGAGGATTTATTCAAATCTAAACCTGGTGGAATTGAGAGTTACATTTTTAAATAAACAATAAGATAAATCATAATCTAACCTCCATCTTCAAAAATTGAGAAAGTTAAAAAGCATGCGTCTATTTCTTCTACACTACTCCTACGAAAAAAAATTAAAGACAGGGAAAGTGAAAGTATCCCCTCTTGTTGACTGCTTAAATTGTACGCCTCCCCTTTTTTCATCTATCTGATCTTTTTCTTTCCATTACTTGGGCCTGAGTTGGGTTGTCTTGGTTATGGGCATGTGTGGCTTTCATTGGCTGCGATTTTGGGCTTTAGCTGTGTCTTGTTAGTTGTATAATAATGGGTCGGTTCGACCCATTTAAATGTTGTCGGGCCGGCCCAATAAAACACGAATGCACCGTCAAACTCGATTTTCCGTGCTCTTTCCATTTCTCGTGCTCGTTTTTGGCTCTTTAGCTTCGTTTTTGCTCCTTTTCTTTATTATTCGTACCTACAATAATAAATAGAAAATATAAACGATATATACATAAAAAAATACATTTTTGCTATTTATTATACGAAAAATGAAGAGATTTAACACTAAAATCATGACTAATTCCGTGTTTAACATGGGTTTGTCATCTTCGTCTCGTAACATGAGTGCCTTGCAAGATGAAGCAAATGAGGAGAATCGGTTTTTCGATAGGTTTTCGACTCTTATGACTCATTGGAAAGCACAAGATGATTTGAATTCCGCATCGGTTAAAGCGATTGCCAAGAGTTGTATTTCGTGTGGTGGAGCTCATGATTTTTCCGAGTGCATTACCGCGGATGGTAACACTTCGAATGCTTATGTAGCCACGGGAACTTATAACCAAAATGGTAAAGGTTCCCGCCAAAATCAAGCTCCACAAAATCAAAATGCTAACAACTATCGAAACAATCAAAATGGTGCTTACCAAGGAAATCAACGTAACTTCAACAAGGGTAATTATCGAAGTGGAAATGGGCAAATTTCAAACCAAAACCAAAACCGTGATTTTCAAACTACCACACAAGGTTTTCAAAATGATCACACCAAAAGTCTTCATGGAGAATTTTTGAATTATGCTAAAGCAAACGATGCTAAGTTTGATAATATGCAATGTGAGATGGTTAGCTTAAGATCCGAGTTGAAAGACGAACTTAAAAATGAACTTGCTAATGAACTTAAGACTCATGCTAATAAAATGGAAGGAAATGTCCAACGTCTCCAACAAAATCAAAAAAAAATGGAGCAAGGTCAACATGAAATTAAGCAAGAGTTGTTAAAAGCATATGCTAGGTAATCTAAGTTTGAAGATCGAACGGGAAAAATGTTTGAAGCTATCATGTGTAAACCTTCTTCTTCGGGTGGTCTTCCTAGTGATACCATCGTAAACCCGAAAGGAGTATTGAAGGTTATTACTACTCGTAGTGGTAAAACTTTCAAAGAACCCATTTCTCGTCCAAGTACTTCTACGGAGAAGGAAAAAGAGAAAAACCCGAGGTGGTGGTAGAAAAGGAGCGAATCCCATCCCACGAAGTACCACTCAAACCACATCTACGGTTGAACCAATACCAATAGTGGAACCCGAGATTCCAAGGCTGTTGTCTATGCCTCAAACCACACCACCCTTACCTTACCCTTCAAGACGAAACAAGGAAAAGGCACAAGAACGAAATAATTATCAATTTGAACTTTTTATGAAAATGTTTCGTGACTTGCATTTTAACATAAGTTTTGCCGACGCCTTGGTCATGATGCCTCAATTTGCCGCAAACTTCAAAAGTATGTTGAATAACAAAGAGAAATTGCAAAATTCGTCTAGTTGTTCTTCGGTTTTTCTTAGCCGCATACTCAAAAAGTCGGTGATCCCAGTAAATTTTTAATCCCATGTGCAATACAAGATATGGAGGAATGCTACGCCTTGGCCGATCTTGGTGCTAGTATAAATTTGATGCCCCTTGAGATTTTTAAGTCGCTCAATCTTCCTAATCTCACTCCTTCAAGAATGTCAATCGAGATGGCCTATCATTCTACGATTCTAGCTTGTGGAGTAGCCGAGGACGTCTTCGTGAAAGTTGGAAAGTTTTACTATCCCGTGGACTTTATCATTGTTGAAATTTCCATCGATCCTAAAGTTCCTCTAATTTTAGGTCGATCTTTTTGGATACTTCAAGAGCACTTATCGATGTGCATGCTAGGAAAATCACTCTACGTTTCAATGAGGAAGAACTCGTCATAAATGCAACTCAAAACTCCAACTTTCTCGTGTGTATTCTATCACGTCTTTGAACAATGTTAATCCCATCAAAAACATTTGCAAAAGAATTTCAAAAAGAGTTTTAGGAGTTGATGATAAAAAAGATTTTCCATCCCCTCCGTCGGTGGAGGTTAAGAGTGTTAAGCCTACGTCTCCAATCACGAATGATTCTTCGGTTGATCAATATGTTGACCCCAATGGGGAGGTTTTCTTTGTCGACAAACGTTTTGAGAACTTACCACCACCAAAGCCAAAACGATTTTCAAATGTGAGAATTTTTAGTGTGACTAACATTGTTTTAAAAACACCAAATATTTTTGACATAATCAAGTCGGGTTTTCATAAGGAGAGTTTAAAAGATGAAAAAGGAAAAAAGTTTGAATTGGATTTAAAAGATTTTTCTACAATGCTAACTCCGTCATCACCTCGTGTTTTGAGTGCTACAAGCTCGTCTTCTCCTTTTGACGATTCTTTGTGTGGACCTAGTGTGGGGGAATCCCCTTATGTTCCCTCCCCTTTCTCCACCGAGGACGTGATATTTTATCCCGGAATTGCTTATAAAGGGAAATCTCGGTCTTCCACCGATGCAATAAATGGAAAATCTTTCTATTTGATTGGTGCGAGTCTACCTCGAGTAGCTCATGATTTTTGTGACTTACCCATTGTCCCACCCTTCTATTTCTTTTCATCTATTTTCTTTAAACCCTTTGGGTTTGTGTTGACACATGATGAAGTGGCGTTGATTTGTTTATCCAATGAAAACGAGAACGCCATCTTCGATCCCGGTATTTTGCACCATCTAAGGACTTAGTCCTTAACACCGGTTGTTTTTGGGCCTTGCTTATCATGTAAGCCCCACCAAAAATTGACCATACCATGATTATCCCTAAATGATCACATTTATAGGGGATTCGAGTCGAGCTTTTTATTCGGTTATCAAAAACAAGGTGCCTCGTGGGGGAGTCCCATGCTTATCCTTGTACATATTATCGCTTTCTAATGTAGTAACGTATGGGGATTTGTGCCCTTCCAACCTTTGTTTCGTGGTTGTTTGTGAATTGTGGTTTTTAGATGATCATGATCTTCACGATTGAAGCCTCTCGTGTTAGTTTTATGGGAGCACTCGATCGTTTTCTTTGAAGAATTTCTTGATAGCCATATGATATACCTTTGATGTTCTAACCTTAGTTTTATAGCACACTTCATAAACGGCTTTAAATTTAACGGTTACACCCTTTTCATGCTAGATTAAGCATTCGACTACATCTCTAGTATGGGGTACCCTACCCTTAGACTCGAAATATTAAGGACAATGTTTAACTTTAGTATGGGGGGTGAATAGATACTTGCCTTGCCAAACCTTCACGCTTTCCAAAGTTTATCTTTTTTTAATCGTTTTGTTGCTAATAAGGCTAAAAATGGCCAAATTTTAAAAAAATTTCTCATGTTTTATAAGTGTTTGAAGACACGAATGTAGGTTTTCCGATGGCGAGAATAAGAGTAATTTTTTACTCGACCGTGTGTGTTGAGCACTTAGCTTCGATTCCTTAACTTATATTAGGCTAAGCCTCTTAAATGAGGACGAGAAATGATAGAGTTATTTAAAGTCTCTTTATCTTTCACGATCTCATGTGTAGTAATTATTAGCTTATTCTCCTCACGCTTTTATAATAAATTGTTAATAAATATTGATTTAGCGGTTTAGTCACTATTGTTGGTTTCTAATTTGTTTTAGTAGCTTCCATGTAAATAAATTGGGATAACATTAAGGTATCGCCAGCGTCGCAGTTTTGAAGTATTGGCAACCCGAATAATAGAAAGCTTCACCCAATAATAAGATTTCAAGTGCTCACCTAAATCAAGCAAACAATTTGAAGCTCACAAGGCCGAAAAATCTATGAAAAATTGAAAGTGAATCAAGCCTTAATCTTTGAAGCTTTAAAGATCCAAAATTCGCCTTAGCGTGAGGATATACGTCTTTGGCTACAATAGAACCACCGATGAGGCGGATAATAATAGGCAAGGCAAGATCGAAGTCATAATAAAAGCTTCATGGAGAAATTGAATAAAAGATGGAGGTAAACCTATGATAATAAGGCCCTTCCGTTAGGGGGCATATAAAAGTCTTGGTAATAAGTCTCATGTTCAAAACCGTTATAAAACCGTGTTTATCGATCCTTCTTGTTGACTTAATTTTTTGATATCGTTGTCTATTAGGAGGGGTTATTAATTTGAAGGTCTTGGTTACACCGTTAGGACTCTATTTTTAGACCTAAATCTCTATTATCGCATAAATCAAACAATGCATCATCGTTAAACATTCAAGACAAAATAAAATATAAGAGATACAACTTAGGAAAATAGGAGGATAAGTACGTGATTAGGGCATATGAGTAGTGTTAGCATTACTAACTTGAAATGACAATGATCTCGTTGCACGCTTAGCATGGAATTGGGTGAAAATCGAGGACGACAAAATTATTTCTAATGAAGCATTCACGTGTTCTTATTCTATGAACCTAAACGTCCCATTTTGCGATGAAAATCATACATTATGTCTAAAACGCAAGTAGTAGCAATAGTAGTAGTGTAGCTAGTTTATCGTTCAATAAAATGAATAAAAATGAATTTGGAGGTGCTACGATACTTTATTCTAGCATTGCGTGAGGGCACGGCAATGGTTTAGTATGGGGGAGTGATGAGACAGCTTTTATACATAGTCTCATCGTCCAAATTGGGCTTTAAATGCATAAAAGATAATTAAAAATGCCAAATATATGTTTGTGTTTGTTACTTGTGTATTTTAGGTACGGATATTAAGGAAATGACAAAAGATCACAAGGAACATGCGAAAACAAACACGGGAAACGAAGCCGCACAAAGAACCGGACCCGAGTCATGAATTTCCATTCAAGTCCTTGAAGTTTGAAGATTTGGAAAGATTGGTCCCTCAACTTTTGAATACTTGACAATTTATACCCTTGAAAACTCATTTATTGCATTTGGGTACCATAATTATCAAGACATTACATGTTTAGTCCTTGAAGAATGCAAATTATGCATAAAATGCCCTTGGAACAATTATGATAAAACTTTGTGGCCAAAGTATGAAACTAAAAAGTTTCATAACAAAGGAAATTTGGTTTAAGAACTGTTTGAAGTTAAGTGGCAAGAATGTGGAACTTCAGGGGGCAATTTGGCCAGACACACAAACTAAAACCCACCACTCCCCAGCCGACACCTCATCACCCACCCAATCATACTCCTCCACCTCACTCTCCCTCTCCACGTCACACCCCACCCAACCTAAATAACTGCTTTATTAATCAGTTATAAAGGTTCCCTCCTTAACACTTATTTAAAAATCTTAATCCCTAATCAGATTAAAAACCGTCCTAAATCCTCTCATAAACCCTGAAAACCCAGATCCAATTAACCCAAAAACAAAGGGTTTTTAACCCATCACCTCCAGATCCCTAATTAACCTTAGCCTAATCCTATCCCACACCCCAAATTACCCATCACTTTCATCCCTAGACCACACCATGTGACCCCTGCAACGTCACTTTCTCCCAAACACCAAAACCTGATCAAAATCGACGTCCCACATGTTATACTTTCTCCCAAAGGTATTTTAAACGTCCAAGATTGAAGATTCCAGCTGTTACAAAAAGGACAATCAAATGGGCACATTTGACTGAAATTCAAATTATGAAGACCAATGGAAAGACTGGAACATCACATATTAGGGTTTATGGACTAGTATGATTTTATTCACATTCTAGATAGTTCCTAGTTCTAGTATAAAAAGGAGTCGACATGTGACCCTTTTTCTCTTGTTCCAGTTTTTTTACAAAGTCCTTGTAACCTGTTTTTATTAATGAAAGTTGGTATTTTTAAGTGAAAATATAATTCCTTTTCAATTATTTAAAAAGTGTATTGATTTGTGTGAAAAAGCTGAGTTCCATAATCTGATTTGTTTAGTACTTTGTAACCAATTGTTTCTTGTCAAAGAAAATTGGTTAAAAGTGACTGTTTTTCAAAGAAATCCTAGGTAGGATTTCTTGTTTAGGTTGTGTTAGAACGAGTTACTTCTTTGGTTTCAAGGTTTAAGTGGAGAGAATAGGCAAAAGAAATCATTTTTCCTAAATTTTCACTAGAACTTATGATAAAATTTTAGGTGGAAGTGAAAGTGGATACCTGGGATTGGATTATTGAGTTTTGGTTGTTAATTTCAGTAGGTTTTGTTGGTTTAGTATTAGTTTTAAAAATGGTTTCATTTTTCAGAATGTTTGGTGGTTTCAAAATTTTTCTCAAAAGATGTTGGTTACCTTTTTTACTCACAACTTACTGCTTATATAAGCATGCTTATAAGCTATTTATACACGCTTATGAGCATCAGCTTATATAAGTTTGAAGGTGTTCTTGGTCTTGTGGTGTTGTGCAGGAAACTAACAAGGATCAAGGCCTCATTTCCATTCACTTATTTTATTCTCAGTTGAAGATATTGTCTAGCCTAGGGTCCTTCTTTGGACTCCTACAAAAGGCTTCCTCTACACATCTCTAAGCTCACTTAAGCCCTTAGATCAGCCTTTGGAAAGCATAAACATAGGTACCAAGCTTGAACCATTAGGCTAGTTTTATGTGATATTTTTGTGCTTTTGTATGATGATGAGTATGTCCTGTTTATTTGTAGTTTTTCTTGTTTGATTATGCTTTATTTAGTTTTATGTGCACGCTAGGATTGATAGAAATCAGATTGGGTAGGTTTTGTGGTTAATCTCTTTGTTAATTGTCAAGATCAGAAAGATAAGGGGTGTTTGGATATGCATATTAAGCTAAGGTTGTGACAATCTTTTGGTTTAAGGGTAGTCTAGACATACTTGTCATACTTGTTTTGAGTTATTTCAGTTTTATGCTTCATGTATTGATAAGTAGAAAAAGATTTGGTATGTTCAAAAAATGGTAAAACTTGTCTAGATTAATCAGCTGCTTGTTTAAGCTTTTATTTTTCAAGATCTTAGTCCAAATCTTTGTAGCTTGTTTGAATATCTGTTTAACTAGGGCTATTGAGTGTTTTATTATGCTGAGGAGGTGTCTTGGGCAAATTTTGGCCAACCAAAATTAACCCAAGTGGTCAAACAGACCAGCATACACACCCCCAAACCACCAGTTCACATAAGTGACTGGATTGGTGCTATTTGTGTTTGATTTTGAGTGTTACTTGTGATTATCTTGTTCATTGTGACTCCCCACAACCCAACTGGTTGTGGGGGTGCCCTATTTGCCAGAAATATCCAACAAATCAACAAGAACATTCCAAAATCAAGCTCTATTATGATCAGATTGGTTTCTAGTGTTGTCTGAGAACGACTTGGTTCTCTGATAGTACTAATTTTTGAGATTTTGGTTACTGTAGTTTCATTTCATAACTGGGCTCGTCTTTTGTAATTTTTAAGCTTAATTTTTGTTGGATTTTAAATGTTTTTGTGTTTTAGAAGCTAGTAAGAGGCCAGGTTTTGAGTTTTATAAAAAGAAAAAATAAAAAAAAAGTTTTATTAAAAAGGACGTGGCCAGGACTCGAACCTGCGCCACTCCTCTCACACACCAACGCGTTAACCAGTTGCCGTAGGGTCTTTGACTGGTTAATCTTTGTTTTATTTTATACTTAAGGTGTTTTGGTTTTTAGCTTATTTAAACATTCAACTTAATAATAAGCTGATTCCAACTTATTTGTTAAAGTGTTTTACTGTTTTCCATTTTTCCTCCATTCTATACTTAATTTAAGACTTTTTGAAATAAAAATCTTATTTTTCACGTTTATATTTAATTTGTTAGGATTATTTTTAGTTTTAATTTTAGAAAGCAATTAAAAAATAGGAAAAAGTGTTTTAAAAATCTAAAAAAATAGTTTTAAAGTTTTTAATAGTATTTTAGAGGTTTACATCCATTAAAGTTTTCAAATTAACTTATTTTTGATTTTATTTAATTATTGGGTTTTTAATCAAATTTAAAAATTAATATAAAATTATTAAAAAGGTTTTGGGAACTTTTGCTTGCACTTTTGTCTTAGTTATATTTTTCTTGATTTATGATAATTTTTTGGTAATTTTTAGAGTACTTTCGTTTTTCGTCGAGTTTTTCGATTTTACGTTTTTTACGTCGTAGGGTAATCTTTCGCGTAATTCGTCTTTTTCTTTCTCTTTTCTCATAAATATAATCACAAATTAATCATCTCTTAACACACACACCAAGCCTCCTTGAGAACGATCCCACACAAAGGGTCGTAAGTGCTTTCGTTTTCCTAAACGAACACTTAATACTTACCGCTTTTACCTCGTTTTCCTAAACGAGTGTGAAAACTCAACTATCAAGAATCATCCATGAATTTCTGGAGAAGATCGTCATTGTCTTCATCAATGACATCCTGATTTTCTCTAAGTCCAAGGAGTAACACGAAGACCATCTTCGTACAGTACTACAGATTCTTCACCAGAAGCAGTTGTATGCTAAATTCTCCAAGTGTGAGTTCTGGTTAGACAACATGGAATTCTTAGGTCACATTGTATCGGCAGAAGGAATCATGATGGATCCAGCGAAGGTTGAGGCTATTACTAAGTGGCCAAGGCCGACATCAGCGACTGAAGTCCGCAGTTTCCTAGGCTTAGCTGGCTATTACCGTAGGTTCGTGGAGAACTTTTCCCGCCTAGCACTACCATTGATCAAACTGATGCGGAAAGGGTAGAAATTCGTCTGGACTGAAGAACGAGAGAAGAGCTTTGAAGACCTGAAGCAGAAGTTAGTATCTGCACCTATTCTTACTCTCCCATCTGGTACGGGTGGATTTCAAATCTACAATGATGCATCGGGGAAGGGACTTGGTTGTGTTCTCATGCAACATGGGAAAGTGATCGTGTATGCTTCACGACAGCTTAAGCCTTATGAGGAAATTTACCCTACGCATGACTTGGAACTTACTGCAGTCGTGTTCGCATTGAAGATATGGAGGCACTACTTATATGGAGAATCATGTGATATTTTCACGGATCACAAGAGCTTGAAGTATATCTTCACTCAGCGTAAATTGAACATGAGACAGAGGAGATGGTTAGAGCTGTTGAAGGATTATGACATTAATCTGCAGTATCATCCCGGCAAGGCGAATGTAGTAGCAGATGCACTTAGCAGAAATTCCGGAATGATCAACGGCATTGAGATTTAGGAGGAAATCATAAGAGACTTGGAGCGACTAGACCTAGAGATCATGGTACGTGGACAACACGGTTACTGGGCTAATCTTAGAGTAGAACCCGAGTTATTCTCTAAGATCAAGGAAGCTCGGAAAGATAATGGGGAAATCTGGGCGATAATTTAGAATTTGGAGAAGCAAACAGAATTTCGAGTAGATGCAGATGGTATCTTATGGCAAGGCACGAGACTTTGTGTTCCTGATGATCAAGAACTCTGGGAAGCCTTGTTAGCTGAGGCTCATAGCTCCCCATTCTCTATACTTCTTGGTTCGACCAAGATGTACCATGACATCAAGCAGTACTTTTGGTGGAGTGGTATGAAACAGGATGTTGCCACTTACGTCTCCAAATGTCTTACCTGCCAGCAGGTTAAGATCGAGCATCAGCGATCCGATGGTCTTCTTAAACCGTAAGATATTCCAGAGTGGAAGTGCGACAAAATCACCTTGGATTTTGTTACTGGTCTTCCGCCAACCAAGAGGAAGCACGATGCAATTTGGGTTATCGTAGATCGACTTACCAAATCAGCTCATTTCTTACCAATCCGCAAGGAAGATTCGGTCAGTAAACTCGCCGATACTTATAGAAGGGAGATCATGAGACTTCACGGTGATCCATCTAGCATCGTCTCAGACAGAGATCCTCGATTCACTTAGCGATTCTGGAGAAGTCTACAGAAAGATTGGGGTACACAACTTAAGCTTAGCACGACTTTTCATCCTCAAACAGACGGGCAGTCAGAGCGAACGCTTCAGACATTGGAAGATATGTTGAGGTAATGTGCGTTGGAATGGACGGGTGATTGGGACGATTTTATCTGTTTGGTGGAGTTTGCATACAACAACAGTTGGCACGCAAGTATCAAGTGTGCTCCTTTCGAGATGTTGTATGGCAGAAAGTGTCGCGCCCCAATCTGCTGGGATCAGGTTGGTAAGCGAACACTTGAAGGACCAGAGATCATAGAGTTGACTAATGAGAGGGTCGTAGTAGCTAAGAAGAAACTTCAAGAAGCACGGTCACGTCAAAAGAGCTACGCAGACAAGCATCGTAGGGACATACATTTTAACGTAGTAGATCACGTTTTCCTTAAGGTTTCGACGGCACGTGGTGTTAGATGTTTTGGAATTAAAGGGAAGCTCAGTCCTCGATTCATCGGACCATTTGATATCATTGAACGAGTCGGTGAAGTATCTTACCATTTAGCGTTACCTCCGCAGCTTTCGCATGTACACAATGTGTTTCATGTGTCCTTACTCAGAGGGTACCAGTATCATCCCCTTCACATGGTTCAGTATCCACTGGAACAGATTCGTGAAGGTCTCACTTTCATAGAAGAACCCGAACAAGTTCTTGACAGACAAGAACGAGTCATGAGAAGGAAGACGATTCCATTCGTCAAAATCCTTTGGAGGGATCATACCGAGCGGGAAGCCACTTGGGAAACAGAGGAGTCTATCCGGGCTTCTTACCCTCATTTCATATTTTGAATTCGGGTATGTTCTTCTTTTCCAGTTTACTTTATCTATAATTCGGGGACGAATTATTCTTTTTATGAGGGAAGAGTTGTAAAACCCGCATGCTTTTACCATGAATAGTACCCTTACGATAGTACGTACATGATTAGGATTTTCCTTTTTATAGCATGTTTACGTTTCACGAACAAGAATTACAAGTATTACGTACGTGTTATAACACGATAAGTATTTATTACGTATAAACACACGATAATTATTTTAATAATAATTATAATCACAAACATGCGAACATGAAATCATGAACGTAAATTAATCACGAGCTAATATTACATATGTATATATATTTATTACGAACACGAATAAATATATTAAGTCACGATCGATAACTAATTAAAACACCTAAAACACGAACACGAGAACACACTATTATTTTAGACACGAGAAAGGTTCGGGTTACCTTTAGGTGGGCCCCTACCCGCGGCTACAACAAGAACATGGACCAAGCCCATGAAAATTTACTAACTAGGGAAAAAGGGAAACCTGTTGTGAATCAATAAAGTAAAACAATAATAAGAATCATAGAACATGAATAATGCAGAGAATTACTCAAATGATTATCAAGTAGGGTAAATACAATTAGTATTTATTAGACAATATTAGGGTATAACCCTAATAGCTAAACGGGCCATGGGCCTCCATAGAGACATCCATATATAATTATTCATAACACTCCCTCTTGGATGTCTATATTTAATAATACGCTTTGAGAATGCTGCCTCATTAAAAACCTTGTCAAGAAAACCCAGTGGGACAAAACCATGACTAAAGAAAAGAGTGCAGCGCGTGTTTTCTCCCACTAATGACTACATCACATGATATCTTCGAGTCGACGCATTCTATTGTAGTAGGTTAACTTTCTAATGTTAAGGTAGGAAGTGTCTTGATAAATAAATCCTCCAAATTATCGCTTGAAAAAAATGTTTTGCCTTATCGTCTTTGATGTAAGCTCGTATGCTTCATTATCTTCATTCAAAAAACTGTTGTCTTCTTCTCAAAATCTTTGTATGGTTGGATGAAGTAGGCGTAATAATGATTACACTTGAAAAATGTGTCTCTTTAAAACCTTACTAGACAAAACCCAATGGGACAAAAATCTAGTGAAGGAAAAAAATACATGATTCAGATAACTGCTAGAATAAAAGATATGGACATGCGTTCCATATTTATCCATAATAATCCTTCTTGGATTTTTATATGAACATTATGCCTCGTTAAAACCTTACTAGACAAAACCCAGTGGGACAAAAGTCTAGTGAAGGAAAAAAGGTGCATAATTCCTTTATACGCTCGGGGATGTTGCCTTGTTAAAAACCTTACCGGAAAACCATGTGGGAAAAAACCATGGTCAAGGGAAAAATAAATATAACTCCTTTATACGCTCAAAGATGTTGCCTCGTTAAAAACCTTGCCGGAATAGCCCTGCAGGGACAAAACCTTGGTCAAGGCGAAAAGAGTGCAACGCGTATCTTTTCTTTCCCTGATGATCACATCACTTAAGCTCATTGAAACAATGAAATACACATAAAGTGTCTTAATACCAAGTATGACCATTTACAAATTGTTCATACACTTTCTAGTATGACATATCTAAATCGATGTTGTGATCATCATTATTATAAATCGAGGAGTTCTTTCCAATATCATGTGACCTCATAAACATGAGATTTGTTTATCCATATAAAGATATAACATTGTCTTTAGATTTCATGATGCACACATATTTCATCCTTAAGATGTTCAATTTCAGAACTAAGACAAACTTTGTCTTTTGTTTCAAATTCAATTTTCTATGCATCTAATTGCCTTTATAATCATAATTATTTATTTGGCACAATTCTACACACTAAGGCGATTATAACATATATGCCCAAAACATGATTAATTTAGTACATTCAAGTAGTGTTCTCGAGAACTTTACTTATATGCTCTAAGCATTAATAACCACTAGCATGCTCCATGCATTTTATATGCAATAATTAATTCTCATAATCACAATCACATGAGCTCTAATCATATATCTTTAGACGCATATCACTTATTTATCATATTGCCAGACTTTTACAATATTTATTGGATCCACCATATGCGAACATGTATCTACATGCTTATTTTCAAGTCTTTAAAAAAATAGATGTGTGCCATCATTTGCAACTTGTGCATAATTTAATTTCACTTTCTCATAAAGACCATTGCATATTATACATTTATGTAAGTCTCAAAAACATGTATCATCACAAGATACTTCAGTTAGTCATTACTAACTTGAGTCATTATATTTTGGCCATTCATTTATCCATGATCCTCACATTCACTTTAGCGCTATATTATTTATTATCATTATCATACAAATTATCATATATATCTATCGACGTCGATTCATTTACTTTCGATTCCACACTTTACTAGTCATTGCATTTTATCATTTAGTGAGATCTCATAGTATTTCATGTACCCGGGGTTTACTCACTTATCATCATGTCTAGTGTCTCTTTAGGAGACTATCATGGGGTCTTTATTACCTCGATAAGACCATCTTAATTTTCTTGCTCCATATTATCTCTTTAATCGAGGATTTTTATTTAGAATCTAATAGTCTATCACGTTGTAGCCGTGCCATAGACTTACTACCAATCATTGGTTTTATTGTTGGGACACCCATTTTAATTGGAGCAATAGCAGCGTATGTGATCTAGTCACTTTATTTAGGTCACTCACCTTGTCTGGCAATTACTATATCTAGAATATAAATGTCCCATGAACTTTATGTTCATATTCATTACTTGTGAGGATCAACTTTTCATAATCATAATTTATTCCAAATTTCTCGCTGCTTATTTTTCCCCTGAATAAATTATAATTCTCAACATCCCATTTTATGCGTTGTGGTGGCTTTACTATTATATATATCACACATTTCAAGATCTCATATGGAAACTATATGGTTTGTCACCAAAAACCATTAGAACGGGAGGATTCATTAGAATTTGTTGGCATGATGCGAATTTAAGTTCTATCTTTTGATATCAAATGCCCCATAAAATTTTTTGTTCTCATAGTTATTGGCTTTGCAATGAACTAAATACGTTTTAATAAACGTTTCAACAAAAGCAATTTGCGTATGAGCATGAGCTACTTTTGAGTTCAACACTTATTTCAATAATCGCTCAATACTTAGAAGCATTCATCACCATTCTCAATAATATAATTTGGAAAACTGTGCTCACATTGAGTCACTAATCACGTCAACTTGAAGTTGCGTATTTGATGATCATTTTAACGATGCATCGATTTTATTATTCAAAATGATCCACATGAGACATGTATAAGCCTACGTACATGCTCTCTTTTTTTTATCTTTTCCAAAATTTCAAGGAATGTGTCCTTATTTATATTTAGTGGTGATAAGCAATGAGCTTCTATTGAGAACAATAAAGATAATCATAATTATCTTTGAAGAAACTCATGGTTCTTTTTTAACTTTCACATCATCATTGACCCGGGATGGTCCAACCGGTCATGCCAAATACAACAATAATCTTGGCTCATAAGCTTATACTTTATGGCCTCATGTGCTTCAATTTCACTTTTATGTACAAACTTAATAATATAAAGACCTCACATTTATCTGATTAGCTCTTTTATAACTTTCACAGGAAGCTTAACATAATATTCACATTACCTTATAGCATTATCAAATAATAATAAAAAATATTTAGTAATAAGTTATGTCATCAATCAAAAAATCTAGTATCTCACATGTAATAATGTCTTATGCCAAAATAATGATCATATTTCGATTTTCTACCATGTATTCCATATTACAAGGATCAAATTAGCAAGCAAAAATTTAACAATGCGAAACATATCTAACTCATAAACAAAGTAGCATCTAATATTTTATTTTTTAATCTTCAAACCTTCCTATTCGTAGCATGATACAAATTTGAAACTAAATATGTCACAGGAACAATTAAGCCAAAATAAAAATTGCATGACTCCCTGTTAAAAAAATTGTTATCCTTGTAAATTCGGTAACGTCATAAAACATATTATCACCATATTGATCAAATTTCATTATTTGTTCACGAAAAAAATGACTTAATAAGATTTTCATATGTTTTAGCTCACCATTAAACAATTATTGAAATTGGTTATTAATGATAAAACTCAACTAGTCAATATTAAGATATTATCCAAAATTGAAAAAGAATAATAATAATAATACTGTAATTGATCATATAGTCTACATGCATTAGTGTCGAGCTTAATAAAAATGTTTAAACCTTATGTAAAAAGATCAAGATTCCACTATTATGAGAAATTATTTGACTTCATATATAAATTAAGATAAAAAAAACTTTTAGCCACAACAGACGATAAAAGCAAATAAATAACGTAAAATATAAGCAATCGTATTTCAGCTAGTGTATTCACCCATTCTCAATCATGCTAATACTCATATATATTACACTAACCCTATAGCCTTATAAATAAAGTTGACTTTACAAAAGCAACAAGAGATACTACTACATAATACTATAAATTTAACCAAAATTCACTTGTATACTTCATATGTCAGGCTTTGAAATGACTAAATTAGAATTTCAAAGCTATCTTAGTTGTATTTTATTTGTATTATTCATCATATACCAATGATGTATCGTATGAGCATAATTTTTTTTAGATTAGTCATGAATTCGACAATGATATTATTCACATGTCTTAAATTAGATTACAACAGTGAGTACCAAATTAAAGGATGAAATCACCACGTACTGTAACATCCATATACGACACATTGTAATTCATCAACTATTTTAGGATCTGTAAGCCACATATATTAAAAAAAAATATAGAACGGTAAGATTTTAATACCATACTTCATGGAATTAAGAAAACTAATCACGTACAATGAAACCGTAATCAACTTACGCATATTACTCGTAGCAAATAGTTTTAGCGTGTAAACACATAATCAACGATTATATAAATTACGAAGAAGGTTGAGTTCGATATTTTCCTTTCAAGTTAAACTACATAAATAGATTAACAATCAAAAGTTGTAGTTGTTAGTATTCAAAATTGTCTAATAGAATAAAACCGATCATACTAATTTAATTATGGTTAAATAATTAACCATGTTTATGGCTTTTTAAAATTATAAAGTACTTGCCATGTGATTTAGCAACACATATCTATTTAATACTTTCAGATCTTTTTTACATAATCAACACCATCAAAACATCACACATGCATATTCTACGTATAATGCTACAATAGAGTCACACCAAATAAAATTTAATTAGTTTACGTAACTACTAATGCTAATATCCGAATGTTAGTTGAAATATTCTTATTTTGATATATATTTGACTTAATTTGATATTTTTTGCACAAATTTATAGTTTAATAACAATTCAATATTTTCTAAATATATGTACAATACAAAAAAAATCAATGGATTTTTTATAACAAAAGGAAAAAAAATCGAAAGTCAAAACTAGTCTAAAATCATAAATCGACCCAAACAACTCAAAACTGCATACTAAACATTATTAACATGATACAAACTAAAAGAAATCTCAATGCATCTTATCGCATATAAAAAAATGCAATAAAAAGTATGTCCGAAAACAAAGATATATGATATATGGATTGATACCATATTCACCAAGTAATAAAAAAATCAAATACTCCGTAAAAATTATACATCAAACAAATCATATATGGAGTAACAATTAATTGTCTATCATAGCATATTAAATATTCTAGATCATGTATGTTAGAGATCTATCTACTATTCTGTAATAATTAATTATATCTTAAACGTCTTGTATATTAACATATGATATGAATTGATAAGTAGAGAGTGTGCATATCAATAAGTGTAAAAAATTAAGGCATCAAAACATAAAAATGATGATAAATAATTAATAGTATTAATTTTCTTCAAACTTGTCGCTTAGAACATATTCTTTGTAAACAAGCAAAACGAGTAACATTTTATATATAGACAATTATAAATAATTCGATCAAAAGATGGTATAAACATGCCTTTTGAATCACGTATATAGAGAAAGATTGAAGACATACCAGTGAAGAAAGAACGAGAAAAGCAAAACTAATAGAGCGTGCTGATAACGTGTTGTGAATCAATAAAGTTAAACAATAATAAGAACCATAGAATATGGAGAATGCAGAGAATTACTCAATTGATTATCAAGTAGGGTAAATACAATTAGTATTTATTAGAAAATATTAGGGTATAACCCTAATAGCTAAACGGGCCATGGGCCTCCATAGAGACATCCATATATAATTATTCATAACAAAAACATGTTTCATTAATTACAAAATTTAGAAAATAATTAAAACCCTAGTTCTTCCTCCTTGTTCATTTGGCCGCCGGTTTTACATCACCAAAAGGGTGATTCGGGTTGATTTTTATCTTTGATTTCTTGCAAGGATCGTTAGTGTGTTCATCTTCTTAATTACACGTAATTGGTATAACCTTTAATCTTTTCTTTTTATGTTTTGAGTTATTTTATCACATAAAATCATGCATGTTTTTAATAAACTAATTAAAAACAAGTAATTGAACATGTTAATTATCATGGGGTATGATCAATCATGGGTTTAGGGGTGTTTTGTTTGTGGTCGACGCCTAACCGAACCCCAAAAGGGGTCTCGGCTTGGCTTATATTCATACCACCGAGACCTTAAGGTCTCGGTTTGGTGGTGGTTGTGTCACGACAGCTGCAAGGCAAGGGGAAACCCCGACTTAGTCAAGGTATGGTGATATTTACGGGTCCGGTTCATGGGTTTTAAACACGGGTCCGGTTCACATGTTTAGATTTAAAACACGGTCTGGTTCATGAGTCATTTTTCAAGGTTTATTATTTTTACAAGTTATATTATGTTTTTTACAGAACTTAAAAATTAAATTAATTCAAGCATGAACATGATTAATTTAATTTACATGACTTAGGTTATTAATTTAATTATTAATTCATGAATTTTAACCTAAGTATTTATCTTTTAATTAGACTATATAATTAATTAATTATTAAAACCATGACTTATAATTAATTAATTTACATGACTTAGGTTATATTATTAATAGATAATAATACATGTTTTAACCTAAGTATTTTACCTTTATTTAATTAAAATCATGTTATATTTAATTAAATACTTTAACCTATAGTTATTTAATTCACATGAAATAATTAATAAACTATATTATATAATCACATGACTTAGAATATTAATCAGTAAAACACTTAAGCTTATATAATTAGCTTAATTATCCAGCTTATATCTATTTATGGAAACTTTCTATTTTTAGAAACTTATTTATTTAAGGCAACTAATCTATTTATGGAAACTTTCTATTTTTAAAAACTTGTCTATTTTAAGCAGTAATTCTATTTTTGGAAACTTTCTATTTTTGGAAACTTTCTCTTTTTGGAAATTTTCTATTTTTGGAAACTTTCTGTTTTTGGAAACTTTCTATTTTTGGTAACTTTCTATTTTTGGAAACTTTCTATTTTAGGAAACCTGCTATTTCTAGGAAGTTACTTGTTATTACACAACAAGTACAATAATACATGAAATACAAGTAATACTTAATCAGAATAGACAGAATATATGATAAACACAGTATAAAGCTTAAATCAGTAAAACATGACATGAACATATAAAACAAGCTAAAACATGATATAAAACCAGTTACGTACTCAGTGATCAGATACTTATACACGTATGTATTTATGTAGCATTAATGATACCGAAGTAGGACTATCTTCCGTTCGTATTCTTCGTTCACTGGACATAAGGTACGGATTCTCCGTCCTTTCAGTATGGACATTCTTCCTTATTAGGATTTCCCGTATGCAGCCAACTGTTTTCCCCATTATATGTTTTATATGTTTCGATTGCTTATGTTTAATTAGAATACCTAAAGCCATATACATGTATGACCAGTTTCGCCTAGTTATGGAGGTACCATAACCATAACACTGGAGGCACCTGTGTTATGACTTCACCACGGCGGAGTGATAGCTCGTGGCGTCCCTTTCAGCTTTTGGCCATTTATTATATTATCAGGTGGGGCGTATGGGTGCATCCTAGTATACATGTTTTCTGCAGATTACTCAATGTGAATGTGGTGTGTGCCTTGCATCCTTCACAAGGAGCTGATCCTTCCTACCCAAAACCAGTATATTAAATTAGAGACAGCCCCTCTAATTTGCATGACGAGGTCACCCCTCCAAGTATTCATGCACGTTGATATTTCACGACCTATATTGGCTAACGGTAAAATATGTTAAACAGTTTTTACAAGATAAACATAAGGCTTTTCAAACTATAAAACCAGTTTTATTAAGATATAACCGGGTTATTCAGAACTTAGTTTCCTCCGCTGTTTCATGCTTATATGCTTATATTATTCATACTTCACTTGTATATCCGTGCACTGAGCGTATGTCTCAGCCGTTTCCTTTTTCATGTTCCCAAAACGACAGGTACTCAGGGACGCTCGTAGACTTTAAGCGTACGTGCATATGGACTGGAAGCTTTCTAGACTTCTTTACTTTATGTATTTATCTATACTTTGATACTCATTTCCATGGACATTGTTTAGTCCTTTCATTTACAATACCTATGTTTGTGTGTGATGAGTTCTACTTTTGGACTACCGATGTTTGATTCCGGTATTTCCTTTATGGTCATGTAATGTTTAGACATTTATCCTTGTATGCTTTGATGACACGCCATAATCACACGTGACATTCCATTTATAAAAATTGGGTGTTACATTAGTGGAGTAACAATTTACCGAACCCAATAAATAGTTGCTCCTCTCGACATTTATAATAGTATCGCTTGATTCAAGTATTACTACAAATTAACATACTACCAAACACATGGTAAATAAATATATTCATATAGTTTTCGTTCTAGGAATCATGCCGATATTTTTAATTTGGTGTATAGTGATATGAAACACACAAACGTTTCGATAGTCGATAATAGTCCCACGGACTAGCTAAAATATGTTGAGCATAAGTATGCGTACATTTAATCTCAAAAGAAAATATCTATATATGGCACAAACCATTCAAATAAATATGGCACAAACCATTCAGATAAAGATGGCACAAACCATTCAAATAAATATGGCACAAATCATTCAGATAAAGGTGGAACAAACCATTCAAATAAATATGGCACACACCATTCAGATAAAGATGGCACAAACCATTCGAATAAATATGGCACAAACCATCTGAGTATCGTAACAATCCATTCAAGGATGTTAGGCACTTTATTTAAACTTAAAAATCGTTTCATTGCATATCCCTATGGTATCATTCAAACATAGGAAGGGAATACCTAATGCTAATAACACGTAGCAATCAAATTCAAAACTTAGCATTGCAAAAATCATAAACTATCTTAAGTCACAACTTACTTGCATCGAAGACGTGGAGTAAAGTAGTTCTTGGAGATTTTTGAGAGTTAGTTATAGTCTAGAATTATTTTTCCAACAATTTAAATTTTCGACTCACGTTTATTAATAAGTGTGTAAACACTTATCCTTTTGCCACTAAAATCAAGGAAAAACAAGACCGAATCATGTGTTTTATATCATAAAAGTCAGAATTACGCGTGGTTTTGTGTTCTTGTGTTTAAATAGGTAGAAATGATCAAAAGAAGAGAACACGGGATTTCACGGTCAAATATTGAAGAAAAGTCCAAAAAGAGACGAAGACAAGATCAAAAGACCAAAAGTGTGCCAAGATCACGAAAACCGGCTAAGTCCACTTAAATTTGATGAAATGATCAAGAAAGTCGGAATCAAGCTCGTTTTAATGGAATTTATCATTTTGGAAGATATTCGAGCCAAGTGGGTCCCACATCGGATAAATGGGCTCAAAGGCCCATTTGAAGTTGTATTATACTTATCTAAAGGTTACTTAAGCCCATGAAGGGAAACACAATGGACGGTTACATGTTGAGGTCAATCACCTGGTCAACATACGCATCAAACTCACACATTGAAAAAAATCAGTTTTCCCCACTCACACGTTTTATTTTATAAAACATTTATCCTTCACACCACAAAACCAGTCACACGTGTTTTTATCCCCACACATATGTTTTTTTAACAAACGAATTTATTTACCCATTTTGTTTCGATATTAACAAAGCAAACATTCCACCCACTTCATCTTTTTCTCCCATTCATTTTTTACAACACACCTCCATCTCCATTTTTACCCTTTTTTTACTTTTACACAAACCCTAAAAAATCCTACACCAAAAATCACCATTAAAAATTGGGGATTTTACTTTTTTCGTTTAATTCACTCAAAACAAATTAAATCCCCAAAAAAAAAACGGATGCAAACACCCACTGGTGGTCCTCAATCCACCCTGGCAATCCGTAGGCCAAAATCAATTCCAGTCGTTTGATGAGATGAAAAAGAGAGAGAAAAGAATATGCGGCCAAGATCCTTCTCCTTGGGCACCAAGAAAAACCAAGAAAGTTTTTGGGGATTTTGCCTATAAAAACCCCCTTTTCACATGTAATAGATAGCTTTTCATTATTTTTCAGTTTTTTTTTAATTAATTAGGAGTAGGGTTAAAATTAGATTTAAATTTTTGCAAAATTAGTTTAGGTTTATTGTAATTTCTTATTTTCAGTATTGTAAATTTTTTTAAATTAATGAAAAGTTTTAGTTTATTTAATTTTCGTCTCCTTTAAAATTCTCGCAAGTTTATTTCATCTTTAAATCTTGTTTTTGGCTACTCTTCGGTTCTGGTAATTTTTATATGTCATAGTTTTAATTTAATTTCTGGTAATTTTAATCTACTTGTTTATTATTATTATTGATATAAAAAAATAAAAATAAATAAATAAATAAATAAAAAGTTGTTGTGCGAAAGTTTCTGTTTGATCGAGCTACCGTTTGGGGTTCGTTTGGTTCGAAGTGGCCTGAGACGAAGATGATGATGATGTTGATGATTAAGAAGGTGTTCGGTTTGTTCATAAAGACGGCTCAGCGCCGATCTTCATCCCAATGGATTCATCACGAGGTTCTCATTCTTTTTCTTTATTTTTCATTTTTCAGTTTAAGCTTTTGGTTTATTTGATTATGTTAAATCTGCTTATGCTTTAGTTGCTTTTGAATTTGCTTTAAATTGTTAAAGTTTCTGTTTGGTTAGTTTGGATTTACAAGTTATTTTGGTTATTGAGTTTTAGATTAATTGATATTAGCATATGTTTTATTTTGGATAATCATTTGCTTATTTTGGTTGTATGTTATTAGCTTATTTTTTTTGGATTTACAAGTTATTTTGGTTATTGAGTTTTAGATTAATTGATATTAGCTTATGTTTTATTTTGGATAATGATTTGCTTATTTTGGTTGTATGTTATTAGCTTAATTTTTTATCAGCTTATTTGGTTCAGCTTATTAGTTCATTAAATTAGCTTATTGGGCTCGTTTGTTGCTGATTTACCGTTTGGATTTCGTTGCTGTCCATAAAAAATTTATTAGTTAAAAATTTTATCTGTCGAGGGGTTCGAACCCTCAACCTCGCGTACAACAAACCAATGCCCCAACCAGTTTCTCTTCGCTCACTTTTGTGTTTGCTTATGCATCCTTGCATTAATATAGTTTCTTTATTAGTTGGCAGTTTACTTTAAACTTTGTTTAATTCAAGTTTGTAGTTTAAATTTTATGTTTTAATTAAAAAGTTTTTTATTAATTCGGTTTATAAAAAAATTAAAAAGAAGAAAAAAAAATATTTTTATTTAAATTACTTTCATAGTTTTAAATTAGTTTAAATTTAAATTTTTATTTCCAAAATTAGTTTTCATTTAAAGTTTTTCATAAAATTAAGTTTTTAAATAAATTTCTTTTACATTTAAATTTGTAGCTTTATTTTAGTTTCCAAATAGTTAAATTAAATTTAAATTAGATTTATTCTAAATTAGGTTTTATTTAAATTAGTTCAATTTTTTTAATCAGAATAAAAGTTTTTATTATTAAATAGTTTTTAGTTAAATAGCAATTAGTTTAAAATTCCAAATTTTTATTTACCAAAAACAAAGTTAAGTCAAAACGATAATTGGAAATCAAATTCGAGTCGAGTCGAGGACAACGAACTTAATTGTTAAATAATTGACATACAAAAATCCGAGTTTCAATATGGCGCCGCTGCCGGGGAACGAACCCGGGTCACCCGCGTGACAGGCGGGAATACTTACCACTATACTATACTTACCGCGTGTCTAGCAGCCAAGCACCCCATCCATCTCATCTAGTATTACTTTTATGTTCACTTTTGCAACATTAAATTCATATAGGTTTTTGTTCATCTGGCAGTTTTTATTAAATTTTTAATACAAAGTTTTTTTTAGTTTTAATTAAAATTTAATTAGAAAGTTTTTCATAGTTTTCTTAGTTCAGTTCTTATAAAAATTTAAAAAGATAGAAAAATATTTTTAATTTTTAATTACTTTTATAAATTCTAAATTAGTTTTCATTTTACTTTTATTTAAAAATAGTTTTCTTTTATGTATTTAAATTTAGTTTAAAATTTCTTTAGATTTAAATTAAAAAGTTTTTAGTTTAAAATTAATTAGGTGTAAAGTTTTATTTTAAAAATGGTTTTCATTTAAAAGTTTTTATTAGCTTAATTTTTAAATTAGATTAGTTTTATTTAAATTGTTTTATTAGATTTTAATATTAAATAGATAAAACTCCAAAAATATTATTTACCAAAAACAAATTAAGTTTTACGATTAAACCGATATCAATTCGAGTCGATCCGTGGAACGAAAATTAATTGGACTAAAAATCATAGTTTCAAATGGCCCCGCTGCTGGGGAACGAACCCGGGTCACCCGCGTGACAGGCGGGAATACTTACCACTATACTATACTTACCGCGTGTCTAGCAGCCAAGCACCCCATCCATCTCATCTAGTATTACTTTTATGTTCACTTTTGCAACATTAAATTCATATAGGTTTTTGTTCATCTGGCAGTTTTTATTAAATTTTTAATACAAAGTTTTTTTTAGTTTTAATTAAAATTTAATTAGAAAGTTTTTCATAGTTTTCTTAGTTCAATTCTTATAAAAATTTAAAAAGATAGAAAAATATTTTTAATTTTTAATTACTTTTATAAATTCTAAATTAGTTTTCATTTTACTTTTATTTAAAAATAGTTTTCTTTTATGTATTTAAATTTAGTTTAAAATTTCTTTAGATTTAAATTAAAAAGTTTTTAGTTTAAAATTAATTAGGTGTAAAGTTTTATTTTAAAAATAGTTTTCATTTAAAAGTTTTTATTAGCTTAATTTTTAAATTAGATTAGTTTTATTTAAATTGTTTTATTAGATTTTAATATTAAATAGATAAAACTCCAAAAATATTATTTACAAAAAACAAATTAAGTTTTACGATTAAACCGATTTCAATTCGAGACGAGTCGAGGACAACGAACTTAATTATTAAATAATTGACATACAAAAATCCGAGTTTCAAAATGGCGTCGCTGCCGCTTCGCTCGTACGATTGACGATTTTTCGTGAAGACGTTTGGATTTTGGGATCCGTTCGCTTTGAACGTTAATTTTTTTGCACAAAAAATCAAAAATACAAAAAAATCAAAAACTTAAAAATACAAAAAAATTAAAAAAATCACAAAAGCAAATTCTTTCCTAAGAATTGCACCAAAAACTATAACACTCTCAAAATCAGGTCACATTAGCGGAAGGGTCCTTGAGTGTTACTTAAATGATACAATCACACAATTATAGAAAACGGCTCAAAACGAGTCGTTTTAATAAAACATCCATTCATTCATTCAAAAGATAATAACTCATACACGGTCCCAGATAATTTTAAAATATTTACAATACACATCAAAAGATAAAAGTTGTTTTGAATGGATATATTTTATAAAAGCGGGCCAGAGTTACCAAAATTTAGCAAGCTTCATGAAACCACCTTCCTTGAGTACCTTCTTTATGGACCTGAGATAAAACATGCTATAAAATCAACAAAAATTGTTGAGTGAATCCATAGAGTTTAAAATATATAAATCGAACACAAGTATCTGGATAAACCGTCATCGAAAGACAATTATGTTGTACGGACATAATTATCGTTGTTATTACATAAGCTTCATGACATTGAACGTTAACATATATTTATTTCAGCCCACCAACACACCTAGCCAAGTGCGTATATTTCTCTTATACATATGCATCCGATGTGCTCCAATACACATGTGCTTCACTACACATTGCGATAGCTAATCGCATCGGAATGGGCGTCACCCCGATAGATCTATCCATGGTATTAGCGTTATTTCGATTAACAATTCATGATGGGATGTGGGTCTTTTTAAGGCTAAAGCTAACTTATGTAATAACTTTCATCTAAGCATACA
This sequence comes from Glebionis coronaria, assembly GCA_025667525.1. Lineage (NCBI taxonomy): Eukaryota > Viridiplantae > Streptophyta > Magnoliopsida > Asterales > Asteraceae > Glebionis > Glebionis coronaria. The sequence goes on from CM046879.1 coordinate 270,380,822, forward strand.
ACCGGGTCCCTTGTGTTCTATTTAAAATAAATAGGGTTTACCACAACTTCTGGTTGCACCCATTCATGGGTTTACAGCAACTTTTGTTGTCCCCTTCATTTTCAATAAATACTTTTCAAGTAAATAGGGCTTCCACAACTACTAGTTGCACCATTCAATTGGTTTACCGCAACTTATAGTTGTACTCTTTATTTTTAATAAATAAGCATGTTATCCCCTCGCGGGTGTTATTAAACAAGTAAATAAATAAAAGCGAGGCTATGAACTCACCTGGCACAAACAGTAAGAAACGATGAATTAAGACAAGCCGAGAAACCACAAGCTTCTAAAGACGACCTAATATAAAATGGCGCGTCTTAGAGATATAACCGATAACGTACAAAAATAAAATGAGTTTTATAAACACATTTACTTTATAATTAATATAACTAAAATAATTTAAGGATTAGTTTTTAAAAATTATTAAATGAGCATGGACCAAAAGCGTTATTATGTTTTTTTTATGTTGCATGATCATGGTGTTAAAAGATGTCCTTCATCTTAAAATTTCATTCGAATAGTAGCAGAATTACGAACCATGATATTCAGTTCATATCGTGATACCTTTAGCTCGACACCGAAACATGAGTGAAACGTAGCTACGATGCACGAGTATAAATACCGACGCGAACACGAGTATAACAATGATGAATCTGTCTAGACTCGAAGCAAAACTCGAACTTATACCAGCGGGTTACGAATCAAACGATGGTGTACTCATGATTTAGTTTCATTGTTCCACTTACATGTTTCACTCTAAATTTGCATATCTATATGCTACGTATATGGTAACATGTTTGGGATATAGATTGACAATTTAGAAATAAAGAAGCAACCAAAGTGAGCATGAGATGTATTTAAAAGTGATAATTAACGGAGGAAACGACACGTATTAACACGTGTGATGGTATATGAAATTAAAGTGTTGTTAAGCAACTTGGCTATCAAAAATAGATGATGTTAAATTTTGTTAAATTACTATACTGAAACAGTTACATTACGTAGCGTACGCGTGAAGATATAGATGGACTAGTGTTTGTTTATGAAGTAACGATAGTCCAATACAAGAAAACGTTATTTGTTGCTTAATGGTTAGACTTAAATTTCCATTCACATCTCTCTGTTTGTTTTATATATGTTAGGAGGTTTAATAATAATCTAAGTCATCAACTATTAGTATTTTTTTGTTAAATTTTTGAATAAGCGGGTATTATCGATGTTCGATATTTTTAAAATTACGCGATATAAAAATTACATGTGAAACACGAAAAATAAACGCTCGATAAAAAATAAAAACATCGACACTCGGAAAACATTTATATTTCAATATACAAATGAAGGCTTATTATTTAATAAACGTTAACGCGTCATATAAATGAATGACACTTAAAGGTTTATCATAAATTTACAAAGAAAATCCATAAAACGAACAATTAAATAATGACAAACAAATATTTTTAGGTTATAACGAGGATATTTACGGTCAATGACGGATATAAACCTTCCCGTTAAATAATAATTCAATATTTTTCATACAAACGAACGTGATAAATAAAAGTAAGGTTTTAAATATTCATCAGAAAATTACAAATTGCTACATTCACCAACCCTTAAAGAAAATCTGTCCCAGATTTTAGTTCGCGTTACTCATCGATGGCTTGATTGTGAAGAGACGAGAATATTAGTTTATTAAGTTCACGGTGGATGACACTTTCGGATTTAGTCGTAAAGGTAAATAAAAAAAACTAAAAGAACTTCAAATAGTCATTCGTACAAGATAATAACAATACGGATTGAAATAGCGATAGGCAAGGACGAATCGTGTAATCGAAGCACGAGTCGAAATTAAAATAATTTGTGAGAACGCCACATGCTTAAGCCCACTCATTTACAAATTATTAATTACATGGGTTCGTCAGGTCCATCTAATTAAGATTTAGAAACTAATGGTACGGTAATTTATTATTTTCTTGTTCAAACGAGTGACAAATTCATTTCAACAAGACGACTATAAATCACCTTATTTAAGCATCTCTAGCTCAATGCATAAGATCAAGATTAAATAAAATAAATTCAATATAACGAAAAAGATCAGTGATATGGTATGAAATTCTATTAGGCATGTGAATACCATACCAATCAACGTGAATTCCTCACAAGAAACAAGCACAATCTTGGAAAACCTTGTTTATAAAAATAGTAGAAAGTCAAAGATTAGTGAAAATGAAGATTAAGTCTAATAAACGAGATGAATGGATTGATAATTCAAGAATAAGAACAAAGGAATCAAAATCCTTGTAACCAAATGAATATCATCGAGAATATTAACCATTTAGTTGGGATCATGGATATCCACAACTTAGTCAATCTCGGGAAAAACAGGAATAACTTCAGCGTTAGCGTTAAAATGACTAGGGTGGCTTCATGACAATATACGTCGTGTAAATATCTCGTAGAAGTATAAAATTATCATTTATGATTAAATAAATGAAAACATGCCTTGTAATAAACAAGTACAAATAATCGATAAAGATTACAACATATATATATAATCTCATATACATATTAAATACTCTCGTTTTCGTCCATTGGCAACTCGGAGGTTTCGCTTGCAACTGTTATAGTTAAAAGATTTCAAAAATTCATTTTTGGAAAATATTTTCGTTCTCTATACTTGAGCCCTTGATACCAATCTATAACACTCTCAAAATTGGGTCACATTAGCGGAAGGGTCCTTGAGTGTTACTTAAATGATACAATCACACAATTATAGAAAACGGCTCAAAACGAGTCGTTTTAATAAAACATCCATTCATTCATTCAAAAGATAATAACTCATACACGGTCCCAGATAATTTTAAAATATTTACAATACACATCAAAAGATAAAAGTTGTTTTGAATGGATATATTTTATAAAAGCGGGCCAGAGTTACCAAAATTTAGCAAGCTTCATGAAACCACCTTCCTTGAGTACCATCTTTATGGACCTGAGATAAAACATGCTATAAAATCAACAAAAATTATTGAGTGAATCCATAGAGTTTAAAATATATAAATCGAACACAAGTATCTGGATAAACCGTCATCGAAAGACAATTATGTTGTACGGACATAATTATCGTTGTTATTTCATAAGCTTCATGACATTGAACGTTAACATATATTTACTTCAGCCCATCAACACACCTAGCCAAGTGCGTATATTTCTCTTATACATATGCATCCGATGTGCTCCAATACACATGTGCTTCACTACACATTGCGATAGCTAATCGCATCGGAATGGGCGTCATAGTATTAGCGTTCTTTCGATTAACAATTCATGATGGGATGTGGGTCTTTTTAAGGCTAAAGCTAACTTATGTAATAACTTTCATCTAAGCATACAACCGGGTCCCTTGTGTTCTATTTAAAATAAATAAGGTTTACCACAACTTCTGGTTGCACCCATTCATGGGTTTACAGCAACTTTTGTTGTACCCTTCATTTTCAATAAATACTTTTCAAGTAAATAGGGCTTCCACAACTACTAGTTGCACCATTCAATTGGTTTACCGCAACTTATAGTTGTACTCTTTATTTTTAATAAATAAGCATGTTATCCCCTCGCGGGTTTTATTAAACAAGTAAATAAATAAAAGCGAGGCTATGAACTCACCTGGCACAAACAGTAAGAAACGATGAATTAAGACAAGCCGAGAAACCACAAGCTTCTAAAGACGACCTAAAATAAAATGGCGCGTCTTAGAGATATAACCGATAACGTACAAAAAAATGAGTTTTATAAACACATTTACTTTATAATTATGATAACTAAAATAATTTAAGGATTAGTTTTTAAAAATTATTAAATGAGCATGGACCAAAAGCGTTATTATGTTTTTTTATGTTGCATGATCATGGTGTTAAAAGATGTCCTTCATCTTAAAATTTCATTCGAATAGTAGCAGAATTACGAACCATGATATTCAGTTCATATCGTGATACCTTTAGCTCGACACCGAAACATGAGTGAAACGTAGCTACGATGCACGAGTATAAATACCGACGCGAACACGAGTATAACAAAGATGAATCTGTCTAGACTCGAAGCAAAACTCGAACTTATACCAGCGGGTTACGAATCAAACGATGATGTACTCATGATTTAGTTTAATTGTGCCACTTACATGTTTCACTCTAAATTTGCATATCTATATGCTACGTATATGGTAACATGTTTGGGAAATAGATTGACAATTTAGAAATAAAGAAGCAACCAAAGTGAGCATGAGATGTATTTAAAAGTGATAATTAACGGAGGAAACGACACGTATTAACAAGTGTGATGGTATATGAAATTAAAGTGTTGTTAAGCAGCTTGGCTATCAAAAATAGATGATGTTAAATTTTGTTAAATAACTATATTGAAACAGTTACATTACGTAACGTACGCGTGAAGATGAGATGGACTAGTTTTTGTTTATGAAGTAACGATGGTCCAATACAAGAAAACGTTATTTGTTGCTTAATGGTTAAACTTCAATTTCCATTCACATCTCTCTGTTTGTTTTATATATGTTAGGAGGTTTAATAATAATCTAAGTCATCAACTATTAGTATTTCTTTTTCGTTAAATTTTTAAATAAGCGGGTATTATCGATGTCCGATATTTTTAAAGTTACGCGATATAAAAATTACATGTAAACACGAAAAATAAACGCTCGATAAAAAATAAAAACATCGACACTCGGAAAACATTTATATTTCAATATACAAATGAAGGCTTATTATTTAATAAACGTTAACGCGTCATATAAATGAATGACACTTAAAGGTTTATCATAAATTTACAAAGAAAATCCATAAAACGAACAATTAAATAATGACAAACAAATATTTTTAGGTTATAACGAGGATATTTACGGTCAATGACGGATGTAAACCTTCCCGTTAAATAATAATTCAATATTTTTCATACAAACGAACGTGATAAATAAAAGTAAGGTTTTAAATATTCATCAGAAAATTACAAATTGCTACATTCACCAACCCTTAAAGAAAATCTGTCCCAGATTTTAGTTCGCGTTACTCATCGATGGCTTGATTGTGAAGAGACGAGAATATTAGTTTATTAAGTTCACGGTGGATGACACTTTCGGATTTAGTCGTAAAGGTAAATAAAAAACTAAAAGAACTTCAAATAGTCATTCGTACAAGATAATAACAATACGGATTGAAATAGCGATAGGCAAGGACGAATCGTGTAATCGAAGCACGAGTCGAAATTAAAATAATTTGTGAGAACGCCACATGCTTAAGCCCACTCATTTACAAATTATTAATTACATGGGTTCGTCAGGTCCATCTAATTAAGATTTAGAAACTAATGGTTCGATAATTTATTATTTTCTTGTTCAAACGAGTGACGAATTCATTTCAACAAGACGACTATAAATCACCTTATTTAAGCATCTGTAGCTCAACGCATAAGATCAAGATTAAATAAAATAAATTCAATATAACGAAAAAGATCAGTGATATGGTATGAAATTCTATTAGGCATGTGAATACCATACCAATCAACGTGAATTCCTCACAAGAAACAAGCACAATCTTGGAAAACCTTGTTTATAAAAATAGTAGAAAGTCAAAGATTAGTGAAAATGAAGATTAAGTCTAATAAATGAGATGAATGGATTGATAATTCAAGAATAAGAACAAAGGAATCAAAATCCTTGTAACCAAATGAATATCATCGAGAATATTAACCATTTCGTTGGGATCATGGATATCCACAACTTAGTCAGTCTCGGGAAAAACAGGATTAACTTCAGCGTTAGCGCTAAAATGACTAGGGTGGCTTCATGACAATATACGTCGTGTAAATATCTCGTAGAAGTATAAAATTATCATTTATGATTAAATAAATGAAAACATACCTTGTAATAAACAAGTACAAATAATCGATAAAGATTACAACATATATATATAATCTCATATACATATATAAATACTCTCGTTTTCGTCCATTGGCAACTCAGAGGTTTCGCTTGCAACTTTTATAGTTAAAAGATTTCAAAGTTCATTTTTGGAAAATATTTTCGTTCTCTATAACTTGAGCTCTTGATACCAATCTATAACACTCTCAAAATCGGGTCACATTAGCGGAAGGGTCCTTGAGTGTTACTTAAATGATACAATCACACAATTATAGAAAACGGCTCAAAACGAGTCGTTTTAATAAAACATCCATTCATTCATTCAAAAGATAATAACTCATACACGGTCCCAGATAATTTTAAAATATTTACAATACACATCAAAAGATAAAAGTTGTTTTGAATGGATATATTTTATAAAAGCGGGCCAGAGTTACCAAAATTTAGCAAGCTTCATGAAACCACCTTCCTTGAGTACCTTCTTTATGGACCTGAGATAAAACATGCTATAAATTCAACAAAAATTGTTGAGTGAATCCATAGAATTTAAAATATAGAAATTGAACACAAGTATCTGGATAAACCGTCATCGAAAGACAATTATGTTGTACGGACATAATTATCGTTGTTATTACATAAGCTTCATGACATTGAACGTTAACATATATTTATTTCAGCCCACCAACACACCTAGCCAAGTGCGTATGTTTCTCTTATACATATGCATCCGATGTGCTCCAATACACATGTGCTTCACTACACATTGTGATAGCTAATCGCATCGGAATGGGCGTCACCCCGATAGATCTATCCATAGTATTAGCGTTCTTTCGATTAACAATTCATGATGGGATGTGGGTCTTTTTAAGGCTAAAGCTAACTTATGTAATAACTTTCATCTAAGCATACAACCGGGTCCCTTGTGTTCTATTTAAAATAAATAGGGTTTACCACAACATCTGGATGCACCCATTCATGGGTTTACAGCAACTTTTGTTGTACCCTTCATTTTCAATAAATACTTTTCAAGTAAATAGGGCTTCCACAACTACTAGTTGCACCATTCAATTGGTTTACCGCAACTTATAGTTGTACTCTTTATTTTTAATAAATAAGCATGTTATCCCCTCGCGGGTTTTATTAAACAAGTAAATAAATAAAAGCGAGGCTATGTACTCACCTGGCACAAACAGTAAGAAACGATGAATTAAGACAAGCCGAGAAACCACAAGCTTCTAAAGACGACCTAAAATAAAATGGCGCGTCTTAGAGATATAACCGATAACGTACAAAAATAAAATGAGTTTTATAAACACATTTACTTTATAATTAATATAACTAAAATAATTTAAGGATTAGTTTTTAAAAATTATTAAATGAGCATCGACCAAAAGCGTTATTATGTTTTTTTTATGTTGCATGATCATGGTGTTAAAAGATGTCCTTCATCTTAAAATTTCATTCGAATAGTAGCAGAATTACGAACCATGATATTCAGTTCATATCGTGATACCTTTAGCTCGACACCGAAACATGAGTGAAACGTAGCTACGATGCACGAGTATAAATACCGACGCGAACACGAATATAACGAAGATGAATCTGTCTAGACTCGAAGCAAAACTCGAACTTATACCAGCGGGTTACGAATCAAACGATGATGTACTCATGATTTAGTTTCATTGTTCCACTTACATGTTTCACTCTTAATTTGCATATCTATATGCTACGTATATGGTAACATGTTTGGGAAATAGATTGACAATTTAGAAATAAAGAAGCAACCAAAGTGAGCATGAGATGTATTTAAAAGTGATAATTAACGGAGGAAACGACACGTATTAACACGTGTGATGGTATATGAAATTAAAGTGTTGTTAAGCAGCTTGGCTATCAAAAATAGATGATGTTAAATTTTGTTAAATTACTATATTGAAACAGTTACATTACGTAGCGTACGCGTGAAGATATAGATGGACTAGTTTTTGTTTATGAAGTAACGATGGTCCAATACAAGAAAGCGTTATTTGTTGCTTAATGGTTAAACTTCAATTTCCATTCACATCTCTCTGTTTGTTTTATATATGTTAGGAGGTTTATTAATAATCTAAGTCATCAACTATTAGTATTTTTTTTTGTTAAATTTTTGAATAAGCGGGTATTATCGATGTCCGATATTTTTAAAGTTACGCGATATAAAAATTACATGTGAAACACGAAAAATAAACGCTCGATAAAAAATAAAAACATCGACACTCGGAAAACATTTATATTTCAATATACAAATGAAGGATTATTTTTTAATAAACGTTAACGCGTCATATAAATGAATGACACTTAAAGGTTTATCATAAATTTACAAAGAAAATCCATAAAACGAACAATTAAATAATGACAAACAAATATTTTTAGGTTATAACGAGGATATTTACGGTCAATGACGGATGTAAACCTTCCCGTTAAATAAAAATTCAATATTTTTCATACAAATGAACGTGAAAAATAAAAGTAAGGTTTTAAATATTCATCAGAAAATTACAAATTGCTACATTCACCAACCCTTAAAGAAAATCTGTCCCAGATTTTAGTTCGCGTTACTCATCAATGGCTTGATTGTGAAGAGACGAGAATATTAGTTTATTAAGTTCACGGAGGATGACACTTTCGGATTTAATCGTAAAGGTAAATAAAAAAACTAAAAGAACTTCAAATAGTCATTCGTACAAGATAATAACAATACGGATTGAAATAGCGATAGGCAAGGACGAATCGTGTAATCAAAGCACGAGTCGAAATTAAAATAATTTGTGAGAACGCCACATGCTTAAGCCCACTCATTTACAAATTATTAATTACATGGGTTCGTCAGGTCCATCTAATTAAGATTTAGAAACTAATGGTTCGGTAATTTATTATTTTCTTGTTCAAACGAGTGACGAATTCATTTCAACAAGACGGCTATAAATCACCTTATTTAAGCATCTCTAGCTCAACGCATAAGATCAAGATTAAATAAAATAAATTCAATATAACGAAAAAGATCAGTGATATGGTATGAAATTCTATTAGGCATGTGAATACCATACCAATCAACGTGAATTCCTCACAAGAAACAAGCACAATCTCGGAAAACCTTATTTATAAAAATAGTAGAAAGTCAAAGATTAGTGAAAATGAAGATTAAGTCTAATAAACGAGATGAATGGATTGATAATTCAAGAATAAGAACAAAGGAATCAAAATCCTTGTAACCAAATGAAAATCATCGAGAATATTAACCATTTCGTTGGGATCATGGATATCCACAACTTAGTCAGTCTCGGGAAAAACAGGATTAACTTCAGCGTTAGCGTTAAAATGACTAGGGTGGCTTCATGACAATATACGTCGTGTATATATCTCGTAGAAGTATAAAATTATCATTTATGATTAAATAAATGAAAACATACCTTGTAATAAACAAGTACAAATAATCGATAAAGATTACAACATATATATATAATCTCATATACATATATAAATACTCTCGTTTTCGTCCATTGGCAACTCGAAGGTTTCGCTTGCAACTGTTATAGTTAAAAGATTTCAAAAATTCATTTTTGGAAAATATTTTCGTTCTCTATAACTTGAGCTCTTGATACCAATCTATAACACTCTCAAAATCGGGTCACATTAGCGGAAGGGTCATTTAGTGTTACTTAAATGATACAATCACACAATTATAGAAAACGGCTCAAAACGAGTCGTTTTAATAAAACATCCATTCATTCATTCTAAAGATAATAACTCATACACGGTCCCAGATAATTTTAAAATATTTACAATACACATCAAAAGATAAAAGTTGTTTTGAATGGATATATTTTATAAAAGCGGGCCAGAGTTACCAAAATTTAGCAAGCTTCATGAAACCACCTTCCTTGAGTACCTTCTTTTTGGACCTGAGATAAAACATGCTATAAAATCAACAAAAATTGTTGAGTGAATCCATAGAATTTAAAATATATAAATCGAACACAAGTATCTGGATAAACCGTCATCGAAAGACAATTATGTTGTACGGACATAATTATCGTTGTTATTTCATAAGCTTCATGACATTGAACGTTAACATATATTTACTTCAGCCCATCAACACACCTAGCCAAGTGCGTATATTTCTCTTATACATATGCATCCGATGTGCTCCAATACACATGTGCTTCACTACACATTGCGATAGCTAATCGCATCGTAATAGGCGTCACCCCGATAGATCTATCCATAGTATTAGCGTTCTTTCGATTAACAATTCATGATGGGATGTGGGTCTTTTTAAGGCTAAAGCTAACTTATGTAATAACTTTCATCTAAGCATACAACCGGGTCCCTTGTGTTCTATTTAAAATAAATAGGGTTTACCACAACTTCTGGTTGTACCCATTCATGGGTTTACAGCAACTTTTGTTGTACCCTTCATTTTCAATAAATACTTTTCAAGTAAATAGAGCTTCCACAACTACTAGTTGCACCATTCAATTGGTTTACCGCAACTTATAGTTGTACTCTTTATTTTTAATAAATAAGCATGTTATCCCCTCGCGGGTTTTACTAAACAAGTAAATAAATAAAAGCGAGGCTATGAACTCACCTGGCACAAACAGTAAGAAACGATGAATTAAGACAAGCCGAGAAACCACAAGCTTCTAAAGACGACCTAAAATAAAATGGCGCGTCTTAGAGATATAACCGATAACGTACAAAAATAAAATGAGTTTTATAAACACATTTACTTTATAATTAATATAACTAAAATAATTTAAGGATTAGTTTTTAAAAATTATTAAATGACCATGGACCATAAGCGTTATTATGTTTTTTTTATGTTGCATGATCATGGTGTTAAAAGATGTCCTTCATCTTAAAATTTCATTCGAATAGTAGCAGAATTACGAACCAAGATATTCAGTTCATATCGTGATACCTTTAGCTCGACACCGAAACATGAGTGAAACGTAGCTACGATGCCGAGTATAAATACCGACGCGAACACGAGTATAACAAAGATGAATCTGTCTAGACTCGAAGCAAAACTCGAACTTATACCAGCGGGTTACGAATCAAACGATGATGTACTCCTGATTTAGTTTCATTGTTCCACTTACATGTTTCACTCTTTTTTTCAATAAGATTTTTTTTTATAAAGTGCAATCGCATTACAGTGTTATTAAATAGAAATTACATCAATAAAGCTTATTTCAAACCAAACTATTACATATCAAATTTAAAAAAAAATCAAAAACATCACCGAAGACCTTGAATCTTTCTCATCCGAAGAAAATATGCTTTCCATTGTCGTGATTGATTGGGGGGCAGTAACATAGATCCATAGATGAAAACGGTGATACCCACAAAAGAAATCAACAGACACAACCTCCCAAAACCGAACTCCCGAACCCAAGAGAATATGCTTGCCATTGTCGTGGTTGATTGGGGGCAGTAACATAGATCCATAGATATAGGTACGGAGATGGAAACGACCATGTATGTGCGAGTCACTTTGTAGGAATATCCACCATTATGGAAAAGAAAACTAGATCTCGGAAATAGATTGACAATTTAGAAATAAAGAAGCAACCAAAGTGAGCATGAGATGTATTTAAAAGTGATAATTAACGGAGGAAACGACACGTATTAACACGTGTGATGGTATATGAAATTAAAGTGTTGTTAAGCAGCTTGGCTATCAAAAATAGATGATGTTAAATTTTGTTAAATTACTATACTGAAACAGTTACATTACGTAGCGTACGCGTGAAGATATAGATGGACTAGTTTTTGTTTATGAAGTAACGATGGTCCAATACAAGAAAACGTTATTTGTTGCTTAATGGTTAAACTTAAATTTCCATTCACATCTCTATGTTTGTTTTATATATGTTAGGAGGTTTAATAATAATCTAAGTCATCAACTATTAGTATTTCTTTTTTGTTAAATTTTTGAATAAGCGGGTATTATCGATGTCCGATATTTTTAAAGTTACGCGATATAAAAATTACATGTGAAACACGAAAAATAAACGCTCGATAAAAAATAAAAACATCGACACTCGGAAAACATTTATATTTCAATATACAAATTAAGGCTTATTGTTTAATAAACGTTAACGCGTCATATAAATGAATGACACTTAAAGGTTTATCATAAATTTACAAAGAAAATCCATAAAACGACCAATTAAATAATGACAAACAAATATTTTTAGGTTATAACGAGGATATTTACGGTCAATGACGGATGTAAACCTTCCCGTTAAATAATAATTCAATATTTTTCATACTAACGAACGTGATAAATAAAAGTAAGGTTTTAAATATTCATCATAAAATTACTAATTGCTACAAAAACATTAAAAAAATCAAAAAGTAATACTTTTTCCTAAAAGTATTACACCAAAAATATTCTTCTTTATCCTATATTGTGTTTAATTCTTTTCAATACCCCTCTTATTTATAATTCTTCATAGATTCGTCTTGCGTACGGTGTGGGAGACCATGGCATGGTTTTCAAACATGTCAATGGTGTACTTGTGAGCGGTGCGGTTTTTATATCGACAATACACAATTTGGATTTTGTCCATTTTGCAATTCAACAAATTCGTACTTCTCCTCTTACAATACTTTATCACCCCCTCCCGTCTATGACAATCCCTATCCGCAACATGCACAGGGTTTTTCTCAATACCCGTGTTGCAATCATTGTGGGGGCCCTCACGATACTTCTTATTGTCAACCAATAAATTATGAGCCACATCCGTGCTATAATTCCGGTTTTCAAAATTTTGAACCCCCACATCCCACCCTCAATCATCAATCCTCTCAGAGAATTCAACAAATCAATGCTTTGAATGACGAAAGAAAAGCCCTTCTTTTGAAACTTCATGACGGCTTAATTCGACTGACCGAGACATTGGAGGAGCAACAACGACAACGACAAGAGAAAGTATCTAATCTTAGTGATTATACTCCGCCTCTTGTCCGTTCTTTTTTCTATGATGATGACGAGGATAATATTTACGATCTCAATCCATCATGTGAGACTACCACTCCTATTCTCGATTCTTCCACTACGGAGACCGATGCCTCTCTCATCATGGGGAATGAGGGTCTTATCACTATTCCTTGTGACGAGACTCTTATTCCAATCCAAAGTGAGCCTACGGTTGCTTCCGATAGTGACGATCAGTGTGAATCTCTTTCTAGTGATGATTCATTACCTCCCACCGACATCTTAGGAGACGATTCTTTGGCTTTCTCTAATCCCCTTTTTGATCTCGATGATGATTTTACTTCTAGTGATGACGAGTCACTATCCGATGAAGACGTTCAGAAGGAAAATTTCAAGATTTATTCGAACCCTTTATTTGATTTTGATGACGCCTACATCTCTAGTGAGATGAATCCTCTCTTTGAAGAGGGGATTGAGGACATTGATAGCTCTGACTCTCTTGCTATTAATGAGCATTCGTTGTTAGCCATGCCACCTCCCATCGTAGAGGAGGTGGAGAGATTTGACCCTACTTTCTGTTTGATTCGGTCTGGTGAGGTGACGCGGGTGGTAGATATGTCTTCTGATATTTCTCATATTATGTTGCCACCCCGTCCTACCGCGTGCACACCCAAGCGGGTGATGTATCGCTTTTACTCTCCTCATTTCATACCGGGAAATGAGGATGAGTGCTTTGACCCGGGAGGTGAAAATGACCATTCTATGATTGATACCTTTACGGATTTGCCGAATAGTGACCATCCTATGTCTTTGGGGGATGACAATTTGTCTCCTTTACCATCCCACCTCCCGTGGATCAAGACTTCACTTACTTTTCTTATGTCGAGAGGACTTTTCTACCTTTCATGACTTATCCTCCTGCCTCTCATTTATTATGTTCCTCCGGGACCGAGGACAAGATTTTTGATCCCGGTATAACATTCGAGGTTTCCCCATGGACCATTTAATTCGGGGTCGAGTCAGGCTCGTGACTCGGTTAACAAAAACAAGCGCTTCTCGGTAGGCAACCCGATTATCTATCTTTTATCTATTTTCTACAATAAGTGTAGGGGGGAGCCGTGTAGGTTGTTTGTTTTGTGTTGTGATTGTGTAGGGGCATGTGCTTAATGATCCACTTTTGGTACTTTTGACGAGACCCGTGTTTCCCGTGTACCCGGTTCCTTCGATAAGTTTTTGCTATTGTGATTCAATCATGTATACAAATAAAACGAATAAATGTAATCACTTTAGTTATCCTTTACTTAGCTCGATTTTAAACAACGTACTCAATGTCCTAAGTGTAGGGGAGTTTATTCTCCCACATGCTTAAACATTGAGGACAATGTTTATATTAAGTGTAGGGGGGATTTCTATCGAAATTTTAGTGTCCTTTTCCATGAATTTGACCCCATTTAACCGAAAAATTTTAAAATTTTTCAACGTTTTTCAAATTTTTGATCTATTTTGGCCTTGTAGTATTTTCTTTTATTTTCTTTTTGTCATCGCATCATATTTATATTTTAAGAATAAAGTCAAAAATAAATAAATAAATAAAATGGTTTTAACAAGTTTAGATATCTTTGATATATTAGGCCCGTCGTGAATATTTTGACTCAACCCGAGTTTGCTTATCCAAGTTTACTCTAGCTAGTATCCTTAACCATATGGACCTTAATTGGTTTATTAGGCTAAGCATCCACGAGTCTCATTCCTTGAGATTTTAAATTGTGGAGAACGAGAGATGATAGAGTTAATTATAAGTTTGGTATTCTTTCATTAACTTATGTGAGTTAGTTATGAGCTTTTTCTCCCATCGCTTGTTAATAAATATATTTGCAATAAATAAGGTTGTATGATTTGAAAAGTTACTTAGCTTCTAGCACAAGATCGTTTAAAAGTTGCTCGGTATTAATTAGAGTTCATAGCCAAGGCATAACTTATTGAAGCGGGATGCGAAGATTGGCTTATCCAAAAAGGCCCTAACAAGGCATGAGGATACCCGAGTCTAAAAAGGCCCTAACAAGGCATGAGGATTCACTTTTTTTGCTAAAGATCCTAAGAGATTGTGAAGATCATTAATCCAAATCAATATGATGGATCAAGGCACACGACGAGAAGCAATTACTCCCCTAAAGATCATGGAGAAATCTATCCAAAAAGACCCTAACAAGGTATGAGGATAAATAGATCCAAGTCCAAAAAGGAGACGGATCGTTGTATATCAAAATCCTAAATAAAGAAGAGGAAAAATGAAGAAGTCGTGGTCAACATTTGAAGCATCTTTCACTCCTTATGAAGATGTATACCAAAATGAAGAGAAAACCATAATTTCAAGATCGTCTCTCAAGATTTGAAGTTTGAAGTACAAGCCAAATATCGGTCCGAGAAAGGTCTCAAATCGTGAAACGAGTTATGCCAAGATATGAACTTTATGAGGTTTCGAGAAGCAGTTTTAAAAGATTTTGTCCTTTAGCTAACTATTGATTAAATCATCCTACTTTATTTTTGGCCTTAATAAATTATCGAAATAAGTCAAAAATGCATCCTCGTGATCATTCAAGACAAAAATAAAATACAAGAGATACACCATAGGAATAAGGGGGTCTAAGTGATTAATTAAACCACATGAGTAAGTGTTAGTTGTGCTAACTTATGGTAAACAATGATCTCGTTTTTAAGCTTGGTACGGGGAACGTGAAACTTGAGGGTGATTAATATTCATGACACCAAAGCCCTAATTAAAGTCTTAGATTTCTTTACGAGTTTCTTCCATCTAATAATTTCCAAGTTAATAAAATTGTTATAAATTTTGTCTCCTTTTAAAGTTTTTATCTTTTCGTCGTAATAGTAATAATAGTAATAAAGGCCGAGACGGATTAATTATGAGAGAAATGTAATCTTATGCTTTAAAATAATGCATTGCATGGGGTCATTGCAATGGTCAAGTGTAGGGGATTTAATAAGTGTGTAAACACTTATCCTTTTGCCACTAAAATCAAGGAAAAACAAGACCGAATCATGTGTTTTATATCATAAAAGTCGGAATTACGCGTGGTTTTGTGTTCTTGTGTTTAAATAGGTACAAATGATCAAAAGAAGAGAAAACACGGGATTTCACGGTCAAATATTGAAGAAAAGTCCAAAAAGAGACGAAGACAAGATCAAAAGACCAAAAGTGTGCCAAGATCACGAAAACCGGCTAAGTCCACTTAAATTTGAAGAAATGATCAAGAAAGTCGGAATCAAGCTCGTTTTAATGGAATTTATCATTTTAGAATATATTCGAGCCAAGTGGATCCCACATCGGATAAATGGGCTCAAAAGCCCATTTGAAGTTGTATTATACTTATCTAAAGGTTACTTAAGCCCATGAAGGGAAACACAATGGACGGTTACATGTTGAGGTCAATCACCTGGTCAACATACGCATCAAACTCACACATTGAAAAAAAATCAGTTTTCCCCACTCACACGTTTTATTTTATAAAACATTTATCCTTCACACCATAAAACCAGTCACACGTGTTTTTATCCCCACACATATGTTTTTTTTAACAAACGAATTTATTTACCCATTTTGTTTCAATATTAACAAAGCAAACATTCCACCCACTTCATCTTTCTCTCCCATTCATATTTTACAACATACCTCCATCTCCATTTTTACCCTTTTTTTTACTTTTACACAAACACTAAAAAATCCTACACCAAAAATCACCATTAAAAATTGAGGATTTTACTTTTTTCGTTTAATTCACTCAAAACAAATTAAATCACCCAAAAAAACGGATGCAAACACCCACTGGTGGTCCTCAATCCACCCTGGCAATCCGTAGGCCAAAATAAATTCCAGTCGTTTGATGAGATGAAAAAGAGAGAGAAAAGAATATGCGGCCAAGATCCTTCTCCTTGGGCACCAAGAAAAACAAAGAAAGTTTTTGTGGATTTTGCCTATAAAAACCCCCTTTTCACATGTAATAGATAGCTTTTCATTATTTTTTAGTTTTTTTAATTAATTAGGAGTAGGGTTAAAATTAGATTTAAATTTTTGAAAAATTAGTTTAGGTTTATTGTAATTTTTTATTTTCAGTATTGTAATTTTTTTTAAATTAATGAAAAGTTTTAGTTTATTTAATTTTCGTCTCCTTTAAAATTCTCGCAAGTTTATTTCATCTTTAAATCTTGTTTTTGGCTACTGTTCGGTTCTGGTAATTTTTATATGTCATAGTTTTAATTTAATTTCTGGTAATTTTAATCTGCTTGTTTATTATTATTATTGATATAAAAAAAAATAAATAAATAAATAAATAAAAAGTTGTTGTGCGAAAGTTTCTGTTTGATCGAGCTACCGTTTGGGGTTCGTTTGGTTCGAAGTGGCCTGAGACGAAGATGATGATGATGTTGATGATTAAGAAGGTGTTCGGTTTGTTCATAAAGACGGCTCAGCGCCGATCTTCATCCCAATGGATTCATCACTAGGTTCTCATTCTTTTTCTTTATTTTTCATTTTTCAGTTTAAGCTTTTGGTTTATTTGATTATGTTAAATCTGCTTATGCTTTAGTTGCTTTTGAATTTGCTTTAAATTGTTAAAGTTTCTGTTTGGTTAGTTTGGATTTACAAGTTATTTTGGTTATTGAGTTTTAGACTAATTGATATTAGCTTATGTTTTATTTTGGATAATGATTTGCTTATTTTGGTTGTATGTTATTAGCTTAATTTTTTTATCAGCTTATTTGGTTTAGCTTATTAGTTCATTAAATTAGCTTATTGGGCTCGTTTGTTGCTGATTTACCGTTTGGATTTCGTTGCTGTCCATAAAAAACTTATTAGTTAAAAATTTTATCTGTCGAGGGGTTCGAACCCTCAACCTCGCGTACAACAAACCAATGCCCCAACCAGTTTCTCTTCGCTCACTTTTGTGTTTGTTTATGCATCCTTGCATTAATATAGTTTCTTTATTAGTTGGAAGTTTACTTTAAACTTTGTTTAATTCAAGTTTGTTGTTTAAATTTTAAGTTTTAATTAAAAAGTTTTTTATTAATTTGGTTTATAAAAAAATTAAAAAGAAGAAAAAAAAATTTTTTATTTAAATTACTTTCATAGTTTTAAATTAGTTTAAATATAAATTTTTATTTCCAAAATTAGTTTTCATTTAAAGTTTTTCATAAAATTAAATTTTTAAATAAATTTCTTTTACATTTAAATTTGTAGCTTTATTTTAGTTTCCAAATAGTTTAATTAAATTTAAATTAGATTTATTCTAAATTAGGTTTTATTTAAATTAGTTCAATTTTTTAATTAGAATAAAAGTTTTTATTATTAAATAGTTTTTAATTAAATAGCAATTAGTTTAAAATTCCAAATTTTTATTTACCAAAAACAAAGTTAAGTCAAAACGATAATTGGAAATCAAATTCGAGTCGAGTCGAGGACAACGAACTTAATTGTTAAATAATTGACATACAAAAATCCGAGTTTCATTTGTAAAAATCGTTTTATAAAATAACCTAGTTCTCTATAACTACAGCTCTGATACCAATCTGTCACACCCCCAATTTATCAGAGTAAGGTAACACAATGGGGTGCGACGGTCATGACTATCACAAGACATAGATACAAAGAACGACTATTTAAAAGCCGTTTTCATTTAATTGAAAGCATAAAAATTTGTTCTGAAGCAAATTACACAAGATCATAATAAAATTGTTTCAAAAGACTTAAACATTGATCCAAATATTCATACACTAGTCACGACCATTTTATTAAAAATCTCCCACGGATAACCACGTCACTCCTCCGTCTTGATACCTGAGAAAAAAATTGCTAAACTGTCAACACAAAGGCTGGTGAGTTCATAGGTTTATGTTTAAATAGTGTGATGAACCATAAGATTTAATCAGGACAACCGGCATATAATCTTATAACAGATACAAGATTATAATCAAAAGTATACGTTTTAATCACCTACGTATAAGCTCGTGACACCGAAGCGTTAACCTAAACCAATAAGATATAATAAGAGCCCGAGCAAATGCCTATCCCGAAGCATTTGTAAATCCTCAAATGTAAGTGTATCTAACTTTGGTCACACAACTAAATTAGATAGGGAGGTTAATCCTGATAGATCTATCCATAACATCAGCGCTTACAAAAAGTAATTAACGGTTCACAATAGTGGGCTAAAGCATCTAGGGTAATCGCTACTTAAACATCATGTAGCCAAATGTATCAAGTTTTAGCACTTATGTTCATCCGTTAAAAATAAGCAATGTTCTCACCCCAAAATAGTTAAAACAATTAAAAGTGGGGCTATGAAAATCACCTCGATGAAGTAGTGAATATGATCAATAAAGATAAGACGGGAAATCAAGGCACGCAAAACGATGCGTAAATGATCTACTCGTAACCTAAGTAAAATATCCGTACTTAGGCTAAATACAAGAAATGATAATGTACAATGCACTTGGTTGATAATTTATACTTACTCTTGACTTATAAAATGTTTTCGTACATTTTTCATGTTCAACCTTTTTAGTCACGGGGTCGACTTTGGGCTTTAATAACTCGTTTCTATTAGTCCGAAAAATAATTGGGTTCTTGTTATAAAACTAGGTCGTGAGTTATTCGATATGTGATAAATATCATATTTTAATTAAGTCTCTAAGTATAGCAGATAATTATGTAAAGTAGAGAACTCACACACAAAATATAAGTAAAGATTCATCTAATTCTAAGTGTAAAACAAACATTTTTAGAAATTAATTGCGGGTTCGTTACTTAACCTTAAAACAAATGGAAAATTGTTTTGGAAACTAGGCCGTGTCGAGTTTAATAAGATATTTTTCGATTATCAGGGCATACCTTTAGGTTGGTTAAAAATAGGCGCAAAGTAGGGTATTCGGGCCAAGTTAACCCTTACTATAAAAGCATGTATCCATGTTTGAAATTCAATGAAAGGTAAAATCAGCCCATTGTGTTCAGTCTTACACCCCAACCTACGTACCTTTTTGCTAAAACTCTTTTTATATTATAGTATTGTCCTCTACTTGTACATATACATATATACACGCATACAAACACATAGTCAAATTGGGAATTGTACTATGACTCTTGTTTGTAAATTCATACACGAAACCAGGAGAGGAAAGGACCCACATGGCCTTGGTTTTCTATCATGCATGTATAAAATCAATTTGGACATGGTATTTGGTTGCTTTTGTCTGTTATACAAACATGTTACACGAAAAAGGGAGTTTCACATTATCCCTATGCTCACATCATACATACATTCGCATACATACAGTCCTACACACACGAATTTACTTGTTTCTAGTTCTGACTCAACTAACACCTATATGGTATACACAATAACATACACACATGAATTATGATGAAGACGACGCACAACTATGGTTTTATCAAGGTGCTGATGTTGAAGATTTACATATACGTATTACACATTATTCCATCATGCACTCACACATAACATCCCCCTTGTTTCATTGTTGCTAATAGCCAGTACACATACACAAACACAAGTAAACAGTCATGAATACACACTTGAATACACCAATAATGTTATTGTTGGTTTCTTGTTCTAAATGGTGCTTCTTGTACACAAAACTCACACATACTCTTTTCTTTCCTTGGGTTTCACTATTCTTCTAGGCCACTATATTACGCAATAACACACTCACACTTATACTACTACTAGGCAGCAAGTCATTCATCATAATAACACATAAACACGTAACATAAACATCAGGTTTCATACAATACACCTGTTGCTAACATATTCTTGTTTTGAGTCCTTACCTACATGCAATCATATTCTCTTCATGGTTTTAGCACAAACACACACTCCTTACTACACGTTTACAATTTACATTACATTTGTAGTAATATATATGACTTAGTTTGTTACTTACTATCCACTCCTTTTATATAATTTTTCATTCTCATTTTACAACACATGCATACATTAATTCCTTTCATGGTTCGTCCAATACAAACACGTACATGACTCTTCTTGGCAGAGGGTGTCTTCATGCGTACATATAAACGAATCATTTAATTCATACTCAACAAAAAATCGCATCTTGAGTTCTCATGTAAACCGAGCTAGTATAGATCTACACAAACTCATATATCCATTTATGTTAATCTATCATAAGTTCATACTTGTTTCTTAACATCAGTAAATACATACACCATACATAAAATCATACGTTTTTCAGTCCATGTTCGGCTTTCTTTAGTTCAAGTAAGACATGACTTAGTCCATTTATGAAAACATCACCCAAGTTCCAACCCGTGACTAGTTGCTTCATTGGTGTGAGTTTTGGATTCAAGAAGTTATAGCAAGTATATTATCAACCTAATCATGAGAAAAACAAAGACCAAGGTGACTTACAAAGGGTCTTTAGTAAATGTGAAGGAGTTAGAAGGACAAGGATCATTCTCATGTTTTAAACCCAAAGTATTTTACTTGCTTAGTAACCAAGTTATATCATCACCCAAATCTACACTCCTTAGCTTTCTTATTTGGTAATGGAAAGTGACATCAATAGGGGGTTTGTAACACCCCATTTTGATAAATGGAATGTCACGCGTAATTATGGCGTGTCATCAAAGCATACAAGGATAAATGTTTGAAACATTACATGACCATAGGGATAACCGGAATCAAACATTGGTTCCCAAACATAAGCCCAAAACATAATAAAGTAAAAGAAATGAATGAAAGACTAAACAAGCATAAGTATATAAAGGCAAAAAGGAAAAGAAGTCTCTAGCAGCTTCCATCCTATGCACGACCTCCAAATGCTCGAGTCTTTCCTAGGGTACCTGCCGTTTTGGGACATGGAAAGGAAAGTAACGGCTGAGCAAAACTCTCAGTGCACGGATATAGACATAGTATGAATGACTAAAACATAATAAAGACTTAATAGCAGCGGAAATGTATAAGTCCTGGAAAACCTGGAACATGTTCATAAAACTGGTTTATAGTTTGAAAAGCCTTATGTTTATCTTATGAAAACTGTTTAACATATTTTACCATTGGCCAATATAGGTCATGAAAATCCACCGTGCATGAATACTTGGAGGGGTGACCTCATCATGCAAATTAGAGGGCTGCCTCTAATTTAAAATACTAGTTTTTGGGTAGGAGGGATCAGCTCCTTGTGAAGGATGCAAGGCACACACCACATTCACCATGAAATCCTGACTGAAAACATGTAACTAGGATGTACCATACGCCCCACATGATAAATATAAATGTCCAAAAGCTGAAGGGACGCCACGAGCAATCACTCCGCCGTGGTTAAGTCATAACATCAGTGCCTCTAATGTTATGGTTATGGTACCTCCATAACTAGGTGAAACTGGTCATGCATGTATATGGCTTTAGGTATTCTAATTAAATATAAGCAATTCAAAAACACATAAAACATATAATGGGGAAAACAGTTGGCTGCATACGGGGAATCCTAATAAGGAAAGAATGTCCATACTGAAAGGACGGGAATCCGTACCTTATGTCCAGTGAACGAAGAAGACGAGCTGAGAGGAATCCTACTTCCGTATCACTAATGCTACATGAATACATACGTGAATACGTATCTGACTACTAAATACATAACTAGTTTTATGTCATGTCTTAACTTATTTTATATGTTCATATAATGTTTTACTGTTTAAGGCCTTAAACTGTGTTTATCTTATATTCTGTCTATTCTGATGAATTATTTCTGGTATTTCATGTATTATTATACTTATTGTGTAATAACAAGTAACTTTCCAAAAATAGCAGGTTTCCTAAAATAGAAAGTTTCCAAAAATAGAAAGTTCCCAAAAAAAAGTTACCAAAAATAGAAAATTTCCAAAAATAGAAAGTTTCCAAAAATAGAAAGTTTTCAAAAATAGAAAGTTTCCAAAAATAGAATTACTGCTTAAAATAGATAAGTTTCTAAAAATAGAAAGTTTCCATAAATAGATTAGTTGCCTTATTTAAATAAGTTTCCATATAGATTAGCTGCCTGAAATAAATAAGTTTCTAAAAATAGATCGTTTCAATAAATAGATTAGCTGCATTATTTAAATAAGTTTCTAAAAATAGAAGTTTCCATAATTAGAAATAAGCTGGTTAAATAAGCTAAGTATATAAGCCTAAGTGTTTTCATGATTATTTTCTAAGTCATATGATATAATGTATAGTTTATTAATTATTTCATGTAATTAAAATAAACTATAGGTTAAAATATTTAATTAGAGTATAACATGTTTTTAATTAAATAAAGGTAAATACTTAGGTTAAAACATGTGTTATTATTTATTAATAATATAACCTAAGTCATGTTAATTAATTAATTATAACCATGATTTTTAAATAATTAATTAATTTATAAGTCTAAAATATGAAAATACTTAGGTTAATAATTTCATTATTATTAATAATTAAAATAACCTAAGTTGTGTTATTAAATTAATCATGTCATGTTATTAATTTAATTTTAACATAAGATAATAAAAATAAAAAAACTAAACATACACCATGAACCGGATCTTGACTAAGAACCATGAACCGGACATGAAATCGACACCATACCCTGAACCAAATCGGGGTCACCCTTGTCTTGATGCTGCCGTGGGACCCACACCAACCAACCGGGACCATATGGTCTCGGTGGTGGTCAAATGGCCAAACCGAAACCCTCTCGGGTTCGGTTTAGGCGCGGCCAAGAACAAAACACCCCTAAACATCCCTTTTGATTTAATCCAAACCCAAATTCATGTTAGATCTATGATTTAATTAGGTTTTATAAAAAACATAACATGTTCTTAATTATTTAAAAGATTAAATTAAAAGAAAAGGGTTAAAGGATGTACCGAATGCGTGGATCTAAAGAACGATGAACAAACACGAACACTAGCAATAATTCCAAGATCAAAGATCAAATCACACCCCTTTGGTGTGTTTGAGGGTGGCGGCCAAAAGAGAAAAAGAAGGAGGAGGAGAAGTTTTAGGTTTTCTGTAAAATCCTCTGTAAAGAAAAATGAGTAGTGTTTTTCCCCTTAACCCCCTTTTAGTAAATTTTGATGGGCTTGGCCCATCTTCCTTCCTAATTTCGTGGCATATGGGGCCCACATGGGGTAACCCGATCATTTTTCGTGTCTAATTAATAAGTGTGTTCTCGTGTTCGTGTTTTACGTGTTTGTTCGTGTTTATTTGTGTTCGCGTTTTATGTGTTCTCATTAAATAATTACCGTGACCTAATATATTTATTTACGCTCGTAATAATTATATATATGTAATTAATAATAGTTCGTGATTTAATTACGTTTATGATTTCATGATCGCATGTTCGAGATTAATTATTGTCAATTAATTATTACGTGCTCGTGCATAGTAAATACTTATCATGTTTTAACACGTACGTGATACGTAAAATCCTAACACGTAACTGTAATCATGCTATAATAGGAAAGTTTTAATCTAGTACGTACGATCTTAAGGGTACTATTCATGGTAAAAGCATGCGGGTTTTACAACTCTTCCCCCCTAAAAAGAATAATTCGTCCCCGAATTATAGATAACGTAACTGAAAGAGAAACATACCCGAATCAAACTGAGAGGGTACGTAAGATTAATGAACGTACAGGTGACGTGGTTGAAGGAACGTGGAACGTGACATGTCTTGAAAGGACATGGAACGTGACGTGACAGAAATGACATATCTAATTGATGAGAGAAAACGGATAAAATTCCGGATGAACTTGTCCGTTTCCAAGTGGCCTCCCTCTTGGAACGGTTCCTTCAGAAGATCTTGACACTAATGATAAATCTTGGTCCTCCTGACCTTGACTTGGAATACGAAGAAATTCTTGGTTATCAACGGAAGGTAGATCCCCTAAATTCAATCGAGTAAAATAAGAGTTAACGTGCTAGGGTAACTGAAACGTTACGATGCAAGACAATCTGACTTAACTGATAATTAGAAACGATGCGTGAGACATAAAGAAACGTAGTACGTGAAAATTTTTGAAGGTGATACGTGAAAATTTTTGAACGTGCTACGTGGAGATATGGCGAGTGTAGTACGAGTAAACATATCGTGATCCATGATACGTGTAACATATCTTGATCATGATATGAGGAACGTGGAATGAACATGACATGTGAAACATATCGTGATCATAGAATATAATGGCGGTAACGCCAAACACTACAATGTGAGACGTGGAATATGACGTGAAACGTCTATCTGATGATGGAGAGTTATACTAAACTTGGGTCTGGTCTCTCAAGTTCTTGCAAAACTTCCCAGAACGAAATAAACATAAAATCGTAACCTCAGATACGATCATGAACGTGAATAGTGTCATGAACGCGAGCGCCAAAGCAAGTCGTGGAATCAGAATGAAGACGTGAAGTAATTTAGGAGTACAATTGCGAATCTTTGTCTGACCCGATAGCTGAGGGATTACCAAGTGGTCGGATGAGCCTTGGCTGGAACATGTCCGATCAATCTGTTGGTTCTGCAATCCTTGCGGATGTAAGGATTCTGCAGACTTGATCAAACTGTTTGTAATAACTCAGATAGCATCATGCTTCTTCTGAGTTTGCGTTAAACTGGTAACCAAAATTCGTGAAGATCTTGTCCCATTTCAATTCACAATTTCAGATGATAAAACATCCCAGTTTGTTGGTGTCCTATCTTAACTTGTTGGCATGTCAGGTACTTAGATATGAACATAACTGTATCTTGCTTCGTAGGAATTGATACATAGGAGTTTTCGAAACTCTGAGTTTCTGAATCTAGACTTCTCCTAGCGTAGGATTTTCTATAACACCTAATGTAGTGTAGGGTTCACTCCTTTACGCATAAGCTGAGTCATGGTAAGATTAACCATGCAAATCCATGTGATCCAGCGTGTCACTGTAATCAACCAGAATTGATTTTGGAAATATTTCCAGGGTGAAATTACTCTTGTCATAGAATTTGCAACATAGCAGATATGGCCTTCCTATTCTTCTTCTAGGCTTAAAGGAAATCAGGTTATCCTCAATGAAAACACTGATGAATTTGCTATGAGTTCATGGAAACTCATTCTTATAATACCGTTGGAGCACTGATGAGACTAATTCAAAATCATAAATCTAGCATGACCGAGTCATGTACGAATAGCAGTCATGGAGATGTCCTGCTCTTTCCCTCGTCAATGTTGGCAGCATGATCATGAGTTCAATCTTGGAAAAGTGATTAACACTATAAGGTCGATTGGACATGTTGTCAATACGTGGAGGAGAATAACGGTCAGGAATGGTGATTTGTTTAAATCGACGGTAGTCGACACATAATCTCATGGTACCATCCTTCTCCTTGTAGGTTCTTCTGGAATGTATAGGAATATTTTGGAATAAATCAACTGGCTATGCGTAAAAGACTTAAGTGGTCATGTGTTACTGACAGCTAGAAAATTTTAGCGACCATGGCTAACAACGCACATGCTTGTAAGCATAGATAATTTGTACAGATTTTCCCGATGGAAAATCAAGCTGAATGTATTCAGGAGCCTGAACATTACTATACATAATTATGAATCGTAGCATGGTGTGCTGTTCATAGTACATAATTAGGATAAAATTCATCTCGTGTCTGTCCGAGGAAATGCGTTAGCAGCTTGGATCTCATCATTAAGCTGAAGGAAAACCTTCGTATACGTGGGAATACGAAAGGCGTCCTTCATGGTCATAAATCAATGATTTATGGTTACAAGAATGAAAGTGACATCGGCAACGTGATAGTTCTCACTGATGCGCCGGTAATGGTATTGAAATTCTTGTGGCCTGATTAATACATGGCACAACAAAATGGATATACCCTTGGCGGGTACCCTGAATTTCTTAGAAATGTTCCATAGTTGGACGTGAGTCATGTGTCTTGACTCGTTTCTTGGAACTATAAGCATGAAATATGTCTTGACTGGTGTCTTGACATGTGTCTTCAGAAAGTATACGTGAGACATGTGTCTTGACTGATGTGTTGACATGTGTCTCGAGACATAATTCAATAGAACTACAATATTAGGTTATTATGCTAGAATTGGTGGATCGATTGGACTACTGATCATTTGTATGTCTGATCACGTCCGCGGCCAAAGCCTCGGTTGCGATTTCTAGGATAGTTGCTGTCATAGTAGTGGTTACTATCGTCCTGTCTGTCAGTTCCATGATGGCCATTCTCATGACCGTGATTCATGTAACTATTCAGCTGAGTGGTCGGCTGGTACCGGTTTGCACTCATATGGCTGAAATGACAGCCGAATGACGTGTGACATGTAACTAAGAATTAGGGACAATGATTGATGAAAATCGTTTGATGGTGAAGCATCTTCTCGTTCTATTGCTTTGCTCTGACGCCTTTTTCTTCGTCTTGTAGGATCTCCAGGTTTTGAACAGTATCCGCATCTCGTAGCGTCTCCGAACGTCAGCATCATCAACCTTTAGTAACATCTCCCAGTTATGAGCGGCATCAGCAATCTTGTAGAATATCAGCAAATTGAAAATACGCCTGAGGTGAATCAGAATCGACTAGCGGATACTCGTGAAGTATTGCAAGCGAAATACACATGGATTAAGGTACGTGTAATACACATGAAATACGATACGTGGAGTACACGTGGAATGCACATGAAATGATCGGTATGGGGTCGATCATTTATCATGATTTAAGGAGAGTATATCGGTTAAACGGTTAGGAAAACCATCATGATAACTTGGCAATGCCAGTATATACCTCATTCTGGTTGCAACGAGAAACGTTAAAGTGTGGTAATACAAAATTTAAGATGATTTTCTTGAAAGCATGATCAATGAAAACTAACCATGACTATCATGAAAGCAGAATTCAATGAATCCAACTATGTCTTGCATGAAGGCATAATAACAAATGAGGCGTAAGACGTAATCCACATGAAGACGGAATTATCATGAAGAAACACGAAACGGTTTAACATGGAGGAGTGTATAACATAATCAGCATGAAACTGAGTTTAACCATGACAGTATGAAAACATACTTGACATAAAAACATAGTAACTTATGAGGGGACATAAAAAAATTTATGCCAAAAATCATGAGAAAAATTTTATGCATGAAAAACAATGCATGAATGCGTAATGTAGTTTATAAAAACCTTTATATGTGCGATGGGACGCCTATGGGTCGGTCCCAAAACAAAAGACATGGCGAGGGGACGCCTATGGGTCGGTCCCATAGTTAAAAGTTTCGATAAAAGTACATGCGACTAAATAGGGCCAGTCCTGTACCAACCATTACTTAGTCATAATCCCTGCAACAATGATACATGAAACATAAATAAATGAAACTCATCTGTCAAAACGTATCAGAAAAAAATTTATGTGACTAATTATGAACTACTGGGTTCAGTCCACATAGCCACAGTTCTCGAGGAACATTATGCGTGAAACAATGACACATAACTAAATATGAATGACGGTTGTCCATCCATATTAGTAAAACAATATCGATGAAAACATCAAGGTTAAAACCTCAAGGTGCTGAAAACATCATGGTTAAAGCAACAATGCGCTGAAAACATCAATACGTAGAATAACAAACGTTGGCTTAGGAAGCTCCTGGTGACTACCCACTAGTCACAGGTCGAGTTTTAGAGCCTACAGGTCGAAGCCTTGGCTCTGATACCATAACTGTAACACCCCATTTTTATAAATGGAATGTCACGCGTAATTATGGCGTGTCATCAAAGCATACAAGGATAAATGTCTTAAACATTACATGACCATAGGGATAACCGGAATCAAACATCGGTTCCCAAACATAAGCCCAAAACATAATAAAGTAAAAGAAATGAATGAAAGACTAAACAAGCATAAGTATATGAAGGCAAAAAGGAAAAGAAGTCTCTAGCAGCTTCCATCCTATGCACGACCTCCAAATGCTCGAGTCTTTCCTAGGGTACTTGCCGTTTTGGGACATGGAAAGGAAAGTAACGGCTGAGCAAAACACTCAGTGCATGGATATAAACATAGTATGAATGACTAAAACATAATAAAGACTTAATAGTAGCGGAAATGTATAAGTCCTGGAAAACCTGGAACATGTTCATAAAACTGGTTTATAGTTTGAAAAGCCTTATGTTTATCTTATGAAAACTATTTAACATATTTTACCATTAGCCAATATAGGTCATGAAAATCCACCGTGCATGAATACTTGGAGGGGTGACCTCATCATGCAAATTAGAGGGCTGCCTCTAATTTAATATACTGGTTTTTGGGTAGGAGGGATCAGCTCCTTGTGAAGGATGCAAGGCACACACCACATTCACCATGAAATCCTGACTGAAAACATGTAATTAGGATGCACCCATATGCCCCACATGATAAATATAAATGGCCAAAAGCTGAAGGGACGCCACGAGCAATCACTCCGCCGTGGTGAAGTCATAACATCAGTGCCTCTAATGTTATGGTTATGGTACCTCCATAACTAGGTGAAACTGGTCATGTATGTATATGGCTTTAGGTATTCTAATTAAACATAAGCAATTCAAAAACACATAAAACATATACTGGGGAAAACAGTTGGCTGCATACGGGGAATCCTAATAAGGAAAGAATGTCTATACTGAAAGGACGAGAATCCGTACCTTATGTCCAGTGAACGAAGAAGACGAACTGAGAGGAATCCTACTTTCGTATCACTAATGCTACATGAATACATACGTGAATAATTATCTGACTACTAAATACGTAACTGGTTTTATGTCATGTCTTAGCTTACTTTATATGTTCATATCATGTTTTACTGTTTAAAGGCTTAAATTGTGTTTATCTTATATTCTGTCTATTCTGATTAAGTATTTCTGGTATTTCATGTATTATTATACTTACTGTGTAATAACAAGTAACTTTCCAAAAATAGCAGGTTTCCTAAAATAGAAAGTTTCCAAAAATAGAAAGTTCCCAAAAAAAGTTACCAAAAATAGAAAGTTTCCAAAAATAGAAAGTTTCCAAAAATAGAATTACTGCTTAAAATAGATAAGTTTTTAAAAATAGAAAGTTTCCATAAATAGATTAGCTGCCTTATTTAAATAAGTTTCCATAAATAGATTAGCTGCCTGAAATAAATAAGTTTCTAACAATATATCGTTTCCATAAATAGATTAGCTGCCTTATTTAAATAAGTTTCTAAAAATAGAAGTTTCCATAATTAGAAATAAGCTGGTTAAATAAGCTAAATATATAAGCCTAAGTGTTTTCATGATTATTTTCTAAGTCATATGATATAATGTATAGTTTATTAATTATTTCATGTAATTAAAATAAACTATAGGTTAAAATATTTAAATAAAGTATAACATGTTTTTAATTAAATAAAGTTAAATACTTAGGTTAAAACATGTATTATTATTTATTAATAATATAACCTAAGTCATGTTAATTAATTAATTATAACCATGGTTTTTAAATAAATAATTAATTTATAAGTCTAAAATATGAAAATACTTAGGTTAATAGTTTCATGATTATTAATAATTAAAATAACCTAAGTCGTGTTATTAAATTAATCATGTCATGTTATTAATTTAATTTTAACATAAGATCATAAAAAATAAAAAAAAACTAAACATAAACCATGAACCGGATCTTGACTAAGAACCATGAACCGGACATGAAATCAACACCATACCCCGAACCAAATCGGGGTCACCCTTGTCTTGATGCTGCCGTGGGACCCACACCAACCAACCGGGACCATATGGTCTCGTTGGTGGTCAAATGGCCAAACCGAGACCCTCTCGGGTTCGGTTTAGGCGCGGCCAAGAACAAAACACCCCTAAACATCCCTTTTGATTTAATCCAAACCCAAATTCATGTTAGATATATGATTTAATTAGGTTTTATAAAAAACATAACATGTTCTTAATTATTTAAAAGATTAAATTAAAAGAAAAGGGTTAAAGGATGTACCGAATGCGTGGATCTAAAGAACGATGAACAAACACGAACACTAGCAATAATTCCAAGATCAAAGATCAAATCACACCCCTATGGTGTGTTTGAGGGTGGCGGCCAAAAGAAAAAAGAAGGAGGAGGAGAAGTTTTAGGTTTTTTGTAAAATCCTTTGTAAAGAAAAATGAGTAGTGTTTTTCCCCTTAACCCCCTTTTAGTAAATTTTGATGGGCTTGGCCCATCTTCCTTCCTAATTTCGTGGCATATGGGGCCCACATGGGGTAACCCGATCATTTTCCGTGTCTAATTAATAAGTGTGTTCTCGTGTTCGTGTTTTACGTGTTTGTTCGTTTTTATTTGTGTTCGCGTTTTGTGTGTTCTCGTTAAATAATTATCGTGACCTAATATATTTATTTACGCTCGTAATAATTATATATATGTAATTAATAATAGTTCGTGATTTAGTTACGTTCATGATTTCATGATCGCATGTTCGAGATTAATTATTGTCAATTAATTATTACGTGCTCGTGCGTAGTAAATACTTATCGTGTTTTAACACGTACGTAATACGTAAAATCCTAACACGTAATCGTAATCATGCTATAATAGGAAAGTTTTAATCTAGTACGTACGATCTTTAGGGTACTATTCATGGTAAAAGCATGCGGGTTTTACAGGGTTTTCTTTGAGTGTTGAAGTTTTTAATGTGTGTGTTTGATGAGTAACTTGTTGGCTATTTATAGGCAAGTAGTGTGTTCAAGAGTTCAAGTTAGGGTTTCAAGGCTTAGTTAGGAGTTCTAGTTAGTTTGTGACTAAGGTTTCTAAGGGAACTAGGGGAAATGCACAAAAATGGGGAAGAGGTAAAACCCTCTTTGTTACGTCTAGGGCAGAACCAAGGAGAAAGGACATGTACTTATTTTGGACTAGTATGAGGAAGGTTGTTGTATGATAAATGTTTTAGGGAAAACATGGAAGTCCTTGGTGATATCCGCCGGTTTCGGATAGGAAGAAAGGGAACAAAGGTACATGTAATTAAAGAGTTGGTGTAGTACAAGTTTGAATTCAAAATTATGGGATTGTACAAAAGAAAAACGTGGGTGTATGGCTTGGACAATCGGCTGATTTTCCTTTTGCGTAGGTGAAAATAGTTTTGTCATTTTATTTGTATTTGTATTTTCCCTTATAAACAATTCTAAATCTGTATGGGTGGTGACATATGTAAGCTTTTTATTTTTGTGCACAATATAGAAAAAGAGTATTTAAGTTTATGTGTAGCATTGTGCTTACAAAATATTTAAGTAGTAGTAGTTTAATAAACTTAGTTTGAAGAGAAAATGGGTAATTTCTAATTGTGTGGAAATTGTATTGAGTGGATGTTTAATTTGCGTAATAACTCTTGAACTAAATTACGTTGTTGTAAATAAATGCCGATTTCTAAACTAAAAATTATATCACATAACGTAGACGAATAATAATCATTTAAGTAATAATTCATAGGAACCTAGTTCATAACAATTCAAATTTGTACACAAAATACGCGTGATCAATCGGGGACATCAATAGACACACAACTCTAACCGAATCATCGCGTTTCACGTAAATTATATAGATTCAAAATTCACGTGTGTGACAACTGGCCCACTCTCAACCAAAGGCGAAGAGGAAGAGGACTATTCTCAAAGCTGGGGCGTACTCTGGGTTCCCTAGCGACGTCAATTGGAAATATGGCGCGACACGCGGTAATGCTGCTCCTGATTAAAGGTAACCACCAACAACAGCGTAGGGGAGCAGTCTTCCCCGCAACCATGATAACTCCACATATCATGCGGCAGCGGGATTGTATGGGCGTACTACCAGCAGCACGAAGCACAAAGCGGCGCGGTCGGGCAAGCAAAGGATCCTCACATACTAGGATGGGTGTGCATGGCTATGCGGAATTGCTATCTATCCCTACAAGGAATGACTTAAGAGGCGACCAGAGTTCTGGACGATATTCTCCTTGAGATATCGCATAGTTGGCATGGACCATCCTCTTGGCTACTAATAGCCCCCAATAAGGATCCATGTATTTTTTTTATTTTTTATTGTTTTTTAGGTTTTTTTTATTTGTTTCAAAACATTTGCAAAGAGTATGAATAAAACGTTGCGGTTCCTAGCTAGTTCTGCAGTCCAAATGATGTTTTTTCTTTCTTATCTTTAATGCATGCAAGTATTATTTCTTTTCTGAAATATAAATTTGGCCTTCAAATGTACATGTACAATAACGTTTCCAGGCGAAATAAGAGGAATAATTTTACCCTACTAATTAGACATGTCACGTAAGAGGGATGCACCCCCAGCGGCGCCGGACCAGGTATCCTTTGTTAGGCAGCTTTTCACAAGACGTTGTGGTAAGTATAGCATTCCTCATACTTTATGAAGGATAGGCACAATGTGCACGCCTAACGAACATGTCATTTTCGATGACATTGCTTTAGGTAGTGGCAGGACCACGCGTAATGACCTTTCGACTCACCCATAAGTCTAGAGTCGCACTCCAATGGGCGTACTCATAAATAGGCGTTCTCCCTCATAACCTCAGGTGTGGGTGTAGGAACCTGGACACATATATATACGACTAAACATGAGCATAATGCAAGACGTTATGACAAACATATGGGTCGTTATTGTCATTATACAAATTATTAATTTACAAGATTAGTGTACGTAAGATACAAAACAGATATGGTAAGGCAAGACACCTTCTATAGAAGGTCGCTCGTTGACAGTGACCTCTTTAACATGCGATATCGTGGGTTCCGTGACACACAATGCTGTGTCATGCCTCTTTCATATATCGCAACATGCGTATATGGTACACATCAAAGGAAGGAAGACTCATGGGCACATCGTCAGACCGGCTAGGATGTGCTAGGCCTAGACTAATGACAGCACCTTTGGTGGAGGTGCGATTCTTCTTAGCAACACGACGCACGTGCTGATTCAATTTATATTCCAGCAGAATCAGTATCGGTACGCCAGAAATATACACAGGAACTTGTAGTTGGGATAGGTCCAGCTCGCCCGTAGTTTCAGGGTCTCCTTCTGTCAGGTCTGCACTGTCATTCAGAAGCATAAGGCCTGTCATGGTTAAACTAATTGGGAGGTCCTGATCTTTCTCGATAAGGTCTATGATGGGCATCGGGAGATTCTCTATTCTGTGGAAGGTAGCGTCAAACATCTCCTGCGCATACTTGGACTAGATCTCATTTCCCTCAAAAGGACCCCTTAGTAAATTTTCTTTGAAAGCGCGCTCCATGGCGAGGCTTGATCCAAGCAGTAGCGCGGCATCGTATACGCCCTTGACCGCTTTGTCAAAAGGGGGTAATTTCAATACGCCTTTGGCAGTAAGCGGAAGACCATTTTTTATGAACCATCGATTCTCAGCGCGCACTGCGGTGAGGTGCGGATATAAGTCTTCATCAAAATCCATACTCACATACTTCAGAACTTCTGACTTCTTAGCCTTGTCTTTATGGCAGTTGGTGACAAAATTATCGCAATTCAAAGCAAGGACATTCATGCCTTCTTCTAGTTTAGCCAAGGCACAACAGTTTTCGTCCTCTTGCTTCGCTCGCAGGCGGCGCTCACGATCTAGGAGCTCAGAGAGCGAGGATTTTTCGTCCTCTAAATATTGGATGGATTCGGCATTTATACTAGACACAGCGCGCAAGTGGGCAATTTCGAACTTAGCACTTACAAGTTCGAGGTCTTTTTGTTCTATAACTTGGTGGACCTCTTCGTTTGCTTGTGTTAAGCGCTCGGACAGCTGGGATATCTTTCTTTTCAAGTATGCAGCTAAAGTTACTTCTTGTGCGGCAATTATGTCCAACTCCCACATTAGTAGTTCGTTGGACATTTCGTGTAAACGTTGGGCGCGGCCAAGGGGAGTTATGTGTTGAAGGAAGTCCCCACAAACGAATGCGCCATCTAGAGCGCATGAGCGAGTGCATTTCCAGGGAGGAGAGAATCTGATGGACTTCACAGTGCTGGCACCCGCCTCGGTCGTGGAAGCAAGGGAGCTGCAAATTTGATGTCCTGGGATTATTAGAGGCGCACGAATTGTTTATTTTTTACGAAATAATAAAGATTGACGTAGTGGTATACCTTGATAGCTGTATGTTTTCCCATGGCCTTGGTAGTGCTCCCCACGAAGTCGTATTAGCACGTGGTCTTGTTTGCAATGTTCTCCCCCTTCTGGGAATTTGATGCGTGGGGGAGCATGGTAATTTCTTGTAACTCGGCACAGGTATGACCTCTGCGGATGGGCCTGTGTGCGAATCCTCTGTGGTATCATGTTCTTCTTCATCTCCTTGGGTCATTTCTTCTGATGGAGACTCTAGGGTGCATGGTACCCTTCAGATAGGAGTAGTGTTTATGGCGATTGTCCTCTCGGCATTCCCACTAGGTGTGGGAGAAGGAAACTCTAGGGCTACAGTACGTTGACCAATGTGCCATCCATTTGATAGCTCGACTGGCGTGAAGGGTCGAGCGCGCATGGTCACGACACACGGATTCTCGCGCTTCACGAGCTGCGTATAAGTTAATTCTACAGTCATATGAAGGATGCGTGAGTATATGTGTAGGAATGATTTGCTTTTTGGTAAAAAAACAAAAGAAGAATGGGAAGCAAACGAAATAAGGGTTTGTTACCATGGTCAAAGTCATCAAAGTATTGAGGAAGGTGGTTGGCAGAAAGAGTTGACATGTGGCTCAGACCTAGGGCGTATAGAAGTGTTTCTGGGTATTCTTGCATCGGTATCCGATCAGCGCTAATTAATTGTGCTTCTGCATCGTTATACGAACCGGCAATGGGCCGGTCATCTTTTATCATCGCCTCGGGGGTGATGAAATCATAGTCAAATGGGAAAACAACTTTGTCTACCCAGAAGAATTTGTCGGCCCACTTCTTCAGGGAATCTAATTTTTCTGAGTAGAATTGTAGTTGACGAGGGCGTTTCGCGAGGGTTATCCATCCGTTCATCCATGTGGGTCTATAGAATGCGCTGAACAGGTTTATGGTTGGGTCAACGTTTTTTAGTGAGCAGTTTATCTCAAAATTTGAGATTTTGGCGGCACCTATACAATGTAGCTGGGAAAGGTGTATACTATAATAATTTAGTATGTCTATCAGATTACGGCTTAGAGGTATGCGATTGTTTGAAAACTCAATGAACCTGGTGTATATACCAATTTTTCCGTCAAGAAAACTTCCAATATGCGCTTGTCAATCTGGCATAGTCGGATGAAGATCTTAAGGAATGTGGTACTTAGTGATGAAACGAGAGAGCTTTTGTTCGGATATACGGGACGTCACATCAAATAGTTGGGTACCATTTTTTACTCTTGTGGGTGTTTCAAGCAGGGGCGAAGGTAGTATATTTTGTTACGAATAGTAGTTCATACAGTATTCAACAATGGTGGGAAGATTTTTTGGAAAGGTGAAGAAAGTGACTGTCAGACTGCATTTATATATCCTATGGATGTGTGGGATCTTGCGACACGTGTCTATAACGTTTTGTTCATCCTATGGAGTCCGCTGATTGCTTCTTCTGATGTGGTTAATGATTTTTCCGGTTCTCAATAAAGGACTGTGATAGTGGAGTCTGACGTGGATACTTATTTGAAGTCATGACTGTGTGATTTTAATTTTTGATGGGCATTTATGCGAGTGTGCCTTGATGATTCATAGTCTAGTAGCCGCGGTTGGAACCTGAAACCACTAAACTAGGGGGACATGATGACGTATAGTCCCTAGTTGGGTTGGATAGTCCGACTCACGGGTACTACCCGCATCCATCAGGAATGGATTGGATACTTGTGTGATGTGCGCACGCAGCCCAGAAGGCCCGGTAAGCCGTTGTCGCACAAGAGGCTGATTACTTAGCCAAGTCCTCGTCGCAGTGCGACAGGATCAGACAGAATATAACTTATATTATAGTTATATTCACCTAAGGAAAAGGGATATACACTTGCCTTAGTTAGATAATGAAGATCAAGCTATTTCGAGTCATTATCTCTTCCTTAGGCCGCAAGAACAGGGAGCCCAGCCTGGACTCTCTCGAGTATAAAAGGAACCCCTTCGGTTCCACAAAGGTACGATACACACAATACCCTAAACACTAATATACTCAAATTGATTACTTACTCTCACGCTGGAGTCTAATCGTGGGTTACAAACCCACGGTAAGCCTAACGGTGTCTGTTTAGTGCGCAGGGTCCCCAAAACAAATTTCACTTGGTGCAAGAGCCAGAGTCCACAAGACCCCAAAATTAAGCCTAATTTTGGTCAAGCTAGGTCTACCCCAACTTTTGTATCAACAAAGACCAAACCTTACTTCAAATGGAATTTCTATGACCTACAACAGATTTAAATTTGTTGATAAGGTCATCACTAAACCTATTGGGGTAAATTGGGTGTTTAGGGCACAAAGGGATGAACAAGGGGTTGTTACAAGGAATAAATCAATTCTTGTTGAACAACCAGATGAATCTAAGTCTGCAAAGGCTTGGGTTCCTAAAGAAAACTAATTTGTTTTCATCATGTACAGGGTATTCACAAGCAAGTCTATGATTTTGGATATTGACAGTGGATGCTCAAGGCACATGAATGGGAAGGAAGATTACCTTACTGATTTCACTCCTATTAAAGATGGTGATAAGGTGTATTTTGGTGGCAGTTATGGAAACATTTTTGGCAAAGGCAAACTCGTCACCAATAACTTGAGGTTTGAGGAAGTATTCTTGGTAAAAGAACTTGATTATAATCTATTTAGTGTGTCACAAGTATTATACAACAAGAATAAAGTTCTTTTTACTGATACTGAGTGCTTAGTGTTAAGTAAAGACTTTGAGATTCCAGCTGACAAGTTCATATAGTTTAGAACACCTAGACATAAGGATGTCTATAATGTGAATCTAAATGGCAGTAAAATGAATAACAACTTGTCTTGTCTTTATGCTAAAGCCTTAGTGGATGAAAGTAAGTTATGGCACAGAAGGTTAGGGCATATTAACTTCAAAAACTTGAATAGACTTGTGATACATGATCTTGTAAGAGGATTGCCTTCAAAAGCATTCCATAATGATCATAATTGTGTTGAATGCCTTAAAGGCAAGCAACATAAGGCCTCATTTAAGTCTAAGCTTGTTCATACTAGTTCTAAGCCACTTCACTTATTACACATGGATTTATTTGGTCCAACCTATATAGAAAGTCTTAATGGTAAATCCTATTGTATTTTTGTCACTAATGATTATTCCAGGTTTAATTGGACCTTATTTTTGGCATTAAAAAGTGATACTGCTAAGACTTTTATCAATTTTATTACACAAATTGAAAAGAAAATGTAACGAGGTTAAATTCTTAGAAGTGACAATGGTGGTGAATTTAGGAACAGCCTTCTAGATACCTTTTGTGTCAATAAGGGAATCTCTAGGGAGTTTAGCATAAATAGAACTCCACAGCAGAATGGTGTAGTTGAAAGAAGGAATAGAACTCTCATTGAAGCAGCTAGAACTATGTTAGCAGATGCAAATATACCCATTGCTTTTTGGGCTGGGGCTGTTAACACTACTTGCTATGTTCAGAATAGGGTATTGGTTAATAAATTTCATAATAAGACTCCCTATGAATTAAACTGGAATACGAAGCCTAATATAGACTTCTTTAGGCCTTTTGGATGTCATGTAGTGATTGTGAATATTAGTGATTACCTATGTAAGTTTCATTCTAAAGGTGATGAGGGAATGTTTATGGGATATTCCACAAATTCCAAGGGGTATAGGATTTATAACAAGAAGTCTAGGGTTCTAACAGAAAATATTCATGTTGACTTCTTGGAGAATAAACCAAGTGATCCTGAGTTTGGACCTAATTAGCTATTTGATTTAGAGCCATTATCAAGGTCCATGAATTATATACCTATGACTAATCTAGTTGTTTTGGAAGCACCCATTGTTGACAATGCAGGTAGACAGGTTGATAAAGAAGAAGGATCACATGCAGTTGAACCAACTCCCATGTTTGATTATGTTACCATACCTATATGGACTGATGAGTTTATGCAAGCGTCTGCTGCTGCTGGAAAGGAGGAAAAAAACAACAAGAGAAACCAGTTGATGAATCAATGCATGCATCTTCATCCGCTGCCAAAGCCAAATCAGACACTGACATATGGGATTCAGCCGCTGACAATGTGTTTGGCAATTTATTCTCTTCCTCCAACAGTAATATTTTTGGACATATTGAAGA
Organism: Glebionis coronaria; assembly: GCA_025667525.1. Taxonomy (NCBI): domain Eukaryota; kingdom Viridiplantae; phylum Streptophyta; class Magnoliopsida; order Asterales; family Asteraceae; genus Glebionis; species Glebionis coronaria. The sequence continues at coordinate 270,420,111 of CM046879.1, forward strand.
TTACATACCTAATGAAGATGTCAGCGTCCTAGTACTAGCCGCTGACAACATATCTCCAAGTTCAAGTGGGCATGGGAGTAGCAATGAAGATGATATTAGCAATACAGAGTCCACTGTTCATGACAACTCACTATTTGGGGGAGGAATACTTACAAATGTGGCCAAAGATCATCCTCCGACCCAAATAATTTGTGATATTCAGATTCCTGTTCAAACAAGGAGAACTAAGAAGAATCAAGGTGGCTTCATTGCTAATATCCACAAGAAGGAAGATACTCCTTTTGTTCAAGAATGTTTGTTTGCCTGTTTTCTCTCTCAATTAGAACCAAAGAATATTTTTGATGCTCTTAAAGAAGAAAGTTGGGTTGAAGCAATGCAGGATGAGCTTCATCAGTTTGCTATTCAAGATGTTTGGGAGCTAGTGGATTGTCCAAGGTATGTCAAGCCTATTGGGACAAGATGGGTTCTAAGAAACAAGAAGGATGAGAGAGGCATTGTTGTTAGAAACAAGGCAATATTGGTTGCTCAGGGATATACACAGGAAGAGGGTATTGATTATGAAGAGGTTTTTGCACCTGTTTCTAGAATTGAGGAAATAAGGATTTTCCTAGCCTATGCTTCCTGCATGGGTTTCAAAGTCTACCAAATGGACATGAAGAGTGCATTTTTGTATGACACAATCAATGAAGAAGTCTATGTCATGCAGCCTCCTGGTTTTGAAGATTCTGAGCATCCAGATAAAGTTTATAAAGTAAAGAAGGCAATGTATGACCTTCATCAGACCCATAGAGCTTGGTATGCAACACTTTCCACCAACCTGGTGGATAATGGCTTCAAGAGGGGTACCATAGACAAGACTTTGTTTACAAAGAAGGAAGGGAAGGACTTTCTTCTTGTTCATGTTTATGTAGATGACATCATATTTGGTTCATCTAACCAAATAATGAGTGATGAATTCTCCAAACTTATGACATAAATTTAAGATGAGTGCTATGGGAGAGATGGCCTTCTTTCTTGGTCTCCAAGTTCAGCAGAAAGAGGATGGTATGATCATCTCTCAAGATAAGTATCTGGTAGAAATTTTTAAGAAATTTGGTTTTTCACCACATGAAAAACGGGCTAGCACTCCCATAGACAGGGAACACTCATGGGGAAAGATTGGAGAAGTTAAAGAGGTTGATGTCAGGCACTATAGATCAATGATTGGATCATTGATGTATTACAGCTTCAAGACCTGATATCATGTTTGCAGTATGTGCATGTGCACGTCATCAAGTAACTCCTATGGAATGTCACCTTCATGCAGTTAAAAGGATTTTTAGGTACCTAAGATGCTTTCTGGTTGTGGTAAAATACACCCTTTAGGAAAAAGGCGTAAAAGCGGTAAGTATTAAACAAATGATTTAGGAAAATCAAGTGTTAATGACCCAAATAAGTTCGTTTCCCAATGAGGTATATATGTGTGAATAATTCATAATGATTTTGGATTAATATTGAGGAAGAAAAGATGAGAAAAGAGAATGACGGATACGTTAAAATTACACTACGACAATAAAACGAAAAACCGTAAAAAGTGACAAAATAAAAACTTATTATAAAAATGCCCAAAAACTTACAACAATAAATAAAAATAAACTAAGAGTTTACAAAAGATCAAAACTTATTCAAACCTTTTAATTAATTAAATATTAATTTTTAAATGCTAATTAAAGCCCTAACAATACAAATAATCAATAAAAGCCCAAACAAAGATTTTTCACTTTGTAAACCTCTAAAATGACTTAACAAAACTAAAAACTATTTTTATAAAATTTTAAACTAAGAAAAACTATTTTTAAGAGATTAAAAACTATTAAAATATTAAATTAATTCTAAAAATTAATAAAATGATGAGAAAATTAATCTGAGAGTTTCAAAAATCTTAAATTAATGTATTTGACCTAGGAAAAAATGTAAAAGTTGCAAAAATATTAAAATCTAAATTTAATAATAAAATAATAATAAATTAATATTAAAGATCCAAAAAATTATAAAAATTTCTAAAAACTTGCAAATAGTTTATTTTAACCTAAATAAACTGAAAATAAAAGTGAAATTACCAAAATACACCTATTGGGCCCCCAAATGGGCTAAAAACATAAACAGTCTAATGAATTGGGCTTTTTGGCCCAATAAAATCAAACTTAACCAAATAAGCTGAAAATCACCAGTCTAGCTTAAAATTTAATTCTAAACACAAAAGTCTGAAGGCCCAAATGCTGATTGTGAGCTTATCACAGCTTAAATGTATTCTTAATGGGCTTTTTGTCCCATTAAGCTATAAGCCAATGCCATAAGCTCTAATTTGACACAAAACCTTCTTGTGAGATGCCTAAAAGATCTGTGAAAAGAAATTTTGAAAAAGCACAACCAATAAGCCGGAAATAAGCCAAGTACAAATTCACTAAATGACAAAATAGTCGACTTAGAGTTTTAGACCACCTCAGACCTTGATTCAACTTGCAAAAGACTCTAAATGACTTAAATAGGCTAAATAAATCAAGAAACGTTCAATAAGCCAAGCCAAATAAGCTGAATGAATTGATAAGCACTTATGTAAAAGTCAAACAAGTTGGTTTTCTAGTCAAACCCTAAAGTCAACCACCCAAATGCTCCAGAATGAACAAATGGGTCAAATGATGAGCACCTATTACAAAATTAAAGTTGTTGAATGTTTAAATAAGCTAGAACAGCTTATTGATAAGCTAAACCAAAAATAACGATAGTAGTGGCTAGCAGCAGGGGAAAGGAGTTCCCACTGCTTTGACTATTTGACTATGGATTTGTGAGAGTTTTACTTGGATTCAATGAAAAAGGGAACCCTTACAACCAGTGAGTTGTAAGGAGTCATAAACAAGCAAGAAATCACAAAATCACACAGCCAAATGATACAGTTTAAGCAAACAGTCCCCAGATATGACACAGATATGCAAATAAGCAGATTATGAAGAAATAAGAATATTAAGCATGAATAAGCCAACCATATTGAACCATATGCATACACAAGCTATAATAAACTCCAATAAGCACAAATAAACTTGTTTCATACACTAATTCAAATATTAGAGACAGATCAAATCTTAAACAGGTTACTGATAAACAAATGATACCCAAAAATCCTTTTGCTGAACTATATGACCACAGATCTAATTTCAACACCTTAAATCCCTTACCCAGGTTGTATTAACTAAGATTTAGCACTTGTTAACCCTATTCTACCCTTAGATCTAGGTGTCCCCAAAATTTCAGTTAAAAACAACAAGTATTTAAGATTTTATGGCCTATTGTTGGAATATGGTGATATAAGCCTCAAAACTTGCAGATAAGTAACCAATAGCACAAGTGAAACAAGAACAAACACAAAACATAAACCAGTACCTACTCAAATCAACCCAACCTTAGATATTGTTGTTAACTCAAACACTCCTCTAATCACTGATTTAACACTTTTTCAAAGGAAATGTATGAATCAAACCACAAACCAAGCTTAAATCAACTCAATAACAACCAACAAACAGGATTCAACCATAAAAACACAGATTCACAAACATCATCAAAAAACATGAAATATTCAGAAAAATATAAAAAGTTTAGAGAAGTGCACCTCCAAAACATACATCCATGCTTTGGGTTGTGTGAGCTTAAGTGGTACCAGAACAACCACTAGCTTCCTTGTACCTGCAAAGATGATCAAACACAAGGTTGAACCATAAAACCAATGAAAGACTGATTTTTGAAAACAAGGGTTTTAAAACTCAAAATCCTTTCTTCAAAACTCAACAAATAGATAAATGGAACTCAGACTTTAGTTAATCAAACACCAAACTTTTATAAAAACATAAAAGGAATAACAATTTTCTAAAAATACCAACTTATATTTATAAAAAGGAATTAAAAAAGATTTTAGCTAGAATCTGGAACAAAGGGCTACTCACAAGTTGAGGCTCCTTTTATAGACTACATTAGACGATTCTAGAATGGAAAACTACATGAAAACCCTAGCTATGAAATCTCATATATGCCCTTGAGTCTTCTAGATGCGTTTGATGTTTGTGAGCTGTCCAAATGAATCATAGACGTTCATTTTTTCTTTGGGGCCAAGTAAGGAGTGTAGAATGTTGATCTTTCCATGTGGCTTTGCTTGGAGAGGAGGGTGTCACATGATTGGTGCAGGGCAGGTATGGGTAAGGTCCTTGAGTGAGTGGGTGTGTGAGTTTAAGCGTGGGATGGTTTTCTGTGAGTGTCAATCAAACGTGGGAAGTTTTAATTTTGTTTTACCCTTTGTTATGTAAAAGGTAAAACTGGGTTTCATACGGTAAACAGTAAAATGTTTGATCCGTTTTTAGTGGAAGGGTTAAGTGTTTGGCGCAAAAACAGGTTTGAATGTTTGGTTTTGGAAATAATAGTCCTCAGTCTTTGGCAAATGTTGTATAATAAGAAATTCAGCCTTGATAAACGCCTTCCCTTTGTTAAATAAGTTTCGGATTTCATAGTGTAACACCCCCAAATTTGTACAACTCAATACAGCGGAAGACTCGTTGGTGTTACGGGATAGCACATTACTCACATCATAGACAACGCTTAAAAATCGCGTCGTTTAATAAGAAATCATTTCCATTCATAAACATTAAAGTGACATCGGTCCCAAGTCATTACATTGCATACAAAAGTTTTACAAAGTATTTGAATGGAAAAATATTGTTTAAGTGCGGGCCATGAATTCTTGTCGTCTTCCCGAGAATTACCTTCAAGTACCTGAGATAAAACATGTTAAAAGAAAAGGTCAGCGATAACGCCGAGTGAATTCATAGAGTTTAATAAATTCCATCAATATAACTTTGGTATAAAATTAGTACCAAAAATCAATTCGTACCAATCGTTGTAATAGGCCGTAAAATAGCCAAAATCATTTTATACAAATCTTTGTAATAGGCCATAAAATAGCCAAATTCATTTTATATAAATCCTTATCGAAAATCATAATATAGGCATTTGCCTTAAAAATCATTATACGAATCATTGTCGTTAAAAACACCATACAATACGTTTTGCAACGTTGTATAGATCAAATAAAAACCGTTATATGAATATGGTTATAAAAACCAAAATACAAACATAATATCAATCGTATGACCCTGTATTGCTAGTCAGGCAATACATCGTAATTCGGAGCGTCTATTAGTATTTTGTAAATTTTGGATTATTATAAGCCGCATGACATTGTTACCTTACTAAACCAACAACGGGTAGCTAACCCGATACCAATTTTGCCCATCTAAAGTAGCGTGTCGTCACAAAGGTCACGCTATGGAAATCTTCTCATACATTAATTCGCTTACCAATCAATGTGGCACGACGGGGATCAACCGTCAAGGCGCGAACTGGGGTGATCGTCCCCAAATAGTACTATTAAATGCATAAGCGTCTACCAACTCCCGGTAGTTCACAATTCATGCTAATGGGACTTTTAGTGACATAACCTAACTTTAATAATCCATTTTATTTCATCTATCGGGTCCATTAATCATTTATCGGGTCATACAATCGGGTCATTCAATTATTCGGGTCCAAAATCAATAAACAAACAATCGGGACAAATGGTGTCCAAAATTTTATAAAAACTAACATGTTATCTCCCTCGCGGGTTTATAAAGCATTTATAAAACATTTAAAAGAGTGCGAGGCTATGAACTCACGTTGATGTGGGAAAGCGGGTTATCGGCAACTCGGACGTACGGTACGTGCTTCAATCACGGAAACCTAGACAAATAATACTCGTCTTAGACTCATGTCCAATGACTTAATAAAAATACCAATTATGTATACATATGATGATTATATATATATGATGATCAAGTGGGTTTACATATTCTCGTTTACTCCTTTTAGTGTTATATGTCGATAACTTTTATATTAGTTTTGCCTTTTTACGTGTTTTAAGTCCAATCAACTTATTATAAGTTCTTTAACTCTTATTAATCCTTTTCACACTTATATTATCAGTATTTAAACTTTCAAGTTGGGCCCAAATGGGTTAAGCCCCATAAGTTCTTTTTATGAGTGTTTGTCTTATTTAGTCCAATTATTAGCCCAAGTATTAGTCCAATATGTTTACTTAGCTCGTTAATGTCCGTATGCCCTATAGTTCGGGTTTTATCGGTTTTTACTTGTTATACATGTCTATATATCAGTATATAAGTTTTATAAAGTTTTCATTAGACGGGTCCAACCATCTAAGTTTTATTTAACAAAAACGTTAATTTTACGGCAATAGCCGAAAAAGTCGTATAAATCATGTTTATAGTTTTATAACTTATAAAACTTAACAAGTTACCATTTTTATAAAATTTCCACTTATTTAACCTTTAACATATTTATATAAATAAAGTTCATGAGTTAGTGGGTTTTAACTTTACAATTTATACAATATAATTTTGAGTGCTTATATAATAGTATTATACTTTATTTTTCAAAAATCTGATTTTTATCTTTACTTTCACCAAAACTGCCATATCTTGAGTTCTACATGGAGATAGAAGCTCAAATGTTTATCACATAAACTAAATGATATGTGCTACATTTAACTCTTCTATGGCTACTGTTGATACATCTTCTAAATATTTTCTAAAAATCGTCCAAAACAGTAACCTCATATTTATACCCTAAACTTGTTTTGATCATATCTCACTCATTATTTTGATTCCATTGCATGGCCAACTCTCACATGTGTACAAGACCCATAGCTTACTGTAAATCCATTCTACTTCATCATTTTATCAGTTAAACATATGGTTATTTACTGTTTTATACAGCCATCAAATTTAACCAAGATTTTAACCTTGTTTCTTATGGTTTTTCACCTTTTTAATCATGTTTATCAACAACAAATCCCCACATAACATTTTTATCATCATATAATCATCATATACATATACAATAAGAAATAAAATACACGTTTACATAATCAAAATAACAAGAAGATGAGGAGGACAATCTTTATACCACCATGATGATGTAGGTTGTGATCAAAACATGGATTTTTGATGGAGAAACTTGTGATGCACCAAGACCATCTTCATGACCACCAATCTTCCTAATCTCCTTGTGGAAAATCAGCCCCAAGATACCATGAATACTCCTCCATGGATGTTATAATCACCACCATTCAAGAGAGCTTCAAGAGGGCTTCAACATATGTGTAAATAACACATGATTTTGTGGTTGGAATTGATCAAAAGTGGTGTTGGATGATGAATATGGGACGGCACATAGAGGGAGAGATGAGAGGATTTGTGAGTTGATTGCATGGTGAAATGGTGGTATGTGTTTAGCTAATGGTTTTGATGGAAGGTAGTGGTAAGTTAGCTTACATTGTAAGCTTACAAGTTACATGTGTTGTAACTAGTTAAGCACAAGATGACACCTCATGGTGTTAGTAGTTAACTTAGGCCGGTTTTGGGAGTGGGGTGGGACAAGTGTCCCACTTGTCTCATCCCATTTATTTACGGGTACTCCTCGATTCTAGTTTCCTCGATTTGCGTGCCCTCGGGTCGTTTTACGAAAAACGTTTTTATAAATTATGAATCGACGTCACAAAACGAATTTAATAAAAATTGTCTCATCAAAAACGGAGTTCGAAAACGTGAATACGTAATCCTAAGGTTTCCGGTTTAGTCGTAAAGGACGTTAAAATAAAATCGTAAGTCCTAATCTCTTCTCGTAAATTTGTGAGTTTATGAAACAACACAAATTTAAAACTCCAAAATAATATTCACGGATAAAATTATTTTCTGAAATGTCGGACTGTCACCAAGGATGGTGTATGTAAACGTAAGCACGTGACGTTGAATCCTCCGGTTTAGACGTAGTCGATGCTATTCCAAGACGTAAATCCAAATTTCTTCCCAAAAATAAGTGAGTTCATATTGTAACATTAAAATAATGTTTTCAATTAAATATTGAGAATAAAAATATCAATCATAAATTGACGGATTGTCACAGTATTTACCCCTAAACAGGATCTTTGTCCTCAAAGATCATCTTACCTTACTACTCGCTTCTTATAGAGTTAAAGCCATGTGGGTATTTCCTCCACATTCGGTCTTTTCTCACAAGTGCAATTACAATACGCGAGTTTCATCAAACATAACTACGGGAATAAGATCAGGCTTAATGTTGACTTACTTTCTCTATCCATGATGTTCACGGGTTTTTGATGAATGCAACTTTTTGCCGATCTAAGCTTTACTAAGAACAATCAGATTTTTCACTTGATAGATATTCCATCAAGTTCGATTTACGAAACATAATTCACGCAGTTCTTGAAGTCCTAGGGTAGATCCAGCTTATATGCCTTTCAATCCCAACTTTTACATCATCTCAATGGTCCCATTCAACGGGGACTTGTATCCCATGATTTGTCAGATCATGAATTCATTTTTCTAAGTTTAAAAATTGTGGCATAACTTCGCTACCCATTTGGCACTTCAAGATCTACACTTCACATTCACATAACCTCTTGCCCACTATCGGCAGTCAATAATCAATTCCTAATTTCAGCAATCATTTCAGATCTCGCGGGTCGGGTATTTTGCAAGGTTAGGTTCGCCATCATAGGAAACCTTAAACCTAAAAGACATGTCCAACTCACAGTGGGTGTATGTCGGATGTCTTCATTTCAACTCTTGCTTACAGATGCTCTAATATTTAGATCCTAATAAGATTCGATCTCGATCCTAATACGATAATTATTAATGATAATCTCTCCAAAGGAAAACGATTATACGGTCTATATCCAAAGGTCAATCATTCAAACATAGAACAGCGTTTATAGTATTTTGTATCGTTACTTTACCTCGTCCCTTCGATTTGGGGTGGTACATAGTACTCTCATCAAGGTTCGTTCTCAACGATTTCTGAGCAAATCTCTAGAAATTCGATGCGAAGCGAGGATCTTGATATAGATGATCGATACAGGCATGCTATGTTCACATAACTCTTTTGCATTTATCATTAACGAGAATGATATTAGCAGATTTGGTCAGTCTGTCGACGATGGCCTAAATCGAATCAAATTCAGATGATGACCTTTGCAATAGCTAGACGTTTACTAATATATGAGGCGATGTCTGCCTTCATAATTGCCATCAGTATAACTTCTTCAGACAAAGATACTTTTAGTCATAAATGACATAAATAGAATACTTATACTTACAAATTCCAACAAAACTATATCTCACAATCTCCATATTTAGGCAACCATAAACGGCCTTTTAAAATATTTAACGCTATCGGCTTCTCAATTCTGATGGTTCACATTAGCCGCGAACCCCTTTTTATCTATATTATTCCTTTTTACAAACATTGTTTATTTTTATATCGTTCGGCAATTTATTGTGCACCTTCATTATTAAGGAACACGTCCTAATGGATTCTTTATCTTTTATACATAATGCGTCAGTAATTACGTTCACCTTCCTGATGAAATAAATATCACAACCGTATTTATTCAAAATTATTTCTTCATATCTTCTATGTTTTTGTTTCGTCTCAACTATCATTTTTATCAGTTTTTCTCAATCCGGCGTCTAAAGCGTCGATAATTATTATATTCAAATTAACAAAAATTATTTAATTTTTATGAAACGTAAACGTAAAAATTTTAAATTTCTTAATTCGACCAATTATATAAAATGTTCAAAAATAATTTGAATTAAGTTGATTTATCGAAAAATATTTAATAAGATTTCGTAAATGTTCGAAAAACCTTTGTTTATACTTTGGTCAAAGTTTTCTTAGTTTGAAAAGCATAAATTATTGTTTCAAATTTCAAGTCATGTTTTAATGGTTCTACTCAGTACTTCTCAAGTAATCTTGAGGTATACACAAACATTTACCCCTAAACAGAAGTTTAGTTAAATGGTTTGTGTATAAGGGAATAATCCCTTTAAAAATCCTTTGTTAAATCATTTGTCAAAACATATTTCCATTTCTTTTTGGTAAAATCCAAAGTCTTAAAAGGGCTCTAAATTTTGAAAGAGTCAATTTATATTCCATTATCCTTTTAATCACATAGTCAAATCATGTAAAGTATTAAGTCTTTAATCACGTGTTAATTATTCAAGGTACAGGTTTTTATTCCTCAGTCATCTGAGGGCAATCTATTAATAATTATTAACTCATTCTTATTCTTATAAACAAACAAATAAATAGTCCTTAAGGATCACGAGCATGAATTTATCAAATTACAGCCTACACACGTGATTTACCTAATTTATGAATACTACATGTGCATCGGTCAATCCAAACGACATCACGTGAAACTTATAATGTTCATTACAAGCACCGGATGTAGTGATTGGAATAGATAATCTCTTTCGCAGATGCGAACTTGATAATAACCATGCCGTGGATCAAATTTTTAAAACATACGCTAGAACCTTGTAAATGATCGAACAAATCTTCCATTTCGAGTTATGGATATCGTTTTCGATTGTCAATTTACTCAGTCACAGTAATCTATAAATATAAGGAATGATAACACCATAGCTCTTCAGGATGACAGGCTTGGTATAATAAAATCTTTTTCCGACAACTCTTTCAGTTGTACGGTAATTCCTTAAATTTAGATGGTGCTGACGTACAGTGCACAAGCCACAGGTGCAGCACCGGGAATAGAATCAATACCAATTTCAACTTGCCTTAGTGGCGAAAGTCTAGGTAATTCATCAACAAATACTTCGTAAAGTTTCAGATAACATAAACATCTTTTAATAAATTCATATTAAGTTATTCTTGATTACAATATCTATAACTAGTTCACAACCATTCACGGTATATAATTTTAAGTCTAAATGCAGGATATGGTCACCCATCAAGAATTATTTAGATTACTTTTGATAATCAGCATCTTATCATTTAGGGGAATTCTACTCGAGTTCCCATCAATTAAGACAATGTCGTCATGTCATAATCATTCAATCCATTCTACGGGCATTATCAACTTTTCAGTTTCATTGCCGTCGATAAGATGTGAACTTCTCAAAAGACTACTAATAACTCATAATCCTTCACAAATTCAAGGATATATGGAGACACAACTACCATCCTAAGATTAAGGTCAACGCATAATCTACGCGAGAGAATTTCAAATCAGATATAGACGAAAGCACTTAACGAATATGAATATATCCCATGATTTCATAATTTGAGTACGCATTCGAAAGCTCCTTGGATCGTTACCCAGGTCATTCAAATGAAATCTAATCAAAAGAAATGATATGAACGTCGATACATCCAGTCGGGTATCAACACTCGGTAATCAAATACTTTTCCTAAGAATCTCACTACGGGGGAATTGGACAAGAACGGAATATCAATTGTCAAATAAGACAAATTCCACAGATGAGTAAATTCAACTCAGAAGAATAGATGCTACAGGCACATATGTAGGTGTCCCTAACACTATGTCCTTATTTTTCACTTCTTGCAGATCTCGTAAAATTTTAATCTTTCACAATCTTAAAAGAAAATGTAGTGTTTATTCATTAGTTTTATGGTGAATACTAATCAGTCTTGCATGGTCCATTCCAAATTGTATGCAGGCGCGCAACTATATACAATTTCAAGATTAACGATGCAATACTCAGTTCGTCAAAATTTTATCATCATGTTTATAATAAAAACAATTTTCATGCTTAATTCTTAAATAAGAATCAAGAATAAATTTACAAAGATTTTCTTTGTTATTGAAATAATTAAGTTTCCAAATCGTCTCTTAAACAACTTCATTTTGATATCAGTCACTTATAAATCTCACTTTGAATAATCCTTATTGTGATGAAAATTAAATTTTCTCAAAGGATACCGTTTTAACTTTATAAAAATAATGTGTGATCTGCAAAAGAGTGATGAAAGCTTGTTCACCAAGAATTAACTACGATATGATAGGAAATGAGCTTAGCCAAATAATCATGAGGTTCATGACCTTGATGGCACTCAACAAGAATAATCCACAACGTAACTCAAATCAAGATGAGTACTTGCTCAATGGTTGCATCACTAATGCGAACATTAGGATATAGCAATAAAAGATAGATAACATTGATACATGTAGAATTTAGCAATCAAAGGTAGTCTTTTCATTAATCACAAACAAGTCAAAATTGTACCGTAACACATTACGTGTCACTATGTCATACAATTCTCAGAACTCATCCTACCAACTGATGTCACAGTTAAGTTAGGGATTATTTTTAAAAGATACCACAATGAATACTAATCTACAAGAGTCATTAGGTGTTCCATATGTCCTGGAAGATCCATTGGTCCCAATTCAGAAGAAGATTTCTTCAATTTATTTCTTGGACACTGGGCATCCTCGTCATTGGACAATGGCTTAGGAACAATACTTAACACGAATCAACAATCAATTAAATCCTTATAATTCAATCACAGAACTTAACGGATTCCTCTTAATAATCTCATATTCCATACAGGTTAAATTTTACTTTATTCAAGTTTTAACCAATTTTATACTTAATTCGATATCCTACCTCATTCTCCAATACTTTCAACCTTATTCATAAACCTTAATAGGGCAATACAATCTCAATATAAATCAACACTTAATTTCCAATCCTATTAGCTCTTACAACAACAATTATCAAATGAGTCATTAATATGAAATGACTTGATCATTCAACTAGGCTTCTCGGAAAGGTATTAGTGGCATGAGGCTTTTGGGTAATGGTTCCAATTACAGCCTCAAGTGCAACATTCACCCTTTCGATTTCAATTTAAGAATGGATGACAACGAATCAGATGACATCTTTCCAGGTGATAACGTTTTGTCAAACTCCACTCTATAAGGAAAGATCGTCATAACATCGATATCAGATTTAATCTCACCAATTCTTCTTCAATATCACAATCAACTAATATCTATATTTCTACGAATATCAACCATTTGTTGGGATCATAAATATCCACAACTTGGTTTAGATCTAGGATAGCTAGAATTCCTACGAGAATAGCTTCGATTAATTTACTAGGGGATTAGGGTTTCTTGTGACAATCTACGTCGTATAAATACCTCGTATAAAAATCAAAAAATAATCATCAAACAATCATGTAATAAAATTACATCATATATATATATATATAATCCAAGTTATATATATATTAAAATAACACTTCTCAGTCTTGGCCTTGTCGGTAACTCGGGAATTCTTCGGCACCGTTATAGTCAAAAGATTTTTAGACATTTTTAGAAAAATGTTTATAGTTAAAAGATTTTGAAATGTTTTATTCAAAACCTTGGTTTTAAAAATCTTTCGTTCTCTATAATGAGAGCTCTGGTACCAAACTGTAACACCCCCAAATTTGTACAACTCAATACAGCGGAAGACTCGTTGGTGTTACGGGATAGCACATTACTCACATCATAGACAACGCTTAAAAATCGCGTCGTTTAATAAGAAATCATTTCCATTCATAAACATTAAAGTTACATCGGTCCCAAGTCATTACATTGCATACAAAAGTTTTACAAAGTGTTTGAATGGAAAAATATTGTTTAAGTGCGGGCCATGAATTCTTGTCGTCTTCCCGAGAATTACCTTCAAGTACCTGAGATAAAACATGTTAAAAGAAAAGGTCAGCGATAACGCCGAGTGAATTCATAGAGTTTAATAAATTCCATCAATATAACTTTGGTATAAAATTAGTACCAAAAATCAATTCGTACCAATCGTTGTAATAGGCCGTAAAATAGCCAAAATCATTTTATACAAATCTTTTTAATAGGCCATAAAATAGCCAAATTCATTTTATATAAATCCTTATCGAAAATCATAATATAGGCATTTTCCTTAAAAATCATTATACGAATCATTGTCGTTAAAAACACCATACAATACGTTTTGCAACGTTGTATAGATCAAATAAAAACCGTTATATGAATATGGTTATAAAAACCAAAATACAAACATAATATCAATAGTATGACCCTGTATTGCTAGTCAGGCAATACATCGTAATTCGGAGCGTCTATTAGTATTTTGTAAATTTTGGATTATTATAAGCCGCATGACATTGTTACCTTACTAAACCAACAACGGGTAGCTAACCCGATACCAATTTTGCCCATCTAAAGTAGCGTCTCGTCACAAAGGTCACGCTATGGAAATCTTCTCATACATTAATTCGCTTACAAATCAATGTGGCACGACGGGGATCAACCGTCAAGGCGCGAACTGGGGTGATCGTCCCCAAATAGTACTATTAAATGCATAAGCGTCTACCAACTCCCGGTAGTTCACAATTCATGCTAATGGGACTTTTAGTGACATAACCTAACTTTAATAATCCATTTTATTTCATTTATCGGGTCCATTAATCATTTATCAGGTCATACAATCGGGTCATTCAATTATTCGGGTCCAAAATCAATAAACAAACAATCGGGACACATGGTGTCCAAACTTTTATAAAAACTAACATGTTATCTCCCTCGCGGGTTTATAAAGCATTTATAAAACATTTAAAAGAGTGCGAGGCTATGAACTCACGTTGATGTGGGAAAGCGGGTTATCGGCAACTCGGACGTACGGTACGTGCTTCAATCACGGAAACCTAGACAAATAATACTCGTCTTAGACTCATGTCCAATGACTTTATAAAAATACCAATTATGTATACATATGATGATTATATATATATGATGATCAAGTGGGTTTACATATTCTCGTTTACTCCTTTTAGTGTTATATGTCGATAACTTTTATATTAGTTTTGCCTTTTTACGTGTTTTAAGTCCAATCAACTTATTATAAGTTCTTTAACTCTTATTAATCCTTTTCACACTTGTATTATCAGTATTTAAACTTTCAAGTTGGGCCCAAATGGGTTAAGCCCCATAAGTTCTTTTTATGAGTGTTTGTCTTATTTAGTCCAATTATTAGCCCAAGTATTAGTCCAATATGTTTACCTAGCTCGTTAATGTCCGTATGCCCTATAGTTCGGGTTTTATCGGTTTTTACTTGTTATACATGTCTATATATCAGTATATAAGTTTTATAAAGTTTTCATTAGACGGGTCCAACCATCTAAGTTTTATTTAACAAAAACGTTAATTTTACGGCAATAGCCGAAAAAGTCGTAAAAATCATGTTTATAGTTTTATAACTTATAAAACTTAACAAGTTACCATTTTTATAAAATTTCCACTTATTTAACCTTTAACATATTTAAATAAATAAAGTTCATGAGTTATTGGGTTTTAACTTTACATTTTATACAATATAATTTTGAGTGCTTATATAATAGTATTATACTTTATTTTTCAAAAATCTGATTTTTATCTTTACTTTCACCAAAACTGTCATATCTTGAGTTCTAAATGGAGATAGAAGCTCAAATTTTTATCACATAAACTACATGATATGTGCTACATTTAACTCTTCTATGGCTACTGTTGATACATCTTCTAAATATTTTCTAAAAATCGTCCAAAACAGTAACCTCATATTTATACCCTAAACTTGTTTTGATCATATCTCACTCATTATTTTGATTCCATTGCATGGCCAACTCTCACATGTGTACAAGACCCATAGCTTACTGTAAATCCATTCTACTTCATCATTTTATCAGTTAAACATATGGTTCTTTACTGTTTTATACAGCCATCAAATTTAACCAAGATTTTAACCTTGTTTCTTATGGTTTTTAACCTTTTTAATCATGTTTATCAACAACAAATCCCCACATAACATTTTTATCATCATATAATCATCATATACATATACAATAGGAAATAAAATACATGTTTACATAATCAAAATAACAAGAAGATGAGGAGGACAATCTTTATACCACCATGATGATGTAGGTTGTGATCAAAACATGGATTTTTTATGGAGAAACTTATGATGCACCAAGACCATCTTCATGACCACCAATCTTCCTAATCTCCTGGTGGAAAATCAGCCCCAAGACACCATGAATACTCCTCCATGGATGTTATAATCACCACCATTCAAGAGAGCTTCAAGAGGGCTTCAACATATGTGTAAATAACACATGATTTTGTGGTTGGAATTGATCAAAAGTGGTGTTGGATGATGAATATGGGACGGCACATAGAGGGAGAGATGAGAGGATTTGTGAGTTGATTGCATGGTGAAATGGTGGTATGTGTTTAGCTAATGGTTTTGATGGAAGGTAGTGGTAAGTTAGCTTACATTGTAAGCTTACAAGTTACATGTGTTGTAACTAGTTAAGCACAAGATGACACCTCATGGTGTTAGTAGTTAACTTAGGCCGGTTTTGGGAGTGGGGTGGGACAAGTGTCCCACTTGTCTCATCCCATTTATTTACGGGTACTCCTCGATTCTAGTTTCCTCGATTTGCGTGCCCTCGGGTCGTTTTACGAAAAACGTTTTTATAAATTATGAATCGACGTCACAAAACGAATCTAATAAAAATTGTCTCATCAAAAACGGAGTTCGAAAACGTGAATACGTAATCCTAAGGTTTCCGGTTTATTCGTAAAGGACGTTAAAATAAAATTGTAAGTCCTAATCTCTTCTCGTAAATTTGTGAGTTTATGAAACAACACAAATTTAAAACTCCAAAATAATATTCACGGATAAATTTATTTTCTGAAATGTCGGACTGTCACCAAGGATGGTGTATGTAAACGTAAGCACGTGACGTTGAATCCTCCGGTTTAGACGTAGTCGATGCTACTCCAAGACGTAAATCCAAATTTCTTCCCAAAAATAAGTGAGTTCATATTGTAACATTAAAATAATGTTTTCAATTAAATATTGAGAATAAAAATATCAATCATAAATTGACGGATTGTCACACATAGTTTGCCATAAAATGTTTTCAAAAAGGAAATTAGGGCTTTTACAACTTTGGTGTAATTACACAAATGGCCCTTTTGATGTTTTATCCATTTAAAAAGGACTAAATGTGTAATTTTCTTGAACTTGAAGATCTTCTTTGGATCTTTGACTTCATAAGGGACCATTGTTGACAATTTAGATTTGTTGAGGGACTAAACTTGCCAAATCTTCAAAGTTGAAGGACCTTTTTTTCATTTTGACAAACTTAAGGGACCAAACTTGTAATTATGAATATACAAGGGTATTAAGTGTCATTTCTTCATAAATGAGGGATCAATCTTGTACATATTCAAGTCTTCAAGGTTTTTTCTTTGATAAATCACAAACTTGGGCCCGGTTCATTGTGCGGCTTTGTTTCTCATGTTCGTTTTTCCTTGTTACTTGTGATCTTTTGTCTTTTTCACGATATCTATACCTAAAATACACAAGTAAACAAACACAAGCATTGATTGTGGTAAAAATACACACCTTTTAGGAAAAGGCGTAAAAGCGGTAAGTATTGAACAAATGACTTTAGGAAAAATCAAGTGTTAATGACCCTTAATGGTGTGAAAGTTCGTTTCCCAAGGAGGTATATGTGTTGTACAAGAATTGAGATTAATGATTGGTTTAGAAGGGGATTAGAAGAGAAAATGATGAAGACGTAAAAATAAAAATTAACACAAAATCACTACTAGAAAGTTAAAACGTAGAACCTTAAAAATCACCAAAATAAAAATAAATTCTAAAAATTACCAAAAATTCACCAAAAATAAAAAATAATAAACTAAGAGTTTACCAATAATCAAAACTTTTTCAAACCTTTTAAATAATTAAATATTCAATTTTTAAATACTAATTAAAGCCCTAAAAATCAAATAAATTATCAAAAATCCCAAATAAAGATTTTTCAATTGATAAACCTCTAAAATGACCTAAAAAGATTAAAAACTATTTTTGGAAATTTTAAATCTAATAAAAACTATTTAAAATGATTTAAAATCTATTAAAACTTAAAATAATTATAAAAATTAATCTAAAAGTGATAAAATTATTCTAAAAGTTGTTAAATTCCTATTTTAATATATTTGACCTAAGAAAAATGTAAAAAGTTGGAAAATGTGAAAAACTAAAAATAATAATAAAATAATAATAAAATAATAATAAAATAATATTAAAAATCCAAAAATTATAAAAAATTCTAAAAACTTGCAAACTAGTTTATTTTAACCTAAATAATCAGAAAATGAAAGTGAAATTACCAAAATACCACTAATGGGCCCTCAAATGGGCCAAATCCAAATTCAGTCAACACAAATGGGCTTTTGGGCCCAAAAAGTCAAACTTGGCCCAATTGACTTGGAAAAGCCCTATTTGACTTAAAATTTAATTTTAAGAACCAAACTCTAAAGGCCCAAAAGCTGAAAATGTGCTTATCACAGCTTATTGAACACAAAGCTTATTCTTATTGGGCTTTTCAGCCCATTAAGCCATAAGCTAATGCCAGAAGCTCTAATTTGACACACAACCCTCTTTTTGGATGCTTAAGAGATCTGTCAAAAGAAATTTCCAATAAGCACACTCAATAAGCCAGAAAATAGAAAAGCAAAAATTCACTAAACGACAAAATAGTCGTTTTTGAGAAATAATGCACCTCAGATGCTGATTCAACTTACAAAAGCTTTCAAATGGACTCAATAAGCAATATCAATCAACAAAAATCCAATAAGCACAAGCAATAAGCCAGAATAAGCACAAATGAACTTATGTAAAAGTCAAAAGAGTTGGTTTTCTAGTCAAACCTAAAAGTCAACCACCCAAATGCTCCAGTATGAACAAATGGGTCAAAATATGAACACCTATTACAAAAACAAAGTTGTTGCTGGTTAAAATAAGCTATTATAGCTTATTGATAAGCTGACACCAAAATTGCACTAGCAGTGGCAACCAGCAGGGGAAAGGAGTTCCCACTGCTTTGACTAATTGACCAAGCTTATTTGAGAGTTCTGGTTTGATTCAATTGGAAACAAAGGCACCCTTGTGATCAGTGAACCACAAGGAGTCAATAGCAAAAATAAAATCACAAAATGATCCACACAATAAGCCACAATAAGCCAAACAGTCCACATATATGCTCCAGATATGCAAATAAGCAGTTAAGCACTTAATAAGCAGATTTAAGCAAAATAAGCCAACCAAACTTAACCAGATGCATACACAAGCTATATAAAATAACAATAAACACAAAGCAACAAGAATCAAACACTGAATCAAAGTAAATAGCAAGATCAAAGCACAAAAAGTTACTGATGAACAAAGAACAATATGTAGAAACAGTTTGCTGATATACTTGACACTTGATCCAATTTCAAGCCTCAAATCCTTTTACCCTGGTGTGATTAACTATGATTTAGCACTTGTTACCCTTAACCTATGCTTAGATCTAGGTGTCCTCAAAATCCTAGCCAATTTTACCAAGTTATGAAGATTTTATAGCCAATCTATGAATCAATGTGTTTAAAGCCTCTAAACCTGCAAACAGATGAACATATGCTCCCAAATAACAGATACCAATACTTGCATACAACACACAAGCACTTAACAAACCTCAAATCCAACTTATGCAGTAATCCCAAACACCCTTTTAAAACTTATTTTCACAAATTTTCAAAGGCTTATGAAGATTCAACCCACAAATCAGATCAATAACACCTCAATAACATCAAACCAAACCAAATCAACAATAATCAACCACAATAACACAGATTCAAGCATAAATCCACAAAAATCACAAATATTCAGAAACTTAAAGAGAAAATGAAAAGGGAAGAAGGTGAAAACCTCCAAGACCTACATCCAGGCCCTGGATTGTTTAAGCTGAGGTACTAGCAAAACAAGTACCAGCTTCCAATGCTGCTAAGATGAACAAACACAAAGTGAGATCAATAATAATGCCAACTTTCTGATTTTTGAAACCCAAGCTTTATCAACTAAAACCTTGCCTCAAAAACCTTCAAACATATAAATGGAACTCAGATTTTAGCTTCTCAAACACCAAACTTTTATAAATAACAGATTAGAACTCAAAATTTTAAGAAATTCAAACTTTATTTCATAAAAAGGAATTACAAAGATTAAAAGCTAAAATCTAGAACAAAGGGACTCTCACATGTTGAGGTCTCCTTTTATAGGCAAATGCCTGGCTAAACACTATTCACAAACCCTAGAAGTGAAATTCCCTAAATGCCCTAAGTCTTCTAGACGTTTTCTTGATGTGAGCTGTCCAAAATGCATCCAAACCGTTTATAATAGCTTTGTGATGAAGCAAATGATGTGGGCTGTTGATCTTGACACGTGGCAATCCTTGGTGAGGAAGTTGTCACATGATGGTGAAACGGTTTTGGTGGTGGGGCCATTTGGTGAGTGGAGTGAGTGTTTTAAGGTTGGGATGAGATTATAGGCGTGTGAATCAAGTGTGGGTAAGGGTAATTTCATTTTACCCTTTGTTTAAGTTGGTGTAAAATCTGGGTTCTTGACTGCTACAGTAACAACTTTTGATCCGTTTTTATAGGATTGGGGAAGTGTTTGGCGCATTTTTGTGTTTAAATGTTTCATATGCACAACATTAGCCCTCCTCTTTCCTTTCTTTTGTCACTTGGAGATAAAAGTCTGTCAGCGCCCAATTATACTTGTAACAACTTTCACCACTTGGCAATTTTGGCACATAACTTTTCAAAAGGGTTTTCAAGGGTTCTTTTTGCCATTTTGAGATATTTCAAGGACTGATTTTGAACATTCTTGATCTTCAAAGGTCTTCATTGTATCTTTGACTTTATGAGGGACCATTATTGGCAATTTTGATTTGTTGAGGGACTATTCTTGCCATTTCTTCAAAGTTGAAGGACCTTTTGTGTAATTTTGACAAACTTAAGGGACCAAACTTGTAATTATTAATATAGAAGGGTTTTAAGTGTCATTTCTTCAATAAATGAGGATCAATCTTGTTTGTCTTCAAGTCTTCAAGGTATTTTGTTGAGAATTCCATGATTAGGGCCCGGTTCTTTGTACGGCTTCGTTTCTCTTGTCCGTTTTTCCTTGTAACTTGTGATCTTTTGTCTTTTTCACGATATCCATACCTAAAATACACAAGTAAACAAACACAAGCATATATATGGTATTTTTATGACATTTTATGCATTTAAAGCCCGAAAAGAACGATGAGATCATTTATAAATACCATCTCATCACTCCCCCATACTAAGCCATTGCCGTGCCCTCACGCAATGCTAGAATAAAGTATCTAAGCATCACCAAAGTTCAATTTTATTAACCTTTATTGAAGAGTAAAAAGACTTGCAACATACTACGAAGATGTGTAAAGACATAATGTATGATTTTCATCACAAAAAGTGACATTTAGGGTCAAAGAATAGAGACAAGTAAATACCCCTTGGAGTAAACTTCGTCATCCTTGATTGTCATACATTTCATGCTAAGTGCAAAAACAAGATCATTGTTGGTACAAGTCACAATGCTAACACTACCCATACGTCCAAATTGTGTAATACTTTTTCTCCCCGCAATCCTAGTTATTATAAAAGGAAATGGGTTACTAGCATTTTTTATCTATTTGTCATGGATCACAAGTGATTCATATTGACTTATTCGAGTAGTTATTAGTCCGAAAGCAAAGTAGCACGATTTGATCAATAGTTAGCCGAAGGACAAAATCTTTTAAAACGGCTTCTCGTGTATCTCCTTAAGTTCATATCTTGGCATAACTCGTTTCACGATTTGAGACCTCTCTTGGACCGATATTTGGCATGTACTTCATACTTCAAATCTTGGGAAGACGTTCTTGAAATTATGGTCTTCTCTTCATATATTTGGAATTTCTTCACTTGACATTTTTGAGAGATTCTTCATATTGGACCACGACTTCATCATTTTTCTTCAATCTTTACTTTGGATTTTGATATACAACGATCCGCCTCCTTTTCGGACTTGGATATATTTATCCTCATACCTTGTTAGGGTCTTTTTGGATAAACTTTCTCCATGATCTTTAGGGGAGTAATAGCTTCTCGTCGTGTGTCTCGATCCTTCATATTGATTTAGGAATAATGATACTTCACATCATCTTTGGATCTTTAGCAAAAATAGAGCTCCTCATGCCTTGTTATGGCCTTTTTGGATGATCGCCAATCTTCACGTCCCGCTTCAATAAGTTATGCCTTGGCTATGAACTCCATTCAACCCCGAGCAACTTTTAAACGATCTTGCGCTAGAGGCTAAGTAACCTTTCAAATCGTACGACCTTACTTATTGCAATTATGATTTATTCGTAATGCATTGATCTTATGGGAAGAAAAAGCCACAATTAAAAACATATGAGTTTTTGAAAGAACACATTCATGTTCTACGTTTAGCATGATCACTTGTCTAACTCTATCATTTCTCGTTCTTCACTATATAAAGACCTCTAATTAAAGAGACTCGTGAATACTTAGCCATGCAAGTCAAAATTAAGCCAAATTTGGATTAGCTTTCATTAAGACTATATCAAATCAAAGTTTTGGGTTTTCAAGCCACCTATAGGATCTTGCACTTTCTTGGACTTTTTCAAGTTTAGAGAATGCGTTTTAAAGTTCCCTTGATAAGTGACTTTCTAGAATCAATTATAGGAACTTGCGAAAAGTTCTTGTTCTTAACCCGAATGAATTAAGACTTTCGCGTTTTAAAGCTCCCTATATAAAAGTCTAGCAAAACTTGAATTGAGAGGGTTAAGGAATGTAAATGGCTCCAAATGCCCATCAAGTCAAAAATTAACTCTTATTCTACCCAACGGAAAATATACATTCGTGTCTTAAAAACACTTATGAAAACTAAGAAAAATTTTAAAATTTGGCCATTTTTAGCCTTATTAGCAAAACATTGAAAGTTGGAAAGCGTGAGGGCGTAGCAAAGCAAGTACCTATTCACCCCCCCCACATACTAAAAGTAAACATTGTCCTCAATGTTTCGAGTCTAAAGGTGGATCACCCCCATACTAGAGATGAAGAGTCGAATGCTTAGGATCTAGCATGGAAAGGGTGATCAACAATATATCTAAAGCCGTTTATTAAGTATGCTAAAAGATAATTGTTAGAACCATAAAGGATATGTCATGTAATCATGAAAAACTTCTTCAAACGAACGATGGAGGCTCATGTAAACGAACACGAGAGTCTTCAATCATAGGTGATTATGATGATCTAGATAACACAATCACAAACAACCATGAGACAACGAGTTGAAAGGGTACAAGTCCCCTTATTAGTGAATAGTGAGCATAAAAGATAGGGATCTCCCCCACGAGGCACCTCGTTTTTGATTACCGAGTCATGAGCTCGACTCGATCCCCTCAAAATGTGAACATTTAGGGAAAGTCATGGTATGGTCAATTTTTGATGGGGCTTACATGATAAACAAGGCCCAAAAAGAAACCGGTATTAAGGACTAAGTCCTTTGATGATGCAAAATACCGGGGTAGAAAATGGCGTTCTCGTTTTCATTGGAAAAATAATTAAACGCCACTTCAACATGTGCTATAAACTCAAAGAGTTTGAAGAAAAGAGATGAGAAGTAGAAGGGTGGGACAATTGGTAAGACAAACTTTTGAGCTACTCGAGGTAGACTCGCACCAAGCAAATAGAAAGATTTTCCATTTATTGCATCGGTGGAAGACCGAGATTTCCCTCTACATGAAATTCCGGGATCGAATATCTCGTCCTCGGTGGACAAGGATGAGGGAACATAAGGGGCTTCCCCCGACCACACAAAGCATCGTCAAAAGGAGTAGACGAGCTTGTAGCACTCAAAACACGTGGTGATGACGGAGTTAGATTTGTAGGAAAATCAATTAAATCACATTTAAAATCTTTTCTTTTTTTATCTTTTAAACTCTCCTTATGAAAACCCTTTTTGATTATGTCGAAAATATTCGGTGTTTCTAAGATGATGTTAGTCACACTAAAAATTCTCACATTTTGAAACTGTTTTGGTTTTGGTGGTGGCAAGTTCTCAAAACGTTTGTCGACGAAGAAAACCTCCCCATCGGGGTCTACATATTCATCATCCGAAAGATCTTCCGTAGAAACCAGCAACTTATCAACACTTTTCATGAATGAATGTTCGAGATGAGGTGAAGGATTTTTTGATTCAAGTATTGACGGTTTCTTCTTTGTAGGCTTTACACTCATAACCTCCACCGGCGGAGGAAATGGTAAATTGTTTTTGGTGACATTTCCTAAAACTCTTGGTGAAAATTCTTTGCAAACGACATTGATTGAATCACCATGGTTTAAAGTTGCAATAGAATAGATATGAGAAAGATTGGAGTTTTGTGTTGCATTGATGACAAGTTCTTCCTCATTGAAACGAAGGGTGATTTTTCGAGCATGAACATCGATAAGTGCTCTTGATGTATCCAAAAATGAACGACCCAAAATGAGAGGAACTTTTCGATCGATAGGAATGTCTACAACGATAAAGTCAACGGGATAGTAAAACTTTCCGACTTTAACGAGAACGTCCTCGGCTACTCCACATGCTAAAATCGTAGAATGATCGGCCATCTCGATAGACATGTTCGAAGGAGTAAGAGCCGGAAGTGAAAGCGATTTGAAAATCTCAAGAGGCATTAAATTAATACTAGCACCAAGATCAGCCAAGGCGTAGCATTCCTCCATATCTTGAATTGCACACGGAATCAAAAATTTACCGGGATCACCGACTTTTTGTGGTATGCGGCTAAGAAAAACCGATGAACAACTAGACGATTGTTGTAACTTCTCTTTGTTGTTTAGCATACTTTTGAAGTTTGCGGCGAATCGAGGCATCATGATAAGAGCGTCGGCAAAACTTATGTTAAAATGCATATCACGAAACATTTTCATAAATAGCTCAAATTGATAATTGTTTCGTTCTTGTGCTTTTTCTTTGTTTCGTCTCGAAGGGTAAGGTAAAGGTGGTATGGGTTGGTCATTAGGCAACGGCCTTGGAAACTCGGGTTCCACAATTGGTATTGGTTCAACCGTAGGTGTGGTATGAGCGGTACTTCGTGGGATTGTAATATGCTCCTTTTCGACCATCACCTCGGGTTCTTTCTCGATTTCCTTCTCCGTAGAAGTACTTGGACGAGAGATTGGTTCCTTGAAAGTTTTACCACCTCGTGTAGTAATAACCTTCATTTCTCCCCTCGGGTTTGTAATGGTATCACTAGGAAGACCACCCGAGGAAGAGGGTTTACACATGATTGCTTCAAACATCTTAGCCATTCGGTCCTCAAATTTTGATTGCCTAGCATCCGCTTTTAATAACTCTTGCTTAATCTCATGTTGTCCTAATTCCATCTTTTGTTGATTTTGTTGAAGACGTTGGACATTTCCTTCCATTTTGTTTGCATCAGTTTTAAGTTCATTAGCAAGTTCATTTTTAAGCTCGTTTTTCAACTCGGACCTTAAGCTAATCATCTCACGTTGCATGTTATCAAATTTAGCATCATTTGCTTTTGCATAATCCAAAAATTCTCCTTGCAAATTTTTCGTGTGAGCATTTTGAAAACCTTGTGTAGTGTTTTGAAAATCACGGTTTTGATTTTGATTAGAAATTTGTCCATTCCCATTTTGATAATTCCCCTTGTTGTAATTGTGTGTGTTGCCTTGGTAATTACCTTGGTTGTTGTTTCGATAATTGTTAACATTTTGGTTTGGTGGAGCTTGATTTGGACGGGAACTTTGACCGTTTTGGTTGTAAGTTCCCGTTGCTACATAAGCACTCGAAGTGTTACCATCCGTGGTAATGCACTCGGAAAGATCATGAGCTCCCCCACAAGATAAACAACTCTTAGCAACCGCTTTAACCGAAGCGGAATTGGAAGCTTCTTGAGCCTTCCAATGGGACATAAGATTAGCAAATCTATCAAAAACCGATTTTCCTCATTAGCTTCATCATGTAAGGCGTTAATGCTACGAGACGATTGTGACGAAGTTGAAGAACCCATATTGGCAACACTCGGTGTGTTACGAGGGTTATAAACCTTAGATCTATTTTCAATGATTTGTAAAGCCTCATTTGTCGTCTTGCACAAAAAATTACCACCCGCGGCGGCATTCAAATAATCTCGTTCATGATCATTAAGCACATTATAAAAAGTATCCACTTGATGCAATTCCGTAAAATCATGGTGTGGACATTCATGTAACATCTCTTTAAAGCGTTCCCATGCCATTGAAAAACTTTCATTATTTCTTTGCACAAATCGTGAAATCTCATTTTTCAAGTGTGTTGTTTTAGATGGTGGAAAAAACTTGTTCACAAACTTAGAAACGAGATCGGCCCATGTCAAAATCGAATTTGGCGGTTCTTTCTCGAGCCAAATTTTAGCGGGTCCATCCAACGAGTATGGAAACAACATCATCTTAATGGCGTCATGTGGAACATCCTTAAACTTGCTAGTGGCGGTGAGACGGTTGAAATTTCTAATGTGGTAATGCGGGTTGTCTTTCTCGTGACCTCTAAACTTATTTGCTTGCAACATTGACATTAAACCCGTCTTAATTTCGAAATTCTCCGCAAGGATGGCGGGAATCACAATAGCCTCTCCAAAACCCTCGGTGGGTGCTTGTAGCAACTCCATCATAGTACGATTAGCCATGACGACTTCTTGTTCTACAATAGGTTCAACAATTGGAGGTTCTTCAACAATCAACGTCTCTTGATTGGCTTGCTTTTGAAGACGTTTACGAGCTCGTTTTGCTTGATTACGAGTGATCATAAACTTCACGAAGAATGGGAGGTGAGCAAAGAAGATTCTTTTTTGGTGTTTTGTGAATTTTCAATTTTTTTGTGTTTTTGATGATATTTAATTTTTTTGGATTTTGGTGTATCTTCGTAGACAACAATCTACAAAATCTCTCCTCAAATCAAACTCTTGATTAAAGAAGCCTCAAAGGAATGAAAACGATCACGTGGAGTGAACGCCTTCGAATGACTTTAGAACTTTGGTGAAAACCAAATTGTTCAGGAGGGTTTAATCACAAAGAAAACCAAGCAAATATAGTATACGTAATAATACTTTGGGTGGAAAAACCCTCGATTAGCCTTCAATCTCAAAATACTCACAAGCAAGCGGGGAAACGAGGCGGCGCGAAGCACTTAAGAGCCTTTTTCCTTAAGGTATATTTTATAATACCCGCCTTATACCCACCTTATAGTTTGTATCTTTCAAAATCGAGCTTCACGAAAGTATTTATCTATTTTTGCCTTTTTCTTTTTGTTTGAGATTCGAATACAATAATTAGGAGATCAAATCCCAATTAAGGTTGTGTTTTCACACTTTTGGAGATATTGTAAATTTATTGTGATACTTAATACAATATAGTAATATTTATACAAGAAAAACCAAGAAAACCGATAATACGTATTAGTAGAGTTCTACTAATACAAATACTATTTGGTTAATATTAAAAACAACAATGCAAATTAATCACGACACACCTCCCCGGCAGCGGCGCCAAAGTGATTGTGGTAAAAATACACACCTTTTAGGAAAAGGCGTAAAAGCGGTAAGTACTGAACAAATGACTTTAGGAAAAATCAAGTGTTAATAACCCTTAATGGTGTGAAAGTTCGTTTCCCAAGGAGGTATATGTGTTGTGAAAAACTTGTACAAGATTTGAGATTAATGATTGGTTTAGAAGGGGATTAGAAGAGAAAATGATGAAGACGTAAAAATAAAAATTAACACAAAATCACTACTAGAAAGTTAAAACGTAGAACCTTAAAAATCACAAAAATAAAAATAAATTCTAAAAATTACCAAAAATTCACCAAAAATCAAAAATAATAAAGTAAGAGTTTACCAATAATCAAAACTTTTTCAAACCTTTTAAATAAATAAATATTCAATTTTTAAATGCTAATTAAAGCCCTAAAAATCAAATAAATTATCAAAAAGCCCAAATAAAGATTTTTCAATTGATAAACCTCTAAAATGACCTAAAAAGATTAAAAACTATTTTTGGAAATTTTAAAACTAATAAAAACTATTTAAAATGATTTAAAATCTATTAAAACTTAAAATAATTATAAAAATTAATCTAAAAGTGATAAAATTATTCTAAAAGTTGCTAAGTTCCTATTTTAATATATTTGACCTAAGAAAAATGTAAAAAGTTGGAAAATGTGAAAAACTAAAAATAATAATAAAATCCAAAAATTCTAAAAAATTCTAAAAACTTGCAAACTAGTTTATTTTAACCTAAATAATCAGAAAATGAAAGTGAAATTACCAAAATACCCCTAATGGGCCCTCAAATGGGCCAAATCCAAATTCAGTCAACACAAATGGGCTTTTGGGCCCAAAAAGTCAAACTTGGCCCAATTGACTTGGAAAAGCCCTATCTGACTTAAAATTTAATTCTAAGAACAAAACTCTAAAGGCCCAAAAGCTGAAAATGTGCTTATCACAGCTTATTGAACACAAAGCTTATTCTTATTGGGCTTTTCAGCCCATTAAGCCATAAGCTAATGCCATAAGCTCTAATTTGACACACAACCCTCTTTTTGGATGCTTAAGAGATCTGTCAAAAGAAATTTCCAATAAGCACACTCAATAAGCCAGAAAATAGAAAAGCAAAAATTCACTAAACGACAAAATAGTCGTTTTTGAAAAGTAATACACCTCAGAAGCTGATTCAACTTGCAAAAGCTTTCAAATGGACTCAATAAGCAATATCAATCAACAAAAATCCAATAAGCACAAGCAATAAGCCAGAATAAGCACAAATGAACTTATGTAAAAGTCAAAAGAGTTGGTTTTCTAGTCAAACCTAAAAGTCAACCACCCAAATGCTCGAGTATGAACAAATGGGTCAAAATATGAGCACCTATTACAAAAACAAAGTTGTTGCTGGTTAAAATAAGCTATTATAGCTTATTGATAAGCTGACACCAAAATTGCACTAGCAGTGGCAACCAGCAGGGGAAAGGAGTTCCCACTGCTTTGACTAATTGACCAAGCTTATTTGAGAGTTCTGGTTTGATTCAATTGGAAACAAAGGCACCTTTGTGATCAGTGAAACACAAGGAGTCAATAGCAATAATAAAATCACAAAATGATCCACACAATAAGCCACAATAAGCCAAACAGTCCACAGATATGCTCCAGATATGCAAATAAGCAGTTAAGCACTTAATAAGCATATTTAAGCAAAATAAGCCAACCAAACTTAACCAGATGCATACACAAGCTATATAAACTAACAATAAACACAAAGCAACAAGAATCAAACACTGAATCAAAGTAAATAGCAAGATCAAAGCACAAAAAGTTACTGATGAACAAAGAACAATATGCAGAAACAGTTTGCTGATATACTTGACACTTGATCCAATTTCAAGCCTCAAATCCTTTTACCCTGGTGTGATTAACTATGATTTAGCACTTGTTACCCTTAACCTATGCTTAGATCTAGGTGTCCTCAAAATCCTAGCCAATTTTACCAAGTTATGAAGATTTTATAGCCAATCTATGAATCAATGTGTTCAAAGCCTTAAAACCTGCAAACAGATGAACATATGCTCCCAAATAACAGATACCAATACTTGCATACAACACACAAGCACTTAACAAACCTCAAATCCAACTTATGCAGTAATCCCAAACACCCTTTTAAAACTTATTTTCACAAATTTTCAAAGGCTTATGAAGATTCAACCCACAAATCAGATCAATAACACCTCAATAACATCAAACCAAACCAAATCAACAATAATCAACCACAATAACATAGATTCAAGCATAAATCCACAAAAATCACAAATATTCAGAAACTTAAAGAGAAAATGAAAAGGGAAGAAGGTGCAAACCTCCAAGACCTACATCCAGGCCCTGGATTGTTTGAGCTAAGGTACTAGCAAAACAAGTACCAGCTTCCAATGCTGCTAAGATGAACAAACACAAAGTGAGATCAATAATAATGCCAACTTTCTGATTTTTGAAACCCAAGATTTATCAACTAAAACCTTGCCTCAAAAACCTTCAAACATATAAATGGAACTCAGATTTTAGCTTCTCAAACACCAAACTTTTATAAATAACAGATTAGAACTCAAAATTTTAAGAAATTCAAACTTTGTTTCATAAAAAGGAATTATAAAGATTAAAAGCTAAAATCTAGAACAAAGGGACTCTCACATGTTGAGGTCTCCTTTTATAGGCAAATGCCTGGCTAAACACTATTCACAAACCCTAGAAGTGAAATTCCCTAAATGCCCTAAGTCTTCTAGACGTTTTCTTGATGTGAGCTGTCCAAAATGCATCCAAACCGTTTATAATAGCTTTGTGATGAAGCAAATGATGTGGGCTGTTGATCTTGACACGTGGCAATCCTTGGTGAGGAAGTTGTCACATGATGGTGAAACGGTTTTGGTGGTGGGGCCATTTGGTGAGTGGGAGTGAGTGTTTTAAGGTTGGGATGAGATTATAGGCGTGTGAATCAAGTATGGGTAAGGGTAATTTCATTTTACCCTTTGTTTAAGTTGGTGTAAAATCTGGGTTCTTGACTGCTACAGTAACAACTTTTGATCCGTTTTTATAGGATTGGGGAAGTGTTTGGCGCATTTTTGTGTTTAAATGTTTCATATGCACAACATTAGCCCTCCTCTTTCCTTTCTTTTGTCACTTGGAGATAAAAGTCTGTTAGCGCCCAATTATACTTGTAACAACTTTCACCACTTGGCAATTTTGGCACATAACTTTTCAAAAGGGTTTTCAAGGGTTCTTTTTGCCATTTTGAGATATTTCAAGGACTGATTTTGAACATTCTTGATCTTCAAAGGTCTTCATTGTATCTTTGACTTTATGAGGGACCATTATTGGCAATTTTGATTTGTTGAGGGACTATTCTTGCCATTTCTTCAAAGTTGAAGGACCTTTTGCGTAATTTTGACAAACTTAAGGGACCAAACTTGTAATTATTAATATACAAGGGTTTTAAGTGTCATTTCTTCAATAAATGAGGATCAATCTTGTTTGTCTTCAAGTCTTCAAGGTATTTTGTTGAGAATTCCATGATTAGGGCCCGGTTCTTTGTACGGCTTCGTTTCTCGTGTCCGTTTTTCCTTGTAACTTGTGATCTTTTGTCTTTTTCACGATATCCATACCTAAAATACACAAGTAAACAAACACAAGCATATATATGGTATTTTTATGACATTTTATGCATTTAAAGCCCGAAAAGAACGATGAGATCATGTATAAATGCCATCTCATCAAGCATATATATGATATTTTGATGACATTTTATGCATTTAAAGCCCGAAAAGAACGACGAGATCATGTATAAATGCCATCTCACCACTCCCCCATACTAAACCATTGTCGTGCCCTCACGCAATGCTAGAATAAAGTATCTAAGCATCTCCAAAATTCAATTTTATTACTCATTATTGAAAAGTAAAACTTGCTATAATACTACGAAGATGTGTTAAAGACATAATGTATGATTTTCATCACGAAAGTGACTTTTAGGGTCAATGAATAGAAACAAGTGAATGTGTCATAGAGTAAAGTTTGTCATCCTTGATTGTCATACATCCCATGGTAAGTGCAAAATCGAGATCATTGTTGGTACAAGTCACAATGCTAAGACTACTCATACGTCCAAATTGTGTAATACTTTTTCACCCCGCAATCCTATTTATTATGAAAAGAAAAGGTTTCTAGAATTTTTTAACTATTTGTCATGGATCACGAGTGATTCATATTGACTTATTTGAGTATTTATTAGTCCTAAAATAAAGTAGCACGATTTAATCGATAGTTAGCCGAAGCACAAAATCTTTTAAAACGGCTTCTCGTGTATCTCCTTAAGCTCATATCTTGGCATAACTCGTTTCATGATTTGAGACCTTTCTCGGGCCGATATTTGGCATGTACTTCATACTTCAAATCTTTGGAAGACGTTCTTGAAATTATGGTCTTCTCTTCATATTTTGGAATTTCTTCACTTGACATTTTTGAGAGATTCTTCATACTTGGACCACGACTTCATCATTTTTCTTCAATCATTACTTTGGATTTTGATATACAACGATCCACATCCTTTTAGGACTTGGATATATTTATCCTCATACCTTGTTAGGGTCTTTTTGGTTAGACTTTCTCCATGATCTTTAGGGGAGTATTTTCTTTTCTTCGTGTGTCTCGATCCTTCATATTGATTTTGGAATAATGATTCTTCACATCATCTTGGATCTTTAGCAATAAAATAGAGCTCCTCATGCCTTGTTAGGGCCTTTTTGTATCTTGACCAATCTTCGCATCCCGCTTCAATAAGTTATGCCTTGGCTATAAACTCTGGGAAGAGGAGAGATCAACGACGGAGCTACTAGCTACTAGTTGTAAAGGAAAGGATAAGACCACCTTTCGTACATTTCTACTAGTCCAGACATTCGAATAGCGAACGAAAGACCAGGAGATTCGATCTAGAAAGCACTTCCAGTAGGGTTGACGGCCGTGTGGCCCTCATTCAGCTGGAAGTAGGAAATCAATCCCAGCACGACCGATGACTTAGTCTCCTTCTCCGCTTCGGCTCAACCACCTACCTAAACTCTTAGAAAAGATCTGATAGATAGAGCAGCTACCTAACTTTTAAGCCCTTCACCAATCAAGGTCTTTCATCTAGTAAGTCCTAGTACTATGTTCTCCAAGATTGACTAATAGAATAGGCAGGCGCTTAGCTTCAACTAGTTCAGTTTGAGTCTTTCTCAGGAGTAGTTGCATTGCAAGTAGGCAGAAAATCAGTAGTGGGTTAGCTTATCTATTCATTTTTGAGGTTCGTCACTTGGTCTTATTTTAAGGTTAATTTATGTGTGACTATGTGATTTACGTG
The DNA here is from genome assembly GCA_025667525.1 of Glebionis coronaria. Lineage (NCBI taxonomy): Eukaryota > Viridiplantae > Streptophyta > Magnoliopsida > Asterales > Asteraceae > Glebionis > Glebionis coronaria. Next base: position 270,452,983 of record CM046879.1, read on the forward strand.
TTTAGATGTTATTTTGCGTGAACGAGGTTGGTGTGGATATCGTTTATGGGTATAAAGTACTCATAAGTAAATCAAGGAACGGTTATTTCATGTTCATGAGCTTACAAATTAGTGACTATGAAATGAAATGGTGTTATTTTGGTGTTTTACGTATACGTATAAGTATTATAGTAAATCGTATTTCTTTTTACGATTTGGGGTTTAGCATTTAGAGGTCTCGGGTAAGTTGTTTAGTCATGTGAGTATTTTTCGGGATGGTTTTAAGTCATTTAGGACTTAGTTATAAAGTTTATTTCAAAGTTTAAGATTTTTTTTAAAACTGTATATTTTACGGGTTTTTTTCGGTATACGCGTAAAATTGACTAGTTTTACGGTTTTAAGGTTTTGGAGGCTTTAGGAGCTGAAATAAATTAAGGTAACTTAAGGTATTATTAATAATATATTAAAAAGTCTTAAAAAGAAAAAAAAATAAAAAAATATATACGAATCGGGTTTTAAACCAACTAGAAAAGAAAAAGAAAGGATAATGGGCCAAAAGACCCAACTTGAGCCCAATTTGGAAAAGTCTTTTTAATAAAACATATAAATACCATGTTTATATCACAAAATCAGTTTTTCATTAATTTTCTCCCCTTTTGGCCGAATGTTTACAAGCCCTAATTTAGGGATTCATCAAAAATAATTTTCTTGAAGATTTGAGGTAAAAATCTTGATTTAATTCTTATAGTTTTCTTGTTTTATAGCATTAAGGCTTCAAGTTTTATGTAATCAATTTATATGATGGATTAGAGTTCTTAATATATCTGTAATTAGGGGTTTTATAACAATTAACATGATTAGTATAATGATTGGTGATTATTAGTGATGTTAATTAGGGTTTAATCATGTTTAAATTCGTTTTTAAAAACTGGGCAGATTTTTGAGTCACTTGTTTTGATCAAATCTAGAGTTCTACAAACTCTTATTTTGCGATCCAAGCATCTCTGAATAGGTAATTGAAGTGGCTTTCAAATTCAAGAAACGATAACTAAATTGGACGTCAAGAGGTGGGTCAAAAACAGGTTACAACAGTCGGAGGTCAAAACTGTTTTGAAATCAGTCGGGTTTAATTTAACGTTTTAAGGTGATTGGGGTACTTAGGAGTACACTTGAGCCCTCTAATGAGCATGGGTGTTGGTTTATATATTAAATAAGAGACCTGAAGGGTGTCTAAGCAAATGCGTTAGTGTAAGACCCCCCTAATCATAACAAATGTTTTGTATGTTCAAAATTGGTAAAATGCGGATAGGCAGAAGTATATATATATATATATATATATATATATATATATATATATATATATATATATATATATATATATATATATATATATATATATATATATATATATGTATATATATATATATATATCGGGGCCTTAATAGTAGCTTTAAGGTTGGGGAAAAAGGGAGGAGTTAGCTAACATATGTAAGGGCATAGGGTTTCCTTTACAGAGATCATGGGTATGGTTAGGTGGGCATTTGGCTTATAGTTTGGAGACCTAAAAACCGGGACTGTTTTGGGTAAAATGTTAACGAGACGGATTATGAAGTAAACTAAGTTAAGGGCTTTATAGAGGGGTGTAATGAGATGCTTAGAACATATAAATGAGGTATATATATGGGAGAAGGTTAGATGTCCATCATGGGTTGATGAGCCATCTTAGTGTTTGGTTCATGTTTTGATTGTGTGCTTTTGTTTGTTAGCTTTTTGCTAGTGTGCGGATTTTTGGAGAAGCTCAATCAGATGAGTTTCATAGTCCCATATCTTTTAATGATTTTCACTTCCAGATGGGTTGGAAGAGACACTGTATGGTTTTGTAACTAATGTTATGAATGTTTTTTATGGTTTGTGATGGACTTGTGTGTGCACTTATGTGATTAACTGCTATGTGATTCATTATTGTGTTTATGATTTGGATCGGGGGACACGTACCATCTCAGTTTTCGTGGTTTGACTTGGTACCAAGGGAATGTTGACAAGGCGGGGCCTTGGGGAGATACATAGATGTGTGAGCATCTATGGGACCAATGGATAATGACAAGGTGGGGCCTTGGGATTGGTACATAGGTATATGGGCGCCTATGGTACCATGGTGTTTGGTAAGGCTGGGAGCCTTAGATTTGGTTTGGAATGATTGATCTTGAATGTTAGTTGTTAATGCATACTTGTAGCACATTGTCCATATGTTTAGTGGTTATGGTTGTTCACAGCTTATTATAATCTATTTTCAGTTGAATTCTAAACCTATGACTCTCACCAACATTATGTTGACGTGTTTTAGTGTCTCTTTCAGGTTATAAAGTGGTTAAGCGTGAGAACATATGTGGCTAGGATTGGAGTTGCGTAGGAATGCATTTAGAAGGAGATCCCCGTTCCTTCTTAGTTTATTTTTCTGGTTGTTTCAATAAGTTATATTATGAACCTATATGTTGATTTGTTTGTGTTATTTGTTTGTCTTGGGTAAGAGGTAGGACTGTTACCTACTTACCTAGACTCATGCATTGATGAGATATTGTCATGACATTTGTGTCACCTTTTATGATATTTCTAATTCATATAGTTCTCTCTATGGACACGCTATTGTTGTGATGATATCCATGCGTCGCGTCCCATATCCCGCCATGGTGGGGTGTGACAGAATGGTATTAGAGCCAATGGTTATAGAGAATTAGGTTTCCTAGTCTAGTAACCTAGTCTATAGCTTAAGGGTTCCTACATATAGGCGTCATAGGAGTATGTGTGCATTTTATATTAATTAAAGTTTTCTGGATGTTATTGGTTTTTACTTGCGATGTTTGTTAAGTTTTGACTAGTATGGGTTGAACCATAGTAGTTCATACTTAGCCACATGTTATTTTCTTTTCGGGGTGTGACTAGTGTTGGTTGAACCATAATCATCCACGCTAGTCATTGTCGTATTTTGCTTAAATTGTTCATTATAGTACATAATTTGGTACATGGTAGTTTCTATATTTTGTTGGGTTATTTTATGTACCTGAGGTATAGTATTTTTCTTTTGATGTTTAAGTCATGTTCCCTAAGAATCATGTGGTGGTTCGAGTTATTAGGAGTAGGTGGATATGAAGGATTTTAAGCTGTTTCCACTCTTATGGGCGACATGACTTATAACTGATTATGTTTTTGTTTTGGATTTAGTCTATGCTGTTTTAGCTAGACTATGGATTTATGTATTTCAAGAGTTTGACTATGTTATTTTAATGGATGGAGTTTTGGACTTTTTTTTGTTATGTGGTTATGAGCTTATGTGAGTAGATGGATATATGTGTTATGTGTTGTATTAATTCTTATAAGTGTCATCATAGGAGGGAGTGCATTGGGGAAAGGGTAACTGTATAAGTATGGTGGCCAACATAGTTATACAAGTACCATAACTCCAATGGATTCCTAAGTATGATTGCATGAAAGAGGGTTAATACATGCTTGTATAGTAGATGTTAGACGGATTTAAGTATATGTATCCCGATATGCCTATATATGTATGATCCCCTATAATCATCGATTGTATCCTTAGGAGGGTGGCTAGCTCGTTTTTTTATATTAAACCTCCGTTGTAGCGTATTATTTGAGTTTCGTATTTCACGTGTACGTTTTAAAATGGTGTTCTTGCTTTTAAGTCTATTGAAATAACTTGGGATTTCTTTTGAGATAATGAAATCTTTTTTGTTGGGTCTTACATTTCTTTTGGTCGGTATATATTGAAAAAAAGGGACTTGGAAATCTACTATAGAGTTAGATAGTTGGTTGTATTCGGTAAAATAAGGGTAAGGTGTTGGGGTCGTGTTTGAAACAAGATGTAACATAAGATTTTTTTTAATCAACACTTATTTATTTCAAATTCTAAAAGACTTTCTTTAAAATAAAGTGAAATAAAATTTATTTCTACTTAAATAGTTTATATAAGTGAGCTTAATCAATATACGTCATTTATAATTATTTATGCAAGACTAAACAAAGTTCATGAAAATTTCACATACATTTATTTCTTTTCATTTAAAAAGGATTATGTTAATTACTAAGAGGATTCTTTAGTTTTTTTTTAAAAACAACTAGTATAAAACTGTTTTGGTCATAATTTGTTCGTTTTTAAAGCTTTTTGGGTGATTCAAAAGCCTAAAATTATGTACTTTTCAAATATTTGGTATGTATAGTAATGGGGTGTCAGTAGCTTGATCGAAACTTTGGTACAAGTGACGGGTTCAAGGTTGAGTTTTGAATAGTAGTTTTTTATGATTTGGGATGCACGGGATACCTAGTATTTGAGTTGAGTTTTGAGATCATCTAGAAGGTTGTTTGTAGATTGTTTGAGTCACATAGATGGGGTTAGGAAAGAAAAAAAAAATATTCTTTTGGAAAAGTCGATCTTGTGCACGGTTTAAATAATATGTCGCGGGGCATAAGATGTTTTGGTTACCATTAAGTGTTTCTTGGATCATTTTTCGTTGTCATGAGTCATTTGAATTGGTACATGTTTGAGTTTTCCTTTTATGTTTTCGTGGTTTTGGTCTGTTTTAACTCGTGCACGTGAAATGTCGTTAGTTATCCATGGGTTTGATTCGTTGATCGTATCTAGTGGATTCATGATGTAGTTTTGGGTTCGTATTGATTGGGAGCGTTGAGGTAGAAATATGAAACACTTGGTCGCGCCTACACGATTAAGTAGGTGGCCCTGAGAGAATGGTCAGAATGCCCTTAGTGGGGATGAAAGAGTTAAAAGTTCTTAGACGAACTAATATGGTCATGAGGTCTCTTAGGAGTGCCAAGGGAGATGAATAGAGATTTGTATAATGTATGGATATTGGCACAAGTAACGCGCCATAGAGAGTGTTGGAAGGGGATATAATACCTCAAAGGTATTTATGATTGTTCGTAAGGCATGTAAGTTTTCCGAAAATTTCCTGAGATTTAGTAGGTTTGCCTATTACTGTGAGGTAGAACCATAAATAGAGCAAGTAGGAGAAGTGAGAGGAGTTGTAGTTAGTGCCTTTCCAAGGAAATTGTTGATGGAATGATTTTAAGAGCAAGAGTTGTTAGAATTTGCAACGGATGCAAGGTAAAATTTGAGTTGCTTAGTAGTAGATTGGCTGTGAAAAGCGGTTGAGTGGTCTGATAAGAGGAAGTATTGGTCTTTTAGAATACGTGTAGATTTTCCCGAGTAGAACGAGGTAGAAATTTGTTAGTATTGCTTCTAAGAGAGGGTGCAAGGAGGACGTAGTTGAAACTGCTAAGGATGTTGTATGAACGCTTTGGGTTTACGGTTATGATTTCGGCTTCGCCAAGGCGCTAGCAGTTTTCATGGAGTCAATGAACCGGGGGTGCATGACAATATATAAACGAGTTGTCATCGGGAGCATCGACGACATCTTGATCTACTCAAATCTAAGAAGGAGAGTGAGGCGAATTATGACTTGGTTTTGGAGTTGTTAGGAAAGGGAATTATACGTGAGATTTTCAAGTGTGAGTTTTAGGATTAAGTTGCCCAGGACGAGTAGTCAGAGATGATGGCATATTGTAGAACCAGCAAGGGGCAAAGTGAAGAAGGGTGAGGAAGCGTTTTGGAGGCTGAAGAGGTGGATTGGATAATGAGCAGATCTTGGAATTATCGGAAGGACTGGATGAATTCGCGAAGCATGACGATACGTGGAGCAAGGATTTGGATGTATACGAGAACGACAAAGAAAGGCGGTTGTTTATACGTTGTGGGAACTAAAGATTTGGAAGAACTAGATAGACTTAGTTAGTGGAGCTGGATTGTTATATCTGCCTAGAATGCTAGAGGCATTTGGGGTACGAGACGTAGAGAATGATCTATACAGATCATGAACGTCTCCAACACATATTTAATCATCTTGATTGAACATTTGGAAAAGGTGATGGGTGGAGTTAAGTGATGAAAGAAAATTGCAAGGCCAAGTACCATATGGGAAAGGCAAGCATGGTTGATGAGACATGGAATAAGAAGAATGAAGTGAAGCTGAGACGAACTTGAACTATATGGATGACATATTAGGGTGGTTTGGATTAAGGATGTTGGTTGCACGAGTTGAGTTGTCTAAAGCAGAGAACGCGTCAACATGTATGTTACGTGGCTTGGACAATCATATGGAGAAAAGGGACGTAGACTATACTTCCTACATAGATAGGAGTAGCTTAGAAAGGGCGATGTAAGGACGAAGTTGGTGAAAGGGATACATAATGGGGTGGAGGAATAAGTACGACGAGAGTTGGGTGATAGTCGATAGACTGACTAATTCATCTCATATTTCAAGAGGAATGAGGAGTCACGTAGTTGAGAAGTTGGAAGGATTGCGTACGGATGTGATGGAATAGAGGGTTTTGCGTAAAAGTTAGCCTAATATGTATGGAATGCCTTATGAAGGATTATCGCAAAGGAAGAAACGATGGGAAGCAAGCGTAGTATACCGTTGATAGACTAATGTTTGGTATGAGCATACTATAGGGGTAATTGAGAAAGACGCCTAGAGCATTGGCGTGAGATTTGGAGATAGTTGGAGAACGCATTATATTAGGAAGAATTCTCCTACAAAGAGAGAGTCACCAGTGAGAGGGTCATATTCCCCATTGATGAGGATATAAGGAATAAAAGAGGAAACACCTAAGTTATAGGCTGAAGACGAGATATAAGATGGTATAGAAATTAAGAGTGTGGAGAGACAAGCGAAAAGTATTATGGAGGAAGAATGATTCGAGGGAGCAAGAGGTTGTGAAGATAGTGGGGTGATATTGAAGAGAAACCGTTAGAGCAAGAGGTTAGTAGTCACGAACAATGGAACGTCCACCTAGAGAAAAGGTGTAACACATGTTAGTATGAAGGATGGTTAGTTACTTGGTGCCGAGCATGGGAAAGCAAGGATGAGGTGGTGGTTATGACATGTTTGTGAATATTATGGGAAGCTTTTGGTTATGCAATCCTGCATATACCATTGGATGTGTTTAAGGTTGGGAGAACTTCCGAATGATGGAAAATCCGTAGAGGATAGAAGTCTTTAGGTATGGTGATAGGAATTGTAGTAGAAACTGCTGGAGTTAATTCATAGGAGATGAGGTGGATCTCCGTTACAGTGGGATGAAGTTAGAAGCGACCAACGTATTGGACCGGAGGTGGATCGGAAAACTATGGAGGTGGTGGCAGTGACTAAGTAGAGGTTGAAAATAGCAAAGAACTGACAAGAGAGCTATGCGGACAAGAGGCGTAAGCCATTGAGATTTGAGATAAAGTTATGCTAAAGGTTTCACCATGGAAAGGGGTGATGCGGTTTCGAAAGAAAAGGGAAGTTAGCACCTAGATTTGTGGGTCCATTTGAAATCCTTGAAAGGATTGGGCTAGTGGCGTATAGGTTGAGATTACCGGAGTAATTGAGTAGTGTGCATGACGTATTTCATGTATCAAACTTGAGGAAATGCTTAGCAAGAACTGACTTGCAAGTACCGTTAGATGATATTAGTATGGATATGAGTCTTCGTTTTATCGAAGAGCCGATAGAGATTTTGTGTCGTGAAGCTAGGACGTTGGATAAAAAGGGTAATATACCGTAGTTATGGGTAGATGTAATTTGGAAAGTGGACTAGAGTTCACGTGGGAACGGGAAGGATTTATGACGAGCAAGTATACTCAGCTAATTGATAATGACGATCCTAAGGAGTAAATCTCGGGACGATATTTCTATTAGGAGGGAGTGATGTGACAACCGTGGTTTTGAGGTTAGTCACTTGGTCTTATTTTAAGGTTAATTTATGTGTGACTATGTGATTTGCGTGTTTACATGTTATTTTGCGTGAACGAGGTTGGTGTGGATATCGTTTATGGGTATAAAGTACTCATAAGTAAATCGAGGAACGGTTATTTCATGTTCATGAGCTCACAAATTAGTGACTATGAAATGAAATGGTGTTATTTTGGTGTTTTACGTATACATATAAGTATCATAGTAAATCGTATTTTTTTTTACGATTTGGGGTTTAGCATTTAGAGGTCTCGGGTAAGGTGTTTAGTCATGTGAGTATTTTTCGGGATGGTTTTAAGTCATTTAGGACTTAGTTATAAAGTTTATTTCAAAATTTAAGATTTTTTTAAAACTGTATATTTTACGTTTTTCGGTATATGCGTAAAATTGACTAGTTTTACGATTTTAAGGTTTTGGAGGCTTTAGGAGCTGAAATAAATTAAGGTAACTTAAGGTATTATTAATAATATATTAATAAGTCTTAAAAAGAAAAAAAAATAAAAAATATATATATGAATCGGGTTTTAAACTGACTATAAAAGAAAATGAAAGGATAATGGGCCAAAAGACCCAACTTGAGCCCAATTTGGAAAACCTTTTTTAATAAAACATATAAATACCATGTTTATATCACAAAAATCAGTTTTTCATTAATTTTCTCCCCTTTTGGCCGAATTTTTACAAGCCCTAATTTAGGGATTCATCAAAAATCATTTTCTTGAAAATTTGAGGTAAAAATCTTGATTTAATTCTTATAGTTTTCTTGTTTTATAGCATTAAGGCTTCAAGTTTTATGTAATAAATTTATATGATGGATTAGAGTTCTTAATAGATCTGTAATTAGGGGTTTTATAACAATTAACATGATTAGGATAATGATTGGTGATTATTAGTGATGTTAATTAGGGTTTAATCATGTTTAAATTCGTTTTTAAAAACTAGGAAGATTTTTGAGTCACTTGTTTTGATCAAATCTAGAGTTCTACAAACTCTTATTTTGCGATCCAAGCATCCCTGAATAGGTAATTGAAGTGGCTTTGAAATGCAAGAAACGAGAAATAAATTTGAGGTCGGGACATGGGACAAAAACAGGTTACAACAGTCGGAGGTCAAAACAGTTTTGAAATCAGTCGGGTTTAATTTAACGTTTTAAGGTGAATGGGGTACTTAGGAGTACACTTGAGCCCTCTAATGAGCATGGGTGTTGGTTTATATATTAAATAAGAGACCTGAAGGGTGGCTAAGCAAATGGGTTAGGGTAAGACCCCCTAATCATAACAAACCTTTTGTATGTTCAAAATCGGTAAAATGCGGATAGGCAGAAGTATATATATATATATATATATATATATATATATATATATATATATATATATATATATATATATATATATATATATATATATATATATATATATATATATATATATATATATATATATATATATATATATATATATATATATATATATCGGGGCCTTAACAGTAGTATAAAGGTTGGGGCAAAAGGGAGGAGTTAGCTAACATATTTAAGGGCATAGGATTTTCTTTACAGAGATCATGGGTATGGTTAGGTGGGCGTTTCGCTTATAGTTTGGAGACCTAAAAACCGGGACTGTTTTGGGTAAAATGTTAACGAGACGGGTTATGAAGTAAACTAAGTTAAGGGCTTTATAGAGGGGTGTAATGACATTCTTAGAGCATATAAATAAGGTATATATATGGGAGAAGGTTAGATGTCCATCATGGGTTGATGAGCCATCTTAGTGTTTGGTTCATGTTTTGATTGTGTGCTTTTGTTTGTTAGCTTTTTGCTAGTGCGCGGATTTTTGGAGAAGCTCAATCAGGTGAGTTTCATAGTCCCATATCTTTTAATGATTTTCACTTCCAGATGGGATGGAAGAGACACTGTATGGTTTTGTAACTAATGTTGTGAATGTTTTTATGGTTTGTGATGGACTTGTGTGTGCACTTATGTGATTAACTGCTATGTGATTCTTGATTGTGTTTATGATTTAGATCGGGGGACACGTACCGTCTCAGTTATTGTGGTTTGACTTGGTACCAAGGGGATGTTGACAAGGTGGGGCCTTGGGGAGGTACATAGATGTGTGAGCATCTATGGTACCAATGGATAATGACAAGGCGGGGCCTTGGGATTGGTACATAGGTGTATGGGAGCCTATGGTACCATGGTATTTGGTAAGGCTGGGAGCCTTGGATTTGGTTTGGAATGATTGATCTTGAATGTTAATTGTTAATGCATACATGTTAATGCATACTTGTAGCACATTGTCCATATGTTTAGTGGTTATGGTTGTTCACGGCTTATTATAATCTATTTTCGGTTGGAGTCTAAACCTATGACTCTCACCAACATTATGTTTACGTGTTTTAGTGTCTCTTTCAGGTGATAAAGTGGTTAAGCGTGAGAACATATGTGGCTAGGATTGGAGTCGCGTAGGAATGCATTTAGAAGGAGATCCCCGTTCCTTCTTAGTTTATTTTTCTGTTTGTTTCAATAAGTGATACTATGAACCTATATGTTGATTTGTTTGTCTTGGGTAAGAGGTAGGACTGTTACCTACTTACCTAGACTCCTGCATTGATGAGATATTATCATGACATTTGTGTCACCTTTTATGACATTTCTAATTCATATAGCTCTCTCTATGGACATGTGATATGAGCTTAATTACTCATATCATTTATAGCTTAAAACATTGAAATAATGCATTAGATGTATAAAATATGCCTTGGAAATGCTTGTTTCTTGTTTTCATGTGTGTAGGTACCAAGTTCTTGAAAACCGATGAAAACCGACACGAGATTGATGAAAAAGATCAACGAAGCCAAAATCGAGCTCGACTTTGAAGGATTTAATCATTTATCAAGGAAACGGACCAAGTGGGTCCCACAATGGATTTATGGGCCTTTAAGCCCATTTGGAAGATGGCATTTCGTGATTACAAGCTATTAACAAAATTAATCTTGGGACGGATTGTGAAAAGCCCATCAAAGGCCCAATGTGAGAAATATTAAGACGGATGAAGTGAATTTGGGCTTCAAACCTATGTTGACATGAAAATGTGTCGAATGTTTTGCAAAGTTTATTATAAACGTTTTTTTTATATCAATCACACGTCATTTTCCACTCCCTTTGATAAACAAACCGGTCCACTCATTTTTTACACCACACACACACACTTTATTCCTTTCGTTACAAACTATGTAAATCATTTTTCCACCTTCTTCTCCAACACACAAACAAAACCAGTAAAAATCTTACTATTCATCTAAACCCTAAATGGGTAAAAAATCAAATTGATATGGGGGTTTTGGCACACGAGTGAATCACACGTGATTGGGAATAAATCCCCAATGATTTCGGAAGAGAGAGTGGAAGAGCAAAGCTACGTGGCCGTTTCTTATAGGAGGCTACACCTCATCTAGGTTTTTCCACCAATCAAAATCCAAAGAAAAAGCACAACTAGCACAAGATGTGCCAGCCTGGCGATCTGTGTGCACAAGATCAATCCTCCACCCTTGGATGATAAACAGAAAGGAGAGAGAATGAAGAGGAGAAGATCGAAGGCTGGAAATTATTTGGAATATTCCTCTCAAGATCCGTATATCCGCTCCTCAGCAAGCCTTGGGAGGCTATAAATACCCCCATTTTTCTTGTGTAATGCATCGTTATTTTTTACTTTATTGTTATTCTGCCAAATTAGTGATAGAAATTAGTCCTTGTATTTTCTTTTTAAATAGTGTAATTTTTCCGGAAATTAATAAAAGGAACTTATTGGTGCACTGGTGTCTTTTTTTTTATTTTTCTTCTTTAAATATTTAAGAATTAATTTTATTACTGTTTAGCATGAATAATTGTGATATGTTGAATTTAAACTAATCTATAGTTTAGATTTGATATATTAAGTAAAATTGGATCAAAAATTATCCCTACTGGATGATTTTAAAACAGCTTGGTTCGAATGGTGTTTCTATTGGGAGACGTTTGATGAATTGTGATGGTTCGATTGATGGTGGAGGTTTAGTTTCGGTTCGTTTAGACTGCTCAGCGCAGATCTACGGCTCAACGGTTTCGACTTAAGGTGCTCATTCCTTTTTATCTTCAGTTCTATTTAATAAGGTTAATTTAAACTGCTTCCTTAATTTGTCTGACTTGTTTACTTTCATGTATAATTATTTGTTTAAGATGATTGATTAGGTAAAGCGTTTGCATACTGCTTGATATTATTTGAGTTTATATTAGTTTGTCTGATGGTTGTTTGGATCTGCTTAGTCTGATAGGGTATGACTTTGTATTTTAGTTATATCTGCACTTGTGAGTTTGGATGTAATGATTTGGGAGAATGAATCTGCCTATGTGTGCGATAATCTGTGTACCTGTGTGTTTTTGTTGAGTCGGTCATTGTAGTAAGTAGTCTTATAAATCTGTTATAGTTTGTTTACTAGTTCTGAGATTTTAATCTGTTAGATAGCTGTAAGATTAAGGCTTACTTGCTACAATTTATTGACCGTTAAGTTACCATGATATCTGATTTGGTTCAGCTTTGCTGTGTACCTGAGCTTAGATTTAATTGATCTTTTTTACTGTGATTGTAATTTGAATCTGCTTAGTTTTATGTCATTGAGTATTGCTGAATTTGAATATCATAGTTAATGTTATTTTTGGCTAGATTTTGAATCTGTTTTTAATGGACTGTGAATCTGTTTATGAGTATCTCAGTGATGTTATTTTGATTTTGTTTTCTGATGATAATTACTAGTCTGACTTTAATTCAAACTGATTGTTTGAGTGTACTGATGAGTTTAAATTGGAGGATTAACTGCCATAAGTTCTACTGTAATAATTCTACTGTTTTCTGATTTCTGCATATTTCAGCTTATCAGATTAACTTATCTGATAAGCTCACAAAGCTGATTTCTATCAGCTTATATATAAAAAAGCTGTTCCTCTCAGCTTATCAAATTAAGCTTCAAAAGTCTTTCCTAAGACTTGCTTCTTTCATAATTGTCAAAAAAGTTTTATTTCCAAAAATTATGTCCCTCACGGGACTTGAACCCGTGACCTCCTGGTCACTCACCCAACGTGATAACTATTTGGGCTAGAGCCCTTTTTGATTTTATTCTCTTAATTGACATTAATATAGTGTTGGTAATGGTAGCAGCTTTTGTTTTAATTTAATTTTCTTTGTCACGTTTTTTTTTAATATATTACTTGTAATTTTAATTAAAGTTAATTTTTAATAAAAAGCAGTTTCATAAAATAAATAATATAAATAAAAATAAAAAAAATGTTTTTATTTTAAAAAGTTTAATTAGTATAAAATTTAGATTTTTATAATAGTGGATTTAAAATAGTTTTTAATTAGACTTGTTTTCAAAGTAATTTTTAATAAAGTAAAGTAATTAGCTTAATTAGTTTTAATTAGATTATTTTTTAAAATAGAGTAAAAGTTTTAATTTTTAAATAGATTTATTTTTAATAGATTTTTAAATAGATTAAATTTTCATAGTTAATTAAATTAGTTTAAATTTTAAATAGAGTTTTAATTTTTAAGTAATTAATTGTTTGTAGAATTTTAAATAGGCGGGGTTTACGATGCATGCACTTTAGGTTAATTTTAAATAGCTTAAAAATTGTAGATTTTAATTTTAGTTTAAAAAAACGAAAACCAATTCAAATCGATTGTCCAAATCGAAACAAAGCGTCTCAAATTCACTCGATCTTCGTGTACAACGAACTTGGTTCACCCAGGTGTTTAATTGAATCCGTCATTGGTAATATTAGTTTATTACTTTTTCCTAAAGGTAATTTACTAATTTACCCTATAAGGTATCCTAATTATCACTATACTATCAACGATACATCAAAAATTTTGGCGCCGCTGCCGGGGATCTTGTGTACGATTCGTTTTTGTGGAGATTTGTTGATCGTGGATTTGAAGACCCTTTCCGTCCTCGGAAAGTTTTGTTATTTTTCTATTAAGTAGTATGTATCGTTTTTCTCGTTTTTTGTGAATAATATATTGTATTACGTAGCACAATAATTTTAAATACTTTTCAAATAAGCCTTAGTTGGGATTTCATCACCTAGCTATTGTATTCGAACCCAAAACAAAAATAAAGGCAAAATAGATAAATACTAATAAGAAGTTTGAACTCGATTTATACGAACTATAAGGTGGGTATAAGGCGACGTGCTATAAAAGGCCGTCTAAGGAAAAAGGTTTTTAAGTGCTTTGTGCCACCTCGTTTCCCCGCTTGCTTGTGCGTATATTGAGAGGGACAACCTATTATTGGTTTGCCGACTCAAGTAGTAATAAATCTTATTTTTTGTTGTTTACTTATTGAACCTCGAGACGTTTAGGTTTTCACCTATCGTTTCAAAGTCGACCGAGGGTAATTTACTTCCATAGTAGTTATCCTTATTCCTTGTTTTTATCGATCATTTTTGATTGAGCAATACCAAATAAAAATACCAAAAATAATCTTCTTTCTTGTCTAATTTCTTTTCTTCAATCTTCTAAATTCTCGTCTTTGTAGTGTATGCAATTACGTTCTTCTCGTCTTGTGATAGATTTTAATAGGCTTGAAAATATTCCTCGTAGAAATAGAAATCGTCAACAACGAATAGTGGAACCCGAGTTTCCACCTATTGTTGTAGAGATGGCCCATAACCGAACAATGGAGGAATTGCTCCGTGCACCCACCGAAGGGTATGGGGAAGCAATCGTTGTGCCGGCTATTTTGGCGGATCATTTTGAGATTAAGACGGGTCTTTTATCGCTCATTCGTGCCGACCAATTTCGTGGCAATGAGACCGATAACCCGCACTCTCACATTCGGAATTTTCTTCGAATTACCTCGACTCTCAAGTTTAGAGATGTGCCGAATGACGCGATTAAGCTCTTGCTTTTTCCGTACTCGCTCGAGGGTAATGCTAAGCTTTGGTATGAGAAAGAACCACCGGGTTCGATTTTAACTTGGGATGATTTAGTGTCAAAGTTCATGAATTATTTCTTTCCACCGTCCAAGACAACACACTTTAAGAATGAGATCACTAGGTTTGAACAAAAAGTGCATGAATCGTTTGGGGTTGCTTGGGAAAGATTTAAGGATTTGTTGAGACAATGTCCACACCACGGTTTCTCGGAATTGCATCAAATAAATACTTTTTATAATGGGCTTAATATGATTGAACAAGATTCTTTAAATGCCGCCGCGGGTGGTAATCTTTTAAGAAAAACACCGCGAGACGCGTGGTGTATAATTGAGAATAAGTCTAGAGCACAATATTCACGAAACACACCGAGTGTTTCTAAGGTGAACACCGAGATTGCTAGATTGGATTCTAAGATTGACACTATTTTGAATGAGATTAGGAAGAATCCTCATGGATCCATTAATATGGTTGAGAGTTTTTGTGTATCATGTGGTGGAGCACATCCTAATTATGCTTGTTTAAACACGGGTTTTGATCAAGCTAGTGCTTTTGCCGCGACGGGAACTTATGGCTCCAACGGTCAAGTTCCTCATCTAAATCATGTTGCTCCACCGGGTTTTCCACCGGTTCAAAATAGGTACAACAATGGAAACAATGGGAATAATTTTAACCGTGGTAACCAAGGGAATTTTAATCAAGGAAATAGTTTTAATGCTAATCAAAACAATCAAGGTTTTCAAGGGAATAATCAAAATGATTTGTCAAGCTACATTAAATCGAATGAGGCAAATATGAAAGATTTTCAAAATAACATCCAAGGGCAAATTAATACTTTGAGACTTGATTTTCAAAATACGATTAAAGGGCAAAATAACAAGATTGAGCTTAATCAACAAAGGCTAGAGCAAATTCAAAATCGTATGCATCAAAGTTTAGAACAAAGTCAAAATAAATTGCTTTCAATGTTTGAGGGATTTATGTCTAAACTGTCATCCTCTTCGGGTTGCTTACCTAGTGATACCATTCCTAACCCGAGGGGAGAGCTTAAGGCCATAACCGTTTATGATGATGATAATGTGGCAAGAGTGATCGAGAAAATTTATGTTCCACCTAAGCAAAGTTTTCTTAAAGTCACCAAGGCTACTTTGAATGTGATTAGTACTTCGGATTTCTTTGATTTCATTCCTAAGAAATATGAAGATCCGGGTCAATTTTTGATACCTTGTGTTGTTGATGAGCTTGGGGAATACAAAGCTCTAGCCGATCTAGGAGCTAGTATTAACGTAATGCCTTTAGTCATTTGGAAGAATATTGAGTATGAACCACTTAGGCCTACTCGAATGATCATTGAGCTTGCTAATGGTACTACCACCCATCCGGTTGGTATAGCAGAAAATGTCATTGTTAAAGTGGGAGAGTTCATTTACCTAGCCGATTTTGCTATCATTGATTATGAGCCAAATCCTCGTGTGCCTTTAATTTTAGGACGACCATTTTTGTGTACGGCCGGTGTTTTAGTTGATATGAGGGAAAAGGAGATTAAAATAAGATATGGGGATAAACATATGATTTTCAAACCGGAAAAAATTCCAAGATTTGTTTCTAAGAAATTGGAAAGTGTTGAACTTGATAAACCTAAATTTGTTGAATCATGTTGTAATGTTTCCTCATCTCCACTCAATCCACACGAGGATGAATGTTCTAAGATTGAAAAACAAATTGATGATTACTTGAGTGAGCCATTTGATGCTAGTGAGTTTATTAATGAGAACTTTGATCCCGAGAGTGACATTGCTTTAATTGAACAATCTTTGAAAATGGACTCATTTTCACTCTCTTCTAAGGATCATGTTGATGTTCTTAAGGCACAATCTTCCATTGAAGAGCCTTTGATTCCTAACTTCACACCGAGTGAGGTTAGTGATTATTCATTCGATAAGTTTGCCGATGAACTTGTTGATCCACTTCCACGGGGAAGTGAAGACGTTTTCGATCTTGAGATCGAGCGTGATTCTTGTGTTTTACCTACCATTCTCGAGGAATTCGCCGATGAATTGCCTTCTAATAAGAATGATGATACTTTAGTGACTTGCTCAAATCCTATCTTTGAAGTTTCATTGAACAATAATCCATTGTTTCAAGAGGATTTTGAGAACATCATACCTCCTACATCTCACAACCTTTGTGATGATGATCTTTTCATTAGGGAGTTTGATAAGTTACTTTCCATGGACCTTCCTTCAGAATTTGAGGAAGAGCCTAATGACGGTGATAAAGATACTTGGTTTGATCACCCGATTTATGATGATGACAATGTTGACCCGGAGGGAGAGATTACTTTTGCTCCTATTATCCTTCCCACTCGCTTTGATCTTAATGTGCGGGTTTTTCATGCGACTCGTTTTGAGTACCATGACCCCTTTATTCACATTCAAAAGAGTGAAAAGGTCAACAAAGTCATGCAAGTTGAAACCACTATGGTTGAGACTTTTGTTCCACCATTACCATGTGCTTTATATGACTTAGGATTAGCATGGGGGGACGACACCTTGTTGTCTATTCCTTTCTCCACCGAGGACGAGGTATTCGATCCCGGAATCGTCGATTTAGGGAAATCTCGGACTTTCACCGATGCAATAATTGATAGACTTTTCGATCATCTTGGTGCGAGTTTATCTCGTGGAGCATGCTACATCCATACGATTGTTTGTGACTACCATCTCTTGTTAGAGATTCGAGTTGAAGTTTTATCTTTTCGTTTGTCATCCGACAACGAGGATGAGATCTTTGACCTCGGCATCGTGCTTTATGTTGGTTTTTACTCCAATATGCCGGTTTTCACCATTTTCCCTAAGGACCAATGAATGCGGGGATCGAGTCGAGCTCATGACTCGGTTAACAAAAACGAGGTGCCTTGTGGGGGAGTCCCATACATTCTATCTTCTTTCTATTTTCTAACACCTAATAAGGCTTGATCTTTCAAGCTCGTGTTCGTGATTTGTTGTGTTGTGATCTTAGGTATGACCCTAATTTTTGAAGACTCTCGTGTTCGGTTTTTGCCGGTCCACTTGATCTTCCATTCTTTGAATGCCAAAAAGGGGCACACTCTTTACCCTTGATTTTTATCGACTAACGTTTTATCTTGAGGCATAATTAATAAACGGCTTATAGATTTGCGTGCTCTTTCCATGCTAGGAGTTTGCATTAGACTCTTCGTATTTTAGTAAGGGGTGTTGCTCTTGAGCTAAGAAACATTGAGGACAATGTTTGGTTTTAGCATGGGGGAGTCAATCGATATAATCGCTTGCAATTGCTTTTGTCGTGTCCTAACGTGTTGTTTTCCTCATTTTTCAATAAAATTTTAAATTTTTAGTGTTATTTTTAAATTTTAATAAAGGAAATAAGTGTTTTTGACACGAATGTAGGCTTTCAATAAGAATAGTTTTTGACTCGACTCGGTTTTTAACCTTAGCTTTTCCTTAACGTATTTGAATTAAGTTTTGCTAGGCTATTATATAGGGAGCTTTAAAACGCGAAGGTCTTAATTCATACGAGTTAAGAACAAGAACTTTTCGCAAGCTCCTATAATTGATCCTAGAAAGTCGTTTATCAAGGGAACTTTAAAATGCAAATTCTAAAACTTGCAAAAGTATAAGAAGTTGCAAGATCCTATAGATGACTTGAAAACCCAAAACTTTGATTTAATAGGCTAAGTATCCATTGATTTCATTCTTGGAATTTTACAATATGGAGAACAAGAGATGATAGAGCCAATTATAAGTGTGGTATTCTTTCGGGAATTTATGTGAGTTAATTATGAGCCTATTCTCCCATCACTTGTTAATAAATTTTAATTGCAATAAATAAGGTTGAACGATTTGAAAAGTTACTTAGCTTCTAGCCCAAGATCGTTTAAAAGTTGCTCGGTATGGATTAGAGTTCATAGCCAAGGCATAACATATTGAAGCGGGATGCGAAGATTGGCGAGTCCAAAAAGGTCCTAACAAGACATGAGGGCTATGTTTTATTGCTAAAGATCTCAAGTGATGTGAAGATTCATTTATCAAAAATCAATATGAAGGATCGAGACACACGACGAAAAGCAAAATACTCCCCAAAAAGTCATGGGGAAGTCTATCCAAAAAGACCAAAAATAAGGTATGAGGATAAATGAAGCCAAGTCCAAAAAGGAGGCGGATCGTTGTAAATCAAAATCCCAAGTAAAGATTGGAGAAAAATGAAGAAGTCGTGGTCCAAGTATGAATCTCTCAAAAATTCAAGTGAAGAAATATTACGAAGAGAAGACCATTATTTCGTGAACGTCTCTCAAGGTTGGAAGTATTAAGTCATTGCCAAATATCGGTCCGAGAAAGGTCTCAAATCGCGAAACAAGTTATGCCAAGATATGAACTTTATGAAGTCTCGAGAAGCAGTTTTAAAAGATTTTGTCCTTTAGCTAACTATTGATTAAATCATTCACTTTATTTTCGGCCTAATAAATTATCGAAATAAGTCAACAATGCATCCTCGTGATCATTCTAGACAACAATAAAATATAAGAGATACACTTAAGAATAAGGGAGTCTAAGTGATTAACTGGCCCACATGAATTCGTGTTTGTCTACCAACTTATAATAACAATGATCTTGTTTTTACACTTGGCATGGAAAAGTGAAAAGTCGAGGACGATGAATCTATTTGAGCTTTTATGATCCTTAAAGTTATTTTATGTCTTTACAAAATAAAGTTGAATAATGGTGTAGTTATAGTTTTATTCTATCATTGCGTGAGGACACGGCAATTGCTTAGCATGGGGGAATTTGATATGAGCTTAATTACTCATATCATTTATAGCTTAAAACATTGAAATAATGCATTAGATGTATAAAATATGCCTTGGAAATGCTTGTTTCTTGTTTTCATGTGTGTAGGTACCAAGTTCTTGAAAACCGATGAAAACCGACACGAGATTGATGAAAAAGATCAACGAAGCCAAAATCGAGCTCGACTTTGAAGGATTTAATCATTTATCGAGGAAACGGACCAAGTGGGTCCCACAATGGATTTATGGGCCTTTAAGCCCATTTGGAAGATGGCATTTCGTGATTACAAGCTATTAACAAAATTAATCTTGGGACGGATTGTGAAAAGCCCATCAAAGGCCCAATGTGAGAAATCTTAGGACGGATGAAGTGAATTTGGGCTTCAAACCTATGTTGACATGAAAATGTGTCGAATGTTTTGCAAAGTTTATTATAAACGTTTTTTTTTATCAATCACACGTCATTTTCCACTCCCTTTGATAAACAAACCGGTCCACTCATTTTTTACACCACACACACACTTTATTCCTTTCGTTACAAACTATGTAAATCATTTTTCCACCTTCTTCTCCAACACACAAACAAAACCAGTAAAAATCTTACTATTCATCTAAACCCTAAATGGGTAAAAAATCAAATTGATATGGGGGTTTTGGCACACGAGTGAATCACACGTGATTGGGAATAAATCCCCAATGATTTCGGAAGAGAGAGTGGAAGAGCAAAGCTACGTGGCCGTTTCTTATAGGAGGCTACACCTCATCTAGGTTTTTCCACCAATCAAAATCCAAAGAAAAAGCACAACTAGCACAAGATGTGCCAGCCTGGCGATCTGTGTGCACAAGATCAATCCTCCACCCTTGGATGATAAACAGAAAGGAGAGAGAATGAAGAGGAGAAGACCGAAGGCTGGAAATTATTTGGAATATTCCTCTCAAGATTCGTATATCCGCTCCTCAGCAAGCCTTGGGAGGCTATAAATACCCCCATTTTTCTTGTGTAATGCATCCTTATTTTTTACTTTATTGTTATTCTGCCAAATTAGTGATAGAAATTAGTCCTTGTATTTTATTTTTAAATAGTGTAATTTTTCCGGAAATTAATAAAAGGAACTTATTTGGTTCACTGGTGTCTCGTTTTTTATTTTTCTGCTTTAAATATTTAAGAATTAATTTTATTACTGTTTAGCATGAATAATTGTGATATGTTGAATTTAAACTAATCTATAGTTTAGATTTGATATATTAAGTAAAATTGGATCAAAAATTATCCCTACTGGATGATTTTAAAACAGCTTGGTTCGAATGGTGTTTCTATTGGGAGACGTTTGATGAATTGTGATGGTTCGATTGATGGTGGAGGTTTAGTTTCGGTTCGTTTAGACTGCTCAGCGCAGATCTACGGCTCAACGGTTTCGACTTAAGGTGCTCATTCCTTTTTATCTTCAGTTCTATTTAATAAGGTTAATTTAAACTGCTTCCTTAATTTGTCTGACTTGTTTACTTTCATGTATAATTATTTGTTTAAGATGATTGATTAGGAAAAGCGTTTGAATACTGCTTGATATTATTTGAGTTTATATTAGTTTGTCTGATGGTTGTTTGGATCTGCTTAGTCTGATAGGGTATGACTTTGTATTTTAGTTATATCTGCACTTGTGAGTTTGGATGTAATGATTTGGGAGAATGAATCTGCCTATGTGTGCGATAATCTGTGTACCTGTGTGTTTTTGTTGAGTCGGGTCATTGTAGTAAGTTGTCTTATAAATCTGTTATAGTTTGTTTACTAGTTCTGAGATTTTAATCTGTTAGATAGCTGTAAGATTAAGGCTTACTTGCTGCAATTTATTGACCGTTAAGTTGCCGTGATATCTGATTTGGTTCAGCTTTGCTGTGTACCTGAGCTTAGATTTAATTGATCTTTGTTACTGTGATTGTAATTTGAATCTTCTTATTTTATGTCATTGAGTGTTGCTGAATTTGAATATCATAGTTACTATTATTTTTGGCTAGATTTTGAATCTGTTTTTAATGGACTGTGAATCTGTTTATGAGTATCTCAGTGATGTTATTTTGATTTTGTTTTCTGATGATAATTACTAGTCTGACTTTAATCCAAACTGATTGTTTGAGTGTACTGATGAGTTTAAATTGGAGGATTAACTGCCATAAGTTCTACTGTTATAATTCTACTGTTTTCTGATTTCTGCATATTTCAGCTTATCAGATTAACTTATCTGATAAGCTCACAAAGCTGATTCCTATCAGCTTATATATAAAAAAGTTGTTCCTCTCAGCTTATCAAATTAAGCTTCAAAAGTCTTTCCTAAGACTTGTTTCTTTCATAATTGTCAAAAAAGTTTTATTTCCAAAAATTATGTCCCTCACGGGACTTGAACCCGTGACCTCCTGGTCACTCACCCAACGTGATAACCATTTGGGCTAGAGCCCTTTTTGATTTTATTCTCTTAATTGACATTAATATAGTGTTGGTAATGGTAGCAGCTTTTGTTTGAATTTAATTTTCTTTGTCACGTTTTTTTTAATATATTACTTGTAATTTTAATTAAAGTTAATTTTTAATAAAAAGTAGTTTCATAAAATAAATAATATAAATAAAAATATAAAAAAAATGATTTTATTTTAAAAAGTTTAATTAGTATAAAAATTAGATTTTTATAATAGTGGATTTAAAATAGTTTTTAATTAGACTTGTTTTCAAAGTAATTTTTAATAAAGTAAAGTAATTAGCTTAATTAGTTTAATTAGATTATTTTTTAGAATAGAGTAAAAGTTTTAATTTCTAAATATATTTATTTTTAATAGATTTTTAAATAGATTAAATTTTCATAGTTAATTAAATTAGTTTAAATTTTAAATAGAGTTTTAATTTTTAAGTAATTAATTGTAGAATTTTAAATAGGCGGGGTTTACGATGCATGCACTTTAGGTTAATTTTAAATAGCTTAAAAATTGTAGATTTTAATTTTAGTTTAAAAAAACGAAAACCAATTCAAATCGATTGTCCAAATCGAAACAAAGCGTCTCAAA
This sequence comes from Glebionis coronaria, assembly GCA_025667525.1. Taxonomy (NCBI): domain Eukaryota; kingdom Viridiplantae; phylum Streptophyta; class Magnoliopsida; order Asterales; family Asteraceae; genus Glebionis; species Glebionis coronaria. The sequence goes on from CM046879.1 coordinate 270,475,628, forward strand.
TTCACTCGATCTTCGTGTACAACGAACTTGGTTCACCCACGTGTTTAATTGAATCCGTCATTGGTAATATTAGTTTATTACTTTTTCCTAAAGGTAATTTACTAATTTACCCTATAACGTATCCTAATTATCACTATACTATCAACGATACATCAACATGCTATTGTTGTGATGATATCCATGCGTCGCGTCCCATATTCCGCCATGGTGGGGTGTGACAATTCAACCCCGAGCAACTTTTAAACGATCTTGTGCTAGAAGCTAAGTAACCTTTCAAATCGTACGACCTTACTTATTGGAATTATTTTTATTCCTAATGCATTGATCTTATGGGAGAAAAAGCCACAATTAAAAACATATGAGTTTTTGAAAGAACATTTTCATGTTCTACGTTTAGCATGATCACTTGTCTAACTCTATCACTTCACATTCTTCACTATCTAAAAACCTCTAATTAAAGAGATTTGTGAATACTTAGCCATGCAAGTCAAAATTAAGCCAAATTTGGATTAGCTTTCATTAAGACTATATCAAATCGAAGTTTTGGGTTTTCAAGCCACCTATAGGATCTTGCACTTTGTTAGACTTTTTCAAGTTTAGAGAATGCATTTTAAAGTTCCCTTGATAAGTGACTTTCTAGGATCAATTATAGGAACTTGCGAAAAGTTCTTGTTCTTAACCCGAATGAGCTAAGACTTTCGCGTTTTAAAGTTCCCTATATAAAAGTCTAGCAAAACTTGATTCGAGCGGGTTAAGGGATGTAAAGGGCTCCAAATGCCCATCAAGTCAAAAATTAACTCTTATTTTACCCATCAGAACATATACATCCGTGTCTTAAAAAGACTTATGAAAACTAAGAAAAAATTTAAAATTTGGCCATTTTTAGCCGTATTAACAACAAAATAAAACAAAACGGTGAAAGTTGGAAAACGTGAGGGCGTAACAAGGCAAGTATCTATCCCCCCCATACTAAAATTAAACATTGTCCTCAATGTTTCTAGTCTAAAGGTGGAGCACCCCCATACTAGAGACAAAGAGTCGAATGCTTAGGATCTAGCATGGAAAGGGTGATCAACAATATATCTAAAGCCGTCTATGAATTATGCTAAAAGGTAATTGTTATAATAATAAAGGATATGTCATGGATTCGTGAAAAACTCTTCAAGCAAACGATCGAGGCTCACGTAGACGAACACGAGAGTCTTCAATCGTGGCGATCATGATGATCTAGATAACACATTCACAAACAACCACGAGACAACGAGTTGGAAGGGCAAAAATCCCCTCTCATTAACTACATTAGAAAGCATTAATATGTACAATGGATAAGCATGGGATCTCCCCCACGAGGCACCTTGCTTTTGATAATCGAGTCAAAAGCTCGACTCGAATCCCCATAAATGTGATCATTTAGGGATAATTATGGTATGGTTAATTTTAGGTGGGTCTTACATGATGAACAAGGCCCAAAATCAACCGGTATTAAGGATTACTTCCTTTGATGATGCAAAATACCGGGATCGAAGATGGCGTCTTCATTTTCATTGGATAAACAAATCAACACCACTTCAACGTGTGCCAAAAACTCAAAGAGTTTGAAGAAAAGAGATGAGAAGTAGAAGGGTGGGACAATTGGTAAGAAAAACTTTTGAGCTACTCGAGGTAGACTCACACCAATCAAATGAAAGTATTTTCCATTTATTTCATCGGTGGAAGACCGAGATTTCCCTTTACAAGCAACTCTGGGATCAAATATCTCGTCCTCGGTGGAGAAAGGAGAGCGAACATAAGGGGCTTCCCCCACACTAAAACCACACAAAGCATCGTCAAAAGGAGTGGACGAGCTTGTAGTACTCAAAACACGTGGTGATGACGGAGTTAGATTTGTAGAAAAATCTTTTAAATCAAATTCAAAATCTTTTCCTTTTTATCTTTTAACCTCTCCTTATGAAAACCTGTTTTGATTATGTCGAAAACATTTGGTGTCTCTAAGACGATGTTAGGCACACTAAAAATTCTCATATTTAAGTTGCGTTTTGGTGGTGGTAAGTTCTCAAAACGATTATCAATAAAGAACACCTCCCCATCGGGGTCAACATATTCGTCATCCGAAAAATCTTCCGTAAGAACCGGCAACTTATCAACACTTTTCATGAATGAATGTTCAAGGTGAGGCGAGAGAGTTTTCAATTCAAGTATTGACGGTTCCTTTTTTATAGGTTTAACACTTATAACCTCCACCGACGGAGGAAATGGTAAATCATTTTTGTTGACAATTCCTAAAACTCTTGGTGAAAATTCTTTGCAAACGAAATTGGTTGAATCACCATGGTTTAAAGTTGCAATAGAATAGACATGTAAAATCTTGTAGTTTTGAGTTGCATTCATGACAAGTTCTTCTTCATTGAAACGTAGGGTGATTTTTCAAGCATGAACATCAATAAGTGCTCTCGATGTATCAAAAAATGAACGACCCAAAAAGAAAGGAACTTTAGGATCCGTAGGAATGTCTACAACAATAAATTCCACGGGATAGTAAAACTTTCCAACTTTTACAAAAACGTCCTCGACTACTCCACATGCAAGAATCGTAGAATGATCGGCCATCTCGATAGACATGTTCGAAGGAGTAAGAGCCGGAAGTAATAGCGATTTAAAAATCTCATGAGGCATCAAATTAATACTAGCACCAAGATCGTCCAAGGCGTAGCATTCCTCCGTATCTTGAATTTCACATGGAATCAAAAATTTACCGGGATCGCCGACTTTTTGGGATATGGAGCTAAGAAAAACCGATGAACAAGTAGACGATTGTTGTAATTTTTCTTTGTTATTCAACATACTTTTGAAGTTTCTGGCAAATCTAGGCATCATGATTAAAGCGTCGGAAAAGCTTATATTAAAATGCAAATCACGAAACATTTTCATACAAAGATCGAATTGATAATTGTTACGTTCTTGTGCCTTTTCCTTGTTTCGTCTCGATGGGTAAGGTAAGGGTGGTGTGGGTTGGGGCATATGCAACGGCCTTGGAATCTCGGGTTCCATAATTGGTATTGGTTTAACCATTGGTGTGGTATGAGCGGTACTTCGTGGGCTTGTGATATGCTCCTTTTCGACCATCACCTTGGGCTTTTTCTCGATTTCCTTCTCCATAGAAGTACTAGGACGAGTGATTGGTTCCTTTAAAGTTTTACCACTACGAGTAGTAATAGCCTTCATTTCTCCCATCGGGTTTGCAATGGTATCACTAGGAAGACCACCCGAGGAAGAGGGTTTACACATGATTGCTTCAAACATTTTAGCCATTCGGTCTTCAAATTTTGATTGCCTTAAATCCGCTTTTAACAACTCTTGCTTAATATCATGTTGAACTTGTTCCATCTTTTGTTGATTTTGTTGAAGACGTTGAACGTTTCCTTCCATTTTAGTAGCATGAGTTTTTAATTCATTAGCAAGTTCATTTTTGAGCTCGTTTTTCAACTCGGATCTTAAGCTAATCATCTCAAGTTGCATGTTATCAAACTTAGCACCGTTTGCCTTTGCATAATCTAAAATTCTCCATTTAGATTTTTAGTGTGAGCATTTTGAAAACCTTGTGCAGTGCTTTGAAAATCACGGTTTTGGTTTTGATTTTGAACTTGCCCATTCCCACTTTGGTAATTCCCTTTGTTGTAGTTACGTGAAGTGCCTTGATAACCACCATTTTGATTGTTGTTTTGATAGTTGTTAGAATTTTGATTTTGGGGAGCTTGATTTGGGTGGGAACCTTGGCCGTTTTGTTTGTAAGTTCCCGTTGCTACGTAAGCACTCGAAGTGTTACCACCGGCGGTAATGCACTCGGAAAGATCATGAGCTCCACCACAAGATAAAAAACTATTTTCAACCGCTTTAACCGATGCGGAATTCAAAGCATCTTGTGCTTTCCAATGTGTCATAAGCGTTGAAAATCTATCGAAAAACCGACTTTCCTTATTAGCTTCATCATGTAAGGCATTCATGTTACGAGACGTTGACGATGAACCCATATTGGCAACACTCGGTGTGTTACGAGGGTTATAAACGTTAGATCTGTTCTCGATAATCTTTAAAGCTTCATCAGTTGTTTTGCACAAAAAATTACCACCCGCGACGGCATTCAAATAATCTCGTTCATGTCATTTAGCCCATTGTAAAAAGTATCAATTTGATGCAATTCCGAAAAATCATGGTGTGGACATTCATGTAGCATTTCTTTTTATCGTTCCCATGCCATTGAAAAACTTTCATTATTACGTTGTGTAAACCTTTAAATCTCATTTTTTAGATGTGTTATTTTAGATGGCGGAAAAAATTGGTTAACAAACTTAGAAACGAGATCACCCCATCTCAAAATCGAATTTGGTGGTTCTTTCTCAAGCCAATTTTTTGCGGGTCCATCCAACGAGTATGGAAACAACATCATCTTAATGGCGTCATGCGGAAAATCCTTTGCTTGTTGCGGTGAGGCGATTGAAATTCAGTATGTCATAATGCGGGTTGTCTTTCTCATGACCTCAAAACTTGTTTGCTTGTAACATCGACATTAAACCCGTCTTAATCTCGAAATTCTCCGCAAGGATGGATAGAATCATAATAGATTCTCCAAAACCCTCGGTGGGTGCTTGAAGCAACTCCATCATAGTACGATTAATCATGGTGACTATTGGTTCTACAACGGGTTCAACAATTGTAGTTTCTTCCTCAATCAAATTTCCTTGGTTTTGACGATGTTTGCGAGCTCGTTTTGCTTGATTACGAGTTTGCATAATGTAGAGGTGAGCAAAGAAGATTCTTTTGGATGTTTTGTGGATTTTCAATTTTTGTGCGTTTTTGGTTGTTTTTTTAATTTTTTTTTAATTTTGTGTGTACTCGTAGACAACAATCTACCAAATCTCTCATCGAATCAAACTCTTGATTAAACAAGCCTCAAAGGAATGAAAACGATCACGTCAAGTGAACGCCCTCGATTTACTTTAGAACTTTGGTGAAAACCAAATTGTTCAAGAGGGTTTAATCACAAAGAAACCAAGCACATATATATGATACGTAATAATACTTTGGGCGGCAAAACCCTCGATTAGCCTTCAATCTCAAATACTCACAAGCAAGCGGAGAAACGAGGCGGCGCGAAGCACTTAAGAGACTTTTTCTTTAGGGAGTATTTTATAACACCCGCCTTATACCCACCTTATAGTTTATATTTTTCAAAATCGAGCTTCAAGAAAGTATTTATCTATTTTTTCCTTTTTCTTTTTGTTTTAGATTCGAATACAATAATTAGGAGATCAAATCCCAATTAAGGTTATGTTTTCACACTTTTGGAGATATTTTGAATTTGTTGTGATACTTATACAATACAGTAATAATATTTCACAAGAAAAACGAAAAACAGATAATACGTATTAGTAGAGTTCTACTAATACAATACTATTTATGGTTAGATATTAAAAACAAAATGAACAAATTAATCACGACACACCTCCCCGGCAGCGGCGCCAAAATTATTGTGGTAAAATACACCCTTTAGGAAAAAGGCGTAAAAGCGGTAAGTATTAAACAAATGATTTAGGAAAATCAAGTGTTAATGACCCAAATAAGTTAGTTTCCCAAGGAGGTATATGTGTGTGAATAATTCGTAATGATTTTGGATTAATATTGAGGAAGAAAAGATGAGAAAAGAAAATGACGGATACATTAAAGTTACACTACGACGATAAAACGAAAAACCGTAAAAAGTGACAAAATAAAAATTAATTCTAAAAATTCCGAAAAAATTACTAAAAAGAAATAAAAATAAACTAAGAGTTTACAAGAGATCAAAACTTGTTCAAACCTTTTAATTAATTAAATATTAATTTTTAAATGCTAATTAAAGCCCTAAAAATCCAAATAATTAATAAAAAGCCTAAATAAAGATTTTTCACTTTGTAAACCTCTAAAATGACTTAACAAGTTTAAAAACTATTTTTATAAAATTTTAAACTAAGAAAAACTATTTTTAAATGATTAAAAACTATTAAAATATTAAAATAATTCTAAAAATTAATAAAATGATGAGAAAATTAATCTAAGAGATTTAAAAATCCTAACTTAATGTATTTGACCTAGGAAAAATGTAAACGTTGCAAAAATATTAAAATCTAAATTTAATAATAAAATAATATTAAAAATCCAAAAAATTATAAAAATTTCTAAAAAATTGCAAACTAGATTATTTTAACCTAAATAAACAGAAAATGAAAGTGAAATTACCAAAATACCCTATTGGGCCCCCAAATGGGCTAAAAACAAAAACAGTCTAATGAATTGGGCTTTTTGGCCCAATAAAATCAAACCTAACCAAATAAGCTGAAAATCACCAGTCTAGCTTAAAACTTAATTCAAAACACAAAAGTATGAAGGCCCAAAAGCTGAATGTGAGCTTATCACAGCTTAAATGTACAACAGCTTATTCTTAATGGGCTTTTTGGCCCATTAAGCTATAAGCCAATGCCATAACCTCTAATTAGACACACAACCTTCTTGTGAGATGCCTAAGAGATCTGTGAAATAAATTTTGAAAAAGCACAACCAATAAGCCAGAAATAAGCCATGTACAAATTCACTAAAGCACAAAATAGTCGACTTAGAGTTTTAGACCACCTCAGACCTTGATTCAACTTGCAAAAGACTCTAAATGACTTAGATAAGCCAAATCAATCAAGAAATGTTCAATAAGCCGAGCTAAATAAGCTGAATGAATTGATGAGCAATTATGTAAATGTCAAACAAGTTGGTTTTCTAGTCAAACCCTAAAGTCAACCACCCAAATGCTCCAGAATGAACAAATGGGTCAAATGATGAGCACCTATTACAAAATTAAAGTTGTTGCAGGTTTAAATAAACTAGAACAGCTTATTGATAAGCTAAACCAAAAATAACACTAGCAGTGGCTAGCAGCAGGGGAAAGGAGTTCCCACTGCTTTGACTATTTGACTATGGATTTGTGAGAGTTTTACTTGGATTCAATGAACAACAAGGGCACCCTTACAATGAGTTGTAAGGAGTCACAAACAAGCAAGAAATCACAAAATCACTCAGCCAAATGATACAGTTTAAGCAAACAGTCCCCAGATATGACACAGATATGGAAATAAGCAGATTATGAAGAAATAAGCAGATTAAGCATGAATAAGCCAACCAAATTGAACCATACGCATACACAAGCTATAATAAACTCCAATAAGAACAAATAAACTTGTTTCATACACTGATTCAAAGATTAGAGACAGCTTAAAGATTAAACAGGTTACTGATAAACAAATGATACCCAAAAATCCTTTTGCTGAACTATATGACCACAGATCCAATTTCAACACCTTAAATCCCTTACCCAGGTTGTATTAACTAAGATTTAGCATTTTTTAACCCTAGTCTACCCTTAGATCTAGGTGTCCCCAAAATTTCAGTTAAAAACAACAAGTATTTCAGATTTTATGGCCTATTGTTGGATTATGGTAATATAAGCCTCAAAACATGCAGATAAGTAACCAATAGCACAAGTGAAACAAGAACAAACACAAAACATAAACCAGAACCTACTCAAATCAACCCAACCTTAGATATTGCAGTTAACTCAAGCACTCCTCTAATCACTGATTTAACACTTTTTCAAAGGAAATGTATGAATCAAACCACAAACCAAGCTCAAATCAACTCAATAACAACCAATAAACAGGATTCAACCATAAAAACACAGATTCACAAACAAAAACTCATATTCATCAAAAATCATGAAATATTCAGAAAAATATAAAAAGTTTAGAGAAGTGCACCTCCAAAACATACATCCATGCTTTGGGATGTGTGAGCTTAAGTGGTAGCAGAACAACCACTAGCTTCCTTGTACCTGCTAAGATGAAAAAACACAAGGATGAACCATAAAACCAATGAAACACTGATTTTTGAAAACAAGGGTTTTAAAACTCAAAATCCTTTCATCAAAACTCAACAAATAGATAAATGGAACTCAGACTTTAGCTAATCAAACACCAAACTTTTATAAAAACATAAAAGGAATCACAATTTTCTGAAAATACCAACTTATATTTATAAAAAGGAATTACAAAGATTTTAGCTAAAATCGGGAACAAAAGGGCTACTCACAAGTTGATGCTCCTTTTATAGACTACAATAGACGATTCTAGAATGGAAAACTACATGAAAACCCTAGCTATGAAATCTCAGATATGCCCTTGAGTCTTCTAGACGCGTTTGATGTTTGTGAGCTGTCCAAATGAATCATAGACGTTCATTTTTGCTTTGGGGCCATGTAAGGAGTGTAGAACGTTGATCTTGCCATGTGGCTTTGCTTGGAGAGGAGGGTGTCACATGATTGGTGCAGGGCAGGTATGGGTGGGGTCCTTGAGTGAGTGGGTGTGTAAGTATTAGCGTGGAATGTGTTTGTGTGAGTGTCAATCAAACGTGGGAAGTTTTAATTTTGTTTTACCCTTTGTTATGTAAAAGGTAAAACTGGGTTTCATACAGTGAAAAGTAAAAGGTTTGATCCGTTTTTAGTGGAAGGGTTAAGTGTTTGGCGCAAAAACAGGTTTGAATGTTTGGTTTTGGAAATAATAGCCCTCAGTCTTTGGCAAATGTTGTATAATAAGAAATTCAGCCTTAATAAACGCCTTCCCTTTGTTAAATAAGTTTCGGTTTCACAGTTTTGCCACAAAATGTTTTCAAAAAGGAAATTAGGGCTTTTACAACTTTGGTGTAATTACACAAATTGCCCTATTGATGTTTTATCCATTTAAAAAGGACTAAATGTGTAATTTTTTTGAACTTGAAGGTCTTCTTTGGATCTTTGACTTCATAAGGGAGCATTGTTGACAATTTAGATTTGTTGAGGGACTAAACTTGCCAAATCTTCAAAGTTGAAGGACCTTTTTGTCATTTTGAGAAACTTAAGGGACCAAACTTGTAATTATGTATATACAAGGGGATTAAGTATCATTTCTTCATAAATGAGGGATCAATCTTGTACATCTTCAAGTCTTCAAGGGTTTTTCTTTGATAAATCACAAACTTGGGCCCGGTTCATTGTGCGGCTTCGTTCTCGTGTTCGTTTTTCCTTGTTTCTTGTGATCTTTTGTCTTTTTCACGATATCCATACCTAAAATACACAAGTAAAAATACACAAGTAAAAAAACACAAGCATATATATATGGTATTTTTATGACATTTTATGCATTTAAATCCCGAAAAGAACGATGAGATCATGTATAAATGCCATCTCATCACTTTCCTATATTGGGATTGTGGTATCCTAGAGAGTCTCTTTTGGAACTTATTGGCTATTCAGATAGTGATTATGGAGGTGATAATCATGATAGAAAATACACAACTGGTGGATGCCAATTTCTTGGGAGCAGACTTATATCTTGGCAATGGAAGAAGCAAACTATCGTAGCCAATTCAACAACTGAGGCTGAGTATGTAGCAGCTGCTGCATGTTTTGGGCAAGTGCTATGGATTCAAAATCTGCTTTTGGATTATGGGTACAATTTTATGCATACTAAGATTTTTGTAGATAATAACAGTAATCTATGCATTATTAGAATCTTGTACAGCATTCTAAAACTAAACATATAGAAATAAGGCATCATTTTATAAGGGATTATTTTGAAAAAAGTTTAATACATCCAGATATAGTAGACATAGAAGATAATGTGGCTGATTTGTTAACTAATCATTTTGATGTTGGGAGGTTACAGTACATCGTAACAAGTACTAGAATGATCAACCCATAAAATATGTGTTTTTGAGAGTATTGTATAATATGTACAGGATATGCATTGTTATTATCTCATGTAAATATATTAGATTTTCCACTATATTTTCTAACGCTGACAAAGGTGTAACACCCCACTTGGATAAGTGGACCGTTACATGTATTTATGGCGTGTCATCAATGCATAAGGTAAATGTCTTAAAACATTAATTGACCATAACGGAAATACCGGAAACAAACATCGGTAATCTAAACATAAGCTCAAAACATGAAAAGTAAATACTGAAGGAAAGGACTAAACAATGTCCAAAAGCAGAATAATGTAAGAAGTGCATAAAGTAAGAAGTCTGGATAGCTTCCATCCAAATGCACGTGCTCTCAGAATCCTAAGAGCGTCCTGGTGTACCTGCCGTTAGAACATGAACGGAACTACGGTTGAGCATAACGCCCAGTGAACGAATATAAAGCATGATAAGAAATACTAAAATGAAGCAGATGATAAAATAATGAAGTTGTAAGACTGATAAGTAAAGTTGTAGCGGAAATCTGTGTATAATCTAAAAGGCCTGATTTATAAATAATAAAGTTGAACAGTTATCTGTTAAATCTGAAAACACGCATTTACTGTATTTTAATTGCCAAGATCTTATATAGGTCATGTGCTGTAACAACTATAGCATGAATAACTGGAGGGGTGACCTCGTCATGCTGTAGAGGGGTAATCTCTAAATAATGTGTTGGGTGGAGGGATCAACTCCAATGTGAAGGATGTAGAGCACACACCACATTCACCTGATAACTATAAACTGATATCCTAGGATGCACCCATGCGCCCCGCTGATTATACTGATAAATGGCCAAGCTGAAATAAATGGGACGCTGGGAGAAATCACTCACTCGCAGAGGAGTCATGACGTCGGTGCCTCTGTGTCATGGTTACAGTACCTCCGTAACTAGTACATAAACTGGCCATGCTTGTATATAAATCCCAGGCAATTTATTTAGTTATTAAATGATTATTGATAAGCTTAAAACATATACTGGGGAAAACATTTGGCTACAGACGGGAAATCATAATCATGCATAGGAAAGATAGTCCTTACTAAAGGACGGAAAATTCGTACCTCGTTTCCAGTAATGAAATAAGAATGAAAGCTGAAATATCTACTCCGACTTCACGGTAACTACATAAATGACGGACGCGTAATAAGTTGTCTGATTACTATTTATTGTTACTGATTCTTATCGGTTCATAGTTTAATTTTTATTTTATTCTTGTATTACTGTTTATGTATAATCTGATTAATCTGATGGTCCGTTGTATTTCTGATAATCTGACTATTTTTTAAATGTTTACTGATTAGTATATATATATCCTGTATTCCTAGTTACTGTATATTATATTGTATCCTGATTTGGTATTATACTGTATTAAGTAACCTGCTAAAATAGGAAGTTTTCCCGAAATAGAAAGTTTCTAAATCTAGAAGTTTCTTAAAAAAGAAAGGTCTCCTTAATTAGTTTCAAACGGAATTAGATCATTCAATAAATGTCATATCTTTTCATTTATAAAACTAGTTAAACATAAATTATTTAATTAAATTAAATAACATTTGAAATGCGTATAATTTAAGGTATAAAACTTAATTAAATAAATTATACAATATTTATAACACGTCCTTCTAAAATTCTTGTTCTAAAAAATAACCCGACAATTCCCGAGTCAAAGGTTCTCCGAGACACTTTGTCTCGGTCAACCGTGAGCCAAAACCCCACCACAGCCCTAAGGTTGTGGTTCCTTTGCTGCCTTCAAACCCAACAGTAGCAACTGCTTTGTGGTTCCCACTGTTGGGTTAAAAGTACCCACTGCTAGTACATTGTTCCCACTGCCCTGTTATGGTTTCCACTGTTTTATATCTAAGACCCACTGTTAATGCAGTGGTTCCCTCTGCTAATACAGTGGTTCCCACTGCTTATGTTTTTGTCCCTACTGTACGCAATCCCAAACATCCCCTTTCTGCGAGTTAAACCCAAATACCCCTGGTGGTTGTTTCTGTTGTTCGAAAAGCCAAACACCCTCTGCTGATTATTTATTCCCACTGCTTTATTAAACAACACCCTTAGCCATCATTGTTTTCCCCTGTTTTGTTTCTGTTTGGGCCGACAACCACCAAGACCACCACCGCCTAGCGGTTGGTCCAAGAAGAAACACACCGAGACACCAAATGAGTCTCGGTTTGTGTGAAACCCCAAAAAATCCGGCCATTAACATTATAATTCATGTTTTTAATAATCAACATCATTTTTTCTTGACTAACCCATGGATTCAAGATCATAACATGAAAAGGAAAGGGCAAATGATTACCAATTTATGTGATCAAATAGCCAAAACACCCACTTGAATTGTTGGTAACCAAAAACTCGGACCCTTTCCCTTTTCTTGATGTTGTCGGCGGTATACAAGCATACGAAATGCTATTTACGTTTTTTTACTGTTATGACAAAAGGGGAATTCCTTGTATTTTTCCTTTGCACAAAGTGGGTCGTGCTTGCAATGCCCATACTTCATTTTCTAGTTCTAAAATTGGCCGCCAGTCTTTTTGCATATTTGGTGGTTTTCGTTTAATTTTTCGACTTAGTATTTTATCGAGTACGCTTGTATTATAAATAGTACATACGTAATACGTAAGTAGTGTTTTTTTTCTTCTGAAATTTAATAATTATTTTCTGAATAATTATCTTTTGTAATATTTAAATAAAACTGAGACTGCGTAATTACTGTTAACGTTTAATTATTTTTGTATAATAAATAATACATAAGTAATATTTTCTGAGACATAATAATTATTTTCTGAATAATTATTTTGTTGTAGTATTTAAATAAACTAGGACTGCGTATGTACTGTTTAGGTTTAATTAAAGTTAGAGTTGAGACTACGCATATTTAATATTCGAAAATTTTAAATACTGGTTTTACAATTCTTCCCCTCTAAAAAAATAATTCGTCCTCGAATTAGGGATGCGATGATGCTGTGATTTTACAATTCTTCCCCCTAAAAAGGAGAAAATTTGTCCTCGAATTAAATGTAAATTAAGCTGGTGTAGTTATAATAGCTGAAAGGACTGATAGGCTGAAAAATATGAAAGCTGAAATTACATATAGACTGGAAGAACAGGAAAAGATGGAAAGACCTATAAGCTGAAAGATAATTCACCCTCGAATTAGGGCATAATGCTGCTGAAAGGGTATAACATGACCTGACTGAGGTGAACATGGAACGTGTCCTGGCTGAAGAGGACATGGAACGTAACATGACTGAAAGAACTTAATTGAATTTAAAGGAAAGGATGAGAGGTCTGAATGGACTCCTCCGTTCCGAGTGGCTTCCGGCTCGAAACGGTTCCTTCAAAGATCTAAACACAATGAAAATCTTGGTTCTGATGACCCTGTCCTGATGATACTGAATAGTTTCTGATCCCATACTTAAGATAGATTTTCTGAATCTGATAAAATGAAAAGCCATAGCATGTAGGATACATGAAACGATACGTGTAACTATTCTGAAACGATAACATTTATATCTCTGAGCAAGCTGCTGAAAAAAATAAAAAAGATAGGGGCGAACTACGTGAAAAATTATGAACGTGCTACGTGAGAAATTGTGAATGTGGTTCGCGATTATATGAGGAATGTTGTGCATGGAGTATATCGTGAATGTGATACGTGAAACATAAAGTGAACGTGATACTAGAACATATCATGAACGTATGCTGACCGAGGATGAATGACAAACGATACGGACTGAGACGTGAAACGTCTGCCTGGGTATGGAAAACCTGTGCTATATTTGAGTCTGGTTTCTTAAGCTTTCTGTAACCAACTCCGGTAAAGACCTGTAACGTATATACTAAGGTGGAACACGGACCTGAACGCGATCGATGTCATGAATGCGAACGTGAACTTAAATCACAAGATAGCACAAAATATGGACTGAAACACATCATAATGTGAATGTGAGACGTAAACGTACACGTGATCGTGAACATGAACGTCAGCGTGATTCGTGAACGTGAAATTCTATCTGTCATGATTGTTGACGGAATACTTGAAATCGTACGATCTATTGTTGAATTTCTTGCAGATCTGCTACTGCATAATCATTGCAGATGAAAGAAAACGTGTAGGCTAGGTGAACTGGTCGACAATGACTTAGATAGTATCGCACGGGTATGGAAATTTGATAACAACTATATGGAAAACTTGTCTCATTTATGTTCGGAAATTTCTAATGGTTGTAATAACTCACTAGTATGTCGGCGTTCTATCTTGACCCTGTGGTATGTCAGGCATCTCGATATGAACATAGCTGCACCAATTGTGTTATACTTCTTCTATCAAAGTTCTGTCTGGGATTGTGGGACATTCTTGTGGAATATGGGTGAGTATTCATGAAAGAATTTTGAGTCTCGCTGAATTAGATCTCTCCTAGCGTAGGATCTGATGGAATATAAAATTTTTGTGTAGATCGTCTCCTTTATGCGTAAGCTTAGTCATGGAAAGCTAATCTTGAGAACTGTCAGCAATTTCTGCGGTAGTAGTCAACTGAGTTCTAGAAAATTTGATACTTTAGTCATAGACGTCGGTCTTGACCATCTGGTGATGGCCTTCACCTTCGTAGGATTTCTGAACTTTCCTTCTGCTGAAATAGGGCGGTTCAGAAATGCCACCTTGTTCAACTGGAATTCACATATGGGAAGATGCTTATATGATTTTCCCCTATCGGAGGTTCTGTACAATTGTGAGAAGATGATTCTCTTATACCACTCTGGAATTTAACAGATCAGATCAAAGAACATACTGACGAGTTTGTCTGCGAAGTCATGAAAAAATTTATTCATAAATTTCATACTATATCTGGAGCATTAGGGAGCTCAGAAGTATAATTCAAAATTTCAGAGAGACTGTAATATGTGCAATAGCAGTCTGGAAAGCATCATGTTCCTTCTCTCACTACTGATGGTAGACTGATCGGGAATTGTTCTGGAAAAAGTTTAAGACATCCTAGCAGATCAGATAAACCTTCTATAAGTGAGATGAACATCGATTATGAGTGGTGATCTTTTAAAATTTTTGGTGATCGATACATGATCTCATGTACCGGCCTTCTTTCTGATAGACAGAAAACAGTGTACCTTCTGTGGTGTGCTAGGGAGATTAAAGCCTCGTTCCGGTAAATCTCACAGCTAATGCTGAAACTCTTTTAACTCAGCTGAAGTCTTGCGATAAAGAGTTCTTGAACAGTTTCTGTCCTTGAGACAAGCTCGATGATAAACTCTGTCTCGTGGTTAGGAAAGAATTTTTGGGACACCTTCTGGAATGACATCTGGAAACTTTAGGATAATCTGCTGATCATGAATTTAAGGAATTTCAGAAATGAATTTAAAACTGGTAGCTAAAAGGTCTTCGTAGTCATTGACTGATAAGTTATGTGCTTGTAAGGCATAAATAATTTGTATTGATTTTTCTGGCAAAAAATATAATGAATATATTTGGGATTTAGTAAGACGGACGTCGTCGTTAACTGAAAGAAAAACCTTTATAAATATGGGTGGTATTGCGGAGTCTTTTCTGGCTGGGAGGTAGGTAAATATCTGATTTAAGATAAAGCTGACATAAGAATACGTGAAGTAACATGGCGACTTTTCACTGAATGTGTTCGTCTGTAACCTCACAGAATGCATACTTCATGTTTAACCTAAATAATACTCTAGTGGTGGTGACTGAATTGTAAGGGTCTGATTCATGCGTGGTATAACAAAATGGTATACCCATTGGGAGGGTACCCTGAATTTCTGAGGACCTGGTTCAGAAGGCATACTGGAATTACGAGTCTTGACTCGTGCCTTAAGAGTATATTCGTATGACATGTATCATGACTGGTAACCTGACATGTGTCTACCAAAATGATACTTGAGACATGTGTCTTGACTGATGTTTTGACATGTCTTTTTTAGTAGGTGGGTCTGAATAAGGTTAAGAGTTTCTAGTAACTGTTAGGGTTGGCGGACCGGTTAGACTGTTGACCTCTGTATTTTTGGTCACGTCCGTTCTGGAGTTCCGATGGTTGCTGACAAATTAATTATTAGCACGGTGGTTGTCACTACTACTTTGTCTTTAAATTTTATGACGGTCATTATCATGACCGTGATTCATGTAACTATTTCTATTGAGTGGCCGGCTGGGTACCGATTTCCACTCCTCTGACTGAAAATATGGTTGTGTGCCGTGTGACATCTTAATTGATGAAGTAAAAGCATGGAATGTATGGTAGCATCTGATGGTTGAAGTATATTCTTGTCAGGAATTTCAAATTTCTAATTTTCGTCCTTGTTCTGAAGAGTGTTAATAGTATAAACAACATCAGCATCTTTAGAAATCTCCAAAACACCAACAGCATCAGCATTCGTGAGGTCTTCGAAGTGTTAGCAGCATCAGTATCTAGTAAAATCTTCAATTTACGAGCCATATCAGCATCTGGTAAAATATCGATGACTGGAAACGCCTGAGATAATTGAGGACTGATTAACAATACACATGTAGTAAGGTACATGGAGTACCCCTAGAATGCTGTACATGTAGTACATATGAAAGTTTGCTGATATGATCAATACTGATGTCAATTATTTGACATGATCAAAAGAAATAAATTGATTTAACTGGTTAGCAAACTGAACTGAAATGGTTAACATGATAGACTGATAATTTCTACATAGACTTAATGCTGGTTGTATAGAGGCTGAAAAGTATGATTAAACGGAGTTTCATCAATGTTTAGTATGAAGACATGATTGATGAAGACTAGAACATGATTTATCATGAAATAGGATTTTTCTGTAACCCTTCCGTATCTTAGCATGAAAACATCATCACCCTGCTAAAAACATAATTCTCATGAGGAGACATGAAACTTTATCAGCATGAAAACGACATTCACGTGAGAGTATAAAACTTGATTGATACAAAGAACATATAAGGAACTCAACTGAGGTTTAAGATCAACTGGTGTGGATGGCTATGGTTAAATCCACCAAATTCGAATGAGAAGACATGTGACTAAGTATGTACTATTACGGTTCGATCCATACTTGTAAAAATTTTATGAGAACTGTCATGCATAAAATTATAAATCTGGAACTAAATGTGGGTGGCTGTTGTCCAATCCATACTAGTAAAACTTCAACGAAACATCGTGATATGAACAAAGGTGAACGCTTTTCGGTCGGTTCACAAAAGAACTATCGTCTAAAAACATGAAAGTTGACCTGAACAATGGTAAACGTCTATGGGTCAGTTCAACAATTAACATTCGATTAGAAACATCAATCTAACATGAGTAAGGGTAAACGCCTGTGGGTCGGTTTACCAATACAAAATCTGAACGCGCAAGGGTGAACGCCTATGGGTCGGTTCACCAAAACAAAATTTGTAGCAAAGCACATACGACTAAATATGGCCAGTCTTGTACCAACCTTTTTACTTAGTCAAAAACTTTAAGAAAACTGACTGATGATCGAAGAAAACTGACTGATAATTGCATGAGAAACATGAAAGATAACAATGCCAAAATCTGGGGAGTTCCTTGTGACTACCCACTAGTCACAGGTCAAGTTTTAGAGCCTACAAGTCGAACCTTGCGCTCTAATACCCTAATTGTAACACCCCACTTGGATAAGTGGACTGTTACATGTATTTATGGCGTGTCATCAAAGCATAAGGTAAATGTCCTAAAACATTAACTGACCATAAAGGAAATAACGGAAACAAACATCGGTAATCCAAATATAAGCTCAAAACATGAAAAGTAAATACTGGAGGAAAGGACTAAAGAATGTCCAAAAGCAGAATAATGTAAGAAGTGAATAAAGTAAGAAGTCTGGATAGCTTCCATCCAAATGCACGTGCTCTCAGAATCCTAAGAGCGTCCTGGTCCTGTCGTTAGAACATGAAAGGAAATACGGCTGAGCATAACACCCAGTGAACGGATATAAAGCATGATAAGAAATACTGAAATGAAGCAGATGATAAAATACTGAAGTTGTAAGACTGATAAGTAAAGTTGCAGCGGAAATCTGTGTATAATCTGAAAGGTCTAACTTATAAATAATAAAGCTGAACAGTTATCTATTAAATCTGAAAACATGCATTTATTGTATTTTAATTGCCAAGAGCTTATATAGGTCATGTGCTGTAACAACTATAGCATGAATAACTGGAGGGGTGATCTCGTCATGCTGTAGAGGGGTGACCTCTAAATAATGTGCAGGGTGGAGGGGTCAACTCCAATGTGAAGGATGTAGAGCACACGTCACATTCACCTGATAACTGTAAACTGATAGCATAGGATGTACCCATATGCCCCGCTGATAATACTGATAAATAGCCAAGCTGAAATAAATGGGACACTGTGAGAAATCACTCCCTCGCAGAGGAGTCATGACACCGGTGCCTCTTGTGTCATGGTTACGGTACCTCCAACTGGTCATTCTTGTATATAAATCTCAAACAATTTAGTTATTAAATGATTACTGATAAGCTTAAAACATATACTGGGTAAAACATTTGGCTGCAGACGGGAAATTCTGATCATGCATAGGAAAGGAAGTCCTTACTGAAGGACGGAAAATTCGTACCTCGTGTCCAGTAATGAAATAAGAATGAAAGATGAAAGATCTAGTCAAACTTCACGGTTACTACATAAATAACGGACGCGTAATAAATTGTCTGATTACTATTTACTGTTACTGATTTTTATCGGTTCTTAGTTTAATTTTTATTTTATTCTTGTATTACTGTTTATGTATAATCTGATTAATCTGAATAGTCCGGTGTATTTCTGATAATTTGAATATTTTTTAAATGTTTACTGATTAGTATATATATATATATATCCTGTATTTCTAGTTACTGTATATTATACTGTATCTTGATATGGTATTATACTGTATCAAGTAACCTGCTAAAATAGGAAGTTTTCCCGAAATAGAAAGTTTCTAAAACTAGAAGTTTCTTAAAATAGAAAGGTCTCCTTAATTAGTTTCAAACGAAATTAGATCATTTAATAAATGTCCTATCTTTTCATTTATAAAACTAGTGAAACATATTTTATTTAATTAAATTAAATAACATATGAAACGCGTATAATTTAAGGTATAAAACTTAATTAAATAAATGATTCAATATTTATAACACGTCCTTCTAAAATTCTTGTTATAAAAAATAACCCGAAAATTCCCGAGTCAAAGGTTCCCCGAGACACTTTGTCTCGGTCAACCGTGAACCAAAACCCCACCACAGCCCTAAGGATATGGTTCCTTTGCTGCCTTCAAACTGAGCAGTAGCCACTACTTTGTGGTTCCCACTGTTGGGTTAAAAGTACCCACTGCTAGTACATTGTTCCCACTGCCCTGTTATGGTTTCCCACTGTTTTATATCTAAGACCCACTGTTAATGAAGTGGTTCCCACTGCTAATGCAGTGGTTCCTACTGCTTATGTTTCTGTCCCCACTGTACGCAATTCCAAACATCCCCTTTCTGCGAGTTAAACCAAAACACCCCTGGTGGTTGTTTCTGCTGTTCGAAAAGGCAAACACCCCCTGCTGATTATTTATTCCTACTACTTTATTAAACAACACCCCTGGCCATCATTGTTTTCCCCTGTTTTGTTTCTGTTTGGGCCGACAACCACCAAGACCACCACCGCCTAGCGGCTGGTCTAAAAAGAAACACACCAAGACACCAAATGTGTCTCGGATTGTGTGAATCCCCCAAAAAATCAGGCCATTAACAAATTAATTCATATTTTTAATAATCGACATCATTTGTTCTTGACTAACCCATGGATTCAAGATCATAACACGAAAAGGAAAGGGAAAATGATTACCGATTTATGTGATCAAATAGCCAAAACACGCACTTGAACTGTTGGTAACCAAAAACTCGGACCCTTGCCCTTTTCTTGATGTTGCCGGCGGTATACAAGCATACAAAACCCTATTTACGGTTTTTTTTACTGTTATGACAAAAGGGGAATTCCCTGTATTTTTCGTTTACACAAAGTGGGTCGGGCTTCCAAAGCCCATACTTCATTTTCATGTTCTAAAATTGGCCGCTGGCCTTTTTGCATATTTGGTGGTTTTCGTTTAATTTTTCGACTTAGTATTTTATCGAGTACGCTTGTATTATTTCTTGTGCTTTTAATTTCTAAAACATAATAATAATTCTGTATTATAAATAATACATACGTAATACGTGCGTAGTCTTTTTTCTGAAATTTAATAATTATTTTCTGAATAATTATCTTTTGTAATATTTAAATAAAACTGAGACTACATAATTACTGTTAACGTTTAATTATTTATGTATAACAAATAATACTGTTGTCCCCTATTTGTGATGATAGAACACGAATTAAAGAATGAAAATAGATGAAGAAGATGAATTCTAGAGAGAGAAAGTAGTAAGAGAAACTAGAGAGAATGGTTGGAGAAACTAGTTGATATTAGATTAGAGAAAATGAATAACCAACACCCTTCCTAACATGCTAGGAAGGGTATATATAGCCTTTGCCTACATGTGGCTTAATGGGCTATATGATCATGGGTCGGGCTTTCCTTTTGGGCTTTGGTTACTTATGAATGAACCTTAGCTTAAAGTTAAGCGCGTAGTACACGACTAACATACTACCTATTACAACGTTCTAAAATATGATACATAATAAACATATGACCGAGCATTCTTGTTTGACTCAATATTTTGAGGCTAACAATCTCCCCCAATGTGAGGTCACTATCCTTTATGAGAGGTCATTACTCTTTGTCATTTGGAGAATTTTAGAGATTACTAATCTCACCATAAATGAGTCTTGAACGTGTAATAGTAGTCTTGTTTCTTCATGCTGTGATCTTTGAGCCTTTGTCGTTGTCTTTCGACTTTGTCCTTTTTTATCTTGAGATCTTCAAATCATCCTTGACTTGTCTTTGCCATCTTGCGATCTTGTGTCTTCATCCACATGCTAAAACTATTAATTGTTGAATATGTCTTTAGGCATGAGTATGTGGTTTTTCAATCTTTGACTTTGCTGAGTACACCGTGACGCCACCTTCTCGAGACAAAACATAGACACGGACTGAATGGCTTTGACATTCATCCTAAATCGGTAGCGTTTTACCTCCGGTCGGTGAAGACCGTTATACGATATTAAATATCGTACATGTGATAGGTAGATTCAGTTAAAAATCTCCTTGACAGGGTTTCGCGGTTGTACTAGCCGTTCTCTTTACTCGACCGTCTCAAAGCAATACTGCGAACATAAAGAGTGAATCAATTGGATAAATATCCGCCTGATTAAAGTCGTCAATTCAATTTCCTGGAACAAGTGTGATTCACAAAGAATCTTACCATTGTTGCTTTTTAGTTGACACAAGCTTGATTAATAAGAATCTCACAAGTCACCTACCGTAGCGCTGTTTGATGTTGACGCTAGAAGGATTTCCATTCGTCACTGTGAATATTAATGAATATCACTCTGAATGTTCTGGCAAGACCATAAAGATATTGCATAGAAACCTGAAACGATTTTGAATCAATTCAGAATCAAACCACTGTTGCTTTTCAGTTTTACACATGTTCAATTCATAAAGAATCTTGCATATGACCTACCGCAGTGCTGTTTGATGTTAACACTGGAAGGATTTCCACTCATCATTGTGAATACTAAGTAGTATCACTCTGAGTGTTCTAGCAATATCACAAGTATATAGCGTAGGACTCTGTTAATCTTCATCCGTGTGTCCTAACGAGATTTAATTGATCTCTTGGCTCTAGACTCGATTTGTTCACTTTTAGTGGTCGGAGGCTGGAGCAGATGCCACCTATTCAATATCAACTATCTTGAAGTGAGAAAGTCAATAGAAGTCATGTTGTTCTCCATGACAATAAAACAAACTTCTTTTGAGAGAAGCCTGAGTAGCTAGGAAAAGGTTGTGCATACATCACTGGGTCCATGATGAGTTTTCTTCATGATGTGTTGACCTGGTTTCTGCGTAAGTTGTATGGAGGGCTTCTTTCTTTACACCCTTTATCCTTACATTTCTTTTTCATTCTTCAACCCCTTCAATGCATACCAAGACATCATTACTAGCACCTTCTTGTGATTGTTCTAGTGCTAGCATCAGTACTTAGTCGGCATTCAGCTACGTTCACATTCTACTCCATCTTTCCTAAGGACTTATAACAATCTATTGGATTGTCCCTGGGAAGATCCCTCCGGTTCTGGTTGGATCATAGGACTTAAACCTAACCACCCTTTTGACACCAATAACGTCGTGAATTAAAGATGTTGTGGGTATTCGATCGTAACCATGAAAAACCACTTCAAATTTCTAAGAAGGTGTTTGAAAAATATTTAACACCTTGATAGTTTTGTCGTTTCAGAAATGCTCCCCCTTTACATGTGCATCGATAATCGAAAGTGTTTCGCACATGTAGGTAAGAGTTAAAGTGCTCGAGTCTTATATAAGGTCACACATTTTCTCCCCCTATCTGTAATATATAAAATCTTTTGATATTAGAGATACCAAATTTGATTAAAATATATTTTGAAAATTAGTCTTGAAAATCTCTGGGAGAAAGATGTGTTAATCTTTTGCATGAAGTTAAAATGCTCCCCCTCAAAAATTGATCCAATTGAATTGTCATTGTGAGGATGTGATCCACATTTCTCTTTTTGAGGATGGGAGTTGTTGAACACACAATTTTTTAAAGATTTTGAATAATCATTGAAAAATTCTTGAAAAAATTGTGTTCAATGCTTTTTTAAAAATCCTATTTCTTTTTGTCGAAGAGGTTTTTCTAAAGCATAAACTTGAGTTCATAGACTTTGAATGTCTTGACAAATCCACTCAAGTGTAAGAAGATTTAACTTCTTTTGCTGAGGGTAAGTGCACTAAATCGTACACTCCCCCGTGAATATATATCCGGGTTGCAATCTGAAAGTGATTACAAGCCATTGTGTTGAGCTCAAAACGTTGAATGTTTTGTGACAAGCTCAACCCGAGATAGATTGCTCTACCCGTTGTTGGAAATATTGTCCAAATGGGACAATTTCCTTTAAAAAGATAGAAATGACATGTTTTGAAAAATATTTACAACTTTCGTTCGAGCTTTATGTACATACCCGTATCGTTATTGAGCGACATTTCTAGGTACGTCCATATTATCGATACTGAAAGACATGTCGAGAAGAATCTTTTTGGTATTTTTGAAAGATTTTTAATTTTGTGTTTTGCTTTTATATGTTTTATATTTTTGTATTTTGTTTTTCCATAGATATATACAAGTAGATGTTTGAAATATGAATCAAGCAAGTACCTTTGCCAGAATCTCCAGGACTGCTGGAGTCAAACATCTCATACCAATTTGCCTAACGAGGTACTCAAACCTATCTTGCGACATACCTTTCGTGAACAAGTCGGCTAACTGATAATCTGTTCCGACAAAGTATAATTCAACGATTCCGCGTTCAACTTGTTCCTTGATGAAGTGATATCTGACGTCAATGTGCTTCGTGCGGGAATGCTGTACCGGATTGCAGGAGATGGCTATGGCCGACTTTGAGTCACAGTACATATTGAGTCACAGTACATAGGTACTTTATCAAAGTGGAAGCCATAATCCGTGAGTTGTGTTCTCATCCAAAGAACTTGAGCACAACACACAGATAGAGACACATACTCCGCTTCGGCTGATGAAAGTGACGTGCAATCCTGCTTCTTAGACGACCATCCCACAAGCTTATCTTGACCTAAAAATTGTGCACCACCAGAAGTACTTTTTCGTGTATCAAGACACCCTGCATGATCAGAATCTGAATAGGTCGTTAGAAAGAAACCGGTTTCCCTCGGATACTAGAGTCCCATGTGAATGGTATTCTTAAGGTACCGAAAGATCCGTTAACCTCCTTGAGGTGCTTTTCAGTGGGTCGTGCTTGATATCGTACACAATAGCATGTAGCATGATGAATATCGGGTCTACTTGCTGTCAAGTACATGAGGGACCCGATCATGGAACGATATCTCGTTTGATCTATGGGTGTGGATAATGGTGTCCTAACTGGGTCACATGAGGTCATACCATGCTTTTTGATTATCTCTTGACAATACTTAGCTTGGTTGATAAAGATACCACTTAGGGATTGGTGAACTTGAATTCCTGGAAAGAATTTTAGTTCGCCTATCATAGACATTTCAAATTTGCTGTGCATTACTTTTTCAAACCATTTTGAAATTTTTGGGTTTGTAGACCCGAAAATAATATCATCAACATAAATCTGCACAAGCAAAATGTCATCCCTATATTTATAAGTGAACAAAGTTAGATCAATGGAACCTTTTGAGAAACCTTTGGATACAAGAAATTTCGAGAGCTCGTCGTACCACGCCCTTGGAGCTTGCTTGAGTTCATAAAGTGTTTTGTGGAGATGATACACCTTGTCAGGATAATGAGGATTGACGAATCCTTCCGGCTGCGTGACATAAACTTCTTCCTTCAAAGGACCGTTAAGAAATTGTAACACCCCAAATTTATACAATTCAATACAGCGGAAGACTCGTTGGTGTTACGGGATAGCACATTACTCACATCATAGACAACACTTAAAAATCGCGTCGTTTAATAATAAAGTATTTCCATTCATAAATATCAAATTTACATAGGTCCCAAGTCATATTATTTCATACAAACTTTACAAAGCATTTGAATGGAAATTATTGTTTAAGTGCGGGCCATGAATTCTTGTTGTCTTCCCGAGAATTACCTTCAAGTACCTGAGATAAAACATGTCAAAAGAAAAGGTCAGCGATAACGCCGAGTGAATTCATAGAATTTAATAAAACCATTAATATATCATCGGTATATAATTATTACCGAAAACCATTTTTTACAAATCTTTGTAATAGGCCATAAAATAGCCAAAATCATTTTATACAAATCCTTGTCAAAATCATAATATAGGCTTTCGCCTTCAAAACCATTATACGAACCAATGTCGTAAAAATATCATACAATACGTTTTATAACGTTGTATAAAGTTAAATAAAAACCGTTATATGAATATGGTTATGTAAGACTAAAACACGAACATAATATCAATAATAAGACCCTGTATTGCTAGTCAGGCAATATATCACAATTCAATGCATAAAGCAGTATTTTCGTTATTTTTGGATTATTACAAGCCGCATGACATTGTTACCTTACTAAACCAAACAAAGGGTAGCTAACCCAAAACTCATTTGCCCATCTAAGTTAACGTGTCGTCACAAAGATCACGCTATTGAAATCTTCTCATACATAAATTCGCTTACCAATCAATGTGGCACGACGGGGATCAACCGTCAAGGCGCGAACTGGGGTGATCGTCCCCAAATAGTACTATTATATGCATAAGCGTCTACCAAATCCCGGTAGTTCACAATTCATGCTAATGGGACTTTTAGTGACATAACCTAACTTTAATAATCCATTTCATTTCATTTATCGGGTCATATATTCATTCATCGGGTCATACAATCATTCGGGTCCAAATCAATAAACAAACAATCGGGACAAATGTTGTCCTATTTTATCAAAACTAACATGTTATCTCCCTCGCGGGTTCATAAAAAATTTCATAAAAACATTTAAAAGAGTGCGAGGCTATGAACTCACGTTGATGTGGGAAGGCGGTTATCGGTGATTTGGATGTACGGTACGTGCTTCAATCACGGAAACCTAGACAAATAATACTCGGTCTTAGACACTTGTCCAATGACTTTATAAAAACAATGGCTATTTAGATCTATGATGATATCATGAGTATGATGATGATCAAGTGGGATTTTACATTCTCATTTACTCATTTTAGTGATATGTGTTGACAACTTTTATACTTGTTTCACTAGTTCATCTTCTTTACTTGTCAAGGCCCATTAGGCCCATTATAAGTCCATTACCTTATATTGATCTATTTTACACTTTTAATATCAGTATTATACTTACAAGTTAGGCCCAAGTGGGTTAAGCCCAATAAGTAAGTTTTTAAGTGTTTAGCCAAATTAGTTGGATTAATAGTCCAATAAGGCTAACTTGGCCCGTTAATGTCCGTACGTTATAAAGCTCGGGTTTTATCGGTTTTTACTTGTAATATGTACTCATATATCAGTATATGAGTTATAAAAAGTTTACATTAGACGGGTCCGACCGTCTAAGTTTTAATTGACAAAAACGTTAATTTATCGGTTTTAGCCAAAAAGACGTAAAAAGCATGTTTATAGTTTTATAACTTATAAAACTTATCAAACTACCATTTTTATAAAATGTCCCTTTTATTTATTATTGTACATATTTATATAAATGTAATATATAAGTTATTGTGTTTTAATTTACATTTTATACTATATTTATTTGAGTGCTATTATAATACTATTAAACTTTAATTTCACAAAATCTGATTTTTAATTTCATTTTCACCATTTTTACCATATCTTGAGTTCTACAAGGAGATAGAAGCTCATTTTTGGATGACATAAACTTCATATTATGTGTTACAAATAATTTAGCTTTAGCTACTACTCAATCCAAGTCTAAGTATCCCTAACAGTCCTCACAAAACAGACTATTCTGATTGATACACTAATTTTGTTTTGATCATATCTCACTCATTATAATGATTCCATTGCATGGCCAACTCTCACATGTGTACAAGACCTAATACTTACTGTATATTGATTCCACTTTGCCATTTTATCAGTTTAACATATGGTTAGTTACTGTTTTTATACAGCTAACTTATTAAGCAAGATTTTAACCTTTTTCTACATATGGTTTTCCATCTTTTTAACCATGTTTATCAACACCAAATCCCCACATAATATTTTTAATCATCATTCATCATTATATACATATACATAAATAAAGAAAATATAATATTACATAATCAAAATAACAAGAGGATAGGAAGAAACAATCTCTATACCATCATTAGTGATAAAAAGATAAGTTTTTGATGAACAAGGCTTGGATTTTGATGGCAAAACTTGTGATAAACCAATATCATCTTCAAGTCCACCAATCTTTATAATCTCCTTGTGGTAAATAAGCCCTAGGACACCAAGAAATCTCCTCTTTGGATGTTAGAATCACCTCCAATCTTCATAACTTCAAAAAGTATTCAACTTGTGCAAGTTATACACATGATTCATGGTTGAATTTTTGATCAAATGGGGTGTTTTGGGAGCATGGTGGACGTTCATAGGGAGCCAAGAGAGTTTGTGTGTGGTTTGCATGTTGTAAATGAGATAATGGTTTAGTCTTGGCTAGTTTTATGTTTCTAGTGGTTTGGTAAGAAACAAGGACAAGTGTCCTTGTTTACTTAAGTAAACTTGACACATCAAGATTGTGTTGTGTACTCTTGGATGCCACTTGTATAGGAGTGGGCAAGTATAAACTTGTCCCATCCCTATTAATTTACGGGTACTCCTCGATTCTAGTTTCCTCGATTTGCGTGCCCTCGGGTCGTTTTCGAAAAACATTTTTATAAATTATGAATCAACGGCACAAAACGAATCTAATAAAAATTGTCTCATCAAAAACGGAGTTCGAAAACGTAACTACGTAATCCTAAAGTTTCCGGTTTAGTCGTAAAGGACGTTAAATTATTCACGTAAGTCCTAATCTCTTCTCGTAAATTTGTGAGTTTATGAAACAACTCAAATTTAAAATCCCAAAATAATATTCACGGATAAATTTATTTCCTGAAGTGTCGGACTGTCACCAAAAACGGTGTATGTAAACGTAAGCACGTAACGTAAAATCCTCCGGTTTAGACGTAGTCGATGCTACTTCAAGACGTAAATCCAAATTTCTTCCCAAAAATAAGTGAGTTCATAATATAACATTAAAATAATGTTTTTCAATAATATTTGAGAATAAAATATCAACCATAAATTGACGAATTGTCACAGAAATGCCGTCTTTACGTCTATTTGATAAACGATGAATCCCTTATGTGCAACATAAGCAAGAAAAATCTTGACCGCTTCCATTCGAGCAACTGGTGCAAATGATTCTTCAAAATCAATACCCTCTTTCTGTCTATACCCTTTAGACACTAGCCTAGATTTATTCTTGATGATCGTGTTCTCTTCATCCATCTTGTTTTTCCAGATCCATCGAAGATTTAATGGTATTACATCGTATGGTCTGTCAACAAGTTCCCAGACTTTAAGTCTTTCAAATTGTTGAAGTTCATCCGTCATCGATCCAATCCAAGCGTGATCAGCCATGGATTCTTTGATGTTTTTCGGTTCAGCTAAACTCACGGAGAGTGCGAACATACAAACATCGCCATCGGTGTGAAGCTGTCGTCATGTACGAACGGGCTGTGAAGGGTTTCCAATGACATGAACCAAAGTATGATCTCGGGTCCAATGATGTGTTGAAGGATGTCGTTGGTAGAATGTATGCATATTTGACGGATCAACATGGCGAGTAGAAGACTCTCCAGTTTCGTGTACCAGTGTACCGAATGGGTTGATAAACTCGTCTTCGTCAGATAATGCATTGTCTGCTTGATTTGTGTTCTCTGGAGCAATGACAGTAGTTGTGGTTGTTGTAGGAGCGATTGTTGATGTGATATTCTGAGGAGGTAAATCTACAGCAACCCGTGTTGAAGTAGATGAAGTTGTATCTGGTTGTTGACGATGATCGGTATCATCATTCTTATCATGAGTGACAGCGGAAGACTTCGATACAACTTGTTTCTCCCCCGTGAAATATTCATCATACATTGGTCCATATAAAATTTCCAACTCTTCAATTGTTGTGTTGATTGTCATATCCGCTCTTGGAAGATTTCCTTGAACCAGCGTGGAACTTGACGGTTCATTGCTGTGGTCTTGATTTCCGAGTTCCGTGCGGTTGTGAACGAAAGTCGTTTGTCGTTGTGGATCGGGACTTAAACTGTTTTGTTCAAATGCCATTTCTTGCAATTCATCAAAAATGATATGAATAGTCTCTACTATCAATTTTGTTCTCTTGTTGTACACTCTATATCCCTTAGACTGAGTTGCATATCCCACAAGAATACATGCATCACCTTTCTCCTTCATCTTGTCTAGATTTTCACCATCTCGAATAATGTAACCACGTACATCCAAAAACATGAAGGTGTTTGAGTGAAGGTTTTCGATCATGAATTATGTGATATCGTGTCTTTTCGTATCTTGGGATAATTAAGGAGCGGTTTTGTGTGTAGCATGCGGTTGACATGGCTTCGACCCAAAAGAATATTGGAAGTTTTGAAGCGGATAATAATGTTCGAACAGCCTCAACTAAAGTACAGTTTCGTCTTTCAACAACGCCGTTTTGTTCGGGTGTTCGAGCAATAGATGTTTCATGTTCAATTCCTTCGGCTTCAAAATAGTTTCTTAGTTTTGAATTCAATAATTATGTACCTCTGTCAGTACGAACCACTTTAACTTGAGCTTGAAGACCACGTTGTATCACTTTAAGGAAGTTGATGAGAACATCGAGTGTTTCATCCTTGGACCTCAAGAAGTGAGTCCATGTGTACCTTGAGTAGTCATCGACAATTACCATAACGTATTTCTTCCCATTGATACTATGAACACGCATGGGGCCACACAAATCTATATGAAGAAGATCTAACCGTCCTTTAGAGCTTGGTGTAGTCTTTGTTTTGAAGCTACTTCGTTTAGCTTTACAAAGCTCACAAGAAGAACAAAGATGATCTTTGATGAATTTCAAGCTTGGAAGGCCTCTCACAATATCTTTCTTGGAAAACAAGTTGATGGTATCAAAATTAAGATGAGATAAACGTTGATGCCATAACCATGCCTGAGTCGATGAAGCTTTAGCCATGAAGCAAATTGGAGTTGATGAAGTTGTGTCTTGAAGTGAAATTGTGTAAAGATCAGTACCCCGTGTGACGGTAAGTAAGTCATTCCCATCATAATCACGAACAAAACATGTCTTCTTTCTAAAAGCAACCTCCAAATCCGCATCACAGAATTGACCAACCGAGAAAAGATTGTGACTGAGCCCTTCCACGTAGTATACCCTTTTGATCGTTATATTTCCCTGAACCAAATCTCCATATCCTAGGATCGGTGCAAATTGATCATTTCCGAATCGGACCGTACCCAGGAACTTCTCCACGAAATTATTTAGAAGCTTGAGATTCCCCGTCATGTGCTTCGTGCATCCGGAGTCCGGTATGAAGAGAATTATTTGTATCACCTGCAGAAGAGTTAGAACACGATGGAGCATTTGCTAAATTGGATACCACAGTATTTGTGATTGTAGAATCATTAGTGTCCTTAGCAACATTTAAAGGCATACTAACACTCGTCGTCACATTTTCAGTCCTAACTTTAGGCATCCATTTATATCCTGGAGGACATTGATTAGCAAACCACCATTTCCAAGACTTGCTAGCAGACTCATATAATTCCTTAATTCTGCTTCTAGGGTTCTTAGTGATTGAGTCTGATGCATTACTTTTCTTAGTGGGAGTAGCACCAGAATGGTTCACTTTGCGTTTGGGTTTACTATCACTAATAGGCATCGCAACATGCTTCTTAGTTCTAGTATCTACGCCTTTGACATTATTCGAAACACACATAGCATGATTAGCATTAGCACACTTTCCACATTCCACACAAACAAACTTAACATTCAAAGCATTCAAATTCGAATCATTCAAATCGTCATTACACGCGATTACAAACGTTTTATTCTTAGAAACATTAAAAATCCTAGGGTGGTCTTCTACTGTCTTCATCTTTCCTTGACTTTTGTTTTGCCAAACCTTTTCATTCATGCGAGTGCTCTTAAGCTGAGGCCGGCTAACACTATTAGTGGGGATTACTCCTGTAGTAAAAGACACACATCTATTAGTGTTTCTAGAAGTCTGAGATGATTGAATTTCTTTGTTGTGTATGGATTTAGTGGCCAATCTATACATCCCTGGTTTAATCACATTATTGTGCTTAACGCTAGGTGCTATGACATTCCTTATGGGTTAATTCTGTGGTAACCTTTCCTTTCCATCCATCTTGGGGGCAAACACAGGTTTTGCAAACGAGGAATTTGATAAAGCAGATGGTTTTCCCAAGATAGAGGATCTATTCACTTTAGAGGCATTGGGTTGTCTAACAACAAGTTTCTTAACGCTAGGTTCCACAACTTTCCCACCCATCTTAGCAACGAGTTTCTACAACTCTGCTATCGCTCTTTCCCTGTCTTGTAACTGAGCTTTCAACCCTTTAATTTCCAAATTCTGTTCATTCATTTCTCGAAATGTTTTGGAAAGTTTTTCTTGCAAGTTATTATCATGTGGAAAACTACCAACGTCTTTTTGCAAAGCAAGTTCAAGAGAATGACTATGTTTTTGAAGGAAATCAGTTTTGTGTTGAAGTAACTCAAAATCCTTTTTATCAAAATTTTATTAACGTTTCAAAAGATCTAGTCCAAGATGCTCACATTCTTTGATTTTATCAAGATATTTGCATGCAACATTAGAATATTCATCGATATCAGCACAAGATTGAAGAGTAACACACAAATATCTTTGGAGAGACATTCTTCTAAGAGTAAATCATATTCATCAGAAAAAACGGACTTGTCCATTTGAAGATCGTCAATTTCTTTCTCAATAGACTCAACATATTTTAAATCATCAAACATTTCAGACTGAATTAATCTTTCAAATTCAAGCATATTTTCTTTTAATGTGGTCGTGTTCGGTATTAAGATTTGTTTGATAAGCACAGTTATATCTTGAGGACTTGGTTTTTTCCACTCTTCATTTTCTCGTTGTTTCCATTCACTGTCAACAATGGATTTAATATTATCAATGTAATGTTGTAGAAACCCAAATGTCTGCCTACTCTTGCTTTTAGAAGCATCAAGAGGCAAGTAGTTGATGAACTTAGAAACGTTAGTTTTGTTAGTAGCAAAAGCTTTCTTCCATTTAATTATTCTTTGTTTGCATTCTAAAAACAATTCCTCACGAGACTTTTGTTTTTGTGTAGTAAAAAGACCATATAGACTATTCTCATAAGCATAATTGTATGATTTCACAAACTCTTTATTGACCGGTGATCTACTCTCCTCTTCCGAAAGGGATGTCTCATCATAACCAAGAGGATATTCAAGATCGGTCCATTCGGACTCATCCATATAAAGGCGCGGGTTCGCAGCTTGAGATTGGGCAAGATTATCAGGACTTGCAAAGCTAGCTTGACCCTTAAACATAGACGGAGGTGCTATCATTCTAACGGTTTGAATAGAGTCATGCGTTTTATAAACAACTTTCTTCAAAAATTCGACTTGTTTTTCTAGTTTCGTTAGTTTTTCAGTATCTTTTTCATGTCGACTTTTGAAATCTTGTTTTAACGTTTCAACCTCTTGTTTCTTAACATCAAGAATTTTAGCAGACTCGGTGTTATCCATCGAAAGCCGTTGTTCAAGTTCTTTAACTTTGGTGGTAGCAAGGTACGTTTTTTGACGTTCATCCATTAATAAAACATTAACTTGACGTTTCTCTTTGGTTAATAACTCAAGAGTTTCGTTGTATTTCTTTTCAAGATCGTCCTTTTGAGTTTTAACGCACTACCCTTGTACCCCTCAAGCTGTTTGGTTTTCTGAAGAAGCTCATCTTTATAGCGTTCAATGGTCTCACTAGATGTAATTAGTGCGGCTTTGCATTCTTCAAAATTTTGAGTGAGCGCTGCGTTTGCCTTCTTAAATTGCTTTTGACTTTTTCTAGTTTCATTGACATCTTTTTGTAAACTAGCAATTTAATTAGCAAGCGCGACACGCTCCTCATCATCATACTCATTTGCATGTTGATCATCCTCAAACTCATTATTGCACATGTCTGATGAATCGGGTGTGGTATTTCTATCAACCTTTTCCGTCATACATGTGTCATTAATGGAATTGGGTAGCTCACTATGCTCATGAGTATCACCAAACACATTATATTCATCAGTGGTGTGTACCTTATCGAGTGGCTCAGTGTCAAAGATAGGGTCGTTGTCATCTTCAATGACGTTGAGAACTTCGTCAACCTTTGCCATGTACGAGTAATGTGCTTCTAATTCTTGGTCGGAGGCTTCATCATCAGTATCATCAAGCATTGCTCCTTCCTCAGCCAATACTTTGACCCCTGCTTCCATCTTCTTGCATAACAACATATTCTCTTTATGATAGCTAGAGTCCCTAACCCGTTTTGGCTTTCTACATTCCTTTGCCATATGCCCATAACCTTGGCAATTATAACACTGAATCCCACTTTGCTGAACCACTTGCGTTCCAACAGTTTCCCTATTCCCAGTAGCAACAACAATCCTCTGAGTATCATAGTTAGCAGTTTGTCGATCATACCTTGCAGAACCCTCAACATGTGTTGGATTATGTCGATCTTACCTAGAAGGACTTTCACCACATCGACGTGTGTCATACCTTGAAGGGTTCTCAACATATTGGTTCTTTGTGTTGGATGATGTTCGAAGATTGTTGTTGGTAGGTTTGAAGATTTTCTTCTAGGTCTTCATAATGAAATCAATTTGTTGTTTCATTTCCCGATTCTTCTAAGCTTGATCTTCATCACTATCCTCTTCAGATGATGACTCAGATGGTGGTGATGGTGCTCTTGGTTCTTTGCCGCGTGATCTTGTGGATGATGAAGACTTGGATGATATGGAATATCGTGGTGAGTAATAACTGTTATTTTAGTTGATTAAAAATGTTGCTTTTGCAAGATCTTTCTTTGCATTGCTCGTACCCAATTGATATATGTCGTTGTTTCGTTCTCGGTATCTTCTCGAATTGATCACGGTCGAAAGTGGAATAGTTGTAATTGGTGACAAAAAAAGGAGAGCTTTAGTCTAAATCTACTAAAATGATAAGTGCTAGAAATAATAAAATTAAACTAAAAGCAATTACTGAGAATAAAAATAAAGCTAGAATTTAAAACTGGAAAAACTGGAAATTTACCTTATTCGGAATAACGGCTATCCGAAATATTTTTCCCTACTCGGAATGATCATGGCCATGCGGAATAATTTGTGCTATGCGAAATAATAAGGTGATGCGGAATAATAGCCTATCCTGAATAATTGTTCTACTCAGAAAACTCCCTATCCGGAATGTTTGGCTATATGGAATAAAGTTCCTATGTTGAATAATGATACTATTCGGAAAAAGATGGTTATGCGGAAAACTGACTCTATGCGGAATAATGACTCTATGCGGAATAATAGAAAATAGCCCTATGCGGAATAACTGAAAGGAAACACTTATGCGGAATAATTGACAGATGCTCTATGCGGAATGTTTGGAAAGAAAGCTTTATGAGGAATAATTTATGCTACTCGGAACATTTCGGTTATGCGGAACATTTTTAATAAAACCCTATGCGGAATGTTTTGGTATGAAACTCTATGCGGAATATTTGGATATTCCGAGTGAACAACACAATCAAAGCTTTGATCCGGAATATATTGATATTCCGAACCAACAAAATCTCAGAAACTCTATACGGAATCTGGGCAACTCAGTAACAATATGCGAGGAACAGGGGAAGACAGAAACACGAATTTGACTCAAAATTCACCAAGTTTTTAATCAAAACTAAAACCAATTTAACCACTAATCATTTACCTAAGGTAAACATCAATCCAAAACCACAAAATCACAAAACCCACTTACTTTTTATGATCAAACCAATAAAATAAAACTTAAGAACTTATAATCAATAAGAGATGAAGAACAAGATGATGGAAAGATTAAAAGTAAACTTGTATTAATGATTAAGGATTCAACAAACAAAGTGGAATGATTAAAATTACAAGATTGGAAGAAAAATCAAAGAAAAATGAAAACCACTCCTTAAGGGAGATGGTTTCTCCTAAGAACTCGGAAAAAATGTAACTGAAAAGAACTAGTGGAAAGTCTTGAATGGGAGGAGTATTTATAGGCTTCTCCCTTGGTTGGTGAGTGGGCTTTCTTCCTTTCTTTTTGTCTTCTCGTCTTTTCAGAAAAGTTGACGTTTTCGATTTCGATTCGGGATTTGTCGACAAATAATTTCAACTCGTCTTTTAATTTCTTCATTTAATAGACTTGAGTTTCTTCGACATAGGTAAATCTTCCGTCTTTGGTCCTTTTCTTCGATAAATCTTCAAATAGGCCCATGGACTTCAAATCTTTTGCATCTCTTGGACTATAGACTTCATCTTTTCGTCTTTTTCCTCGATAAAACCCGTGCAATCCCATGTTTTCTCCAATATTTATCCGGTTGGCTCTGAAAACACAACAAACACACAAACCACGCATAATTCCAAACAAATGACATTAAATACGCGTTTTGGTCTTGTTTTAGTAAGAAATAAGTGGTAAAAGGATGGGTGTTTTCACACCTATCAAATCCCCTACACTTAACCATTGCCATGCCCTCATGCAATGCTTAGTGATAAAGAAATTTTACATTTTTCTCATAATCAATCAACCTTGGCCTTATTAACATACTACTAAACAAGAGAAATTAAAACCTTAAAATAAACTAAAGGATAGAAAACCATTTTCACTTGAAAATAGCTACATGGAAATAACTTGCAAAGAGATCAAGGACTTACATTAGGGCTTTGGTGCTGCGAAGATTTATCACCCTCAAGTTTCACGTTCCCCAAACTATGCTTCAAAAACGAGATCATTGTTATTATAAGTTAGCAATTCAAACACTTACACACATGGCTTAATTATATGCTTAAACTCCCTTATTCCTAGGTGTATCTCTTATATTTTATTTTTGTCTTAGAATGATCATGAAGATGTATTTTTGGACTTATTTCGATAATTTATTTATGCTGAAAGCAAAGTAGGACGATTTGATCAATAGTTAGCTAAAGGACAAAATCACTTAAAACTGCTTCTCGGGATATCAAAAAGTTCATATCTTGGCATAACTCGGTTCATGATTAGAGACCTTTCTCGGGCCGATATTTGGCATGTACTTCATACTTCATATCTTCGAGAGACGTTCTTGAGATAATGGTCTTCTCTTCGTTAATAGAGTTTCTTCACTTGGAGACTTTTGAGGGGTACTCCAACTTTGTTGACCATGACTTCATGATTATTTCTTCAATCTCTAATGGGATTTTGAGATACAACTATCCGCCTCCTTTTCGGACTTGGATCTATTTATCCTCATACCTTGTTAGGGTCTTTTCGGATAGACTTCTCCATGATCTTTATGGGAGTTGATTGCTTTTTGTCGTGAATCTTGATCCTTCATATTGATTTTGGGAATAATGCTTTTTACATCACCTTGGATCTTTAGCAATAAAATGGAATCCTCATGCCTTGTTAGGGCCTTTTTGGATTCGCCAATCTTCGCGCCCCGCTTCATAAGTTATGCCTTGGCTATGAACTCTTTTCATTACCGAGAAACTTTTAAACGATCTTGGGCTAGAAGCTAAGTAACCTTTCAAATCATACGACCTTACTTATTGCAGATAAATTATTAGCAAGTGATGGGAGAATAGGCAAATAATTTCACCAAGTGAGCTTGTGCAAGAATACCGACTTATAATTGACTCTATCATTTCTCGTCCTCCACAATTTAAAATCTCAAGTAATGAGACTCGTGGATGCTTAGCCTAATAAACCAATTAAGGTCTACATGGTTAAGGATACTAGCTAGAATAAACTTGAATAAGTCTATTCGGGTTGAGTCAAAATAATCGCAACAGGCCTAATATGTCAAAGATTTCAAAACTAGCTACACCACTTTATTAATATTTTTGACTTTATTGCGGGATATATACATATGAAAGCAACAATAAAAATTTAAAAATTACGACAAAATGGCCAAAGTTAATTAAAAATTTAAAAAATGCTGAAAAAGATGATTTTCCGGTTAAATGAAGCCATTTTAATGGAAAAGTCCACTTAAAACTTCGATAGAAGTCCCCCTATACTTAAGATAAACATTGTTCTCAATGTTTAAGCATGTGGGAAATGTCTCCCCTACACTTATGACATTGTGCACGCTGGTTAAATCAAGTTAAGGAAGAGACGACTAACGTGATCAATTTCAAATGTGAGTATGAAGAAAAATGAATCACGATAGTTGAGAGATAGAACCGGATTTCGGATAACACGGGAGCACGGTTCTTCAGAGATTCCAAGAGTGCATTTATCCCTGTAATCACAGCACCATCCAAAAACAAGCAACCTATATAGCTCCCCCTACACTTAAGATGAAAAACGGGAAAAGGGGGATAGATACTCGGGTTGCCTCCCGAGGAGCGCTTGTTTTTGTTTACCGAGTCGCGAGCCTGACTCGGTCCCGAACTAATTCAAGGGAAACGTTGTGAGGGATGGAATCATCTCTTGAGAGATGTCCTCACGAAAGTACAATTTCAAACGCTGGTCATTCACCTTGAAGTTGGGCCCATTTGGCTGAGAAAGCTCAATGGTGCCATAGGGAAAGACATTGGCGATGGTGAATGGACCAGACCAGCGGCTCTTCAACTTGCCTGAGAAGATCTTCAACCGAGAGTTAAAGAGTAAGACTTGATCACCAACGTGGAACTCTCGGTTCTTGATTTTAGCATCGTGGATAATCTTGGTCTTCTCCTTGTAGATCAATGAGTTCTCGTAAGCTTGATTCCTCAATTCTTGTAGCTCGTTGAGTTGAATCTTGCGAAAATCACCGACTTTGTTGATGTCGAAGTTAGCCCACTTCAAGGCCCAGTATGCCTTATGTTCCAGCTCGATAGGGAGGTGGCAAGCTTTCCCGTACACAAGACGATAAGGTGTACAACCAATCGGTGTCTTATAGGCGGTACGGAAAGCCCACAGAGAATCATCAAGTTTATCGGCCCATGAGGCACGATGCTCTCCCACAGTACGTTCCAAAATTCTATTCAATCCACGGTTGGATATCTCGGCTTGACCGTTGGTTTGAGGATGATAAGCGGTGGAAAGACGGTGATTGACACCATACTTAGCCATGACTCTTGCAAATTGATCGTTGCAAAAATGAGTCCCGCGGTCACTGATAATAGCACGAGGAACACCGAATCGAGCAAACAGTTGTTTCAAGAAATTACAAACCACCCTCGCTTCGTTAGTGGGTAAAGCTTTGGCTTCAACCCATTTAGAAACATAGTCGACAGCGACAAGGATGTATTTGTTGCCTTTAGAAGAAGGGAATGGCCCCATAAAGTCGATGCCCCATACATCAAAGATTTCACATTCTTGTATGAAATTTTGAGGCATCTCATCTTTATGTGTGATCTTGCCTTGTTTTTGGCAAGCATCACAATGTTTAACCATCTCTTGAGCATCACGGTAAATGGTGGGCCAATAGAATCCCGAATCAAACACTTTTTTGGCGGTGTAGTTGGGACCAAAGTGACCACCGGTGGGTCCTTTGTGGCAAGCCTGGAGAATGTCCAAAGCGGCCGATCCGTCAACACATCGGCGAATAATCAAGTCAGCGCATTGTTTGAATAGAAAACGGTCATCCCAAAAGTAATTCTTAACATCGTTCAAGAACTTCTTCTTTTGTTGGGATGTTAACCCTTGGATGAGAACACCACCCGCTAAGTAATTTGCAATATCGGCAAACCACGGGGTGCCATCAAGATTGAGATTTATAGACATTAAGGTCTCAAGGGGGAAAGAATCATTGATCTCTTTGTTCGGATGATCCCCTTGATATGGATCCTCAAGTCTGCTCAGATGATCCGCGGCTAGGTTTTCAGCACCCTTCTTGTCACGAATTTCAATGTTAAATTCTTGAAGGAGTAAAACCCAAGGGAGAAGTCTTGGCTTGGAGTCGTGTTTAGTCATCAAGTACTTCACCGCGGAATGGTCCGTGTATACGATTGTGGTGGATAAAACAAGATAGGGGCAGAATTTTTCAAAAGCATAGACAACAGCTAAAAGCTCTTTTTCGGTTGTCTTATAATGCAATTGAGCCCCCGTCATTGTTTTGCTAGCATAGTGGATTGGTTGGAAGTGTTTATTCACTCTTTGGCCCAAAACCGCACCAATAGCAAAGTCGCTAGCATCGCACATCAATTCAAAATGCAGCTCCCAATTAGGGGTAACCAAGACCGGTGCCTTAGTTAGCTTATCCTTAAGAAGATTGAAGGCTTCGATACACTCGTTGGAAAAGATAAAAGTAGTATCTTTTTCCAAGAGGTGGGTCATCGGGCGAGCAATTTGAGAAAAATCTTCGATAAAGCGACGGTAGAAGCCCGCATGACCGAGAAAACTTCTCACACCCTTCACGGTTGAAGGTGGAGGCAACTTAGCGATAACATCGACTTTAGCACGGTCTACTTCAAGACCGGCTTTGGAAATTTTGTGTCCTAGCACAATGACTTCTTTTACCATAAAATGGAATTTTTCCCAATTCAGAACAAGGCGAGTGTCTTCGCACCGCTTAAGCATACATTCCAAATTGGCAAGGCAAGAAGAGAAGGAATCCCCGAAGACCGAGAAATCATCCATGAAGACTTCCATGGTTTGCTCAACCATGTCATGGAAGATAGCCAACATGCACCTTTGGAAAGTCCCAGGGGCATTGCATAAGCCAAAAGGCATCCTTTTGTAAGCAAATGTGCCATAGGGACAAGTAAATGTTGTCTTCTCTTGATCTTGGGGATCGATGGGTATTTGGAAATAACCCGAGAAACCATCAAGAAAGCAGTAATATTCATTACCCGCTAAACGTTCAAGCATTTGGTCCATAAAAGGTATAGGGAAATGATCCTTTCTCGTGGCATCATTGAGTTTGCGGTAGTCTATACAAACTCTCCACCCAGTAACGAGACGGGTAGGAATCAACTCGTTGTTTTGATTGGGCACAACGGTAATTCCACCTTTCTTAGGCACACAATGGACTGGACTAACCCATGGTGAATCCGAAATAGGGTAAATCATACCCACATCAAGAAGTTTGATAACCTCTTTTTTGATGACTTCATGGATTTTAGGATTCACCATTCGTTGGCTTTGAATTGTGGGCTTAAAGTCGTCCTCCATGAGAATTTTATGTGTGCAAAAGTGAGGATCAATTTCGCGAATGTCGGAGATTTTCCAAGCGACAGCTTTTTTATGCTTCTTCAACACGGCGACAAGTCGGGCTTTTTCTTCTTCTTTCAGGTCCTTCGCGATGATGACCGGTAACTTCTTGTTGTCTTCAAGGAAAACGTACTCAAGATGAGGAGGTAGGTCCTTAAGCTCAAGAGTAGGAGGATCCTCAATAGATGGTGTAACTAACGATGGATCATCATTAGTCACCTCTTTAAGAGAGGGAGGAGGAAACGGGTCTTCATTGAGAAGTCTCTCAATAGTACGAATGTCTTCATCCCAATTAGTGGAAGAATCATCATACTTAATATCGAGAGGACCTAAGCTAGCTTCGAAATCATCCAAGTCACTTTCTCCAAAAGGAGTCAATGCCGGAGCAATTGAGGCAACGGTCTCAACATTGGGTAGAGTAGAGAGAGTACTTTTGCAAGCATGATGAAAATGTTCTTCACAAGCCTCATCGAGAACATCAATAGCATTAACACTCTCATATGAATAAGGTTGCTTAGAAATCTTACCCATGTTGAAGACAATTTTGTCGTCACCAACTCTCATGATTATTTCGCCCGCGGCTACATCAATGAGAGTGCGACCGGTCATCAGGAATGGACGTCCAACGATTAATGGAACACGGGGGTCCATCTCGTAGTCAACGACAACAAAATCTGCCGGGAAGGTGAATTTGTCAACGCCAACAAAGACATCTTCGGCTATCCCCACTGGATAAGCAATCGTACGGTTGGCTAATTCCAAAGTCATTTTGGTGGGGACTAGCTCGGGGAGAGATAATTGCTTCCAAACACTTAAAGGCATTAAGTTTATACTGGCACCTAGATCGGCTAGGGCCATGCAATTCTCTACTCCCGGGAAGTTGCAAGGAATCAAGAAGCGACCCGAATCACCAAGTTTGGTGGGCAATTTCCTTAAGAGCACTGCGGAGCAGTTCTCATTAAGTTGGTTCTGAGCAATGTCAAGAAGCTTCTCCTTGTCACTTAGAAGATCTTTAAACATCTTAGCGTATTTGGGCATGTGAGCGAGAGCCTCGGCAAAGGAGATGTTAAAATTCAATTGTTTAAACATTTTTAGAAAGTTTGAAACCTGAATATCATCCTTGCTCTTTTGCTTCTCTTTCCTCAACCTTGAAGGATAAGGTATATTGGATGAAGAAGAAGGCTTTAGGGAAGTAGGATCACTCACAACCACGGGTGGCGGGAAATGGGGATAGAAGGTGAAGGAGGTGAGGAAAGTTGCTCTTTTTCCTTGTTCACAATCACGGGTGGAGGTGTAGGAAGCTCGGGTTCCGTATAACCTTTTCCACTACGAGTGGTGATTGCTTTCATCTCCCCTCTTGGATTCGCAACGGTGTTACTCGGAAGAGTACCCGAAGAAGAGGGTTGATTACCTTGGATGAGCGAACCAATCATATCAAGAATGTTAAGCGCTTGAGTGCTGAAAGAATCTCTGATGTAGGCACGGATCTCATTGCTCTGTTTTGCCATATCATTCCTAAGCTCGGCTCGAATATCGCTCCCTTGTTTCGCCATGTCATTCTTCAATTTGACAAATTGACTCTGAAGATTCGTCACCATCTCTCGATTAGTCTTCATGAACGTCTCGACGTCTTGATTCACTGCCATCGGTTGATTGAGAGGTGGAGCTTGGTAAGCTTGAGAATTTCCTTGAGTTGGGTATGGGTTTCTTTGGGATTGATATTGATTGTTAGCAC
This sequence comes from Glebionis coronaria, assembly GCA_025667525.1. Lineage (NCBI taxonomy): Eukaryota > Viridiplantae > Streptophyta > Magnoliopsida > Asterales > Asteraceae > Glebionis > Glebionis coronaria. Next base: position 270,517,379 of record CM046879.1, read on the forward strand.
GAGGTTGGGATTGATTGTTTCGGTTATAGTTTTGTTGTTGGTTTTGGTTGGTAGGAGGGAAACCGGGTGGAGCAAGATAATTGTTTGAACGATAACTTAGCAAGCTACGGTCTCCTTGAGGACGAGCTTGATAGCCTCCGGTGGGATAAGTACCGTAAGCTGCGTTAACGTTTTCAGAAAAATTGCCTTGAGTAGAAGGACAATCATTGTAAGAATGAGGACCACCACATGTGTCACAAGAAATAGAAACGGCTTTAGCTTGTTGAAAGTGGTTTGTGGCCATGGACATGAAATCCTTGTGTATATTCGCGATTTGGCGGGTAAGTTCGAATATCTCGGGATTGGAGGTAGTAGAAGAAACATTGACTCTCTGATTGGATCTTGAGGATGCGGATGAATCCCAATTCTTGTGGTGAGTAGTCATGTTTTCAATCAACTCTCTACACTCCTCCGGTCTTCTTTTCATAAAAGTACCACCGGCGGCGGCATTGATCGTGTCACGATCACGAAAAGTGAGACCATTGTAGAAGGTGTCAATGAGATTGACGGGGAGCATGTTGTGATTTGGACAGCGTTCGATAAAATCATTGTACCGTTCCCAAGCATCAAAGAGAGATTCATCATTGTCTTGCATGAATCCACTGATTTGGTTACGAAGGCTTCTGACCATGGATGGTGGGAAGTAGCGCGACAAAAAGCGTTGAGTCATGTCGTTCCACGTATGAATAGAAATCTTCGGGAGACGGTCAAACCATTTTTCGGCATGGTGAGAAAGCGAGTGAGAAAAGAGTTGAAGGCGAAGGTCATCCATAGAAACACCGGGGCACTTCATGCTTTGGGTGATGGTAATGAATTTGTCGAGGTGTTTGTTGGCATCATCATCCGGAATTCCGTGAAATGGGTTAGTTTGCACTTGCTGGATCATGTGATGCTTCAACGAAAACTCCTAAGCCGTGACATGCATCGGCGCAATCGGGCCTCCACGTCCGTTCATGGTGGGTTGACATAGCTCCTCTATGGTTCGTAGGTCGGGTAAGGGTAGATTATTCATGTTTTGGTGGGGTGGGTTATTATTATTGTTGTTATTTGGGAGGGGTGGATTATTATTGTTGTTGTTGTGTACACCGGCCATGTCTAAATCTTCGAGAGTCTCGGGCTCTGAATAAGACGTTGATCGAGTACGCATACACTAAAAAGAAAATGCAAGAGAAAATATTTTTGGTTTTATAGGTTTTTTTAATGTTTTTGTATTTTTGAAAATTTTATATTTTTATTGGTTTTTTGAAAATTTTTGTGCTTGAAAATAACGTTCCCGAAAGAACGGATCCCAAAATCCAATTTTTCTCACAAAAAATTGTTGATCTTAACGAGAAGAGCCGGCAGCGGCGTCATTTTAATAACTGTTATTTTAGTTGATTAAAAATGTTGCTTTTGCAAGATCTTTCTTTGCATTGCTCGTACCCAATTGATATATGTCGTTGTTTCATTCTCGGTATCTTCTCGAATTGATCACGGTCGAAAGTGGAATAGTTGTGACAAAAAAAGGGGAGCTTTGGTCTAAATCTACTAAAATGATAAGTGCTAGAAATAATAAAATTAAACTAAAAGCAATTACTGAGAATAAAAATAAAGCTAGAATTTAAAACTGGAAAAACTGGAAATTTACCTTATTCGAAATAACGGTTATCCGGAATATTTTGCCCTACTCGGAATGATCATGGCCATGCGGAATAATTTGTGCTATGCGAAATAATAAGGTGATGCGGAATAATAGCCTATCCTGAATAATTGTTCTACTCGGAAAAATCCCTATCCGGAATGTTTAGCTATATGGAATAAAGTTCCTATGCTGAATAATGATACTATTCGGAAAAAGATGGTTATGCGAAAAAATGACTCTATGCGGAATAATGACTCTATGCGGAATAATAGAAAATAGCCCTATGCGGAATAACTGAAAGGAAACACTTATGCGGAATAATTGACAGATGCTTGATAACATGATTTTGCTAGGTTCAATTATTGTTCTCGGTATCTCTTCGAATTGATTTCCGGCTTAAAGTATGACTCTGTTGTTTTTGGTGAAAAAGAATATTTTGGTTGTTTTTAAAATAAAAGTGCGAAACTTTAAAGTTAAAAGACTTGAAAATAAATCTAAGTCTAATTAAAATAATGGGCAAGTATTTAAAACGTGACTGAAATTAAAAAGGCACTAAAAGTAAATGACGCAAACTTAAATCTAACTAAGGCAAACTTAAAACGCACTAAATCTTAAACTAAAGCAAGGCTAAAATAAAGCTAAGGCAAATAAACTTAAAGTGCAAGTAAGGAAAAAGGCGGGAAAATAAAGCTTGAGAATAAAAGACAGAAATTTAAAAAGAAAGACTAAAAAGAACCTGACATAAACCTTGATTCGGAAGTTCAAAACTTCCGAATGAACTGGTTTGACTCGGAACTTCTTGAGTTCCGAATGAACACAATTGAGTCGGAACTTCTTGATTCGGAAGACTTCCGAATGAAGCACTCTTGATCCGGAACTTCAAGACTTCCGAATGAAGCACCCTTGATCCGGAACTTCAAGACTTCCGAATGAAGAACCCTTGATCCGGAACTTCTAGACTTCCGAATGAAGAACCCTTGATCCGGAACTTCTAGACTTCCGAATGAAGAACCCTTGGTCCGGAACTTCTAAACTTCCGAATGAAGTACCCTTGATCCGGAACTTCTAGACTTCCGAATGAAGAACCCTTGATCCGGAACTTCTAGACTTCCGAATGAAGTCTTATTGGTTTGGAAGTTGTGGCTCGTTCGGAACTTTTCCTTCGTCCGGAACTTTCCTGGGAATACAGTAACAGAAACAAACAAACCGAAGAACAAGGGATCACAGTAACCACGAATCTAACCACAAATTAACCAAAATCAAACACAAGATTAAACTAAACTAATAACAAAACATTCAATATTCATAAACAAACAATCTAAATCAACAAAACTAACAAATTTAACCACAATAATCAAAAACCCACTTGATCAAAATAAGAACATGAACATGAACATAAACTTTAAACATAAAAATCAAAGATTAAGAAAGGTAGAGAGGAGATTAACAAGATAAAGTAAAGATTGACAAGAATTAAATGGAAACTTACTTGAAATTAAATGGTAATTAAGGTGCAAGACAATTAATGTAAATTGGACAAGAAAGTAAATGTGCATAAATGAAAATGGAAGAAATGGTTTGTCAAACCACCCAACAAACAAAATAATTAACTAGCCTAATCTATATATAGGGGAGGATTAAGAAGCTTCCTCCCCTCCTTCCTTTCTTCTTAATTGCGTCATTAGGTCCTGATGAGACTGCTTTTATACATGGTCTCATCGTCCAAATCGGGCTTAAAATCAAATAAATATCATAAAATATACCAAATATATGCTCGTGTTTGTTACTTGTGTATTTTTAGGTACGGATATTGAGGAATTGGCAAAAGATCACAAGAATCAATCAAAAACGAACACGGGAAACGAAGACGCACAATGAACCAAGCTCATTCATGGAAAATTGCAAAAAGACCCCTCAAGTTTGAAGAATTGGCAAAAATGGTCCCTCATATTTGAAGAACTTGTCACATTTGACCCTCCAAATGACAAATGTACAAGTATGGTCCTCAAGTTTGAAGATATGCCAAAAGTGGCCCTTGGAAATGATCAAGAATACAAAAGTTAGCCTTAAGTTAATCTAAGGACTAAACTTGAAATTTATTTGGACTGGCATTGAGAAGGACTTAACAAAATGGACTGGCCTTGCAAAAGATGTTAGACGCCTGTTATAACCAAGGATGGGTAATGAAAAACCCCACCACTAGCCCATTATACCCACCAGCCCAATATCCCTTATTTTAATTAAACCCGGTTTTAAGTTGGTCAAAAGGTCAATGTGTTTTTCCCACTAAACACATTATTTAAAAACCTAATCCCACCTAACGGATCAAAACCCCAACCTGCTAACCTCTTAAACCTTTAAACCCTAATTATCAATATCACACATATCAAAGGGTTATTCCCTAATTTGATGCAGATCACTAATTACCTTTGTTGTCACCAAAACCCACCTCCTAAACACACCACCAACACACCCATGTGAGCAGTAGGGACCTCCCCTGCTGCGTCACTTTCACCCAAAACCCAATACCCCGACAAAATCAACGATTGTGACCAACTCCTTGCTCCCAAAGTTCAATCCAACGCTCCTGATCAAGATTCCACAGCCTGGCATCACATGTATCACTTTTGACCAAGAATTCGTCAAAGACTTCAAGGGCATTTTTGGATTTTTAGCAATTAGGGTTTTAGGTCTTTAATTTTTTATTCATTGTTCTAGATAGATCTTTTGTACTCTATTTAAGGAGCACCAAACCTGTTGGTAGCCCTTGTTCCAGTTTTTAAGCAAGCCCTTGTAATTCCTTTTATGTTTTTTAAAAGTTTGGTATTGGGGTGCTTATATTCTGAGTTCCACATTGCATTTAATACACATTTGTGTGTTTGAAATTTTAGGTTTTGAGAAAAGGTTTTAATTTTCAGAAAAGCTAAATCAAAGGAAGTGAAAGTGGATTTTGATTTTGATTTTCCAAAATTGAAATTGATTCTTAAAACGTGTTTCAAGGTTTTCAAAGTTTATTGGTTCAAAGGTTTTAAGGAAGTTTAAGAAAAATCAGAAAAGTTGCATTTTTCTTGTATTTTCATTTTCATCTTGCAGGTTTAATTGTTGAAGGATTGTTGCTGTTAAAGGTTCAGCACAAACCCCAGTTTGTAGGAGGTGACAAAGCTGTCACAAAGGGACCTGGATGTAGGTCCCTTTTGGTAAAAACCCCTTTCCTTTTTCATTTTTTTTATTTTTGAGAATTTATGTGATTCTTCTTGCAAAGTGTTGATTGTTTGTTTTAACTGTTTGATTTGAGTCATTTAGATGTTATTTGCATGATATAAGTGCTTTATATCAGTTTGGAGTTGTTTAGAAGTGATTTGGTTTAAAAAAAATGCATGTCAGCTTTTAAAGGGGTGTTTGGATCAGTGAGTAAAAGGGTTTAAATGTTTTGATTATTGCTTGTAAACGTGTTAGAGTCACTCATTAGGTGTTAAATAGGTTATGTGTTGCTTGCTTGTTCAGTTTGGAATAGTTTTACACACATTTGCATGCTTTAACTTTGAAAAAGTTAGCAAAATCAGAAAAAGTGCATAAGAGACTGTTTTTGTGGAATTTGCATTTGATTTTTGCTAAGCTGCTAGAGTTTAGGTTGATTTAAGGTTCTTGATTGTTTATATGTTGATTGGGTGAGTTGTGTGCAAGATTTGTGCAATTGAAAATCGTTTTTGTGCTAGAAAATTGTGTCCAAAGACCCCAGACCTGCATATAGACATCAGCAACCTTGATTGATCATTTGTGCCTAATTGGTGTGTTGTTTTTTGCTTGTTTTCTGTTTGTACTGACTCCTTGTACTCAACTGAGTACAAGGGTGCCCTGCTTGTCCAACAACATCCACAAAAATCCAAAGTCCAAGTCCTCTTGGACTGTTTGCACAAGTGAAGAACACTCATTGTGTTCATCAGAAACATAACAAGAACTGAGCACGTTTTGCTTCTAATCTTGCATTAATCTTGGTTAAAAGTGGTTTGTGTTTGTGTTTTTGTAGCTAACAAAGTTTACTGATTAAGTTTTAAAAGTAAAAAAAAAATATATAAAAATAAAAACTCACCTGGCCTGGGCTCGAACACGCGACCTTGCTCTCCAAGGGCTAGCGTGTTTACCAGTGGTCCGGATGGTTTTTTATGTTATGTACTCATAACATTTAATACTTAAGCACTTTTTGGATTTAGCTTATATTAAAAAGCCGTAGCTTATTTAGCTTATATTAAGCTTATTTGTTTAGCTTTTTGGTCTAGCTTATTTTTCCTAGGGTTTAATTAAGGTTTAGGACTTTTTTGTTTTTGAAATTTATTTTTCTCTTTATTTAATTATTTAATAGGATTATTTCTAGATTAAACTTTAGAAAGTAATTTAAAAATAGTAAAAATCATTTTAAAAATCCAGAAAAATAGTTTTTAGGTTTTAATTTATATTTTTGAGGTTTACATATCATAAAGTTTTCAAAAAGTCTAATTTTTAATTTTATTTAATTTTAGGGTTTTTAGACAACTTTAAAAATTAATATAAAATTAATAAAAAGGTTTTAGGAACTTTAATTTGCATTTTCTTCTTAGTTAGAATATTTAGGATTTTTGAGAATTTTTTAGAATTTATTTAAGAACTTTTTATTTTTTTGATTATTTTAATATTATTTTATTAAGAAAAATTCAAAGCTTTATTTTTAACTTTTTTTCATTTTTCCTAGGTTATAAACATTAAAATAGGAACTTTGTAACTTTCCAATTAATTTTTAGGTTTTTCAATTAATTTTTAGAATTAATTTAAGATTTAATTGATTTTAATAGTTTTTTAGGAGTTTAAAAATATTTTAATTTGGTTTTAAAATTTCTAAAAATAGTTTTTAGCTTAATTAGGTCATTTTTGAAGTTTACAAACTATTAAATCTTGTTTAGGGCTTTTTAATATTTAAAAGTGATTTTTAGGGCTTTAATTAGCATTAAAAAGTCATTATTTAATTAATTAAAAGGTTTTGGCAAGTTTGGATTTTTTTGTAAACTCTTAAAATTTTATTGTGGATTTTTAGTAATTTTTAGGAATTTTTAGGTTAAAATTTTAATTTTTGTCGTTTTTACGTTTCTACGTCTTAACTTTCTAGTAGTGTTTTTGTTAATTTTTATTTTTTTTTTCGTCTTCGTCATCTCCTCTTTTCTTCTTAATAATCAAAAACATTAATCAATCATTCATTACACAACACACTAGCCTCCTCGAGAACGAACTCACTTAGGGTCATTCACACACGGTTTTCCTAAATCGTCGTGCACACTTGCCCTATTTACGCTCTTTTTCCTAAAAGACGTATTTCTACGATATCAAATTTTGGCGCCGCTGCCGGGGAGGCGTGTTGTGTTTTGATTGAACCATTGTTGTTTTTCTATATTAGCCATAATAGTATTTGTATTAATAGCACTCTATTAATACGTATTATCGTTTTCGTTTTTGTGTGAATATTATTACTATATTGTATACGTAGAACAATAAATTCACAAGTACTCCAAATACGTGAGCAATCACAACCTTGATTCGGGATTTCATCACTCGATCATTGTATTCGAATCTCAAACCAAAGAAAAAAGGCAAAAATAGATAAATACTTTCGTGAAGCTTAATTTTGATAATACAAACTATAAGGTGGGTATAAGGCGGTTGTATTTCACGACCTAAAGGAAAAAGGCTCTTAAGTGCTTCGCGCCGCCTCGTTTCCTCCGCTTGCTTGTGCGTATTTGATATTGAGAGCGAATCGAGGGTTTTGCCGCCCAAAGTATTATTACATATCATATAGGCGTTCACCATCGTTCTAAAGTCATCGAAGGCGTTCACTCCACGTGATCGTTTTCATTCCTTGAGGCCTTTTTAATCAAGAGATTTGATTAAGGAGGAGATTTGTGGACTCATTGTCTACTTAATACATTCACCAATTTCCAAAAAGTTAATACAATCAAAAACCACAAAAAAAATTGAAAAATTAAAAATACCAAAAAGAATCTTCTTTGCTCGTCTCCACGTTGTACGTGACGTTTATGCTCACTCGTAATCAAGCAAAACGTGCACGTAGACGAAAGAACAAAACTCCCACTCCAACTCATTCTAGTGAGGATTCTCCTATTGACGAACCCATTGTACGAGAAGAACCAACCATGGCGAATCGAACTATGATGGAGTTACTTCAAGCACCCACCGAGGGTTATGGAGAAGCTATTGTGATTCCCGCAATCCTTGCGGAGAATTTTGAGGTGAAAACGGGTTTGTTGTCGATGATCCAAAACAACAAATTCCGTGGTGATGAGAAGGACAATCCCCACAACCATATCCGCAAATTTAATCGTCTTACCGCTACTTGCAAATTTAAGGATGTCTCGAATGACTCGATTAAGATGATGCTTTTTCCGTATTCCTTAGCGGGGCCCGCTAAAATTTGGTTAGAGAAAGAGCCACCCAATTCTATATTGATGTGGAAGGATCTCGTTTCAAAATTTGTGAACTAATTTTTTCCGCCCTCTAAGACTACGCATTTGAAAAATGAGATTTCTAAATTTTCACAAGAATCAAATGAAAGTTTTTCTATGGCTTGGAATAGGTTTAAGGAGATGTTACATGAATGTCCTCATCACGGTTTTTCCGATTTGCACCAAATCGACACGTTTTACAATGGACTTAACGATCATGAAAGAGATTATTTAAATGCCGCCGCGGGTGGTAATTTTTTGTGTAAAACGGTTGAAGAAGCTTTGGTCATAATTGAGAATAGGTATAAAGTTTATAGCCCTCGTCACACACCGAGTGTTGCCAAAAGGGGCTCATCATCGTCTCAAAGTATCAATGCATTACATGATGAGGCAAATGAAGAAAATCGGTTTTTCGATAGATTTGCTAACCTAATGTCCCATTGGAAGGCTCAAGAAGCTTCCAACATCGCTTCGGTTAAAGCGGTTTCTAAAAGTTGTTTGTCGTGTGGGGGAGCTCATGATCTTTCCGAGTGCATTACCGCGGATGGTAACACTTCGAATGCTTTTGTAGCCACGGGAACTTATAACCAAATCGGTCAAGGTTCTCGTTCAAGTCAAGCTCCACCAAATCAAAATGCTAATAACTATCGCAACAACAACCAAGGTGGAAATTACCAAGGAAATCAAAGAAACTATAACAAAGGTAATTACCAAAGTGGAAATGGGCAAATTTCAAACCAAAACCAAAACCGTGATTTTCAAAACAATGCTCAAGGTTTTCAAAACGATCACACCAAAAATCTTCAAGGAGAATTTTTGAATTATGCTAAGGCTAATGATGCTAAGTTTGACAACATGCAACGTGAAATGGTTAGCTTAAGATCCGAGTTGAAAAACGAGCTTAAAAACGAACTTGCTAATGAACTTAAAACTCATGCTAATAAAATGGAAGGAAATGTCACACGACTCCAACAAAATCAACAAAAAATGGAGCAAGGACAACATGAGATTAAGCAAGAGTTGTTAAAAGCGGATGCTAGGCAATCTAAGTTTGAAGACCGTATGGCTAAAATGTTTGAAGCTATCATGTGTAAGCCCTCTTCTTCGGGTGGTCTTCCTAGTGATACCATCGTGAACCCGAAAGGAGAATTGAAGGTTATTACCACTCGTAGTGGTAAAACTTTCAAAGAACCCACTTCTCGTCCAAGTACTTCTATGGAGAAGGAAAAAGAGAAAGAACCCGAGGTTGTGGTTGAAAAGGAGCAAATTACAAGCCCACGAAGTACCGCTCAAACCACACCTACGGTTGAACCAATACCTATCATGGAACCCGAGATTCCAAGGCCGATGCCTATGCCTACTTTGCCCCAACCCACACCACCTTTACCCTACCCTTCAAGACGAGACAAGGAAAAGGCACAAGAACGAAATAATTATCAATTTGAACTCTTTATGAAAATGTTTCGTGACTTGCATTTTAATATAAGTTTTGCCGACGCCTTAGTCATGATGCCTCGATTTGCCGCGAACTTCAAAAATATGTTGAATAACAAAGAAAAATTGCAAAAATCGTCTAGTTGTTCATCGGTTTTTCTAAGCCGCATACCTCAAAAAGTCGGTGATCCTGGAAAGTTTTTAATCCCATGTGCTATCCAAGACATGGAAGAATGCTACGCCTTGGCCGATCTTGGTGCTAGTATTAATTTGATGCCTATTGAGATTTTTAAATCGCTCAATCTTCCAAATCTCACTCCTTCAAGAATGTCAATCGAAATGGCCGATCATTCTACGATTCTAGCTTGTGGAGTTGCCGAGGACGTCTTCATGAAAGTTGTAAAGTTCTACTACCCTGTAGACTTTATTGTTGTTGATATTCCCATCGATCCTAAAGTTCCGTTAATTTTAGGTCGATCTTTTTTGGATACCTCGAGAGCACTTATCGATGTGCATGCAAGAAAAATCACTCTTCGTTTCAATGAGGAAGAACTCGTCATTAATGCAACCCAAAACTCCACTCTTTCTCATGTGTATTCTATCACATCTTTGTACAATGTCAATCCCATCAAAAGCATTTGCAAAAAGATTTCCGATAGAGTTTTAGGAGTTGTTGAGAAAAATGAAGTTCCGTCCCCTCCGCCGGTGGAGGTTAAGAGTGTTAAGCCTATGATTCCAATCTCGAGTGAATCTTCGGATGATGAATACGTTGATCCCGATGGGGAGGTTTTCTTTGTTGACAAACGTTTTGAAAACTTGCCACCACCCAAACCAAAAAGATTTCAAAATGTGAGAATTTTTAGTGTGACTAACATTGTTTTAGATACACCAAATATTTTTGACATAATTAAATCGGGTTTTCACAAGGAGAGTTTTAAAGATGAAAAAGGAAAAGATTTTGAATTTAATTTAAAAGATTTTTCTACAATTCTAACTCCGTCATCACCGCGTGTATTGAGTACTACAAGCTCGTCTTCTCCTTTTGATGATGCTTTGTGTGGACTTAGTGTGGGGGATTCCCCTTATGTTCCCTCCCCTTTCTCCACCGAGGACGAGATATTTGATCCTGGAATTGCTTATATAGGGAAATCTCGGTCTTCCACCGATGCAATAAATGGAAAATCTTTTCATTTGATTGGTGCGAGTCTACCTCGAGTAGCTCATGTTTTTAGAGACTTACCCATTGTCCCACCCTTCTATTTCTTCTCTCCTATTATCTTCTACCCCATTGGGGTTTGTGTTGAAGAAGCGTTGTTTCGTCTTTCATCCGAAAACGAAGACGCTATCTTTGACCCCGGTATACGTTTATCGGATTTTTAAAGTACTCCATGTACTTTTGGGCCTTGTTTATCATGTAAGCCCCACCAAAAATTGACCATACCATGATTATCCCTAAATGATCACATTTATGGGGATTCGAGTCGAGCTTTTGACTCGGTTATCATAAACAAGGTGCCTCGTGGGGGAGACCCATGCTTATCCATGTACATATTATTGCTTTCTAATTAGTTTAATGTGCGAGGATTTGTGCCCTTCCAACCTTTGTTCCGTGGTTGTTTGTGCATTGTGGTTTTTAGATCATCATCTTCACGATTGGAGCCTCTCGTGTTCGTTTCATGGGAGCACTCGATCATTTGCTTTGGAGGCCTTTCCCAATATCCATATGATATATCCTTTTATGTTCTAACCTTAGGTTTTTAGCACACTTCATAAACGGCTATTAATTTAATGGTTACACCCTTTCCATGCTAGATTAGGCATTCGACTACGTCTCTGGTATGGGGGTGTTTGTACCCCTAGACTCGAAACATTAAGGACAATGTTTAACTTTAGTATGGGGGGGGTGAATAGATACTTGCCTTGCCAAACCTTCACGTTTTCCAAAGTTTATCGTTTTGTTATCATTTTGTTGCAAAATAAGGCTAAAAATGGCCAAATTTTAAAAATTTTCTCATGTTTATAAGTGTTTGAAGACACGAATGTAGGTTTTCCGATGGCGAGAATAAGAGTAATTTTTGACTCGACCGTGCGTGTTGAGCACTTAGCTTTGATTCCTTAACTACACATTAGGCTAAGTCTCTTAAATGAGGACGAGAAATGATAGAGTTAATTATAAGTTACTATGCTAAACGTAGAGTACTCGTATTCTTTCAAAAACTCATGTGTTCTCGTTGTTTGCTTATTCTCCCTTCGCATGTAAATATTTTTTGCTTAATAAATATTGACTTAGCGGTTTAGTTTTGATTGTTTGGTTTCTAGTCTTTTCTAGTAGCTTCCGTGTAATTAAATTGGGAAGACATTAAGGTATCACCAGCGTCACGGTTTTGAAGTATTGGCAACCCGAATAATCGAAAGCTTCACCCAATAATAAGATTTCAAGTGCTCACCTAAATCAAGCAAACAATTTGAAGCCCCACAAGGCCTAGAATCTATGCAAAATTGAAAGTGAATCAAGCCTTAATCTTCGAAGCTTTAAAGATCCAAAATTCGCTTTAGCGTGAGGATATACGTCTTTGGCTAATAAAACCACCGATGAGGCGGATAATAAAAGGCAAGGCAAGACCGAAGTTATAATAAAAGCTTCATGGCGAAGTTGAATAAAAGATGGAGGTAAACCAAAGATAATAAGGCCCTTCCGTTAGGGAGCGTATAAAAGTCTTGGTAATAAGTCTCATGTTCAAAACCGTTATAAAACCGTGTTTATCGATTCTTCTTGTCAACTTAATTTTTTGACATCGTTGTCTATTAGGAGGGGTTATTGATTTGATGGTCTTAGTTACACCGTTAGGGCTCTATTTTTAGACCTAAATCTCTATTATCGCATAAGTCAACAATGTATCCTCGTGAAACATTCAAGACATAAAATATAAGAGATACAACTTAGGAATAGTGGGAGAATAAGTACGTGATTAGGGCATATGAGTAGTGTTAGCATTACTAACTTATAATGACAATGATCTCGTTGCACGCTTGGCATGGAATTAAGGTGAAAATCGAGGACGATGAAATTATTTCTAACGAAGCATTCACGTGTTCTTATTCTATGAACCTAAACGTCTCATTTTGCGATGAAAATCATACATTATGTCTAAAACACAAGTAGTAGTAATAGTAGTAATGTAGCTAGTTATCATTTCAATAAAGTGAATAAAATTAAATTTTGGAGATGCTTTGATACTTTATTCTAGCATTGCGTGAGGGCACGGAAATGGTTTAGTATGGGGGAGTGATGAGACTGCTTTTATACATGGTCTCATCGTCCAAATCGGGCTTAAAATCAATTAAATATCATAAAATATACCAAATATATGCTCGTGTTTGTTACTTGTGTATTTTTAGGTACGGATATTGAGGAATTGGCAAAAGATCACAAGAATCAATCAAAAACGAACACGGGAAACGAAGACGCACAATGAACCAAGATCATTCATGGAAAATTGCAAAAAGACCCCTCAAGTTTGAAGAATTGGCAAAAATGGTCCCTCATCTTTGAAGAACTTGTCACATTTGACCCTCCAAATGACAAATGTACAAGTATGGTCCTCAAGTTTGAAGATATGCCAAAAGTGGCCCTTGGAAATGATCAAGAATGCAAAAGTTAGCCTTAAGTTAATCTAAGGACTAAACTTGAAATTTATTTGGACTGGCATTGAGAAGGACTTAACAAAATGGACTGGCCTTGCAAAAGATGTTAGACGGATGTTATAACCAAGGATGGGTAATGAAAAACCCCACCACTAGCCCATTATACCCACCAGCCCAATATCCCTTATTTTAATTAAACCCGGTTTTAAGTTGGTCAAAAGGTCAATGTGTTTTTCCCACTAAACACATTATTTAAAAACCTAATCCCACCTAACGGATCAAAACCCCAACCTGCTAACCTCTTAAACCTTTAAACCCTAATTATCAATATCACACATATCAAAGGGTTATTCCCTAATTTGATGCAGATCACTAATTACCTTTGTTGTCACCAAAACCCACCTCCTAAACCCACCACCAACACACCCATGTGAGCAGTAGGGACCTCCCCTGTTGCGTCACTTTCACCCAAAACCGAATACCCCGACAAAATCAACGATTGTGACCAACTCCTTACTCCCAAAGTTCAATCCAACGCTCCTGCTCAAGATTCCACAGCCTGGCATCACATGTATCACTTTTGACCAAGAATTCGTCAAAGACTTCAAGGGCATTTTTGGATTTTTAGCAATTAGGGTTTTAGGTCTTTAATTTTTTATTCATTGTTCTAGATAGATCTTTTGTACTCTATTTAAGGAGCACCAAACCTGTTGGTAGCCCTTGTTCTAGTTTTTAAGCAAGCCCTTGTAATTCCTTTTTAAAAGTAATATAAAGTTTGGTATTTTCCATTGAAACTGTAATTCCTTTTATGTTTTTTAAAAGTTTGGTATTGGGGTGCTTATATTCTAAGTTCCACATTGCATTTAATACACATTTGTGTGTTTGAAATTTTAGGTTTTGAGAAAAGGTTTTAATTTTCAGAAAAGCTAAATCAAAGGAAGTGAAAGTGGATTTTGATTTTGATTTTCCAAAATTGAAATTGATTCTTAAAACGTGTTTCAAGGTTTTCAAAGTTTATTGGTTCAAAGGTTTTAAGGAAGTTTAAGAAAAATCAGAAAAGTTGCATTTTTCTTGTATTTTCATTTTCATCTTGCAGGTTTAATTGTTGAAGGATTGTTGCTGTTAAAGGTTCAGCACAAACCCCAGTTTGTAGGAGGTGACAAAGCTGTCACAAAGGGACCTGGATGTAGGTCCCTTTTGGTAAAAACCCCTTTCCTTTTTCATTTTTTTATTTTTGAGAATTTATGTGATTCTTCTTGCAAAGTGTTGATTGTTTGTTTTAACTGTTTGATTTGAGTCATTTAGATGTTATTTGCATGATATAAGTGCTTTATATCAGTTTGGAGTTGTTTAGAAGTGATTTGGTTTAATAAAAATGCATGTCAGCTTTTAAAGGGGTGTTTGGATCAGTGAGTAAAAGGTTTTAAATGTTTTGATTATTGCTTGTAAACGTGTTAGAGTCACTCAGTAGGTGTTAAATCGGTTATGTGTTGCTTGCTTGTTCAGTTTGGAATAGTTTTACACACATTTGCATGCTTTAACTTTGAAAAAGTTAGCAAAATCAGAAAAAGTGCATAAGAGACTATTTTTGTGGAATTTGCATTTGATTTTTGCTAAGCTGCTAGAGTTTAGGTTGATTTAAGGTTCTTGATTGTTTATATGTTGATTGGGTGAGTTGTGTGCAAGATTTGTGCAATTGAAAATCGTTTTTGTGCTAGAAAATTGTGTCCAAAGTCCCCAGACCTGCATATAGACATCAGCAACCTTGATTGATCATTTGTGCTTAATTGGTGTGTTGTTTTTTGCTTGTTTTCTGTTTGTACTGACTCCTTGTACTCAACTGAGTACAAGGGTGCCCTGCTTGTCCAACAACATCCACAAAAATCCAAAGTCCAAGTCCTCTTGGACTGTTTGCACAAGTGAAGAACACTCATTGTGTTCATCAGAAACATAACAAGAACTGAGCACGTTTTGCTTCTAATCTTGCATTAATCTTGGTTAAAAGTGGTTTGTGTTTGTGTTTTTGTAGCTAACAAAGTTTACTGATTAAGTTTTAAAAGTAAAAAAAAAATATATATATAAAAATCAAAAACTCACCTGGCCTGGGCTCGAACACGCGACCTTGCTCTCCAAGGGCTAGCGTGTTTACCAGTGGTCCGGATGGTTTTTTATGTTATGTACTCATAACATTTAATACTTAAGCACTTTTTGGATTTAGCTTATATTAAAAAGCCGTAGCTTATTTAGCTTATATTAAGCTTATTTGTTTAGCTTTTTGGTCTAGCTTATTTTTCCTAGGGTTTAATTAAGGTTTAGGACTTTACTGTTTTTGAAATTTATTTTTCTCTTTATTTAATTATTTAATAGGATTATTTCTAGATTAAACTTTAGAAAGTAATTTAAAAATAGTAAAAATCATTTTAAAAATCCAGAAAAATAGTTTTTAGGTTTTAATTTATATTTTTGAGGTTTACATATCATAAAGTTTTCAAAAAGTCTAATTCTTAATTTTATTTAATTTTAGGGTTTTTAGACAACTTTAAAAATTAATATAAAATTAATAAAAAGGTTTTAGGAACTTTAATTTGCATTTTCTTCTTAGTTAGAATATTTAGGATTTTTGAGAATTTTTTAGAATTTATTTAAGAACATTTTATTTTTTTGATTATTTTAATATTATTTTATTAAGAAAAATTCAAAGCTTTATTTTTAACTTTTTTTCATTTTTCCTAGGTTATAAACATTAAAATAGGAACTTTGTAACATTCCAATTAATTTTTAGGTTTTTCAATTAATTTTTAGAATTAATTTAAGATTTATTAGATTTTAATAGTTTTTTAGGAGTTTAAAAATAGTTTAATTTGGTTTTAAAATTTCTAAAAATAGTTTTTAGCTTAATTAGGTCATTTTTGAGGTTTACAAACTATTAAATCTTGTTTAGGGCTTTTTAATATTTAAAAGTGATTTTTAGAGCTTTAATTAGCATTAAAAAGTCATTATTTAATTAATTAAAAGGTTTTGGCAAGTTTGGATTTTTTGTAAACTCTTAGAATTTTATTGTGGATTTTTAGTAATTTTTAGGAATTTTTAGGTTAAAATTTTAATTTTTGTCGTTTTTACGTTTCTACGTCTTAACTTTCTAGTAGTGTTTTTGTTAATTTTTTTTTTTTTTCGTCTTCGTCATCTCCTCTTTTCTTCTTAATAATCAAAAACATTAATCAATCATTCATTACACAACACACTAGCCTCCTCGAGAACAAACTCACTTAGGGTCATTCACACACGGTTTTCCTAAATCGTCGTGCACACTTGCCCTATTTACGCTCTTTTTCCTAAAAGACGTATTTCTACGATATCAGGTCCTTAAGCCTTTAATCTTCATTAATTGCACCATTAGTCCTTTTCTTCTAATCTTCTTTAAACTTGGACTCTAATGACTTGTGGCTCGGGATTTCTTTTGAACTCGTCTTTTAATTCTTTAATAAAATAGACTTGAGTTCCTCGGCTTTTAGAAAACTTCCGTCTTTTGACTTTTTCTTCGATAAATCTTCAGAATTGGTCTTGGACTTCCGTTCTTTTTACACTCTTGACTTCTTGACTTCGTCTTTTCATCTTTTTCTTCAATCAAAGCCCGTAAATGCCGTGTTTTCTCCACTTTTCACAATTTCGTCCTAAATCACAACAAAAACACAAACCACGCATAATTCCGACATAAATGACATAAAATACACGTTTTGGTCCGGTTATTATTGTAATTAAGTGGTAAAAAGGATGGGTGTTTACACACCTATCAAATCCCCTACACTTGACCATTGCAATGTCCTCATGCAATGCATTAGTCACAAAGCACGTTTACATTTTTCATCACAATCAATCCATAATGGCCTTTATTAAAGAGATAGAAAATTAAAAACATACAAAGTAAAGAAATCAAAAACATACCTTGGGTTTTGAAAATGTCATGAATAATCATCATCCTCAAGTTTTCACTTTCTCCAAACCAAGCTCAAAAACGAGATCATTATTATTATAAGTTAGTAAACTAACACGAACTCATGTGGGCCAATTATTCACTTAGACTCCCTTATTCCTATGTGTATCTCTTATATTTTATTATTGTCTTGAATGATCACGAGGATGCATTTTTGACTTATTTCGATAGTTATTAAGTCTGAAAATAAAGTGAACGATTTAATCAATAGTTAGCTAAAGGGCAAAATCTTTTAAAACTGCTTCTCGGGACCTCATAAAGTTCATATCTTGGCATAACTCGCTTCGCGATTTGAGACCTTTCTCGGACCGATATTTGGCAACGACTTTATACTTCAAATCTTGAGAGACGTTCATGAAATAATGGTCTTCTCTTCATATAGGAATTTCTTCACTTGACGTTTTGAGAGATTCATACTTGGACCACGACTTCTTCATTTTTCTCCAATCTTTATTTTGGACTTTGATATACAACGATCCGCCTCCTTTTATGACTTGGATCTATTTATCCTCATACCTTGTTAGGGTCTTTTCGGATACACTTCTCCATGACATTTGGGGAGTTTTTGCTTTACGTCGTGTGTCTCGATCCTTCATATTGATTTTCGATAAATGATTCTTCACATCACTTGGGATCTTTAGCAACAAAATATAGCCCTCATGCCTTGTTAGGGCTTTTTCGGACTCGCCAATCTTCGCATCCCGCTTCAATAAGTTATGCCTTGGCTATGAACTCTAATCCATACCGAGCAACTTTTAAACGATCTTGGGCTAGAAGCTAAGTAACTTTTCAAATCGTACAACTTTATTTATTAGCAGATAAATTTTTAAGCAAGCGATGGGAGAATAGGCTCATAATTAACTCACATAAATTCACGAAAGAATACCAAACTTAAAATTGGCGCTATCATCTCTCGTTCTCCATAGTTTAAAATCTCAAGTAATGAGACTCGTGGATGCTTAGCCTATTAAATCAAAGTTTTGGGTTTTCGAGTCGCCTATAGGATCTTGCAAACTCTTAGACTTTTTCAAGTTTAGAAATCGCATTTTAAAGTTCCCTTGATAAACGACTCTCTAGGGTCAATTATAGGAACTTGCGAAAAGTTCTTGTTCTTAACCCGTGAGAGTTAAGACTTTCGCGTTTTATAGCTCCCTATATAAAAGCCTAGCAAAACTTGACTTAAACACGTTAAGGATACTAGCTAGAGTAACTTAGATAAGTAAACTCGGGTTGAGTCAAAAGATTCACAACGTTTGAAAATTAAAACCACTTTATTAAAATTTATTCTAGATAAGGAAAGAAAATAACTATACAAAGGGAAAAACTAATAGGCCAAAATAGATCAAAAATTTTGAAAAATGTCGAAAAATTGATTTTCCGGTTAAAATGAGGACAAATACAAGGAAAAGGCCACTTAACTTCAATAGAAGTCTCCCCTACACTTAAGATAAACATTATCCTCAATGTTTAAGCATGTGGGAGTAAACTCCTCTACACTTAGGACATTGTGCACTTTGTTTAAATTTTGCTAAGGAAAGGACAACTAAAGAGATTCCTATTTTAATATTGAGAAAATATAAAATAGTGAATCGAAAAGAGTTTAGGATAGAACCGGGATGAAGTGGAAACGGAATCACGGGTCGTCAAAAGTCATCAAGAGTGTGTCTTTGAAGCTCTAATCCCTGCACATGATAAGAAAGAAAGCAAGAAACACCACGGGGCTCCCCCTACACTTATGGTGAAAATAGATAGATAATTGGGTTGCCTCCCAAAAAGCGCTTGTTTATATTAACCGAGTCACGAGCCTGACTCGTCCCCGAATTAAATGGTCCATGGGGAAACCTCTAATGTGATACCGGGATCAAAGACCTTGTCCTCGTTCCCGGTTGACATCAACAAAGGAGAGGCGGGGGGATAAGTCTTGAATGGGAGAAAAACCCTTTCAACATACGCAAAGTATGTGAAATCAAGGTCCACGGGAGGTGGGGTGGGTAAAGTAAGCACATTGTCCTCCCCCAAAGACAATAGATGCTGAGCAAGCGGCAAAGCCGTATTGTTATCAATCATAGCATAATCAATGTCACCTCCCGGGTCAAAGCACTCATCCTCTGTGATAGTGGCTAAAGAGGAGGATGAAAGGTGCTCGGGAGGGGGACTTGGGACAATATCTTCCTACAGCAAATTATCAAAAATAATGTCCCCCTCTGTGTCATAATCATCAATACCTGGAGGGATGGAGTGGATATCGATTTCTTCCAACAATGGGTCATTATCTTCAACGGGAGGGATATATGAAGGTAAAGACTTGGAAAGAGAAGGAGAAGTCAACTCTTCGATTTGAGCAATAAGAAGATGAACTTTCCGTAATCTATCGCGAAGAAGCACGTCTTCCACCTTATCCACAAGATCATGTTCATCG